>JARWLC010000004.1:113685842-116085842 GCA_033318265.1 Phyllotis vaccarum
GTTCTCATGAACACACAGCAGAAAGAAGAGCCCTTGACGGAGGGGTAGAGATGGGGGAGAGATTAGTGATTCCAAAAGATAGCCAGCATTTCCCAAGGGGTTTCGGATGTGTTGCATGTGGCCAGCAGACTACTGTATATTTTTAAACCAGCTTTACCCCTCTGCCTTGCCAGTGGGCTAGTCCTTTCCTGCAGCTAGTCCCTGCATGTAGCAAGAAAAGCTGTTGGGGATGAGGAAAACAAGGGGGGAAAGCCAGAAGCCAAAAATACGAGGAAGATGTCCCTGGTTCCTGTTAGGAGTGCAGAGTGTGCTGAGCCTCAGGGCCATGGGGTAAACTGCATTCCAGGCACACCCAAGGCGGGTGTGGCCCTTCGGTCTCTAAATCAACTTCCCTGAGGATGCCAGGTTAAAAAAAAAAAAAAAAAAAAAAAAAAAAGGAAGGCTTGCCAGTGAAATCTGAGTTGAAGGGAAGCAACCAATGAGGTTTTTCGTGAAATGTTGCGTGGGTCACACTTGGCGTAAAAAAATACCTGTAGTCTCCATACATAGACACCAAGTAAAATGAGACCATGGCCAGGCTCAAAGAAAATACAGAGGAGTTAATCCAGCATATGTCATTGAGAGTCTGACATAAACCTGCCAAATCTGTCTTTGGGTGCAGCTTTTGAGCGTTGTGGAATTTTGTTTTTTTTTATGTTTATATATATATATATACATTCATTTGTGCATGTGGCTGGGCATATGCAGAGCTCAGAGGACATTCTTTGGGAGTAGATTCTTTCCCTATACCATATGGCTTCTGGAGATTGAATTTAGGTCATCAAGTTTGGCAGCAAGCATCTCTGCCTTCTGAGCCATCAGGCCACCCAGCTTCTGGTTGTCTTAGGGGCAAATTCACCAGCGTGTTTTTTTCCTAAGGGAAGTTGGCTGGTTGGTGTTGCTGACCTCTGCTACTACCAGTGCTTTGGGAAGAACCCATCCAAGGAGTACAGGCTTCGTGGTAGGCATGATATTTGGAACTTTGGAGGGTTACCGCCTCCATGCTCACTACCATCCTGCAAATCTCTGCTGCTGGCATTTCACAGAATGCGATGACCCAGAGGTTTGCTACCCTTCCAAAGAATCAGAAAGAGCTAAGATAAAACCAAGTCCATCTAGAAGGACCTGGCACCCTAAGGCAGGAACTGATTCTGTATATCTACTTTAAAATAGCTCCCACAGAGGAAGGGGTAGAGCTCAGTGTGTAGGGTGCCTGCCTGGCATGTACAAATTCAACATGTCATGGTGGGACATGCTAACTTAGGAGGTAGAGGCAGGAAGATGAGGAATTTAAGGTTATCACTTGATACACAGAAAATTAGGTGCCTATTGCTTGAAGTTTACCTTCACTGTTTCAAAAGTTAGCCACAAAGTTAATATACCTGGAGCCAAATATTGAGGAAAAACTGGAATGTCAGAAACAAACCCCAGCCACCCAGGCAACTCCTCAGGCCTGTCTCCAGGACTCCTCTAACTGAACACCTCTGAGTCCTCAGCCAAAAAGGAAGGGAAGTCTCTGGGAACGCTGAAAAACCCTCTTCTCTTGCTCCACCCAGCTCCCTTAACTTCCTCTTTCCACATTTCTAAAGCTAGGATTAAAGGTGTGGGTTGCAGCTTCCTGACCTGGCCTGGCCTTGGTTAACTCTGATATTCCAGATTAATCTTATTAAATATGTATCACCACATATCCCCTTTTGTGTCAAAAATAAAAAAGGTTATAACTAATATAAGAAAAGCCATATTCAATATGTACAATAACTATATACAATATATACAAGCAATAATTATACCAGTAATATCCAGTCCAGGAACAATTAACAAATTCAAAGAAAATATTCCATTATTTATCCTATTTTGGTGAGTCCAAAGGGTTGTACCTAATTCACTTTCTACCTAACTTGTATTGCTAACTGAAAACTATCTTTTGATGTCTGTCAAGCTTATACACTCTAACCTCTTAGTGAGTTTCTTTTCTAAAACTGTCACTAGAAAACTATAACTATCTCATCTTCAACTCCCTCAGAGACCCAAGAACAAAAGAATGTTAACTAAGTAAACAGGACATGAAAGCAAGCAAATTCCAAAAAATGTGAAAAACGAAACAGCTGGCTGTCTGGACAGTCAGTCACCCAAGGTTCCTCTGCAGCATTGGAGCATCCATCTTTGGCTTAGAGGCCTAGCATATCTGACAGACTTCTTAGTGAAGCAAGATATTCTTAAAGACCTTCCTACCTTGTCCTGGCAAGCTTCGATAGTTATTGTCTGTGTGTCTTGCTTGTTCCATTTAGGACATCATACTGTCATCAGTAAAGCAGTTTCTTGCCCAGTAGCTAACTTTTGCCACAAAGAAGGTAAACTCAATATAGAATTTCTTTGACACCCATCATCTACTCTGAAGTAGATTGGCGTGGCCAGGAGCAGATGTCTCATTGTTATAAAAATAATAAGAGTCTATGTCATTAAGATACCTTAAATGACATATTGTGCAGATCTCTGAAGTGTTTGAAATGACCTGTCTATCTAAAAACATATCTCTGTTAGACCTTGGAAACATATCTAAGTTTGATTGTAATGCCAAACTAATTTGCATTTCTTTATATTCTAATTAGTCAGTAATAATAACTTAAGCACTAGCAATTTGTATTACATTGTTAAATGAACTGTATAGGTACAATGCCTTGAAAAAGCATAGAAATATGTATGGTAACAAAATTAATCTAAACTTTATACAAATATACACAACTTATATACAATATATAAAAAATTTAGTCCAATGCAAAATATTTAAAACTAGTAGTAATTGCTTTTTAAAACTAGACTCAATAATTTACCCTTATATACTATTTATATCTGCTTTTTCTTTTTTTCAAACAAGAACCCTGAATCTAATCTCCCTTATTCAGCTTTTTTCCTAAGCACAACTCACAATTTGTAACCAATCACCCTAAACAATGACAACCATCCTTAACCCATTAAAAGACCAAAAACCACCTGTCCCACATTGGGCACCATTTGTAGTAAGAAATTTCTATGTCCTACCTGGCCAGTACCACAGTCAATCAATCCCAAAATAAACATGCAGATGCTTATATTAATTAAAAACTGTTCATCCTGTGGCTCAGGCTTATTACTTGCTATCTTTTGAATATTAATTCAAATTTTAATTTGTCCACTTCTACTAATTTATGTTTGGCCATGTGCCTGAGGCCACCTATACTTTTACATGTTGTCCTTTTAGCTACAGCTTGCAGTGTCTCTGACTCCACCCTCTTCCCCTTTATCTATGCTCACATTTCCTGCCTGCTTCTAAGATGTCTTGTCATAGGCCAAAACAGTTCCTTTATTAACCAATGGTATTCACAGCATACAGAAAGACATCCCACATCAGGCATCTGTTTCTTAGGCTGAGACCCTGCCTAAATAACATAGCAAGAACAATACCTCTTCTACAGAGCTTAGCTCAGATTTAGTGGTCTAAGAGGAGATAAAAGCTTGCTTTGAGACAAGGGTCCTCTGTGTTTACTATACAGCTGTGGATAGTCTTGAACTTTGTTATTGCTTTGAGACAAAGTTCAATATATCCCAGGCTGGCCTGGAACTCACTATATGGCTGAGAATGACCTTGAATTTCTAATCCACTTGTCTTTCCATGTATTTGAATTATAGGCATCACCATCATGCTTGGCTAACGTTGGGTTGGAGAGCATTCTACCATAAACTAAGGTTCATTTTCAGCCCTGATTGTGAACTTTTGATCTTCCTGGTTTTGGCCCTCAAATACTGGTATGATACCATGTCTCCTTTCAGTGGTGTTGGGGATTGAACCCAGTACTTTGGGTATGGCTAAGAAGACATAGGGTTTCATGTAATCAAAGCTAGTTTTGAAATTCCAATGCTTCTGCTTTCATTTCCCAGGTTCTGGGACTAAAGGTGTGTAGCACTGCACCCAGCTTTACTACATTTTTTAAAAAACAACAATAATTTACTTGCACATAATTCCTTTTTTCAGTTTTAATTATTTGAGAATTTTATTTATGAGTACCGTATTTACATCATTTCCACACCTCCCTTTCCCCCTAATTCCTTCAGTGTCCCTCCTGTACCCTTTCAAATCCATATAGTTTATGATTAAGGTGTGTATGTATATATGTACACACATTTATATACATATACACATTTATGTATTCTACTGAACCAAATTACTGTTGCTCACATATGCTTGTGTTTAGGGCTGACTAGGGAAATCTTTCAGGGGGCTCATCTCTTGAAAAAAAGAATTCTCTCCATCTCTCAGTAGCCATCGATTGCCTGTAGCTCCTTAAGTGTGGGGCCTTGGGAGGATTTCCCCAACCCACCTCGGCATGTCGACTGATGTGGTCTTGTGTGAGCAGCCATGTCATTGAGAGTTCACAGGTGCAGTTTCTCTGCCATGTCCAGAAGACACTATCATACAGCAGATATCCTGTTCCTCTGGCTCTTACAGTCTTTCTATCTTCTCCTCTGAGATGTTCCCTGAGGTTTAAGGATAGGGTTGTGTTGTAAATGTCCCAGTTGGGGATGGGCGCTTTATGACACTTATTCTGTGACTTCTGATCACTTATGGGTCTCTATAGTAGCTTCTATCTGCTGGAAAAAAAAAAAAAAAAGCTTTTTTGATGAGGGGGGGCAGCTGTACTTACCTGTGAATTTTATTTTTCTTCTTTTTATTACATTTTTACTTATTTTGTACGGATGTATGTGTTCCAGCAGGCTTATGTGTACATGCACTCACATGCTCATCAAAGAGCAACTTTTGGAGTTGGCTCTCTTTTCCCACCGTGTGCATTCTGGGGATCAAACTCAGCCTGTCAGGCTGTGTGCACTGGGTCATCTCTCAGGAACTTCCTGTCATTTTTATCTAATGCTTATGTTTTAGTGGATGCTGAATCCAGCCTCATCTTCAGAAGCATTTCCCACAGTTTCTGATGTAGAATCTTTGCCAATTTCAGGCTTGTAAACCCTCCCAACACCCCCACAAAAGTGGAAAGTTACAGCCAGGCTGAAAGACACATCCCAACTGGGGCTGGCAAGTGTTGTTCTAACGGATGCCAGAAGAAGGAGGGGGCGAAGGCTGGTGCATACGTGTCATGACCAGTAAGGCACAGACAATGGTGAAAGCCGCTCAGGCATGACTGCCATGTCCTTGTCTGCACCTTATTTCTAGGGGGCGGTGTGCCCTCCAGGCCTGGCCCCTCTGCCTGCTTGTATTCTAGTGCCAGGCCCATAAAGGCACAGCTGACTCAGCACGGTGCTGTCCCAACATGTGGGTTTTCAGCATAGTTAGACTGTACATGGCTTCATCAGCAACATGTAACACCCTCATTTCATGTTTTACCAGGTGCTCAATCACTAGTCTATTAACATGTCTCTCTACTTGTACAGCCCTTTCTTGATCAGCTATTCACAATGCTCATCCACTGTGTGTAAGACTGAGGGGGGGGGCAGGGAAGAGAAGAGAATATATAAAGAGAGACATCCATTTGATTTTGGAGCAGGAACTTACAAAGATCAATGCCATTAACTGAACTCTGGGATTCCCTGAGAAGTTAAACAATCGACTCTCTCTAATTACCTTCTCCCACTAACCCACATCCCCTGTCTGCATCATCCTAGACTAATCAACACAAATATTTAGCCACAGGTGTTTCACTAAGTTGGAGACATGCAGAAGGTACAGATGGCCTTTCTGGGGGCGTGCCTCTGCACCCCTTTGTGAAGAGACCAGTGATACCTCAGAGGGGTTAGGAGGCAACACAGGGGGCAAGAGAGGAAACCAAATGCAGTCCCAAACCCAAGCCTGGCATGGCAGTATTGTACTTGAAATCTCATGGAGCATATGAGTTTAAGGTGAGCTTGAAGTTACCAAATAATAAAACCAACCAAAAGGAAGCAAACTCCAAATACATGGGGAGATGTGAGGGTAGATGATTCCCTCCAGAGAAGATTCCAGAATGTTTAACTAGCTCTTCTATGTGTGGAGGAAGTTGTCTGTCTGACGATTGGCCACGGATGTACTGGAGACCCCTGTGCTGCCCTCTTTCCTCAGGACTAGAGCGGCTGTGCATGCCTTATTCAGAACAGACACAGTGGGTAGATCTGCACCATGAAGCATGCAAAGTCTATGACAGCTTTTCTTTTTCTGGAGAAGTAGGTTATTTGGTTGGTTTCTGTTTTTAATTTTTCTTACATTTGTGTGTGTGTGTGTGTGTGTGTGTGTGTGTGTGTGTATATGTGTGTCTGTGTGCACACCACCATACTCAGTGTATTGGATGCTGTTAACCTAACCTAGGGCTCCATGCATGCTAGGTGACTGCCCTGCTTATTAACCTGCATATCGCAGCCCAAGGGCCAGTCTGGGAAATAGACATTAGTTTGTCAATTGTGCCCCTGTTCATGGCCAGACAGATTGTGCCTAATGCTTTAATTTCTATCTGCAGAGCCCTGGTGAGCCAGATCTAGGAGAGACACCAAATAAAGAGTCACAAGTCACAGACAGTAGCTATTCCTCCCAGACAGAAAGGAGGAAATGTCCTTGGGATTGAAGTACGAGGGGATCGATATGCAAAAGATGAGGGTGAGAACATGAAAACCTTGGTGCAAACCCCCCCCAAGTCAGAATGCAGAGCATCAGGCCCCAGAATCCTACAAAAACATTCTAATCAACCATGGTGGTGCCCATCTGCAATCCTAGAACTCAGGAGATTGAAGCTAAAAGATTATAGGTTTGAAACCAGCCTAAACCACATCTTGAGATGTTGGTGCCAAAGCCAAATGAAAAAAAAAAATGTATACCATGTCCAGGCGTGGTAGAAATCACCTAGTCAGTTCTTGGTACTGCCAAAACTGAGGCAGGAATCTCACTCACTATGAGCTTGAGGCCATCTGTAATCAGAAGCTTCTGTCCTGCCAGTAACTCCCAAATACCCAGCAGCTACTTCCCCCAAATAATTTACTCAAAGGATTAATATTATAGTATCTGCCTAAGCATATTATTAACTAGCCATGACACTTAAATTAACCCATAATACTTACCTATGTTTAGCCCTGTGGCTTGGTACGTTTTCTCAGTGCAGCGTTCTCATCTTGCTTCCTCTGCATCTGGCTGGAGCCTCTTCTCTGCTCTTCATCTTCCCAGAATTCTCCTAGTCTGGTCACCCTGCCTATACTTCCTCCCTGGCTACTGACCAACCAATCAGCATTTTAATAAACCGATGCCAGTGACAAATATTTACACTGAACAAGAGCATTATCCCAATTTCTTTTTAAAACAAGAACTCCAAATCTACTCTCCTTTGTTTAGCTATTTTTCCAGACCATTATCCATAATAATGTATAACCAACATTCTAAACAAAGATAAACATCCATAATCCATTTTTGGAAATGTGGGTGTAGTTCTCCAGACTACTTTTCACTGATTGGAGGTGCTGGTAAGCTTATGGAGACCCAAAGAAAGTTTAGGCTTATGGGCAAATCCTGAGTGGAGTAGTATGAGAGGCTGGATCATCTCATCCAGCAGCCTTGATGCTGTTTTGGATGCAGAACTTAGAGGAAACTGCAACAGAGGTGCTCTGAAACAATGGAGCCATTCATTCCCATTTGAGGTATTTGGTGGGGGGGAGATCTTCCTCAATCAGACCTATTTTATCTTAACCCGTAATTAATCTACAGTCTTTCATTTTCTATGGAAACAAAAGTATAACCTCTTCTTTTGACTTAAATTTTGAAGTCAAGGCATTTTCAAAATATATAGGTTAGACTAATTCAGCAGTATCTACAACCAAATATTTCTTAGCAGCTCTTGCGCTTTCCTCTGCAGCTGAAAAACTCAAAGACAACACAATAACACAGTATTCAGACTCTCTGTGTACATTCTAGCTTTACACGGCTTATTTTTTCCTCTACTTCTTTTTAAAGGACTTTATCATTTTTCTTTTTTCTCCCAAGCCCATGTATATTTTTAAACTGTAAACCATTTAGAGGTTTTTTTGTTTTCATATGAATCTGTCTTTACTGTATATTTCTATGTTTTTCTGACCACAAAAGACTTTAATCTGCTAAGAGCATGGCTAAGGATTAAAGCCTCAACTATGGAGACTGACTCCACCTAGCTCTTTGGTTTGTGAGAGCTTAGTTTTATGGCAGAGGTTCTGGCAGGAGCCATGTTTATCACCCCAACTCTGGGGAATTTTAGGGTCCACATTGCCACCAAGTAGAGCACAACTGTCTTTGGCTCATAAACTTCATTTAAGTGTTTGGTAGCAGGCCCTCTTAAAAGAGCTGCATGGTTTTTGCCATTAATGCTGAGTCAGGAAGCCTTTCTTAAAGGAGCCATGCCTCTGTCTGTTGTAAGCAGAGGTCACCCAAGAAAACGCTGCTACCAAAAAGCCATGCTTGACTCTGTTCTTTTGTATCTGGAGTCCCCTTTTAAAGCTTTCTTAGGCTTTATGTGCATGTACATGCACCATGTTGGAACTCCATTTGTAATCACAAGCTTTTATCCTGCCCAAACCTCACAAATACCCAGCAGCCACCTCGCAAAAATTAACTTAGAGGCTTAATATTATAGTAAATGTTGGGTCAGTAGCTTAAACATATTACTAACTTGTTGCACGAATGAATGAGACTCAGGGATAGATTTCTGAAGAAGTTGGAGATACTAGAGGGAATAAACACCACAGTCAAATCTTACCCAGTTGTCTTCCAGCTTCCTCAGCCTCACTTCCCTTGGAGGGCTCCCTCTGTGTTTCAATCCTGTCTTAAGTACTCTTTCGGTAATTAAGTGTGGTCCCACTACACCTGCTTGGGAACCTGGAATTCCTTCTATAATCTGAAGTGACCTTGACTCAGTTGGGATTAAGAGTGTAGGTCACCACTCCCAGTTGGGATTAAGAGTGTAGGTCACCACTCCCAGGATACTCCCTGTGCTGGGATTAAAGATTTGAATCACCATTCTCTGATTTTCCTAGACTGACTGTGGTTAGAGCTCTGGGACTTCTGGAGCTTTTACTAACCCCCCACATAGACTGTGGGTAGATTCCCTCTGATATCTCCGAAACTTCTGAAACTTTTATTGAATCCCCACACTAACTAGCTCTTATACTTAAATTAATCCATAATTCTTATCTATGGTTAGTCACATAGTTTGGTACCTTTTCTCATTCCAGCATTCTCAAGAGCTTGAATAACTATTGGGTAGACTGGATTCATTAAATGAGATGAAGCTTTTTGGGTATTTGTTTGAGATAAGTTTTATTCAGCAGGCCTGGAACTCATGGTAATTCTCTTGCTTCAACCTCCAAGTCCACAGGTGTGAGCCACCACACCAGGTTTTAGTGTGTGGTTTATCTTTATTTTGGTCAGAGTTCTGAGTCCCCAAAAGATCACTAAAGAGCCTGAATTTGTATGAACAAGCAAAGAGCCTTTATTTAAGTTCAAGCTAGGATTGTCTGTCTATTTGTCACTGTGGTTAAAGCTGAGAGTGCCCAGTCTGGGCAGCGTGGGGTTTTTAATCATAGTAGAGGTTGGCGGTAGGAGGATTTTCATAATTCAGGACTCTGATTGGCTGACATTTGTCTAGGGGTGCCTTTAACAAAGGTAAATGTCTGTGTGCTGGGCTAACAGACACCTGGTAATATCTATAATGATTGGAACATTAAGTATTTCCTCTAGGAGGCTAGGTATTTTCTTCTGGGATGCTGACTGGCCCTTCGTGGGTAGTTCCAGGCTTTTCCTGGGGAACAGGTTGTACCCACCAGTAAACTGAGGCTCAGGCCTACCTTTTAGCTGGTTCCTACCAAGCATATGTACTCACAGATAAGAGTTGCATGCAAGGAAGTAGATAAGCAAAATGGACCAGCAAGATTCCAGCTGGCATCCTTGAACCCACCAAAGCCAAGAGAATCTTTACCTTCTTCACACTTCTAAACACTATAAGATTTGTTTAATATTTTTAAAAGTTTACCTAGCACAGATTAGCTCTAAACTTTCCGTCCTTCCGCCTCTTCTAGAAAACTTGGGGATTGCAGGCACATCCCACACCGTCTTCATACAGTTTAAATGAATGTTGATAGCTGAATTTCTGAGTCTTTGCTGTCATTTAAGGAATTAAAGTGGACTGACATATAAAACCCAGGGTGGGACTTACACTGACACACGTGGAGAACCCAGTACTCAAGAGTCTGAGAAAGATGGATGGCTAGATGGACAGACAGATGACAGATTTCTCCTTTTTTCTATTTATTTATTTGCTTGTTAATTTATGTATTTATTTATAATTTTTTGAGATGGACTTTTTCTGTGTAGCCTTGGCTGTCCTGGATCTCACTCTGTAGACCAGGCTAGCCTTGAACTCAGAGATCCACCTGCCTCTGCCTCTAGAATTCTGGGATCAAAGGTGTGAGCCACCACTGCTTAGCTCATCTAGTGGAGAAAAGATAAACAGAAGCTGAGATCAGGTGGTCTGAGCTCTCCGCTGGAGATGCCACAGCAAACAGGAAGCTCCGTGAATTTATGTCATAGAGTTGAACAGAGAAGCGGGGTCACTGCATACAGCTGAACACAGCTATTAGGTACAGATAAACAAGGAGGCTGGGTTTATGGCTATATAGGTTGGGCCAAGGAGGCAGATTTAACTAATCTCAATAGGACCAGTCTCTGTATGGGGAGCAATCCTTAGGTCACAAATATCCAGACAGAAAAGGTTCGATGGATGTTGTTTGTACACACCTCCAACATCCACACATGGATCAGAAGGGAAGGCTTTGTCATTTTACTTTCAGTCTGAGCTCTGGGGTCCTTGACATAGCTGTGTCCATGTCAACAGTCCACGTTCACTCAAGACTTCCTTGGCTCCCTGCACATTTCATTAATATGTTCCAGCTTGTTTTGATTTGGGGTTTTATGAGACGGGATTTCTCTGTGTAGTCCCGGCTACTCTCGAACTTGCTCTGTAGAACAGACTGCCCTTGAATTTAGAGATCCGCCTGCCTCTGCCTCCACAGTGCTGGGATTAAAGGCTCATGGCTAGTTATCTCATTTTTTAAAAATTCATGCAGACAACATTCACAAGTGTACACATGCTTGAGATCCTATAGAGATCAGAGGGTAATATTTACTGTCAGTCATCTCTGGTGAGACATCTTACTGCCTTGGAGCTCACCAGGTAGGCTACACCTCCAGTTTACCCAGTGATCTTCTTATCTCTGTGTCTGCTAGCACTAGGTCTGCTAACACACACTGAGGGATGCTCGACTTTTATGTGAGGGCAAGGAGTCAAGCTCAAGTCCTCGTTCCTACAAGGCAAGTGCTTTACCAACAGCTACAACTCCAACCTTACTTCGTTATTTTTAATAGGAAAATGTAAAGTTTAAAAGTCAGGCTGGATCTTATCTGATCTAACCCTCTCGTTTTATAGATGAGAAAATTTAGACCCAAGAACACACAGATCATTAAAAGCTTAAATTCTGGCTGATTTCTGCTCTGGGGGAGTTACTGTGCCCATAGTCTTGACGGTCTACAGCTAATATCTGTTGAGAGTTTCCCCATGATTTCTATGAGTTGACCATTTGATCTGGGCCAAGCCCCAGCCCTGATACAGCCCTAACCCCACTTTCCATACAAGTTAAGGGGCACTAAAGGTAACTGAGCTACTGAACCAAGGACATAAATACATGGGGAATCCCATGCTAACTTGTAGGTGTTGGGTTTCAAACCCTGTATTTTTTAACATATAAAAGCAGACCATAGCCACCAAATTCTTCCGGCATCCATCAATCCCTTCCTGTTACTGGGTCCTCCTGACTGGCATACCCCATCCACTACCCTGAACTCCCCAGCCCAGGTGCTGGGCTGCCCTCCTCCCAGATGCCCTTCTCTATATAATCCAGCCATTTTGATTACCTGCTCTCTTTGGGGGGGCTTCCTGGATGCCACATCTAGTTCCCATCTCCTCTCTTCAACCCCCATCTCCTTACATGGCTCAGGGTCATGTCCACTCTGGACCCCCCTGATGTCCCTGGCTATGTTCCCCTTTTATCTACAATAAACTTTCTTCTCCACCATATCCATTTAGCTTAATTTTCATTCACTAGGCAGTTTCCCAAACCCAGATTTAGCCGTGGGTTATCAACATTTTTATTTGTTGAGACAGGGTCTCTCGTAGCCCAGGTTGACTTCGAACTTGGGATTCTTCTGTTTTAGTCTCCTGCCTGCTAGGATTACCAGTGTGTACCACCCCCCACCCCCAGATTATCATCTAGTTTTTAATTGTTGACAGGTTTTCCCCTAGATCCATGTCCCAGCAGTTCTGAGAATGCAACTCAGGGCTTCATGCATTCTGCAAATATGTCTATCAGTGAGCCATGCCCTTAGCCCCTGAAAGAAAAAATATTCTCTTAGGTTCCTTTCAGGCCAGGCTGGTCCCCACCCAATTTTCCAGTAACATGTGCATGACTGGAATCTTGTGCCTGCTTTTTACAACACCCACCCCAACACCTACCTGCTAGGCTCTAGGAGAAAGATTTAATTCTAACTTGGTGAATAGAAAACTGTCATTCTCAGAGCAAACTAGTTCCTGGCCTCCTCTGAGAAGCATTCACGGTCCTTTCTACTGAACCTGGGTTGGACTTCTAGGCTTTGGGCTCTACCGATGACAGACACTCACCCATTGTGTGTTGTGAACAGTACAAATTGGCTGCTCTTCCTGGGGTCTTCCTGTCTGGAAAGAAGCAAGCTGGCTGCCCCTGGTTATTACTTGGGTAAAACCATGAAAACATTGTCTAGAGCAGTAAGATGTTGCTATGCCTTGGAATGTTACAACTGCAGAGTCTCCCAAGTCTCTCAGAGCAAACCAAGGCAAGTGTTTTTTTGTTTTGTTTTTTTTAAATCTCCTTTATCCTGACATCTCCAAGGGTAGCAACATATAATGAACCACATGGCCAGTCAGGAACTACTGTGGCTGGGCTGCATAGTTGGCCAAGGGGTCACGGTCACAGTCCTCAAGGGAAGGGCTGGCAGAGACAGTGAACCTGCTTATAACAAAGACCGTTCATTTCTACTCTTGCCTGGGCCCAGGCCTAACCTACACTTAAAATTGCGAAAGAGAATATGGTCATTAAAGAATAAGACAGCCTCGGGCAGATTGCAATCTTGGAATAATAATTGTATGTGTGTGAGAAAGGAGAACCCCACCTCATGAATCATCCAACCATTGTTCTTTGTTTGGTTTTTTTCCCTCAGCTTGTTTCCTTAGTTTTTTTTCAATTACTTTTTTTTTCCTGCTTGAGGAAAAAACTTATTTCAAATTAATCTTCTGTAATGCCAAAGCTTGCCCAGCAACATAAGCCCTATGAGCTGGGGCATGTTTTTATCAGGACCAGAAAAGAACCACTGTCATGTGCTCTGTGATGGCTGGGACTGTGAGCTGGAGACAGAGAGCTCTAACACCCGGGCCTTTCTCCTCAGGGTTGGTGGACCTGCCCAATGGCTCCCTGACCACAACGTCCAGGTGATCCATCCACTCCTGAGGGATACCAAGAAGGCAATTTAGGAAGGATGTTAAGAAAACGGGGCAGAGAACATTCTGAACACAACAACCAAATTCATTCTCTCACTCTTAGTCTCCGGCAGTATATCTCAGGCTCCTGCAACCCTGTGTAGCCCAGGCTAGCCTTGAACTCTATGTAGCCCAAACTAACTCCAAACTCCAGATCTTCCTGCTTGAAGTAGGGATTCTTGGCTTGGTAAATTTTCTCTACCCAGGTGTGCATTTTAGTGACCTTTTGGCAGATCTTCTGATGATTAAACACTATTTCTTTCTCCATGCCCAATACTTGTCTTCAGCACCCTGATTTCTGGGGAATTAGGCCTGTTGATTTCAGCTTGTTAACTCTTGTTCTCTGAGACCCGTGGCTGATCTTGCTCCTCTTGGCTTTTCTCAGGCTTCACCACTGTACCATCATCACAGACATTAAACAGAACTACCCCGGGCTGTTTGATTTGGAATTAACTCCCACACTAGGCCCCAGCAGAGCAAACTAAAATGGAGTCACTCATGTTCCACTTCCTCCCCAACAAGCTGAAACTACCCTGTGTATTCAACCTTCTGAGAAATCAGGATTAGAGAGATCAGAGCCAAATTTCCCCAGCAGGCCAGTTTCAATAGTTAGGACAAGGAAGTTTCCTCTGTCTTAATTTTTTTACAAGACAAGCAGCCTGAAGTAATCTGCCAGCTACCCACCAGGCACTTTTCCTTTGTTCCTCCAAGGAGATTACCTTCAAGTGACCATTCCACTTTCTGCATTCTTTAGGCCTATTTTTGTGTTATAAAGCCTCAGCTGGGGGTATAATACAGTTGGTAGAGGAGGGCTCCCCTAGCACAAAGGAGGTTCTGTGTCCAAACCCCAGCACCACATGGACAGATGGGATAGCTCAAGCCTACAGTCTCAGTACTGTGGAGATATGAGGAGGAGCATAGGAATTTCAAGGCTATCCTTGTAGTTTGAGGCCAACCTGAGGTATTTTTAAATAAAAGGAAAAAAAAAAAAACCACACAACTTTTTCTCATGGGAGCACCTAATTGTATTTTACGTAATGAAATGTTGCCCAATTCCAAACTCAGAAACAAAAGTCGAGCAAGTTTTCAAAACCAAACTGTAATTCTGTCCTTTGAAACTTCATTTTCTAAGGACAGAGCAGAGTCCTTGACTTACCCTGGGCAGTAGCCTCCCAGCTCCATTTTGAAGTTTCCAGTGTTGCATTTGTGGAAATTTTCCTGTCATTTTCATAAGTGGGGCAGATAGAATATTTGGCACCTACACTGCAGGTCACTGTGTCTCTGAAATGTGTTCTGAATACTAATTTGCTCATAGTTTTAAAATTCTGGAAAATATAAATATGGCTGACTTGTGTTCTAGAACTTTGAAAAATCTTAAAAAGAGGGGTGGGGGTGGGCATGTTGAGCCTAAACAAGGGTCATATGGCTACTTTTGTGCCAGAGGCTTGAGATGTGTATCAAGAGGCTGTTGAGCTGAATGATGGCCCACATTTATAGTCCCAGATACTCAGGAGCAAGAGATAAGGAGGATTGCAAGTTCAAGGCCAGCCTGGGCAATTTAGTGAGAACTTGTCTCATAATAAAAAGGGCTAAAGATGTAACTCACTAGTAGAGCACTTGCTTAGCCTGTGTAAGAGACTTGTTTAACCCCCAATAAAACACACATGTGTGCTTGCACCATTGGCTCTTGTTTTATAGACAATTATATTCTGTTTATTCACCCTTCATCACCTACATAAGCCCCTGCCCTTCTCAATACACAAACTGACTTTCCTTCCTTCCTTGGCACACTAACTTAACATCATTTGAACCTGTGTCTCCCAAATTTCAGTTCCTAAGACCTAAATAAAGTTGTTTTCCTTTGGAATTCTAAGCTCTAACTGACCTATACATTATTGCATTAAAGATAAAGTTCTGTTTATTTAGTTAATTATTTGGAGGGGCTGAATATGTGGAGGTCAGAGGACATCTTTTGAGAATTATTTTTTTCAGTACAGCATGTGGAGTCCGAGGATCAGGTTGTTAGGTTTGGCATCAAGCACCTTTACCCACTGAGCCATCTCAAAAGACCTAAAAAGTTTGCTTTGTTAAAAGTTAGGCTAAATAAAGATAAATGATCTTACAAATAGTCATTGCTGTTTGTGAGTAACCCAGGTATTAGAGGGAAGAATAGTAGGAAATGAAAAGCATATGGCTTTCAGAATCAGCAGAATCACCTCTTTTTTTTATTATTATTAATATTTGCTTTGTTTGTGTTCTTGGAGACATGGTTTCTTTGTGTAGCTCTGGCTTTCCTGCAGACCAGGTTGTCTTTGAACCCACAGATCTGCCTGTCTCTGTCTCCCAAGAGCTGGGATTAAAGGCCTGTACCACCACTGCAGGCCAAACCCTACTCTTACTGAGTTCTTGGTCTCTGTGATAGTTTGAAAGAAAATGGCCCCTAAAGGAAGTGACAATATTGGGAAGTGTGGCCTTGTTGAAGTAGGTGTGAGCTTGTTGGAGGAAGTGTGTCACTGTGGGGGCGGGCTCAAGGCACATCCAGTGTTTTAGACCACTTCCTGTTGCCCACAAAGTCAAAGGTAGAACACTTGGCTACTTCTCCAACACTGTGATCGCCTGCATGCGGTATGTCCCACCATGATGACAGTGGACTGAACCTCTGTACTGTATGCCACCTAATTTAATATTTTCCTTTCTGAGAGTTGCTGTGGTCATGGTGTCTAACAGAGATAGTCTTGTAACTTTGTTGTTTCCCATCTGCAACATGGCAATAGAGGAAATTACCCCTCCTACAGGAGTGCTGAGACCATTAATGATACGCTCACAGCTAATTATTAATTTGTAAAATATTGGATTGGAGAGCTCTCTTAGTGGATAAAGCACTTATTGTGAAAGGCAGAGAGTGCTGGGACCCATGTAACATTAGATGTCCTAGCAAAAGTGTCTGCAACCTCTTACTGTGAGCTCAAGGCTTAGCTAACCTGGATCGTGCAGCCGTAAACAAATCTGTCTCCAGTTAGATGGAAGGAAAGGAAGAACACCTAAGGCTGTCCTCTGGTCTCCACATATGCACTGTGGCACGCATGTGCTTGGACTCACACATGTGAACACACACACAATTTACACTTAGTTATTTTTATTCTTAGCTCAATTTATATTTTCTGATATTTAAATTTTTAATTGGTTGAATTATTATTGGGGTTTTGTAGGTGTACATGTTTGTGTGTATGCCTGTGGAGGTGGGAGAACAATCTGGTATGGTTCCTCTGGTGCCATCACTTTTTGGGTAGATTGTAAGGCACTGAGTGGCATTGTGTGGAGATGGTGCGCAGAGAGCAGAATGGAAGAAGGCACAGCCCTGGAGAGAAGGATTGTTAAACTCAGTTTTTGGCATCCTCAGGCGTGGTCCCATCTGTTTATCTCTAATACATGGGGATTTCTGTTCAGTAAAGTATCCTCACCCATGACACACCTTTTTTTTTTTTTTTTTTTTTTGACAGTTCCTGATGGGTTTGAACTCTTAGCTTTCTGGGGTCAAATGATCACTCCATCTCAAGCTCCCGAATGGCTGAGAGCCTAGGTTTGTGCCTCCAGAGCTGGCTATCCTCTTTAAGGTGGGACAAGCCTCTGTGGTCTTTGCTTCCCTGTGCTTATTTATTCTTTATTGTTTGTTTTACCTTTGTTGGCGCTTGAAATCAAATCCAGGACCTCACACATGCTGGGCAAGCATTCTACCTCTGACCCACGTCGCTGCCCCTGAAAGTTAGTGCCCCGAGACCAAGCACAATAGCAGTATTGTGCTATATCGGGCTTCTTTCTTTCCTTCCTTCCTTCCTTCCTTCCTTCCTTCCTTCCTTCCTTCCTTCCTTCCTTCCTTCCTTCCTTCCTTCCTTCCTTCTTTCTTTCTTTCTTTCTTTCTTTCTTTCTTTCTTTCTTTCTTTCTTTCTTTCTTTCTGACCTTCCTTCTGGGACTTGGCACAGATTTATGAACCAAGAAGGGGAGACCCAGAAGGATTGCTCTGTCACAGCCTAAGAACATATCAACGTGTGACTTGCCTGCCCCAGAAAATACCATTTCTAGAAGCAGATGAACAGCAGAATTCAGTTTGCTAGGCACCGTAAGGGTAGCCCTAGCTTCTCTGGAGGCTAAGGCAGGAGGATCTTTGGGAATCCTGAGACTTACGGGGAGTTCAAGTTCAGCCTAGGCAATGTGGAGAGACTGCTGTAAAAAAAAATTACACACACATTACTGTAAAAAAATAGAAAAATACACAAATTTTAAACTGTGGTATATATGTGTGTGTTTTTATATATATGTATATATATATACATATTACACAAAATGTAAGAAAAAAATGACTAAAGAATATTTGAATTAAAAATCCCATGTGAGCCAGGCAGTGATGGCACACACCTTTAGTCTCAGCACTTGGGAGGAAGAGGCAGGTGGATCTCTGAGTTTGAGGCCAGCCTGGTTTTGGTCTACAAGAGTGAGTTCCAGGACAGCCAGGACTACACAGAAATTAGAAAAAAAAAATCCCATGTGATTTATCTCCAGGCCAAGAAATGGCTCATCTCGTTAACCAAAACCAATATCTTTCTGTGTGAGAAAGAGAAGGTACACTCCAGCACAAGTCCTTCCTCCTGTAAGCTGTGTTGTGTGGAGTATTTGGACACAGAAATAGGAAAAGTAAAGAACACAAGACCCTTCCTATGGGGGCGGGAAGAGGAGGAGGAAAGGGGAGGGCAGAGAAAAGGAAGTGAAAAAGAGAGCTGGTAAACTGGTGTGGGTCACATGTCTGCAGCCCAACACTCTGGAAACTGAGGCGGAAAGATTGCTGCAGGTCTGAGGCCAGTCTGGGCTGCAGGGACAGAGGAGGGAAGGCAGGAGAGAGGCTTGCCAATGGCACCCAGAGGCCCTCTCGTGCCCCCTTCCAGTCCCATAGAGAATCCGTCCCTTTTTATACCTCACAATCATGCCTACACACTGCAATTGCTTCTTGCCCATCCCTTGTATAATCTTGTATGTGTGGTGTCATTTAAAATGCCATCGTCCCTGTCAGGAGCCTTTTAGCTAATGATGCATTTGCAACAACCTCCAAGTTTGGAGCGAGGATAGTTGGGTTTTTCATTGCTACAGTGATCTATTGTGTGAATGCGATACTGTTGATGTCTCTGTTCTGCTGTTGTTAGACATGGGGGTGACTCTGTTTTGAGACACTGATGGGAAATAGTCTTTGGCAACCCCTCCCGTACTGAATCAGAGGTCATTTCTACAAACCCACAGGTGTTCTCCATCTCTCTACTATCCAGAAACAATGTTTTCCCTACAAACACACCCTTCCCCACCCTTACCACCTCGTCCACAGTTCCGCTGGAAATATTAAAATCCTGCTTGCTGCACAAGCTGGGGGCCTCGACTTAGTAAAGGAATAAGAGGTCAAAGATTTCCCGGAGGCCTCTCTCCCTTTCTGCTTCAGATTTGACTTACGATAACAATAGCAACACACACAAAAAATACTTAAAAGCATGTAAAGAATTCTTATTCACTTCCTTCAGATTTGGGGGAAGTGGGGTGAAAAGTGCTGAGTTTTGTGATATCAATGATAATTGGACCTAGGCTTTTAGAAACCGCAAGCTGGTGTGGGGAGGTGTTCACCTCTGTTCAGGGGAGAGGCAAAGCCAGGTGACAGACAGGCACTACCGCCTACAGTCAGGGCTTCTACCCCTATCCAGGACCTGATTTTAGGCAATTTTAGAAAAGACAGTGGTATCAGCAGCTGCAGGCCATTCAAGAAGAGCAGGGAGCTGGGTGGGCCAGCAGTTTGTTGCACAGCCAAGCTCCTAGAAGGTGGGCCTGGAGGAGCTGCCGGCAGGGTGCCTAGCAAACTGAGCCGCACAGTGTGCAGTTAAACCTGGATGGAACAAGACCTCCCTGAAGGGATTGAACCAGCTCTTGAGGCTCCCTCAAGAGCAGGAGGCTTCTGGAGGGTCACACTAGAACCACCCAACTTCTAGGGCTTGTTTGTGGTACTTGATGGTGTTACACTCCACCACGGGCAAAGTCATGACTACTGCCATGTTTGGACGATTTGTTATAAGAATCAGAAGCTGGGAAGATGTTCTTTCCTTCGACTGCTCTGGAAGTGACCCTAAGGAAGCAGTGAGACAATACGCACCAAAGTTCTGTTTGTAAGACGGGAAACTGGAGACACCCCAGTCACAATGAGGAGCCAGCTAAGTAAATCCTTGCACATTCTTATGGGAGCGCTGTCAACAAACACGCAGTGGCATGGCACAATGCTTAACACAAGAGAGAAAAATATTGCAAAATTATATTTAACAGTATGGTATTTATTTAATATATTTAACAGTATGTAGCCAAGGCTGGCCTCAAACTCAAGGATGACTGTGAATGTCTGATACCGCTTTCACCTCCTGAGTGTTACGTGGTTGAACCAAGGGCTTCTTGAATGCCAGGCAAGCATTCTCCCACCTGAGCTACTCACCACCACCCCCAGCAATACAATCCTAAGGGAAAAAGACTGGGCAGATAAATGCATCACCATAGAAACACTTTATTTACACGTTATTAAAAACCAGCATATGTTACATGCAATTTTTAATTTGTTTTGTTATTGCTTGTTACTAGGGGTGCAGCTAGGTCTTCCCACGTACTCGGAAGCGCTCTACAACTGAGCACACACAGCTCAGTCGGGTGGGTTTTCTTTTATTTTCCTTTTTTTCTCTTCCTCTCCCTTCTTCTTTAAAAGATTTATTTATTTATCGTGTAAACAGGGTTCTGCTGGCAGACCAGAAGAGGGCATCCGATCTCATGAAAGATGGTTTGAGCCACCATGTGGTTGCTGGGAATTGAACTCAAGACCTCTGGAAGAAGAGGCAATGCTCTTAATCCCTCAGCCATATCTCCAGCCAGCCTGTATTTGAGGCCAGTCTATTCTGCATAATGAGTTTCAGGTCAGGCAGGTCTACTAGGTGAGACCGTGTCTCAAAAGTAAACAAACAAACAAAAAAAACCCCTAGCAACAACAAAAACAGCTTCCCTTACTAAATTGGTTTTAGTTAGCTTTGATCACCGTTCACTAGAACAAAAGTTGGAGGATGGTGGCTATAGAGATGGCTCAGTGGTTAGAGGCACAAATTATTCTTGCATAGGACCCAAACTCAGTTTTCAGCATTCATATCAAATAGCTCCAGCTTCAGGAACTGGAATCCTCTTCTGAACACACCTGCACTTACACATGTGCAGAGGCACATAGTTAAAAATTAAATTGTCTTTAAAGCTCACGTTGAACTGTTCCTCGGGATGAGGCACAGGACTGCAGGTCCATTAATGAGGAACAGTGGGCTCCTGGAATTCACAGGTTATCTTACCGGTGTGTATGATGTTGATGTTGAGAAAACACAGCCTGAGCTCCCTCAGGGAGAGGAGAGCATTTGCTTCCCCTCATGCACAGCGACGCCAGCCTGGGAGTCTCCATTTTCTCTGTGGCATCACTGGAATCCAGTTTATATTAAAGGCTGCATGGCCTCAGCTTCTGGGGGAAACAAGTATTTTTTAATGAGACTCATTAAATTTAATGAACTTGCTTGAGCAGTCTCCTGGCTTAGTGAAATCAAGAAAAGAGAATAATGATGCTGAACCCCAGTACCCCCCCCCCCACATATGCGCACAATAAGACCTCATCTATAATATCCAAATAAGATTTAATGCCTTCCTTTGGTGATTTGGCTAAACTTGCAGAAGATTCCAAGTTTCTTCCTTTTACAAATGACAAACAAGGGTGTGACCTCCTCTTTTTCCCCTTTTTCTTTTGAGACAGGATCTTGCTAGAGCTCTGGCTGTTCTGGAACTCACTAATGTAGACCAGGCTGGACTCAGACTCACAGAGACCTGTCTGCCTGCGTTTGCCTCTCTAGTGCTGGGATTAAAGGTGTGTGCCACCACCACCCGGCTGAGATTGTGACTTCTAATGTCTAGTTTCTGATTTAAAGCAGAAACATCCTGAAGATGGAAACTGGCCTTGCCTAGCCATTTGATTTCTTAAAGATTAACATTTCTCTAAAGGATGTGATTTATCTCCAGGTCAAGAAATGGCTCATCTCGTTAACCAAAACCAGTATCTTTCCGTGTGAGAAAGAGAAGGTACACTCCTACCACCATGGAGACACCATGCCTTCCCCTCCACGATGAGCAAAAGTCCTTCCTCCTGTAAGCTGTGTTGTGTGGAGTATTTGGACACAGGAACAGGAAAAGTAAAGACACAAGACCCTTCCTATGGGGGCGGGAAGAGGAGGAGGAAAGGGGAGAGCAGAGAAAAGGAAGTGAAAAAGAGAGCTGGTAAACTGGTGTGGGTCACATGTCTGCAGCCCAACACTCTGGAAACTGAGGCGGAAAGATTGCTGCAGGTCTGAGGCCAGCCTGGGCTGCAGGGACAGAGGAGGGAAGGCGGGAGAGAGGCTTGCCAATGGCACCCAGAGGCCCTCTCATGCCCCCTTCCAGTCCCATAGAGAATCCGTCCCTTTTTATACCTCACAATCATGCCTACACACTGCAATTGCTTCTTGCCCATCCCTTGTATAATCCTGTGTGCAGTTTTGTTTGAATAATCAATGCAGGGTATAACATTGGGGTGGGGGCATCCCTCCCTCTGTGGGATGTAGGGATGCACTTAGAACAATAGTTCTCTATGTCTTGATCTGGTACCAGTAACACAGGCGTATGAGTGTGCACACAAAAGTTCACCAGGATCACACTCAGCATTGCTATTTTTTAATATATCTAAAGTATGTGTCCATTTTATTCTCTTAGTCAATTTTTATTATTTAGACAGAGTCCCATTGTGTAACCCAGGCTGGCCTCAACCTTACAACCCTCCTATCTCAATCTCATAAACACCAGAATTACAAGCATGCACCGTTCCCCCCCCCAAAAAAAAAAACCCATACATTTTTAAAAGATCTGAAGCAAATTAAATCCACTGCAGAGAAGAGCGGAGACGGTTGGCAGTAGAAAAAGGGAAGGACATGCCAGAGAGGCTCTAGAGAGCTGTTTTCTCCTTGGAAACAGGCAGCCTAGGCTGAAGCTGAGGGGGCAGGAAGGAGAACTGGAAAACAAGGGGTGAGGAGAGAGGGGTAGGAGCCTCAGAGGAGCTGTGTGGGACGCCCTTTGCCAGTACTCAGCCAAGACTGGCCTCAGGTGTTATTTGGTGATTTATTTCCAAAGAGGCAGGGTCTGGGTGCTTACTCGGTCCAAACCCAGCTGGGTGCAGGCAGAAAGAGGACATGAATCCCCCTCTGGCTTCTCCAGATTTGGAAAGAGGCAGGTGCAAGGCATTGTGATGGTATGGAAGAAAAACAAAAAACAGATAATAAAGGTAGTGTGGTCATTACAGAGCTAAGGGTGCTGTGTCAGGAAAAGGAGCTGAAGTAAGGCAGGGAGTGAGCTGAGAAAGGGCAAGGCAGGTGATGGGGCGTGGGGGGGGCAGGGAAGGCTTGTTGGTAGTGTTAGTGTCTAGCACTGGGATGGGCAACGAGGTGTGCATCTGTAGACGCTGACTGATAGATGAGAACCAGCAAACACAGGTTTATTGCTGGCTTTCCAATCACACTGTGGTGTGAGTTTCCCATGATTGCAGCTCTAGGGCCTCAGCACCCACCTCTGGCTACATCTGGCCTGCAGAAAGTGAGTGTGCAGGCAGGAACTGTATATTTCTTTGTCCAGAACTCAGCCATGAAGCCACACCTAACCGCAAAGGAAGAAGAGAGAATAGATCTGGTGAGTAATGTGCTGGCCTCTGACACAGGCAGGAGGTCAAGGTCACTGCAGGAGAAGCAGCAATGGGAGGCACTGGCAGGCGGTGCTGGCAAGCCTCTGTGTGTGGGTTGTGGAATTACCATAAGCTTGCAAAAAGTGACAGAGAATGAAACTCTAAGAAATCCAGAGACATGACCTCAGAGTCAACAAAAGAGAAGTATTTCATAAATGGAGTCACAATTGAGACTCTGTCTGTCTGTCTCTGCCTGTCTCTGTCTCTGTGTGAGAGTGTGTGTGTGTGTGTGTAGTACTGAGGAGTACACTCTATCATTGAGCTACACCCCAAGCTCCAGATGAGATCTTTGGATCTCATAGTTTTGAATCAGGAAAAAAGGATCCATACTCCCTCTTCAAGTGAAGTAAATCCAAGCTGTACAGGTGGGGGAAAGAGTCTGCAGGAACCTCTGGGGAAGCGTGTTCTCAGTAAAGGGTGGGGTGCACTGGGCAACACCATTCTATGTGAAATTCACTGTCTTAAGGCAAGGATGACGATAATACTTTCCTCAGATGGTTGCATGAAATAAGGAAATATCTGAAAAGTATTTGGCATGCATGACATAACTTCTTGGTGTTGTGCTAAAGCATGCTAGGGCAGGTGAGATGGCTCAGTGGATAAAGGTGATTGCCACCAAAGCTGACAAGCTGAATTTGGTCTCTAGGGCCCAATGGTATAAGAGACCAGATGTGCTACACAGAGAGAGAGAGAGAGAGACAGACAGACAGACAGACAGACAGACAGACAGAATATTTTTGGTTTTGTCTCATTGCTTATGTTTTTTGTTGTTGTTGAAACAGAGTCTTGTGTAGCCTAGGCTGGCCTTAAACTTGCTAGTAGCTAAGGATGACCTTGAACTTCTTGCCTCCCCCCTCGGTGCTGGGATTGCAGGTGTCCTGACCATAACCAGCTCCCCCTCATCTATCTTTTCTATCTTCACTTCTTTTTTCATGTGAGCCTTTGCTGGGCCTTTCCCTTAGAAAAAAATGAAAGCTGTGCTAGCTTTGACCTTGTTCTAGGACACGATTCACAAGTGAACACGTCACTTTCACATAAACTTAGGCTGCCACATAAAAGTTCAGCTTTGACACCATGTGGAAGCTCATTGAATTTTAGACGAGTTTGGGGAAAGGAAGATGTATTTTCTATAAATAGAATCAGAATCTCATTCCAAAAGGGAGGAGGGAAAAAATGCTTTTTACTAGAACAAGGAAGTCCTGGGAGGGGTGTGGTTCCTTTCCAGATTACAGTTAAAGAACTGTACCCCCACACGGCTGCCTAACAGTGACATGTGTGAACGACCTGGGATAGATGAGTTTGGGCGTTTTCTCCAGCGCTCCATTGCTTTATGGCATCTCCTGAGCAGGACCCAGAGCAGCAAAAGCTTCCATGTATGTGGTCTGTGGATAGGGCCTACACCAGAGCAATTGGCACTCTGTATGTAGACTGTGATAACCAGAGGGGACAGTCCTCAATCTTCAACTCTCCCTCCAGAGACCCAGGAGCTCATCAGAGTTCCCTCTGCTGCCGGACTATGTTAGGTAGAGAGCTACTTGTTCAAGACCAGCCTGGGAAAGAAGAGAGATGATTCTTCTGCCTACAACTAAATAAAAACAAGGGGAAAAGCCATGCTTGGCCAGTGTGCCAAAGGTCCTGGATTTCACCCCCACGACCACATTAGAAACAAAACAACAGGGCTGGGTGTGGTGGCCCATGCCTGCAATTCCAGAATATGAGGGGTAAAAGCAGGTGAATCGCGCAAGCTTAAGGCCAGCCTGGGCTACATAATAAAACCCAAACAGAGAGAAGCAAAACAAAACCAATAAAAATAGTCCATTGATTCAAAGCTTTCACCTTTACATCATAAAACAAAACAAATAAACAACGAAATCTCTGTGAGGACCCGATGGCTCAGTAGATAAAAGAGTCAAAGGCTTGCCTCCCAGCCTGACAACCCGAGTCCCGGAATCCCTGTGGGAGAAGAGAACTGATTCCTACACGTTGTCACACTGTGACACAAGAATGTACCCCATATGTGTGTGTACATAATTAATAAGGAAGTAATAAGACCACAGGTGATATGAAGGGTAAGGGGTGAAGGTGGTGGGGAGGGAGGTTTCACTGGGGAAAGGGATGGGAGGGTGTGGGGGGGAGATAGCGAAGTAAGGACATTTGAAAAGGCCCGATGGTATACTTTTTTATAAGCTGTATAGTATATTCAAATAATAGAGCTTAGTTGGAGTTAAACTACACAGGGTGAGCCGGCTCCTCTCAGCAGCCATAAGTCACTAAATAAAAAGCCCAATTCTAGGTTTGGAATAATTTCCCTTGAGTTGTTGGTCAGAGGTATCCCGGAGTCTCATAACAATACAGACTCTTGCCATTGCTCTTGGTTGCCCACAAGAATTTGGTGGTAAGACCTCATTGCTGGAGATATAAGACACATTGCTCACAGGATACGAGGAAATCAAGTTGATGTTGACCAGGAAGCTCCCTCCCTACTGGCTAGCTTTCATTGTATTGGAAGATGCTATGTAGGCTGTTCTGAGGAATATCACTAAGTCTTCTTACTCAGCACTGAACTCCATGAACTACAATAATGACTTGTGTGGCAAGATAGTCGCGCAAACATTATAGGGTAAACCAGCTAGTTTCTGTTTGGATTTAAGGACTGACAGCAGGCAGGAATGTGATTTTTACTATATGGACATAGTGTCAAATTGCCCTCTAAATTTATCTCTCTCTAGTCATAGATTAGTGCAGCATTCAGACCTCATCTGAGAAGTTGCTTTGCATAGTATGTGATTATGGACACAGAAACTCACAACTGGTCACTGGACAAAGAATGTATCAGTGGAATGCTCAACCACAAATGGGACATCTATATTATACACACTCACACACACTCATACACACACACACAGCTCAGGGCCATAGTTCATAGAAACTAGAGGTCAGAGAAGACCAGTATCTTTGAAAGCTGGCAGGACCATTACACTTGAACTCACTGTAGCTGTTGCCTACACTAGACAATACAGTCGACACTGTGGCATGGGAGGGAAATGAATGGTTCGAAAGCTGATGGCTTCTGGGAGAGGGAGAGTCTGTTTTCTTTAAGAGTGTGATCCCCCCCCCCCCAGGTTGACTCTGCTCCGCTGGGTAGCCACACATACACCCAGGAGGATAAAGACAGTAAAAATGAGCTGTTTAGATATTTTAAAAGAGAAAGACACAAAGTTGGGGTGGAGGTGGATCTGAGAAGAGTTAGGGTGAGGAGTGGGGGTGAATAATATGACCAAAATACATTGCATGAGATTCCCAAAGAGTTAATACTCATATATTAATAAATTTAACTCTCTTATACATGAGTTACTGGGTTGCCCATAGGAGAGTTTGATCATTCCTAATGGGTTTTCATTATCTATCAAATCTAACCTGTCAGGAGATCTGATAAGCAGTGGGGCAGGGTAGTGCTGCTCAGTATGCCCAATTGAGAGAAAGAGAGAGAGAGAGAGAGAGAGAGAGAGAGAGGAGAGCAAAGAATTCAAGGCACCTTCTGAACATGTTTTAACATTCTGTGGTACTTCATAGCACCTCCATGTAAATTCCCTTCAACCCCACGTCAGAAAGGTGTTTTCCTTATTTACAGATAAGGGAGGCTTTTCTTGGGGGTGGGGGTAAGCATGTCCTCCTCCGGTCACACAGTTATGAGAAGTTGGTAAAGGCTGGCTCACAGTGTTCTCCTGTTGTCATATCCTGCACTCTTACGTAACATCTAGCCTGTCCTATTCTTAAAAACTAAACCCAAATGACATTAAGCTGCTTCCTCTTCTTCCTCCACTTATTCCGAAACTTGTGCGACCAATGATTTGTCCCAAATAGTTGCTCAATTAGAAGGTAATTACAGCCTCCAGTGGCTCCTGGATTTTCCTCAGGTGTCCTTGGGCTTGGGAGTCTACCACAGATGGAAACAAAGGGCTTTTCTGTGACATTTATATCTCAATGTTTTCAGTAATTCTTGTATATTAATCACCATTTACAAAATAGAAAGACAGGTTTCTGAGCCTGAGCATGAATTCAATTTGGACTTAAGTTTAAGAACTTGGCATAGTGCTGGGTGATGATGGAGCCTTCTTAATCCTAGCACTCCGGAGGCAGAGACAGGCAGATCTCTGAGCTTGAGGCCAGCCTGGTCCTGAGTTCCAGGACAGCCAGAGCTGCACAGGGAAACCCTGCCTCAAAAAAAACCAAAAAATAAGAAAAGGGGGGGGGGATGGGAATCCAAATCCAAAAGAAAAAAAAAAAACAGAATAAAAAGAATCTAGCATTAATTGCCTCCTCCTGTTCTGAAAACCAAACAGTAGTTTCAATTTACGAAGTCCCATTTCGCTGTTAAACTGGGAGTTTAAGAATCCCCCTCATCCAGCTTTATACCACTATTCAAAGTCCTTATTTCTAAGTAAGACTCTACCCTCTCCTGAGGTGATTCCCGATGGGTGAGATCCTTTCAATTTCACCTTCAGAAAATAAAATTCCACTGGGTGTGATGGCACACTGTTGTGATCCCTTTCATCACTTAGGAGATTGAGGGAGGATTGTAATCCCACAACCACCTATTATATTAGTCACTTTTCTATCGGTGGCTGTGATAAAATACCATGACCAGGAAAATTTATAAAAGAAAAACTTTATTTGAGCCATGGTTTCATAGGGTTGGAATCCATAATGGCAGGGACATCATGGTGGTAGGCAGAAGACATGGTGGATGGGTCTGGAGTCTGAGAGCTCACATCTTGGGCCACAAACATAAAACCAAGAGTGAACTGGGAATGATGTGTGACAATGATATGTCTTCCAACAAGGTCACATTCTCTAAACCTACCCAAATAGCACCACTCACTAGAGACCAAGTGTCCAAACCACCACACTGATCCATAGAGTGAAACTACCTCAGTAGTTACTCCACAGAAACTTCCACCTAGCCTAGAGGGCCTTATTCTAACCACAGCTTTTGTGCTCAAGTCCTCAATAGAAAAAAAGGGATTCTTCCTTCTTGACCTCACTGGTGCTGATGTTTCGTTTATTGTGTTATCATCAACAGTGTTCCGTGCCTAAATAACTATTCCCAAAGGATTGTAAATCACTGGAGATGTGTAGTTAGTTTTGTTTGTTTGCTTTAGAATGCTGGAAATTGAACCCAGGTCACATGCTAGGCAAGCACACTAACACCAGGATATAACCTCAGTGCCTGATTTTCTTTCTTTCTTTCTTTCTTTCTTTCTTTCTTTCTTTCTTTCTTTCTTTCTTTCTTTCTTTCTTTTTCTTTCTTTCTTTCTTCTTTTGAGACAGTCTCATTGTGTGAACCAGGCTGGTCCTGAACTCATGATCCACCTCTGCCTCACAAGTGCTGGGATTACAAGTGTGAGCCACGACCCCTGTTTGTGAGTAACTAGCTCCGTAAGTCACCCAAGAAGCTCTTCTGCTAGAAGGGGATATTATCTGTGGCTGTTCACCTGGTTTCTCCCTGTGGTGTGATGTTTATATTCTAGAAACCAACCCGGCATCCCTGACTCAGGGACTACTCAGGATGCAAACAGGGAAGAGTGATAAACAGTGGTGACTCTTTCTGAGAGCTAAGGTGGCCTGTGGCTCTTGATTTTTTTGGTTCACTGGACAGAGGGACAAATCAAGGCATCAGATGTCTTAGGGCTGGGGCTGGAGACGGTCATAAGCCTGCTGGTGAGAGTGTTAGGAACTGAACCCTGGTTCCCCTGAAGAACAGCACATGTTCTTCCTTCACAGCCGTCTCTTCAGGCCCAGTTACTATATTTTTTGAGACAGTCTCATGAGCTTCAGGCAAACTGACCTTGAACTTCTGATACTCCTGCTTACACCACCCAAGGGCATATTATAGATATGTATTACTAAGCTTGGTTTATGGGATGCTGAGAATTAAACCTGAGGCTGCACAAATGCTAGGTAAGTGCTCTGCAACTGAGTGACATTTCCAGAACCACATTTTGTTTGTTTGTTTTTGGGTTTTGAGATAGAGTCTCGTGTAACCAATGTTGGCTTTGAACTTGGTGTGTAGCAGAGGTTGTGTAAGACCTTCTAGGTGCATGGTGTCCAGGATCGGAGGACTTCCAGCTGTCAGTACAGAATGCTCTGATGGCCATAATGATGGACCCAGGCCCTCCAGACATCTTTATGGCTTTAAAAAAAGAAAGAAAGAAAGAAAGGAAGAAAGAAAGAAGGAAGGAAGGAAGGAAAGAAGGAAGAAAGAAAGAAAGAAAGGAAGGAAGGAAGGAAGGAAGGAAGGAAGGAAGGAAGGAAGGAAGGAAGGAAGGAAGAAAAAGCAAGCTCAGGATTTGAAAACTCACTAATTCTAACCCTGGAAAGCTCCATTCACTAAGAAATCCTACATAAACCTTGTCTTCTGCTCAGCTCCCTGCTGCCCCTCCCAAACCCTCCTGAGTTTTTCCCTACAATAAATCTCTTGTGTGAGGTTTGTTTGTGCGGTGTGACTTTGAGGTATTCTTTGGTTCCTGACTGCCAGGATATCTTTCCCTTCAGAGCTGTAACACTTGCTTTGGGGAAGCCTTTTCCCGCAAAGCTATATCACTTGCTTTGGGGAAACCTATAGAAAGAGGTTTCTGGCCCGAACCAGCCCCACAGTTCAGACCTGCTCACTGCTGCTTATCTGGACCAGCAATCCCAAAGTCCCAAAGAAACACACAGATGCTTATATTAATTTGGTCTATGGCTTAGGCATATTGCTAGCTAGCTCTTTCATCTTAGCTGAACCCATTTCCATTAATCTGTCCTGCCATGTGGCCCATGGCTCACCTGTGTTACCTTACATGTTGATTCTTGCATGGCTGGATCACTTCTCTCTTGACTCCGCCCTCCTTCCCCTATCTATGCTCCAATCTCCTCACCCACTTCTAAAATGCCCGTCATAGGCTAAAACAGTTATTTTATTAAAGAATGATCCTACATCACTTCCCCTTTTCTGTCTAATCGAAAAGGAAGGTTTCAATTTTAACATGGCAAAATTACATATAACAAAACAGTTATCAAGCAAGAATTATAGTTACAATATCTAGTCTTTGTATTTAGAAAAATTAAAGGAAATACTCTATTATTCACCTTATCCTTGTGAGTTCAAAGTTCATATCTAATATATCTTTTATAACTAAGGAAAATATAACTATAACTGTCTAATCTTCAATTACATCAAAGACCACAGAAGAATATAATATTATTCAAGTAAACAGGAAGTGCAAACAAATTCCAAAATCTAGAAATGACAAAGATGACACCTGGCTGCCTGGATAGTCACCCAAAGTTCCTTTGTAATATTGGAGCATCCATCCTTAGTCTACAGGCCCAGAGTCTCTGGCATACCTTTCAGTGAAGCAGGTCTGCCCATTCTGGCACAGTTTGTCAGTCACTTCTCCTGGTGTCCTGAAGAATGTCTAGCAGTTTTCTCTGCGAAGAAAGAACCTGAAAGACCATCTTGGCTTGTTCTGTCAAAGTTCAAAGGTCACTTTCCTATATATCCTGCATGTCCAGTTTAAACAGCATACTGTCAAGCAATCAATACAAGAACTTGTCCAATGGCTAATTTTTGCCACAAAGAAAGTAAACTTCATAAAGAGTTTCTTCAATGCCCATAATTCTCTTGAAGTAGATTTATGCTGCCAGGAGCAGACCTGTCTCACTGTCTAGAAAAGTCTAAGTTCTTAAAATATTTCAAATGCCATATTCTGTAGGCCTTTGAAGTGTTTAAAGATTGCCTATCTAATTGAAATATATCTTTGTATACCTACAAAATCTAACATGACTATAAATTTGTTTATCCTAAATGACTATTAATTTTAATTTTTAATTACACATTATAATTTTAAAGAATTGCATAAACATAATATCTTAAACATGAGTAGAAATATACATACAGTATAACAAAATTGGCCTTAAATTTATATCAATAAGCCAAAATCCATACCAATGTAAAATATTTTGAGATTACCAGTTGATTTTTGGGTTAAAGTAAATTCAATAATCTTTTTTTTTAATGATTTCTATATCATGTTCCTCCTTTTCTTTAGAAAGAGATTGACTATGACCATGAACCATTTATAATGAAAACAAACACTTATAAACATTATTTTGGGAACTTGAATGTAGCCTAACATTACTATTTCCTGCTGATTGAGGGGCCCTGGCAATCTTACCGGTTCTTAAGACTGGATCATCTTAGTGTGCAGCCCTGAAGCTGATACTGCCATCTCTTCCCATCAAAGTTTTTTTTTTTTTTTCAGGTGGTCTTGGTTGATCAAACCACAATATCCTGGAAGCAATCCACAGGTTCTCATCTTCTGTGGAAACAAAAGCAAAACCCTTTTTCCAAAGCAACATATCCTTAGACACAAATTTCAAAGTCAAGATACCTTTAAAATACGTATGTTTGATTAACTTATCAGCCTTTGCAATCAAATGTCTTTCTGCAGTTAGCTCATTAACAGTTAAAAATTTAAAAGAAAATACAATAACAACCATAATTCAGACTCTTTATGTATTTTCCATCTTTACATGGCTTATTATATTTTTATTACTCTATTTCTGTTTTTTAAAGACTTATTCTACCTTCTTTCTTTTCTCTTTCAACCTACATATTCTTTTTCACACATATTGTAACCCATTTAGAAGTTTTCTCCATCTGAATCTGTCTTAGTGCTTATTATTAATTATTTTCTAACCAGGAGAGCTTTTAAAATGCTAAACAGTAGAGCATCGCTTTGACTGCTGACTCTGCCCTGTTGGGCTTTTTAACATGGCAGAGGTACCAGAGCCACTCTGTACTATAACCTATTTCAGAGATACAACTTGGAAGCCACTTTTGGTTCTGTTTCTGTGCTCTAGAACCCCTTTTAAGCTTTCTCTGGCTTTATGTAGGTATATACGCCCCATGCTGGTGCATCATCTGTAGAATGAGGTTTCTGGCCCGGACTAGCCCTATAGTTTGGACCTGCCCACCACTGCTTATCGGGACCAGCAATCCCAAAGTCCCAAAGAAACACACAGTCACTTATATTAATTTCATGCTGTTTGGCTTATGGCTCTGGCACATTGCTAGCTTGCTCTTTCATCTCACTTCAACCCATTTCCATTAATCTGTCTGCCACGTGTCCCGTGTCTCACCTGTGTTACCTTACATGTTGCTTCCTGGGCGGCTGGATCACATCTGTCTGACTCCGCCCTCCTTCTCCTACCTATGCTCCAATTTCCTGCCTACTTCTAAGATGCCTGCCACAGGCCAAAATAGTCCCTTTATTCAAAGCATACAGAAAGACATTCCCACCTCAGAAGCCTTTCCCCTCAGAGCTGTAACACTTACAGGCTGACCTTGAGTTCTTGATTCTTCTGTCACTACCTCTCAATGCTGAGTTTATAAGCCTATGTTGTTATGACTGCCTCTAATGTAATTACTGACGTAAGCAAGAGTTATCAAGTGATGTTAAAACCTATATCACAGCTGGAGAGATGGCTCACTGGTTGAGAGCACTGGCTGCTCTTCCAGAGGTCCTGGGTTCAATTCTCAGTACCTACACGGCAGCTCACACCTGTCTCTAACTCCATTTCTAGGAGATCTGATACTCTCACACATGCAGGCAAAACACTAATGAACATAAAATAAAAATAAGTTATAAAAAACAAAACAAAAGACAAACTTAAACAGATGATCTTCTAAGGAAACCAGGCCAATTTTTCTTAAAAACATATATTCTTTCATTCTTGTCTATTTCTCCACATAGATGTGAGAAATACTTATTTCATTTCCATAGGCTTACTGTCAACATTTAGTTACATTTAAGTTCCATAGTTTTGGTTAAAACACAGATGTATGGCTTAAGCAAGATCTAACAGCTGATACCAATAATGGTGCCTGGGCATCAATTGTCACACTTGTGTAAACCAGGCTGGCCTCAGACTCACAGAGATCTACCTGCCTCTGTCTCTTGAGTACTGGTCTATACATTTCCGGGACAATCAGGGCTACACAGTAAGACTCTGCCAAAAAAAGAGAGGCACTATTATAGGTAAAATGATGCTTTAAGTCATAATTAAGAGGAGTATTTGGTGGCTTTGTTCATAGTCTGCAGAAACAAGCTATAAAAGATATTTGAGGTCAGGAGTGGTGAGAGGCAGAGGAGGCAGATTTCCGGAAGTTTGATGTCAGCCTAGTCTATATATCAAGTTACAAGCCGGTCATGATACACAAAGAGATCCTGTCTCCAAAAAAAATGACATTTAAGAACAAAGTTATGTATTAAGTATTAGATAATTTTTAAAGACAATAAATTCATTACTTTTTATGCTAACTAAAAAATTAATAAATAAAAATGTTATTTTAGCAGCATAGGAAAATATTCTTTTTGTTTTTAATTATTTAATTATTTTATTTTTTATGTACATTGGTGTTCTGCATGTTTGTATATCTGTGTGCCACATGTATGCTGTGCCTACAGAGGCCGGAAGAGAGTGTTAGACCCTTGGAACTGGAGTTACAGAAAGCTGTGAGTCCCTGTGTGGGTGAGTGCTGGGAACTGACTTCTGGTCCTCTGAAAGAGCAGGTAGTGTTCATAACTGCTGAGCCATCTCTCCAGCCCCATTGTATGGAATAATGCTCTTATACATTGTAAAAATTTGTTACTCATATTGGTTTAATAAAAAGCTGATTGGCCAGTAGCTAGGCAGGAAGTAGAGGCGGGGCAACCAGACTCAGAGAATTCTGGGAAGAGGAAATGCAGAGAAGGAGATGCCAGGCAGGCGTAGAGGAAGCAAGATGAGATTGCTGTAATGAAAAAAAATCAGTACCAAGCCACATGGCTAAACATGGATAAAAATTATGGGTTAATTTAAGTACAAGAGCTAGTTAGTAATATTCTTGAGCTACTGGTCCAGCAGTTACTATAAAATTAAGCATCCAAATTAATTATTTTATAACTGGCTTTGGGACTACTGATGGAATTGATTCAACTGAACCTTGGGGCTGGATGGAACTGAGAAACTTCTGATAATGCCATTATTCTTATACTTTAGAAATGCATTTTGGACAGGAGGCTGGGCAGGAGGATTATACATTAGAAGTCTGTTTAGGCTACACAGTGAAATGGTGTGGATTAGTGGACATATCTGACTAGTACAAGATGTGGTTTCATCACAGACGCTTCCTACCCCAAAATAGAGAAATAAATGCGAGTGTGTTTAAGAATCTGTAAGACGTGTGCAATAACAATTATTTCTTAAATTTCATTTATTTATTTATTGGTAGCACATCATCTGGAGGTCAAAAGGCAACTTGTGGGAGGCAGTTCTTTCCCTTCCCCATATGGGTCCCAGGGGTCAGACTCAGGTCATCAGCCACTTTTATCTGCCTAACCATCTGCTAGACCCACAGAGGTCTCATTCCATAGATCATGGTTACCATTCTCATTGCCATCCATTTGTTATGTGGAATCTGATGAATGAACAGCCTTGTCTGGGATATGCTGGTGTATAGCAGAAGATTAGAGCTGGGGGAGGTGGCTTGGTCAATAGCGTTCTGCCATGCAAGCATGAGGACCTGAGTTTGGATCCCCAGGACACACTTGCAAGTGTGGCTGAGTGTGTCAATGTGTCTGTAATCCCAGCACTGACCAGGGCACCCAGAGATATTGTCATTAAAAAGTCAGCACCTTTTATTCCAACACTCAGGAGGCAGAGGCAGGAGATCTCTGTGAATTCAAGGCCAGGCTAGCCTACAAAGCTAGTTCCAGGACAGGCAGGGCTTTACAGAGAAACCCCCCCACTCAAGGTGGGGGAAGTTAGCATCAGGAACCCAGAGTAATACTCAGCTATAGCAAGTTTGACATCAGCTTGCATGGAGATCTTGTCTCGATTTTTAAAAATTTTACTTTTTATTAATTAATTTACTTTCTAGACAGCATTTTTCTATGTAGTTGTGGCTATCCTGGAACTCTCTATGTAGACCAGGCTGGCCTCAAACTTAGAGAGATCTGCCTGCCTGTGCTTTTCAAGTGCTTGAGATTACAGATACCTGCTACTATACTAGATTACAGATATCTAGCTTTTCAAAAATTTTCTTTCTTTTCTTTTTTTTTTTTTTTTTTTGCTTTTTTAAGACAGGGTTTCTCTATGCATCTTGGCTGCCCTGGAACTCGCTCTGTAAACCGGGCTGACCTCAAATTCACAGAAATCCACCTGCCTCTGCCTCCAGAGTGCTGGGATTAAAGGCATGTGCTACTGCTGCTCAGCTATGCTTGCTTTAAAAAAAAAAAAAAATTTTAAGGTGGAGCCCTGTCAAGGAAGACATCTAACATCAATTTCCAACATCCACATGTACGCTCAAAAAAAAACCCCTTCCCAAATGACGATAAGAGATAATGAGGCTCCACTGCGGACTTCATTTTTTTCTCATTTTATTTGTTAAAGGAGGTCACATGGTCAAGAATCCTATCAGTGAAGTAAGGAAGTCTAATTTTCCCACAGGGAGAGGCAGTAGAATTATCTAGAAATCAATGAGAAGCAGAACGAAGCATTCCAAACCTAGACATAACAAAATTGTTTATTAGAGAGAAAATTAATGTTAAATCCAGATGTTGGAAAGCAAAGGAGAAAAAGTAAATGAACTTGGCTTTTACCTCCAGAAACTATAAAAGGAGTTACAAATAAGAAAGGAGAGAAGGAAGGGATTAATAAAATGAAATAGATAATATCAAACAGAAAACCAAAAACAGTAGAGCTAAGCTCTATGTTTGGATAAGATCAGAACACAGAAAGCCTTCGGCAAATATAAGCCAGAAAGAAAAAAGGCACACTAACATGCCAAATAAAAACAGGATGTGGAGATGTCACATTCCTTTAGATTTTGCATCCCATTTATTCCAGTGAATTTAAAGATTCAGATCACCAAGAAAAATATAAATCACCAAAAAGGATCCAGGAAGCAGAAAGATTGAGTTTACCAACAAGATACACATAATCTAGGATTTACCTTCAAAAAGGAGAAAAGCCCACATGGCTGGGGGAAGGGGCACATGCCTGTAATTGAAGCAGGTGGACGGAGGAGGGTCAGAAATTTAAACTCATCTTTGTTTACAAAGTGAGTTCAAGACCAGCCTGGGCTTTGAGGTATTCTCTCTCACCTCTCCACACAAATAAAGGGTGTGTGTTTTGGGGGGGGGGTGTTCACTTGAATCATAAGGTAAGGTTCCCAGGAATATTTAAGGACATGGACCCCATCTGTGGTGAGAGATTGTCTCATTATCTAATGTCTCATTAGTGAGAGATGGGGAGCTTCCCAAGGGCCGGGGAAGTTGCCATAGAACTGGGAGCTGGTCAGTGAGCTAAAGAATGAACAACACAGTTACCTTCTAGGTAGCTGTTTTGAGAGGGCTTTCTGTGGCATTCCCAGTGAATTCCCTCTCTCCTGTCCTCTCCCATAAATTTGTACTTTTATAAGTTGGTGCCTTTCATAGGGTACCTTTTATTTCAATGAAGGGATCAAGATTTCTCCACAGCATCTTCCTCTCCCTGTAGATCCACTGAGAAGTAGCTCTGCCACTGACTGAATGGAATGTTATCAGAAAATTTTCTCCACCAAAGAAACTAGGCCACAGTTCCTGCATTCAGCCTCACTTAAGTTCTCAGGGCACGGACAGAATACAGACAAATTCTTCTCCCCCTTTTTAGAGGGTTTCACTATGTAGCTCTTGGCTGGCCTGAAACTCACAGAGATCTGCCTGCCTCTACCTCTTAAGTGCCAAGTGTAAAGTCATGTACCACCACCACACCAAACTTACAGATTTGGAGTAGGAGGTTTCAAGACAGGGTTTCTCTATGTAACACAGCCTTGGCTGATCCTGAAAGTTACTCAGTAGACCAGGCTGGCCTTGAGCTCACAGAGATCTGCCTGCCTCTGCCTTCCAAATGCTGGGATTAAAGACGTTACTATTGCCTGGTTTTCTTTTCTTTTTTAAAAAACCAGAATGACCCCAGGTTCCCAATGGAGTCCTTGCTCCCCCTAGGGAACCCTGTGAGCCCAGCCTCCATTTCTCTAAGCCTTCTTGTTTTCCAAGTACCTTCCTGGTGGTCCTATTAAGTTTTTAGCACTTTTGGGCTTTCCCTGCCCATAGATACAAACTCACCCCTACCCGCTAGCACATCCAAAAACGAGTTCCGCAGGTGTAAGAATCATGTGATCAGGACCATGACAGCAACAGCCCAACTTCTCAGTAACAATAATCTGTATAGGTTATTTGTCCTGTTGCCCGGATAAAATCCTGACAAGATCAGCCTAAAGGAGGAGGGATTTAATTTGGCTTATAGTGTGAGGGAACAGTCCTTGGAGGGAAGTCACAGCAGCATGTTAGAGGCAGCTTGTCTCACTGTATCCACATGCAGGGAGCAGCTAGTGACCAGCTCACTTTCTCCTTTTTAGTCTGAACAGGCCCAACCCATGCAATGGTGCTCCCAGCAGTTAAAGTGGGATTTACCAATGGTGCTCCCCACAGTTAAAGCGGGATTTACCACATCTGTCCACTTCATTGAGGTAATCTCTCACAGGCTTGCCCTGAGGCTTCTCTCTTAGGTGATCTTTTATCAAGTTAGCAATTGATATTAAACATCACACGATATTAACCATCAGAAAGATAGACAATAAATTAATACCACAGATGTGATGCTTTCTGCTTATGAAACATTTCAAAATTAGGGGTAAGTGAATACAAGTTACATGCCCCAAGTAAAAAGATTACCATTGGAATGCCTTTTCTGAGGGAGCTGCCAAGTGACCTGAGGCCTAGGCAGTAGGGTATGAGAGCTCGAGGGATCAGGCAGGAGTTTAGGACATATCTAGTTAATACAGCAGAGAAGGCAGCCACCTTCCTGAAGACCTGGCAGGGCACTATAATTACTAGGGACTTAGAAACAAGCTCAGGGTGAGTCAGGGGTGGAGAAATGAGGCTGGCACTTACTTGCTAGGAATCTTGACACCAAGGTAAGGATAGTAAAAGCATAAAGCTAAACCAGTCGCTCCTAGGGTTTCTTGGAGTTAAAGGAAGAGGAAATGAGCCTGGAGGTAGGCTACAGGGATAATTAGGGACCAGAAGGAGTCCCAAGAGAAGCTCATTACCTTAGACACACTGTTTTCTTAGAATTTCAATTGCTGTCAGAAAAAGGCCCACAAGATATCCTATGAAAAGAAGCCAGCTGTGATGTGCACCCCAGTAATCCCAGTGCAGAGATGAGGAGACCGGAAGATGTGGAGTTCAAGGTCATCCTTGACTACATAATGAGCTTGAAGTCTACCTGAGCTTCATGAGACAAGGAGAGAGAGAGGGGGAAAGAGAGGAGAGAGAGGGAGGGAGGAAGGAAGGAAGGAAGGAAGGAAGGAAGGAAGGAAGGAAGGAAGGAAGGAAGGAAGGAAGGGAGGAGGGAAGGATCACTTGACATCCTCATGTAGGAGGAAGTAGTCCTGAGAAACTAGGACTTGGGTTGGGTATGTACACCCACTTGCTAACCTCAAGCTTAAGTCCAGAAATCAAAATTTATTTGCTTTAGAAAGCTGGTTCATCAGAGAAGTCCAGAGTATCTGAAGACATCACCTAGACAGGCCTTTCTCCCAAAGACTCGGCAAGTAGATAAGTCTAGTAGATGAGCCCAAAGGCAAGGCTGCCGAGCACAGGAGGGCACTGAAGTATTAGATGCAGAAAGACCTTCCAAAAGCCAGACAAAGAGCCTCTTATTGGAGATCAGCCCTGTTAGGAAACTGAGGAATTCAGGAGGTAGCCCTGATGACATTCCTGTTCTCAAAAGAGTTCATCCCTAAAGGCTGTAAATGTCAAAGAGGTCAGTTCCTGGGAAAAGCCCTGCACACACCCAAGGCCACACTCGGGTCTGGTTTCCCTCTAGGTAGACTTACATTTGTCTTAGAAATAAATCAGGAAACTAAAGAGATGACTCAGAGGTTAAGAGCACCAGTTGTTTTTCCAGAGGAGACAGGTTCAGTTCCCAGCACTCACAAAGAAGCTCCCAGCCATCTGTAACTCCAGTTCCATGGAATCTAAAACTCTCTTCTGACATTGCAGACACTTCCCACACAAGGTGCACAGATACACATGCAGGGAAAACACATAAAACAATAGAAATAGTTCAGGCCCGGGCCTGGGGTGATGGTTCAGGCCACAGAGTGTTTGTCTTTCAAGCATGTGGACCTGAATTTGAATCCCGAAAGCCCACATTAAAAGCTAGGTTGGTGCGTCAGGTGCTAGAAATTTCAGTGCTTGGTAGATGAAGACAGGCAGATCACAGGCTCATGGCCCATAGCCTAGCCCACTTTACTTCCCAGAATTTTGTCAACCTTTTATTGTTCTCCTCCATTTTCTGCTTGTCTTGCGTTTTTCATTTTCCCTTGTACGTCCCAACTTTGCTTTAGGTGTGCATTCCCGGAAACATGATGTTAGTTAGAGCAAGTACTAACGCCTGAGCTATGAGGCCCAGAGCAGCCAGCCCACTTGACGCCAAGGAAAGGAAATAGAAATGGATCCTCCTGCTCCACAGATACAGCCGGCTATGCAGACAGACACCAGGGATGGCACAGTCACGGGATCTCCTGCTTTTCATGGACATGACTTCCGAGTCTTTCAAAATACTGTGTACACGGGGCAGGCGCAGTCAAGGCATGCCCCCGTATGCTTCTCGTGCCTTCACGTGTTTTCCCAGAGGGAGCCTGAGGAAAGGCCTTAGTCATCTCTTTCTGCCTTGCAACTTCCGGCTCAGGCAGTAGCAATGTCCAAAATGTATGAGTAAGTCTTGTGCCTTACTTTATGTAATGCACACAGTACAGAGATTTAGTTTTGCTTTTTTTCCAGACAGGGTCCTACTTTGTAGCTCTGCAGTGCCGGAACTCACTTTGTAGAGCAGCTAAAGCTCGAACCCAGAGTTCCTCCTGGCCCTGCCTCCCAAAGTGCTAGGATGAAAGATATGTGCAACACCGTGCTCGGCGGAGATTTAGCTTTCTGATCTAATTCCAAGCTGAGCTCAGTGAACCGTGGGGGTGGGGAGATAGAGACCTCCAAGTTCAGTTGCTAAATCCTGTAACTCCTTACTCACTCGATCCAAATGTGATTCCTTCCAAGAAGTAGAATGTCCTTGCTCTCCTTGGTGGCCAAACACACAATACTGTTTCAAGTATCAAAGTCAAATTACAATATCATTATTACCTTGCATCCAGAAAAGATTTCTTCTTCTACCTCCGTTTTAATTGCTAAGGACCGAACCCAAGCCTTGCACAGACTAGATAGGCACTCTGCCCTCAAACTACATTTCCAGTCTCAGGAAGAATCTAAGAAGTCCTAAGTTGTGGGGGTTATACTCACAGTGGTTCTCGACCTCGGAGACCACTGGAAATCAAATAACCTTTTCACAGAGGTCACTTAAGACCATTGGAAAACACATTGTGAAAATTATACTATTCATAATAGTAGCAAAATTACAGCTGTGAAGTGCAACAAAAATAGTTTTATGGGTGAAGTCACCACAACATGAGGAACTGTACTCAAGGGTCACAGCATTAAGGTTGAGAACCAGTGGTTTAGAAGACTCTACTCAGCGCCCACCTTCAATAGTGAATGATACAGTAGGAAGATGTGCATGCGTGCTATGGTGTATGGGTGGCTGGTTGGTTATTTCTCTTTCCCAGAAAGGTGAAAATGTGAGGAACCAGCCTAAAAATAAGGACATTCTTGGGAAATTAGTTTCCCTAGTGTCTTCCACAATGCTGCCCATATTCTAAAGTCCAGTTCTTGCTACTTGCTCTTGCATGAATGATCTCAAAGCAGAGATCGGCCTACATGTTTTAGGTCAGTGAGTTCAAAGTCAGTGTGAGCTACATATTGAGACTCTATCTCTAAACCCCAAGAAAAGAGGTATAGATTTAGTAGTTCAGTTTAGTGCTTGCCCAACATGTTTGAGGCCCTGGATTTTAGCCTTAGCAATGGGGGGAGGGGTAGCTTTAAGGCCTTGTACAATGAATCCACAAATAATGGCTCTGGATTCAATTGTTTGCACGCACATGTGTACACACACACACACACATAGAGGATTAAGCTAAGATCTACTATATGTTATAGATACGTACTCTATTATTGAGCAACATCCCTAGTCCCTGAAGGCATTTAAATAGATTATAGAATTTCTTTCCCTTTCCTTCTTAACACTGCTTCAAATTTCTAGACCCTTATGCACAAGTCAAGAGTAAAGCACACCGCCTTTCTCTGGTCTCCATGACTGCTTTAAATGAACACAGGACCTCAGTCAGGGCCACCAAGGTCAATGACATGACATCTGGGAGTTTTGAGAGGTTGTCTTTTGTGTGAAATCCTGCAGGCCTACAAACTCCTGAAAATAAACCATGAGGTAATGGAACAATCAATGGAAAGCAAGATTCCAGGATTTGCTTAGATTACTTGGGCCCTGAACCAAACCTTTCTTGATAGCAGTAACCTCTGGACTTTCGGGCAGTGTTCACCTGTAAATTCCCCTTACTGTTCTTGTTTATTACTTTTTGTGATTTCATACCTGTTTGTCATGTAATAATGTATTTTGATTATATTCACCTCTACTATTCTCTCTTGTCCCAACACTCTCTTTCCACCCTGTGTGTGTGTGTGTGTGTGTGTGTGTGTGTGTGTTGTGTTGTGTTATATGTATTCTTAACCTCTAGGCCATCTCTCCAGCCCCTAGGGTTGTTTATATAAGCACAAGTGAGGTGTCATTTCCCTTTGCCAGTCCAGGGGAAAACTTCCCATCTCTCCAGCAACCATTAACTGCCAGTAGCTCCTCAGGCAGGGATGGAGTTTTATAAGCCCCCTTCCCTGTCCATCACAGACTATTGAAGGATAACTTTTAGCAGCCCTGTCATGTGGGGAAGACAACATTTTACAGCACTGCACTCCTTCCCCTCTTCTACCACCCCCCCCCGCCCCCTCCTGGAGGAGGTGATGTAGATTTCCTATTTATGGCTAAGCACTCCATAGTCCCTGGTTTTCAGCACATTGACTGGTTTTGAGTCTTTGCAGTAACTTGTCCACTACAAAACAAACAAAAAACCTTCTGTGACCAAAACTGAGAGCAGGTATTAACTCAAGAGTTTAGACGTCGTGATGGTTTGAATAAGGTGTCCCCATCATCTTGGGCATTTGAACAGTTGGTCTCTGGTTACTTTGGAGACACTTGGGAAGTGTGGTCTTATCAAAGGAACTATGTGATTGGGCATGGGCTCTGACAGGGTCATTCGATTTCCAGTCTGCCCTCTGTTTCATGTGTGTGGTTCCAGCTGTGAACCCTCAAATCTCAGTGTCTAGTCCAGCCTTCATCTCTGCTGCCTGCTGCCAGGCTGTCCCCACCTCTATGGACCAGCTATAAGGATGATAAGTTCAAATAAATATTTCTTCAATAAGTTGTCTTGGTTATAGTATTTTATCAAGGCAATAGAAAATTAATTAATGCAAATCAAAATATTAGAGTTAGGGAGAAACCTGATGCCAGGGAAACCCCCAGGAATTCACAAGGATGACTAAGACTCCTAACAAATTGGTGACTACCCTAATTGTCATTATAGAATCTTCATCCAATAACTGATGGAAGCAGATGCAGAGATCCACACACAAGCACTGGACCGAGCTCTAGGAGTGCAGTAGAAGAGAGGAAAAAGGGGTTATATGAGCAAAGGGGTCAAGATCATGACAGGAAAACCCACAGACAGCTAGGGAGCCTGCATGGGACTGACCTAGGTCTTCTGCTTATGGGTGACAGTGGGGTAGCTTGGTCTATTTGTAGGGTCCCTAGCAGTGGGACCAGAATCTGTCCCTGGCACACGAGCTGGCTTTTTAGAACCTATTCCCTATGATGGGATGCCTCGCTCAACCTTGATGCAAAGAAGTGGGGGAGGAGCTTGGTCTTGCGACAACTTGCTAAGCCTTGCTTTGTTGATGCCCATGGGAGGCCTGCCCTTTCTGAGGAGTGAATGGGGGGCGTTGTAGAAAGGAGGTGAGGGGAAGGAACCGGAGGAGAAGTGGGAGGGGAAACTGTGGTTGGTATGTAAAATAAATAAAAATTTTCAATTAAAGAAAAAAACACATAGAGATATTTAGAAAGCAGTTGACAGGCACAACATGTTCAGTTATCAACACACAAGCAACTTAAATTTACTTAAACAGTAAAGGAGTTTGCACTTTGTTTACATCATCAGGAGCAAATTTCTTCCTGTGAAGCAGGTCACAAGTCCAATCAGAAAGCAGCTATTTACCCCCATAACAGTGATGCCACATTTGTACCAGTGTGTACCTCTTGTCCTGAAGGTCAGTAGTGTAGTATGTGGGTCTACAATTGAATAACACTGTTGATGACTCCCCCACACTACCCTGAGAGCCTGCATTATATCTACCAGTACTATGAAAGCCAGACATCAAGGAGGAAATATCTAGCATGATTTCTCTGTGTTCTGCAACCAACATGTGTGTTGTCTTCAGCAGTAAGGTCTTATCACTTAATTCTGGCTGTCCTGGTCACTGTTCTATTGCTGTGAAGGGACAACATGACAATGGCAATTCTTCCCTGCCCCACCCCCTCCCGTTATTTGAGACAGGGTTTCTCTGTGTAACAAAGTCTTGGTTGTCCTGGAACTCACTCTGTAGACCAGGCTGGCCTTGAATTCACAGAAATCCATCTACCTCTGCCTCCTGAGTGCTGGGATTAAAGGCATAAGAACAAAAGCAATTCTTAGAATAAAAGAAAGCATTTAGTTGGGGCTGGTTTACAGTTTCAGAGGTGTAGTCCTTTATCATCAAGGCAGGAAGCATGGTGGCACACAGGCAGACATGGTGCCAGAGAAATGGCTGAGAGTTCTACATCTAGATTTTCAGGGAGCAGGAAGACAGAGACACTGGGCCTGGCTTAGGCTTTTGACACCTCAGAGCCATTGCAGTTAACACATTTTCTTCAACACGGTCACAGCTACTTCAACAAGGCCACACCTCACAATCCTCCTCAAGCAGTGTCACTTCCTGATGACTAAGAATTCAGATATATGAGCCTATGGAGACATTCTTATTTAGACCACCAAAAGTGCCAATACCCTATATTACTTGGGGAGGGGTAGAAGGTCACAGGAAACTCCCTAACAAACAACTCATGGGTAGGTATCCAAAAATGGTCCCAGGATGTTTAAGAATCTATTGTTTATGTACTCTCTATTTCTTGAGAAAGATCAATAATGAACACAATTTTTATGATTTTTCAGAATGTGAAACACAGTATATATTTATGGAGATTTCCTAGTTTCCAAACTAACATTTAACCAAAAGACAATATTTTCCCCTTAATATTCCTTGTAAGGTAAGGTTACATATTTACATACAAGTCAATGGAAAAGAGTGGATATATACAAAAGTAATCAAGCTATGGTCTTCAGCATGTGACTGCAAAGTAATTAGAATAAAGGAACTGGAACTCCTCCCCCTCTGGAACACAGTATCAAGTCTCTTAGAAAATAATGAGCTGATATTACCAGTAGTGCCAATTAAATTCTTCTCAGTCAGATTGGAACAGACTTCCTGTGCAAAAGGACACAGTCACTTCTATGATACAAGTATTTTTCACTAAAAACAAAACCTCAAACAGATAGGAAGAAATCCCACTTATACAATAGTATGTCAGTCACTTACTAACGAGCTCCGGTGACACCATCTTGGCAACTAGAAAATTGGATTCAAATTTTGACTTACTCCAGCTTTGTTCTAGTCTAGAAAACCAGAAGCTGGTGGCTTCTTTGATATAAGAAGAAAGAGTCCTGGTGACCTGGAACCCTTGATCTCTACTGGCTAGCTTTCATATTGCTGGAAGGCTCTATGTACATATTGAAGAGAAAAGCCATCAACAGTATTACCCAGTTATGAACCCTGCAAGGTACAAAATGATCGGCCTGGCAAGATATGCTCACTGATGCCATAGTGGCATAAATGTTATTGGAGTAAGCAACCACTTCCTCGATGTATTTAAAACCTACCCCATAAGATGGAACTCATACTTGGTACCAGTAACTGGGCCAAAAGTCTGTGGCTGACTAGGTCACATACCCCAGGGAAGAATTGATACCATTACTCTGCTAAACAATAGTAATAAAATGCCCTATAGGTTCTTATCTTTATTTCTTTTAACTTTTATGCCTAAGGGTATTTTGTCTACATCTGTCAATGCATCATGCATGTGCAATACCCAAGGAAGCCAGAAGAAGACTTCAGATCCCCTGTTACTGGAGTTACTGATAATTATAAGCTGTCATGTGGGTGCTGACAGTTGGACCTGCCTCCCAAAAAAAGCAGCCATGTACTGAGCCAGCTCTCCCTCTAGCCCCTTACTTTCGTTTTTTATGATTGATTTTATTATTTGTATGTGTGTGTGCGTGCATGAGTTTATATGCACCAGGTGCATGCAGAGGCTAGAGAGCACTGGATCCTGTAGATCTGGAGGGATAGGCAGTTGTAAGCTATCTAATACGGGCACTGGCAACTGAACTTGGGCCTCTGGAAAAGCAGCAAACACTTTTACTCACTGAGCCGTGTGTGCAAACCCTCTTTGTTTTTTGGTTTGGTTTGGTTTTTTGAGACAGGGTTTCTTCTGTATAGCTCTGGCTGTCCTGGAGCTTGCTTTATTGGTCAGGCTGGCTTTCAACTCAGAGATTCACCTGCCTCTGCCAAGTGCTGGGATTAAAACTGCGTGCCACCATACCCCGCTCCCTTTTTGTATTTTATGTACTATAACATTACAAAATTGAGCCACTGAGTAGCTCAGCCGTACAGCCAAGCCTGACAATATGAGTTCACTCCCTGAGACTCACAAAGCAGGAGAGAACAGACTCCTGAAAGTTGTCTTCTGGCCTCCACGTGTGTGCCACGGCATCTACGTCCCCCCACCCCCGCCACGCATACAAGCACATGAAATAAATAAACAAAATGTGATTTTCAAAAGTTACAAAGGTTAAAGTCAGGTATCGGTACATCTTCATTTCTAAAGAGTACTTTAGTTCTCTTAGTCTGAAAATTGCTGTTCCTTCACCTCAGGAAATTTTCTTGTTATTTTTCTTTTGCATTTTTTTTTCTTTCCCATTATAGTGGCCATCTTTCTTGTAAAAATCGAGTTATTAAATGTCTACCTTTCAACCTTCCCTACCGCTCCCCCCCCCCCCCCCCCCGGGTGGATAGTCTTCAGGCAGTCCACTCCCCTGCAGCCCACCCTACCTCAATAACATTGTTGTGACTTCTGGTCCTCTTAGCTGGTCAGTGGACTCCTGACAAGATTGCCTTTCCCCTGGCTTTTCTCTTTTCCTCTGGGAGCCCCACTGAGCTTCAGTCCTTGTGTTTGTTTTTCCCTTATGTTTGAGATAAGCCCCAAGTAGCCCTAGCTGGCCTTGAATCTGTGGCTGTCGGTTGCCTCTGTCTCCTGAGTACTGGGATGCGCTCCACTGTGCCTGACCTGATGGTTTCATGTTGGCCTTGAAAACGATATGTAGTCGAGGATGGTTCTGAACGCCTGAGTCTCCATCTTGCAACTTCCCAATGTTAAAGCTATAGATATGTGACGCCTGTACGGTGCTGGGAATCAGCCCAGTGACCTATAAACTAAACTTCATTCTCAGCCCTAATTTTTTTTTTTTTTTTTTTAAATTTCAGAAAATTTCAACGTGTAATTGGGCCTTGAGGCCTGCCATCCCCTCTACTTAGGATACTGAGGCAGGGGATTTCAGATTTAAAGCCTGAATAAACGTGTAAGAGCCTGTCTAAGAGTAGAAAGAGGATTAGGGCTTAGCTCAGTGATGGCCTAACGGGTGCTGAGATCCCAACTTCCATGTTTGGATTTTGTAGACAGTGTTTCTTTGTGTAGTCTGGCTGAGCTAGAACTCACTCCGTAGATCAGGCTGGCCTCGAACTCAGAGATCCACCTGCCTCTGCCTCCCCAGTGCTGGGTTTAAAAGTGTTCTCTACCACCATTCCCCAGCAACAACCCAGCCTCTATTTTAGTACCATACACACGTCCACATACTTTTGGCAGCTGTTAGCTTTGCCTAGTGGTGTGCCCTCATGTGCTCCCTTAAAAAAAAAAAAAAAAAAAAACTTTGAATTTATAGCTCCTTCTGGCTGTTTTTCAACTAAGTGAATCAGAAAAATGCATTATCAGGGAGGTTGCCTATCTCCTGCCCTTATTTGGTCCTAGGATTCAACTCAAGACATCATGCATGCTACTCAAGCACAAACTGGTATCTGAGTCCTGCTAATACTTTCAAAAGGGTCTACTATGAGAAATTTCAAAAATACGCAAAGCAGACTAAGATTATGGACCCTTTTTATCCATCTACCAGTTTCAATAAATCAACACTGATGGGTTACCTCCACTCAGTGCTGAAAAATTTTATAACTGAATTCAGTAAATAACCTCTCACAGTGAGTTTGTCATTTGGATTTATTATGTTATGTCTGATTATATCATAAACTTGTTGGGTTTTATTTTTGTTTGTTTGGTGGTTTTTTTGGAGACAGGGGTTCTCTGTGTAGTCCTGGCTATCCTGGAACTTAATCTGTAGACCAGGCTGTCCTCAAATGCAGAGATCTGCCTGCCTCCGCATCCCGGGTGATGGGATTAAAGGCAAGCACCAACACAACCTGGGCTGTTTCTGTTTTTTAATTATTTTTTTATGTGCATTGGTGTTTTGGTCTACATGTATGTCTGTGTGAGGATGTCTGGTTCTTCGGACAGTTGTGAGCTGCCATGTAGATGGTAGGAATTGAACCCAGGTCCTTTGGAAGTAGTCAGTGCTCTGAACCACTGACTGAGTTCCATTGTTTGCTGGATTTGTTTGTTTGTAGTGTTTATTTTATTCTGTATCTCTGGCTGACCTGGTTGACCTGCTGTGTCATTCAGGCTAGCTTCAAGTCAGCAGAGATTCTGCTTCTGCTTCTCAATTGCTGGGATTTCCAGTGTGTGCCACCGTACCTGATCTGTATTATGACATTTTACTTTTAAAATGTCAAACACAGTTTTTATATGATTTGTTTTATGTTACCATAAGCAAAGCCCTGAAGCCGGTGTAGTCCCCATGGACCTAGTGTTTGAATGCTTGGCCCATAGGGAGAGGCACTATTAGGAAGTATGGCTTTGTTGGAGAAAGTGTGTTACTGTGGAGGAGGGCTTTGAGGTCTCATACGCCCAGGCTCTGTCAGTGTGCCTTACAATTGCTCCCGCTGCCTATGGATGAAGATGTGGAACTCTCAGCTTCTTTTCCAACAGCATGTCTGTCTGCACATCACCACGACAGTAACTGACTAAACTCCTGAAGTGCCAAGTCAAGCCCCTAATGAAATGTTTTTCTTTATAAGAGTTACCCCTGTTGCTGGGTGTTGGTGGTGGCAGGGACCCTAATCCCAGCACTCAGGAGGCAGAAGCGGGCAGATCTTTGTATGTTTGAGGCCAGCCTGGTCTACAGAGTGAGTTCCAGGAACAGCTAGGGCTGTTACACAGAGAAACCCTATCCTGAAAAACCAAACTAAAGAACAACAAAAAAAATTGCTACTGCTGTGGAACTATGCTCTTGTACCCTGTAAATATTGGTTTGACAAATGCAGATTGGCCCAAAGCTAGGCAGACAGGAAACATATTTGAGGCCACCAAACAAGGAGAATTCTGGGAAGAGGAAGAACTGAGGGGATGCCAGCCAAATGCAGAGAAAGCAAGACGAGAATGCTGTAATGAGCAGAATTCTAAGCCATGGCTAAACATGGATAAGAATCATGGGTTAATTTAAGAGTAAGAGCTAGATAGTAATATGCCTGGACTACTGGCCCAGCCGTTACCATAATATGAAGCCTCCGAGTTAATTATTTTATAAGTGGCTGTGGGACCAAGAGTGGGAGAGATTCATCTGGACGTTGGGCCCAAGTGGGACAGAAAGTTCCGATTGCGTGCCCTGGTCATGGTATCTCTTCACAGCAATGAACAGTAACTAAGAGAGCTGGTTACTGTATAAAGAAATTAGGTTTATTTAATTCAGTTCTGGTGCTCAGGAACAGCGGATTTTCTCAGTTCTTGGGGTGGTATTCTGGATGTATTGCATGACAAAGGGGCTACGTGAATGGGGTAGCCTCATCTTAAAACAACCTGTTCCTGAAAGAGATAACTTGGTCGTGTGAAAATGATATCAAGCCCTTCAAGATAAGCCCATATGATCTAATGACTGTCCCCTCGTCTGTGCCTCATCCCTCCTCTTTCTTCTTCTTCCTCTTTTGGTTTCTTTATTTATTTTTTTCCTTCGGTGTTGGGTGTTAAATACGCTAACCATTGAGCCACATCTCTAGATCTGGGCTATGTTTCTTCCTTTTCTTTAATTTTTTTTTTTATTAATTCCTTGAGAATTCCATACATGCATATGATAATGATCATGTTCCCTGACCCTCCCATTCTTTCCCCTAACTCCCTCCAGATCTACTTCAACTCCCTCACAGCTTCATGCTTTCTTACTTCTTATTTTCTGCTTTTTAACTAACACTCCAAGTCCAAGTTGGACTGTCCGTATGCTCCTGTTTGGGACCATTCACTGGTGTGTGGTCGACCTCCCAGGGCCACATCCTTAAAGGAAACTGACTCTCCTTTCCCTAGAAGCCACCAACTGTCCACAGCCCCTCACCCTCAGCTAGGGGTGGGGTACTGTGAGTGTCTTTGTGTTGGGATGTTGACTGGATTCCATTACGGCTGTTGTGAGTGTCACCCCCCCCCCCATCCTATTGTGTCCAGGAGACACTTTCACTATGGCTCTCCCTGACCTCTGGGCTCACCCCTCAGGATAGGCTCCATTTCTTAAATGTTTTACCACCTCAACACTGCTATACTGGGAACAGGGTCCTTTGAGAAACACATTCAGATCACATTCACACCATGGCAACAGCTGACAGCATTTCCAGTCATAACAGGAGCTGGGGATGTGGCTCGGTGTCTATGATGTGTGAGGCCCTGGGTTCCTTCTCCACAATACGGTGCAGTGAGTAAAGAAAGGTGTCATGGCAAGTGTACATGCATATACACATACAAAACAAATAAATGTAATATAAAAAGTATAAAAAGCCCCAACTTTATAACTACAAATAATAACCACCATTTTAGAGCTTTATGGCACTTCATAAGTCAGATACTGGGTTCATGCCTTTTTTTCCTTTTTTAAATTATTATTGAGTGACTGGGGGATTCATGCCATCATTCACATGCAGAGGCAAGAAGAAAACTTTATGGAATTAGTCGGTTATCTCCTTCCATTTTCAAGAGGGTTCACCAGGATTGAAAAACACTCCCAAGTTTAGTGTAGCAAGTGTCTTTATCTGCTGAGCCATTTAGCTGACCCTTTAAAATATTTTATTTTTTTGTTTTTTGAGATAGGGTCTTACTATGTATCCCTGGCTGACCTGGAACTCATTACATAGCCCAGGCTGTCTTGGAACTCAGTATGTGTTGCACATTACTCTCAAATTTGTAGCAATCCTCCTGTTTGTTAGTCTGAATAAGAATGGCCTCCATAGGTTCATGTGTTTGAATATTAGGTCCCCACTTGGTGGAAATGTTTGGGAAGGATTAGGGGGTGTGGCTTTCATGTTTGCTCTCTCTGCCTTGTGTTTGTGTGTCAGAGGTAAGTTCTCAGTTATGCCTGTCTGCCTGTTGCCACATTCCCTTCCACAATAGTTATAAACTCACTCTCTGAAATTTTAAGCCCAATAAATTCTTTCTTCTATAAGTTGCATTAGTCCTGGTATTTTGTCACCAAAATAGAAAAGTTACTAAGACTCTTCCCAACTGTTGGGATTAAGGGTAAAAGGAATCTTTCCTTGCTGCTCATGCCATTTGGTTTTTCTGAGTTTTGAATCAGAGTCTTACAACATAGCTAGGGCTGGTTTTGAAATCACTATGGAGTCCAAGATGGTCGTGAGTTTACAATCTTTTTACCTTCATCTCCCAAGTGCTGGGACTACATGCTGTGCTTAAGACCATCAACAAATATAAGTGTTTGTCCTGCAATCTGCAAGAGTGTAGAGATGTAATTTGCAAAAGGATTATTTAGAAGCACCCAGTAAGAAAATCAGCAAAGTAGAAAATGGCTTTGCTCTATGGGAAGGAGTATGTGAACATGATCATCAAAAATAGTGAGATACCAGTAACCGAGTTTGTAAGGAAATCTTGCCCCTTTGTTATTGAGGAAGAGTTTTATGCAGCTTAGGTTGACCTCAAATTTGCTCTGTAGCCAAGGCTGACCTTGAACTCCTCCTGATCCTCCTGCCTCCCTTGTGATGAGACTAGACTCAAATGCCAACAAGTTTGGCTCAGGAATTTTAATATCCACTGTCTCAGGGATAAAGCTTCCAGCAACTCAGTGCCATCATATCAGTTATAAACTCACTTATAGAAAACGAAGTGGTTAGAAAAACCCAAACTCCTTTTTCTATACATGCTCATAAAATTCAGGAGTTTCTAAATATAGGATTTTCAGTAAGTTAAGGGTCAAATGATTCTATCTGCATCCATAGAAAATAGAAAATGGATTTTGCCACCTAGTAAGTGGCCTGCAACAGTCTCTCTTTTCATTCCCTCAGCCTGGTGACTCTTCACCAGATTTCTACCTTGGGCAGCAGAAGAGAGATACTTAAATGTAACTTCTGCTACTTCTTAGCATTGTGACAACAGGTGACTTAGTTTCTCTAAACATTGGTTTTCTCATTTATAAAATTAGGCAAACACTTTCAGATTTGAGTTTTTGTGAAGATTATGAAATAAGTCACACTAACCATCCATTCCAGGGCAAGGATGTTAATATCTATACATGATCATTATTACTGTGGGATTCAAATGTGTATCTTTCACGGGTAGATAGGGATGTCAGATCCAGCAAATGAAAATATAAGATACTTAGTCAAAGTTGAATTTCACCTATATTTAAATTTCAGATAGATAAAGCCCAGTGTTTTTCAGGGTAACTATCCAAAATTATTATTATTTTAAATTTATTACATTTATTTATTTGTTGTGCATGTGCATGCACATGTCACAGCACATGTTCAGTGGTGAGGGGACAACTTGCAGGAGTTAGTTCTTGCCCTCTCCACCATGTGGGTCCTGGGGATCAAACTCAGGTCCTCAGATTGGCAGCAGTTCCTTACACTACCAAGCCATCTTGCCAGCCCTGTGCCAAGTAGTACACTAAAAATACTTCTACTAGGGCTGGAGAGATGGCTCTGAAGTTCTTCCAGAGGACCCAGGTTCAATTCTCAGCACTTACAAGGTGGCTCAAATGGTCTTTAACATCCAGACACATGCCCTCTTTAGGCCTCCTTGGGCAGTACACACATGTGCTACATGGAGTACAAGCAAAATGCCCACACATATAAAAATAAAGGGAGGGGTATTAAAAATACTTTAAATAAAGTTATGAATCATCACTGAAATTTAAATTTAAGTTGGCATCCTGAATTTTACCTTAGTAAAGCAACTTCTCTTGTAAAAGAGAAAACTGCCTACAAGAAATATAACTGGCTAAATGTGGTATTTCATTTGTGCATATTTGGCAGGCTACTATCCCAAGACAATCAGTGTTTTTTCTTCCAGGTCATGCTCAATTATTACATAGAAGAGAAACAAAAAGTTCCCACATTGCTGGAGTACAGTATAATATTTTTGCCAAATGGAAATCTGTTGGAACTGGCTGCCATACTGACTAGACTAGTCATGAGTTTTGAAAGTGTTTACTGAATTATATTTGTATTTAAACCCTTATTTAGAAAAACCACAAAGCACTAAGTATAAAAGCCATATTATGGCTACTAAAATCACAAAAACTGAAACTCTCAGTCACTAACATCTTTAAAACATGATTTCATAATATTCTTTTAAAAAATGTTTTCTTTGTGTGTACCAGGTAATTATTTCTTAAGTATGCTTTTTATTAGCACATACACACACACACACACACACACACACACACACACACAAAATAAACAGATAGGTTTTATATTTAATTCCAGAGAGGCTATGTATCTTTCCTTTTACCTAAACTAAAAAGCTTGTTAATTCTATCAGTATTCTAATTCTACAGTTTAGTTTTTGAGATAAAATTATTTCCATTCTTAGTCTTTAACCTTGCCTATAATCTAAAGAAATACACCTCAGTATTTCTATTATCAGCTCCCTGTCAAACTCTACAAAATGCTGAAAACCTTCTGGTGTTATTAGCTTAAAAAAGTAACTGGAGGGCTGAGTATACAACTCAGTTAGTAGTGTGCTTATAAAGTTTATGTATGAGGCCATGTGTTCCATTCTAGCTCCCAAACCCCAAAACAAAAGTTAAAAACTGGAAATCAGGCGTGGCAGTACATGCCTGTAAAACTCAAGAAGCTGAAACAGGAGGACTGGAACTTGGAATGCATAGTGTCAAGTCAGCTGAAGCTATATAGGAAGACTGTCACAAACCAAACCAAACTTGATTTTGGATAGTCATCATAAATTTGGGTGGGGCTCGGGTAGTTAATGAAGACAATTATTGCAAAGTTTTTGTGTTTATTCATTCATTATTATTTAACAGAGGTAACGCCCACTTTCTTTTCTGAAAATAACCTCACTTTCTGCTCTTATAAAAACAGATAGCGTTTGATAGCATTTTGCTCTTCAACTCCTTCTCTTGTAGAATGCTGCTTGCGTCCTCGGCTCCTCCCCGGCGCAGCGGCCACCAGTGGCAAACACTAGCAAAGGGGTTCAAGCATCCATACTCCATCAAGTATTGCAATCAACAATTGGAGTGATCAGGCAAAAAGATCAAGGTATCTTTTAGTGGGACCGGGATCTCCGAAAACATTTATGTTGACTTCATTGATATGCTTAGCTAAATCTGGAGGAAACGTGCGCGGTACTCTACTTCGTTAACAATAGCATATTTAGAATAAAACTGCCATGCCCAAAGCCCCGGGTCAGGTGGCCCACGGCAGCCACTCCACACTGGACGCTACAAAGGAGGCCCTGCCTCAGGTGTCTTTTAGCGACGTCACAGAGCCCCCGAGGGGAACGCTCCGCAGTGGTTTGCAGGAGGTGGCCGGGCGGAGGACACTCTCCAGGCTTTGACAGCTACACCGCAGGCCTGGGGTCCGAGGCCCGGGTTTCCAGTGGAGAGCGTTGCAGACTCGGGTGCCCACCTTCCTCAGGCCACCACCCAGCTGGTCACTGCACCCTCCAGACTTCCGCCCGCAGCCCCGCGGTGCTGGCTTCCTCGCACCTGGGCGGGGGCCACAGTCGCCGGGTGTCGGGGCGGGGCGGGGCCCTAGCGCCATGGGCGGGGCCTGGCGAGCTGGGCGTGGCTGTCGAGGGGGGGCGGGGCCAGCCGGGCGGCGCTGGGCCTTCGGGCCGCGCCCAGCCGGGCGGGAGGCAGCGGCCGCGGTGCGCGCCAGCGGCGCGGGGATTGGCTGCGGCGGGCGGAGACGTCAGGCTCCCGCGGCCCCAGAGGCCGCCCGGCGCGGCGCGGCGCAGTCGGCTCGAGTGGTCTGGTAACGGAGAGTTGTCCCCGGCCCTGCCGTCCTCTGCTGCCGTCGCCGGGCTGCGCAGCCGTCGCCGGGACGCGCCGCCGAGCCCCACGTCGCCTCCAGCCCCGCGGCCTCCGTTCGCCTCGCCTTCCGCACGCCCACCATGACGAAGACCGAGAAGAAGTCCTTCCATCAGAGCCTGGCTGAGTGGAAGCTGTTCATCTACAACCCGACCAAGGGAGAGTTCCTGGGGCGCACCGCCAAGAGCTGGGGTGAGCGCGCGGCGGGGCGGGCGGCGCAGCGGACGGCCCCATTCATTGCCCGCGGCCTGGTAGCCCCGCTCCGAGGTTGGGCGGCCGCTCCCCCGGCCCGAGTGGGGTGCACGTGCTGCCGGTTCCCGCCGCGAGCGGCGCCGGAAGCCGGACCCGCCGGCGGAGCCAGGCCTCCTTTGTGGGGAGCGCGCCCTGGAGGCCCGGGCCGCGCCGACTGGGGAAGCCGGACCTGCCCCTCGCCTGCCTGGGGAGAGGAAATTTCCACTGTCCGCTATCTTGTGACTCGGCGTCGCTGCCACCCGGACGCCCGGGAGAGTGCGGGCGAGCGCCGGCTGTGTGTGTGTGTGTGGGTGGGTGGGTTGCAGGAACGTGTGACTGGGAACTAATCACTGGAGCACATTGTCCGCGAAAATGCACTTGAATTCCGACCGAGAAAGGCCGGCTCCGAGAGGGCTTCCTCGTGCTCCGATTTTGCTTTGGGGAAAGACAGCCCTATCTAAACACCATCACCCCCCGCTCCCCCGTCGCAGGCCCGCCCATGCCTTCACAACATTTGAGTGATGGTTGAGTGTTAGCAGCTTTTCTCTGCCCGAACTCATTGTTTTCGAAAGAAATAGTGAATCCATCATCTGGGTTGTTGTGCTGCTTTAAGGTATCCCTTTTGTTCAAAAGAATGTTAGCGAAGGTGGACAAGTGAATTCCATTATTTCTTTTATACTTAAACAATATTATCTGTTTGAAATCCTTTTAAAGAGCATTTTCATTAGTGGAGCTTGACCGATCTCCCCCCCCCCCACCTCCCAGTCCTAGCAAGAATGGATTTCTAGAGCTGAGAACCGTTGGGCCATGACATTTTTAAGAGAAGCATGAAGATCGTAAATGAGCTGTGACAGCTCAGAAAATAACTTGAAGTGAGCTCCTCCAGGGTGGAAGGCAACTTGACATCCTGTCACAAACTTAAAGGGACCCAGGAAGAGTGTGGGAGGATTTGCCTTTTTTTTTTTTTTTTTTATTTATTTATTTTTTTATTTCCAACCTCAGCTTCAGAAATGAGGAAAATGAGACCCAAAGGTTGTGATTTTTTTTTTTTTTTTTGCCTATGTAAAATTACATACTCCACGTGGCCAAGAAAAGAGCCCAGTCTCCTTTAATCTCGGTCCAGTGGTTGTATTATCTTACAGATGCCTTGCCTAACTGCCTAGTAATCATGTACCATTTTTATTTAAATTGCTGTCTTTTCTTGGGAGCTCACTATGTGTTGGAAAAATAAATCTTCCACCCAGAGTTAAAGGGGAATGATGATGATTGCTTGTTTTTGGATTTTGGGTGGTGGTGAGAGATTTATTTTTATAGATTACTCTTTGCCTTTCTCATTTCTAGCCCTGCTCTAGGGCCTCTGCAGGCTCTCATTGCAGCCCAGCCTGGCGTCACAGACTTAACAGCTTTTGGTGGTCCTCCTGTCTCCTTCATTTACATGAGTGGACCATCATGGCAGTTCAGACAGGGCCGTTTTTCGTTGTTGTTTTAAATTGCTTGTTTTTATTTCTTTATGTGCATTGGTGTTGGGTCCCCTAGAACCGGAGTTACAGACAGTTGTGAGCTGCCCTCTGGGTGCTGGGAATTGAACCTCGGGTCTGTCTGGAAGAGCAGCCAGAGCTCTTAACCACTGAGCTATCTGCTGTTTTAATCTTTGTTTTAGGATATAGATTTCCTTGGTAATATGCATTTATAAAGTTTGTAGAGTACTCCTTGTCTTTCTCATTATACAGAGTATCTCAGAATTGAGCAGAGTATAAGTGTAGTGGAACATAAAGTTGAGGTTAGCTTTGAAAGAATTAGGCAAGGCCTCTTTACAGAATCAGAATTTATTACCCCTATTCTCAAATATTAAATTTTGAGTTTATTGTGGTGTATTGTAAGCCAGTGCAGAGTGGCATGATTAGTTGAAGTTGCTAGCACAAGGACATTATTTTAAGAAAATGTAAGTAAGAGGAGGCTGAAATCCATTTTTAGCCTTCAAGGCCCTGTACCTCACCATTGTTGACTCTGCTGTGGAGAAGGGCTTGGACTCAAGCGCCATCTATGTGCCTATGGGGCTGCCTGCCAAGAGGGGTGCTTTTTACTTGAAAATCATTCAAGCCCTAAATGAACCAGCTGCCTGATCCACCCTTAACATTCTGGTATGTCTTTGCAATTTGCATGATGTTTCATTTTTTGTTTTTAAAGGCAAAAGAGATCATAACCATATAATCTAATTATTTGTAAATAACGTCCCATGTTAAAATGACCTGTGTCACCATTTTTATTAATTTATTTACTTGACTATTGTCCCATTGCATAAATACCCACCCCTATATGTATGTACTTGTCCTTCCTTCATCCCCTCCCACCTCCTTGTATATGTACATCATTCCAAATTCATTTCCTTGGGGTCTGTTCATACTGGTAGGATTTCTAGGCTGCTCATACAGCCTTTTAGAGTTTAAAAGCATGTTGTCATAGTGCCTTCCTGGAAATTTGTCAGAGTATATTTCCACCAGCAAGGGTATAATGGTGTTTTACCTTCAACACTGAAGCTGTTCTTAATTTTGTGATTGCTTTCACATTTTCTGGTAATAGCTTTTTTTATTCTTGAAAAAAAAAAACTTGTTTATGGACAAATATTGTTGGTTGTATCCCGCTCCTTCATCATAAATTTAATATAGATGGTAGTAAAGAAAAAAACATTTTATTTATTTATTTTTACTTTGCAAAGTTGCTCAATCTGTTTTGTATAAAGGCTTTTCAAGATTTTATAAAGATATCCACAATTTTCTGACTTTAGTATACTTAGGTCTATAGTAAGTTCCCTCTTGATCTGAGGTGTTTCCCTTTAACTGCATTAGATACTTAAAAATATTATATTTAAAAAGTAATTTAACGCCAGTCGTGTTGGCACATCTCAACAGTCTGGAAGGCAGAGGCAGGAGGGTCTCTGAATTTGAGGCCAGCTTGGTATACAAGGAGAGTTCCAGGACAGCCAGGGTTGTTACACAGAGAAACCCTGTCTGTAATTTTGCTGTAAATATTTTTAAAATGAAAATTTTGCTTGTATGCCATTACCATATTGGAAACAGATGTCTGAAGCTCTTGAGTAGCCACTGATGTATTTATTTAATAATCTTGCACACTGGGTTACAGTAGTCTCAGAATGCGTACCTACACCTTGATTCATTTCCCTAATAGCCCTGAAAAGCAGAGGCCATGTGGGCATTGAGGTATATATACCTAGAGTTAGTTACTCAAGCCAAACAGTAAGCACACACGAGGAATAGGTAGTTATTGTTTCTAACAAAACAACAAAAATGTTGGTGCCTAGTGGCTGATTTTGCAAACATTAAATAAGCTTGTGAATTAAATGCAATTAGAGCTAATGTAGTGAGGTTTGGCTATCATCTAGTGTTAAGGTAGGCAGTGTGCCATGTGTGGAAGTTAAATGTGTTTGGTGGTTGAGTCCTGCTGGCTTCAAACCCAAGCTCTCCCACCTCTACTCCAGAGTCCTGGGATTATAGGCATTTGGTACCCCACATCCATTTGGTAACATGGAATATAATATCAAAAAATGTATGTAAGGGTCCAGCAGGAATTGTACACAAGACATGGATGAGAAAAATCACCTACCTGGTGAGTTAGTGAGGACAGAATCCTAGACCAGAGGTTTTGATTTTGTAAATTATTCCTGGCACGGTATCATTAGAGATAAACTTGGGGCGGTCTTTGGACTTTATTATCTCATCTAGGTTGTCTGTTGATAAGTGTGGTAGGTTAATATTGACTTACAATTCAGTATTGATTACCAAGCATACTCAGGTAAATTCTGGTCTGTAACTATTGTGTTCATATGCCTTTTCTTTTATTGTAGATTCATGAAGTGCTATTTTAGCAACCTTTTGCCTCCATTCTGGGTTATGCCCTAGCAAATGCTGCCTGCTCAGGAGAGTAGATTCCATCTAATGTTAGTTGTCTAGCTGTTGAGGAGAAGGCAAGTGTGTTTATTATTCTAGTGTTATGTACCTTTATAAGGTGGTGGTCTTTTCCAGTAAGTAGGGTGTTTGTGAAACTTTACAGATATAGGCACTTTTGAAAAATTACAAGCCTTCCCTTGTGTGTAGGTTATAAATGCAGGGGAATGGGGAAGGGGCAGCCCTGATCAGGCATGTACTGAACTGTCACCCAGCAGGAGTAAGACATTACTCCTAAACTGTCCAGGAAGTAGTAGACTTGTGGGTGGGAGGGAAAGAGGTCCCGGGAACCATTGTAATGTGTTTTAATATGTAAAGAATCTCACTCCCAAATGGTTGGTTTGCTTTTTCCCCTCCCCACAAAGTAGATTTCTGAAATTTTCTGTAAGAGTTAAACTTGTACTATTTTATTTTTTTTAGGCTAGTTTATAGGCTAACATGGCAGCCCACACCTGGAATTCCATCATTTGGAGATTGAAGATGGAATTACAGAGGCAGAGGCAGGAGGATTATTATTAGTTCAAGGACAGCCAAGGCACCATAGAGAGACTTTATCTTAGAAAAACAAAGGCCTACCTACAGTAATGATTTTGAGATTGTTTATCATTACACTTGATTAAGGACTAGTTATTTAAACACTGGTTTTTATTTATTTATTTTAGATTTTATTTAGAGAGAAAGAGAGAGACCTGCATACATGTCTGTGCACACTGTATGTGCTTGGTACTCTGAGAGATTAGAGAAAGGTGCCCAGTTCCCTGAAACTGGAGTTACAGACAGTTGAGAGCTGCCACGAGAGTGCTGAGATTCAAACCCAGGTCCTCTGGAAGAGCAGCCACTGCTCGTAACTGCTGAGCCATCTCTCCGGCCCTCAAAACATTTTCTCTTGAAAGACAAATTTATTGTTAGAATTCTGACATTTGCATTGTGTTTAAGTAGAAATACTGGTCTCTAACCATTTTATGTAATGCTGTTAAGATTCTAATAATCTTTTTCCTATATGTAAATGAAATTTAAAGCCTCTAGTACTTAAGAGATAGCTGATCCTGTCATTCTGTGTTTATGGCGAATGACTTTCTTTTTAAATGTAAGTCCTAGCTATCAAATGCAGGTCATCAAGCTTGGTAGCAGATGCTTTTACTCACTAAGCCATCTCCTTGTCCCCTCACCCGACCTTTTAAAGACAGTTTTACTATGAAGACTTGAATGGGAGGTAGTCCTGCTGCCTCAGCTTCCAAGGAGCCAGACTACAGGAACCAATGACTATATCCAGCTTTTAAAAAAATTGCCCGTAGTTGACTTTGCCTCTTTGTGAGGTGTATCCCAGTAGCTATAGTGTCTTTGGGGATCTGTGGCCAGCATATCTGTCTAGTCATAAGCTTTTATGTTATCATAAGCTAGCTGCCTAGCAGAGATCTTCATGTGGTCTCACATTTACCCCTTTATGGTAGTCTGCACTGTTCTCAAGGCCTCCTTGGACTGGGATAGCCAGCTTACTCCTTTCCCCATGCTGTGTGTACATTCTCTGCATATTAGCTTTCCCTCTTTGTATGACTTCTGTGCATGTCAGATACCGCTTATTTCTAGTGTGTATGTTCCATAATGCAGGATTTGCACCTGCATTTATATCCCTGTGGTGTGATTTTTGGGATGAGCAAAGTTGTAGCTTGTGATTCATTTAGTCCTCGAAGTAAAATTGAGAGTATTGAGTTAGTCACTTTAGCTTTATACTGAAAGTTTGGTAGAGTTCATGTACAAGAAGGCATAATTCAGTCAGCCAGATTACCACACGTTCCACTAAATTTCACACTGATTTTGAAGTATGAACCTGTACACATGTATATTACTTGATGTCTCTCAGAAGTCCACTGAGACGATGATCAAACTGGGGCAGAATACAGACTAAATTCCAGTTCCACATCTGTATCTAAGCATAAATTTCTCTTTGAAAAGCCTCTGAACCTCTATAAAGGGGAAAGGGTACCTAATTACAGATGTCACTGTATAAAGTCTGTTTAAATGCTTTCAGTTTAGGAAGCAGCAAATATTGAAGGGCCAGATGAGTATTGTAGGTTTTTCTTGCTACACGGTGCCTGTTGTAGCTTTACTGTTACTCCAAGTGGATGACAGTTGTGTGAGTCTGCCTCTCAGTACTTGATTTGCAAATAGGAGTTGCAGCTGTTGTCTCTGGACCTGGATGTAGTTGTAGATTGTCTCAAGAAATACTGAAGTGGCCAGGCTCAGTAGCAATTGGGGTATGGGAGCAGAAGAAACAGAAGTTCAAGGCCAGCCTGAGCTGTATGAGGCTGTCTCAACCTTGGCTTAGTAAAAGAAGGCAAAGAAAAAAATCTTGAACTGGTCTGAATGACATGTAGATTCTTGGGTTTCCTACTCTCATGTAACAGAAATAACACACTTGCTTGCAATTTAACAAATAGATATCCATAACCAGTAAATCCATTGCTACTACCATCATCTTCTCTGGGCAATCACTATTATCTCTGTCAGTGCTTTTAAACATGTGATAGTTGGTGTATCTATTTTGGGTAGAAGTCTGGCAGTTTCTTATAAAAGCAAATATACACTTGCATCCCAGCCCAGCAGTTCTCCTATGTGTTTACCCAAGAGAAATGAAAACATGTCCACAAAAACACTTGTACAAGAATGTGCATAGTAGTTTTATTCATAATAGCTCTAAACTGGAAACAACCCAGGTGTTCATCAGTAGGAGAATAGACAAACAAACTGATATGTCTATGCAGTGGAATACGACTCAACTATAAGAAATGTACTAAGGGCATACAAGACATGGATGATGCTGAGTGTGGTAGCATATGCCTTTGATTCCAGCAATTGGCAGTTTGAGGCTAGCCTGGTATACATAGGGATTTCTAGACCAGCCAGAGCTACATCATAAAACCATGTATTTTAAAAAACAAACAAAAAACCCCTTGTAATTTGATTGGAAAAGTATCACTGAAGAAAGTGCACACTAGGTGATTTAATTTGTACTCTGTGAAAATGTCCAGAATGGTGTCTGTGTTTAGAGAAGTGGGAATAGAGATCTCCTGGGATGCTGTGAGGTAGGATGGTTTGATGGTCTGCCATAAGAGTTGATCATAGAGATGAACACATTTTGTCAAATGTAATGATCTGTTGGAGATTTATCTATTTTCTTGAATGTAAACTTTTCCCTCAGCTTTAGCTAGTGGGATGCTGAATTGTTTGGGGGATGAAGGATATTGGCACCTGCTATTTAAACTGCATTCAGAAACCAGTCACAGGAAGTTAAGATGTTAACTGTGAGATGCTGAGTAGTCACTGTTAAATTCCACTCAACTTGCCTGTGCATTTGTTTGTAAATTGAAATTTGTGATTTAAATGTCATCACCAGTCTGTTTCTTAAAGAAATTTTAGTTTCAGGGTTGGAGAGATGGCTCTGGTTAAGAGCACTGAATGTTCTTCTGGAGGACCTGGGTTCAATCCCCAGCATCCACATGTCAGCTCATAACTGTAACTCCACATCAGACCTGACACCCTCACACAAACATGAAGGCAAAACACCAATGTGCATAAGAATTAGAAGTAAATTTTAAAAAAATCAGTTTTCCACCAACCCTTTCCTACTTTTATATGAAGAGATAGAGTTTGAACTTCTTTTTCTATTTACTATATTTTACCTGTGTCTAATATTGTACATATACAATGCTAGTATATATAGATTTGTTTAATTCTCCTGAACAACTGAATAAAATTCTCTAGTGTGAGAATTGTAGATTTCTTTTTTTAAGTTTTATTTAGTATTTGTGTTCTGCATGTGAAGATTAGAGAACACCTTTGTTGAGTTGGTTGTCTTTCCACTGTGGGGTCTGAGGATTGAACCCAGGTTATAAGATTTGCATAGCAAGCACTTTACCATTGAGCTGTCTTGCAAGTCCCCACCTTGTTTCTTGTGAGCTGGCCTGTTGTATGAGGTTTCTGGCCCAAACTTTCAGGCCCACAGTCCCATAGATCCATTGAAACAGATACTTATATTAATTGTACAGTGATTGACCTGGGGCCCAGGCATAAACTTGCTAACTCTTTACTCTTGAACTAACCCATGATTCTTATCCTGTTCAGTCATGTGGCTCGGTACCTTTTCTCAGAGCAGCATAGTTGTTCTCTGTGGCATCTCTGCTCTGTTCTTCCTGTTCCCAGAGTTTTCTTAGTCTGGTAGTCCTGCCCACACTTCCTGTCTTCCTTTGGCCAATCAGCGCTTTTTATTAAACTCATAGGCTGGACAATTATTTACAGTGTAACATCATAAATCCACTACACTGGCCTCTCATCATAAGTAGATTATGATGGCCAGGCAGTGAGCCCCAAGGTTCTGCCCGGGTCTGCCTTTGCCACAGTGCTGCAATATCAAACTCCTATAGTTCCTGCAACAACCTTGTGTGCTGTCTGCATGTGAGCATGTGTGTGCGTGTGCCTCTGAGTGCATTTGGAAGCCAGAGCAGAATGACAGATGTGCTCCTTTGTTCTCTTCCTGTTATTGCCCTGAGATGGGGTCTCTAAGGAAGTAAAAGCTCATGTTTTGGCTAGGTAGGGTGGGTTGGCCAGTGAGCTCTGGGCATTTGCCTGTCTCTGCCTTCAGTGCTGAGATTATGGGCAGGAACATCAACACCCAGCTTTTTACATGCATGCTAGAGAGTTGAACACTTCACTGATTGAGCTACCTTCCCAGACCTGCTTTGTTGTATTCTTTATGTAGCTGTTTGTGCTTTTCTTTAATCTCTTTAAATATTTGAATTCTATTTTTTAGTTTACGAGTGTGTGTGTTATTGGAAATTAAATTTAGTTTTGTGCATGCTAGGTAAGTGGCTGTATTACTTAAGTATATCTCCACTGTTGTTTTGAGACATGGTTTGGCTGATTTGGAATTGGCTATGCAGACCAGACTTGCCCCAAACTTGGTTTGTGTGTCTCTTCCTACCAAGTGATGGCATGGGCCAGCCTCAGCTACCGTGCCCAATTTAGCTCATCTTGTTTACTATTTTACATATTTTTTTGCCCGAATGTATTTGTGTGCATCTTGTGTCTGATGACTAAAGGGCCAGAAGAGGGCATTTGAGCTGCCATGTCGGTGTGGTGTTCTTAACTGCTGTGTTTTCCTGCCAGTTTCTCTTCTCTTGGATGTTTTTGAGACAGGGTTTTATGTGTAGCCCAGGCTTTACTCCTCTGTTTTTTTCCCTCCTAACCTAAGCAAGCTCTTATAGCCCAGGTTGTGTGAAACTAAAAAGTTAGCCTAGGATAACTTTGAACTTCTCATCCTGCCTTCAGAGAGTGCCTCTGCCACTACACCTAGTTCCATGCTGTGCTAGGAATTGAACCCTGGTCTTCATGTGTGTTAGGTGGTACTCTAAAATCTAAGCTGTCCCCAGCCCAGTTACTCTTCAACTAAAAGCCTGGGATTTGTTAATCATTTTTTAGTCAATCCATTTTCAAATGTTTAAAAATAACTTTTAATATGTATGCATGTGAGTGTGGGGTCAGCACAAATCAAAGACATCAGATACTCCAGAGTTGGAGTTGCAAGTGGTTGGGACTGACCGTTGGGGTGCTTGGGAATTGAACTTGGGTCATCTGGAAGAGTGAGAAGTTCATGCTGAACTTTCTCTAGCACTAGTAAATACACTTAGACTATAAAACTACATTGTTTTGACATTCTATTTCAGTATTTTACAGTGTTTTATTTTTTATTACATTAATTACTTTGCACATGTAAATGTTGCCCATCATAATGTGCATGTGGAGGTGAGAGGAGTCCGTTTCTTCTTCCAATATGAAGGTTCTGGAGATAACTTTAGGTGGTTAGGTTTGATGGTAGGTGCCTTTACTTGCTGCCCTACCAGCCCTTCCCTATGTTTTGTTTAGTGGTATTGAATTTAGAGCACAATTAGCAAATGCTTTTACTGAGTTGTATCCACAGCCCAGCTTTTTTTTTTTTTTTTAATCTATTTTAGCCCAACAGTTATTTTGAGGCCATTTTGTAATTTTTAGGTTTTTTGGGAACAGGGTTTCTCTGTATAACAGTCCTGGTTGTCCAGGAACTCACTCTGTAGAGCAGGCTGGCCTCAAACTCAACAGAAATCCATCTGCCTCTGCTAAGGCTAAAGGTGTGCACCACCATGCTTGGCTTATTTTTCTTTTTTTTGTAACAGGATCTATATAGCCTTGACTAGCTTGAACTATGTAGCCAAGGATAACCTTGAATTCCAGATCCTCCAGCCTCAGTGTAAGCGTTGGGATTACAGACTTGTGCTACCATGCCTGCTTTGTTTTTTAATTAAAAATTAAAAATGGCTTTCTTGCATACAAGAGATGCCAGGGATTGAACCCAGGGCCTCACACCTACCGAGCAGGAGTTTTTATCATCGAGTGATACCTCTAGCCCACTTTTTTTTTCTCCATTTAGTTCATGGCTAATTTATAGGCAACAGATTTGAAGTGTGTGGTTTTTGATGACTACAAAGTTCTGTGTCTCTTAGGCAACTTGGTTGTATTTGAAAAATACTTGTCCTTATCACTCAATTTCTGGACATCTGGCAGAGGTACATTAAATTCTTTATTCATGATTGTGGGACTATGTATATATATTTATATATGCATAAAGCAAGAACAGGACCGCCAAATTTGAACCCACACAAAGTCATAGCTCTAATGCTGTGTCTCTTAATTTGAGTCAGGGTTTCATGTAAGCAAGCATGCACAAGCCCTGACATCAGTTCCACCTCACAAGACAAGTCAGCATCGCAGCAGGCTGCATCCAATAAAATGAGAGGATATTGGGAGGAGGTGGGCAGGATACCAAGTGTACATGTATGTATGAAGCTGTCAGAATAAAAGACTAAAGTCTATATATATATATATATAAACATTTTAAATTTGGTGTGATCTGTATAATTTCTTTTTAAAAGGTATACTTGCTTCTTCTTTAAAACAATTAAAATTATAAAACAGACCAGTTATTTATCAAGTAAAAGTTTATGGTCAAGAATCGTCTGAGTTGTCTTTCATATCAGATTCCTGTGTGTAACTAGGAAATGTACAAAGTAATGAACCAAATCATAAGGTTTAAAATTCTGAGGGTGTGCACTCAAGGTTGCTTTTGTTTGGGTTTTGTCTTTTTGGGCCAGTGCCTCATATTGTAGCCCAGGCTGGCCTCCACTTCACTGTCATACTCTTGCCCAACCCTTTGATACTGGTAATGTGTATGTAGGTTTTGATAAAGCTGGAGGTGTATGTTGAAGAACTTGGTCTTTATTTCAGGTTTCTGACATTATCTTTAAAACCCTGGGATTTTCTGGGTGGTAGTCTTTGTTACTCTGATGAAGAAATTAAGTTAGATCTTACTAAAAGATGAGACCTGGGTACAAACTAACCTGTATCTTGGTGGGCCCCTGAGGTATGGAACCCAGGTATGTGCTGGAGGCTTGCCCTGACCTGGGGTCCTGATAGAAACCCTGCATCCTTCCTGGACCTGTGTTTCCTTCATGACTCAGAATTCCAAGCTGGGGTTTTCTAGCCGGGATGGAAGGGGGGGGGGTTGAGGAGCATCAAGCAGGGCCCCAGTCTCCTGCTGTGGAGCACCTGGGCCTGTAGTCACCTGGTGGCCAGACTGACCCTGGATGGGATGGTTTCTTTAGTGAGACAGGGCAAGCCTTGGCCAGATTTCTTCTTAGCTGTGTGGATAACACTTGAGTAGATGCAGTTGATTAGGTTAAACTTGGAGCCTTATGTTTGCTCTGGAACCCAAGACCCATGTGCTGCAGAAGAGGGACCTGAAGCAAAAACAAACCTGGACTTTCTGAGTTTTCTTCCTTTCTGTAAAATAATACTTAACTAGATACTCGTCAACTTCTTTAACTTCTGTTAACTTCTGGGGGGTGAGAGTGGAAGTCAGGACACTAGATTAGAGCTGGGTCAAACTAACAAGGTCATGTTCACAGCCATCCTGGCTCACTGGCTCCAGCTTGAGCTCCATCTCTTCGACAGATGAGAAGGAGGTGCAGCTTGAAAATTGGGCTTCTTAAGAACAAAAATAAAGGTCTGGTTGCTAGTGAAGAACTGGACGAAGTGTCTTCCAGGCCCTGGACTCAATCTCCAGTGCGACAAGAAGAAAAAGCAGGAGAGTTAGTGAGCATCGCTGACTAGTTGTACATATATGATGCAGAGATAGATCACCATGGAGTGAAATCAGAAAGGATGAGAAAGAAGGTAACAGTGCTGGGGCAGGAAGAGCGGCTTAAAACGGCTTCCTTTTTCTTCCTTTCCACCATTTCTTCCTGGCAGGGTCCAGCTATGTGACTTTGGTTGTCCTAGAACTTGGTGTGTAGTCCAGGCTGGCCTCCATTCTGTGACTAGCCTGCTGCTCCAGCCTCCCTTGTGCTGAGATCACAAGCGTGACTTAACCATGCCTGCTTGTGATACTACTTCAGTTTTTTTTTTTTTTTTTTTTTTTTTATGTGTGTGTTTTGCCTGCATGCATGCAAGCACACCACAGGCTTGCCTGATGCCCTTCAAGGGCAGAAGAGAGCATTATACTTCCTGGAACTGGAGTTACTAATGGATGTGAACCACCAAAGTAAATGTTGCAACTTGAATTTGGGTTCTTTACAAGAATGAACTTCTGATCTGTCTTCTCCAGCCCCATTTCTTCAGAATACTTAAGTCAATGTTGATTTCATTTGGTTGTTTTGTTGGAGTTTTTGTTTTATTTCTTTGCTTGGTGTGTGTGTGTGTGTGTGTGTGTGTGTTTAAGTTTTCTAGATAAGGTTTACAGTCCTGGCTGTCCTGAAATTCTTTGTAGACCAGGCTGGCCTTGAATTCACAGAGATCCTCCTCCTGTCTCTGCCTCTCAGTACTGGGATTAAAGGGGTGTGCCATCACTGCCTGGTGATGCTTTGTGTTTTTGAGGGGGGTATTTTGCTGTGTGCTAGACCACTGTGCACTTGCAATCCTGCATCAGCCCTTTAGATGCTGAGATTACAGGTGTGTACCACCATATTCAGCAGTGTTCGTTGATAATGATTTAAAATCTCTTGAAGGATTTTAAGCCAGCAAATTTATCAGCAATGTGATAGGATGGTTTATTGTTTGCTGCCTTGTTAAGTAGACCAAGCAGACAGCACACTGCAAAGGGTCCACTTAGATGCTCTAGGCAGAACCCCTCTGAGTTCAGCCCATCTGCAGATTTAACTGAACCACTGACTTTAATTACAGGTCCTGAGGTAAGAAGAGCAAGTTTCAATTTATCTTTTTACTTTCTGCCATTTTTTCCCCCTCTCCAGAGATGAAGAGGTGGTTACATTAAGAAAGTGTCATGATTCTTGTTGAGTAGTCTTGGATGATATTTATAATAGAGGTTAGCTTTAATTTCTGTGCTAGGTTTGGGTTTTGGCAAATAAGTGCTAAAAATAACTTTTTGGCTGGTATCTAGTGTGGGGTACAGTGAGAGATGTTTTAAACCAGGGTCTTGTGTATACTAGGCTGGCTCTAATTTTGTAATCAAGGATAGAGAACCTTGAATGACAAGCATGAGCCACCACATACCCAGTTTAGGTAGTGCTGGAGATGGAACTCAGGGCTTTGTGCATGTTGGGCAAACACTCTAACTGAGCTATCTCCAACTGTAATTTATATGTGCATTTTATTAATTCAAGCCCTTATGTGAAGTTTTTTTGGGGGGAGGAGTGGTTTGAGACAGGGTTTCTCTGTGTTATAGTCCTGGTTGCCCTAGAATTTGCTCTGTACACCAGGCTGGCCTTGAACTCACAGAGATCCGCCTGCCTCTGTCTCCAAGTGCTAGGATTAAAGGCATGTGCTAGCCACTACTACTTCATATGTCAAGTTTTAAACATTTTGTATGTAATGATTTTTTTGGATAGTTTCATATTCATAAAATTCATTTATACTGTTTTTCCTGGAAATTTCAAGTTTGAAAATGTGAGAACATTTTGAGATGATTTTTAAGCACGTTTCTTCCATAATGATCTTGCTGTTTTGTTGGTATGTATACAGGAACATTGCCACTCCTTAGGCTGTGTAGACTCTGGTTTTATCATTTCCCGTGAGCACCTAGAACTGAAGGCCTCACTCTGCTGCCTTTTCTGGTGGCAGCGGCTCCTTTCTTAGCTGTAGCATGTGACTCACCCCATGAGATGGTTTGTGGTTTTTTTTTTTCGTTTTCTTTCTCTTCTTTCTTTGCAGCAGAACCGAAGTGGGTGGTGGGAAGCGATGCTGCCCGAAGATGATAACTGTCTCTCCTCTTGTCCTCTCACTCTATTTCCTGGTAACTGGGAGGAAGGGTAGGATGCTGGTTTAAATTAACATGGAATTGGTTAGACTTCTCCCTTTGAAATGGATTCCTGCCCTGCATTTGAGAAAATTTGTATCTAGCTTTGGGCATAATCTGTTTTGGGATCTTGTTCTTTGAGAATCAAAGAAAGTTGTGTATCAACCTGTGGGGTGTGGAGGAATAAGTATGCTCAGATTTTTATTATGGAAGTTTATAAACCCTTTGCATTTGTTCCTGTGGAGAGTCCTCTTAGGAATCCTTGTCCTGTCTCTGCCAGAAAGGGACTTGGGCAGAGGAAAGCTGGTGTCTTTTTAGTTTTCCCTTTAGTACCCCCATCACTTTTAAAAATTAAATAACTTCACTATATTCTGATACATAGTTTTGAGGATAGTTCTTTCTAATGTTAGAACTTTGAATGTAGATGACAAGGGAAAAATACTGATTATTTTTCGTGTTCCCAAAACAAATCATTGGCTTGGGATAGATCTCAGTGCTTCCCAGTTAGAGGATTGGGATTAGTTTTGAGTGTTGATGTATCTGTCACGTGGTGCTTTGTGACTAGCTGCGAGCTGTGCCCTGGAGCGCAATGCTTGCTTCTGCTTTTCCTCATCTCTCTGCATGTCTGCATGCGCCCTTCGACTTAAACAGTGGTTTCCAAACTATTGAATTTCATCTTTATGATTTTTTTCCTTCTCTGCACATTTCTTGGTTATTTCTTAAGTCAGCTCACCCTTTAAAACATCAGCGTAAAGCTGGGTTTGGTGGCACATGCTTTTAATCCTAGTGCTTAACAGTTCCAGACCAAGCTAGTCTATATTGCAAGTTCCAGGTCAGCCAAGACAGCATATCAGGATCTTGTCTCAAAAAAGCTACAGACAGACAGCAGCAAGACTCTAACAACTTTAATGCATATAAAATGTCTGAAATAACAGGTATAGAGGAGGATTTTTTTTTTTTAACTTGCCACCTAAACATCTAATTGGGGGAGGCTGTCCCACATAAAGTTATCTTAATTGTAAGGGCATGACATTCTAAGCTCTTTGCTTCTTTTGTTTGTTTGGTTTTGTTGTTTTTGTTTTCTGGGACAAGGTTTCTCTGTATCCCTGGCTGTCCTAGAACTTGATCTGTACACAAGGCTTGCCTTAAACTCACAGATCCACCTGTCTTTGTTTCCCCAGTGCTGGGACTAAAGGTGTGGGCTGCCACCACCTGGCTGAGGTTCTGACTTTAAACTGAGTCTGAGTAGTGGAAACTTGTTTGCTGGAAGGGCAGGAGGAAAGGAGGGTTCGTGGGCTCTGTGGCAGCTGCTTACCAGAACCCCCCTTGCTTAGATGGCTTCTGTGCCTCAGTATGTGGACAACTGGCTGCACGCATGGCAAAGCATGGCCCTAGCCTTGCAGTGAACAGTAGGTTTGCTCTTTAGCCCAGTGTAAGTCCCTGTGTTTGTCTCTTCTGCAGGTCTGATCTTGCTCTTCTACTTAGTTTTCTATGGGTTCTTGGCTGCACTCTTCACATTCACAATGTGGGCCATGCTCCAGACTCTGAATGATGAGGTTCCGAAATACCGAGACCAGATTCCCAGTCCAGGTAATGGTATTGACGTTATTGTAACTTTTAAACATCATAGCATATACAAGTTAAACCTTAGATTCAGGAATGTGGATTGATTTTGTTTCATACTTATATGCTAGTTTAAAGACTTTTACAATCACTTACTGCTAAGTTTTGAAGCCTTTGACGGGAATAAGCAGAAATGTATGTTGGAATTTTGGTGAAGTGAGTTGGAATCATTTTTATAAAGAGTTCAAATAGTTTCATGAATACTGTATAGCACTTTCACACTGCCTTCAGTAAGTTACATAGGAAGCACATGTTTTGTCTCTGGCTTGAGTTTTATGTATATATAAAAGACTAATTAGTCTTATAAAATAGATGCCTCGTGGGATTTTTGTTTTTTAAAAGATTTATCTATTTATTATATATACAGTATTCAGCCTGCATGTGTGCCTGCAGGCCAGAAGAGGGCACCAGATCTCATTATAGGTGGTTGTGAGCCACTGTGTGGTTGCTGAGAACTGAACTCAGGAGGAAGAACAGCCAGTGCTCTTACCTCTGAACCACCTATCCAGCCTGCCTGCTTTGTGGTTTTAATTGGTTGGTATGAAAGTGGTAAAAGGATTACATCATTAGAAAATAAAATCAATGTGTTCTTTATATGCCTAATTCTCTGTTGTCATTTAACAATCTGTTATACTAAAAAATATACTTTTAGCAAAAATCTCTTACCTAAAACACTGGTTATATAAACTATTTTCTTCACCCAGTTTTGTTTTGGTTTTAAACAGTCTTTGAATTCTAGTTCTACCTTAGGAGAGTTGGACAGGACCCTTGGCCTCAAGGAAATTGTAGTGTTTGTTTGGCAATACTGGAAATTGAACTCTACCCACCTCCTTTTCCCAGCCTCCTCCCTGCTGCAAAGGCTAAGCAAGTGCTCTAGCATCAAGTTACATCCCTAGCCTGGTCTTTTGCAGTAGGATAAATAATTATATATTAGGAAAAGTGAAAAGAACTCCATAGAGTAAGGGAGACTCTAAAGGAATCTAAACCTGTTCTTGATGACGTTTTGAGAGGAAAACATTCCCCAAATGTAAACAAGCTTTCTAGAGCAGGGATGAGCCTGTCTCAAGGAATAGCATTTGGGTAGCAAGGATAATGAATGGCCCAGCAGGTGGGGAAGGAGGAAGTTGTTCTCTAGAATACTGGAATTATTGGGAACTAGAGCGGTAGTTGCTAGTAGAAGCCAAAGGTGCTGCTGAGCAGGACAGCCCCTCCTTTCAAACTCAGATGACACTAAGGAACCCTAGTCTATATGCATTCTTTCTCACTGAGAGGACTTCTGAACTAGATTACCAGCCAAGCCACACCAACTTTCCCAACCTTTTTTTTTTTTTTTTTTTTTTTTTTGTTCTAGTTTCTTTTGTTTACACCCAATATACTTTTGCCCTGTGCCTGCTCTAATTTAAATTTTATGTTCTTGCCATCTGAGTTACATAAGACTGTTATTATCAACCATAGTCTGATCTACTTCAGAAATGGTGTTTGTAATTGTATAAATCATCTAGATCGTAGTATGTACAAAACTGAGTTTTATAATACTATAAGTAAATATGTAAACACGTCTACATATGTGTTTAGTACAACGTGTTTAGGTATGAGAAATGTTTACATTAAAGCCAGATTATTCTTTGAAGACAAGTATGTTTTTTGCCTTTCGCTGCTCTGTATGCGTGGGTATCAACTTCTGACAAATTGTCAGTGATTGTAATCCACATTTGCTTATTGAAGGAAGAGTATTCACTACAGTGTTCCAGATGGAAACTAACTGAACAGAGTAGAGTGTTTTTGATGTTTTGGGTTGAATTTTGAGTGATAGAGTGCCTAGACTGAGCAGGTGGGCCCCACTGTTCTTACTGTCCTGGTGCTCAGGGCTTTGTTCTGTTATTTAGTCTGCAGCAGCAAACATACAAAGGAAAACCAAATAGTATTTGATGGAAGCCTGAATTAGATTCTTAACATTCGGTGAAAGCCTCTTGTACCAGTAGCTCCATTGAGGAGGGCAAAGGCAGCAGGGCCACAGCCTGCTGACCAGCCAGGCTAGCAGAAAGACCATGAGCGAGCGAGCGAGCGAGTGAGCATGTCTGTCTGTCTGTCTCTCTCATGAGCACATACACAGAGTCCAGAGTGAAACAGCATGTTTGTTTTTGGTGTTTTGTGTTTTGTTGGATCTCACTCTGTAGACCAGACTGGCCTCTAACTCAGAGAGATCCACCTGCCTCTGCCTCCCGAGTGCTGTCATTAAAGACACATAGCACCTAGGAAAACATCATGTTTTAAAGTAAGGAGTGATGGTTATAATTAACTGAAAGTAAAATTTAGAGGCTATTTCTAATTAATTTGTCTAACTAGTTTTAAAGATTTGAGTTCTTTTAGATGTCTCTCATAATTGGATCCAAATAGAGAGTTGTTGATAATTGTAACAAGTCTGCTTACATATGGACGTTCTGAAATAAAAGTAAGGAGAGAGAAGAATCTTTTCCTGTTAATAACCCTCCCTGTCTCTTTAGGACTGATGGTTTTTCCAAAACCACTGACTGCCTTGGAATATACATATACCATGTCTGAGCCACCTACTTATGAGAAGTTCACTGAAGACCTGAGGAGGTTCCTAAAGCGTAAGTGGGCTGTTCTAGAGGAGGGGAGCTAGTAGGAGCTAGTGGTTCCGTAGCGCCCGAGGCCCACGGAACTGCCATTAGGAGCAGCATTTTTAGGCTCTTTCCCGATTTTGTTCTCGCTCTCTCAACAGACAGCTGGGAGGGGAGGGTCTGCAAGTAAACTCGCTGTTAGTTAGAAGAATAAAGCCAGATCTGGGTCCTATGCAGCAGTGCTCTCCGGGCTGCCTGCACCCAGCTCCTTATGGACTTTTACATCCGGGATAGTACCTATGTCAGATTTGTAATGAATTCAACCTGAAGTTTGTTAAGGAGTCACCAGCATATAATGCTATTTAAAAAGCATTGTAGCCCACGTCTTGTTCTGGCTGGCTTAACTAAGTTCATACGATGTAATAACAGTCAAACAAACAAACAAATAGTAAGAGCTTTGTTTAACTTGATCACACTTCTCACACCACAGTTCCCTGGCTGCCAAAGTCACTGAGCAAGCTCTCCCAGAACCGCTGTCTGTCTTTCTAGCTTGTTCAATATCCTGTGCTAGCATCTCTTGATGATGGTTTTACTGAGCTCTAGCATCCCTCCTCATCTAGTTTTTGTTTGTTTGTTTGTTTTGTGGGGTTTTTTTTGTTGTTTTTCGGTTTTTTTTTTAGATAAGGTTTCTTTCTGTAGCCCTGGCTGTCTTTGGACTAGGCTGGCTTTGAACACTTCAGAGATCTGTCTGCCTCTGCCTCCTGAGTGCTGGGATTAAAGGTTTGTGCCCCCACCCCCACCTAGTTTATTAACATGAGTTTTCAGTTCATGTTTACTTTATAGGCATTCTAAAGTTCTGATCTTGCTTAGAGCAGCCACAGGGCTAGACAGGGCTAGAGAGTAGTTAGCACACCTTTCTCAGGGGGCACACTTGGCCGCCTGCTGACCATGGCCATTCTCTGCAGCTTTGATTGCTACTAGCCATTTCTCTGGCCTCTCACCTTTTTTGCCCTCCCCCCTTCCATAACTTACCTTCATATAACATAGTATCTTGCTGCAAACAATAGAAGTAAAAAGGCCAGGCTGGGGCTTGCCTGTCATACCTGGGCTTCCACCCCTTCCCCATCACATTTGCCAGGATACCTCCTTATAATATTGGTTGATGTAGGCAGGAGCATCAGAGTTCAATGCCATCCTCAGTTAAATAGTAAACTCAGAAAGACATCATAGAAGTATTCAAATGAGTATTCTTATAGTTTCTTCATTTCTAGTAAAAGCCTACACTTGCACCATGTTGCTGGTTGCATCTCTTCATGTGAGGACACTTGCACATCCGCTGCTTTGGCTCTAGTTCTCTGTGTCTCACTCTATTAAATTCTTGTCAACTACTTTATTGAATTACTGTTATTATTTTGTTTGTTTTTTGAGGCAGGGTGTCTCTGTCTCTAGTTCCAGGCTGTCCTGGAACTAGCTCTGTAGACCAGACTGGCCTAGGACTTAGAGATCTGCCTACCTCTGCCTCTGGAGTGCCAGGATTAAAGGTGTGCACCACCACTCAGCTGGGCTGTGGGTTTTTAAGTCTGAGATGCCTAGGTGATACTAAATTGTGAAAGATGAGAGGGGGGAGGGAGGAGGACAGAGAACTGTGTAGTCAGTGTTTTCAAGTTCATGGGGAGGGGAAGGGCCAGATGCAGCCAGGAAGGAGTAGGAGATGGTCATTAGGGCTTAGGAGGACCATGTTTTGAAGGTCCTTAGAGGCCGGTTGTACTTCTTGGCTCCTATAATTGACCAAGATGGGAGATTTAAGAAGAGAATGTACATGGATTGTACTCTTGTACAATCACTGGGGTGGCTTTTGAAACCAGACTGCAGAATGAAAGCTGTTTTCTGTATTTTTTAAAAATTTATTCTGTATACAATGCTTTGCCTGTATATGTGCCTGCATTCCAGAAGAGGGCACCAGATCTCATTGTAGATGGCTGTGACTCACCAGGTGGTTGCTGGGAATTTAACTCAGGACCTCTAGAAGAGCAGCCTGTGCCCTTAACCTCCAGCTCTGTTTGCTGTATCTTTAATAGTACAATTTTTCTTTCTTGTGATAGAATCTAAGCCCAAACTGCCCTTGGACTTAAAGGCCCTCTTGTCTTAGCTACCAGGTATTGGATTTAAAGGCATGAGTCACTCCCAGTTGCATTTAAATTTTTTTTATTTCAGTAAGGCTCTTTAAAAAATGCTTTTTTGGTCTTTATTCTCAAAACCATTTTGCTGGGAGGTGATGAGGCTTTTCAGTTTTCCTTCAGTTACCTAAACTTTTCATATTCAGCTCTTTGAAGGTTCTCCAGTATTGCTCTGTGTTTTATCTTATGTCTCATGTTTCTCTCATCTCTGATTATATTTAAAAATCTCCAGGGCTTATTGTACCTTTAATCCCCTTGGAGCTTTGTCTTTACTACTTTTTCAAATTGGGAGTACAGTACGTGTGATTATTGACGGAAGGACAACTTAGAGGAGCAGCATTCTCTCTTACATACGCTCTGGAGATTGGATATTTACCTTACATTGATTCTTAGGAATTTCCTTTTCATGTCTAAAAGACAAATATCTGGCTTAAAATTTTTTCCGTTCTGATAGATTCTAAATTGAAAGTTTTATTTGGTTAAAATTACTTTTTTTTTTTTTTTTTTTAAAGTGTTATTCTTATTTCAAGCTTCTCTATGGGACTCTGGTTACTCTGTAATTGGTTAACTGTCTGTGTTCCCACGGTCCTACCACCTTTCAGGTGACAAACAGTCTAGAATGCATCCTTTGCTACAGAGAGTGCCCTGGGGCTGGCTGGAGGAGTGATGCGAACAGAGTTGCCTCAGGTACTCTGTCATTCTTGATTTATGTGCTGTGGTGCAGCTCAGAAGTAGGTGACATGTTCACCACGTGGGAAGCCTGGACTTCAATCTCTGCCATTCCTCTCTAAGACAGATTCTCTTGTGTTATAGTTCATTGTTGAGGGAAGCTGAGACCAAGGAGGAGAGCTGACAGCTGGTTTGCTCAAATACCTTTTTTAATACAGCCCAGGTCCACCTGCTCAGAGGTGGTGTGGCCCACAGTGGGCTGGGCCCTTCTACGTTAGTCAGCAGTTAAGAGTATTCCTCTGACATGCTCTTCAAGCTAGTTTGATGGAGGCTGTTCTTCAGTTGAGTCTCTCAGTGTGTGGGTGTGACAGCCTAGATTAGCCATCCCTACTGATACCCATTTTATCCACAAAGTACCAAAACAAAACATAAAATCCCCACTACATTTCCTTCTGAAAGCATCCCCTTTAAAATGTTCTGTGTGTGTTGTTGGCCCAGAGTGAGGTTGTATTCTGTACAAGTACTTTCCCCTTCCTTTCTGGTTCCTAAACATTTACTTCTTTGATGTAAATGTGCCCAGTTGTCTCCATCACCACTGTGCTCAGCACACCTTTCTCAGCTGGCCTTTCACCCGTGCTGTGCTGCATCAGAAGCCTGTTTCGTTTTCTAGGTCTGCACAGCATAAATACTAACATAAATGCAGTTGTACCTTGTGACCACTCTGCCTGGCATAAGATCTTTTAATGGAACGTCTGCCTCAGTTCTTCAGATTTTACAAAATTTACATGGTCCAGTTTCTGCCTTAACTTTGCCAGCCACCGTAACTCTCACATCCCTCTGTTTTCAGGTCAGTGAAGTCCCTCTGCTGCAAACTGTTAGAGTGTTGTTTCTTTCTACAGCCCTGCAGTGTTGAAATTACAGTTTCCCCCACTAGACTGTGAGCTCTATCGCACAGCAACAACACCTTTGCACATCCTTGCCATTGTGGCTGAGGTCAGGCACACACAGCATTTTCGGATGATACTGTAGCTGTTGTTGGTGCCAGGCACAGTAGGCACTCTTGGCAGCAGGAAGCTTTGGGGCACTGGCTAACTGTTATCAGTCAAAGGAACAAACTAGAGTCTCTCCTCTACACTTGCCATTGTTACCTGGTAATTCACATCGCTATTGCTGTCTTAGAAAAGCACCTGTTCGGGGAATGGTTTGACTTGTTTCTGGTTGTGTTTGGTATCTTTTCTTGGCTGATCTGGCACATGTTTCCTTTTTAGCATATTCTGTAGAAGAACAGAAGAATCTCACAAACTGTCCTGATGGAGCACTTTTTAAACAGAATGGTCCAGATTATCAAGCATGTCAGTTTCCAGTTTCCTTGCTTCAAGATTGTAGTGGTGTGAATGATGCTGATTTTGGCTATTCCAAAGGACAACCTTGTATTCTTGTGAAAATGAACAGAGTACGTACTGATTTTACCTCTGCTGTTGCCCGTGTCTAACACTCATATGCACATGTGATGCAGCTTTTTGTTAAGCTGTTAAGCTTTTTAGATGACTCTGCCTTAGTCAGTGACTTATTAAGGGTCATCTCATTTAGATAACTTAATTAAAAGACCAGCAGTGTTAGTAATGTTTGGGGGAAGATGAACATGGCAAAAAAGTTCATAGTTTAATTGTGGACTTTATATAATTTTCTAAATAGTACTAAAGTATATAGTGATGTATATAATTAAATAGTGGGAATGTAAGTAAACCCACATATTAATGAGCACAATACAGTGTTGTAGTTACAGACAGTGCTAGTGGGATGTTTTAACAAGACATAACATAAGAATTAAGGCCAACACAGTAAGCCAGAAGGAATGTGGAACTTGATCTGTGTTAATGAGGATATCTTCAGTAACACTGGCCTGTAATATCTGTCCTCACTCTACCTGCTGTATTGCTGAAAATATACTCCCTGTTCAGAGGACCACCTTCCGAGTGCATTTCCTTAGAAATAGATGGGAATCAGAGGCCATGCTTGCTTTATAGGCTGGCTTTGCAGGCTCACAGGATAGCATCAGATCCAGCTGGCAGGGTTTTCCTCAGTGTGCTTCCAGAGCTGTTGAGTAGAAGACTAGGTACTGCTGTCCATATCCTTCTATTGGCTTGAACAGCTTGACTTTTGGAGGCCAATTAACATCTTGCAAACTGTTGCACAGAAATTCAGAATGCAAAACAACAAAACCTGAGAAGATAGGGCTGGTGATACAGATACTGGCCACTAGCCTGAACTGAGTTTGACTCCCCATTACCCACACAGAGGAAGGAGAGAAACCAAATCATGCAACTTGTCCTCCGTCTTCCACATAACACCCCACTCCACACACACAAATAAATACATAAATGAAAACATTAATTTTTAAGTAGATGGATGACCACAAATCTAGAAGTAGATCTGAAGGATGGGGTTGCAGTTCAGATTTAGTGTTTACCTAGAATGATCAGGGCCCTGGCTTTGGTCCTAGCACCATAAAAACCTACTGTGGGGGAGACATAAGATGGGGTTCTTCTTAGTATGTGCCTTTAGGGGAAAAGATAGCTAGCTGTGAACATTTTCATAATGGATATTTTATTGTGTGTGGTAGTGCATACTCTGATCCCAGCATTTAGGACACAGATACAGGAGTAACCTTAAGGCTAGCCCTTCTCAAAACAATTAAAAAGAATAGTTTGTTTTATTCCACCCCTGTGATTTAAGGGTTTGTTTTAAATATGGCAAAGTACATGCTTGAGTAGAGTACTGAACTATATTGGAAGGTTGGTTTTTATGTTGTAAAGCATAGCCTTGTAGAACTGAGTTGAATATGCAGACTAGTGTTAATCTCAGCTGCTGTGCCCTGATCCCCAGCAACAGAAGAAGAGGTTCCACTGCATTTTTGTGTGCTGACTGATTCCTCTGTCTCTCAACCTTAGATAATCGAATTAATACCAGACGGAACTCCAAATATAGCATGTGTGGCAAAGGTTAGTATTTAAATAACTTTCATGTTTCTTTCTCACTGTTTTTTTTTCCTTTTTCTTTTTCTTGGTTTTGTGAGACAGGGTTTCTCTGTGTAACAGCCCTGGCTGTCCTGGAACTCATTCTGTGGACTGGCTGGTCTCAAACTCATGGGGATCCTACTGGCTCTGCCTTCTGAGTGCTAAAGGTGTATAATGTCACCAGGCTTTTTAGAGTTATCCTGTGTTTGTTAATGCACTAGAATGGACAGTTTTTATTTGTTTTGCACATACTTGTTTCTTGTGCACTTTTATCATTCCTGGGATGATGTTTTTCTAGTTTAGGAGTGGAGTTGGCGTTACAATACCAGGGATCCTGTTCTATAGCAGGGTTTTTCCCTTCAAGTCTAAAAACTGGTGTGCTTATTATCAGTGTCAACTGGGGATTAATGAAACTGGTTTTTCTCCGTAAGGTGGAGGCATTCTTTTTCTTCTCTAACCCCTTTTCCTCCTGGGGAAGCGTTGTGCGTTTTCATTCTGTAACCTGTTTTCTTTCCATGCTGCAAATGCAACTAAGACGAATGTATGAATGGGGGTAAAACGTCCTGAAGAAGCACAGTTAGGCTCTGAACTAGTCAGTGTGCTAACTACTAGCACTCACCTCCAGTTTACAGCAGAGTGAGCTACCTAAGTGTTGCATTGAACCTCCCTTTTAGAGTTGAAGAGAAAACATTAAGTCAGAGATGAGTTTCTACTTGGGCAGAAACTTTACCCTGCAAACGTCATCATGCCACAGAGTCATTTGGGCTCATTAGTCCTCCTTCCTGTAGTTCTGACTCAGTAGTTCTTGGGGAGAGTCTAGGATTTGTGCCTCTGAGTCCCAGGTGCTGCTGCTTTGGACTGCCTTTTGCTTGTTGAGATGTTAGTCAGTGCGGAGTGAATGAACAGAGACTGTAGCTCTTATTCTCACTGGGAGTGGAGTTTGCAGCCAGAGACAGGTCATTTTACCTCCTCATGCCTCACTTAGTTCTCCTAGAAACGTGGAGAACTAGCATCTTAACTGGGTGTGGTGTCACATGCCTGTAATGTCTGCTCTTGGGATGAGACAGGACAATTAAGATTTTGAGGCTAGCGTGAGCTATATAGTAAGAGCCTCCCTTAAGCAGGGCATGGTGGTACTTGCCTTTAATAGGAGCACTTGGGAGACCAACACAAGAGCATGTCTAAGTTCAAGGCTAACCTGGTCTATATAATGAGCTCTAGGTCTGCTAAGGCTATCTAATGAAACCCTGTGCCCCCAAATTAAATGAAACAGGACAAACCTCTACCTCTGGGGTGGGGGTAGGGATAAGCCTGGTATGGTGGTGTATGCCTTTTGAGGCTACATGGTGAGTTCCAGGAAGTCAGAGCTATCTAGTGAGAGCCTGTCTCAAAAAGGGGTTGGTTTAAAATCACACTACATGGGCGTCACATGCTAGCTGAAGGGTTTTGTTAATTCCATGTTTGGTGTGTGTGAGATTAGAGGACAAGTTCATTTTCTTTACTTGGCGGGCTCTGGGAATCAAGCTCGGTTGTCAGCCTTGGCAGTAGGCAGCTTTATCCACTGAACATCTCATCTGCCTAGTAGGTGAACATTTCTTGATAAATTATTGTAAAAATCTCTAGTTACCATACACTTGTGAGCTCTTAACATAAATGAATACTACTGCCTGTAAGTTACATTAGTGTCACGTTTTAAGTAAAATAGATTCAATAAAACTATTAATGGGCCAAAATGGAAACACAGTATGACTTTTTCTTCATGTAAAATGTAAACAACAACACTTTCTTGGTTTTTTTGCAATACCTTTTCTATGTGTAACAGCTCTGGCTGTCCTAGAACTCATTTGTAGACCAGGTTGGCCCTGAACTCACAGAGATCTGCCTGCCTCTGCTTCCCACGTGCTGGAGTTAAGGATCTTCACCACCACTGTCCAGTGTAAAATAAAAATTTTTAAGTTTTATTTTCAATGCCAGGGGTTGAACCACTTACACCTGCCATGCTGAGTGTACACAGTGCTAGAGAGTGACGCCTGCCATGAACACACCTTGTGGGGCGGTCATTTGTAACTGTGGCTGTTGTTTCTTAGTTGTTATCTACCAGTTTTTGTAGTTCATAGTATTTTATCTAGATCATTAGAACTTGGAGCTTTTCTCTATTCATGAGAACGGTGACAATATGGATGTGTTTTTCTGTTTATTGCATCGTGATTTAATCCTGATTATAGTTGTTATGGCTCTAATTGTAGCCTCCACCTAAATCTAGGTCTCAGTGCTGCGCTCTTGGAAGCACAATATTTCATTCATTAGGAAAGCCTCAGCCCAAACTCACTAGTGTGCATTTTTGCTGTTAGTGACCAAAGAGCTGGCTTTGCACAGATTGGGTGTGGGGGGGGGGGGCTAAAACCCGTTCTGAGAAGAGACTCTGGGGTGCATCAGGAAGTGTAAGAAGCACCAGGAGAGTTTTATGTTGAAGCATGTGATTATGTAATATTTGTAGTCAAGATGAGCCAGGTGTGGTAGTGCATGCCTGAAATGTTAGCATTTGGGAGGCTGATGTGGGCAGATTGCCACAGCTTAAGATAAGCTGGGCTGCACAATGAGACTTTTCTCAACAGTAAAGGCAAGGACATATCAGAAACACATGTGCGATTGATCTGAAGCAGCTTCAATTTTGTCCTAACTGCTGTTAGCAGTTGTAAACATATTTGGGAAATTTTTACTGTAGTCTAAAAAAGATTTCTTTTGCTTTCAACTCTAGGATGAAAACATAGCAAACATATCAACTTATCCTGACCATGGACTTATAGACTTAAAGTATTTTCCATATTATGGGAAAAAACGGCACGTAAGTATTTAGAGTCATCTCTTAGGAAGGTGCTTGTCCTGAGGATAGCCCTTCTGTGGTAGCCGCACACCTGTGTGTTGTCATGTCCTGAGATAGCCCTTCTGTGGTAGCGTGTGCCTGTGTGTTATATTTGTTGATCCCCTGTCTGCTGGTTTTGACAGATGGGATGGGTGGTGCAGATGAGCCCTGGAGCACAGCACAGATGTGTCCAGATACAGAATGGCCATCTTTAGAGGGGAAGTAGATACTTCACAGATCAGATAGAAAGTTGTTATTTAGATACCGCAGGATTTTGTGGTTTTAAGATTTTAGACTCATTTCTAACTTTAGAGTAGTATATTTTCTGAGAGCATGTTATCAGAATTTAATCCTATATCTTACCTGAGAATACATTCTTCACTTGGGCATTATCAGGCTAAATTACAAGCATAGTGCCTGATAAGTGTATGTCTTCCTTATGAGAGGTCGTGCTGTAGCAGCCTGCGGTCTGAAATAGCTTTTTTAGCTCGTTTAGTGCTCCTCTACTCTTCAGAGTGAGTCTGGGGCGTGGTGGTGGTGGTTGGGGGGAGGTGTGCTTGCTGTAGTTTGTATGTATGGTGCAGTTTTTTGTTTTGGGGAAATTTTTTTGATTAAATTTGTATAGTTTTTGGAAGAGAGTGAACATATTCTTCTCGAGGCCCTCATAGAGAAAGGGTCATTATTGACTGAGTCCGTTACTGTGTGCTGATCACATCTCCTGAGGTGTTCAGCCAGGCTCCCACACTTCAAGTTTCACTCCCTTGTTGTTCATCAGTATGTAGGAGAATATAACTGAGTTTGTATGTCAGCTTTTCTGGAAAGCTCTAACATTTGTTGTAGGCTTGATCTGGCCATAATGTTCATGAGGAGTGTTGTACATAGGCCAGTTGTGCCATATACAGGGTATGCTTAAGTGTGAAATTATCAGGAAGATTTGTCAAATAAGGTAATGTGTATCTGAGCCCATAGCAAATATATGGAGCAGTTAGAATATCATAAAAATACATTTGTAGGTGGAATGTATCAATATGTTGGGATCAGAATACAGCAGTGGTATAACTTTAAAATAGGTTTACACTGCAGGAGAGTAGAAACATAAACCCCTGGGAGGGAACTGGGGAATTGCCAGGGACCAGGGCATCCCAAGGATGAGTCAAATGGCGCAGTTAACAACCGGAAGCCCCGGAAGCTAATGCTAAGGGAAGAGCCATAGTGAGAAGGAAAGTGAAGAACTAATAGGTAAAGTCCCTAGACTTAATTAATGAAGTAAGTAAGACAGGGTGGCTAGGACTGTGATCCTGAGGCAGGAGGTTTGGAATCGTGAAACCTGCCTGGGCTGCTAATTGATACCTTGTTTCAAAAAGTTGCAACTGGATTCCTAAGTGTAGGTGAATTTACCAAAAAATTAGACTAACGATTGTTCCTCCATTTGCCAGGTTGGGTACCGACAGCCTCTGGTTGCCGTCCAGGTCATCTTTGGATCTAGTGTTACCAAGAAAGAAGTAACAGTTGAGTGCAGAATTGATGGATCACACAACCTAAAGAACAAGGATGAACGGGACAAGTTTTTGGGACGAGTTGCTTTCAAAGTCACAGTGCACACCTAGGAGGGTGTAGGGCGTCTCCAGAATAAATGTTGTGCTGTCTCCATTGTATCAGCTGGAACTGCCATTCTAGGATTATGCGGCCACCTTGGAGGAGGTGGTGTGGTACACACACTGGGATGACATCACAACGTGCTTCCAGATCATAGCGTTCAGTGTCCTCTGAAGTAACTGCCTGCTGCCTCTGCTGCCCTTTGAACCAGTGCACCGTCGCCAGATAGGGACCAGTGAGCTCCCAATTCCAAACATGCAGAGTGGGGGGCTCATCTTCTGTGTGTAATTGCCAAATGTCTAAAGCTTACTGTGCTGTGCTGTGTAAATATTTTATGGATTTAACACTGGTAACTGTCATATTTTGATGCTAACCAAGTTTTAGGGATAAAATGGTACCTTGCCAACAACAAGTGACTTTAGCTGCAAGAAATGTGTGAGAAGTTCTGTATGTGAGGAGGAAAAAGAAAATAAAGGTGGATCTGAAAGTATTAGCTTCGATTCTGTGTGTGTGAGTGCATGTCTGTGTTTTAAATTATTTTTTACATGCTGAATGAGACTGTGGAGAGGCCAAGCTTTCTGTTGTAAAACATTTAAAAATATTAATGGGGTGATTTTAAATAGTGGAAATCAGTTCTTCCATATTCGTGTATCTTAGACTATGGATGAAACAACATTTTTAAGTTAGGTGAATGTACACCGAGTTTTTTTTGTTTTGTTTTTTTTGAATGAAATTAAATTCCCAAGACAAATTGTATAGTTTTTAAATGTCATTACTGCTTTTATTTAGCAGACTATGGACCCTAATAAAAATATAAATTGTGAAATACAAAAACTTCAAACTGGTTCAAAGCTCAGAACACATCCTGGAGTCTTATTTCACATCTTGGCTGGTGCCCTGGGCCGTCCCTGCATTCTTAGGTGAGCTCTTGCTAGGACCATCATATGCCTGGAGCTTTCCCTGTCCTGAGAAAAGTATCCTCCATTTGACCTGTGGGTTTCATTTATTTATCTTTGGTTTTTTGTTTGGTTTTGGTTTGTGTGTGTGTGTTTGTCTGGTATCATGCATGTGTATGCATTTTTTAAAACTTACTTTTATAGTGTAACATGCCAGGTACCCTTGAACTAGAATTAAAGATTAAAGATAGTTGTAAGCTACCGTGTGGATGCTGGGAATTTAACCCGGGTCCTCTGAAAAAGTAGCCAGTGCTCCCAACCACCGAGCCAGCTCTCCAGCCTCTACTCCCCATTTATTTATTTATTTTTTTAAAGAGCTGTTTTATCATGCAAAGCCATATTTGGAGGTTGTGGTCTGCAAGCCAGGCCTGGTAGGACAGAAGCTGTTTGAAAAGCTGAAAGAATTGGGTCGGCTTGTAAGCTAGATGGGGCTTCTGTGCTCTGGAGGTAGGCGTGCTGTCCTGGGAAGGAGCTCTGTGCCTCTGAGTCAGTGGTGACAGTGTCCACCTTTTCGTTGCAACAGAACTCTGATTCTTGCTAAACTTAAACCTTTCTAGACTTGGTTTTTTTTCTTTTTATGTCTTTTGATCTTGGCTCTGGCTTCCCATGGCCTCGAACCAGTCTGATTTATTGCTGTGAAGAGACACCATGACCTAGGCAACTATTATAAACAGTTTCAAAGGTTTCGTTCCTTCTTACTGTGGTGGAGAACATGGCAGCGTGCAGGCAGGCACCGAAACATTAGCTGAGAATCATATCCTGAGTGCAGTAGAAGAGGCACCAGGCTGGCATGGCATGAGTATTTGAAACCTCACATCCCACCCCTACTGACACATTTCCTTTAACAAGGCCACAGCTCCTAATCTTCAAGTCTTTATGAGTTTAAGGGGCTATTCTTACTCAGAACACAGTCATCTTACCTCAACTTCCCTGTAAAATAAGGCCTTCAGTGGTGTACACCTGTAATTCCAGCACTCAGAGGCAGGTGGATCTCTGAGTTTGAGGCCAATGTGGTCTACAGAGCGAATTCCAGGGTAGCTAGGGCTGTTACATATACAGAGAAATGGCTCAAACCAAGAAAAAAATCTAAAGCAAAATAGGTATTGTAACCCACAGTAAGAATGATGTCATCCTAAGTGAGGTGGATTTTGAAGAGAAGGGACATAGAGCTAAGTCCCTAAATCTTAGCGGTTCCTGTCTTGGCTCCGTTTTGTACCCAGCCCCTCCTGATGTGACTCTAGCTGACCTCTACTCTTGCGGTTCTTCATCCTAGGCGCACCTGCTCAGTACTGCCTGCAAGGACACAGCCTACTGTGGTCCTTAGACTAGAAGAGAACATGGCAGCCTGGGAGTGAGTGCAGTTACACTAAGGGCAGTGTAGTGCAAGGGATAGTGCTGCTCAGGAATAGATGATTCCAAATGGATATTCCCTGGAACATTTGTGGAAACGGTGTTTCGTTGAGAGGCAAAGTGAATAGGAGCTGGTCTGTGATCTGTGGATAAGCAGTTGACTAGGAATGGAGGGAGCCATGGATCAGTTGGCATCTGCTCTAGCTTTTCCTCAGAACTTAGGATATACACAGTTGTCTGTGTATTTCACTACCTTACATGCTGTGTCTCTGTATATTCCAACAGCCTCCTTTGCAGACTAGTTTGAGGGACTGGACCAGAGGGATGAAGCAGTCAGCTTCGCACATTCATGACTGAGCCAAGCACTTAACCCTGACTGTATGCTAGATGGAGTCAGTTATTTGGCTGAATTATGATCTTTCAAACTAGTGTGCAGTATTCCTTACTAAAGAACATTTGGGGATACTTTCAAAAGAGTTCCAAACTGTTCTGTTTGGGACTGGAGGTTGATGGTTTTATTTTGGTTACAAAATAAATAATTGTCATTCTCTCCCCCCTTTAAGGGGCTTTCAGTTCTGTGTAAACTGGCATGTGTGTGCTTTGTCCTATCCAAAGGCTTTACTAGGATTCATGGTAGTTTCTTCCTTCAGATGCCTGAGGTCGACTGACTGGTTTGGCTCCTACAAGATCCAAGTGTGGCAGGGCTGCCTGGCACTGAGGTGAAGCCTGGGAGGAGGCTAGAACAGATTCATTCGTCATCTTCTGTTTTGAACAAGAATACGAGTTGGCTTTGAATTCTGTTTACATTTGGTTGCTTAGAAATCCTGGATAAATTGCTTAATCGAGAGCTGGTTACCTGTAAAATGAAATAATCTCCCTCTTGAGTGTTCAGAGCACACTGTTAGGACATACTTAACAAAAGTATTCTTGAGTGCTGCGCTTGCTTCTGAGGCTGCTTGTTTGTTGAGAGGTTTTGCTGCTGAGTTGGGGCATTTATTTGTGGCACAGAGAGGAGTGGGGCAAAGGCAGAGGCCAGAAGTTTCCTGCCTAGAAGTTCACAGAAATGCTCATGTGCCAGGAGGAGCAATGTATAGTACCTGGAACAACAGTCCATGTGTGGTCCAGATTTTTTTTTTTTTTTTTTTTTTTTTTTTCTGTTGTTAGAAGTGGCAAGGTGGACTTGTATTTTAGAAATAGCTTCAAGGCCGAGAGTCCTGACCCTGAGGCTTGGAGCTGGAATACTGGGGTGCTCTGCTGTTGTTCCCAGCGGCTGCCTGGAACTGAGGAGTTGCTGTGCTGCCCTAGGGCTATGCCGCCAGTGCCAGCACACAGCTTAAGTACCTGACTTGGGCACCTGGCGTCACCTAAGGCCAGAACAGATGTTGGCACTGAACTACTTACTGAACGTAAGAACTGCTCACATATTTGTGTTCTCTGCCCAGCTAGTGAAGCGGCCAGCTCACGAGTCATACCTAAAACCTGAGTAAAACCTCTCCCTGCACAAGACTTGGACCTCTGTAAGACCTTGGCAGTCTCTGTCTCTGTCACTCAGATCTTCTGGGAAGGTGCCGGGGAAGACAGCGTCACGAAGAGCATAGTGATCTTATTTTTACCTGTTTAGGGCAGAATCATCTAAATTTCTGTAAATGGGCTATGTTAATGGCAAGTATTGTTAACAGCTCCCCACACTCAGGTATGATCCATGACAGTGGCCTCTAGTTGGAACTTGCTGGCACTGGAATGGATGTGGGGTAGGTAGGATGAAATACTTGTTCCATGTTTGAGACACATGGACAGGTGCACTTGTGATTTGGGGTTTGGGGGGGGGGTTCTTTATGGCTACAAATGAAACCATTCTAGTGGGAGGGGGAAGGGCGTGCTGTGCAAAGGGATCCAGGAAGCTAGAAAAGCATAGAATGCTAGGCACTCGGGAGACTGGCCCCTCTCCTGCCCCAGACCTCACTTCCTCTCCCCGGATGAGCTCATTTCATTGCTACTCTAAGCCATTTGCTTCCGCTCCAGAGGATTGCCACACTCTTACAACCTTATGCCCTTTTTCTCCGACTTGGACATTTAATGCCCAAGACTGCTTCCCTCACCCCGTGTAAGCTAGAAAATGACTGAGCAGGGGTGAGTACTGACTTAAGTGTGAGGTGAGTCTATGGTTGGCGTGCAGCCGTGATATTCTCTCTTCTTCCAGGTGTTCTAGCCACAGAGAGTCAGTCTCATCAGAAATCCCAGCCACCACTAGGTGACTGCAGCACAGGACAGGACTCCAGCAAGGGTGTGCAATATCCATGTTTCCCTACCAGGAGTCTTATTTCTAAAAATCCTGGGGCCAGAAAGATGGCTCATTGGGTAACATGCTTGCTGAACAGGCATTAGGACCTGAGTTAGGATGCCCAACACCCACATAAATGCTGCTCAATGTGGGCTGGAGAGATGACTCAGTTTGCTCTTGCAGAGGGCCCAAATTTCCAACACCAGCATGGCAACTCACAACCATCCATAACTACAGTCCCTAGGGATCCAACACACCCTCTTTCTGACTGGGATGCATGCCAGGCAGTGCACATACATCCAAGTAAGCAAGAACACATGACTATATAATACTATATATTATAATTACTTACTATGAATTTATATATATATATATATATATATATATATATATATATATATATATATATATATATATATATATATATATATATATGCTTAACTGGTGTGGCCTGTGTCTTATCTCTGGTGAGGCAAGAGATGGAAGGAGAAAACCGACTCCAGGAAATTGCCTTCTGTCTTCCACACATATACTGATGCTCAAATGTACACCCATATTCACATTCTCCTTCCCTCCCTCCCTCCCTAAAAAGCTCAGCTGTTAAGTATTTGCTGCTTGGCGAGAACCACAGTTGGCTGCATCACCTGCTAACTACATCCTCAGGTGTGCATGTCCTCCCCCTTCTGGTCTCCATGGGCGCATACACATATACCCCACACAGAGACACAGACACACAGATTGCCAAGAAAGTTAAGTATCTTATAGGATGTGACAAATTAGAAAAAAATGAACCGGGCCCAGCATGGCCTGGTACTGCTCTAAGGGTGGCCTTAAACTTGAAGTCCTCTTGTTCTGTCTTTTCTTAGCATCCCTACTGTGAGCACAACAGGTGTGCAAGCACCATCATGTCTAGTTGAAAAATAGGGCTATGGCTGGGGGTCAAAATACACTAACAGCAGATTTAAAGAGATGTCAATGGCAGCTAACCCCGGGTCTTCAATAATGAGCTGCTTTGCTGTTCCACCGATTTAGGCAGCATGCTTTAATAAACAGGAACTCAGTACCAGCAGGGATTTGTTGGGTCTTGTAAATGAGACAAACAGGCTGCTCCCACTAAGGACTGCGAACGCTGGAGTCTTCATCCTGACCAACGCACCAGCCTTCCCCTCAGGACCTGAAGTGCAGCAGAGCTGGCTTCCAACTGGTGAGCCACTGCCCCCAAACCTCCGTGGCCAATAGTCTGCCACCTCACCGTGGCCTTTTCTGCATTCAATCTGTCCACAGCACTTACCCCTGAGGCTTTCCCCATCTGTTCCTTGTCTTTTTTGCCTTTGTGATTAGGAGTGGCCACAGCCTGTCCCAGCAGCCACCTGCCTCCTTGGCCAAAGCCCAGCCCTGATTCCTTTATGCCTTTGCATTCCAGCCTCTGAGAACTCTTTCAGGAAGGATTCGGAGTAAGAAGGAAATAGGGAACCCTCTGTCTAGGCAAGCTAATTTTTCTGGCCAAGCTTGTCTGCTGCCTGTATAATCAATGCACAAATTACTTGTCACCAGCCATGCAGAGAGGCAACAACTGCCCTCATGCTTGTGACCCTCATAGGAGGATTTAGGAAACTGCCTCTCAAGAAACTGCTCAGAAGCCCTAAAGCTTGCGCCTTCCCCTGGCATCCTGTTTGCAGGCTCCCTTCTCTAAGTGTCTCCGTTTGCAAGTCACATAGGATGGCATCAGAGCATCTGAACTTTTCAGCTGCTTGCCCTGTCTGCTCTGCTGCCACCATGAAATAAGTGATAATGAAAGCTGCCCGTGAGCAGGAAGGAGGATGGATAGATACTGACCACCTGGGCAATATGATCTCATGATGTCCATCTTTTCTTATGCCTTTACTTTTTAAACAAGGCTTTGGCTCATCTTCCCCACTCTTCTCTCCCTTCATTTTTGAACTCACTTTGTGGACCAGGCTGGCCTCACAGAGATCAACCTTCCTCTGCCTCCCGAGTACTGGGATTAAGACCCGTTCCACCACACTGCATTTGCCTCATCAATGACTGATGTAAGAGGACCCAGGCCACTGTGAACAGTACTACCTATGGGCAAGTGGGTCTGGGTTGTATAAAAAAGAATCAAGTAGAGCAAGCCACTGGTATTTTATGTCCTGGGGGGCAAACATGTCCAAAACAGGCTGGGGATGGAGTTCAGGTAAAGTGTTGATCCAGCAGCTGCAAATGTGATAATAGGTTTCTGGCCTGGCCTAGTCCCAAGATCTGAACCAGCAGACCCAAATAATCACACAAAGTCTTACATTAATTACATGCTGCAATTAATTTATATTATTAATTACATAATATAATGCTTATATTAATTACATGTCCCAAGGTCCAGGCCTGCCCACTGCTGCTTACCCCCCCCCCCAATGACTTGGACACTTATATTAATTACATTCTGCTTGGCCTATGGCTCAAGCATATTGTTAACTAGTTCTTGCATCTTAATTCAACCCATTTCCATTAATCTGCCTTGTCATGTGGCCTGTGTCTTACCTATTTCTTTATATCTTGCTTCTCTGGTGGCTAGATCACACCTCCCCGACTCTGCTCTCCTTCCCCTTTATCTATGCTCAGATTTCCTGCCTGCTTCTGAGATGCTCTGCAAACAGTCCCTTTATTGTCCAATGATATTCACAGCACACAGAAAGACATCCCACATCATACAAAGTCCTGGGTTTGATCTCCAGCACTGCATACAACCAGGCTGGTGGGGCAAAAGGTTCAGAAATTCAAGGTCATCTTCCACTACAGTGAGTTTAAAGCCAGTCTGGGCTATGACACCCTGCCTTAAAACAAACTATCCCATCCTTCACAGTGCATTTTTTACTCCAATGCAGCGGTTCTCAACCCACTGGTCACAACCCTTTACAGAGGTCATCTAAGATCATCTACATACCAGATATTTACAATTCATTACACTAGCAAATATACAGTTATGAAGTAGCAATGAAAATTATTTTATGGTTGGAGGTAGTAGCAATGAGGGTAATTTTATGGTAGTCCTTACCACAACATGAGACTAACTATATTGAGGGGTCGAAGCATTAGAAAGGCTGAAAACCAAGGTTTCCTGGAAGCAGGCTTAAGCAAGAAGGCTGGAAAGGACCTTCAGAACTGTGGCTAAGCTTGTTACAGTACTTGGATGCTCCCAAGCATTAGGCAATCTATAGCTGGGTGAGGGCCAGGTGATTTCCTGCAGGCATGGGGAGGGGCACCTGAGTGGAAGGAAGCAGGAGAGATGGCAGGCATGGAGACAAGATAGTCCTTGTAGCAGCAGTAGCAGTAGCAGCAGCAGCAGCAGTAGCAGTAGCAGTAGCAGCAGCAACAGCAGCAAAAGCTGGCCTCTAGTTGCTGGGCTTGGAGCAAAAGGAGGCCGTCAACTCCTTGGGCTCTGCAAACAGACATCTTGCCCATCAACATCATTTCCAATGGATACAAGCCCTGCTAGCTAGCACTAAATGGCTGCTAGCAGATGGAGCAGATGGCACCCTTGGGCTAGTCCTACAGGGAGTCTGTGGGATGATGGGCCTGAGTGTTCTTCCACACTTGAACTAATCAACATATAAGAGCTGGGCACAAAATAGTCTTCACTCCTGGGATTACGTGATCATACTTTGTCATTTTAAGATTTTTATTTTTCAATGTGTTTTGCCTGTATGTACATCTGCACCACATGAATGCCTTCTACTCCTAGAGGCGAGAAGTGTCAGGTCCCCTGGGACTATAGTTCTGGTTGGGGGCTGCCATGTGAGTGTGGAACCAGACCTGGGTCTTCTGGAAGAGCAGGCAGTGCCTTTTGTCTGGTTTTTGTTTTTTGAGACGGGTTTCTCTGTGTAGCTCTGGCTGTCTTGGAACTCACTCTGTAGACCAGGCTGGCCTTGAACTTACAGATCCATCTGCCTCTGCTTCCTGCATGCTGGGATTAAAGGCAGGCTCCACAACCACTGGGACCAGGCTGTGCTTTTTAACCTAAGTATCTGTAGCACTACTTAGTGCTACAGTACTTAGCACTACTTACCTGCTGTCATGCTATAACCCTTTAATTGACCCACCTCCTGTCCCTGTGTGCAACTTGTTGGGATACTAGTCACCTGGCCTTTTGCCTCCCCTGAAAGATGGGTACTTGGAAGAAATGCTGAGGTGGCTCCTGAGGTCAAATGATAGAACACATGAGGCTTGGGGACACCACTGTCTGCAGTTTTCCTAATGATGACAGAGCGCTTCTAGGCAGTATAGGTGCTATGCACTGTGGGGTACCCTGGAGAGCCCCCGGGAGCTTCTTCAAAGCTAGGAAATAGAAGTCCAGTGGCTTACTGTTGCTGTTGCTAGAGGTGTCAGCCAGTCCTGTGGAAAACTGATGCTGGGAGCCTTTCAGAGACTCAGAACTGGGGCAAAGGAGAGTGGACCTTGTATCTCCTCACTGGCTGAATGAGGGTTTTATTCCTAAATATGGGATATTCATCCCCCAGAGCCATAATGATGACACCAACATCATTTTAAATTATTTATTTTTTAAATCTCCAACCACAGAATAGTATGATACAATTTTTCTCAAGCTCAGCACACTCATTTCAGATGTCTTCTCCTTACACTTACAGTACGGACAGAGGTATGTAAACTGATGAAGACAATCACCCAGAGGCACCCTGAGCTTCTGTCGGGAGTAGGTGCTCGGAGTGGAAAAATTTAAATTTCCTGTCTACTCTGGGTAGGTGGTCCCTGAGCCACCTGTAGTGGAACGCTGCTTAAGACTTGTTGATTACTGACTGGAAGGCATTTCAAAAAACACAGAAATAAGTATACAGAAATAGCTCCTCTATAAAAAATTCCGTACAAAAATAATAGTATTTATGCAAAGTTTGAGATACTACAAAATAATATATTAGCCTGTATACTCATTCTAGGAAGGAAAGTCTCTAAGAGGCAGGTGAACTGTGGTTTGCATTTTCCTCTTTCCTTGTTTAAACTACTCAGACATGACATCAGTGTATGCTTCATGCAGAAAAGAGCAAAGTTACACTTTTCTGACAGTAGCTATCAGCACAGGAGCAGAGCGCTGTCTCCAAATGAAAATTTAGGCCATTACCTCCCTCTGTTTAGGTAAAGTGTGGCAGGATAAACAGGGCAGTCAGGTGCTTCACAGCACAGATGGGGGTCCCCAGAACTCAGGCTTCCTGAACAACCAGAGCAGGAGGACTGGTCTCATTTCTCAGAATGTTGTCCTAGTACAAGTGGGAAAAACGGAGCAGCAGCCTGCAGAGAAGCCACTTTCCTAGAGAAGTAGCTGGATCATTGGAGATACTAAGTATGAAGAAACCAAACCTGAGGAGGCTGATCATGCAAAATTAGTATAGCTTTTGTATTGTCCGAGAAGGAGTAACTGAGTTTGAAGTCAAAGTGATGGCTTCTGAAGTCCAAGTAATACGGTTGGAAACAAGCCACTATGGCCCTGATGGCAACTCCATCTCGCAAGCTACCAACACCCAGAATAAATGGCCTTGGCCTGGGGAGGGTCTCTAGTGACTGTGGCTACCTGCACCTGGAGTCCTGAGAGGCCCCAGGTTCACTCTGCATGATAGGCATGGGCAAAGGGATTCCTTGAGTTCATCAGATATTTTTTGGCACTTGGCAAGATTGGAGCTACCTGGATGGCCCATGGTGAAGGTGTGCTTTACAGTATGATGCCCTGAGGGAAGTGGTTAACTGGAGCCGACTGCTATAGAGGCCAAGGGATGCTGGACCACGAAGCTCTGCATACTTCCATCTCTAAGCGAGAGGGGCCCAAGAGATGTATGTTCTCTCTCTTCCTGAGACCATAGTAGAGAATACACAAACCCTGACTCTCCTGACTGGGCTACAATGGCTTCTAAAGTAGCTTTCTAAGTAGAGAGACCATGATCCACTCTGCTAGGATGACAAGGGACCAAAACACTAGTCATACAAGTATTTTGTTCTAATACAAAAATAATCCAAGATCTTGCCTTACCTGGAAGAATTATACAGGGCAGTATACACAAATAGCTGTCCTTCTGACCCTCTACCATGAGGAGTGGTCATCTCCCAGCTCAGTTTTGTACCTGTCAGGACTCCCAGGAAACATGACATGCTGAAGTTCTATCCTAATTTCCCACCTTAGCATATTGTGAACATAGATGTATGTGGGAAACTGGGTCCTACAAACTGTAAATTCAGGTATTTTGCTAATATGTAAGAGGCTACTTCCTGACACTTGTTAAAATTTATAAAGGCTTTTTAGCAATAAAAAAATTAAAGGAAGAATTGTCACATTAGGCTTCCTCTTTTGAGTGATATACAGTGTTTGGCTCAAGTATAGGTTAACAACATAGGTGAACTGAATTAGTGAGCTGGAAGGCACATTCTGAGGATACCTTCTGAGGACCATTTAGGTGATGTACTGTAGGCTTCTGGCATGCACAGTAATCTTCAAAAACTATGTATTAATGAGCATTAGTATTTGGAGACAATTGTTCAAGATACAGAAAAATAAGAAAGCTCCATTGAGAAGCTGGTTCATAGGTGTCTAGTCTGTATTTCACCAAAGTCAGTCCATATTCACCATGAGAGTCATCTTCCACGTGCTCAATTCACAGAGTACATCTTATGTGTTAGCAACTTAACACATGTAAATCCTCCACCTCAGATCACTGGCCTGCAGGACTGGTTCATCAAGGAACGAGGTGACCGAGGACCGTATGGTCTTGTTTCAGTCCTCAGCCAGCGAAGTCTGGTATTTTAACACCCTCCCCCAAACACACCCTGCCCCAAGCTTATCACTAAGGAAGGACATTTGTCTTATGCAGCAGATCTAGTGAATAAGGACAAACAGCTTTTTGTTAGAAATTGAGCTTATAAAACTGAGCAGGCTTCTTGCTCTGGGTATGGTTACAGCACAAACAGCCGAGGCCATTCCTGTTATTTACTTTGTCATACAAATGCACGCACGCACGCACACACGCACACAGAGGCTGTCTCAGCATAAATCACACTGCACTTGGAACAGCTCTGACAAGAAGCTTCTGACAAGAAGTTGGTTTAGATTTAGAAAGAGCAGAATTAGAAAGCTATTTGGAGACATAGTAGGGCATTTCTTCATCTGGATTATCTGATAGGGGTATTCTTTCTGAGGACAGACTGGGGATTATCTTCCAAAAATGATGGAGTACTGCTATTGCTTTAATTGTACATTTTGTTAAGTAGCTATCCTCATTCATTCTGGAAAAAAATGGCATATTTTTCTTCCTACCACTTCTTGAAAAGAATCAAATTAAGATGCAAAACATGTGGCCGCCAGCCTGTTTTCTGGGGGATTGTTAGGGGAGGATGGCGTCCAGGGGTCTAGGCAAAGGGAAGCCTGGTGGAACAAACTGTTCCCCACGTGGGAGTGCAGACCCCGAGCCAGCTGCCCATGGTGCTGCTATAACTCGAGAAGTTGACCATCAAGAGGGAAAGCCTATTGAACACACTGAGCAGTGGGCCCAGCACCTTGGGGGGTAGGTGGCAGCTGTGCCAGGCACCTTGTACCCCTTCTACAAAGAAGCTAGAGGCTATGACCACAATTTAAGTTTTTCTCTCCATCTTGATTCCTGCATCATGATTCGATGTTGTTGGACCCAGATGGATATGGTTAGGGGAGATATGAGGACCAGAGTTCATTTTTCAACATCTCACTTTAGGCTCTTTTCTTTGCCCAGCATGATCTCACTTTGTAGCCCTGGCTGGCTTCAAACTGCTGCCGACCCTTCTGCCTGTCTAGAACTGTGTTACCGGTAACTCTTGGTTCAGTCCAGTTTTTTCCTGGCACAGTGTTAAACCAGCAGCACCTGATGACCATAGTGCTATCTTAGATGTCCACAGCAGAACATCAGAGGAACAGGGCTACTCGGACAGCACGACAGTGTAACTGGGATGACTGTGGGTGGGGGGCATAAAGATTGAGTCTTTGGTTGCCCCCTCCAGACGAGGATCTCATGAAGCCAAGGATAACTAAGTTCTAACCATTCTGCCTCCAAATGCTGGACTTAGAGGCATACACCATGCCCAGCATCTTTGCCCTTTAAAGCCTGTGGGTTGTCAATGTAAAGCACACAGCAGCAGGGATAAGGGGAAAGTTCACTGAGAACTCTTGCAAGGATTCTGCCACCTGGTAAAAGGAATGGGTGTAATGCGTGCATTTAAGTTCTGGAACATCTTAGGCTCCTTTTCTGAAGACCATAAAAGCAACTGTTACCCTTGACCTCTCCAGGTTTCTGCTAGGCACAGAGACAGAAATGGTAGTGCTCACAGGAGGTCGCCCTTGGTGTGTTCTACAAATCATGCCAACACAAAACTCTATGAAACCTACCAGGTCCCATGAGCCCTTGCACAGTGGGGCTTGCACTACAACTTCCTCTCAAAGGAACCCAGGCTGTATCTGAGCACTCACTTCTGTCAGTGTTAATGGCATCAGAACAGTTAAGCCAACCAAAGCTTTTCTTCCAGCTCAAGCTTCCCACAGGACTAAAAAGAGCAGCATTTTGGACTGAGCTTGGTGCAGGACCCACAGAAGCCCAGATACACAGGATCAGGACAAACACGTGACTTGAGCTGGTTTCAGAACTGATTCTCCTATCATACTCTGCCTCTTTTCAAGGCCTTAATGTGTTAGAAGTTGGGCTTGGCTTGGCAGTAGATGTCCATGCTCCCTTACTGAGAGGAGCAGAAACAGGACACACTGCAATAGTCTCATGGCATATGATATACCATGCTAGCATGAATGCAGTCAACTGGAGCGTTCAAGGCTTTAACAAAAACACTGAATATTGAGTTAGTTTGAAATGCAATTTACCCAGGAATAAATCTAGTAAGGTCATTTTGATAATTAAAATATGAAAAAGATAACATGTACAAGAGAACAATGATGTTCATATTTGTGAAATAAAGACAAATGACATTTGGTTCATTTTCACAAATTGCACATGGGTAAAATACCGCAGACAGCTACAGACAAGCAATTTTGTCAAAGAATTTGCTTCTTTGTTTCACTGTAAATTAAAAAGCTGTATGAAATGCATAGCTTTGATTAAAACTTTAAATACAGTTTCTTCTCAGTAAAACTCCAAATGTAGAATGCTGGCAAAAGGCAGTGCTGGCCGAGTCTTTAATATACACGGAAATGCTATTCTATGCTGGCTTCCAGAAGTAGCCCTAAGAAACTCCTATGCACCAATGCATTGACAAACGGCCACTTCAGTTTACTGTAAATTATTCTAAATGTCACCTAGGTACTTAAAAGTTAGCGTTCGCTCCCTTCTAGAAGCTAAGGCAGCAGATGCATGAAACCCCTCAGCTAGACTTCCAGCTAGCTCAGCAGTTCCCCTGTGTTCCTCAGGCCTCAATGATCGCAATCTACATTCCTCACTGTACAGCACTGGGACTTTCAAGTTCACGTCTACCTGCCTATAAAAGACAGCCCAACAAGGAAGAGAACCATCACCATTCACACTGTTCCTTGCAGCGACCTTGAGTCTAAATGCTCACGCACTGTGGGATCTTCACACCCCAACTCCATGAAAATAAATGTCCCTCACTGCCATTGTTTCATGGGTTGTTCTCCCTGTCTCTGCTTTGTTGGTGACGTAACCTACTGCTCTGCTGCTCAGTTTTCATTCAGCTGTGGTGACTTTCATCTCAATCATCTCAGCCTTCATGTAATTTGCTTCTTGTGTTTCTCCAGTTTCCACTAAACACAAATGCAGACAAAGGCAAAGAGTGAAGCAATCATTTCAAAACACAAGAGCTCACACTAAAGACACACATGAGCATCAAATATTAAGACATGAGTTTCCTCTTGTCTTTATTCTGGGGAGGAGGAATCTTCCTCCTCATCTTCCTCATCTTCCTCGTTGAATGAGCAGGGGGTCTCGCCGCGGGACTCAGAGCAGTGAGAGGCCGCACTACTGGACCGGTGACTGTTTGGGGCAGGGAACTGCCCAGTTGCTAAGGCCACTTCAGCATCCAAGCACAACCCTTGGTTTACACTAGCAAGTAAGTTAAAAACATACAGGTTCATTAATGTAGTAGAGACATTTCTTTTCTTTTTGCACAGACAGGAGTAAAAACAGGAAGAAGATACCACTGGGGAGATCTGCTACAAGCCTGACCTACCTAATGCAGTAGCAACCCAGCCCTGGCTCTCTGTGACTTTTCTCAACTTGAAAAAATACATACCTTGATTGGGGTACGGTGGTACTAGTGGTCAGGTCTAAATTTGAAACTGATTGGGTAGAGTTCAAAAGTAGTCCCTGATTTAACCAAGAAGGTCCTGTAGAGATATCTGCAAAATAAAACAAACACCAAAAAAAGAAAGAAAATGGGGCTCTGAGCTCTGTGGCTGTTCTGCTGAGGTCTGGAGTAAGCACGGGTTCTATGTCTCCCGCCCTGTGAAGAACCTACTATTCTTCATGTTTTTTGGTGGGATGGGTTGGGGCACAAATAAACTCTTGAACAAGAATGGAAGAAATATAGACAAGTAGATTCCAGGGGGAAAGAGTTCAAAGTAAAAGCATCACTGGTTCCTTTTAGTTCAAGGCCTTTTTCCCCAAGTCTTATTATCTTTAAATTATGTGTACGTGTGAGAGTCGGAGTGGGAGTGTATGACAAAAGGTGTCCGTGGAGGAAAGGTGGTGGATTGCCTCGCAGCCAGAGTGGTTAGCTGCCCAATAAAGAGAATGGAACTGAAGTCTTTGGGAAGAGCAGTATGCACTCAACTCCTGGACAGTTTCTCTAGTCTTCATTTTTCTTTATGTAAGATCTGACAAGGTAGCTTAATGGGTATAGTATGAATGTAGTCAGGATGTGGACTATCTTGCACATATGGTGTCCTCACCATGAGAGACTGACTATGATATTATCAACTGAAGCCAGGATTGAGTGAGACATAAAATCAGAACTACCTCAGGAAAGAATACAGTTTATGGATCAGGCAGACAGTTTTTCACCCTTCCCCAACCTCTCGTGTATGTGTGTGTGTGGTGAGTGCACATGTGTGCAGATATGTTTCTCAGACAGGGTCTCTCACTAGGCCAGCAGCCCCAGGGACCCTCCCATCTGTCTCCCTAGCACTACAGAAGTGTCTATCATCACAGCTGGCTTTCTCACAGGTGCTGGGGAATAAACCACAGTTGGTCTCATGCTTGCATCGCAAGTACATGAACTCAGTACAGTTGCTCATGCTCAATGACCTATGCTCTTTCCTAACTAGGTTCCCCTTTACCCCCACCCCTGGTGTCATTTACTTTATAATTCAAAATAGTCTCACTTTAAAAGATCATGCTTTGAATGAGGTACCTTTTATAATACAATCATTTTATTTTATGTGTATCGGTATATTGCCTGTGTGTGTGTATCTGTATACCAGTTTCACGCCTGGTTCCCATGGAGACCAAAAAAAAAAAAAAAAAAAGCATTAGATTCCTTGGAACTAAGGTACCATGTGGGTGCTGGGAAGTGAACCTGAGTCCTGTGGAAGAGCAGCCCATCTCTTAGCTGCTGAGCCCTCTCTGCATGTCTGCAATCATAGTTTTAATAAAGGTGAGATAGATAGGAGCTATTCCAGCTTACGGGAGACTGTAAGGGGTGTCCTGGCACTCCCTTTCCCCTGCAAACGTCATGCTTCTCCCCTCAGACAATCAGCTCTTACGGTATGCTCCCTGTCTAGAACTGTAACCTGAATGTCCAGGGACCTCAGAATTAATGAATCAATGCATACAGTTTCTTTCAACAGTGACTTTTTTTTCCCTTCAAGACAGGGTTTTTCCATGTAACAGTCGTACCTGTCCTAGAACTCACTTTGTAGACCAGGCTGGCCTCAAACTCACAGAGATCCACCTGTCTCTGCTTCCCAAGTTCTGGGAATACAAAGCTGTGCCACCGCACTGGGCCAACAGGGACTTTAATAGACAATGAAAGCTTTAGAAACAGTATTTTTTAAAAAAAAATCTCATATCACTGGGCATGACGGTGCCAGCCTTTAATCCCAGCACTTGGGAGGAAAAGGTAGGCAGATCTCAGTTATTTTTATTATTTTTATTATGGTGGATGTGTGGGAGTTAGGGAAAAATTTTAAGCAGTTGGTTCTCGCCTTCCAACATGCAGTTCCCAAGATGAAACTCAGGTCATCAGGCTTGGCAGCAAACATTTTACCTGCCAAACCATCTTGGCAGCCTTTGAGTTTTGCGTGTGCCTGTGTTTGTGTGAGTGTGGGTATGTGCCTGCCATGGCATGCTTGTGGAAGTCAGTGGGCTTTGGGAGTTGGTTCTTGCCTTCCAGATTGCTGAGGCAGGGTCTTTTATTTCTGATGCTTCACTGCGAGCTTCTGGCCAATTCTGTCCCTACTTCTTCATCTCCCTGCATGAATTCTGAGAGAAAAGATGCTCAATGCCACATACAACTTTTGTGTGGGTTTTGAGGATGGTCAGGCCAGTGCTTTCACCCACTCAGCCATTTTCCCATCCCATTTATTGTACTGGGTTTTTCCCCCGCTAAGGTTAGAACTGTCTGGCCCCTGAGACACTGTTCCCATGAATGAGCGAGGAAACTACATTAACTTTAGACTGACCTCCTGAGCCTTTTTCTCCACAGGCTAAGGCAGCTGTGAGGGGGGAAAAAACCCTTCAATTCTAGGAAGAATAGCAGATTGTGAATACATTTAATAAGAACAGGCCTGAACAAGATAAAATTAAAGCTGGAATCCTGTGCTGAATATGAATTAGTATATTGAACTGTGGAAACTTTCTGCTGGGTCATAGCTATTCACTTGTGAGCATTACAGATTATATTTCTTTTCTACAATGGATCTGAGAAGCCCACATTTCTTTCACATTATTACAGGCTCTGCACGGTAGTTCTCACACTCTTGTCCAAGGGCCATTCCCTCCCTTTCAGACTAAAGGCACATGTCCCTTTGAACTGACAGGAAAATCTGTAGCCTGGTCTGCAAATGAGGTCATGAAGAGATCAAACCACAGAGCCTGCTAATCACCCTGAGCCTTTCCGCTGGGAAGAAGTGAAAAGCTTCGGGTGATTTATTGAGTAAGCCCTTTATTCAGACACTGCTGGACTTCCAGTCTGATGAGGCCGAGCAACCAGCAAGATCTGTGCCAAAGAACATGGAGCAAAGGGAGCATGGAACACTGCATATATGGGAGGGATCTGCCGAGGTGCAAGAGGGAACTGGTCACCCTTGCAGAAGGCACACGGTACAAACTTAATGCCTGAGGCACAACAGAACCAAATCTCAGTTAACAAATTTGTGAGCCACAGGCTAAAACAAACTACCTTCTTACTTATAATGATTTTATACACCTTACAACTGATATTAAAACTCCGTTAAAGAGATTGAGTCAGACACAGTGGTGTGCACCTATGGTCTGAGCTACTCTGGAGGCCCAGGCAGCAAGGTCACTGGAAGCCAAGAGGTCCAATCTAGCCTGGACAACAGTGAGACCTCATTTTGAAAACAGCAACAACAAAACTCGGTGTGAAATTCTGTCTAAGATCAAAGCCCCCAAATACTTTCAATTGTTGAAGTTACCTTTATAGAATATATAATATTGTTGGAATTAGCAAAACCACAAACATGTGCAAATTAGTAGCAAATATATGAATTACAGAGCCCATAAGTTTCTTTTTTATTAACTATACCTAGTATACTCTTTTCAATTTATAATAAATATAAAATCATGCCTCCAGGAAAAATGTAGCCAATAAATACATGAAAAGATTTGACATCCTAAATCATTAGGGAAATTAAATTAAAATCACTGACTTACCACTTTACATTCACCCTGTGAAATTATAAAGATGGACAGAAATGGGAGCAGCTTGGTTGTAGGGTGCATATATATCATGGAAAAAAAGTATTCATTCACTAGCACCAAAAATTGCGGTATGGGTTAGATTGTTTAAAAACCATTTGACATTTCATAAACAATCTAACAGTTCTACTCTAATAGAGCTGAAAATGTTTATAAAAAGAAAACACTCGAAAGTCTAAACAATCCAAATACGTACCGACTGATGGATAAATGACATGGTCTACCATTAAATGGATACTATTGCCAATAAAAAGGGACCAGTACAATTGAGCCTCCCTAATCCAGAAATCCCAAGTCTTAAATGTCCTAAAATATGAGCCTTTATAAGTACTGACATAATGCCACAAGTGTAAAGTTCCACACCTAATTTCAGGTGATAGGCCACAGTCAGAAAACAGGCATATTAAAATACCCTATGAAGTAACTGGGTGCAGTTGTATATGAAACACAAAGAAATCTCATGTTTAGATTTGGGTTTCATCTCTCAAATAACTTTATTAGGAAAATTCAAGAATTCCAGGATATAAAAAACCAAGCAAACAAACAAAAAAACAAACCAGAAAACCCCTACCCAAATCTGAACCACTGTTTCATCCTAAGCATTTTGGGTAACCAGAAATACTTACCCAATACACAGGCATGGAATAGCTTAGATGAATATTGAGTACATTAAATATACTATGCAAAGCAGAAGAAGTTATTATAAAGGCCACACAATGTTCAAGCTATTTATATGTAATAGCTAGAAACTGGCAAAACATAGTATTAAAAAAAAAAGGTTACTAGTTGCTGGGGCTAGGGCTGGATGCAGGGAAGACTAATGACATGGATTTCTTTTGATGGTTCTGAAAATGCTCAGGAGCTGGGTGTAGTGATCCACACCTTTAATCTCAGCACTGGGAAGCAGAGGCAGGTGAATCTATGACTTTGAGAATCTATGACTTATCTCTATGGTCAGTTCTAGGCCAGCCAGACTTGTGTAGTGAAATCTTGTCTTTCAAGAAAAAAAAAAAGTGTTTAGGAATTAAGCAGTGAAGATAGTTGCAAACATTTGTGAATACAATAAAACACCACTGAATTACATACTTTTACAAATGGCATTTATAGGACTAGAGAGAGATGGCTCAGGGGTTATAAGCAGAAGACCTGGGTTCAATTCCCAGAATCCATACTGTAGTTCACAACTGTCTTTAACTCCAGTCCTAAAGGATTCTGACACCCTGTCCTGGTTTCCTTGTGCATGAAACACACATGTTCTGTGAAATAGTCCTTTTGTACACTGCAAAGATTTGTCACTCGAATTGGTTTAATAAAAAGCCAATTGGTCAAAAGCCAGACAGGAGTTATAGGCGTGACAATCAAACTGAGGATGGGCAGAGCCAGAGGAGAGTCTCAAGAAGACACAGAGAAGCAAGATGAACGTGCTGTACTGAGAAAAGATACCAAGCCACGTGGCAAATCAGAGATAAGAAATATGGATTATTTTACGTGTAGGAGATAGCTAGTAACAAGCCAGAGCTATTGGCCAGTCATTTGTAATTAATATACGCCTCAATGTGTTCATTTGGGAGCTGCTGGCAAGACAGAAACTTAGGCCTACACATGTGGTGCACAAACATAAATGTAGGCAAAACACCCATTCACATAAAATTTTTTAAATGGATGTTTCATTTTATGAGAATTCAATTTTAATTAAAAAACTGACTGGGAAAGTAGGATACTTCTACTTTTCAGAGGAAAGTGAAATCTAGTAAAATCAAATTGAAAAATTTTGGCATCATCTAAGAAAGCTCAAGACCCACCCAAGGCAGATCCAGTAATTTCAATCTGTACGTCTGCACATGGCACTAGGACACATGGGTGTTGTTCAAAGCAGCGTTATATTTTAATATCAACTGGGGAAAAAAACAACTAAAAGTTTATCAGCACTAAAATGAACTAATTTGTTCATGCAACAAAATTGAATGTGAAAGTAAAAATGTATGTATTACAGCTAAGCTAAATCACACAAAGGAGTCTGACAGATATAATGTTAAGTCAAAGAAAACCAAATCACTAAGGAAAGCATCACCCCCAGGCAGTAGTCACAGTCCAGTATGTAATCCCAGCCCTTGGGAGACTGAGACAAGATACTTTTGAGTTCAAGTCCAGCCTGGGCTACAAAGTGAGTTCCACATCAGCCTGGGGTAGAGATAACAAGAAAGACATGATTTTATTTATAAATGTCAGAAGACAAAACAATGTTTCTTTTTCCTGTTTGTCAGGCTCAGGTTTTTGCCTCTGAAGCAGTAGTTCTCAACCTATGGGTGGCACTGAACCAATTGAGCTACATGCTAGTTCTCCAGGGGTTCTCAACGTGTAGATTGCAACCCGGTGGTCAAATAACCTTTTCAGAGGTTATAAATTAGAGACCCTACATATCATATATTTACATTCATAATAGTAACAAAATTAGTTATAAAGTAGCAGCAAAATAATTTCATGGTTGTGGTCAGCACAACATGAGGACTGTATAAAAGGTTTGTAGCATTAGGAAGGTTGAGAAGCACAGCTTTAGAGAAAAGCAAACGAATAATAAATAATACATTTAAAGCCATCTAAGTCTGGGGTGAGTCCAGATAGGAGGTGCACAAATGATTTCATCAGTGACCGTTTCCCTAAGTGATGAGTCACTCAACTAGGACTTCAGTCTCTAACGGTAGAAATATTCTATCTACTCACTAGTTAATACAAACCATTCACGACTTGGAGGGGATAAGGAATGGCAAATACAGCCCATTTAGAGATTTTACTGTTGAAAGAATAATGAACATATGCATGAATCCATGTCTTCTGGGTTTTTTCCCTGCTACCTAAAACTTTTACTATAGTCCTTGTGGTAGTTTGAATAAGACCCCCTCCACCCCCAGAAGTCTTGGGCATTTCAATATGCAGTTCTCAGTTGGTGGCTGTCTGGGGACTATTAGTACAAGTGCCCTTGCTGGGGGTGGGCTATGAGGTTTCAAAAGACTCAAGCTATTTTCAGTTAGTACTCTGTTTCCTGTCTGAGGTTTGAGATGTGAGCTCTCAGCTGCTGTTCCAGCCTAAGTGACTCCCGCTTGCTGCCATGACTGACTCTTCTCCCTCTGTAACTAAACCCAAAGCAAACACTTCCTTCTATAGATTGCTCAGGTCACAGTGTTTTATCACAGCAACAGAAAATTAAGATATTTCTACTCTGTGAATTCAGATCTACTGAAATAGATAAATACAGCATTCCATTAATGTGAGGTATCCCTTTTTTTTTTGTAAAATATTCTAAGTTCCTAGGAGTGAGAATTATAAACGAAAATAAAAACAAAACTTCCATAAAGCTTTTCACTTAAAATCTTTACTAGATCCCACTTAAACACTCAGAATTACAGTTCTACTCTATATACAAAGTTCTACAACACTACAATTATATCATTGTAGACCTAAACTTAGTGATGTGTCAGCCATTTTTGTAACAATATATATTGTATCCTCTAAAAAGTTTGTAATCCTCTAAAAAAAAATCTCTGATTTTTAAAAAAAAGTCACAAATTTATTACATGAAGTATTAAAGAATGTCACCCATTAAAGCTATCACAGATTCCTGAACTGCATTCTGTGATCATGTTTAACAAGGTTGACATTCAATCAGGGGTGTGTTAGCACCACCAGCATACCTGTGATATAGCCTTCTAAAGCTTTCGGAACCAATGACTTTGCAATTTTCAGGTCTTCCAAAGAACATTTGCCTGACTCCAGACCAAAGGACATTCCCATCCGCTTCAGTACTTCTATGTCATCATGGATCTCAAAGGTGTTATCAAAATTAAAAAGGTATTCAAACCTGCAAAGTAAAACAAGGGAAGAAGGGCAGATAAGATGGGTCAGCAGGTGAAGGTGCTGGATACCAGCATGGACAACTTGAGTTCAATCTCTCTCTCTCATACACACATGCATTGCTTAAATACATAAATTTAATAATAATTATTATTTTCTTAAAGGAGACCAGGTGGTGGTAGCACAAACCTCCCAGCACTCAGGAGACAGAGGAGGCAGGCAGATCTCTGAGTTCAAGGCCAGCCTTGTCTACAGAGTGAGTTGCAGGACAAGCCAGGGTCACACAGAGAAACACTATCTCAACAAAACAACCCCAAAAATTAAACATTTTTTTTTTTTTAAGTATGGGATTTGGGTGTCACAGAGGAGCTCTGAAAGGTCTCACATGCTGTACTTGTGTGTTAATTTACTTATTGTGGTCCTTTGTAGACTAGCCTTCAGGAAGTAAGTGAATGTTCAATTAATCTTCCTGAGTCAATGGCTGGCCACAGCATACTCAGTCAATCATAAAGACTTTCCCCTCTGTGTTAAGATGAGGTTGTACCACACTGCACAGATTTGTCTAGACTCCTAATCTCAGAGATCCTTTTAGGCAGTTGACACTTCAGGCACTTGAACTGAACATATCTGAATTAAATGGAAGACAATTTCAACAAAGCAAACCCAGCCAAATAGTGTCTTGAGGAGCTAAGAATCAAATATCTTAAGCAAGTGTCAGAGAGCAGTATGGTGCTCATGTCTGTAATACCATTACTTGGAAGGCTACAGAAGGATAATTCTTGAGTTTAAAGCCTAGGTCCAGCCTAGTCTACAGAATAAGAATCTGTTACAAATAAAAGTGTCACATAAAGTACATAGCACCTATCAGAACGTTCTTGAAAAGTAGTCAGTTGAGATGTCTAGTTATATAGCACAGTCAAGAAGCAAAGATTCAGCCCAAGCTTGATCCCTAGGAAGTACTTTGTGGAAGACAGAACGCTCCTTCTAGCCAGGCCTGAGCCCTCCATGTATGGGTCTCAGTTCTGTACTCTTTGTTCTAGTGTGGGTTCTGAATAATAGTGGGTTATCTTGTTATGGAGTTCTCTATTAAAAGCACGTAAGGTTGAGACTTATACTACATCTTAAACCAGGGAACAGCTTATAAACTTAAAGCAAGATGCTGAAGTGTGAGTCTGAATAAAGTATATTAACAAGCTTACAATTAACTGGAAGTGGGTACTTGCCAGAGGGATGATTTCAGCCATCCTTACATGCAGATGGCCTTGTAAACTTAATTTCATTGTGTGAAAGCCTCCTAATTAAGGGTAGGATTGCTTCACCAAGTAACTGACAGACAAGATTATGTACTTACCTCAAATAACAAGTATATACAGGCTGCTCCATGAAGGGATGCCAGGCAAGGCATGAGTCAGTGACCACCCAAGGCAGAGAACCAAAATAGATCCCAGCCTGGGTGAATAGTGTTCATAAACTGCTAAGGTCAATGGTTCCCAATTTTCTTCATATTATTTTTTAATTCTTTAAGATGTATTTATTTATTGAGACAGGTCTCTCTTGTACAGTTCTCCTGGCTGGCCAATGCCGGCCAGCTCATAGCAATCCTTCTGCCCAATCTCCCAAGTACTAGGTTTACAGGTTATTTAATATATGTTCAGCTGTGGAAACCTTTTAACCTAAAAATTTTATAGTTACTTATAAAAGAAGAGACTAATTTTAGAGAGTAATTACAGTATGGCATTTATAGGTCACTTCTGAAGATGTTAATCACTTTGAAGACTCCTTATATGTCGATAGTCTTCTAAGACAGGTTTCTGTAGAGTCTGTGGATGTGAACAATAACTCTGTCACATAGCATTTTAGTGGGCTAGATATTGTATAAATTTACAGTTTTTATAAACTGGCAAAATAAATAACTGATCTTAATTTTTTAGATCTTGAATTTTTACATGTTATTTTAGAGTGTGTGTATCATGGAACGTGTGTGGAGGTCAGTGAAAAAGTTTGAGTTGTTGTCCCCTTCTGCTATGAGGGTTTTGAGGATCACAGCAGGTCACCAGGTTTGGCAGCAAGGACCTTTATCTACCGAGCTATTTTGCTGGGCCTAAGTTTTATTTCTGTGGAAAAAGGAAGGAGATCTCAGAGAGGCTAAGAAATTTAAGGAATGAAAACCGTTTGTCCCTAAGAACAGCAAATAGCACTTATAAAATGCTGCAATGAAGCAGATCTTCACAAGGCTGTAAACAGAGCTCATGGAGCAGGTGGGGAGAGAAGCTCCAGTCCATAACCGCAACTGTCCAACTTCTTCATAAAGGAAGGGTAAGATACAATGAATTCTCCACTTTGAAAAGTGCCACTCTGGATTTGCTATGTGAATGGTGTTAATTTTATTTAAATTATTTAAAAGATTTTAAAAATATTTATTGACTTATGTGGTCACATATGTGGAGGCTGGATGAGAATATTGGGTATCTTCTATCACTCTTGAACTTGTTTCAAGACGGTTCTCTCATGGTTGGCTAGGCTGGCTAAGCAAGTGGTAGCAAACTTTCTGCTCTGTTGTCTTTACCCTCCCCCACCCTGCCCCAGAGCCAGGGTTATAGGTAAGCACGGCACACCCAACTTTTATATGGAAGGGGGTGTCTTCACACACTGTGCCTTTTCCCTGGTCTTATATCCTGCACTTTAATGTCCCCTTTGTCCATTAATAAAGGCAGCAGGTGTTAGAGTACACACCTTTAAATCTCAGCATGTGGGAGGTGGTGGAGGAAGATGAACTCTGCCATCTTTGGATACAATGGTAAATTAGAGGACACCCCGGGCCAAGAGACCCTTTCTTAACAAAGACAAATCAATAACAAATAGAAGAGTACTGGAGTATGATATGAGATAATTGCTTTCATGCCCCATACGGTTCTAATATATTTTCATAATAAACTACAGCAGTGAATCACCAATGAACCAACTTCCCCAGGGCCTCAGTGATGGTCTAACTTATTTCAGTTACTTGCTCACTTACCACACAAGTATCACATATGACAGCTCGGGCCCAGGTACCACCATACATATGTCCCAGGCAAGCTTGACAAGGGTGAGTGATGAATGAAGCTCACTCTTGCTGAGAATAGCACCCACGTCTGAGGACACATTTCACATACCCTATGGAAGCCAGTCTTAAAGGGCTATAGATAGTGGAATGCTCCATCTTTACAAGGGAGAACATTAACAGAAGGCCAGCCCTGTACCCCTCCCCTAGTTCCCTACTCACTTGTCACTGGAGATGCTGCAATCTATGACCGTTTTTCTGCTTGTGTTAATGATTATAAACGGCAGCTGAATGGTGGAATTCACAGCTGGAGGGCCCTGGTTCTGTTGTTCATTTTGTCGGTTTCTCTGTACCAGGTTTTTAAAAGCAATTTGCTGTAATGTTCAATAAACAAAAGGTGGCAATTTAATATAAAAAAGTGACTTGAAATTTAAATGAGTTAACATAATACATTTTAAATGTTTCAAAATAAGAATATTTAAACAGGGAGCCCATCTATACTAGTAAATAAAAAAGTTGAAAATGATAAGGGATTACAGTGATTAAGTTGAATAAACACATTTAAAGAGTAAAACACATATATCTTTTTTTTATTTTCATTCTTTTTTTCCAAGACAGGATTTCTCTGTGTAGCCCCCGACTGTCCTGAAACTCACTATGCAAACCAGGCTGACCCTGAACTCAGAGATTCACCTGCCACTGCCTCCCAAGTGCTGGGATTAAAGGCTTGAGGCACCATGCCCAGCACAACACATGTATATTGATAAGGTAAATATTTGGGTCTCCTGTTCCCATTTCCCAGAGAAACAGGCTCTCAGAGATACAGGAGAATCCAGCAGCACAAGCAATAGTTCTCTTTAGAGTGATCCCAGTAAGTTTAGGCTCAACTCACCTCATGCAGCATCCTCAGAGTTTAGGGTGAAATACACCTCATTTTTTCTATCTAGTTCAGAGATACACAATTCCTTTAAACCAGAGAATTATTCTCAAGATGGCATCTAAGATAGTCACAACAGAAAAAAACAAGAAAAGAAGCACTTCCCTGCTGGTTGTAGGGAGGTGGGTTTCCAGCCCTTGCAAACTGTGTCCTGAGTCCCTGCCACAGCGGTTTAAGGCCTGCATAGCTCAGAACCTTCACTCAGAGCACTTCTGGAATCCAGCCCAAGGTTCCCCCCAACCCAACACTTTCCTTAGAGAAAACAGGCTCAGTACAAAGAATAAAATATGCAAAGATCTCCACTTTACTTACTACTCATTATAATTAATACTCAAAAGATAAAGAAAGTGACCTTAATATTAATCAGATAAGATAGCTAGCTTAAAAAAAAAATAGGCCGTCTCTCTTTCATCTGCTCAGGAAACAATGGTTTTCAAAACTCCCAAATTAATTTTACTTAAAATAAAAATCTTAGTAATCTATGTTCAGAAATATTTCATTTCAGGTTTAGGGCCTTAACTAAAGCTTGAATTACAAAGTTATCTTAAAATGGCTGGGTCCTATCTCACTAGAAAATAAAGACTGTCTCTTTAAATTCATTGTTCAGAAGGAACATCAATTTACTCTAGTAGTAACTGTCCAATTGCCAATATTAGCTACCACTATCGCTATGATTATCAAACTTAAGTTATATTTGTTTGTTATTTTCTGTTCCTCAAAAACAAAAATAGGGGCTGGAGAGATGGTTCAGTGGTTAAAAGCACTGACTTCTCTTCCAGAGGATCCAGGTTCAATTCCTAGTACCCACTTAGCAGCTCACAAGTGACTATAACTCGTTTTTACAGAGGATCTGACACCCTCACACAGACATACATGCAGGCAAAGCACTAATGCACATGAAATAAATAAATACAAAAACAAAAGCCAAAAGTAGTTTATATTCATTCCAACTTATTTTCCATCCAGAGAAAAATGTGCTGAAATTGAAAGTGAGAAAATTAAAGTGGTCAAACTATGTAAGTTCTTTTCCTTTAATTGATTGACTAGCTGACTGACTTATAGATGAGTGACTGTCCAGGTTGATCTGTCCTTGCTGTGTCAATTCCTGATCCTTTTGCCTCTACCTCCCAAGTGCTGGGAGTATAGACCTGTAATAATGCCCTGTGAGAACACAGCTTTTTGGACTGTGGGCTGAGATCCCATTTGAAGTTAGTAAATGAATGTGTGAGCTACCCCCCCCCCCAATTTTTTTTTAAAAGGCAACAGTAAAAGTTTTCTGAATTATAATAACAAAAACTTAATTCAAAATTACCACACCATGAATCTACGGTGTTTCAGATAATGCTTACCTGTGTCGTACTGTCCAGTTCACAAAACACAACATGGCCACTCTGCACTGTTTCTGCCCTCACACCAGGCAAGAATGAACAATCACTACCTGAAACACCTCAGTGAAGACAACTGTATAATATAAACTGCAGAGTTTTTACTCTACAAAACTTTCTCCTCTTGTAGAAAATATAATCAATTATGGAAAACAAAGACTTGTTATATTTTCTACCATCATTCCTTAGCATATAAATATACAATTAGTTTATCTTTGGATTAAATGTGTTAGATTGCTTGATTTTAAAAATTGTTGCTTGAGCTGAACAAGATGGTACACATCTTAAATCCTAGCACTTAGGAGGCAGAGGAAGAGGCAGACATATCTATGTTTGTGGCCAGATTTGCCTACAAATTAAGTCCTTGGACAGCCAAAGGCTATATATAAAGACCCTATCTCAAAACAACATCAATAACAAAGTTTTTTGAGATTAATACATCATTAAATTAATTTTGTCTTGAAATTAAGAAAGAATTTTAATATTTTTGTTATGTTCTGAACATACTTCTACCACTGTGTATAATTATACAAAGTGACTTTCTCAGCACTGACAATTATAAAACCAAAAAACAACTCTGAAAGATGTTGAAGATAATATCAAATATTTGGCCAAGCTTTAACTCTTTAAAAAAATGTAAATTTATTACTATTATTGCATGTGTGTGAAGGTCATAGGGCAGCTTTGGTTCTCTCCTTCCACCTTCCATGGAATTTCAGGGACTAAACTCAGTTCAACAGGTTTACATTCAAAGTGACTCTACTGACTGGCCATCATACGAGCCTCAATTTTTATGTAAAGATAAGAGTCACATTCATCATCAGCTTACAAATTTGCTTTTTAATAAACAGTAAAATTATTTTCTAACAGAATTATTCTGAAATAAATTTATTTATGTTTTATTAACAGCAAGTGTCTGATTTGTATACCTACATATTCATGTCATATCAGATTCCTCAGACTAAAGGAGTCATTCAGTGGAAAGACCTGAACTAAACCACATTATCTTGGGAGCTGTACTGACACTCTACCCAACTTTGTGGTGCTCATGCTGTGGAAAAACCTCAAATAGTGGTAAGGAAGAGTGCCTATACACTTATGACTTGTGGAGGTCAGCCTGCAGCCCCCAGGGCTTAGCACTACTTAGTCCCCTGTGGTGTTTACCGGAACCAATTGATCCGTTTCCATTACCCGAACACTGTCCTAGCAAGTGCTGCGACTAGGGAATCAGAAAGTTAGCAAAGAACCATGAAGTTGACCCAGGCCATGTGTTGCTTATGAGCTGCTAAGGTTACAAGGGGAATAAGGCAATCCTGGTATTAAGGCTTCCCCTGAGCTCCAATAAATGACATTCTTCATTTAAGAGTGACCTGCGTCTCTAGTCTCTTAATCTCCAGGCCTTTGCTTGATATGAGGCTCGCTCAGGTGATGCAGGCGTCACAATGACTCACTGCATAGCTGCATCAAAACTGCTGCAGATGATGAAAGCACTTGAAACACAATGTTATTTAGTCTTGTTTTTGCAGAGCTGGGGATTGATCGAAAGGTCTTGTTCTCCCCAGGAAGTTTTACCCCTAACCTAATATCGCTATTTCATAGGAAAACTAAAATTACCTCCTATGTACTACGGACTGATTTCCTATTTGTTGCCCTTTTATTGGCTCCTTTGGCTTTTGTTCTTTTCAAATTCAGTACAGCTTTAGTAAGTGTATTCCTTATGGAAAAAGTTAAAGGCAGGAAAGGATTATTCTGCACATTCAAGTAAGGCATGAATTATCTTTAGGTATAATGTAGTTAAAGTATTTATCTCCATGGTCAGCTTGATGAGAATCACCTGGGAGATGGACTTGTAGACATGCCTGTGTGGGACCATCTTGATAATAGTAAGTAAGATGGTGTTCTGGTTACTTTCTGTTGCTGTGATATAATACTCTGACCAAAAGCAACTCAGGGAAGGAAAGGGTTTTACTTCAAGTTACAGTCTATCACTGTGTGGACTCTACAGAAACGTGAAGCAGAAACCATGGAAGAATACTTGTTGGCTTACTTGCAGATCTATACTTAGCTTTCTTATACAGCCCCAGACCACCTGTCCAGAGAATGGTGCCATCCACAGTGGGTTAGACTCTCCTACATCAATTAACAATTAAGATAATCCCTGGTGCCATCTGATCTGGGAAATCCTTTAGTTGAGACTCCTTTCTCAGAAGATTCCAGGAAGTGTCAAGTTGATAGTTAAGCCGAGTTAGGGCATGTGAGGAAAGTAACTAATACACAAAGATAAAAGAGAGGTGGTGGCAGATAGGTAATAGTTAACCTGAATCACATGAAAAATGAGTTGTGACATACTAAGAAAAATCAAACCAGTTTAGCTACAACAAAAAAATGTTACAGGGACAACTTGCATAATTTATTTTCTATGAGTACTTTGTAAATCATTAGATAAAAGGAATAAAAATGAAACATTAAGAGAAATAAGTCATATATCTACAGAAAACCTGTCTTCAGTAATATTTTGAGTTTCATTTACAGTTTGGAGTCACCTGGTTCTATAAATGCTACCAGGCTGCCCTCAGGTTAATGTTTGGCTGGGGAGAAAGAAGACAAAAAAATAGGACTTACAAATTACAGGTATGTTTCTGATATTAAAGATAAGCAAAGGAGCTAGGGGTACGGTGGCGAACACTTTCAAACTCAGCACTGCTAAAACAGGTAGACATCTGAGTTTGAGGCCCTCAACTGTAATTATAATGCTATTTTTCAACTGGCCCAAATTTTTAAGCGAGGGAAAATGATCTAACGTTCCCCATGGCCAACTTTCATTTATCTTCAAGGCTACCTGAATCAGCCCACAATTATCACTGGATCCTGCTCCTCTGACAGCTCTGTGGTTTGGTTCTGCACCTCTGAAATCAGGAGACCCCCCTTACCTAGCCCTATAACCCCATCACTTGAGTCCTTTATCCTTCAAAACCCATATAACCCTGGCTAACCATGGCTGCACACACCTTTAATTCCAGCACTCAGGAGGCAGAGGCAGGCAGATCGCTTTTGAGTTTGAGGCCAGCCTGGCCTACAAAGTGAGTTCCAGGACAGCCAGGGCTATTACATAAAGAAACCATGTCTTAAAAAACTGCACCAAAACAAAACTCCCACACATTCCAACTTCGCTGCCCTGGTTCCCCCCAAACCCTGCCTATAATATCCTAGAGAAACTCAACAAGTTCAAGCTGACCACCTTGAGGCCCTGGCAAGGTTCCGTTGTAAGAGACCCACCTTTTTATAGGGTCTTTTGTGTTAGTTGAGCTAAAGATATTAAATAAGGAATTAGATAGTTCTACCGAGAATCCTGACCAGTATATACGGACCTTCCAAGCATCTAAATAGCCTTTATGGCATGGTCTAGAGAGATGTCATGCTCACTTTAGATCAGACCTTGACCTTAGAGAAGAAGAAAGGTCAAAGAGAGGGTACCAGCGATGGTAATGACTAGCATGGCCCAGGTACCCATGAGTCCAAGTGGTTCTTTTAGATCCGCCCACAAATCCCCATGGTCATTGGAAGAGAAAGCACTTCATCGTATTGCTGAGGATTTAAGGTAAGCAGAGATCAAACCCCTCCATTACTATTAGCTGAAAGCCATTTCCAGAAAGAAAGTGAACCTTCTAGTATTTTTCTCCAGAGATTATTAGAAAACATACTAATGTAATACCAGAGTCCTTGGAGGATGTCCTCCTGAAAGACATGGTCTTCACCCAATCAGTTCCAGATAGCCATAGAAAATTGCAAAATACTGGTGGCTAAGCCAAGTAAGAGCCTGGATCAATCTGTCTAGACCACTGCCTCAATGTATTTCAAACAGAACTTGGAAAGGGAGAGGTAAAAGAACAAATGATATAATAACCTACTGGCTGTTATGAGAGCTACCTAAGGAAGAGCCATCTTGAAGCAGGACATGATTCTTCTGTGGACAGCCAGTGTACTTCTGAAGGGATGCCCCAAGGACGGAACTATGAGAATTATGTCTCACTCTTACCTCAACCCTTTCCCATCTGCCAAGGCAATAGCTGGAGGGCCACAGGAGCTTGAAACCAGCTCCATCTTCTAAACATTGATGGTCCTAGCACTTCCCTCTCCAGGATCCCTAATACCAGTCCAATTTGAGGAGCTTTGGGTAACTCTATAAGATGGTTTACCCTGAACTCTCTAGTGGATGTAAAAACCTGACATTTCATGTTGCCCCATTCTCCAGGTCCCTGATCACAGAAAATAGCCAACCCCCTGGGACAAATTGGGTTAGCTCCTGAGATATATACCATAGCCTACTGCCTATTAATGGGGAGACCTTATTTTCCAATACTTATTTCTCATTCTGCCCTCCCTTTGGGCAGAAACAGTCTCTTTCAGCATGAAGTGGGACTTATCTTACTTCTGACAGGGAATCTATGTCTGCCTCTGATGGAAGAAAGTGTAAACCTTTTAGTACAGACTAGATGAGGAGACTATAGGTCAGGCCAGAACCGCTTCACCAGTTCTGATAAATCTAAAAGATCCTCTTAGGGACAAAATAACAAGCAGCCAAACTCTTTGACAATGTGACTTCTGGTAAGGACAAGCACCCAAAATGAGCTGATGCACTCAAGGTGGGAACCTGGGAGTTAGGGATGGAGTGAATGGGACACCTGGACCATCTGAAAGGATAAGCATTCATGCTCAATGAGCTCTGATGGGTAGGCTGTTGTGATGATATATTTTATAGGCTATATTGGTACTCTTCTAGAAACTACCTGTTGACACTACAGCTGCAAAACACACTGGCTTTGGGAGTAAATAAGCAGAGGAACATCCCATGAGCAAGAAAGGTAGTAAAAACATATGCCAGAGCTTTACCTGAAGGAGGAGTTCTTGTAGCTGGGCCCGCTTCTGCTTTATCCGTTCTATGCGCCTCTGCTTCTCTATCTTTAAAGAATGTTATAAAAAACAACAAACAAATCCTTCAATCATTTATTAAGATTTGATTTGATTTTATGAGTGTTTTACCTCCACGTTATGAGTTTCTGATATCTGATGTCCTTGGAGGCCAGAAGAAGGACCTTAGAGTTACAGATGGTTCTGAGCCAGCACGTATTTGTTAGGGACAGACCCTGGTCCTCTGCAAGAGCAGCAAGTGCTCTTAGCTATCAAGCCATCTCTCCAGCCTCCCAACAGATTTTTAAAATGAAGCTATACTTTCATTTACTGTTGTTCTATTTTTAGATAGGCTCTTCCTATGCAGCCCATACCAGACTCAGACCCAAGATCCTCTTACCTCTACCTCTGAGTGCTGGGTACACTGGTGTATACCCAGTATTGGTGTATGACACCACATCCAGCTTGTTTGCTTTGACACATCAGGTAAGGCACCTTTCTGGTCTCCTGCAACAAATTATTTCCAGTTTGATCCTTATCTACTCTGATCTACACTAGGAGCTCCTTTTCATGGTTGTACTAACTAGCACACCCTCTATATTACTTAAGAGTCACATGAACATCTGTGTGACACTAAAAGCTAAGCCTTTACCTGCCCGGTATGCCCATATCCAGTCAGGCTAACTTACACCTGACTCTTTAAACAACGTGATCTCTGATCTCACTGTCACCACTCAACTCAGACCATACCCAATCCTTTCTTCTCCTTACCACTTCCCTCTCCTTTTGACCGGATGGTTTTATTTAAAAGAATATTTTTGAGACATTATGTTGCTATATAACACAGACATGACTGGATCTTGTGATACTCCTGCCTCTACCTTCCCAGTGCTGGGATTACAGGTGCACACTGTTGGACCCAGCATTTTAAAATTAGCTTCCCGCTGTTTCCATGATGGTCTACACAGCCTAGCATTCAGAAACGTACTCTATCACTTCTCAACAGCTACATACCTTGGCTACACTCAGCTATAAACATACTTTCATGTGCCTGTCTTGGTCTTAAATATTTGGCAAACTTCTCTTCCTCTCTCAAAACTGAACTCAGTAATAATTTCCTTGGTAAACACCCACCCTACCCCTCCTTCCAAGAGAATCTACATCCTTTTTTTTTCACGGGTGCTTCTTCTCTCTCCCTCCTCTTTTCTCACTCTTGAGATAGAGCCTAGGGTCTCAGTCTTGAGATAGAGCCTAGGGTCTCAGTCTTGAGATAGAGCCTAGGGTCTCAGTCTTGAGATAGAGCCTAGGGTCTCAGTCTTGAGATAGAGCCTAGGGTCTCAGTCTTGAGATAGAGCCTAGGGTCTCAGTCTTGAGATAGAGCCTAGGGTCTCATTCATACTTGGCAAGAGCTCTACTACTGAATTGTGTCTCCAGCTCAGATTAAATCATATTTTTGACAGCTCTTCTATTTTTCATCTCCTTTATTAAAGCAACAGTTTAGTTTCTTGGGGTCTTGACTTTAGTGTTTAACTTTGTCTTGTTCTGTGGTTAAGGACATGGTGATGTTAGTAGATTTTAGCTTATAAGTTAATGTAATTCAAATGATGTTCAAATTCAACTCAAGAAAAAAAAGAAAAGGGGAGATATTTCTACTATAGCACATAAAACACTATTATGTAGCCTTTGATGAATGGTTTTTTTTTCCTATCACACACAAGAACAATAATACGATTTTTTTCTATTATCTAAGTGGGGGTGTAGTGCAAAAGTACTGACTAAATCTGACATCAACTATAATTACCTCCAAGAGCCACTGTTGATCTCCATTTATATTATTCATGGTCTTAACAGTAAAGTTACAACGAGCCAATTCAGAAACAGTGTGTCAGAAACACACTAATTTAGGGAAATTCTTCTACAGTGCTTAAAGTTAACCAAGCTAAAAATACTTTTTATCATTGTTCCAAAATGTAGTGAAGGTCACATATAAAATGCCATCCTGTCACTTAATTAGGTAAAATAAAAGGTAAATTTAACTTTTATAGTTATATTTAGGATACTGGATAAGCAACACAGCTTGAGCTACTGTTCGGAGACATACAGATTTACTCTCCATCAAAATATTAATCAAATAGAATTAGATCTATTAGATGACCTACCTAAAATTAACTGATGGGTATTTAGAATTAAATTAGAGTGAATAAAGTCTTTTCTGAGAAACAACAAAAATGAGATCTATTCATTTAACTTTGCTGTGGTTCTTGTTGTTGGAGTTGGTGTTGGCGGTCTGCTTTGAGACAGGGTATGTACTCAGACCAGCCTTTAACTATCGGTGGAGATTATCTTGGCTCTTGATCCTCCTCCTGCTTCATGTGCTGGGATTACAGGAATGTGCCATCATCACGTCATGCCCAGACCACTCGCTGACATTTTGTTGTTCAGTTTCATGATTTGTAAAATAAATTGCAAACTGTATCTCTAAAACTTTTCCAATTCAAAATTCTCCACAGAATCTTAAAGTAATGATAATAAACATAATTTTGGGATATTTTAATATTATTACATAATGATATTTATAAATGAAAATGCCTTACATGTAAAAAAGGAAAAAAAAGAGAAAAACAACCCTACTATCCAGGAGTGCTCTGTACTCACCTCGAGGTTTTGACACTCCTGAGCTGAGTTGGTAGGCAAGCCAATCCATTTGATCTCTTTCTTCTCCTTTGAGATTATGTTCATTGCCATCAGCACATTTAATGCATCATAAACTCTTCGTCTGATGTTCTTCTGATCATAAGCCTGCTAAAAATGTTTCTATTAAGTGATAAATTTTACAGGTTATCTTTCACATGCTGCTGGTGCTGATGACAGTATCTAACAACTGCCAAAAAAATTCTATGTCCAGTGAAAACATCTCCAGAATTCAATTAAACATTTTTATTTATTTATTTTTGCATTTTACTGTGTGTGTTCAGAGAGCAACTGTGGAAACCCACCCTCTTCTTCCACCAAGTGAATCCTGTGACTGATTCAGGTCATCAGATTTGGTGGCAAACTGCCTTTGTTGGCTGAGCTATCTTACCACCTCTGAAGACAAGATTTGTTTATTTGTTTATTTTCCAGGTGTTTCTGAGTATTGAACCCAAGTCCTCATGTGTGCTAAGCACTGGGTTCCTCTATCTCCACCTCTGAAGACACTTTAACACAAAATAACCCCCAAAACAAATATCCTACCATCAGATTGGGACTGAAAAATACTAAGGAACTTCTTCGGGTGGGAGAAAGATTATTTAAAATGGAAGCTTGGAGATGTAGAAAAGAAAATTTTACCAAAATACATATATGGGTAAACCTAAGTTGTATAACAAGTTATCTTACAGAATCCAGAATATATAAAAATAAATATCTATGGCAAATGTATATATAGAGAAGTAAAGTATTAAAAGGGCCTGCAATATCAGGAAGCATTTTATACTTTAAAAACATCAAGAGCTAATCCTAGCACTTAGGAGGCAGAGGCAAGCACATCTCCTTGAGTTCGAGGCCAGCCTGGACAGTTACACAGAGAAACCCTATCTCAAAAAACAAATAGAACAGAACAAAACAAAAACAATAAAGGGCTATGGAGATAGCTGAATGGGTAAAATGCTTGCTATCTAATAAGCATGAAAACCTAAGTCTGGATCCCTATCACTCATGTAAAAGCCAAGTGCAGCAGGCATGCTCTATAACCCCAATACAAGGGAGGGAAGACATGTGGATCCTGGGTGCTTACTGGTCTCCCAGCTAGCCAATCACTAAGCTTCAGGTTGAGTGAGAAACTCAGGCTCCAGGTGAGTATGCCAGGAATGGTACCATATGCCATTAATCCCAGCACTTGCAAGGGCAGAAGCAAGTGGTTTTCTGGGAGTTCCATGTCAGTCAGAGATGCAAACTGAGACCCTGTCTAAAAATAAATACATAAACAAACAAATAAATAAAAATAGGATGATGAGTAACTGATACTCAATGTTCAATGTTAATCTCTGGCATGGGCACTTCCATGCATTAGCCTCCACACACACGTATACAACACAGACAACATACACATATGTACACGCATATCAAAGATACATGTAAAACTGTGCTTATGATCTGGTTCATGGAATAGTGCTGAATAACTGTTTTCAGTGTACAATAAGAACAGAAATTTGTCTCAAAATATTTCTGTACTTAGCACACTGATTAGTTCAGCTAACCCTTCCCCTTCTTTTGGTAGTAAGGCTTTTACTGAATGAATACATTTATACTGGTTTGTATCATAAGGTTTTTATTTTCTTGTAGATAGGAAGTTCAAGCCTTTTCTTTTTTCTTTCTTTCTTTTTTTTTTTTTTTAAGTTTTTCAAGACAGGGTTTCTCTGTGTAGCCCTGGCTGTTCTGGAACTTACTGTGTAGACAATGCTGGCCTCTACTCAGAGATCTATCTGCCTCTGCCTGGTGATAGGAAGTTCTTAAAAACAAAATTGAATTAATTAAATGTCATGATAATAAAGGACAGTGGGGAACACTGAATCCATCTAAATATCAAATGAAATCTAAATCAACAGAAAGTTTAGATTATGAAACTGAATGTAAACACTGTATTCTTGATAACATCAATTTCTGGGTAAAATTTTAGTATTCTGAACTTCTTTTCTTTTTTGACATGGGGGTCTTAACATGTAGCCCGGGTTGGCCTTGTACTCATTATATACTGCAAATTGGCTTCAAAATTGTGGGTTTTCTCCTGCTTAAATTCTCTTAAGTGCCAAAATTTGTAAGGTCCCAAAATTATTGGGGGATTAGCAATATGAGCCAGTTGGGTAAAGCATTTCCCATGAGCCTGATGACCTGAGTCACTCTCTGGGACCCAGGCGAAGGTGCAAGGAATAAACTGATCCCGCAACATTGTCCTCTGCATATATGTTACAGCATTCGGGTGCCACACACATCATATGTGCAAACATAAAATAATGGGAACTTTAAAATATTTATCTGTTCAAATAAAAAAGGAGAGCATTTCCAAAACAAACCAAAAATTTACAACAAAAATTTCCTTAACACAAAATAGGAAACTCACTTAAAATATTCCCAGGCTTCCATCACACAGACATTCACAGGTAAACTGAATCATTATGTGTCATTGTCCATATGAAATTCATGATCCACCTACCGAATCAGCAGCCAGATGGTTACTTGAATTGGTAAATTCAGATACTAGCTCATCAGCTACCTCATTGTATGACGTTGTGCCTTTCCGCTGGACTTTCTCACACACTTTCATTGAAAAATGTCTCAAGCCTTTCCCATTTTTATCACCTTTTTTGCTTCGTTTACTAAAAAAGGAAAAGATTTATGAAAAAATTAATATTCCACTATACTTAGAGACTTCCTCTATAAAACTATGCAAAAAGTAAAATCAAAAGACAATCATTTCGTTTCTATGTTTTAATTAGTTTCAAATGAAGAAAATTTAAATTGAGTAGAGGGAATATTTTCATGTTTAACTTTTATCTTAAGAGCGTCACAATATATAGAGTACTTTTCTATGTCATTCATTTAGTAAGCAAGTATTGATAAATTGCTGTTATATAGCAGTTACTATTAGACACTAGAAATAAATTTGTTTAAAGTTACAATAATTCTAACTTTTAGAGATTATGTCTTAGTTAATATTTATCTTCTCTTTGATATTAAAACTATTACTGTCTCGGTTCTTAGCCATTAAAACTTAAGGGTCAGTTTAGTTCAAATAATATGTGAGCATCAAACATACATAAGAACTGTTTTAGGAACCAGAAGTATAAAGATTCAGGTGAAATTTTTTCCTTCTGTGAGTTAGTCTTAGAGCATGATGAAACACATTCACAATGGCGGACAATTACAAAGATGAAAGTACCAGGCCATAGTTACTCACAATGTTTTGTGGTAAGTGGGAAAATGGACAACTATTCTAACCTACAGGAAGATGACTTGTGGGGAGTCATAAACAATGAGTAAAGGTCAAGGAAAGGAGGAGAGCTTTAGTCAGGAGAAGCAGCAATAGGGGATGGAGAAAGCAGGCAATCCATATGAAAGAGGAAGAACAAGATTGACCCAATACAGAATGCATCCCCAGAGTACAGGCACTGTCACTGAAATGCAGTCAAACTACTAAGCGGTTTGAACTGCTCAGTGAGATCCTGCTGATGGCAGAAATTACTGTGTTAAAGTTGAAGGTGAATTCTATGGGGGAAAGGAGGTGAAAGAAGAACCAGCTAAGAAGCTATTGCAACAGCTGAGGTGATGACCTGAAACTGGGTCAGTGGTAGAAAGAGAGACAGAATCGCAAATATTTAAAGACCAAAAGTAGTAGAATTAAGCATCTAATTGATATGGAAAGAAAGAATAGAATAGAGAAATGGCAAAATCTGAATTGAGTCTTTAAGTAGTAGTAGGTACACTCTGAGGGACTGGGTAAAGGTTCTTGTCCAAGTCCAATTACCCAAGCTGGACCTAGAATTCCCACAGAGGAAGGAAAAAACTGATTCTGTTAAACTGTTCTGTACCTCCATATGCATTCAGTGGTGCGTGTACAATAACACTCATAAATACACAATACATACATGAAATTTTTAAAATGCTAGGAGCTGGAGAGACGCCTCAACAGTTAAAAACACGTACTACTCTTACAGAGGACTAGAGTTTGGTTTTCAGCATTCATATCAAGCAGCTCACAACCACCTGTAGCTCCAGCTCCAAGAGATCCAATGCTCTCACTGGCCTCCAAGGGTATCTGAATCCATGTCTCTCTCTCTCCTCTCTCTCTCCCTCTCCCCCCCACCTCACACACACAATCAAGTTATATTAAAACAAAAAGTTCTTTATCTGCCAAGCATGGTGATGCATTCCTATAATACTAGTACTTGGAAGGTTCAAAAAAGAAAAACAAAACCACCAACAAAATATAACAACACCCTCAAAAATTAATTTCATTCAGTATAAATTGTGTGTGTGTGCGCGCATGTGGTTGAAGAGCTGGCTCAGTAGTTAAGAGAACTTGTTGCTCTTACAGAGGACTTGGTTTCATTTACAGCATCTACATGGTGGCTCACAACCATCTGTAACTCCAGCATAAAGGGATCTGATGTCTTCTTGCCTCCTTGGGCACCAAATGCATGTGCTACATACACACATATGCAGGCAAAACACTCATATGAATAAATATGCATCTAAGATATTTAAAGAAGTTTTCTGTGGGTATATATATGAATTCCTTCCTGTTTAGCACATACTTAGAACACTGGTAAGTCAGGGTTTATCTATGTTTTAGAGATAATGCCAACTTCCAAAACTTACTGTGACAATTTATACTGCCATCAGTGGCACAGGAGCACTCAAGGTGCTTCATATCCTTGAAAACGTCAACAGTGTCTTTTTTCCTGGTGGTTATTTAGTAGATATAGAGCAATATTGTTCACTTGTTTTCACATTTTTTAATGACTAATGCTGATGAGTACTTTTCAGTAAGTTTATTAACTATTTCTATTTGTTGCTGAAATAAGAGATTCTATTATTTTTTTGCAGTTGAGAACAGGGTCTCACATAAGCACAGGCTGGTTTATAATTTCCTATGGAGCTGAGGATGTTGTAAAAACCATTTGCAGGGCTTTATTAACAACAATTACTATCTTATAGAGGTCAGTGGACTCTGAAATGACAGCTCTCATTTTAGTATAGTGTAATACTAATCTGGTACCTAGTATAGTGGTTTGCATGACATTTGGAACCTAAGCTCATATAATGGCTCTAAACCAATAGATCCCCTGGTGCTAGGACTAATGAATGCTATACAAGTGCTCTACCATTGAGCTGTATTCCTAGCACTAGAGAGGTATTTATATTTGTACAAGAGAGACCATAGTAATTCTGACATACAAAAAGAGAACCACTATACTAATATTCTAAGAAAAGATAATCACATACCCCCAAAATTGTCTAAAGAAATAAGTGTTTACTATGGGCTAGAACTATTTAAGAAAAAACAAACCAACAAACAAAAATGTGTTTAAGAGCTGAGCATGTTAAGATATAATAGAGTATTTACTTTGGAAGAACATTTTTTCCCCCCAAAAGGAGGTTGAGGCTTAAATGACTAAGGAATATCTATTAAAATTCTGCAAATAAGTGCATTGGAAACCTCAGTGCAGAATGAAATAATGGTAGAAACTGAATAAAGTTAAAGTTATGCAAAGGAACCATGCCCCTTTCACAGTGGAACAAGAAACAAATACACTTATACTCACCTTTCTGAAAAATCAGAGTCTATAAATTCTCTAGCTCGTTTTCTATCACTAAAAAGACAAAAAGATAGCTTGAGTATAACAATAACAACTCTATTTCTTAAATAATTAATTATAATTTGTCTCATTCTACATTGAATGCACACATAAAAACCTAACTTTTACTATGGATAAAGACATGAAAATATAATAGTCTTTAAGTTGGAATAAGATCAAAGAATACTTGGGTAGGAAAACAGTACAGACTTACAAATGAATTTTCACAAAACCCTTTCATCTTTATAGTATGTACATATATGTCTTCAATCTGTATATGGTATAAAGCACTTGTCAGGGCTATTACTTTATTAACTTACTTATCCTTGAAGCAGGGTCATTTTTAGTAAAGATTTACTGCTTGTTTGCTCAAATATACATAAGGTAGAACCCAAGTAGTATGTTACCAGATATATAACTCCTCAGCTAATAAAACTTCAAAAGTAATGAGCAAGGTTTGGGGTATTATTTTAATATTTTCCTTTCTTCCTTTTAATTTTTATTTATGTGTATGTGCATGTCTGTGTGTATATGCCACATGTATGTGGGTGCCCAAAGAGGTCAGTCTTGGAGCTGGAGTTAATAGGTGATTCTGAACCGCCTGATGTGGGTGCTGAAAACCAGAATCTGTTCCTTTGTAAGAACAAGTGTTCATACCCACTTGGCCTTGTCCCCATCCCCTCCTTGTCTTGCACGCTTCTGTACCCACCCCCACCCCATGAGACAAGGTCTTACTGTCACCCAGTCTGGCCTTGAACTGTCTCAGTAGTCTGTGATTACAGTAATGCACCACCATTCCTGGCATCACTACCCTCTCAGGAGATGGGTGCTGAAGTATCAGAAAAAAAAAATTTTTAGACCTAGGTAAAACATAAGGGTTTAATAGTAATGGTGGCATAATGGTAACATAGGAGGGACATCTACTTCATCGCCTAGCATTCATTCTAAAAAGTAAGAGAAGTCTGAATAAAAATTTTAATGTGTTCTCTTTTCCTACTTTGTTTTCTGATTTTTAAGAAACTCGAAGTAAAAATCATGAGTAAAGACAACATATAATTCTTATGTGTTAAAACAATATAAAATTAATTTTTATATCTCCATAGTAGCTAAGTATTACAATCATAAAAGTAGTCCTATATCAGCTTTAAAAAGTCAGGAGATCTAGTGACAGGTTGTTAAATTGTTTTTCTTAGCTTAAATAACAGTTGTACTCAGGGCTGGAGAGATGCTCAGTAGTTAAAGAGCACTGGCTGCTATTCCAGAGGACCTGGGTTCAATTCCTAGCACTCACATGGCAGCTCAGTTTCAGGGGCTCCAACACCTTCATACAGACATACACACAGGCAAAACACAAATGCAGATGAAAAACTGAAAAATATTATAAACTATGATTGTACTCAGTGGACATCAAAGTACACTGCCTATGGGCATCTGCAAGTTGGAGGCAAGCATGGACTACATACAGAGCCCAATAATTGGTGATTTTAAAGAAATATTAGTTTTTAAAGATCTAAACTAGCTGAGTTTGGTGGCAAATAACTGTAACCTCAGTATTCAAGAAACTGAAACAGAAGGGTTATTGAGAGTTCAAGGCAGTGAGGATTATATATCAAGTATCAGATTAGCCAGGGTTAGATCCCAAGACTGTCTCAAACAACAAAAAACCCACCAAATCCACAGCAGCCTGTAAGCAGCACTCCGGTGAATGCAGTTGGATTAGGAGTCAAGATGATCACTTAGCTGACCTAGTGATCTGGCATGAGACCCCCATCTTGAAAACTCCCAGAACAGAAATAAATAAAGCCCCCACCTCCAAATAACTAGATTAACAAAACAAAAAAAGAACTCAAGGGCTGGGGAGATGGCTCAGCATATAGAACACATGCCATGCAAGCCCAAGGACCAGACCCCAGCACACATATAGAAGCTAAGACTGTGGGTAACCTGCCTGTAATCCCTGAATTAACCCAGGAGGCCAAGTGAGGAGATTATTGGGGTAAACTGGCTAGCTAGACTAGTCAAGTCAGAAGATCTGGCTTCAGCAAGAGACCTCCCTCAGTAAATAAAATGTAGAGTGATCAAAGCAGACACCTGTTGTTAACCTTCTGCCCCCATGTCTACGCATGCACAGGTATGCTCACAAATACATATGCCCACAAATATGTGAACACACACATCACACACACTCAAATCTGAAAACAAGAAGTTCTAGAGGGACAGTACTGGGTTAAGAGCACATACTGCTTTTTCAGAGAACCAGGGTTCCTTGCTTTACTGAATCTACCTTGGGTGGATCACACCCACCTGTAATTCCAGCTCTGGAGAGCCAATGCTCTTTTCTGAATTCTACAGGCACCTGCATCATGGTCGTATAGCCCATCTGTTACATATACATATACGCATAATTAAAATAAAATACCTGGGCTGGTGAGATGACTTAGTAGGTTAGAGGCACCTGCTGGCAAGCCTGACAAACTGGGCTTGATCTCGGGGACTCATTCAGTGGAAAGAGAACTAACTCCCAAAGTTCTCCTTTAACTTCCATACATGCTACATGGCATGTGTGTGTGTGCACATTTTCAAAATAAATAAATGTAAAGGGGGGGGGAGGTAGGAAGACAAGGACAAGACAGCAGAACAGTAAGGGATGGGAAGCTTAGAAACAATCATTTCTGACCCTCTTCTCTTACCTGGGAACCCAGCCAGCAGCCTCAGCTATGTGTGTCTGAGTGACCATTGCTGATGCAGGGGGATATGGACTCCCAATCAGAACACTTCCTGAATTGGTAATTCTTTGTGGTGTGCTTATAATCTGTAGAGTTGGTAACAAGAAAATAAAATTAAGTATTCATGCCTTTAATCCTAGGACTAAGAAAGGCAGAGGCAGGTAGACCTCTATGAGCCTGAGGTTAGCTTGGTCTACATAGTGAGACCTTGTCTCAAATATTTAAGTATTTTTAAAAGGAAATGTTTAAATTATTACTTTTAAAATGTAAGGGGGAGCTGGAAATGACTCAAACATTTAAGAGCATTGGTAGCTCTTCCAGAGAATCTGGGTTTGACTCTCAGCAACCACATGGCAGCTCATAATTGTCTGTTATTCCATTTTCAGGGGACTCAGTGGCCTCTTCTGGTCTCCGCAGGCATCAGGCACACACATGGTGGTGCATAGATATGCACACAAGTAAAAGATTCATACATTAAATAAATAAACAAACAAACAAAAATAAATAGGATGTTTCAGGCCAACACATGAGAAGGAAGTGCTGTCTAAACAGCTCTTACTAACAATAATCTAAACCATCAGTAGTACCCTTGATTTGTTCATACCCTAGCATCTGATTCCTGGCATGATGTCACAATGTAAACTCAAGTAAGTGAACAGCAATTTGGAAGGATTAAACTGGCAACTGACAATGTTTTACTAAGAATAATGAAAAGCTTTTGTCCTATATGGTAAGTCTATAATCCCAGCACTGGCAGCTAGGGAGATGGCTCCTTGGTTAAAAGTTTGAATCCTGATGTGCAAAGTCTTTCTGTATGCTGTGAATGTTCTTTATTGCTATTTGTTAATGAAGAGGCTGCATTGGCCTATGGCAAGGCAACTTGGAGACAGGTGGAAAATCCAAACAGAGATAAAGGAGAAGAACTGAGTCAGGGAGAAATACTCCAGCCATGCAAGAAGCAAGATGTGTAAGTACCAGTAAGCCACTAGCTATGAATAGAAATGGGTTGAGTTAAGTTGTAAGAGCTAGTTAGTAATGAGCCTGAGCCATAGGCCAAGCAGCCTGTAATTAATATAAGCCTTTGTGTGATTATTTGGGACTAAACAGCTATGGGCAGGTCTGGACTAGGCTGGGCCAGAAACTTCAGACTATGGAATCCCAACAAAATAACAAGCTGTGAACACCACACACACCTGTAACCCCAGCTCTGAGGGAATTGGGGAATGGGAAGATTGTTAGGGCTTACTAGCTTCCAGTCTAGCCAAAAATATGCAAACCCCAAGGTCAGGGAAAGATCCCGCCTCCTATGAATAAGTAGAGAGAATATAGGAAGATAACTAATATGTGTTTCTGGCCTGCGAGCACACATGTGTAACACACTCATAAACAAATATTTAATCCTAGCCCTTGGGAGGCAGAGATAGGAGGGTCTCTCAAAAGGACTTCCAAAAGAGACAGTCTTAAAAGAAACAAACAAACCCCCAACCACGTCTCCTGGGAAAAAGGGAAACAAATGTTTTATTTGAAATTAAGTACAGAAACTGTAGTAGAACCTGGTTTATATGACCAGGACAGCAGTGTGTTTGAGCTTCAGAACCCAATATACACCCCAAACCACCATATAACCTGATTGTTGCAGGATGCACAAACCAAGTTCCCTTAAGAAGCCACACCTACATTCTGTAGCCTGATTTGAACTTCAGATTCTCATGATAGTGGAGAGTTAGAATGTTGCAGGTGGAGAACCATTACGAATTTTGGAATCTTTAGGTCCTCTAACAGTCACTTATCTTTAGCCTTTGTATCTGGCTGAACATCCCTTTTGAAATCTATCAACTTAGCAGACCTCTAGCTTTCACTCAGCCAAACATTAAGAATATATCATCAGACAGCATCTGAGACCTGCAGCAGTTCTTCTGGTTTTGTGATAACCTGTGTACCCAATGGCCTCAAGAATGAATGTATTAACTGATAACATCCATAGAACCACTTCCTCAGGGGAACATGTCATTTGGAAAACTTAAACCTATGTTCTCAGGCCACAAGCCCCCCTTAGTTGTTTCAAAATAAACTCATTTCCTTTAGGAGCTGTGTTTTGCATGGATAAATTAATTCTTTTTCCCTTCTTTTTTCCCTCTCCCAACTTTACTAAGTAAAGTATTCTGGCCAAGCATGGTGGCACATGCCTATCACCCCAGCATTTGAGAGGTAGATACAAGAGAATTACCACAAATTCAAGGTTATCCTGGTCTATCTACAAAGCAAGTCAGATCTACTCAGGTTACACAGTGAGACCCCGTATCAAAAAAATACATACAAACAGACACACATACATAAAATGGGGCAAGGATGCAGCTCAATTAGCATAAATTCTGGGTTTGATTCCTACTGATCCCCAGGACCACATAAACTGATGTGATGGCCTGTGCCTGTACTCTTCAAATTTGGAAGACGGCAGCTGGAAGATCAGAAATTCAAGCTCATTCTGGCTATAAAGCATAAAAACAACTCAGGCTACATGAGTCAATCTTAAAACATATAAAACTTGTACCATGTGGACTTAATAGCCTTAATTATTAGTGTATATGGATTTTAATTATTCAGTTATAGGTAATTACTCAATTATAAATAACGTTAGCCATTTCTGCATAATGATCTAGGCCTTCATTTCTTTCCCTTTTCCTTTTTTAGTGTTTGTTTTCTCTGAGGCAGGGTCTCATGTATCTCTGGCTGGCCTCGTACTCACCATGTGGCTGGAGATAACCTTTAACTCCTGATCTCCTTGCTTCTACCTACCAAGTGCTGGTGGTCTACTTACTGCTCACCTCTGTCTAATCTTAATTCCTTCCAACTATGTATGTTCTTCTCATAAAATCCTGCCTTGCATTCAAACATATTCATAACTATCATGCTGTGGAATAGTCTTCTTGTGCATTGTGAAGATGTGTTGCTCTCGTTGGTTTAATAATGAGCTAATGGCCAACAGCGAGGCAGGAAAAGGTTAGGTGAGCCTTTTGGCCAGAGAAAAAGGCAGCACAGGCATGAAGACGGGTGGAGTTTGCCAGGAGAAGCAAAGAGAAGGAAGATGAACTGCCATGTTAAAAAAAAAAAAAAAAAAAAAAAAAAAAAAAAAAAAAAAAAAGGTACTGAGCCACCACATGGTAGAACATAGATTAAAAATATTGATTAGGATATATAAGAGCTAGTTAATAACAAGCCTATGCTATCCTCTAAGAATTTATAACTAATAATAAGTCTCCACGTCGTTTACTGGGGAGCTGGTGATCTTGAAGAAAAACTCCATCTACATCACCAGGCCGCATAACTCACTGTCCTGCTTCCATTTACCTCAGTGTAACACCTCTAACAGCAAAGGAAGTGCTTTCTGTACTGCACCTTTCTGCAGGGTCTATACAATGCCAAGACATACTCACAGAAAAGCTGGAAGTGGTGATTCAAGTTTGTAATCAGAGCTATGGAAAGACAGAACACAGACCTCTGTGAGGCCAGCCTAGGGTGCAGACTGAGTTCTAGGCCAGCCAGGGCAACACAACGAGGCTCTATCTCACAAAACAAAACACTAACACGACACACATAGTTCTCACTATGAACATCTTAGAAAAAGAAATGTGAGGCTGAGCCTGAAACTCAACTTTTTGTCTAACAAGCATATGACCCTAGATCTAATTCTCAGTATTGGGGGATGTGGGGGGAATCAAATACTAACAAATACTAACAAAACTGAAGTATTTCAGCTATCTAATCTACTCTATTTCTACAACAGGAGTCTCCACAAAACTGTTCTAAGCATTCTAACTCAATGTCTCACTTATATAGTATTATTACTAAAGAATTCCTTTCTATTATTGGCATGCTAGATTTTACTGCTAATGATTTAAAGAACTCTTGATGTGGAATGTCTTTCGGTATGCTGTGAGTATCATTGGTTAATAAAGGGACGGTTTTGGCCTATGGCAGAGCATCTTGGAAGCAGGCTGGAAATCCAAGCATAGATACTGGGGAAAGAGAGCCAAGTCATGAGGGACAAGATCCAGCACCCAGGGAGCAATATGTAAAGGGGTTCAGGTGAGCCACAAACCACGTGCAAGACAGATGAATGGAAAGGGGTTAAGATGAAAGAGCTAGCTAGCCATAAGCCTGAACCATGGGTCAAACAGCATATAATTAACATGAGCCTCTGTGTGACTATTTGGGACCAAGAGGGGCTGTGGGTGTGAACCTCAAGCTAAGCCAGACCATGGGCAGGGAGAGATTCATCTGAACCTTGGAGCTAGGCCGGACCAGAAACTTCATATGACAGACTCTGGAGGAGGATGGGAAAGAAGACATAAGAAAAATCAGTTTTCTTTAATAAGAATAACTCTAAAAAGGAATTACTAAGTTTTCATTTACTTTTTCTTTTGTTTTTCAACGTCAAACTTTCACATTTTACACAGCAGCTTCTTATCATTTTCTTTTCTTTTCCTTTGTTTTAAATGACACAAGATCTCTCTGTGCAGCCCTGATTGGCCTGGAATTTGTTATGCAGACCAGGCTAGTCTCAAACTCACTAAGGTCTGTCTGCTTCTGCCCACAGTGCTGGGATCCTAACATTTTTAGAGTGGACAAACCAGAGAGATAATAGAGTTGAAGTTGTAATTCAAGTACAAAACACATTCTTTTAAACTAGGATAATAACAATAATCACTAAGAAACAAAGTAAATGCTGGGTATGGTGGCACACACATTTAATCCCAACACTAGAGGCACAGGTCGGCAGATCTCTGTAAGTTCAAGGCTAGCCTGGGTTACAGAGAGAGAGACACTGTCTCAAAACCAAACCAAAATATAGACAGATAAGGATGTGCAACACCAGCACCAGGTGCACAGGAAGCTGAGGCAGGAGAATTGTTCAGGTGTTCCAAGCAAGCCTGGGTAATGGGTAACAGAGTAATACTCCATCTCAAAGAAACCAAAATCAAAATAAACAATAACAAAACCAAAGCCAAAGTAAAACTCAGCTACCTCTGAATGTAAAAAAATAAGTTATGTGGATGATGAGTCAAAGTGCAAGCATGCACGCACACACATATAAAATATGTATATTTGGTTTTTCAAGACGGAGTTTTTCTGTATAACAATCCTGGCTGTCCTGAAACTCACTTTGTAGACCAGACTGGCCTTAAACTCAGAGATCTATCCATATTTGCCTCCCAAGCAATGGGATTAAAGGTATGCGTCACTACTTCACAGCTGAGTCAAATCATATTTTATATAAGAGTTAAAAAACATACCTCTAGGTTGGCAAGAAGGCCATGTTGGATAAAGGCTGCTTGCCACCAAGCCTAATGACGTGAGTGTAATCCCTGGAACCAACATGGCAGAAGGAGATAAATGACTCGTGGAGTTCTCTGATCTCTCCACATGTACACACTGAGACTCAAGTGGACAGACGTGTATGTATGAAAATAAGTGTAAACATACTTCTAACATTCAGCTAACAAAAGGAAAAAGCATTTTAAATCTCACAATCAACTGTTCCCCAGACCCAAACCTCAAATATCTTCAATTTAATCTTTTCTGTCATTTCTAGAACAACTGGTTAGGGCAGGAGAATCGACAGAAATACCCTTAAAAGAAGATTGGTTGCCCTTAAAAACATATCTGAAGTACTGCTGCCATCTACAGTCAGTAAAGATGAGAGCATATTTATTCTGAAAAAGAATTTTCATAATTACCAAGTATTATATTCAATTAATATGACATTTTTGTTTTACTAAATATGCAGTTTCTAGTCTACTAAGATAGCCATGAGATCATCATAACATACACACGAATACTCCTAAGATATATAGCCTTTATATGGTGAGTTATGAGAAAAGGTCAAGTCTCCTAACTAAATCAAGTACTGATGAGCTAGCTTCCCAGGTTCAAGGAATGGCTCAGCAGTTATTTGCTGCTCTTTCAGAAGGCTTGAGTTAAATTCTTAGCACCCGATTCAGCATCTGTAACTTCAGTTCCAGGGTCCCAGCAGTTTCTTCTAGTTCCCACTGATCCCCCACATGTGGGGCACACATTCACACAGACACATATATACACACACAGTCAAATAAAATGTAAATTAGTTTCTATAACCAATGAAAATCCTTTTCATAAGGTCTTTACATTTATTTATTTGTGTGTGTGTGTTTGTCAGAGAGTGTGTTAGAGACGATAGATGATAGATAGATAGATAGATAGATAGATAGATAGATAGATAGATAGATAGATAGACAGACACACACACACACACAGATAGAGATGGCCTCTGCATGGACAGCACATATTAGGAGGGCAGAAGATAATTTTCAGGAGTCGGGTCTCTCCTTTCCTCCATGTAAGTTCCAGGATGGATCTTAGATCACAGGTTGGCAGCATGTACCACTACCTTCTGAGAGATCTTGCTAGCTTGTCTAAACTTCTACCTTCAGTTAAGATTTGGCTTCCAAAAGTTCAAAAAGAAAGGGGAGAAACTAGCCTTTAAGAAGCTGATAAATCTGGGAGAACCAGAGGAAGATGAAACCATAATTAAAATTATAAGAGAAAAAAATTATTTTTAATAAAAGGAAAAGAGTAAGAGGTTAAGTAATAGTCTAGCCAAGAATTCTCTAACCAAATAAAAACTTTTTTAAAATCCTGAATGAGGAACAAAAGTGAGAAACAGTTGTTTTTAATTTTGGTTTTCTTCCTCCCAAACCTGCCAGTTCTGGGGACGAAACCCAAGACTAGTACATTTGCAGTAGGTTTTCTATCACTGCTCCATAGACCTAGACAAGACAATGATTAAAAGTGACAAAAAGAGCTGGCAAATTAATGTGGGAATGTCTATGTGCTGCGAATATCAATCTTTAAATAAAGGAGCTGTTTTGGCCCATGACAGGCATCATAGAAAAAGTAGGAGGAGAAATCCCAGCATAGGTAGGAGAAGCAGGACGGAGTCAGACAGACTGAGCCAGCCGCCCAAGAAGAAACATGTAAGGAGCACAGGTGAGCCACGGGCTATGTGGCAGACAGATTCATAAAAATGGGTTGAGTTAAGATGTAAGAGCGAGCTAGCAATGTGCCTAAGCCATAGGCCAAACAGCATGAAGTTAATATAAGTGTCTGAATCATTTCTGGGGGCCTGATCAGCTGTGGGCGGCTAAAAAATCTGGGGCTGTAGGTCTGTGGGTCTGGACCTCTGGCTGCCCGGGACCAAGAAACCTCACTGTAACAGCAAATGGTTTGACTCAGCAGGTAAAGGTGCTGCCAAGCCTGACAACCAGAATTCAATCCCTGGAGCCCACAAAGTAGGAGGAAAGAATGAACTCCTGCACAGTATTCTCACCTCTACACACATACATACACACCACACACATACATACATACACACCACACACATACACTCACATAGACACACACACACACACACACACACACACACACACGCATACACACACACACACACACACACACACACACACACACACACACACCCAGGGAAATAAATGCAAAAAAAAAAAAAAACTCCCTCAAAGTGACAATAACCAGGGGGCATGTGGAACATATCTTTAATTCTTGATGAATCTCTCAAAGTCTGAGGAAAGCCTGGTCTAGAGATCCAGACCAGCCAGGGCTACATAATGAGACCCTGTCTCAAAAATTAAATATATGTATTTATTAATTCATTTGTTTATTTAATATATGGTTGTATATATGCTGTGACTTGCATTCCTGGTGCCCACGGAAGTTAGAAGAGGGCTTCAGATCCCTTGTAACTAGAGTTACAAATGGTTGAGCACTGCCATGCAGATGCTGGGAACTGAACTCCATTCCTCTGGAAGAGCAGTCAGGGCTCTTTACCACTGAGCCATTACTCCAGACCCCCAATTCAAATAAATTAATCAATTAAAGCAAATAAAGTGACAAAAGCATCAAATAAAACAGAAGGAGCCTGTAACTCCAGCACTTGGGAGACCAAGGCAAGAGGATTGATTAAAGGCAGCTTTGGTTACTCAGTAAGGAAAAAAAATAATGAAAGAGAACCAAGGAACGACTCGAACTGGATGTTCATCCATTTGGACTGTGTAACAAGACTTCCCACTAAATAATTAAAAAACAACAAAAATACAATAAAATAATTTTTAAAAACCCAGAAATTACTGCTTACTATGACACAGGAAACCAAGTGTTCTGGCTATAACAGCAGGCAGGCGCAGGTAAAACCTTATGGTAACAGGCAGTTAGCTTGACTTCTTGATAAGTGGGCAGAAAAACAGGTAGCTATGGACAAATGTCAAGATTATCATCCATGCACCTCTAGAATAGCTCACTGTACTATTAGCACAGATAATGAGACCTCTGCCCAGTAGAGAAGCTGTAACACAAATACAGGCACATTTTGAGCAATATGCAAAACAGTACCTATCCACTAAATTTTTACAGCTCCTCAAAAGCCACACAAATTCAAAACCTTTCCTGGAAGAAAAACAAAAAAACAAAAGAACACAAAAAAACATGGATATTTCAACTCCTTCCTATAAAATTAAACATCCATCTCTGTGCCTGTCTACCCTTCCCTGGAGAGGGCCAATTCTGTGTCTTTTCTTTTCATGGCTATCCTACTTGTGGGGCAGTTCTACTGCATCCTTTTCCACAATAAACTTTCACTATTCCTTTATTTCAAAACTACTCTGTCCAATTTCCAACCTATAAGAGCCACACAGCCAAAACACAGTTCCAGAAAATGACAAGTCTCACAACATAGCACCAGCATATTCAAAGTCATGTAAAGACTAGATCTCTGCTTCCTGATGCATCCTTTTGGGACAGAAGGGCTAGGGTGTTCCTGTGCAGCAGCTAGATAAGTACTAACAGGTTTGGGGGCCACTGAAGACAGACACTGCTCTCATCAGCAGCTTTGAACTCCACCTACTGTTTCCCAGGAAACACTACCAAGGAAATCTCTCAAGATTTAAAAGACCACACATTAGGAAATACTATTTTAAGTTGTGTTACATGTGTTTGTGCTGTGGAATTTTTGTTTAATGATGCAAATATGCACCGCATTCTTTTCTGACTCGTTTGTTTAACTCTGTGAAGCTGTGTTACTCTGCCTGTCTAAAACACTTGATGAACTAATAAAGTGCTGAATGGCCAACTGCAAGGAGAAAGAGATAGGAGGGCAGCGAGAATAAACAAGAGAAATCTGGAGGGAGATCAAGGAGGAGAAAGAGAGATAAAGGAGAGAGAAAAGAAGGGGCCAGCCACCCAGCCTCCCAGCCAGACACAGAACAAGAAAGAAAGAAAAGATATACAGAAATAGAGAAAGGTAAAAAAGCCCAGAGGCCAAAGGTAGAGGGGATAATTTGAAGTTAAGAAAAGCTGGCAAGAAACAAGCCAAGCTAAGGCCAGGCATTTATAAGTAAGAATAAGCCTCTATGTATGATTTATTTGGGAGCTGGGTGGTTGGCTCCCCCAAAAGTAAAGAACCATCTGGAATAAAAACAAACAACAGCCATACAAAAATGCAGAGCTACCAGGGTTAGGGCCATTAAAGGAAAGCTATGAGTTTTTGGGTAAAAAACTAGAATATGACTTCTATTTCACCTTGGCTGACAAAATCTGCCCAAACCATTACTTAATATTGTCCCCAATCTTAATGGTTAACTCAGCTGAGAGGTAGTGAAATGGATCAGCAGTGGCTGCTCTATCAGAAGATGCAGGGTTCAATTCCCAGCATCCACATGGCAGCTCATAACTGTCTGTAACTCTAGTTCCAGGGAATCTGACTACTACTTCTTGCCTCCATGGGTACTGTACAGAGGTGGAAGATAACATAATTTTTTAAAAAACAGCATTAATCCAACTGAACCTGCCAGTCATCTGGCTAGGAAACCACTCTTTCAAAAAGTTGATTAACCTGAAGATAAACTAAGACCATGAAAGAGTAATTATTTACTTTCCTTTTTTTATTTTATTTTAAAGATTTATTTTATTTATTATGTATACAACATTCTGTCTCCGAGTATCCCTGCACACCAGAAGAGAACACCAGATCTTGTTATAAATGGCTGTGAGCTACCATGTGGTTTCTGGGAACTGAACTCAGAACCTCTGGAAGAGCAGCCAGTGCTCTTAACTTCTGAGCCATCTCTGCAGCCCTATTTTCTTCTGTTTTCCTTTTTGTTTGTTTAGTTTGGTTTGGGTTTTTGAAGACAGAATTTTTTCCGTGTTAACATCCCTGGCTGTCCTGGAACCTGATTTGTAAACCATGCTGGAATCAAGCTCAAAGAAATCCACTTGCCTCCTACCAAAGTGCTAGAATTAAAAGCATGTGCTACCACCATTATATTCTTTGGAGGGGGAGGGTTAGAGAAAGGGTTTTTCTGCGTAGCCCTGGATATCCTGGCACTCACTCTATAGACCAGGCAACCTAGATACCAACTCATGAGATCCACCCGCCTCTGCCTCCCAAGTGCTGGGATTAAAGGTGTGCACTATCTCTGTCCAGCAATAATTATATTCTTAATAAGATAATGAATGTTACTACACATCTCTAGAGCCTCTCCTTCCTCCAGCACAGCTACTTGCATATCTTCACTGTTATATTCCCCACCTCCATGCATATCTAGTCAATGGCCATGTGGAGAATATAAATGATGCTAAACTTGATACTAGGACTCACAATTTCCCTTAACACTGCCTAGGATTGTACTAGGATTATGATGTTACATTGTAAATAATTGTCCTGCCTTTGAGTTCAATAGAAAGCTCTGATTGGCCAAAGGCAGACAAGAAGTGTGGGTGGGGCTTCCAGACTAAGAAAACTCTGGGAATAGGAAGAACAGGACAGAAATGCCACAGAGACAACACGATGAGAAGCTAGCAGATGCAGAGGAAAGAAGTTGAAATGCTGTTCTAAGAAAAGGTACCGAGCCTCATGGCTAAATGAGATAAGAGTCATGGGTTAGTTTAAGAGCAAGAGCTAGCAAGTTGCGTGCCTGGGCCCCAGGTGAATCAGCATACAATTAATACAAGGGTCTGTGTGTTTCAGTGGGTCTATGGGACTGTGGGTCTGAAAGTCCAGGCCACCAGCCTAGACCAGTCAGTCGGAGCTAGAAACCTAATACAACACTGCCATCTCCTTAGAGCCAGAGACCTTGAAAAGCTGTAAGGAAGTAAAGAAGAAAAACAAACTAAGCAGCCTCCTGACCAGGTGTGCCACCGCCGCCGCAGGGTTGGGTATATAGTCCCAGGGTCTCTAGGCAGCTGCTTTTGCAATAAGGCAAAGGCATAGTATAATCAGGGTTAACTGTTTTTAGCAATTTGTCCTGAGGGAATTGGATGCCCCACTAACATAGGTTATAGATCAATCAGGTCTCAGACCACACCATCTTCACATGGGGTGTAGGATCTAAACTGTGGAATGCTTTTTCTATATTCCCCCACCCCCATCAAGAGAGAAGGACAGGGAAATGTGGGAAGCAGGAAGCAGCTCACTCCAGGAGTTCTGATTAAAGTCTCTTGCTAAATGAAAAGTAAGAACTCCAGCACAATCAACATTTGCTATGAAGGTTGCTAACACAGAAATAGTATTTCCTTCATATGTGGACATTTTATCTTAAGGCAACAAGTAAATTAGGCCTAAAACTTGAATGTGTAGTAGGCTCTCATCCCATTCCTCAGGTGTCCCTTAGGAACCACCCAGTGATAATAATATACTAACTTCAAATGCCACAAAAATGCTATATGTACTATTGTACAAACTAGAAGCTGCCACTCTCTCTTAGAGAATCCTATAAACATACTCTCCAGTATGCCTTACTTTATTCTGAGCATCTCTCTCCTAACCCTGGCACTTAAACCTCATCTATCTTAAAGTATCTTTACTAATGGGCTGGAGAGAAGGCTGTGGTTCCGAGCACTCACTGCCCTTCAGGCTGATTCCCAGTCACTCACAGCAGCCCCTTAATGTAGTCTGTGGAGACCTCACATCCTCTTCTGACCCCCAGGGCATTGCTCAGACATGGTGAACAGATGTGCCGGAAAAACAACCATTCACATAAAATTAAAGTTCAGTATCTTTAATAATATCCCCAATTCAGCTTCATAAAGTGGTTAGTCCTGAAATTCTTTTAAGTGTGGAAGTCACAAATTGAGGTTTAATCCAAGTTAAATCCTTAAAATTCCAGGGAACTAATGAGGTTGCTTAGGAAGGTGACACCATAGCTCCCCATAAGCATTCCAAAGAGATCTCTCTATAGTGGCCATAACCCTGTAATAGTTATCTATCTGGTCCCTGAGGCTCCATGAGGGGTTCTTTGAAATCTAGGTGGAATCAGCATTCTGAAGCCTAGTGGTAACGGACATGTGAGCACTGCCGCCAGGGTCTCTGAAGGGGTGACTACTATGCCTGCAATTGTACAGAGCCACACATGTAATGAATGATTAAGGATTACTCTCCCAGAATTTAAGGCAGTGCCAAGATCTCCCAAACATATGCCCATGCTCCTCTTCTTATTCTGCCTTTCCCTATAGCTTTGTGACATCTCATGGGAGAGGCAACACATATAAACACTGGAATGCCTTCAGGTTTATTATCCTACTCTCTTAATAAACAGCACTAAGTTTTCACCCTCCGTATTTCATGTCCAGTATCAAATGTTATTTGGCCATATCCTTAGTGCTTTGTTCAGATTTAGAATAGGGTCAGTAGGGTGCTGCTATAATTGCAGCACTCTGAAGGCTGGAGCAGTTGGCTGGCCAGGGCTACACTTTAGAAACCACCAAACTCCAACCCCTTAACCAACAAACAAAGCATAAAAGTCTACAAGAAAATAATACAAACCAAGAGAGGCTAAGAATTTTCCAAATCCTTAAAATTTTGTTGTCCTCTGATTCAATATATAACTCTTTCTCAAATATTACTATCAGTAAAGAGAGATAATATACCACTCTTAGTATGTTACACCTTATTTCACTGCTCCTAAGTTCTTCCTTCTACAAACACACACTTCACATACTTTAATAATACGATAGCTTTTCTTTCAGTTCCCAATAATGTCTCTAACTTCCATCAGGAACTTTATTAGAATGTTTTCCCCAAATCTCCAGGAAGCTGAAGCAGGACATCTAAGAAAGAAAAGAGGGGCTGGAGAGATGGTTCAGAGGTTAAGGACACTGTCTGCCCTTCCAGGTCCTGAGTTCAATTCCCATCACAACCATCTATAATGAGAGCTGGTGCCCTCTTCTGGCGTGTGTGTATACAAAATAAAATAAATCGAAGGAAGGAAGGAGGGAGGGAGGGAGGGAGGGAGGGAGGGAGGGAGGGAGGGAGGGAGGGAGGGTTCTCCATATACAGTCATAAAAGGTCTGTTTTATTTTAGTACTCACATAATTACATTTCCAAGTATAGACCTCGGCTAAGTGTCTCATTTCAGTGTATCTACTGCAGTGCTGGGAGAGAGGCAAACGCTTAGCAACTGTTTGAAAAACCTCTCCTGAGCTACTTTCAAATGGGAACAATTTATTTGAGTCTCAGTTTCTATGGGGTTTGGAGCTAGATTACATATTTCACATACTTTTATGGTAAATTGTGGTTTATCTTTAACTTGAATTTTGCAGATTAACTGTCTTCAACTGACTAAAGCAAGTCATGCTTATAACACCTTTTAAAGACTTCCTGAAACCAGTAAGAATGCTAAAAGATAATTCTACCTAAACTTTGAATTCAACATAGTCCAAAAAAAGCTCTATGTTACAGACAAAATTTACTGGTACTGTTCTATAAATGAAAAAATATAAAACACTGACAATGAAGAATTATTTTTTAATTTTAAATACAGTCCCTTTGAGATGATTCAGTGGGTAAAGGTATTTGTCACCAAGCCTGACACCCCTTTGATCCCAGGAAACTGCATAGTGGAAGGAGAGAATATACGCCTGCAAGTTATCCTCTGACCTCTCTACATATGCTCTGTGTGGTGGCATGTTTTTATGTGCACAAGTATACATGTATGTATACAAGTAAATAAATGACTAAGTTTTAAATGAGGATAAGGTTTTTGTTTTTTAACAGTAGGTATTGTATATGTACGGATGTCTATGCACCACTTACATGTCTGTTGCCATCGAGGCCGGATCTCTTGAAACTATTATAGACAGATGTGAGCCTCATATAGGTGCTGGGAATCAAAACAGGGCCCTTTGCAAAAGCAGCCAGTGCTCTTACCTGCTGAACCCCCTCTCCACCCCTCACAGTAGGTTCTGAGACAGTTTCCCTGGCTTCCTCCTGCCTCACCTTCCTAAGTGCAGGGCTTATAGGTAGAAACTATCAAAACCTGGCAAGAGTAATGTAATGCAACTGGGATCATAAGCAAGGCTTTCTGAGAGTGCTACATATTTCAAGGTCTAGCAGAATTAATAAATGCCTTTAGAGAAATACACTTTTATTTTTCATCTAATATTTTTAGGGTTAAGAATTAAAACAACAAGCTGTTGTTTCCCCAGCTACCTGTCCCCCATCCTTCCTTTCTACCCGTTCTCCCTCTTTGCTATGCCCCGTTCTCTCTCCAGCCACAGTTGCACTATGTAGTTCCCTGGATTACTTGGAATTCACTAAGTGGACAGATTATCCAGGAACTTGTGATTATCCTCCTGCCTCTGCCTCGAAATGCAAGTTCAAGCATAAGCTTGACAGACAATCTTCTAATGGGAAACATTAAAATCTGTAACTCCAGCCATAAACTCAACTTAATTATAGTGGTGCACACCTATAAATGCAGTTACACATTCAATTTATATGAGGACACATGGTTTCCATCAAACTTATTTTATAAGAAAAAGAAAACAGAAGACAGGTAGAATAGAATAGATTCAAGTTAATAACAAAAAAGGCTTCATCAAGGGAGCAAAAACCTTAATATTATACATTGAGAACCCACAGATTAAAGCATACTAAAATTAAACATTACGAGCACAAAAACTTGTTATTATTTAATCAATTATGAACTTTTAGTTAGAGTAAATGAGATTCTGCCAAACATCTTCAGTGTAATTATTCTATAAGTTAGTCTTGCCTGGGAGGCAATAAAAAGACTTGATCATTTTCTTACCATTTGGGGTCCAACATTCACATTTATTGGCCCTAAGGTTTTTGGTAAGATCTTTGTTGGTGAGTTGGTGCTGGAAACTGGAAATGTCACAAGTGAAATGTTACCTGAAAAGATAGCAAAATAGGAAAGTCAATATTCTACAGTGTCACGTTGACTTTTGTATATATACACTAACGGTCCTACCCCATTCTGCTAATATATAGATACACACTGTACAATACCTGGAAGAGGGAGGTGGGAGGATCTGAGTTCCAGGACAGCCAGGGATACAAAGAGAAACTGTGTCTTCTCAAAAAAAAAAAAAAAAAAAAAAAAACAAAGAAACAAAATAACAACAACAAAATCAGGAAGCCTTAACTGAGAATGCATAGGAACCTCTGTTGAAATGAATATAGTCAGTTCTGTTAAATGATCTTATTCATGTTTTACAGAAAATTTATAAAATAAATTTATAAAACAAAATTGCAGCATCATGAAATGGGTGCTTTATCCAGATACTTTACAATATTTTTTGAGATGATGTTATTGTACTTGCTTTTTAAACTCAGCCTCTTAAAAAAAAAAAAAAGGAAAGAGAAAGAGAGAGAGAGAGAGAGAGAGAGAGAGAGAGAGAGAGAGAAAGAGAGAGAGAAAGAGAGAAAGAGAGAAAGAGGGGAGGGAGGGAGGGAGGGAGGGAGGGAGGGAGGGAGGGAGGGAGGGAGGGAAGGAAGGAAGGAAGGAAGGAAGGAAGGAAGGAAGGAAGGAAGGAAGGAAGGAAGGAAGGAAGGAAGGAAGGATGAACACTGGCTGGGTAGATGGCACATACCTTTAATCTTAGCACTTGGGAGGCAGAGGCAGGAGATCTCCAGGATTGAGACCAGCCTGATCTACATAGTGAGTTCCAAGACACCTAGGGCCTCTATAGATAGGAAAACCCTGCGTTCCCTCAATCTGTTTATGGCCAGTTTGCCTAAAATCCATTACAAGTTGTGTATTTGTTTTCCAATGAAAAATTACAATACACAAAACTAAATAGACCTTTATTACACACACATATATAATGTATATATAAAATGTATATATAAAAATGTATAGTATCATGTGAACATAAAGTATTAAAATTTATAGCATATTCATAATAAAACTTATGGTTTTATTAGCACATATTAATTATACATGATTTCCAGTATGACATTCTTTATTCATATAATGTATCTGAGCATATTATCCATCTGCTCTTCTTTACCCCCTCTTGGCTTTCTCCAACTTCTGCTTATCTATTTCATTTAATATCTTTTTTTTGTGGGAGGTGGTCTAATGAGTTTCATTATAGGTAAAAAGGCTATAGGAGGCAGAGTTATGCCATTGAAGAAAACATTTCTCCCCTTCCCTCTCCAAAAACCATCAGGTGAGGAGTTCATGAGTCCCTCTCCCACTCCAGGATGAGATGCTGATATGTTCGACCATATGTACGTCTTATAAAGGTAAACATAGCCATGTCACATCCAGAAGACAGCATTCCCTAACACTCTGCTGTGGTGATATATTACATATTTAATAAAAATATCAGATGACAGAACGACCCACAGAGCCAAGCCATGAAAGTCAGAGAGTGGTGCCTAGGGAGGCAGAGATCTATCTTGATCTCTGTGAGATCAAGACCTAACAGTCAGGCAGTGGGGGCACACACTTTAACCTAGCTCTAGGAAAGCTGAACCAGGAAGTGAGATGACTGGAGGAGTCAGCTTGGCCTGGCACTTCCCTTCGAAACTGAGGATGGATAGGTTGGAGTCAGGTGGAGGATTCTCTTGGAGACAGGCCTGAGGAGTCGGCTGGGTGTGAATTGGTTGTGGTTTGTGCCCTGTCTCTCTGATAGTTCAGCTCCAGGTTTTCATCGTAATACCAAATAGAATTCGTGCAATACTCTACCCAAACCTTTGGCTCTTATATCATCCATTCTTCTACATTGTTCCCTGAATCTTGGAGGGAGTGAGACAGATGCTCCACTTATGCATGAACATTAAACAGTTACTTGTTCTCAGTGTTCTGAGAAACTGTGATTGTCTGCAGTTACTGCTGCCTGCTTCAAAAAGCAATTTCTGTGAACAAAGCTGAAGCAGCTGAAGTTCATGTTTTCAGAATGCCAAGTAGATTTGGGGCCTTTTCATTGTTGTTGTGAGCCTACTCTTTAATGACTGAGCCATCTCTCCAGCCCTATTTGGAGCTTTTTTAAAATTAAAGAAAAAATATTTAACTCGTGTGGGTTTTTTATTTGTTGTTGTTTTAAGATGTTTCTATCAAAACAAAAGCATCACATATTCTAAGCCAATGTTCTACTGCTGAACCCTCTCCCCAGCTATACAGTAATAGACAGTAGAAACAGGAAGATTAGTGCAGTGATTTCAAGTGGCTTTAACACTTTAAAATTATAAGCTAATTTAGCAAACTATTTCCAAAATACAAACAAAACCAAATACACTTCCCCCAAACAAAAACAGTCAATTATATTCTAAATTTCACAATTACTAAACTTTCATGGACTAACAGTTTCTCATGTTTCATGTAGAAGATAACAATATAATCAAAAAAGACATCACCCAGGAAGGATGTGAAAAGAAGGCCAGCATTAAAATGATACCTTGGGGAAAACCAGAAACCAACATTTAAGAACTGATGAGAAAGACACCTCCTTTGGTTTCCTTCTTTAGATGACCTGTACCTTCAAACTTCCAAAGCCTGATCATATGCAGCTGTAGTGGCGCACGCCTTTTACCCCAGCAGTTTGGAGGCAGGGGTAGGTGGATCTTTGTGAGTTCAAGGCCATCCTGGTCTACAGAGTGAGCTCTAGGACAGCCAAGGCTACACTGTGAGGCCTTGTCTCAAAAAACTGAAAGCAACAAAAAGCCTGATCACATTCCTTAATCTCCTTCTCTCACTTCTCAGTCTGCAGCAGACACTCATCACTCACTCCTATAAGGAAACCAGACTATCTACACAAAATTACACCACTTCCTCCTGTCTGTAAACATTTTTGTGCTTTCTCTCATTGTTAATTACTTCTCTCTGAATTGCAATATTCCCCATTCCTTTTTGTAAGTTTAATATTTATTTTATATGTATGAGTGTTTTGCCTGTCTGTGTGTCTGTGTACACTGTACATGTTTGGTACCCAAAAAAGCCAGCAGAGAGTGCCAGACACCCTAGAACTGGAGATAGACCACCCCAACCTTCCTTCCAGGAGAAACATAGGGCCACCTGCTGGGCAGATGGGGGACACTGTTATGGTGTGTTGTGGGAAAGAGACAGAATGGTTCATTTCCTATGTGTGAAGAAGTGAAAGCAGTGAGGACTAGGCTGAAGTAGGAGGCTTGACTGCCACTCAGTGACATGGTGATGTCTGGCCCTGATGCAGTCACAGTCTGTATTGATGTACCATGTCCTGGATACAGAAGGCAGAAAGGATAGGACTTTACAAAGTTGGTCCCACCCCTCACTAGCTACAGCACTAGGGAGAACTGGTTCTGCCTCTCATTGTTTGGAGCACTCTGGAGAGAGGGCCCTACACCTCACCTGGGCAGCACAGTAGAGGGGACCCTGTTCACAGGGTTAGAGGGGAGCTGGCCCTGGGGGTGTGAGAATGAGAGAGCAGGTCACATGCCTCTCATGTGCCATGTGCTAGTGGGGTAAGGAAAAGATGCTCTCCTTGCCCTGCCCCTTGACACCTGCAGCAGGTCAGGGACCTGACCCAATCCCTCACCTGCTGCAGCACAAAGGAGAAAGGGCTCTGCACCTCTCCTGGGCAGCACAGTAGAGCTGTAGGCAGGGAAATGCGTGAGCCAGCCCATGATGGCCTGAGAGGGCCAGACTTGGTACTGACTCTCTCATCTGCAATGTAGTGGTAGAGATGAGGGACAGATTCTTCTCCATTCCCCTGTGGTCTCCAGCTAGCAAGTGAGCAAGAAAGCAGGCTCTGAACCTTGTCAGCACCCTGTTCCCAAGAACATGAACATGAGAGACCTGGCCCAGTCCCTCATCTGCCTTATGGTGGCAAGGGCAGAGGAGAGATGCCCCCTCACTCAACATCTGAGACAAATGAGAGAGCTGCCCCTGCCCTCCACCAGCTGCAATACTCAGGAGAGAGGGCCACAGGGTTTCAACAACACAGGGCCGCAATGGCATGTCCAGGAAGAATCTCAGTGAGGACCTTATGCCAATAGTCTAGCAGAGACCAGGGGCCTCCAAACAAACCAGTGATTCTTTGTGATGCACATGTATATACACATGTATAGATAGAAGGATTTACTGCCTAAAGAAAAAAAGTAATAAAAAGAAATAAAAAGCTCCAGTGGTAAGACTCAGCAAAAGAATGGAGCCTGTGGAAAGCAGCACTAGGGTGTGAAGACAAGATAGAAGACTTGGATCATTTAATAGAAGACAATGACAAAACAAAGAAGAGCTCTGAAACTCCATGAGAGAACCACACCAGAGGAATAGAAAATATTTACAGTACAACCATAGGGGAAAAAATTCCAAACCTAGAAAAAAGAGATGTCTATATAGGAATAAGAAACTTACAGAATATCCAGCAGAGATCAGAAATGAAAGTTCCCTTCCCAGAGGAGGGAGGGCACTGACAGTCCTACCCAGTGACGACACATGTTAGCCGCGCCAACAAGCAACATAGCATGATAATATCTAAGGATGTAATTGTGGCACACACACACTTTGGTGCTAACCAACATCACTGTAATCAGACTTAAGATCTACTCAACAAAAGGGAAATCATGGCTAGCATCAGAACCCTAGCTAACTATTCAGTACAAGTAAAAATGATGGTCACTGGAGGAGAATCTATAACCAGTAATTTACTAAACCAGTGTAATCATTAACAATAATCTATAAACAGGTGTCCTTATACTCACAGATAAGTATATTCCTCACTCATTATCAAGGAAACTTCTCTTTGAAATGGATGGGGAACAGTACAGAAAACCATAACCAAACACAATACAGAGTTGTGGAATCCAGTCCCAGTGAATATATCTAAAAAACATTTTTATATCTAATGCTCAGGAAACATTGGGGTTGGGGTAGAAAAGGGGATTCAAAGAGCCAGAGGATCATGGAGTTTGCTGTAAGGTTATGTTCCCTTGTAATGTCAGAAGTTATCATAAAGACCGACCAACATAATTGCCCAAATGTGAGTTTAGCAGGACAATAGCAATGTACATGCCAAAGTGGACTGGGAGAAGCCCACGAACCCTCAACCTCACACAAAGAACTATAGGTAACAGAGGAAAGCTTGGAACAGGAAGGTAGTAGTTGTCCCCAGGAACAGCACACCAGTGCAGAACTCTTGAAAACACATACAAATAACACTGACAGACCCAACATGTTGTATTTAGAAATAGATACATATATACATATACACACGCAGTAACAATTAACGAAAAAGGAGACCATGAATTTGAAGGAGAGCAGGGAAGTGTTTGGGAGTGTTTGGAGGAGGAAAGAGAGAAATGTAACTACTACAATCACAAGGATAAAATAAAGTTATACTTAAAACACTAAAAACGGATGAAATAAAAAGTGGAGAGGAAGGAGAGCAGGACCAAGTCACTTGTAAAAGTAGGAACAACAGCTGACAATCTGAGGAGCACGGAAGCCAGGGGACCTGGAAAGGTATGCTCCGACTTCTAAAAGACCACAACTGACGGTAAGACCACAACAAAACAATCCATTGTGATTTAAGAAGAAATAAAAACTCTCCATGATAAATAAACTAAAGGCATTTATAGCCACAAAGCCGGTCTGAAGAGGATAATAGAGGAAGTATTTCAGACTGAAGAGATCAACATATCCATGAAACCAAGAGAACTAATAAACAATACCAGGGCCATCCATCAGAATAGTCTAAAACTCAAAAACTGGCAGGAGATAATATACATTTTAATAATTCAATTCCACAATAAAAAGAGACAGATCAGCAGACTGGGTCAGAAAACAAGATCCATCTTTTTATTACCTCTGATAAACACATCTCACCACCACAGGTACATACTAACTTAGGGTAAAGGGCTGAAAGTCATTTTAAGAAAAAAGATAATTCTGAGCAAACGGAAGTAAGAAACATGCAGGTGTAGCTGGTTTTAGTATCTGACAAAATAAATCTCAACCCAAAAGTCACAAGTGACAAAGCTCACTTTATATTGAAGAGAACAACCCTTCAAGAGTATATTACACAGCGGCTAAAAAGATGATTGGCAGTTAAGAACATTGGTGCTCTTCCAGAGGACCCAGGCTTGCTTCTTAGCATCCTGGGTAGCATATAACCATCTGTATATAATTCCAGTTCCAAAGGATCTGATACCTGTGGTGGTATTTTGTGTATGTTCTAACAAATACAGCTTGTCTGAAACAAAGGAGCAAGCCATAGCCACACTCTTACCTTGCCAACTCCTCAGCTAAAAGCGCTGAGCTCCTGTCTCCTCCAGCCTTATATTCCTTTCTCCACCTAGCCCATATATACACTTCCTGTCTCAGCCACCCTAGTGCCAGAATCCCAAGTGCTGGGATTAAAGGTGTGTGTCACCATTGCCTGGTCTCTATGGCTGACTAGTGGCTGGCTTTACCCTCTGATCTTCAGGTAAGCTTTATTTGTTAGAGCATAAACAAAATATCACCAAGTCCCCTGCTTTCCCTTTTAAAAATTTATTTATTGTCATTGTTTATGATAGTTGGTTATAAATTGCATTGGTAATTGTCAGGGAAAAATCTAAACAAAAGATATTAGACTCATGGTTTTTGTTTGAAAAAAAAAAAAGGAATACAGATATAATAGGGGAAAAGGGTAAATCACTGAATCTACTCTGAAAAAAAAAGAACAGAAATAATAAGATAAAGGGGTAGATTATTAATCTACTCTGAAAAGAAAAAAGGGGAACATGGATAAAAAGACTATTGTATCTACTTCTAAAAAGCAACTACTAGTTTTAAATATTTTACATTGGATTTTTGTATTTTATATACAAATTGCGTATTTGATACAAATTTGAAATTAATTTTGTTAGGACATACTGTACATACATTTCTACTCTTGTTCAGGGTATTGTACCTATACAGCTCATTTAACAATGTAATACAAATTTCTAGTCCTTGAAAGTTATTATTACCAAATAATTAGGATAACAAAGAAATACAGGCTAGTAGTTAGCAACCTATTACAATAAAACTTGTAATCATGTTAGGTTATGTTTTAAAGGTCAAACCAAGATATAGACAGGTTGTCTTAAAATACTTCAGTGATCTACAGAATATGACATTTAAGATGTTTTAATACCATAGGTTCTTTTTTAATGACAATGAGACATGTCTGTTCCTGGCAGCACCAATCTACTTCAGAAAAGATAATGGGCTCCTTATGGAGTTTACTTTCTTTGTGGCAAAAGTTAGCCACTGGTTAAGAAACTGCCCTTGCTGGCAGTATGCTGTCCAAAATGGAACAATAAGGGAACAAAATAAAGGACTGCTAAATTTTGCCAAAACAAGGTAGGGCAGCCCTTCAGAAAATCCTGCTTCATAGATAAGTCTGTCAAAAATGCTAGGTCTGTAGGCTCAAGATGGATGCCCCAATGTTGCAAAGAAACTTTGGGTGACTGTTCAGGCAAACTGATGACCCTGTTATTAGGTAACATTTCATCTTTCTGGAGTCTTTGATGGAGTTGAAGACTAGATAGTCATAGTTACAATTTTTATTAGTTATGATGAAAGGGTAAATTAGATACAAAACTTTGGACTCACCAAGATGGGATAAATAATTGAGTATTTTTTCTGACTTTGTCAAATATAAATAGACTAAATATTTAAACAGTAATTCTTGCTTGATAACTGTTTTGTCACATGTAATTTTACTATGTTAAAGTTAAAACCTTCCTTTCTGATTAGACAAAAAGAGGAAAATGTTGTGTGATAATGCTCTTGTACAATGTAAAGATTTGCTGCTCAAATTAGTTAAATAAACACTGATTGGTCAGTAGCCAGGCAAGAAGTATAGGCGGGGCTACCAAAGTAGGAGAATTCTGAGAATGGAAGAATAGAGTCAGAAGTCACCAGCCAGATGCTACCAAGGTTTATGTGGTAGAAAAAGAGAACCAATTCGTGAAAATTGTAATCTGATCCCCACATGTGCACCATGGCACAAACACACAACTACACACCCCCTGACACACACACACTAAATAAGTCTAATTTTAAAAAGATATTAAAATTCTAAACATATGTGAACCAAATGCAGGTGTGATCAATTTCATAAAACAAATACTTCTAGATATAAAGCTACAGATTACTCCCAATACAGTAACAATGGTAATTTCAATACCCCTCTAGAGTTAAATGACATGATTAAGTCAAGACTTAACAGACATCTACAAAACATTTGACTTAAACATTAAAGAAACACATTTTTCTCAACATCACATGGAATTTTGTCCACAGTTAATTACATATTAGGAGAGAAAGCAAGCCTCAACAAATATAAAGAAACTAATCTCCTGTATTCTGACAATAATGAAACAAACCTAGATTAGTAAAACTACACAAAGTACACAAACATGAATATTAACACAATATGGAATGATGAATGGATCAATGAATAATCAAGAAGGAAGGTACAGCAGCACAAGATCAAAGCCAGTCGAAATCCTAGCACAGATAGAGGCAGCTGGTGGGGGGGGGGGGGCGGCGCACATTCACTACCAGCAGAATGCCCATGTTCTATACTCATGTACATACAGGTAGTACTAACTGGACAATGTTGTATATTAAAATAAAAGTATGCAGTGTTTTCCAGAGGGATGTGTTAAGGAGACACTCAGGGAAGGTTGGAGGAGGGAAATAAAGGTGGATATAATCATAATACACACACATGGATGAATTCTTGAAGAATAAATTTTTAAATTTTAATTTTATCCTTTTCTTTTCAAATGTGACTACTAAGGCCAGAAAATGACTCAGAGAGTAAAGTTCTTGCTACACAAACCTGACAACCTGAGTTTGATCCCTGGTACCCAGAGGTAGAAGGAGGGAACCAAGTTGTTCTCTAGTCTCTACACGTATGCTATGGCATGTAAGTAAAATAATGATACTCGAGACGATACAAAGCCCCACATCATCTGAAGCTCTCCTTCCTAACCTTGTTCCCTGTAAATTTTCCCTTTTACTTTCAAATTTCTGCTCCCACACATCTTCCATGCCTTATTCCTACTGCTTCAAGCATCTGTTCAGAGGCTAAGGCAGCAAATATATCTAAGCATCCTTTATTAGCATTTTCTAATTTACTATGTTTCATTGTTCACACAGCATATATAATGGTGTATAACATATTTACATGTATTTGTTCATATAACCAACATCTGTCTATAATCTAATCATTTACCAGGAGATTAGACTTCTTCTGGCCTTTGACGTATATGTACTCACATACATGTGCCACACAGACATGTACGCATACACATTATTTTAAATAAAAGTAACCCATTATTATAACAACAATGAAGGAAAAATACAAAGGAGGCTGGGCACAGAAGTGTAGCTTCTATCTCAGCACCAGAGAGCTGAGGTGGGAGTATTGATATAATTTCAGCACCAGCATTTGCTACAAAGTGAGTTTCAGGTCAAAATGGGCAACAAAGTAAGATTACTTTTGTCTCTAAATAAATAAATAAAAACTTAAATGTATAAAGGATAAACATCCAAGATGATTTAGCAAGTAATAGTGCATACAGCCAAGCTTGACCAGCCAAGTTCTATCCCAGGAAGAAAATGGTGGAAGGAGGGAACAGATTCTTGCCAACTGTCCTAACATTAAAAGGTAGGACCTGAAGTGCATAACTGTAATCTCAGTACTCAAGAGGTGGGGGAAGGAAAATTAGGAGTTCAAGGCCATCTTCAGCTACAGAGGGAACTCAAACCAACCAACAAAATAAAAGCTATATAATTGTTTTTCCTAAGAATTATTCCTGTCTTTCTCCTAGTTGTTAGGACCTCTTCAAATATTTAAGTAATAAGATTATTCTATTAATGCTTGCAGTGAATTTTTTTGCCAATGACAGGTTTTGGTATTTGCTTTTTCTCTGAGACAGGACCTCATTTTGCAGTCAAGTCTATCCAAGAACAATGTGGCCCAGGCTGGCCTCAACCTCCCAGCAATCCTATCCCAGCCCATTAAGTGATGGGATTATAAGGCATGAGCCACCAGGTCCAGCTTTTCTTTCTTTTCTGAGACCTGCCTTACCTCAGCTACTAGTAATCTTATTGCTTCAGCTTCCCATGCACAGAAATTACAGCTATGAGCCACCACCTGTACCTGGCAGGTTTTGTTTTTATATATAATTCTCCACATATCTTTGGATGTAGTCAACTTTGTAAATCTTTTCTCTTAAAAATTTTAATATGAAAATGAAGGAGGTCAAAGTAATGTTGATTTATTTTTGTTCTCCAATCTGAAGTACAAATCACATGTGGGTAAAAAGATGGTCGGACAGGTAGACAGACAGACACACAATCATAGTTTATTTATTTTAACAAGTTGCATTCCCAGTTGTAGACTAATGTAAATTATCACTAGTATTGGCACTAAGACGTATTAAGAACCACAAGTTATTCACTCTTACTCCATGGCTAATGTTTTAAAAAGAACCACAAGGTATATCCCTAGCCTTCTCTTTTTCTATGGAAGACATTCAGCCTCAAAACACTTGTCTCGCCCACCTTTCTGCTCTATTTTTTCAATTGATTCTTTATATTTAGTTAAAACATCATTCTGTTCTTTTTCTATTATCTTACTCAGGAACATTTAATTCTTAATTTTTTCCTGTCTCTTTATAAGTAAAATAAAATACTTATTTTAGTACAACACAGTTTTTGACAAATAATTTATTAAGTTTACTATAAATCCTCACACAACCTGGCTCATACAATTCTTTATAACCATTGCTCCCAAATGTATCTGGTTACACTGGGCACAAGAGGAGAGGTAGGGTAAAGTTGTATTCAAAATGCACTTCAGAAAACCAAAACAAACAGCAGGGCAGTGGTGGCAAACGCCTTTAACCCCAGCACTCGGGAGAAAGAGGCAGTCGGATCTCTGTGAGCTCGGATCTCTGTGAGCTCGAGGCCAGCTGCTCTACAGAGTGAGTTCCGGGACAGCCAGGGCTGTTACACATATAAACACTCTTGAAAAATCAAACCAAACAACAACAACAACAAAGACATTTTAGGGTCTACTGGACATCTAACAAATCAGAAACTAAGTCGAAATTCATGCTTTTAAAAAAGCTCTGACTCTTGTTATCAGGCAAGATTGGGGAGGACTCGTTTATGCCGTATAACCTTTTCGGCTCCATTTCAAATTACGAAGATAATAGTTATTTTAAGTGGAGTATCTCTACCACATTGAATTTACCTTTATAAAAGAGAAAGTGCTTGGTGACTCATTTCTATAACCTCTGCACATGTTCTAATTTCTTAAAGTTTAGCCCATTTTTAACCACTATGTTCTGTCACCATCAGACACACCCACCAGATGGCATGTAAGCTTTGCTCATAGGCCTCATAAGAGAATTAGCAGAAAGCAGCATATTTTATCTCAGATGAGCAGCCACTGAGTGGCTGTAGTAGATGGAGGCAGCTGGGTGTGACCACAGGATCAGAATTTAGGACTATAAAAATATACTAAATAGTACTTAATTGAAAACATTCTCATGAAGGTTATGAAACCTCTCAGATGATATTCACACTGTAGCAACAAATCATTTTTAATTTACACTCAAGTAAGACATTTTTCTACTGTTAACAATTACAAATAGATCTTAAATTAAAAAGTCAGACTCTGAAGATTTTACACTTTTAGGACATAAGTTCAAACAGAACACAAGGTGGTTTTCTTAGAAAATAAAAAAGGGGATCACTACGTTCCATAACCTCATACTAAGCAGATCATCAAGCTACTGTAAGTTATTCGTGTTCTCATTGGACTATCAGATCTACTCCAGGAATATCACTGATAATGTAGCTCCCTACATTAATACTTCTTTTTGTTTTGTTTTTCGAGATAGTTTCTCTGTGTAGTCTTGGCTGTCCTGGAACTCACAGAGATCTGCTTGCCTCTGCCTCTCAAGTGCTAGGATGAGATTAAAGGCGTCACCACCACAGTCAGGCATCACTTTGCATTTATTTATTTACAGTGTGGAGTGGAGAGCAGAAGCCCACTTGCAGTTATTCCCTCCCACCAGTGGGTTCTGGAGAGCGATCGTAGGTGGCAGACATGTTTATAACAGGAGCCTTTCTGTCAGTCCTGTATCTTTAGAAGACTACAAAGAACAAGAAACCTTATGGTCATATATCAACATCAACAAAAACTTACTGTGTACTAAAACTTATTCATACCTATGCCCGGCGAGAAAGGCCTGAAATTCTAGCTATTAAAGAAGTTGAGTATAGAGAATTAAAAATTCCAGACCTGCTTGAACACTTAATGAGAACTTTCCTCAAAAAGTAAGAGAGGCCAACAAAATAGTTCAGAGAATTAAAATACCTGCTGCCAAGCCCACCAACCTGATTTCCATCCCCAGGAATCCTATTTTTCTCTAACCTCCACACATGTACAACAGTATGCTTATGTACATATAGAAACACACAAGACAAGTAAATGCTTTAAAAATTACTTTTTGTGTTTGGTTTGAGACAGGGTTTCTCTATTATGTAGTCTGGAACCAGGCTAGGCTAGAACTCAACAGAGATCCACATGCTTCTGCCAACAAAGTGCTGGGATTAAAGGCATGTACCACCACACCTAGCTCAAAAAACATCTTTTTATTTTTCCCCTTTAGTGAAAAGGATGGATGGGATGTATCTCAAAGTTTGGAGTGCTTGACTAGATATACAAGTCCCTAGATTCAATTTAAAATACTAAGGAAAAATAAAGAACCCACCATATCTATTAAGTATCACATTCCAATAACCCAACTGTTACTCTAGCATGTAGAAGGGTAAGGCAGAATCATTAGTTTGAGAACAGCCTTGAGGACAAAGCAAGTTCCAGGCCAAACTTAGTTGCATACTTTCATTAAAAGTCCTTTCTTGATGGCTCCATGGTTAAGAGCACTGGCTGCTCTTCCAGAGGTTCTGAGTTCAATTCCCAATACTCACAGGGAGGCTCGCAACTATCTATAAATGGGATCCAATGCCGCCTTCTGATGTGCAGACAAAGCACTCATATACATAAAATCTTTTGGCTATTTCTAACTCCATCATCCTTCCCTGAGTATTTATACATAGTTAACAGTTGGTTAACAGAAGAAGAAATGTTTTTTTCAGTGATACAGCTACTTTGTAAGGTGCACATGTCCTATAAGCAAACTCTCACGTATGCTTCTGTGGACAACACTAATGAAACTCACTGGGCCACACATACAGAATAGAGGAGGAGAAGGTGGGCTAGCTGGGAAGGGCAAGGCTAGCTGGGAAGTAGCAGTAGGGAACAAAGGCAAGGAAAGGGGAAATGACTATGATAAGATATATTATCTACATGTATAAAAATGTTCTAATGAAACCCGTTATGTATAATTAATTTATACAAATAAAACTCTAAGAAAAAAAGTTCTTTCTGGTACAAAATAAGCATTTCAAGTCAGGGTTTTGTAGCATCATAAATTTGCCAGATTTTCACCACAAATAAGTAACTTACCAAAACCAAAGTTCTGTCCTGTTAAGTTTCCATATTTAGAGCTGTCACTTCAAAATTTACTTGAAAATCTGTTGCCTGAAACGTGTTTTTTTGTTTTTAAACAAAACAACAACAACCCACTGTTACCACACAATAAGCTCCTGGATCCTTATCAGCATGGAGCACATCCCTGAACCCCTAGCACTGTGAAGCTGAGGGAGGAGGATTACAGGGAGTTTAAGGTCAGCATGGGGCATGACAAGGTGGCTCGTGTGCGTGCTGCTCTCCCCCCCCCCCCCCCACGGCCAGACAGGGCTATTTATTGAGACCTTGCCTCAAAAAAGGAAAACTTCCTATTTATATAAACTGAATGTGTAGACCTCAATTATAACCCTAACACCTGGAAGGTTGAGACATGATGATCAGGAGTTCAAGGCCATCTTCAATTATATAGAAAGTCCAAGGCCAATCTAGGCTACTAGAGATAGAGAATAGGAATTAAGGAATACATATGAATGTGTGTACATAGAGATTTATCTCTGGGCTACAAAGTGAGTAAAGTCAGCCTAGGCTATAAAGAAAGACCAGGTTTCAATAAACAACTGTTGTACAGTGCTTGCTTAGTATGCATGAAGTCCAGGGTGCCACATCCAGAACACACAGAACAGAGTGCTTGCACATGCCTGTGATTCCAACACAAAGGAGGAAGCGTAGTGTTAGATGTTCAAGTTATACTTAGCTAAATTAGTTTGAGGGCAGCCTCAACTACAAAGAGCCTCTCTTACAAGTAAACAAAAACGTGAACTAAAAATTGGCTTTTATATAGGGAATATATAGATATACCCTGTTTATACAGATATAGATGTAGAGACATAGGACACATATGACAGATGGATAGATGGAGAGAGATACCTCATATAGTATAAATATAATAAAAATAAATGTGGACCAGTGAGATGGCTCAGCATGTAAAAAATACATTTGCCTGACAAGTTGAGTTCAATCTCAGGAATCTACATAAAGGTAGAAGGGGTAAAGAAATGACTCAAGGTTACACGCACACACATATATACGGTGGCATATGTATCCACACACACACATTATATGTTGAATGAACATATAATGATTGCATAGTTTATTTTAATGGTGATACTAGGTGTTCATCTTAAGAAAATTCAGCTGCTTTGCTTCTCACTTCTTAGACGTCTTAATTTGAAGTGTCACAGTCTCAGTGATCTCTGCACTATTTGATTCCCTCACTATAGAATGTGGCGCCCTGTCTACATGTACAATAATAGTAAGTGACACTGACTGCTGATACCTACAAACTACAATGCTATTACAGTTATATATTCTACACAAGAGCAAATACTTTTTTAAAGATTGTCTATTCCATTGAAACTTGTATTCTTGGTCAAGATTGTTGCTGATATTCCTTTAAAGTATATGGAGACCAATTTTAGAATCTTAATCTTAATTAAAGCAACAAGCTAACGAACTTCAAAATCTCTAAACTCTGCTATCCTTATTTGAAGAAAGCCTTTAAGGAAGCCTACAGATCCTAGCCAAAAACGAGAACATTTTATTATTTCCCTTTAACATTGGAATCATTTCCAGTCTTAAGCCAATCAAATATTTAGAAACTGCATATTGACCAATGTACAAAATTTAAAATGTGGCTGAAGATTTTTGGCTATTAAATATTACTAACTTTACAGGGTAAGATATGAAAAATAATAAAGGCCTAACATAGAAGATCTGGTGCTGGGGTCAGAGAGGCCCCTGTCCAGAGGCCCAGGGGATCTGATGCCCTCTCTGGTCTGCACAGGCACCAGGAATGCAAGAGGTGGAAGGAAAGCCTGAGGTAAAACACCCACACATAAAAGTTGTGTTTAGCACCAGTTTTCCAAGGCTAAATTTGCCCGGTGTGGGTGACACATATCTTTAATCTCAACACCCTGGAAGCAGAGGCAGGCAGGTCTCTATGAGTTCAGGGTCAGCTTAGTTCCAGGACAGACAGGGCTAAATAGAGACCCTGTCTTAAAAAAAAAAAAAAAAAAAAAGTCAAAACTCAAAACCCAAATCAAACCAAACCAACAAGAAAAGCATAAGGGGTCTAAGATATGCACAGCTCAGTGGGTCAAGCCTCAGTTCCACCTCAGGATCCAGGATCCATGTAAAGGTGGGAAGAGAACTGCTCCACACACGTCTCATGACACTCATGGTCCATCACACTAATAATAATAATTTTTAAAAAAAAAAAAAAAAAAAAGCATAAAGGCTAAGGATACAGCTAAATAGGAGCATGCTTGTCTACAAGCTTGTCTAGGTTCAATCACCCATACTACCAAAACCAAAGACACCCCCCATAAAGTGAGATGGAGGTAGTGGTCCAATATATCATCTTAGCATTCTGGGGACAGAAGCAGGAGGATCAATAGTTCTAGCCACGCCCAGCACGGGGGCTTACAGCTTTAAAACCAGCACTTGGGAGAGGGAGGTAAATCTCTCTGAGTTTCAAGTTAGTCAGAACTACATAGTGAGACCCTGTATCCTGTCCCTACAAAGTTCTAACAGTCTAAGCTACATATAAGTCCCTGTCACTCCTCCCACTGCCCCAAAAATAGTTATAGCGTGTATAAGTGTAAATTTTACTAGAGCACAGAACTCCCTTTATATTCTTTATAAAAAGAAAGGTTTTTACTTTACTCATAATGAATTTGATGAATACAAAACTTCTAAAAAACATACGTAACTGCTTTATGTGTATATTATCTTTACTCCTGTGCTTTCCAGCAAATAAACATCACCTTTTTCCCATGAGCAACCATCCTAAGCTTATGATTTCTCTTTTCATAGACAAACTGCAAAGTATCACTTCATACACTCAAAACTTTTCTCCTACATTTTTCATTCAGAAAATCTTTGGAGTAAGTCTCATGCTTTTTATAGAAATGACCTATCAACATGGACAACTGATGTTTCCTATTCCATTTTAAGCCTTTGTACTTATTGTGCAATTACAAACTATTTCCTACATACTTTATTTGACTTTGGGTTTTAAGAGTTATGTCTAATATAGCGACCTGTTTCCTGCAACTTAAATGCAGTAAATTAACTTTATTTCCATTATACAGCTTTTGAGGCTTCTTTAAAACAGCCTCTTTAACAAAAACTTACACTCTTTTGTTATGCTGATTCTCAAATCCTGAATATAAAGGATAAATTTTAAATAAATTATATGATAAATGGCTGTTTTATTTATTCACCATTTATGTCAGATTTACGACCCCCTGTCTCCTCATTCCAGCTACTGTTGAATTTTGAATGAAACAACTTCAATTGTAACAGAAGAAACATCTGTTGCTTCCCCTCATCAGGGCTTTCCTGACTGAAAGAAAGGTCTCTGCCTGCCCCTGACTGCCCCATGCTAAGTTCCTTAGACTTTTTCCTTACATTTGAAGAACAGTATTTAAAATGTTGCCATATCCATTAAAATATTATAGCTTACAAAAAAACATTTTTCAAAAAAGTAAAAGGACTGTTAAAAAACATTTTTTTTAAACATTCCTTCATTGAACACAATGCAGACATCAAGAGTATACTGAAATGATCAATTCAATCAAGCTGTTATACATTCCTGGCTCACTAAGAATTGTTTGGGAATAAGATTTTCTTCACAGTACCCAGATTCTGTATAGCATCTTGCATGCTATATTTTCCTTTGCCAATCCAAAGCTAACATAATGGCAGTCACTACCCCAAGAGGCAGACACCAAATGGTGCCACCCACTCTCACACTGTGCCTCATAATAAACCATCAAGCAGTGGAATGCACCGGCTCCTTTATGAGCAAACAATACCGGAGCTTCATTAGAATACAGCTGACATTTTCAAAGCACAAATACTTTTAAGGAAATTGTACTTGGGAGAAAAGGGAACAAAATAACTACAACGGCTGAATTGTTTCCATGTGCAGGTTGATTTCTACAGATTCTGAGGAAGCATACTTTTTTGCTGACAATTTAAAAGTTTTCATGAACAGAAAAATATTTAATAAGGGCAAATCTTATTTACAGGGAAAAAAATGAAAGTAAAAACTACCACTAGAATTGTTTCCACGAGGAATAACCATGAAGTTCCTTTTAAATGACTGATATCTTAGCTGCTCCTTTAACTTTTAAATGGAAAAAATAAATCCAGAATTATTTCTACATTTTAATTAATTTATATGAATATCTGTGGATAAACTAGGCTAACTCTACCCCTCCCCCATCCCCTACCCCCATGCTCTGTAGTTTTTCTATCTGTAACCAGCAAGGACGTCTTGAAATCAGCATGTTCCTGGCTACTTTTCTATTTAGCATGGCTTAACAAATACAAACACTGTAAAAACTCACCGGGCTGTGAGAAACAAGCTCGTCTCTCTTACCTGGTCTAAGGAAGCATGCCTCTCACTGCAGTACCAACAACACTCTACAGTCTTTGTTACCATTCAGTGGAAACTTGAGACTGTGTCAGACGTAAGCAATCGAGCTCAGACAAGCTCAATTTAAAATACTTCTCAATAAAACTAAAAAGATGCTCAAGAAAACCCATCAAGTGGCTTGAACAGATTGTGTAAACGCCCAACTAACAAAGAACAAACATCCAAAGAAACTCAAAACACAGGTGCTGAGAAAGGGGCTTTTCTGCATGGAGCTTGGCTTTCTTGCTTAATTACAAAAGCTTTTTAAAATTAAAAAAAAAAAAAAAAAAAAAAAGCTTAAAGGTTGAAGATGATAAAATGCCTACATCCAAGCTATCATTTTTCTAAATATCACCTGAATTTTAAGTAGTTTAGAAAATAAAGTTAACTTACTCACAAGACCTGTATAATCTGAATTATACATGTCCGACTATGTGCTGGCTTCAAAGCAGTCACAACGCAGAAGACCTTAACGCATTTTGAAAGCAGAGCAAATGCACCATGAATTTCGGAGAGAAAAAGGAGAAACTTGAAAAACTACTGGGAGCTTTCTGAGCCTGTTAGAAACTGTCCAGCCCTTGTGGGAGGGGAAAAAGTCCTCGCCCTGCCCCTGAGATAGGCCATGCTTCATCACCAAAGTGAATGACAGGACCGTTTCTGATATCAACAAAGAGCAGCTTAGTTGTGCTGTTTCCCCTCCCACTTTCCCACAGTTAGAAGTCTTAAACTTTGGGGTTAGTCCTTTTTATATCTAGGGTTAAGTACCTTTCTCCATTTTCTCAAGAGAGCACCCGATTATGCTGTCCTAGTTTTTAAGTTACTAATTAAAATTACAAACCTAATCATCTTATTCCATTTTCCTACATGGTAAATTTAACAAAAGATGATCTTTTAAAGTTCATGTCCAAGTCTACTCTTTGCAATATTAGATAATTACAAGATTAGCTGTCAATTTTCATATGCTTTTGCTGCAGTAACATTACAAAGAGATGGAAATAAGATTTCTAACTGGGTGGATGTAAAAAGAATTACTAAAGCATACAGCTTTGAGAAAGTTTAAAACAACACTTCCACCAACATGCACTTACTGGATATCAGTCATAAGCCAAGGACTCTTTTGGAGCCTGGGGATACGGTAGTACCGAAACAACAGGTAAAAGTTAAGCAAAATCCTCTCTCTGGTGGCCTTATTAGTCTCTCGTCTCTCAGCTCTCTGTGAGTAACTATCCAGTGACTGAGATGCCTCAGACACACCACTGTACTGGAAAAATTCTCCTCTGAAATAAGGTTTCTTGTTTGTTTTGCCTGATTGCTTGCTTGTCCCACCTAGAGCTAGACAGCAACTAAAGCTCAAATATAATTTACCTTGGATATATTGTTTCAGAAAAGCTCCTGCTTTGTAGCCAGCCTGACCTACAACACCTGGAAATACTGTGTCTGTCCTAAGTGTTGGGATGATAGAAATGAGCCACCAAACACATTTTTAAATGTGTTTCCTGACAACAGCTCCAGGAATACAGGAATTTTGTGCTTTGCTTTTAGTACTGCATCAGCATCTTAAATAGTACCTGTCTGACAGTCCAATAAATACTGACTGAGGGAGATCAGGTAATTTTTCTTATTCAAACCTTCATTTTGTTAACACATATTACACTAACATGCACACAGACAAGCACCACCAATGATATAATATGGGTACAAACTAAGCTGGTTTATAATGTGTTAAAATGGAAAACACGACTTCTAAGACCTGAATCTTTTCATATTCTATTGCCTTAAAGTATCAACAAAGTGGACCAGAAGATGGCCAGTGACAGGAGCACTTGCTGCGCTTCCAAAGGATCCAGGTCTGGTCCCCAAGTTCAGTTTCCAGCGTCCAAATCCAGTCGCTCAGTTAGTCACAACTGCATTAACTCCAGCTCCAGAGGATCTGATACCCTCCCTACCCTACCTCTGCCTTCTCTCTCTCTCTTTCTCTCTCTCTCCCTCTCCCCCCCCCCCTCTCTCTCTCTCTCTCTCCCCTCTCTCTTTCTCTCTCCCTCTCTCTCTCTCTCTCTCTCCCCCCCCCACAAATATTTAAAAATTCAATTAGCTAAGTTCATATGGCAAGTCAGATTTCAAAAATATTCTGATTAAAAGAACAAGGTCAGAAACTACATAGAATCTATCAGTTTTGCATATTAAAATTTTTGGGTTGGAGAGATAGATCAGCTGTTAAGAACTGGCTATTCTTTCAGAGGACTGGGGTTCAACTTCCAGCACTGACATGGCAGCTCACAACCACCTGTAACTTCAGTTACAAGTCATTTGGCCTCTGCAGACACCAAGCATACAGATGGTACATAGAAATACATGTAGGCAAAACACTCACATACATCTAAAAAAAATTAAATCCTCTGTTTAATCCACTGGAAATAGTTTTGCTTTATCCCTGATCATCTTAGCAGAAAGTCCTTCTGACAGAGAAAGTAAGTATAAGTCTCTATAACCTGTCAGATCAGCTAGAGGGCTGACCCGTGTCACTAGAGACTGTGATGTTTATGAAATAGATGAAGTCATATCTACTTTACAGTTTCAAAGAAAAAGAAAATTAGATTTAAATCTACTCACCATGCCTCTCAACTACAGACCATTCCTTTCCTTACCCAAAGCTGAGAATTCTTTACAAGTTCAAATATGACTAACTTTATATATATATATATATTATTGTTTATATATATATATTATTGTTTATATATATAAACAATAAACCTAAATAGCAGCCCAAAGACAGGTCAAGCAAATGAACCAGAGATCTCACTGTTCTTGCAGGAGCACATTTCCTTCCTAATCAGCATTCATTCTCACCTGTTACACATCAGTCACTCAACTAGACAGCAGACCTACCATCTGTCTACTCCAAACACAGCACCTTCAACCTCCTTGATGTTTCCATTTTGCTGCTTACTTTACTTCCCTGTTGGCATTCTCCAGTCTCAACTGCTTAATTTCACCTTTGGCCTTCAATCTACTCCATTCCCTTGTCTCTCTTAGCAGACAGAATAATCATTATCCTCTATGCTCCTTCACAGGAGTATGACAGTGTGTGAGAACTGCATAGGATGATCCCCTTTCAAACAAAAAACATCTTTGAAGAGCCATCAAGGTGGCTCAATGGTTAAGGGCACCTATCATCACGCTTAATGACCTGTGTTGAATCCCTGGGATCCAAATGATAAAAGGAGAAAACTGACTCCCATTAAGTGTCCTCCAACCTCCCTTATAAACACCCACACACATCCCCACACAATGCTTTTTCAAATTTTTAAAGCATTCTCTTTTAAGTGGGGACTGGAGAGATGGCTTAGAGGTTAACAGCACTGGCTGCTCTCCTAGAGGGCCCAGGTTCAATTCCCAGTGCCCACATGGCAGCTCACAACTGTAACTCCAGTTCTTCTTCATCTTTATATATAAACTGTATTTAGAGGGTTACAGAGATAGCTAGGTGGTTAAGATCACTAACTGCTCTTCTAAAGGACCCAGGTTTGATTTCCAGCACCAACGTGGCAACTCATACCATCTCTTAACACTAGTTCCATGGAATCTGATGCCCTCTTCTGGCCTCTGTGGCCACTGCACATATGTGGTACATAAACACATGCAGCCAAAACACCAACACACAAAACAAATTTTAAAAATCTATTTGTGCATTATTAATTACAACTATTGGCTAGAAAACACCAGATGGGGCTAAGCAACTCACTTTCAGGTTTGCATATTGATTTCTTTGAACTGGGATTTACTATATTTACTAGCAACCTAGCATCAGATAGATACGTTTACCGACAAGAATATATAAGGAAATGATACTGACAGAACAATGATAGCTAGTTAGCTATTTGAACAAGTGGCAATTAGTAAGTTTGAACTTGTGCTTTCCTACATATTAAATACAATTTCTAATCTTAATCAGTATTAGACCTAAGTAAAGGATCCCTGAAGCTACTTGAATAAATGTTGTTTTTTTAAAATGTCACATAGTAAACAAGTTTATCTTTGTTGCCCCATGTCCTGTTTTTAGCATGGACATTCTTCAAGGTTCTACCTTTGATATTTGCTAAAGTCTAGATCTACACTATCTCTCAATTGCCTAAAAAGATGTTAAAAGCCTTGGTCCTAGCTGGGTGAAGTGGCACATGCCTTTAATCCCCATACTTAAGAAGGCAGAGGTAGGCGGGTCTCTTTTGAGGTCAGCCTGATTTATATAATGAGTTCCAGGATAGCCAACGCTTCATAAGTAGCCCCCTAAATAATAATAATGATAATGATTAATAATACTAATAATGTTTTGGTCCTCAGTCAATAATCCTGTTGGGAGGTAGCAGAAACATTTAGATACAGGGTCCAACAAGATGTGCCTTTAAATGGGTTTTGGAAATGTCAAAAGATGAAGGCTAGGTTTCCAACCATGAGGTAAATGGGCTTTTTCTGCTAAGTGCTTCTGTCAAGATGTGCTGCACCACTACAAACCCAAAGCAATTGGGCCCATCAATTATAAACTAAAACTCCCAAAATAATGAACCCAAACAAACATTTCTTCTTTTTAAATTGATTTGCCACAGATATTGGTTACAGTAGATGGATGGTGGTGGTATACATCTTTAATCTCAGCACTCAGGAGGCTGAAGCAGAAGGAACTCTGTGAGTCTAAGGTCAGCCTGGTCTACAAAGGGAGTTCCGGAACAGCCAGGGCTGTACAGAGAAACCCTGTCTCAAGGGGAAAAAACAAACAACCAAAAGGAAAAACAAAAAACCAAGCAAGCAAACAAACAAAAACCTCAAAAGAGTCAGAATAACTAAGACAATTTCAAAACAGATTAAGCCTCTTGATTTTAAGGCTTAACTAAAAGTACAACAAATTTTTAAGCTTGGTATTATTAACACTTTACACTGCTAGTTCTTTGAGGGGTCTCTCTTATGCATTAGAGATGTTTAGTAGTATCCATAGCCTCTCTCTCCAACTACCTCCAGCTGTGAAAACAATAAATGTCTCTAGACATTGCCAAGTGCCCCCAAAGGATAAAGTTGCTCTTACATGAGAACCAATGAACTTTATGGGTATAGTACAGGTGGAGGAAAGACATCTATCAATAGAACAGAATCTAAATTCAATCCTCAATTATAACCATTTGACATGACAAAATTATTCTATAACAAAGTATAGTATTTTCAATAAATGATGCTGAAATCATTAGATATTCACATAGAAAAACAGCAACTTTATCCCTCATATCATTCATCCTACAAAATTAAAGATGTACCAGACATAAATTTAAGAGCTATAATTATGCACTCGGAAGGCAGAGGCAGACAGGTCTTAGAGTTTGAGAAAGGCCTTTTACAAAGCAAGTTCCAGGACAGCCATGTCTGTTACACAGAGAAGCCCTGTTTTGAAACAAACAAGCAAACAAAAGAGCTATAATTATAAAACTTCTAAATAAAAACATAGGGAAATTTTTAGTAAGATAAGCCCATTATTTCTTTCCCAAACTAGCCTAGAATTTACTGTGTAGCACAGGTTGGTCTTAAGTTCTAGTCTTCCTGCTTCTGCCTTTAATTACAGGCGTGTGATGCACGCCTTACTCCAAACTATATTTTTAGTTGGTAAATTTCACATTAATATGTAAAAATAACTGCTCTTCAAAACTTCAGTTAAGAAAAAAACTTAAAAAGGAGATAATGTTTGTTATACACATATTATAAAGAACTCATATCCAGAGTTAGTAAGGCAGACAATCCAATAGAACAAGCAAAAGGGGGCTCAGGATGTAGCTCAGCTGGTAGAGTGCTTTCCCAGCATGCACAAAGTCCTGCTTTTGATCCCTATAAACTGTACATGAGTTGTCCATAATTCCATCACTCTAGAAGTGGAAGCAGAAGAATCAAATATTCAAGGTCATCCTCAGCTTCATATAAGTTCAAGACCAGCCTGAGATCTATGAGACCCTATTTCAAAAAGAAAGGGCTGGGGTAAGAAGAAACCCAAAAATAATTTAAATATCTATCTAAGGAAAAAAGATACACTGATGGCAAAAAAAAAAAAAAAAAGCACACAAAACCACTCAGTACTTCATTATGAAAGTATAAATTAAAATCTTGACAAAGGGCCAGTGAGCAGGTTAGCAAGTAAAGATACTTGTTGTCAAGCCTAATGACCTGAGTTAAAATTCCTGGAACCTACATGTTAGAAGAAAAATCACTCCTGAAGGGTGTCTTGCTTTCTGTGGTGTATAAATCCTGCATGCAGACTCTCTTAAGTCATTTTTAAATTTGTTTCTGTGTAGAAGTACTTTACCTGAATATGTGTTTGTGCACCATGTGTGTGCTCAGTACCTGTGGAGAAGAAAGTATTAGATACCCTAAAACTAGAGCTACACAAGATTGAGAGCTGCCATGTGGGTGCTAGAATTCAATCCATGTTCTCTGCAAGAGTAGCCTATAGTCTGAACTGCTAACATTTCTCTAGCACTGCTCCCCAAACACAAAACTAAACAGCTAAGTAAATCTTGGAACAGCATATAAATTCATTTTTACAGAATGAAGAAAGCAAACAAAATCAAACCCTAATCTTCAAAGTACTGGAAAAGAACTAAAAAGCATTGCTAGTTGGAATGCCAACTTATGTAGATACTTTGGAAAATGTTTTGTGATTTCTTAAAAATAAACACATACTTACCATATGACCGAGCTCCACTTCTAAGCATTTACCTTAAGAAAATGAAAACGTGTGTCATCACATAATTATTTGAATGCTCACAGCAGTTTTATTCATAATAGCCTCTAAGTGTTGGAAATGTTCAACAACTCCTGAGCAAATAAACAAACTGGGTACACAGTCAAATTGATTGTTACTAGCACAAAAAATCCTGGAGCCTAGCATGGTAGTAGCACCTGTCTGTGATCCCAGCTCTGGAAGTTTATTTTATAGCTGATTGGGTTTTCAAGGCCATCTTTATCTACAAAGTGAGTTTTGAGACCAGATTAGGATATAGGAAGTCTGATCCTGGGGAAAAAAAAAAAAAAAGAAAGAAAGAAAGAAAGAAAAAAAGAAAAGAAAAAGACAAGTTTAAATTTTTAATCTCAGTACTCAAGAGGCAGAGGCAGGCACACCTCTGTGAATTCAAGGGGAGGGATAGCCAGCTAGTCATTTCATCGCGGCTCAGGCATAACAAGCTACATTATCAAAACTACTTAAAGGGCTGTAGAAACAGCTCTGCATTAAGAGCACTTACTGCTCCTACAGAGGAGCAGGTTCAATTCCCACATGCACATAGTGGCTCATAGCCATCTGTAATTCCAGTTCCAGGACATTGGAGACCTTCTGACCTCTGTGGGCACCAAGCAAACACATATGTACATGCAGGCCAAATACCTACACACAGAATAAATAAATCTAAAAACAAATAAAAAGAGTCCACTATTTATGTCTCTAGATCATGATGCTGAAAAGTATGGAATTTTATGTTATGTAATTCTACCCACCTACAATATATGCTATGAAAACAGTTAACACCAAAGATAAAAAGATGTGGTGACCACAGTCTCTTTTGACTTTGGTGTTTTTCCTTTACTTTCTGCTTTAAATTGAAAAACTACTTGGATTTTCTTTTCTTTTACAATTTGCTGTATGTGTTTGTTTTGCTTTTAGAGATGGAGGTCTAACTTTGCACTGCATATTGCTCTTGGACACCGGATCCTCCTGCCTCACTCTCAAGTGTAGAAACCACTAGCACTTGCTACTACATCTGGCTCTAGATTTTCATTTCTAAAAATTAATTCTCATTTATTCTATTATCTAGATATGTAACATGACAAACATATAATTGTTATCTCAATATACTTTATATTGAGAATACACAGAAAATGCAAGCAAGAGGAAATGACTTTGGTATTGTACTTCCTTCAGAGAAAAGGCTAGAGAGAACAGAGCGGTAAATAAAACTACTTGCAGAATAGTTTGCAAGTGTCTACGTTCAGATCACTGAGATATTTTAAGATATCCTGAAACCAAATACAGACTCAAGGATTAAGCCAGACCCATTCACTCTTTTCACTAAAGTATAACATCTATCAAGCCTCGCCCAGTAAGAAAGGCCAAACTCGTCCTAATATGATCTTATCTTCAGAAGTATGCCAAGGAACTTTTATAGAAGCAGCAACAATATGCCACTTTCCTATTCCTCAAAGTAGTACAAAATAAAACAGAAACTTTAGTACTAAATATCACATGGCTTGGGTTGTCAAGTATAAGGAAGAAAATATGGTGCTGGGTATAATACATGCTTGTATCCCCAAATTTTGGAAGTAAGGACAGGAGAATCAGGGGTTCGAGGACAGTTGGCTACACAGAAAATTCAAGTCCAGTCTAGGCTATAGGGAGACCTTTCTCAAAAACAAACAGAACATTGGCACAAATCAGTAATCTGCTGAACTGAACATGGAACTCTATATAACCCACCAAATGTGTTACGACTCTGAACTCTGCTGAGCATGGGAGCGTGAGCCTTCAATCCCAGAGTGCTTGGGAGGCTGAGCCAGTCCAAATTCTGTGAGTTCAAGGGCAGCCTGGTCTACATAATGGGTCTCAGGATAGCCGGGCTATGTAAAGAAACCCATTTCACAAAAACAAACAAGATTTTGAACACTGAAGCAATCTTTGTTTACTGATGACTTCCTACTTAAACTTTCCAAATTCCTCTAATCTCAATCTCATTCTCAACAAGTAGTCAGACTTTCACTTGGAGAGAGATTTGTTAGTATTGTCCCTCTAGAGGACTACCAAGTAACACTTTAAGTAGCCTTCAGTGGTTTCCACACAATCACCTCTTAAGATTGCCAAAGATTAAAAACAACAATAATAAAAGTTTTTCACAACAATACCCAAATGCAGTTACACACTTCTTTTATAACTGACTAGGTATTGTTTGGTTATCTTGAAATAGTCTCAGTGTATAGCCCAGACTGACACTGATTTATGGTAATAATTCATACATTACTTACATAATACTTGCCTCAGCTTCCTAAGTGCTAGGATTACAGGCCTGAGCTACTACCCAGCTAACTAAATGGGCTTATCTAAAGAATTCAAATTTGAGCTGGAGAGATGGCTCAGAGGTTAAGAGCACTGGCTACTTTTCCAAAGGTCCTGAGTTCAATTCAGAAACTACATGGTGGCTAATAATCATCTGTAATGAGATCTGGTGCCCTCTTCTGGCCTGCGGGCATACATGCAGGCAGAACACTATACAAAATGAATAAATATCCAAATTTGGTTTTGAAATATAAAAAGACAGAGTGAGTGTGTATAGAGGAGAGGGAGAAGCCAGGCTTACTTACACACACACACACACACTCACACACACACCCCTTCCTTAATAATGGAGTGCCTGTGGGGGAAAAAAATCTATGTCTAACACTTATCTAAATAACAAAGCAGAAAGTTTTCCACCTGATATAGGGAAGGAAAGAATTTATTATCCAACCTTTTTTTCATAGACCTAACCATTGAAAATAGGAAAAAAAAAGGTGAAAATGAAGAAGTAAAACTGTCTGTATTCACAGATAGCATCACAACATAGATAAAAATGCTAAACAATCTTCAAGACAGCTACTAGAATAATGGCCTTCACATCTTATGGAGGCGCTTTTTTCAACTACGGTTATCTCTTCTCAGGAATGTCTCTAACCTGTGTCAAGCTGATACCAAACTAGACAGCACAGGAGCTCTAACAAGACTGAAGTTTAGATGCGAAAGATAACAACAGGAAACGAACAGGTAAAGTAAGGGGGGTGGCAAGAAAAATGGTGTCAAGAGGCTGGAGAAGACAGTTCTGTTGGTAAAGTGCTTGCCTCATAAGCACAAGGACCTACCTGAATTCAATCTTCAGGACTTAAGAATGGTGTTATGTGCTTATAATCCCTGAGGTTCACTGGCCTGCCATCCTAGCCTAGACCAGTTAAGTACTCTGTTCAAAAAGCCTGGACTACACCTGAGAAAAGACACTTAAAGCTGATCTCTAGCCTCTCCCTCTCTCTCTCTCCTCAGCATATGAATCTGTGTGCGTGTGTACTGGTGATGGTTAATCACTATTGTCAACCTGGTAGGCTGTAGAATCACTAAGACAGGCCTACATGTGTAGAGGTGGAAGAATAACTCTGCAATAATTTCTCTCCTTCCACCTTTACATGGGTTCTGAGGACTGAACTCCAGCTCTCAAGCTTGCAGTGTACTCTTAAATCATCCTGCCAGGCCCTCATAGTATCTTGGTAATCTCCTAAAAATCGAAAACCGCTTTAAAATTAAGAGTTTGTTTTAAAGCCGAGCAGTGGTGATGCAGCCTGGTCTACAGAGTGAGATCCAGGATAGCCAGGGCTACCCAAAGAAACCCTGTCTTGAAAAACTAAATCCAGGGGGTGGAGAGATGGCTCAGTGGTTAAGAGCCCTGGCTCTTCCAGAGGTCATGAGTTCAATTTAAACAGTCCCAAATAATCAGGAATAGTCTAATATTAATTACATGCTGATTGGCCTATGGCGCAGGCATATTACTTGCTAACTCATATTCTTAAACTAACCCACGATTAGCCAAGTGGCTTAACACCTTTTCTCAGAGCATTTATGTCTTCTTTTCTTCGTGTCTGCCTAGCATCTCTGTTCTGCTCTTCCTCCTCTAAGAATTATCCTAGTCTGGTAGCCCTGCCCATACTTCCAGTCTGCCTTCTGGTCAATCAGCCGTTTACTAAACCAGTAGGAGGGACAAATATTTACAAAGTCAAGAGCATAATCCCTCAGGAGAGTGGGTATGCTGTATAAAACCAAACTCTCCACAATGGGATGGCCCAAAAGATAGCCTTTCACTAATCCAGTAAGATGCAAAATAATCTGGGGGTACAGGCACACTTCGAAGAGGTTTGTTGCCATGCCCCTTCCTTGTACCATACATACCTGAGGGTTGGAGATACTTCTGCTAGGTTGGATGAATTAAATACAATAGGTTTAATTGGGCCTGGGGTAGCAGGGGCCAGGTGGCAGCACTGAATCACCAAAGACAAGATGATTTTAGTGATCCTAATGGGCAGGATAGAAAAGGCCATGTCCATAAGGTTTAACCTATAATGGTCAGCACAGGCAAAGTGAATTTTATGGTAGCCTGACTCATATGGACCTTTGATATTAGCTAATCAGTCACCATGTTTCCAGGCATGAAACAGATAAGAAACTGGATTTTTGTTTAATCTGTATAAGCAGAAAAATTCTCAAATTTTGGATGGTGGCAAAAAGGAATCTTGGCCTGGGAACCAATTTGCAGGCTCATAATCCCTTGAATGAAGGGATAGCCAAGTCCCCTGAGGAAAAACCTTGATAAAATACCTAGAAATCTTACTGTTAGCCTTTCTCCAGTCCTTTTTCCTGAGGACCTGTGGTCTTTTAAAAGGCAACTGAACCAGTGGGTGAAAAGAAACAATCAGACTTTTGGGGGGGTCTATTAGATGCTGGTTAAATGATGCTGACTCCAGGAGGTCCCAAGAAACATTGTGGATCCCCCAACTCATCCTATGATTAGTTCCCCAGGCCTAGAATGTGTAATTGGGATAGATATAACTCTGACTGGTACATTGATGTAGCAAATCTCAGGCTAGATTAGATTATCTAGCAAGATCCTACTTAAAAAAAATAAATGAATGGCTGAATGAATAACCACCAAAAGATGAAATGAGGATTTGAGTTGTTGGACGCTGGCAAACTGGCTTCTCTTCAAGCCTGACCACTACCCGGGACTAATGAGACCATGGAACTACAGCCATCACTTTACTAAACCAGCACAATTCCTAACTGTATTCTACTGATCCTTAGACCCACACATAAGAGTAGTTCCCACCTCTCATCAAAGAAGTGTCTCTTTGAAAACCACAACTGGCCAAAGTGCAGAAAACAACTAACCGTAGGCTGTCCAGCATCAGTGGATACTTACCTACCACAACAGCATTCAGGACTCAGGACTCATGAAAGGAGGGACAGGAACATTTTAAGAGCTAGAGGACAGGAGCCTGTTCCAGTGTGTGTCCTAGAAAGGACAGGGGAGCTACACCCACGAAACCTCGACAATATGATTGTCTGATCAATACCTGAACACGAACATACATACACACGCACAAACACACATACCATGGAGGCATATTTATTCACAATTGATTATATAAAAGAATATTTATTGAGGTGTTATATAAACACTCACTGATACAAATTGAACCTTAAGACAATTTTTGGAGAGCAGAACCATCCCATGTCCCAACGGACCTCTCGTGGAGAAAGCAGGACCAAACAGGAAAGGGAGGAAGGTCAGCATGCAATGGGGTTGTCAATGGGGGCCAGCCACGCCCCATTCAGGGCCCTGAGACTCCAAAACTAGGCCTCGAGGCCTCCCTCCATAACGCCTGAATCTCACTACAGTGGCACAGGCCTTTAGTACCAGCACTCAGGAGGCAGAGGCAGGCAGATCTCTGTGAGTTCAAGGCCAGCCTGGTCTACACAGAGAGTTCCAGGACAGCCAGTGCTGTTACACAAAAACCTTGTCTCAAAAAACAAATAATAATGATAATAATAAAATCATCTTTTTATTTTGTCTCTTCAAGAATTCTTCATCTCCAACTTTCCCAGTTGTTCTCCACGGTTAAGCAAGCTAATCAAACTGTTGTAGGATTTCCATATATCCAGGGCAAACCTCTTTACCCAGTGTTCACACCCTTCACAAGCCCATTTCAACATCCTCACTTAAACTGTCTTTTTTCCTTTCCTTGGAACTTTTGAAGATGTGTTTTCAGTCACCATCCCCTTTAATGACTTGCTGTGTTCCATCATCTCCACCCCACCCCGTCCGCTTTCCAGTTCATCCAGGCTGTAAGAGACTCTCAAGCACATGTTGGAGATTTAAGTGTACTAAGATGCTAGTCTCCTTCTGCCCTATCCCTTAGGTGGCTACAGCTCTTAGGAGTCACACCTATGCCCTTTAACAATCTTTTTTTAGCCCTAGTGCATTCAGTAAATGTTATACCACCATTTTCTATGTATGACATCATGAGAGGAAGAAAGTGAAAAACACGAAGACAAAGTATTTCTCAAATACTTTTATAACACACAAACTCTTGGAGTAATTCCTACAGATGATGAATAGTATTTACTAAGCTAAATGTTTTTATGCCAAGTACAGACTTCTATAGACTCCATGGCACATCTCATACAGTAGACAAAATCTTTTAAGGAAGCTAGTGTTTTCTCAAAACTGTAATACAATGTCAAATATTTTGTTCTGACTCTGTATAATGAAAAATATCGAGTATTTACAAAGCAGGAAAAAAGATGATGCCACCCACAGCCATCACTCAACTTAAATACTCAATCATCTTATAAAGAATATATGGGTAGAATATTTTGAATCCAGTTGCAGACATCCTATCATTTTATCCATAAACATTTCATGTATGCCTACATGGTAAAAGATACCATAGAGGGATGAATATAAAAATGTTGCCAGTTTTCATGGAAGCTTTTCTGCTGGTCAATCAGATATCTGATATCAAGTATGCCCCACTAAGTCACGGAGTAGGTAGAGAAATTTATCCATCTATAATGGTGGCTCACAACCATCTGTAATGAGATCTGGTGCCCTCTTCTGGCGTGCAGGTACACATGCAGGCAGAACACTGTGTACATAATAAATAAATTTAACTTTTAAAAAAGCCTATTTATTCTATTTTTCTCTACTGTATTTTTTTGCAAATTAAACAACTTGAAAGTAGAAAGTCAAGGAACAGTTTTTAATTTTTAAATGTTTTATTAGCATAGATTAAGTACACATAACAGATTTTCATTGTGACAGTTTGTACACACATACAGTATATTACAAATATCTGTCTCCCTCCTATCTCCATTGATCCCCTTCCCTCCCCAACTAGTCCTCTCTGTACTTTCATGTCTTTGTTTTATGCTGTTTGGGTTTTTTTTTTTTTTTTTTAAGAGATCCAATAGTTTTCATTAGGGTTGTTGCAGGAACATGAACACCTTACTAGCAGCTACACCACTGAAAAAAATGTCTTTCCTTCATCAGCCAATAACTACATATGATGAGAAGACAGAGGCCCACTGAGCTCCTCAGCTCCTACCCTGTTTTATTCTGGTTTTGAGACAAAGACTCTTTCTACAGTCCAGGAGAGTCTAGAGCTCAATATAGAGCTCACACTGGTCTCAGTCTCATAGAAATCCTCCAGGCTCAGTCCCTAAGCATTAGAACCATAGCCATGTACTATCATACACAGAAAAAATAGATTTAAAAGTGCAAGTTGGAATAAGATTGATGGTTAAGGGGCTTTGAGAGTTCTAAAGAGTTTTTTTTTTAATTGTACATAAAGACCTTTACCCCCTAGAGACAACTGATATTCATAAACCTCATTCAGTATGTGGTGGCATCCTAACACTATGTAACTACTGTACAAAGGGAATTTTTATAATTGTATATTTTATAGAACTACAACAAAATTCCAGAAATTTTTTATTCAATAATCCTTACCTTTTGTTGGACTGAAATTCTGATCTATAAAGCCCCTCAGTTCTGCATTTGTAGATGTCAAACCAACCTGGATTTTAAAAAAATAATACTCAGATCTGAAGTATTATAGCATTACTTAATAAGCTATTTTTATATCTTCTACCAGTGATCAGTATCAAGTCTTCTGAAATAAGTCAATAAAAAAATCATCCATGTTACCAAATATGTTACTAAACAGAAAATGTTACCATGTTGCTTGAAATGGGAAAACTAGGAATTTTAAATTAAAAATTAATGGAATGTTACTTATGAGTTAAATCAAAATCCACACATTTTTAAAATATTTTAAAAGCAAGTAATATGGCAGCTGCCAACAGATAAATCACAATTCCATCCTGAGGGCTGGAAGCAGCAGGATACTTGCCTGGCATGTGCAGTGCCCTGGTTTGATCTCTAGCACTTTAAAAATAAGAATAATAATATCCTCATTGCTGCCCTTAATTTCTAATGTTCTTAATCACTTTCACAATGTTTATAAGAACTACCACAGAAGTATCATGAACACCTCAAGTCCATTTATCTGGGGCCACACTAGTTCATAAAAGCCCACTGTTATGTACCCTGGCCAAGTCATTCAAATTACAAATTTGCAAATCAGAATGTACTGCAGTACTTGCCAACACTGGTTGTTATAAAGACCCAAGGAGATAAGTAATGCAAAGTATGCAGGATAGTACATGGCACACACTCTTCAATCTATGCCAACATTCATTACTAGTTAGTATTACGTATCAGTAACTATAGCAATCTGTTTCCAGATGATTTATTTCATTTAATGTAATATCTATAGGCTATCTGGCATCACAGATGAAAGTATCATAAGAAATATTTGTTTTTTGTTGTGGATACAAAGCCTTATAAACCACAAGCTGGCCTCAAACTGTATAGCTGAGGATTAATCTTCTGATCCTCCTGTCTCTATCTATCTCAAAAGTGTTGAAATTACAGGAATGCATAACCACACCAGATTTTCATCAAAATTCTAAAAATCTGATTCAGAGCTTCATAGAAATCTCCATTTGAAAACTTGGCACAGGGGCCATTAAGATAGCTCAGTATGTAAAGTGTTTGCTGAGTAAACCTGAAGATCTGAATTCAAACTCAAACCCACATAAAGATAAAAGGGAAAATCAATTCCACAAAGCTGTCCTCTGACCTCCAACAGAGCACTGTGGCATGGTTGCCCCCCCATCATACACACACATAATAATAATCTTTTTAAGATTAAAAAAAATCTTAGTTTAATCTCTAAGTCCGAGGCCAGCCTAAGTCTACAGAGCGAGCTCCAGGACAGTCAAAGCTACCCAAAGAAATCCTGTCTCGAGGAAATAAAAAACAAAAAATGAACTACTTAGCTCAAAATAATTTGTAGTAAATAGATCTGTTATTACTGTATACTATAGTTTTATGAACTAAAGAGTTGTGATCTTATAACATTACAAATTTGCAATATTGTGCAAACTTTCAGCATTATAAATTTGTAGTTTGATACCTCAAACCCTCTTTTCAAAGGTATCTTTAAAAGTTTTACTGGAATAAAACTCATTATATGGCCTCAAATTATTGCTCCTTATCTTGATGTTTTGATACATGTCTAAATTATTAAATTATCACTACAATCAAACTAGTTAACAAATCCTTATTTTTATGGTAGACTGAGTGTGTGTACTGATTTAATTATATATATAATCTGTGCTGGTATAACAAAGCAGTGTTTGCCTTACATGTCCAAGTCTCTGGATTCAATTCTCAGTACTGACCCTAGTTCCCAAAAAACTATCCTCATAACAAATTACAAGTATGTGATACGACACTTCAATAAGCACCATGCTGCAAATCTTCTCTTCAGTAACTTAAAAGAATTTTAAAGAACACGAGGCTTTGAATTTTTATGCACTTGACTTTAACCATCTTCACAGCTCCACACTGGACATTTTTTCTTAACTATTTAATGTTTTACATTATATATCCTCCATAAGCACTCACTTGGTCCTTTACAACTGAAAAGTTTAAGAGCAAATGATTTCATTATTCAGTGGTTAAAATCCTTTACTAAGCACAGCTTCCTATGACCAAAATATATCTATGTATCATTTAACACAGTCAAGTAATTTTGATATGATAAGTGGCACCTAACATTAAATTTTTTAGACAGAAATTAATACTGAAAGGTCTAGAAACCAGCTTCTCAATTCTACGCAATAACGGTATAGCTGCTTTGCACTGACATTTCAGTTTATTTAGCCTTAAAAAACAATGCAACAAATAACACATCATGGCTCTCCTGGACTGCTTTCAAACATAATGTTAAACATTCAAGCAACTGAACATCTGTGGAACTCTGTGCTGTCGTCACTAAGAAGCCCACTCACACTGTAAGTGATTCTGCTACCAAGAGAAGACAAAACTGTAGTCTGTCATACTAACATAAGACATACTAACATACTAACATACTAACATATTTTACATAAGAAAGTAAAAATGACAAAGACAACTTTTAAATATATATACCCCATGCTTAATCAGGGACCATTTAATACATACAGTACTTCAGGAGAGTTGTTTTACATTTTTATTTTTTAAAAACTAACAGCTTAAAAAAAAAAAAAAAAAAAAAAAACTCAACAAGAACCAGATTTTCACAGACGTCAGTTACGGGTTACTGTTGGGTTTAAACACCTGCTCTTCACATCAGTCTCTGCAAAGTAAAGCAGCAAACAAACCCATAGACTTTTTCAACAGCCGTATACCCAGACCTTAATTGTACAGTTAAAAATTAGATAAAGGTCAACTGGGCCTCAATACTAACTTTAATCTTGGAAGTTATTTTAATCTAAAGTTCATAAAAATACTATAAAAACCCATTTAGTTTAATATTAAGTTCTACTTTCATACTTTAAAGATTCAAAGTGCATTACTTAAAAGTAAAAAAGTTGGCTAAGAAAGACATTTTAAAATATTCTTCCCCACTGAGGAATTATGATAGCACATGCCTTTCTTTAAGCCTAGCACTAAGGAGACAGAGGCAGGAGGATCTCTGTGACTTGGAGACTAGTGTGGTCTATAAAGTGAGTTCCAGGACAGCAAACACAGAGAAACCGTTGTCTAGTAAAACAAAAAGCAAACAAGAATGATAAAAGTTATTTCCCAGCCTGCAAAGATGGCTCAATAGTTAAGAGTGTGTACTATGTAGCACTCATGTCAGAAAGCTCACAACCATCTCCAACTCAAGCTCCAAGAAATCCAATGCTTTCAATCTTAGCAGACACATAAATTCTGCAGGACCTGATGGTGCATGCTTTTAATTCCAGCACTAGGAGGCAGAGGCAGGCAGATCTCGGTGAGCTTGGGGTCAGCCTGGTATCACAGTGAGTTCTGGACAGTCAGAATAGTGTAGACCTTGTCTCAAAAAATAGTCAGGAGGCAGAGGCAGGTGGATCTCTGAGTGGGAGGCCAGTCTGGTCTACAGAGTGAGTTCCAGGACAGCCAGGGTTACACAGATAAACCATCTCACTACAAACTGTGGTGTGAGTTTCTGGCCTAGCCTAGCCCCACGGTTCAGACCTGCCTGCTGCTGCTGAGCCCTGCAAAAATGACTCAGGCACTTATATTAATTACATGCTGCTTGGCCTATGGCTCAGGCATATTGATAACTAGCTCTTGCATCTTAACCCATTTCCATTAATCTGTCATGCCACATGGCTTGTGGCTTACTTATTTCTTTACAACTTGCTTCTTCGGCGGCTGGATCACATCTCTCTCTGACTCTGCCCTCCTCATCTATTTTTAGACAGACAGTCGGTCAGTTAATGTATTCTTTCTTTAATTCTATCTATTTAAGGATTAAGGTATAGAAGTATTAGACTTTACTCCAAATGCTTGGGAAGCAGATCTCTATGAGTTTAAGGCCATTCTGGTCTACATAGTGAGTTCCAGAGATCATGAGATCCTGTTTCAGAGAAAAAAAGCTCAACTAAACAAGGAATTATGGGGTTGGATAGAGTGATTACAAGTGATCACTGCTCTTACAAAGGATCAGATTTGGTTCTTAACTTTTAAGGTGATGGAGCTCACAATTCCCTACAATTCCAACTAAAGAGGATCCAAGTGCCCTCTTATAGTCCCCATATACATCTGCATGCACATGTATACTCAATGTATGCACACGTGGTGATATGTTATATATTTAATAAAACCAGTCTGGAATATCAGAGAACAGATCCACCTACAGCCAATCCAGGAGGGTCAGAGAGTGGTAACTCATGTCTTTACTCTCAGCACTGGGAAAGATCAGAGTGGTATCATGCCTTTAATCCAATAAATCCAGAAAGAGAAATATTTCCGTGTTTCTGTGAGTTCAAGGCCTAACTACCAAATAGTAGTAGCTCACACCTTTAATCTTAACCTGGATGTGAAACAACTGGGGATGGAGGTATTTAAGGCAGGCACAGGAAGACAGATGAGGCAGTAGAAGCCACTGAGGAGCAAACTGAGGAAGCTGGAAGACAGCTGGGTAAGATTTGACTGGTCTGTTTCCTCTCTCTGATATTCCAGCCCCCCCCCCCATATCTGCCTTTGAGTTTCATTTAACACACCCAGAATTCATGCAACACACACAGCAATAAAAATAAATCTTAAAAGTGAATTAGTTAAAATAAAAGGAACTAAAGTGGGCATGGTGATATAAGCCTGTGATCTCAGCATTTGAAGGGCTGATCCAGGAGGAACCCAGGATCAAGGCTAACTCTGAATACACAGTGAATTCCAGGACAGCCTAGGCTACCCAGTGAGATCCTGTCTCTTACAAAGCTCACACATCCTGTTATACTTTTTGATTAATTAGATACTAAGAAATGTCTTCAATCTGGGTATTTCATTATAAATTTTCATAATTTAAAACAAATTTAATGAATTAAAGGTACAGATATGATACAAGCAAAATAAATATGGAATATCTGAGTATTCTAATGCCGTACTACAAACTGAGAGCAGTTACTAAAATTATGCTAAATAATATTAATATCCATGCCTAGCCTTGTTTGTTTTTTGTTCTTTTTGTAAATGGCCTCGAACTCAGCCTCCTCCTCTTTCAGCAAATTCTATTGGTCTGCACCACCACAACCAGCTTTGTTTTAAGACAAAGTTTCACAATGTAACCCTGTCTTGAAACTCACTCTGTAGACCAAGCTGGCCTCAAACTCACAGAAATCTGCCTGCCTCTGCCTCTTGAATTCTGGAATTAAAGATATGTGCCATCACCTGCTGGCCTTAAACCTATTTTTAAGAATCAAATTGTAATTCTCAATAAAAATATTATAAACTGTATTGTTATTTAGTATTTCTGACATAGAAAACAATTCAAATGACATGATCTGTACTTAAAAGTAAGCTTTATCTTTCACAGGCAAGATGATTTTGGAATCATCACTATAAAATGTATATATGTAAACACCAGACATAAATACCTTATATCAAAATTGTGCATATTTGTTTATGTTGAAGTAATGCGTAAGTTTTAGTTATTACTTAGATGCCAATAGTTTCCAACATGTCATCATATACATTTTCCAAACAGAAATGTAGATAGCCAACTAACACATAGAACATTAATTTAACCTAACTTGTAATTAGAAAGAAATCACATATAACCTTTTGCTGGTTAGAGTGGCTAATTTTAAAAATAAAAACCTGTAGAGAGTACTCTTGCTACTGTTGGGTTCATTGCCCCTTGTAATGTTCTCAAACTTTTTACACTGCTTAAAAGAAAAAGAAGGTTGTGTGTGTGTGTGTGTGTGTGTGTGTGTGTGTGTGTGTGTGTAAACATATACATAAGAGAAATGTCACTCTCATATATTACTGGTAAGTAAATAAATAAGCAGCCTTTAGAAAATATCATTTAACAATATGATTCAAGAGCTCTTAGAGCAAAGGATATAACTCAGTGGTAAAGTGCTTGCCTCATATGCATGGGGTCCATCATTCAATCTCTACTACTACTAATAAGGGAGAAAAAATAACCTCTGGAAAAAAAACCATATATGCTCAATAATATGACTCAGTATTTTCTAAGATTTTTGTTTAATGGAGATAATCTAACAAATAAGCAAAAAGGGACATAAATGTTTAAAGTCACGTACCCCTAAGAAGTAAGAAGCAGAAAAATTAGTTTTAAAACAGGCTAGATCAAGAGCTAGGATACAGCAATAACTTGTCTTTAAAGGAAGATGACTAACACCTGTAGTCCCACAAGTTGGAAGACTGAAGCTAGATGACCACCATGAGTGCCACCTTGGACTGCACAGTGAATTCAAGGCCAGCCTAAGCTACATGGTGAGGTCCTATCTCAAAAGAAAACTCTTTATAATGCTATAGTGGTGCATAACAGTAATCTTAGCATTTGAGAAGCAGAAAAAGCATTCAATGCAAACCTAGGATACATAAGTCCTTGTTTCAAATTACAAATATGGCGAGAGATGATGTGGGAATGCCTTTTGTATGCTGTGAATCTCAATCTTTAAACAAAGGAGTTGTTTTTGGGCCATGACAGGCACCATAGAAGAAGGAGGAGGAGGAATCAGAATAGGTAGGAAAGGAAGGGCGGAGTCAGAGGAGACCGAGCTGAAGCCCAAAGGAGCAACATGTAAGGAGCACAGGTGAGCCACGGGCCACTTGGCAGACAGATTAATAAAAATGGGTTGATTTAAGATGTAAGAGCTAGCTAGCAATGTGCCTGAGCCATAGGCCAAACAGCATAAAGTTAATATAAGTGTCTGAGTCATTTCTGGGGGTCTAAGCGGCGGGCGGCTGGGTGGCTAAGGGGTCTGGTGTGGCAGATCTGTGGGTCCAGGCCCCTGACTGCCAGGGACCAAGAAACCCCTTTGCTACACAGAGAGATAGTTCTATTGGTAAATATGCTTCGCACAAGCCTGGTGACCTGAGTTTAATTCTGGTATCTACAGTAAAAGGAGACTCAATTCTTAAAAAGCTGTCTTCTGACTTGCACAAGCACCCTATAGCTATGTGCACACCTACACATAATACAGATACACCCATACATAAATAAATAAAAGTTTAAAACACTATAAGGGAAAAAGTAGAAACATCTTAAACTGGGGAAAACTTAATGACTATTATCAAAAAAAACCGGTATATTGTCTGTGGTGACAAATTGTGTATCTAATAAAGTTTGCCTGAAGATCAGAGGACAGAGTCAGCCATAGATTTAGCCATGAAGGGCAGGGAGTGGTGAGCCACACCTTTAACTCTAGCCCTTGGGATCCCATGCCTCTGCACACACACCTTTAATCCCAGCACTAGGAAAGTTGAAACAGAAAGTGATATGGCACAGGAAAGAAGAAAGGCGGGAGGAGACAGGAGTTCAGCCCTTTGCCTGTACCCTGCCCCTTCCTTTTCTGCGAGGACTCAGACACATTCAGTCTGGGGATTCCTGAGAAGTTGGCTGGGTGAGAAGTGGCTATGGCTTGATCCCCTGTCTCCCCAAACTTTTAGCTTTTCCCTAATATCTGGCTCTGGGTTATTATAAGACCAGGTTAGAATTTGTGTAACACATTGTCCATACCATGGGTAATATAAAATAGCCTCTTAAAATATTGCAGAAATATCAAGATAAAGTACTTATTTTCAGTTTAAAAAATTACAGTATATGTAAAAAAGTTTCATTGAGAAGGCAAAATATACTGCACTTTGGATTATTTGTCAAATTTTCTTTTGCAAGACAGACATGGTATCGCATGTCTGCAATCCCAGCTCTTAGGACACTGGTGCAGAAAGACTGAGTTTGAGGGGCTGGCCTGGCTACTAGAAAGCAAGACACTGTCTCTAAAAGAAAAAATCTATTTTTTTATACTAGGTGAACTTAAAATATAATATACCTGAATTTTTGGTCACTGTACGAATTATTTTGATGAGACAGAGAATATGTTACTGCTTCATCTCATCCTCTTTGGAAGGGATGCATGCCATATCCTGTGTGATTCTGGCAAAAACATTACCGAGAGGCGCCTGGCCCAGGCCTCACACTTTTGGCACTAGTTTCTTCCACACAGTGTGGATTTGTGAGCCAAGCATGGTAATCAAACTGCCTCTGTGGAATCTGAAATTGATTAGAAAAGCTGGAAGTTCCTTATTTTCTTATAAACTAACACTACGGACCCACATAAGCCACAGCCAAAAGATGGGGGTGAGAAACAAAGTACATGATGCCATCCTTCAGTCAAATCTAGAGTATTTAAAGCCAGAACTCTAGACTTTTCAGATAATAAATGAACACATTTAATCTTTAACTTAAATTAAGTCTTGCTGTGCTATTGGGTTTTTTTATTGTTTTGTTTTTGAGACAGGGTCCTGATAAATTGCCTAGTCTAGCCTCAGATTCACCATCCTATCTCAGGCTCCTGAATAGCTGGGATTACAGTCATACACTTCCATAACTGACTCCTTAACATCTTTTAATAGGATTTTCATTTTTCCTGATCATAAGTATGATCCAAAAGACCAAGGTAACACACACGCACGCACGCGCCTTCTGTTTTCTTAAGAGAAATGCTTTCCTAAAGACTCTGCAATTAGAAGTGACAACAACGAAAGGATCTGTCAGACTGCTTCTTTCCCTCCTGCATATCTCCCTCAGAATATGCATAGAAGAGACAGTAAGAGGCTGGCTATGGACCTAAGGTGATCTTCAAGTGAGAGGAGAAAAATGAAGCAGACGGGTAACATCAGAAAGGGACATGTGGTGACATATTTTATATTTAATAAAGCCAGTCTGGAATATCAGAGAACAGATCCACCCATATAAATCTAGGAGGGTCAGAGTTCAAGCAACTCACACCTTTAATCCCAGCACAGGAAAGACCAGGAGTGGTGACCTAGCCTTTAATCCCATAACTCCAGAGACAGAGACTTTCTGTGTTTCTGTGAGATCAAGGCTAACTACCAAATAGTAGTAGCTCACACCTTTAATCCTAACTCCAGGATTATGATGCAGAGTTGAACCCAGAAGTGAAACAACTGGGCAAAGAAGGTATTTAAGAAGGTGTAGGCAGAGGGTGTGGTATTCTGTAGAAGTGTCAAGGAGCCAGGCTGAGGAATCTGGAAGACAATTTTTACTCTGAGAAGTTGGCTGAGTGAGATTTGACTGTGGTCTGTTTCCTCTCTCTGATATTCCAGTTTTTCCCCAATATCTGGCTCTGAGTTTCCATTAAATACAAACTAGAATTTGTGTTTCAGGGATGAGCTATGAAAAATACTATTCCAGTTCCTGACAGACTCCAGGTTTTGGGTCCAGATCTTTCTGGGAGCTTACAAAATTCCTACTTGTGAATTATTGTGGGATAATGCACTTGTACACTGTAAGATTTGTCACTCATATTTGTTTAATAAAATACTGTGGGGCAAACAGACTAGGAGAATTCTGGGAAGAGAAAAGGCAGAGAAGCAGACACCAGCCAAAAAAGAAGCAAGATAAAAATGCTGGACTTAGAAAAGGTACCAAGCCATGTGACTAAACAAAGATAAGAATTGGATTAATTTAAGTGTAAGAGCTAGTTACTAATTACTGGCTAAGTATTTATAATTATTATAAGCCTCTGTGTGTATATTTGGAACTGAATGGCTCTAGGACCGAGTGGGACAGAAACTTCCTACTACAATGAATTGCTAAGACAGCCCTGCATCTTTACAATAAAGAAATGATAATTTAAACAGAGGGAGAAAATTATGTGCTGTGGGATATCTTTCTGGATGCTGTGAATTACCACTAGATAATAAAGAAACTGTTTTGGCCTATGGCAAGGCATCTTAGAAGCAGGTGGGAAATCCGAGCAAGATAAAGGAGATGGAACATGGAGTCAGACAGAGACACTGTGAACTGCCACCAAGAGAGTAAGATGTAAAAGTACAGGTAAGCCATGAGCCACATGACAAGATACAGATTGGTAGAAATGGGTTGAGTTAAAATGCAAGAGCTAGCTAGCAATTAGCCTGAACATAGGCCAAACAGTATGTAACTAATATAAGCCTTTATATGATTATTTGGGACTAAGAGGCAGCTGGGCTGTAGAGCTGAACCTTGGACTTATGCCCAGCCGGACAGGCCAGAAATGTCTTACTACAATTATATAACTTTTCCAACACATCTAAAGTTTAGATGGTCATCAGGGAATACCTCAGGAAATGGAGTATTGTATTTCTGCTTCCAAATAACATCAGACAATATACATTTCCCTGAGCAAACACAAAAGAAAAAAGTAAGCCAAGGAAAGCAGAGATGTGCTCAATAATGCCAAATAACTGTTTAACAACCAAAACAAATTTGTAACAGTCCCCAGAAAAGAAGCCAACTTGGAAACTTTCTAGAGATAGCAATTTGCAGCTGTTGAAAAAGAAAAGCTTGGCACCAATCTACAAGAAACCTAATGGCTATCAAAGTACTATATTCAATAGTATTAAGTTTAACTCACATACTACACAGTCAAAAACAATTATAAATCCAGGAAACATTTTGAATTTTATTAACCAGAATAATGAGAAAAATATGAATAGCAAAACAGCATTGGCTCACTTTAAAGTTATTTTTTAAAAAATTACAAATACTTACACTTTTTGCCGTCATGTCAAACTGTATTCTATTTAATATTCTGCATAGCCATTAAAAAATGTACAAAAATAAAGACCTTTGTCTTCAGTTCTTTAAAATATCCTGTTAAAGGGAAAAAGAGGGAATAGTAATGTAATAATACATAATACTTATGTCACATTTACTGAGACATGTACTTCTTGTGAATTGTCTAAATTAACTTTTTGGACAGCACTAGGAAAAATATGTATTATTTTACCTCTATTACAGATTACATTTGGGGCTTAAAGCAAGTAAGTAATTTGACAAGCCAGCTCTGCTCTCAAGGGATACACCAGATTTATATTATGTTGCTTTAGATAATACACTGAAAGAAACAACAGGGTTAGAGGGAGAAAGGGCTGATTCCAAGGTAAGGCAGGAAAGGTACAAGATAAACCTCTAATATTTTCTTGTTCCAAAGGACAAAATATTCAAACGCTGACAGACACACGTCAAAAGAACACAAGGGCCAACATAAAGAGCCTACAACTGTACTGAAGCAACTGAACACTAAAATATCTTCTTGATAATAAAATTATAAAGCCTATCATGAAAACAATTAGATAAACAATAGAGAAAAATGCAAAGCATCAGTAGAATGCCAACTAATAAATATAATAAATTCTACAGCTGTTGAATCCACTATCATATAACCATTACAATAAAGTAGTAACAGAGTAACACTAGTCACTAGAAATGTGCAACAAGATATTATATATTATATTTTGTTCAATAATACATTTATTGAAATATGAAATATTTCCTAATCTTAATATCTTAATATCTTAATTCAAATTTTCCAGTAAAGAAACCTTGCACACACTATTTTAATGGTCAAAATTACCAAATGGCCACTAATAATTAGGACACAGTAATCCTGTGTCCTAAGTGCACTAAGATGAATATAATATCATTTATGAAATATTACTGTCCAACATGCAAAACCTAAATATGCAAACAAAGAAATCATAGAAATACAAAGTAAAAGATGTTCTTCAAAATAATGGCCTAAACTCCTTAACTCCTCACAATCATTAGTGCCAAACAAAAAAGCAAACAAAGCTAAAAAAAAAACAAAAACAAAAAGCAAAAAACAAAAAAACACCCACCCATATTTAGAAAAACTAAAAAACTAAAATAAGGAAACTCAATTCAGTGTGTGATCGCAAAATAATCCACATTCCAGGTAATGGCGTGTGTGCATGCATGCGTGCTTGCATGTCTGTGTGTAACTGTGGCTATTTCTTCTTTCTTCTGACTTTCCCCTCCTATCCTCTCCTCCCTACTCCCTCCTCCTTTTGCCCCTCCCCCCCTTTCTCCCAGTCTTTCTTTAGACAGAGCCTTGCTACAGAGCCCTGGATAGCCTAGAACTTAGTATGTAGATCAAGTGGCCTCAGATTCATCATGGTTATCCTCCTGGTCCGGCCTTCTAAATGCTAGAATTACAGGAATAAGCAACCAGGCCCAGATCTCACTGTTTCTGGATAATAGTCCATAACTATAGGATCTTTCTAGTAAGTTAAATATCCTTTATCTTAGGGGGGGGGGGGGGGTAAACACAAAAATACTACTTTAGGAGGCAAGGTTAAGAAGGAGTAAATTTTAAATGAAAAATATGTAGAAGAAATGAAAATAAAGCTTATAAACCTGTTTCTAATTGGTGAATCTGGGCAAGGACATTCAGGAGTTCCTTGCCCTACTTCTGTGGCTTTTCTCATTTTTGTGTGTTTATTTCATCTGTGGAGAGAAAGTCTCACAGTCTTTTTCTTTTAAAATTAGTTTGCTAGCCATAGTAGTTCACACCTATAGTATCGCTATTTAGGAGGTTCGGCAAGAGAAATTACAAGTGTGAGGTCAGTTTAGACTACATAGTAACAGTGATCCAGGCTAACCTAAGCTATACAGTGAAATTCTGCCTTAAAAATTAATAAATAAACATTATATTATCTTAACACAGAAGTAGAGTTTATTCAAATTTTAATATAGATTTTAAAGCACTAGAGTTAAAAGAAAGGCACTCAGAAAGAAAAAAAGGCACACATAAGAATATAGAGGTAGGAAGACCAATAGTTAAAGGCCAACCTTGATTGAGCTCCATGAGACTCTGTGTGAAAACCCAGCGGAGCCCAAGAGAGCTGGCTGAGAGAGTGATGGTGTTTGCTCAACAACTGGGGACTTAAGTTTGATCCCCGGAAGTAAAGTAAAAGTAGAAGAAAAGACCTGACCTACAGAGTTACACTCTGACCTCCATATGCACGCTGTGGCAAGTGCTCCCTCCCATACACATCATGGGCACTAGTAATAAATAAAATATTTTCACAATTTTCCCAAACCCACACACATATAGCTAGCATGAACTGGACTCAATGAGATATAAGAAAAACTTATAAAATAGAAAAGGACACCTATATGCTAAAAATACATTGTAAACATGTATAAAATACTCAATAAAAATACCTTATAGTATTTAAAACATAAATAGCATCATAAACATATATAACAACAACATTAAAGGGGGGAGTGATTAAGAGTACTGACTTCTCTTCCAGAGGACCCAGGTTCAACTACCAGCACCAACACGGCAGCTAACAACTGTCTCTAACTCCAAGATACGACACTCTCACAGAGACACACATGAAGGCAAAGCACAATGCACATAAAAAATATAAAGTATGTTACTCATTAAAAAATAAAATAAATTAATTACTTTTTGACCTACGAAAATATAATTCTGACAGAAAATAATAAAGTATTTTCACAGAAAATGATTTGAACTCAGTAAGTTTTATCAGCTATCTATGTATAGATCCAAGGCAGATATTATTCCCTATTATTTTTCTCTTCCTTAAGAAGTGGTAATGTGTTCACTAAAATGCTCCCCTCTCCTTCCTCACAGATGGTCTGACCATGTAGCATATGACTTAATGCTGACCAACAAGACACAAGCAAATACTAATGAAGTGAACTAGCAGGTCTGGCTACAAGGAATCCTTTTCTCTACTTCACTGAGCCCAGAGCATGACTGTACTGGCTACAGCTGCTTTTCTCTATGCATCTGCTTCATCTTTGGACTCAGTATCCAATGCCAAACCATATTTCCTAAGAATCAAACTACTGAATGGCACTGTGCTTCAAGCAAATACAAAGAAACTAACAAAAGGCTGGAAATAACAGGCTGGAGATGACAAAAGGCAGCTCAATAATTAGAGTGCTTGCCAAGAGTAGGTTAGATCCCCTGTACCATATGGGGGAGAAGAAGAGTTAAAAAATGAGGATATTAACAGAATGTATTTCAGAACACTACAGTAAAAGGCTACCACTAAAATCACTGTTTAGCCACACAGTGAAACTAACAGAGCCAAAGACAGTTATGTTTAGTATTCTTTTTGAATCTTCTTACCAGAGCTCAGCACAGACTGGAATCTCTAAATATTGTTTAAATGATAAACGTTTAAAATAGAGCCAAAGGTGCCTAAATGTTTATTGAACCAATTTACCATAATATTTCTGTGCCTTAATTTCTGTTTTCTGCCAAACATTAAAAGCATATATATTTCATTAGTTAAGGTGATACATATAAAATCACTAAGACACTGACTGACAGAGGATAAACAATGTGAGTGTTGGGGGATAGGTTTTGATTTTCCACAAAAAAATTTAAAGTTCTTCTTCCAAAATAAGCAATGAATAATCTGCATAAAGGAGAAATGAAAAAATACAACATAATTTTCAAATAGAAAAAAATGCTTTCAATTACAATTAAAAAGATTAACTATCCTAAATGTTTTTAAAATATTGTTTTTCTTTTATTGACTAATGTAAAAATTACCTACAGATTTTCAATATGTGACTTTAAACTTTCCAAACCGTCAGGAAGATAAAGGGACACCAAATGTTTCAAGAAGTTGCTATCTTTGGCAATGCTGATGAATCACAGATATAAACCAGCCATGAGTGCTGATGCATGATGTTTATTCAGATCAACAACTGCACACTCTTTGTTAGTTAAAACATAAGTTGGATTTCTTCTTCCAGCTTCATGAACACATTATGTCAAGCTCAAAAAGTCAATCTTTTGACCTCACCATCTGCCATGACCTCTTGTCAACTTTCAGACAATGTAGCTCTCACAGATGGTCTCAACATGCAAGCCCTTATATACATTCCAGTCACAATTTAGAAGCTCCAGAATAAAACCAAAGATGATATACTAATCAAAATACAGGTAAAAATGCAAGCAATATCACTTCAATCAGAATTTTTAGATTTTCTAATAGTGCTACAAAATTAAAGTTCATCAAAGTAGCATGTAATTAACAGAAATTACTAATTTTAAGTAAATTTTCATGACTGAAAGTTCAAAATACCCAAAATAAGCACTTGGCATGAAACTCCGTAGTAGAGTACTTAAGTATGTGGAGGACTCTGAAGTGAATATCCAGTTCCACAAAAATACATACATAAACATGAATTAATGTATAAATAATGAAGTACCAACCTTACTGGGTGCGTAAATCAGGAAAAGAATGTGTGCCTAGGTCTCACTGAACCACTGCCTATATCCCTTGCTTATCCAATTTCACTATCTTTAAATGGGAGAAATGATGTTGTTACTTTGGTTTGGGTGTTCTCTCTTTCTCTCTCTCTCTCCCTCTCTCTCTCTGCACGTGTGCGTGCATGCGCACATGGTGTTAAGTACACACATGCCACTGCACACATGTTAAAGGAATTGACTGTTGCCTTCTACTATGTGGGTCATAGGGAATCAAATTCAAGTTATCGAGCTCACACTCAGTCATCAAGCAAGGCAGTAAATTCCTTCACACATTGAGGCACCTCTTTATCACTTTCCTAGCCTTGTTACAGCTCTCCATAAACAGATACTCCTATCTTGGGGCCTATAGGCTGTTCCTTTACCTGAAAGTTTTATCTGGTAAATTCCTCCAGATCTCTTCTCAGATGTTACTCCTCAAGGAAGCAATCCCTTTTCTTCTGCCCAGACTAGACTGTGGAGTCTACTGACTGCTCAGCTTCTTTCTCTTTGCAGAGGTACCTACCTTGAGTTGTCATAATAAATGTATTCATGTGATTATCAGACTTCAGTCTGTCTCTGCCAACTAAAGTATAAATTCTATGAGGGCAGGAGCCCTGCTCATTTAATTTATTATATATCCAAAGCCTGCACATGGAAGGAGCTCAGGAAATGTTTGATAAGTGAAATATGTATCAGTATTTTTAAATACATGAAAAGTCCAATTCAATATGACTTAGCAGTGGGAAAATGAAGGTATACACATTTAGCACATACACAGATCTAAAATGTCAGTAAACTACAAACAGAAATCTGAGTATCACAGTATCATAACAATGAATAAAAGCATTTTTAGAACTAGCATATTTTTGTTTGGTAATTTTTAAAAGTTATATTGGAAAATATAATCGTAGTAGAGAAAATTTAACTTCACTGTTTGAGACAGATCCTCAATTTCATACTTCTAGACTATTAAGAATTCATCTAGTATTTCTGGCTGGTTTCAAATTTGTATTAAACCTGTTCCCCCTCTAAGTGCTAGGATTATATACATAAGCCTAATCTTAGCATCAGCTTAATTTTACTGTTAGTATATTTTAAAAAAATAAAGATGAAAATCCATTTTTTAAATAAAAGTTGGGCTGGAGAGATAGATGGCTCAGTTGCTCTTCCAGAAGTGCTGGCTAAGTTCAATTCCCAGCAACCACATGGAGGGTTCTTTACCACCATCTGTAATGAGATCTGGTGCCCTCTCCTGGCCTTCAGGCACACATGCAGGCAGAACACTGTGTACATAATGATCAAAGAAAGAAACAAAAAAAAGAAAGAAAGGGAGGGAGGGAGGGAGGGAGGGAGGGAGGGAGGGAGGGAGGACAAAAAAGAAAGGTCTAAGGGGTTAGTTTAGATAGATATCTTAAGAGTTAAAAGCACTGGTTGTCCTTCCAGAGACCTATGTTCAATCCCCAGCATCCACATGGTAGCTCACAGCAGTCTGCGACATTAATTCTAGGAGATTCTTCTGGCCTCTGTGGATAGAGGAATTTATATGGTACACAGACATACTTACATGCAAATTTCCCATACACACTAAATAAGTAAATAAACAAAAAAAACAAACAAATAAATGACAGGGATAGGGACAAAGTTCAGTGGTAGAATACTTGTCTGGCATGTACAAAGTCCTGAGTTTCAGTGCCAGAAACACACACACACACACACACACACACACACACACACACACACACACACACACACACACACACACACACGATGAGATAATTTAAGCCATAAAATAAACAGCAGGCCTGGATTATAAAATATATGTATATAAGTCTGTAGTGATAAAATAAATGATCTGAATAAATAGATGGAAAATGATGGACATCAACTATACCTGCAATTACTACGACTACATTCATGGTACCTTATCTCTAGAACTCAGCTCTCCCCTTTAAATGATAGTTATTTTCACTTGATCTTACTTAGAGGTAAATCATTTATTTGTATGCACAATACAAGAAATTTGCTGATGTCCAAGACAAAACTCACTGCCAGTGCTACCCATGCAGAAGAAGATTAAACTATCCAGCCATGGTCTGAACAAAACCTATCTTGTGGATTACTGAAAGATAGGGACAGAAATGTTTTCACATAGCTGCAGGAGACTGGCCTTGTTTTAGAAGTAGAATTAGACCTGAATTAGAATATGACCTTGCTGATACTACATTAGCTTCAGCTGCAGGCAAGCCTGATACTGGTAAGTTCTTACAGGAAAACAGCATAAATGGCGTTCCTTTTAAGTGCTAATATAAGCTCTGATTACAGCAAAATGAAGAGACAAATTTTTATTCTTTTTTTGGAATATTCCTTGTAGAATATTCCTTTACACTGTGTGAATATATGTCACTATGATTGGTTTAATAAAGAAGCTGACTGGCCGATGGCCAAACAGGATAAAGTTAGATGGGAACCAGACTAAGGACACTGGGAAGAAAAGTGGAGTCAGGAGTCGACAGCAAGACAGAAAGGAAGCCGGACGGACATGCAAGAAGGTAACGGCCATGAGCCTCGGGAGCACATGGATTAATAGAAATGAATTAAAGTAAGTTCTAAGATCTAGTTAGTAATAAGCCTGAGCTACGAACCATTTGTAATTAATAACAAATCTTTGGTTATTTGGGAAGCAGCTGATGGAAATGAGCTGATCACAGGACACAGAAAAGCTCCACCTACACATGGTGTTAGGAGAAAAACTGCCCCTGATTTCCACACATATCACAGCAGGAACACAGCCATCCACATCCATAAGTAAATGCAATAATACTAGTCCACACCAAGATGACACAGCAAGAAACGGAACTTGCCACTAACCCAAACAACCTGCCCAATCCACAGAACACACAGGGATCAAGGAGAGAACCAATTCCCACGAGCTGTCCTCTGCGCCCCCGCCCCCCCCCCCCCCCCCCCCCCCCGCCCACACACACCCACCAATGTCATATAAAATAATAACCCTGTTCTTTGGTTTTTTAGTTTGATGTATTTTAATAGCAAACTTACAGGAACAGCACAGAAAACAGACAACATTAAAAACATGTACTTGCATGTAGGACAACTCAGTTAGAAAAGTACAGCAAATGGATGGAATCTACTGTATGGCAAAAATCTACAAACACCATTTAGTTGCCGTCAATAAGAAATTTACTTTTTAAAAAAAAATCCAAAATGCTGGCATTGTCCAGAGAATTTTAACAGGTTTATTTATAATTGTTATAAGGTTGAACTGTTGAAATGTATTCAACGAAACGTTTTGTTACATTAATGTTTTACATCTTGCATTTATATTAAAATTTCACACACAAATGAAAAAGGAAAAACTGCCAATACCTGATTTCTGTCCCCTAATTTTCCACTCCCAATCATATACTTAGGTACCTTTTGACCCCATGGGAAAAAATACCTAACACTCAGAACTACTGATAACAGGAAGAAGAGGCAAAAAATTTTTTTGAGAATAAAATGTTTCCCCCACAGTGGGCTCCTAGAACGTTCTCAGAGTATGCGGTGTGCTAGCTGGATATCTTTCAGCTTAATTGTTACATGTTTGACATGGGTAGCTCACAGGTTGGTATCTTCAGAAAGGCCAACAGATAGGTCTCACTTGCCTCCTGCAGAGCACAGGTCTGTTTTGAAGTCCTGGGCAATTTCTCGAACCAGACGCAGGAAGGAGAGCTTGCGAATCAGAAGTTCGGTGGAGTTTTGATAGTGTCCGATTACACTACCAGGCCTGTAACGATGAGGTTTCTTCACCCCTCCAGTAGAGGGCCACTCCTCTGAGCAGCTTTTGCAGACAGCTGTTTCCTGGGTGCTTTACCACCGGTGGATTTGGGGGCAGTCTGCTTTGTACAGCCATATGAGCACCCCCTTACTTACACCCCTTCTCCTTCGGCTGGAACTCGGCAAGCCAGAGGCGGCACTTTCATTAAAGAGCTGCAGCAGCCAACAACCCTGTTCTTAATGTTGAAGGTTAAACCAAGGTCTTCACATTTGCTAGGGCAACATTCTATCACGAAGCTACACTCTCAGCTTAACACTGTACTTTTATCTTTTCTTTTCTTTAAGATCTCTACATAGTCCTAGCTGTCCTGGAAGTCAAAGAGATCCATCTGTCTCTGCCTCTGAAGTGCTAAGATTACAAGTATGAACCATCTCACCCAAAATGTACGTTGTTCAAGAAGACTGAATTTTATGTTCATTGCTCCTATTTTAAATTTTTTCAAACCATATTTATGTAAACTTTTGTACACAATTGTCCTACAATGACAAAACCTGGTTAATATCATAATATTAAAACAGACAATAATAACGTGTGTGCAGTGAGTGTTACTTTAGCTTTATTAGCTTACTAAATAAATTGCTCCCAATTATCAACTATACATCAAACATTGAATAGTAAATGATCATTAAATGCCAAATATTAAAGATGCCATGGAAAGCAATGGCACACAGTCTTCTGTACTTTCATGGTGCTTACACTTTAACTATGAAAACATCCATCTAAAAGTGAATGTCATAATTAACTACTAACGACAATTAATACAACTTCTAAAGCAGACATAAAAGATGAATGAAAACATAGTGGTTTTGTAAAAAATTTATTTGACAACGAAACACATATATGCACCAAGAAACCAACAAAGACAACCCAGTAAACTGCTGACTGAGAGAAAGGGATACACTACAGCCAAAGGGTAACCAAATCAGAGGAAGAACAGAGAGCTCTAGGGAGTGGGTGCTAAGGAACGGTTAGAAGCCCGATCATACAAAATAATGTCCCTTTTCATATTAGTGGAAGCAGATGAGAGATTTTAGATAAAAAGCTCCAGTACCTGAACCAGAAATTTAGGTCTCCAAAAGTTGAAAACTTATTTGCATCTGAATTCTTTAAAATTTTACTGTGTGTGTGGGACAGAGGATGGGATCCATGGACCATAGCCCAGGTGTGAAGGTCAGAAAACAACCTTCAAAAGTCAGCTTTTTCCTTCTATCAACTCAGATCAAACTAGGCAGCCAGTGCTGTTACCTACTATGCTATCTTGCTGGCCCTGCATTCTAACTCCTTTAAATATAGTTATATCGATTATATTTGAGTTTCTGTTATTTTTAGGGACAAAATATTTCTATGTGAACCTCTCCAATCTTGCTGCCCTCCACCTCCTTGCTGATATCTCCCAAGGGCTGAGATTACAGTAGGATATCACTACACTCAGCTATTTTCTTATTCATTTTTGCCTCCTGATTAAAAAACAGAAAACAAGGCTGGAGACATGGCTCAGAGGTTAAGAGCACTGGCTGCTCTTCCAGAGGACCTGGGTTCAATTCCCAGAAACCACATGGTGGCTTACAGCCATCTATGGTAAGATCTGGTGCCCTCTTCTGGCATGGATGGAGGTAAAATGTTGTATATATAATAAAATAAATAAATCTAAATAACAACAAATCAGTGTCACATGGAACTCAGACTTATTTTATGTAGTTAAGGTTTAGGCCAAGTTTAAACTCCTAATCTTCCTACCTTCAACTCCCAAATGGTGGGATTATAGGCATGTGCCATCGGTGTAGAGATGGAACCCAGGGCTTCTTGTATTTTAGGCAAGTACTACCAACTGATCTATATCCCCAGCCCAAACAAAGAAATAATAATAAATACTATTATTATTGTTACTGTTGTTTTGTTTTGTTTCTTGAGACAGAGTTTCTCTGTGAAATAGTCCTGGCTGTCCTGGAACTCACTCTGTGACCAACCAGACTAGCCTCAAACTCACAGTGATGTGCCTGCCTCTGCCTCTGCGTGCTGGGATTAAACACAAGAGCCATCACACCCTGCAAACAAAGCCAATTATTAACTAGCCACTTTACACTAAATGGAAAATGAATGCCCTTATACATCATCACATAAATTCCCTAAAGTAAATTTCTCTCTCAATCCTTAGCAAAGTTGGATTACTGATATGTTGCTAAAACCTTTATGATTTTTCATTTCAAATACACATTTTAACAGAGTATCAATATTCTTAACTAATGACAATAAGAGCTTACAAGCAACATTAAGTAACATTGACTATATTTAGAATAAAATCAGATTTCAAAATCCTGTCAAACTTAACAGAGCTAGGCATAGCGGCAGATGCCTTTAGCACTTAGGAAGCAGATCTCTGAGTTCCAGTTACTCAGTCAGGGCTATATAGAGAAACCCTGGGGTGAAGGGTCAACCTGGACCACATATCAACTCACATACATGGAAGAAATATCACAATTACCCTAGACTTTTTATCAGTAACCAGAAAGTCAGAAGAGCGTGGAATTATTGATAAATATGTCAAGCTCTGAATATAAATTAACTGTGAAGAAAGAGTGCAATATTCTGTAAAGTTCTCTCTCAAAACAGACAGAGAAATTAAGGCAATTAATGGAAACCAAGCTAGCACTGCAGGAAGCATGAAGAAGACAGTCTCTTTCACATGAACACATCAGGGCATAAACTCCATGACAACAGCTGAACGAACTGGACTCAGCAAACAATACACCCAACACAGCAACTCAGGCAAACATCATAACTAACACAACAGGAAAAGAAATACCATTAGTTAAACTACTTTATAATTCACATCATCATAAAAGTCCAGTAAGCAATTTTCCCTAAGAGGAAAATGAAGAGAAACCAGGAGGAGGAAGAGGAGGGGAGGTAAGTGATGAATAGCATGTTATAATTAAGGGACAGTATGCACATGCATGAAATTCATCATTTTGTATAACGTATACTAGAAAAAGTCAAAAATTATAAAAAACAAAATTAATTTTAGCTGGGCAGTGGCGGTGCCCGCCTTTAATCCCAGCACTCAGGAGGCAGAGGCAGGCAGATCTCTGAGTTCTAGGCCAGCCTGAATCACAGTGTGAGTTCCAGGACAGCCAGAGCTGCACAGGAAAACCCTGTCTGGAGAAAAAAATAATAATAGTAAGCTTTAAAACAGCAATTCCTCACACTAACTCTACAGAATAGTTATCTCCATCTTACAAGAAGGAAAATTAAATCTGATATAAACAATTTGTCTAAGGTCACAGAAAACTAAAATATATGATACAATTAAAGGGAAAGATAAATGGCTTCATTTTAAAGTAACTTAAGATTTTAAAACCATATTAAGTGGCATTTGTGTTACTTGAAAATGTTTGAGAATATAAATATAAATGAGTATTAAATAGTTTAAAATTACCCAAAACAAACATCTGGCTGGAAATAGAGGTCCCCGCCTTGAATACCAACAGCACTCAGGAGGCAGAGGTAGGCTGATCTTGGTGAGTTCAATGCCAGCCTGGTTTACACAGTGAGTTTTGGACAGCTACATAAAGAGATCCTGTCTCAAAGTTTAAGAAAAGAAAAGAAAGCCAAACTTCTGAAAAAATAGCTAATTTTACTCAAAAAAAGTAATTAAATAAGTATGTGTATCATGTATATTAAAAAGACATACCCTTATCACTCTAGAATACAAAGGAAAATCTAGAATAATAAGTTAACAAACAAAAGCTGTCGTTGATTTTTCAAGTTTCAAAGAAAATATAGATTTTCCTTTGTCCTTTTTTCTTTTTTAGTTTTGGTTTGGTTTGGTTTGAGTTTCTGTGTGTTGCCTTGGCTGCCCTGGAACTCACAGAGATCCGCCTGCCTCTGCCTCTGGAGTGCTGGGATTAAAGATGGGAACCACTACTGCCCAACTCCTTTTTCTTTCCTTCCTAAAATCTACCTCTGGAAAGGGAGGATGAAGAATGACAGGCATGCTTGCTGTTGGAAAAAAATCGATACACAGAAGAGCACAAAGGCAATGAGTTTCAAGCTTGTAGACATATCTAGTTAGTTAACACAGGGTAAACCTCCAAACCTTGCCTGTTCTACCGCATCCACAATTCTGACCACCAGATGAGTAATAGAAACAGAAATTTACTAAAATTTGTTTGTGGTTATATAAATTCTGAAAAAAAAAATAACTAAAATATAGGTACCTAAAAATATCCTGTTCATAAAAGCCTAAATACAGATAAAGAAAATCCTCTAACTAAACATTGAGATCTCATTTGTAAGTCAATGTTAGTGTTGTAAATATCTCTGCAGAAAGTTCATTCTATGTATTTTTACCTATACATTAACATGTAAAGAAATGCAGCATCTTTTAAAAGAAACTTTATACCTGGGCAAGATGATATACAACTGTGATTCCGATATGGAGAGTGAGGCAAGAGAACCTCAAATTTGAGATCTGGCCTGGCTATGTCTTTAGCAAGACTGTCTCAAAAAACAAAGAAGGGCTGAGATTCACTTCAGAGGGAGAGCATTTGCCTAACATATACAAGGCCTAGAGTGTGACTCTCAACAATGAAGGAAGAGAGAGAGAGAGAGAGAGAGAGAGAGAGAGAGAGAGAGAGAGAGAGAGAGTGAGAGAGAGTGTGTGTGTGTGTGTGTGTGTGTGTGTGTGTGTGTGTGTGTGTGTGTGTGTGTGTTACATATATATTTATACTAGGTGGGCTACAGAGATGACTCAGTAGTTAAAAAGTATTGTCTGCTCTTCCAGAGGACCTGGGTTCAAGTCACAGCAACAACATGGCAGCTCTGTAACAACCATCTGTAACTCCAGTTACAGGTAATCTGTTCCCATCTTACGGCCTCCACAGGCACCAGGCACCCATGTTAAATACAAACATATATGCAAACACTTATGCATATTAAATAAATTTTAAACATATAGAAACATATAAGCATGTAGATGCATCTTCATTGCTTTTAAAGTTTTTAAGTGATATCCTACTGTAATTTTTTTCTTCATTTAACATACTATGTATCAACAGCACTAGCTCTTTTTATAGTGACAATTTTATAGCTAGAGTATGGTAATAATTATACAAATCTGCATGTGATAATATGCCATAACACTGTATATATAAAACCATAAATAGTGGTAAGTGCATGCAAAACCCCTAAAATTCACAATACAGTGTTGTGGGATAATATTTTATACACTATGAAGATGTGTCTTTGCTAGGGTGCTTTACGGTTGGCTTAAAGAGCTGAAGGGCAGGAGAATAGGCAAGACCTCTAGGGAAAGAGGAGCTGGGGACGGATCTAACACTCCAGAGACACCAGCGAGATGCAGAACATGTCAGACATACAGAAGGGGAGAGAGAGAAAAGCCATGTGGCAGAACAGAGAGTAACAGAAACAGGTTCATTTGAGTTATAAGAGCTACTTGGGAATAAGGCTAAGCTAAAGGCCAAGCTTTCATAATAATGAGTCTCTGTATCATTATTTGTGGACTGGCAGTCCCACAAAGTAAAGTCCAACTATAGCACAGTTGTGTATTATACCAAAGTCAATTTCCTGACTTTGACAGATACTGTAGTAATTCATATGTTACCATAAGAGAGAAGATGAGTGATGGATATATGTAAACTCTCTGTGATAGTCTGCAACAACTTCTTGAGTTTACTATCATTTTAAAATAAAAAGGGATAGCGTTGATAGCGCATTGAAGACCTGAGTTCAAATCCCTCAGATCAATGTAAAGCCAAGCACAATAGCACATATCTATAATCCCAGTGGTTCTACAGTGAGATGGGAGGCAGAGATAAGAGACTCCCAGCAGCATTGGAGACAGGCAGTGTGGCTTACAAAGAAGTGAAAAAACAAACCTGATTTCAAACAAGGCTGTTCTCTAGCATGTTTATCTAGTGTTTATCAAGTATGTATGAGGTCCCAGATACAATTCCCAACACTACAAAAACAAAATACCCACCAAATCACTCGATGTAGAAATAATCCCGTATCTGGGTACACACCCAACAGACAACAGAACTAAAAGTGAAGTCATAAACAAGTCTTTGTTTTAAGTGTCTGTGGGACAAGGTCTCACTATGCAGCCCTGTGTAGCCTGGAGCTGGCTCTGTAGACTACACTGATCCTAAACTTTTGGTGATCCACCTGCCTCTGCCCTCCAAGTATTGTAATTACAGGCATCTGTCATCATGTCCTGTTTTAAGCATATATTTGTATGTCCATGTCCACAGTAGCATTGGCTGCAATACTTAAGATTGAGGGAAAAACCTAAATATCTATGAAGTGATGAATCTATAATCAAGGTAGAGCATATAAGTGTTATAATGCATTATATATATGTCATATATGCTGTAATACTGATGACTAATGACATTATCACAAGTGATCAAACCAGATAAAATAAATAAGTGATTAAACTTATAAAGTTAAGTCCTTTATGATTTACATGAGGTAACTAGGGAAGCTGACTTCATAAAATAAAATAGGGAAGTACTATTTAGCTGATATAGAATTTCAATGTAAGATAAAAAGTTCTGGAAATGCATGGCTAGTGGTTGCACTAAGTCAAAAAACTAAACTATGTTTTCTTGTTGCTTATTTTGTTGTTGTTGTTTTGGGAACAAGGTTTCTCTGTGTAGCCCTGGTTATCCTGGAACTCACTCTATAGACCAGGCTGACCTCAAACTCAGAAATGTGCCTACCTCTGCCTCCCAAGTGCTGGGATCAAAGGTATGTTCCACCACTGCCTGGCTAAACCTTGTTCTTAAAAATAGTTGAGATATGCTGAGCATTTGCTTCTATTGCAGAAAGTCTGGGTCCAATGCCCAACATCCACACGGCAACTCCCAACCACCTGTAACTTCAGTTTCAGGAAACCTGAAACCATCCAGAAGCCTCTCTGGGCACCAGGCATGCACATGATTCACAGACACATATGCAGGCAAAGCACTCATATCCAAAATAACAAATCTAAAATGTTCACATTGCAAAAGATATTGTCAAAAGAATAAAAAGACAGGCCAGCAGTGGTACTTGCCTTTAATCAGGAGGCAGAGGCAGGTGGATCTTTAAATTCAAGAACAACCTAGGGCTATACAGAGAAACTGTCTCATTTAAAAAAAAATTCAGAGGGAAGGAAGGAAGGAGGACTTGCCACAGACTAAAAGATATGCAAAAGCTAAGATAAAGGATTATTACTTTAAAAAAAAATTTTTTTAAGAAGCCAGGCATAGTGGCACACATCTTTAATCCCAGCATGGGGCGGGGGTGTTTGAGTTCAAAAGACAGCTTGACCTACAAAGGGAGTTCCAGGTCAGTCAAGGACATAGTAAAGCCCTGTCTCAAAGAAACAAAAATCCAGAACTATAAATAATAATCTACTGATGCTAACATTGTATTATCATTTGCACTAAGCTTTCTGTTAGTGACCAAAAAAAGTGAGAGAGGCATAGGGAGAGAAGACATACTTGGCTCACAGTCTCAGACATTTCAGTCTATGGTAGGCTGGTTCTGTATTTCTGAGTTGCTGGAGACACAAAGAGGCCCTCAACTAATTGTATCAAGGAAGCAGAGCAAGAGAATGCCTGAAGTAGCTGGCTTCCATTTTCTGCTTTTAGTCTACCTAGATTCACAGCCTGTGAAACAGTGCTACCACATTCAGAGAGTCTCCATTCCTTAGTTAATCTCCCTTAGTAATACTTTCACAGACACACCAAAAACAGTACCTTGCTAATTTCCTAAGTATTGTCCCGTCCCCCCCCTTTCAATGGGAGTGTGTCTGTAGAAGCCAGGCACCGGATTCCTTGGAGCTGCTGGAGTTACAGAAATTTGTGAACCGTCTGATAAGGGTGCTGGGGTCTTAATTCTGGTCCTCCAATAAAGCATGAGCACTCTTATTAACCTCTGAGTCATCACTCCAGCTCCTCCTAGGCACTTCTTAATCCAAATTAATTAGTGAAGAGACAGCTTAGTTATTAAGAGCACTTGCTGCTCTTCTAGACACCTGACAATTCTCAACGCCCACATCAAACATTGCACAACTGTCTGTAACTCCAGTTCCTGGGTATCCATCACCCCCTTGTCTGGCCTCCACCAGCACCTGCACTCCTGTGTACATCTATACACAGACAAAAAAACCCACAAAATTCTTTAAAATGCTTTAAAGAATAAGAAGATCAACCATCATACTCCTGGTGGTTATACAGTCATATACAGCTAAACAAAAGGACTATTCTGAGAAATGTGCTGCTGAATCTGTTATACACACCTTATCACAAAGCTTACTTATACAAACCTTGATGGTACAAATTACACAGTATGGTGATACTGTGTGCACGAGTGCAGTCGAGCATGTGATATAAGTCTATTGTTCTTGGGGAAAGGCCATGGAGAAAAATGATGCAATTAACACATCACATCACAAAATATATGAGGATGGAGGCAGCATAACAAGGGTTACAGTTTTACAGTAATACTTTCTTTTTTTAAACAAATAGAAGTTACATACTCTAAAATGATGATTAAAAAGCATAATATACCAAATAGGCTGGTAACATCACTTATTATCTAGTATTATGTACTGTACATAATAATAATTATATGCATTATAGTCTTTTATGACTAGCAGCACAATGGGCTTTGTTTATAAGAGCATCTTCACCAATACATTAATAAAGCGCTAGACTACAATGGACTAATCACTAAGTGATAGCAATTTTTTACTGCCATTATACCCTTATGGGACCACTGTCACATATGTAGTCTGCGTTAACTGAAACAGTAGGGAGTTCATGATTCTACCACAGTTATACAAAACTGTTAATTCTGGGGCTAGTGAGATGCCAGTCATCACAAAGCATGAAAATCTAACTTAGGATCCCTAGTACCTAGGTAAAAAAGCCAGGTGCAGAAGTACATATGTAACCCCAGCACTGGCAGGGGAAGAGGGTAATACAACAGGTGGATGCCTGGGGCTTGGTGCATACATACATGTGCACACATATATGTACGATATAAAAAAAAAACCTGTTGATACCAGTGGAAATGGAATAATGACAATACCAAAACACTTGACATTACTTTCATAAGTTTTCTATGACCTAAAATTAGTTCAAAGTCAAGCATTTGACCTGGGGAATATGATTCAGCTAGAGCACTTGTTTAGCATGAATAAAGCTCTGATTTCAATCCCTAGCACAACGGACAACACACACACAAACGGGTGTAGTGGTGCATGCCTGTAATCCCAGCACTCAGGAGGGGTTGAAAGAAGGATCAGAGGTTCAAGGTCCTCCTCAGCTACTCTGTGTGTTCAAGGCCAACTTGAAATCTTGTCTCAAAGAGAGAGAGAAGAAGGAAGGACAAGAAAAAGAAAAAATGAACTGTTGGATCTGAGGAGATTGGGGGTTTCCTGCTCGTCCAAAGGACCAAACTTTGATTCCCAGCACCCACAGCAAGTGTCCTGCCTCTAACTTCAATGCCAGGAGATTCAATGCCCCCTTTGGCCTTTGAGGGCGCCCACATGAGCAATGATGGAGGACAACAGACATTCACCTCATGTGCGCACACACCTGCACCTGCATGGCCATATACACATGACCACATACAGACCAAAAAGCTCAGAAAATGTTCCATATAAATGAAAGTAATCGTCCCTTGTTTTCATTCAAGAACAATCTGAGTTAAAACAAACTTCAAATTCTTTCTTTGTACAGTATACTTATATATGTATATGTTTACATACGTGTATTTACATAAAATACATACATACCTAGACAGTCTAGCGAGGCTCTCTGCTCAGCAGTTTGTCAGAATGCTTACTTCAATACAAACCTAGAGTAAAGTGAAGACAGGAAAAAATCTTTCCGTATAATATTTTCTACTTTTATAATAGATATCTATTACCTCTCATTTTTAAATAGACTATTTTCATGGTTACATATTTAATTAACCAGGCATACCCATACCAGTTTATTACAGCAACCTTAGCCACAGCATCTTTAGTGAGTACTCAGACTAATAACAGAGATGGCTATTGTAATTGCTATTCTACTTTTATATTCCCTTTAAAATACATTTAGTTTTTTTCTTTTATTCAATAGCTTTTAAACTTATAAAACTTATCTTGTTTGGGGAGCACACATGCCTCAGCACCTGTGTGAAGGTTAGAGGATAATTTTATGGAGTCAGCTCTGCTTTCCCCTTTACCTGGAATCGGCATTCAATGTCTATCATCAAGCTCTCAAGACAAAAGCTTTTCCCTAGACCATCCTGCCAGGACTCTTTCGACAGGTTTTAGGATTTATGTCATTTCATAATACTCCTCTTTAGCTTTGGATTACACCAATTTAACTTCTAGTACATAATACCTGTAATGTAGCAAGAAAAAAATAAGCCATAAATATCTTGTTATAAAGAAATCTGCTTGGGATTGAGAAATGGTTCAGCAGGTAAGAGTATTTATTACTCTTGCAGAGAGAACCCAAGCTCAATTCCCAACGCCCATGTAGTGCAGCTCACAACCACCTGGAACTCCAGCTCCAGGAATCTGAACTTCTGGCTTTCTTGGACAGCTACACTCAAGTGGACACACCCACACAGAGATACACTCAGATACACATGGTCTCTAAAGATTAATACAAGTAGCTACAAGAGCTGGACAGGGGAGGCACATACCTTTAACCCCAGCACTCAGAAGGCACAGGCAGGCAGATGTCTGTGAATTCAAGACTAGCCTGGTCTACAGAGGGAGTTACAGGATGGCCAGGGCTGTTACACAGAGAAATCCTGTCTCGGAGGTGGGGTGAGGTATGTTGACAATGATAATGATAATTAATAATACAAATAAGTCTGGTAGGGTGGCTCAAAACCCCAGCTCTGGGGATCTGATGCCTTCTTTTGGTCACTGCAGGTACCTACACTCAAGCACATACATCACACACACACAAGGTCATTAAGTTTAAAAAGAAAAACTGGCGGAACGAGGCATGGTGAAATGTGCCTGTGATTTCTGTCAGAAAAAAGTGAGTCTGAAAAGAAGAGCAAGACCCTATCTCAAAAACCTCATCAGGGCTTAGGAGAGCGTGAACAAAACAATTTAGTTGGTTCTCTCCTGAGAAGTGATGGCTTGTACTTGGGTGCTTACAGCTGTTTTTTTAAAGCCTCTCCCTTTCTTAAAATAGAACTTAAATGCTATGAGATAGATACCAACATTAATCCCATTTTACAGAAGAAGAAACTGAAGCTCATTGTACAGCCAGGATTTGAAACAAGAAAAACCAGCTCCAGGACTTAATTAATCTAAGAATTAAGATTTTAATTCTGCCCCAGGCACAGTGACTTAGACCTGTAATGGTAGCTCTCATGAGATAAGGCAAGAGGACTAATGTAGGTTTAGATCAGCTGGAGCTACATGGCAAGTTCTGGGCCAGCCTGGGCTACATTGTGAGCTCCTGTCACAAGAGTTTAATTTATATGATTACGAATCAGCAGGATGTGCCTGCCAATGAAACAAATCTGTTGTAAAGGTAAGGAGAGTGGCTCCTATCTGTGTCTCTATAGCACTGGGGGAGAACGGGGTGGGGGGGGTGGGGGGGGGTGTAAGTACCCTGTTGGTAGGCCAGCCACTCTAGCCCATCAGTGAGCTTGGTTCTGTAAGACAGGGAGGATGGAGAGCCGGAAGAAAAGGCTTGACCTCTAATCTCCAAATATATACTCTTCACAGACCATGTCATTCCCATGTGCACATACAAAGCAAAATAGAGAAAACCCCATAAAAGGTCACAAGTCCTGTGAAGAGCTTCAAATGAACAGGGACATAAAAATATTCTTTAGAAAAGTTTAATGATGAAAAATATTTTGCCAGGGGAACTGGAGAGATAGCTCAGAGGTTAAAAGCACTGGCTACTGTTCCAGAGGTTCTGAGTTCAATTCCCAGCAACCACATGATGGCTCACAGCCATCTGTGATAAGATCTAGTGCCCTCTTCTGGTCTGCAGGAATATATGCAGTCACAACACTGTATATATAATAAATAAATCTTTTTGAAAAAAAAAAAATGTCAGCCAGATGTAGTGGTGTGTACCTTTAATTCTAGCACTTGGGAGTCAGAGGTAGGTGGATCTCTGAGTTGAGCTAATAATGTAGATCTCTGGTCTACATAATGAGTTCCAGGGCATCCAGAGCTATATATTAAGACTCTGTCATAGGGAAAAAGGGGGGAGGGAAGGGGAGGGGAGGGGAGGGGAGGGGAGGGGAGGGGAGGGGAGGGGAGGGGAGGGGAGGGGAGGGGAGGGGAGGGGAGGGGAGGGGAGGGGAGGGGAGGGGAGGGGAGGGGAGGGGAGGGGAGGGGAGGGAGAGAGGAAACTAAGAAATTCTATCTAAAGAGAAAAAAGAACTGACAGGTGTGGTGGCACACTCATATAATGCAAGTATTCAGCTGGCTGAGGCAGGATGCTGTAAATTTAAGGCCAGCCTGAGCTACCTAGTGGATAAATGACCAGCCTGGGCAACACAACAAAACCAGCAGACTAGAAGGGTTGGAGAAGGGAAAGGAGGGAGACAATGGATTGTGTGTATCCTGAAATATCTCAATAAGAACATACTGTGCAGATCCAATTAACAGTTCTATAAAAGAAATACCCAATACAAATTAGTCAGGTGGGGGTACATGCCTCTAACCCTAGCAGTTGTGGATGGGGCTAGGGCATAAAGATTACTGCAAACCTGGGCCACAAAGTCAATTTAAGGCCAGTTTGGAATATATAGCAGCCTGTCTCTAAACACACACAGAAAGTTAGTTATTCAAATAACTTTGTCTCTGAAACTATGAAATTGTGAACAACCTCTCAAAAATGTTTACACACAAACTATTTTTGAAAACCATTTCTAAGAGTTCAATCACCTTCATTTAAATCATTTATGGGCATTTAGAACCCTGTATCACAGGTTTAAATGAAAAGGAGTAAAGTAATAAAAAGCCAAGTATATTTAAAATTTCTTTCTTTCTTTTTTCTTTTTTCTTTTTTTTTTTGAGGAGAGCACAGATGTGATGATAATTTTCAGAAGTGAGTTCTCTCCATGCACCCTGTGGGTCCCTGATACAGTCTTGGTGACAAACACTTCTACCCACTGAACTATCTTGCCAGCCCCAACTTACATTTAATTGGCTTTAAAATCCTTACAAACTCCCAATCTTGTTTCCTCTGAGATCCATTATGACACATACTGCAGTGAGTCTAAAAGATTATGAAAATAATGTACACCCTATTTAAAGATGGGGTTTTGTTACTGCTTTCTTATTTTTCTGGTGCTGGGCATCCAAATAGGGTTTAGGTAGTTACCCTACCACTGAGCTAAGTATGGCCCAGCCCTCAAGCTGTATTGGGAGCTCATAGCTCAGTTAAGAATTTTGGCTGCACGGGTAAAAGTTGCACATGCCAAGGACTACACATTCACAAAGGTGGATGAGAAGGAATTATGGTCACAAAATGTTAATATGAATAATTAAAACTCAACTTTCTTTCCTAAGTAAACAGCATGTAATTATGGTAACTAACTTAAGTCTCCGGCCTTTCTTAACAAATATAAGTGCTGCAATCCTGAAACTGCAACCACATGCCAGCACTGTGCTACAGACACCATGTCTGCCATAACATTAAGCTAGTTCCAGGCACAAGATGTTCTAAAACTAAGTCCGTCCAGAGCCAGTACACAAGCGTGACAGAACCTGAGGTCTGGACGTGGAATTTATGTCCTGATGCAATTTGAGTATGGGCACTTACATGAAATCTAGTAATGGGACAGTGCTGTAAAGCTTAACCTAAATCGTTTACATAAACCCCAGTAAAATGGAAAAAGCAAAAAGCAAAATAGATTAAGTAAACATTTTACATCCAACTTTGAATTCTGCCACACTAAAAAAAGGCAAATAACTTAAACCGTACTTCCAAGTTAAGATGATTGCAAACCATTAAGAGAACAGAAACAAGTGACCCAGAAAAAATTACAAGTCAAATAAACAGCAGCTGACTCTGTAGAGGAAGGCGAGTATGTGGGATAGGGAGACGGAATGAGGAAAGAGAAATATTCAAGGACTCAACAGCACTTTCAGCAACTGTGATGGAAAAGAATGAACCTGTTTAATTGTTTCTGGCATTTTTGTTGCCGCAGTGTTGGGAGTCAAACCCAGGGCTTTAGGAATGCTAGGCAAACAATTTACTACAAAGCTACAACCAGGCTAAGCCTGGAAACTATTTTAACTGAAAAGGTGAAACAGCATGGGGTCCAGAGTCTCCTGTGGCATCCAGGGTAGTTTCGCATTTAATAGAGGTGAGCTTTGTTTCAAGTGCATCCCGAAGATAAGACCTTTTCCCTAGCAATCGCACTACCCTCCCCCTCCTCGCATAAGCGGATCTGGCTCACAGATGAATAAAACGAGCCCACACTAAGCTCGGGAACACGGACGAGTGTCCACGCACTTCACTGTGTCATCTCTCAGCGGGAGCCCACGGACTCTTTCCCACTGTTCTGTGCACATCCATGGGCCTTGCAGAATTCCTCCAAGAACTCGGGTGGAGAATGTAACCTCTATTTAAAAGCCAAAGTTACTCTGGGGAACCTGGGGGTCTTCTAGATACTCAGAGCTTTGGAACTGAGAAGCACCGGGCAGAAATAGACCAGAAGCTTGTGGATCACGAAGCGGGAAAGAAAAGTCAGAAGACCTAAGTGAGAAGCCAAAGACAGTCCTTGCCTTTCCTGATCCTGGAGAAGAGCGAGCCTGCAGGTTTCCGAGCCTCATCGGGCACTAGAAGGGGGGAGGGGGGTACTTGACCCGGCTACCAAGAAACCGTGGGGACAGTCAGTGAGCCCCGCGACAAGAAGTCCCGCGACAAGGCAGGGAGGGCAGTCCTGCGGGGACCGCACCCAGTCCAAAGGCCCCAGCGTTCAGGCCCGCGCCCTTTCCCGGACCTTACCACCGCTCGGTGCAGAGGGGCAGGAGGCCCGCACAGCCTTCGGCTCACGCCCCGGACGTGTCTTCTAGAGCCGGGGCTCCTCGGGCAGAGCCAAGTCGGGTTAAGAGGTAGCTTACAGCCGCGTAGCCCCGGCCTTCGGGAAGCTCCCGTGAGCGTCTGAAGCCTGCAGCGCAGGAAGGGTCAAGGCACGCCCCGCGTGCCAGGCAGCGACGGCCGCAGAGCCCAGCGCGCCGGACGCCGTCTGCCCTCAGCAACACAGCCGCGGCGCAGCTTCCCCCGCGCTCGCTTTGGCGGCGGAGCAGCACGGTGCACGCCGATTGGTCCTCCGGAAACTTGACGCGCGGCGACGCTCCCCGCGGATTGGTCAGGCCGCGGTGCGTGTAGGGAGTAAACAAACCCCGCCCCAGGCTCGCTACCGAGGGGCGGGGCCGAGGTGGGTGGCGGGCTCCCTGGAGCTTGCGCTGGCCTTTTGACCTCCGTGCTCGAGGTCCCCACTAGGGGCCGCCCCGAAGCCCTACCTGCCGCTGGGTCCCATGCCATCTCCGGGAGAGGCCCGGCAGGCCCCCTGAATGGCTGAACTCGCCCTTCCCCCTTCAGCCCCTCGCCTCACCTCCGTCCACCACCTCGCTTCCCACCCCACCTCTCCTAAGACCAGAGCTGAGGTCCTTACATCGAGGTCACTGCTCCAGGGACAGCTGAGAGACAGATGGACGACAGTGACCCTGAGGCCACGCGTGGGCCACAGAGGAGGTGGCCCAGCTTCAGTTCCTAGAGAAATGTAGATACAAAGTAGACGTGGTCATGTCAATCCCATCGAAGTTGAACAGAAAATGGAGGCACGCACTCCCAGATGCCTGGTCATTTATTAAATAGCCGGTTTGGTGTGGTCGCTCATGTCTTTAATCCCAGCAATCAGGAGGCAGACACAGACAAATCTCTGTATGAGTTAGAGGCCAGCCTAGTAAACCTAGCTAGTTCAGAGACAGGCAGGGCTGTCAAAAGAGGGGAGAGGGAGGACTTTCAGGAGTAGGTGTAAAATCTAGTGTGATCCATAGTTACTGGGAAGTTTGGAGGTAAAACAGGAGATTCTGGGTTTTAAATGATAATCCCAACACTCAGGAGGCAGAGGCAGGCAGATCTCAGTTTGAGGCCAACCTGGTCTACAAGTTGAATTACAGGACAGTCTGGGCTACACAGAGAAATCTTGTCTTGTAAAAAACCAAAGTAAAATAAAATAAAAATTTAGATAACTTGATCTTTCTCATTTTAATTTCGTCATACTTCAACGAGCCAAACACAATTTGTGATGTTGGGATGCTGGGGAAAGACAAAAATTCTTGGCTTCATTGAGTTTATGCTCCAATGAGGTGGAAAAAATGATCCACAAAATACTGAAAATACCAAAAAAAAAAAAAAAACAACAACAAAAAAAACCCCTCAAGTTACAGTAATTCTAATACTTGGTAGGTGAAGGCAAAAATTAGAAGTTCAAGGTCATTCTCAGCTACAAAGCTATTTGGTACCAGTCTGGCCTACTTGAGGCTGTAATTCACAAAGGCAGGCTCAACACCAACAGAACTACTGTTGGTACAGGCATAAGAACAAACTAAGCTCAGAACTTAAGTAGCTTGATAAGGGAAAGAACTGTGAGAGCCAGTAAGTAAATATCAGCCCGGAGTGGTGGCACATGCTTCTCAGAAGCAGAGTCAGGGATTTGAGACCAACCTAGTCTGCATGGGATCCTTTCTCAAAAGCATGCATGGATTGATGGATGGATGGATGGATGGGTGGGTGGATGGATGGATGGGTGGGTGGGTGGGTGGGTGGGTGGGTGGATGGATGGATGGATGGATGGATGGATGGATGGATGGGTGGATGGGTGGGTGGGTGGGTGGGTGGATGGATAGTTGGATGGATAATAGAGATAGAAAGATAGAATAAATGTATAAAGAGGTAAGGGCAGCAAGAGAGAAAACACCTTTGGCTCTTTCTCTGAAAGAATTGGAGACAATTTCTTTGCAATTGTTCATGGGTAAAATCTTCAGAATTCCAAAAATATCACACACAGTAGTCCTGTGACTGATTCTAAAATCCAAAAACCTCACTTTCCACTGACAAGTGATGTTGGATTTATTTTCCACAAGAAATTTTTAAGGTGTTATGTTATTTAATAAATACTTATGATGGGGGGTGATGGCACACTCCTGTAGTCCTAACATTTGGGAGGCAGAGACAGGCACATCTCTGAGATCGAGGCCGGCCTGATGTACAGAGTGAGTTCCTGAGCAGCCAGGGCTACACAGAGAAACCCTGTTTCAAATAAACAGACAAAGAAAAACAACAACAAAAATTACCAATCTTGGCATTAAAGAAGCAAAACTCAATTTGGCAGGAAAAAAAAATCTTAACCTCAATCCAGTAGAAAGGAATTATGAAGGACCTCAAATGGCAGACACATGAAATGCTTGGGCTAATGTGGAGAAAGGAATGCCCAGAATCTCACTACCTGTCAAGGAAACATTCCTGTCCATGCCTTTAGTCCCAGAGGCATGGAACTCTTCCAGTTCCAGACCAGCCTAGTCTACATTTCCCATTCCAGGCAAACTCGGGCTGCAGAGAGGGATTGTGTCTCAAAATATTAAAAGAAAAACAAAACAAAAACCTTAGTTGAACCACGTGAAGCTACTATATGGTTTGGTGTCCTCTTGGGAGAATTAGCATGAGATGTACACTATGACCAGTTAAGTATGGCAGTTACCACTCTTTACCATGGCTTTTGAAACAGATAATTTACAAGTCCACATTCCATAGTGTCTCCCAAAGCCACAAAGCATTAAAAAAAAAAAACAAACAAAAAAAAACAAACAAAAAAAAAAACCACGCAGTAGAAGGCTTCAAATTTTCCATACACTAGTTTAATCTAGCTGTGAATTTCCATGACCTAATGAAGGTATGCTGTAAAAGGCAGTAAATGTTAGTTTCACAGCAGGCCAAGAATTCAGAACAAGGAAGAACAGCTTGGTTTTGAAGCCAAATACTGAAAGTTCTCCGGTACGGAATAAATTGAGTTGTTACAGGGATGAAAATTCATGTAAATCAATTTTGCATTCCCACTCACAGTTTCAATTTAGCAATGTGCACAAAGAGCTTTCTGCCCTACCTTCTCATTTCCCCATTAAGAGATCCCATTTCCTTTGAAAAAAAAAAAAAGTCTTGTCACCATCTCCAGTGCCAGAGTAGATGTCTGAATTGTGATGGCACGTTTATTGATTCAGTATTTATTAAGTGCTTACTGTGTGCCAAACACTGTGCAAGGATTGGAAACACAAACATAAACGTCTCAAGAGCAGTTAAGTGGTATTTTGTGACCTCAGAACGGTCCCTCGGCTCACCCAGTTTACTTTTTGCCTTATCAGCTAAACTTAACTTATTCCAGAAAGTAATCTCTTTGCCACGTCTCCATCTCTCCCCCCATAAAGTGGTCTGCCTTTCTAGCTATTTGAGCTGCAGTGTTCCACTTGGGTCTGTAGCCTGTTTGGCTCTAAGTGCTTTTGGAGTCAGAGTGATTCATTTTCAGTGCTGTTATCGACAAATATACAGCAACTAGCCAGTGAGTATACTTTGCTTCAGAAGGAGAAGCAAAGTGTAATGGATAAGGCACATCTGTATTCCTAGGCTCTTAGAAGACTGAGACAGGAGAGTTGACATAAAACTAGCCAAGAAAACCAGAAAGGCTTTTTGCCACATCATCCTGATGGCCTGATGATGAATTAAACCTCTAGAATTCTTGGTGGAACAGCTCCTTAAAAGTCCTCTGAACTCCACTTGCACATCATGGCACACACAAATCTGTATTCACATAGTAATAACTAAATATGTGGGCCACAGAATCACCAGTGGAAAGGAGGCTATGAAAATTGTGGGCCTGTTAAAGTCTAGGCCTCTTCAACTTTAATGTCCTAAGACTCACCTGGGGAATTCTCATTAAACTTTATATTACAAGGTGTGGTCTAGATTCCACATTTCCTACAAGCTCCCAAAGGGATGCTCATGCTGATGCTGTCTCACTAGCCAAACACACTGTGAGCAAAAACACCCATATTGATAACCTTTTAACCACACAGAAAAATCTGCTCTCAGAACAGTTCCAAACATTTTTTTTTCTTTTAAAGCATCCTCTTCTATACCCAATTCATTCATTGACTGAAGGAAAGAAAAAAAAGAAGGTAAATTTGGGTGTTGTCCAGGAGCTGTACTTCCTAGTATGCACAGATAAATCACTGTAGCAGTACAGGGTGGAACAGGGGACTTGAAATTGAAACACAGCCTCTCCCTTGTTGACTTGTCAAAGTTGAGAATTGGAGTTGTAGAAGAATTTCGGTTACTCTTCACAAAAGCAACTTCATAATTTTATATCTTCTCTTATTTACCTGCTTAAAAAGGATCTCAGTCTCATAGCCCAGGCTGGCCTGGAACTCTGCTTCCATCGCTTCTTCTTGTCTACAGATAGAATTCAAATCTAGTCTAGGCTTAGAGGAGCCCCTATCTCAAAAGGCAAATAAATAAAAAATAGGTATTAATCCTCTTGCTGATAGACTTTTTGGATTTTTTACCTTTGTTTTCCTCGGACTTTGATACTTTGAATGTCCTTGTGTGTGTTCCTCGCATCTGTAGAAATGTCTTTGGAGGCTTTGGTTATATATAAAGATGAGAGTCAAAATATTTAGCAACTGGGGCTGGAGAGATGGCTCAGCGATGAAGAGCAGAAACTGCTCTTCCAGAGGATCCAGGTTCAATTCCCAGCAACCACCTGGCAGCAGACATCTGTCTGCAACTCCACTTCTGGGTTTCTGACAGCCTCACACAGACATACATGCAGGCAAAACACCAATGAACATAATGATGATGATGATGATGATGATGATGATGATAATAATAATAATAATGCAGAGATCTGTTTGTCTTCCACAACCATTTTGCCAAAAATTATTTTAAAAATAATTTTATTGATTTAGTGTGTGGTTTATAAATGTAGGTGCACTTGTTCACCAAATGTAGCTGTGGAGGCTGGAGGTCAACACTGGGTGTATTTTTCTGTCTTATTTTTGAAGACAAGATCTCTCACTCAACCTGGAGCTTGCCATTTGGCCAGACTGCCTGGCTGTCCAGCACAGCACTAGGAACCTCTAGGCTGGGCCTACTTCCTTACACATAGTTGTATGCAACCTCATCCCTACCCCACCCCACCCCATTTTCTTAAAACTTGGATCCTGGAGATAGAACTCAAGTAGGTCTTATGCTGACATTGCAGTAGCAAGCTCCTTACCATGCTGAGTCACTTCCCAGTCCCCTACAAAAGCAACTTTTTTGAGACAAAGCCCCACTATGTAGCATGGCTGCCCTGAACTCTTTTATATAGCCAAGGCTAGGCTTTTTCTACTCCAGGATCTGCCAGCTTCTGTATCCCAAGTGCTGGGATTAAAGGTATGGACATAAATTATTACATGCTGCTTGTTTATTTGCAGAGATAAACCATAGAAAACAGGAGTGGGGGACATCGAGAAGTCAATCCAGGGATGTAACTGAGTCCTTGCTGGAGGCTGCTGAACCTTGATTTCACTGGGACTGTTTAGGGATTGTGAACTGGTGGCTGTCTGCATAAGAGGGGGAAGATCTCACTTCCAGCTCCAATCTTACCCAGCAGAGTTAATCTTTGATCACATTCACACTTGACTACAGTGAAAAGGCCAGAATGGGTTCAGACACACATGCCAAGCTCATCTTACTAACTCTGATGCTGTGTTTTGCCATGCATGGTGGTACACTTGTAATCCCAGCGCTGGGAGGCAGATCAGTGGTTCAAAGTCATGAATTGAATATATTTAAGACTGTCTTAAATAAGATAAAATCTAAACACCTGGGGGCTTTATTATTCTTGATATTTGAGTGTGGGAGATTATGTTGTTCCACTGTAAATAATTATCCCACCCACTGGTTTAATAAAAAGTGCTGATTGGCCAAAGGCAGACAGGAAGTATGGGCGGGGCTACCAGACTAGGAGAACTCTAGGAACAGGAAGAACAGAGCAGAACGCCAAAGAGAAGCCGGAAGAAGCAGAGGACAACTATGCTGCTGTGAGAAAAGGTACCGAGCCCCATGGCTGAACAGGATAAGAGTCATGGGTTAGATGAAGGGTAGAGAGCTAGCAAGTTATATGCCTGGGCCTTAGACCAATCAGCCTAAAACTATTGAAAATGTCTGTATGTCTCTGCGGTTCTGTGGGTCTGTGGGCATAAACCTTGAGGTTAGGCCCGAAAGTCCGGGCCAGAAACCTTATACTACATCTGAGATTAGTTCTTACATTTTTTTTGTGTTTATATGTGTGTTTGCATGCCAGTGTGAACACATTCAAGAGCATTCCTGTGCCCTGTGATACTGAAGATTAAACCTAAGAACTCACAAATGCTAGGTATATCTTTACACACACACAAACACACACATTCTTTATGTTGTTCTATTTTTTGAGATGGGGTCTTGCTATGTAGCTCTGGTTGCCTAGAAACTTTCCCCATAGACCAGACTGGCTTCATACTCACGGGCATCTTTCTGACTCTGCCTCCCCAATGTTAGGATTAAAATCGCGCATCACCATGTCCAGCCCATACATACATATTTAAGCATGAAAGTGAATGCCTTGACCAGAAGCAATATTACATAGGGCATGTCTTAGTTTCACTTCCTTTTGCTGATAAAACACTTTACAAAGGGGCTGGAGAGATGGCCAGCAGTTAAGAGTATTGGCTGCTCTTCCAAAGGAACCAGGTTCAATTCCCAGCACCCATGTGGCACCTCACAACTGTTTATAACTCCAGTTCAGGGGATCTGATACCTTCACACCAATGCACATAAAATAAAGTTAAATAAACTAGAAAACAAACAAAAACACCTGCCAAAAGCAGCTCAGGGAAGAGAGAAGGTTTATTTGGTTTACCATTGCAGGTTACAGAGCATCATTTTGAGGAAAAAAAAAAAAAAAAAAAAAAAAGAACTATTTCAAACAGAACTTGGCCAAAGGCTGAACTTGGCTCCAGTCAGTTCCACAGAGTTTTAAAAATAACTACAAATGGCCCCATCAGGGTGACCCACCCAGACACACCAACACATAGAAAGTTTTAATAAACAATACTTGTGGGGCTTCAAATGTCCTTGCAATTGCTGATAGAAATTCCCTTAGAACTATAGCCAATACATTTACCCAATCCCAAAATACAAAGGCTTGAAGCTCCCTGCTTTCGGCACAATACATTACATCCATGGTAACAGCGGAGTATCTGTAAAGGTGGCTGGGGGAGGGGGGTGCTGTTCTCGAAGATGACCTGAGTTATGTTCCCAGCACCCTCAGTGTGCTGCTCACAACTGCAGGTCTCTATCCTTGGGGGTTGAATGATCCTTTCACAGGGGTCACCTAAGACCACGAAAAAACAGATATTTACATTAGATTTATAACAGTTGCAAAATTACAGTTATAAAGCAGCAACAAGAATAATTTTAAGGTTGGGGGTCACCACAGCAAGAGAAACTGTATTAAGGATTGCAACATTAGTAAAGTTGGGAACCAACACACTACAGAATGATGATACCATGGGCTCACAGACAGTAGAGATGCCACTCTGTCTAGGGAGCCTGACTAGATAAATCTGGCTGAATCTTCCACCATTCTGTTGTCTCTAATTATGTAATCAAGCTCAAAGCAACAAAGATACACTCAACTAAAGTGGCTTTAATATACCAGAATTTACAAAACATTCATTTATTCATTCATTTATTCATTCATTCATTTCTGTTCTGGTGGAAGCTCAAACTCAGCCCCTGGCGTTCATATACCCAAAGATTCTGAAATGTACCTGTGGGAGCCCCATCTCAGCCTCCTCCCCCTCCTCTCCCCAAACCCTGCTCATCTCAGAAGCCTGCCAAACATATCGCCTCCCCTAGAGATGCTCAAGACCACTCCCACAGAGAATTTAAACTGCCCCCCAGAAAATAGACATAGATTTTCAGTCTCACTTCCCCATCTTCTCTTTGGGGGTCGGAAAATCACCTGGAAGTGAAACCTGGGCTTTTTCTTAATTTAGTCTCATTCGGTCTGATTAGGATTGCTGTGTCCATGAAGAAGCTGAATATTGGAGTGCAGAAACTTTCAAGTTTCATGGTAGTTTCCTAAATAACTTATAGTTTTGGAAAGGATTGTAAGGTCTGTAGAGAGATAACTCTATTATAATTAATATATCAAATTATCTTTTATTTATATAATCGTTCTAAATATTTTTAAAGCTTGTAAAGCTTTACCATAAATTTTATACCCAATCACAAAGAGTAAATCCTCCTCACTTGTAATTTCCTTTGTGTAAAAATGTAACTATAGAATAAGAAGTCTAAAGAGGACCTAGAGAGGCCTAGTGGGTAGAACATGGTTACAATACCAAAAGTTGGGAGACTGGGCAATTTGGACTCCCACGAGTTTATTAAAATTAAAAAAAAAAAAAAAGAGTAAAAAGCTATGCATGGTGGCCTGCAATCCTAGCACTTGAGGAAATGAGAAATGCCACAAGGTCAGGGCTAACTTGGGCTACACAGTGAGACCTAGTCTCAAAACAAAAGAGCAAACAAAACGAATCCAGAGAGCCAACGTTCTGTAAAACCCTTTTCCTCCAACCATGAATATGAATCTTAACTTGAGTGACACCTGTAATTGACATGCTATTTCTCTGGCTTCCTTCTCTCCCTTTCTTCTTTCATGCAGTGGGGGGGACTGAACCCAAGTTTTACCCCTGGGAGGCAAGTGCTCGGTTATACCCCTAGTTACTCTGTGACTTACTAGGTAGCAGAGACTGGCTTTGAGCTCCTGAACTTTGAGACTCCACCTCACAGATGTTGGCATTCTAAGTGTGTAATGCCAGGCCTAGTATATACAATACTGGAGAGAGAGCTCAGAGCTTCGGAAATTCAAGGAAAACCTCTGCTACCAGGCAGAACCCTGGCCCCTTCTGGGATTTTGCTCAGTGTGCAAAAACAAGAGCGGGAAGCAGTGTTTAATAAAAATGGTCAAGTAAAGTGCAACATAGATCTATACATTAAAACAGATCAAAGAATATTATGGGGAGGTAGTTGGTGAAAAGCTCGAGGCCAGCCTGGTCTACAGACTGCATTCCAGGACAGCCTTCAAAGTTTCTATACAGAGAAACCTTGTCTCAGAAAAACGTCAACAACAAAACCAAAGTAAACAAACAAGAAAAAAGTATGTCTTAAGCAAAAAACCTATAGGCATATCACAGTGTTCATCTTCAGTTTTATTACATCTTTAAAATATTCATCCTTTCTATTAGTTTTCCACAAAATCATTCTGAACCTTCACGTGATTCACACTGTTTTGCAGAGTTACAAACATGATGACTGCTTTATACAAAGCATGTGTCTGAACACACTACAGGACATCTTTAGTTGGTTTTGAACCTTATTTTTTATTTCTTTCTTTACTCATTCACAGTGTGGGCCCTGCACTCTGAGCACAGAATTAACAATCCTTCTAGGCACATCATAAGACAATATTCAAGATGCTATAACGTTCTGTCTTAAATGACTTGAGAAATCCTACTTAATGACTTCGAAGTCTAATTTTATTTTTAAAAGTTTTTAAAGATATGGCTCATTTAGCAAACAATCCAATTGGCAAACAGACAAAAATATAAACAGAGATTTGAAAGATATTGTTGAGCAGATGGCAAAAGGCACATGAAATAATATTCAATATCACCAAATGCTGGTGAGAGAACATGGAGAAACCGGATTGTTCACACACTGATGGCAGAAACATAAAATGGGAAAGCCGCTCTGATTAAACACTCCTTCCTTTTCTTTCCTCTTTGCAGAGTTGGGGTCAAACCTAGGGTCCTGTGCACACAAACAAGCCCTCTACCTCCCAACCTAAGAACCACTTAGGTCCCTACATCAGTTTTTCCTAAGCAATCCCAATCTAGATATGAAAAATAGATGCAAAGGACAGAAAGGCTTTGAGAACAGAATAAGAGAAGTCCAGAATTGCCTGCTTCTTCAGGCTGTTGGTTCCCTATCAGGAGAATCCAAAAGGTTCGGGTGTCTGAAACTTCTTACCATTATTTTTAAAAAAACATAATCTAAACTTCCTAAGGGACTAAGAATTGTTCAAGTGGATTTAAATCTTCTTTAGACTATTTCTGGGTTCAAGGTTGAAGGACTCTGAGGCATAGCCATGATCTTTCCCTAAAGAATTGTAAAAGTCACTGGGCTGGTGTGGTGGTGCCTGCTTTTAGTCCCAGAACTTGGGCGGCAGAGGCAAGTGGGTCTCTGTGAGTTCAAGGCCAGCCTGGTCTATATAGTGAGTTCCAGGACAGCCAGGGCTACATAGTGAGACCTTGTCTCCGAAAAATAACCAAACCAAACCACACTAAAAAAACAAAACAAAACAAAAAACAGTCCTCAGCATAGATATTTTGCTTAAGGGCTACTTCTCAGGTTCTTTCCTATAGCACCAGAGTGTCAGATACTCTTAAAATATCTGCAGTTAAATAGATAAAACTTGCGAATGCAAGTTTCAACTATACTTGAAAGTTAAAAGTAACTGGGCATGTTTAGCACACACCAGGCTCCAAAGTCAAGTCCCAGAACAGCGACAAAAAAGCTGCAGTAACTATGTGTTTCTATGGATTATATCTCTACAAAAATATATTTGAAAATACATAGACGTGTAATTTTGTAAAATAAACATCATGACTCGTTGTAAATATCTTCCTTTTCAACAACTCTAAGATATCAATAAATGAAGCATCAAAGATTAATGTGAAGTAAAAATTCATCCATGAACATGAAGGCACAGTGTTAAGTTCTGGGGGTGGGGGTGGAGTGGGGAGCAAACATGACTTCAGTTTCAGGAAGCACCAACTCTAGTGAAGGTTGGGGACAGTAATCTTTTCCTGGTCCAGAGAAGACAGTGAAGCAAGGCTGGGCTTGGTGACTCATGCCTGTGATCGTAGCACCCAGCACACTGAGGCAGGAACACTGCTGTGAGGGCCAGGTCAACCTGGGCCACAGAGTAAGATCCTGTCTGGCAAAAGCGGGGGAGAAGACAGATCACAGATGATTTACAGGCTACATCGGTCATATCACGAGGCCAAGGGTTCACTCACTAATTATGACCATACAGGGGTAGGACTGAGGTATGGAAATACCAGAGGAGACGTAGGAGAAGTATAGGCTAATGTAGCTCAGTAGTAAAGGAAGATGCCTTCAGGGTCAAGGCCCTAGGTTTGATCCAATCACATAGCTGAGGGGTAAGGGACACAAATAACCAAGACAATTTTTGCTTCATTACCCAGGAAAATAGAAACTATATTTTTAGGATACTCCCTACTTTTCCATTGTTATTAAAAGTTCATCTCCTAAGGGGAAACAAGGCAGAGAGCATTGAAGTTACTATATCCACCAAATCTCCATTTTTCCTCTAATAGCCTATATCAGTGGTTCTCAAATGACAATGATTTTTGCCTTCCAACATGGCCAATTTTGGGGCCTGGCCATGTTAAACAGTGGAGGTCAGGGATATTGCCAAGCATATGTGTCCATTATAGCATCTCAAAGCAAAGACATGCAGTTCAAAATGTCAGTGTTGCAAAGTGCAGAGCACACACCTTTAAGCCCAGAACTCAGGGGGAAGAGGCAGGCGGAGCTCTGAGTGTGGGGACAGCCTTGTCTGTGTGGTGAGTTCTAAGGTGGCAAGGGCCATATAGTAAGACCCTGTCCCCAAAACAGAACAAAACAAAGATCAATTCTATCCTTGAGAAACCACATCACAGATGCATAGTGAAGATCAGTAAGACAGAGTATAAAAGCAGTTAGTACCACTTTAAGACAGGCTGCACACAAACACCATCCTTAATGAGTTGACTAGAGATCTCTTAAAATGCCTGGTAGGTCTACAATGAAAAAAAATATGCTAAGAAATAGTAGCATATTAAAATTATCTTCAAAAGGCAGATGAAGGGACAATGTTCTTCAATTGTTTTTGATTAACAACTGTCTCTACAGCAACAAATGATATAACGTTTCTGATTTTACTTAAATCTTACCCAAAAAATCACTAAACCCTGTCCTTAAAATATGGCCAGAAAGCCAAAGAGCAGAAAGATTAACTTCTAGACCCACAGAAGTATAAAACAAGTCACCGATCTTCCAAGAGAGCTCAGTTTGGATGAGATATCAGTTGTTTTTCACATTATCTAAAGAGTATTTACCTTTCACTCTATAGTTGGATGTTAAAAAGAGCTTAGGGAAAAAACAGAGAACAAATCTTTAGAAATTAACATCACAATTTAGTCTATCCTGATACAAAAGAACAAAATTACTTCCTATGAAATCATACCTATCAGCAGAATCTGTAAAAAAAAAAAAAAAAAAAAAAAAAAAAAAAAAAAAATTTAAATGAAGCAGCTTTCACGTTTGATGGGAAAACCATTGGTCACAAAACTATATAAAAATGTTATAGGAGAGAAAGAGTAAGATATAATCTATATATGATCTGATTTGTTGCAGTAAAAAAATACCTCTAACAAAAATATTTCCAAATCTTTTAAAGAATTTTTATTATTACTATGGAGGATGTGCGCATAGCACCATTCACATGCAGAAGTCATGAAAAAACTGTGGAGCAGTTTTCTCCCACCACCTTCATGGGGTACCTTTGGGGGCTGAACTCAGGTCAGCAAGCTTGTATGACAACTGCCTTTACCTGGGGAGCCACCCTGTTAGCTCTCCAAAGGTTAAAAGAGTTATAATGCTCCTGTTTGCTACAATGTTTCCATTCGGAAAATTTTTTTTTAACAAATGAAGACACTGGGAGCCCAGGGAAACATTTTGCCCCAAGCACAATGTAACAATCCATTCTAGCATAACTGACTCCCCAGTAGCAGCAACAAGATGCCTTTAACCGTTGCTCCTTTAGTGACATAATTATAAGTAGATAGTTCTAGAAGAGTAGCACTTTTATGTGATATTGACCAAGATAGGAATAAGTTCATTCACTCTCGAAAATCCAAATCCCCAATGGAGAGAGAGGCAAGTAATATAGAAGAGAAGCACCCTATGGCAATTTCATACCCAGCCGGTGTATTCACCACTGAAACTGTTTCCAGCAGCAAAGTTTCATTAGGTGAGACTGGCCCCGTGGTTCAGTAGCCTTACAGCAATTATTACCAAGCCCACGGTCCATCACCTTATCAGCCAGCCTCTGATGTCTCTCAGAGGTGAGCAAGACAGAGAAATACCAAAAGACAAGTCAGTGAGTAACCCATGAAAGCAATCTTAAATTACCAATAAACTAGGGCCCTTGAACTCTGATGCCAGATATGACACCAGGTATGGCACAGACTGTCAGTCCTAGCACCTCTGGATACTGAGTCAAGAGGCTCTGGAGTTTTAGGCCAGCCTAAGCTACATAATGAGAATCAATTGCAAAACAAAACATAACAAAAACCCAAAAACTAAAAATGATAATTTAAGCTCTGTTAAGTAGGCACTCTTTAAAAAGGGTTATTTAAGTAATCATCTCAACAAATAAACATAAGAACTAGAAAGAAAGATTTACATTAACTAATTGTACTTTATAAAAATAGAATGTTACTCTGGAGGCTAAGGCAAGAGGCTCAAGAATTAGAACCCAGCATGAGTTAGACAGCAGACCTTTTCTCAAAAGTTTGTTTACTTTTAAAGATGGGGCTTCACTATATCACTCAGATTGCCTACAAGTCCCCGAATGGCCCGAACAGGTTTCAAGTGCATGCTCCTCCGCCTTCACCTTCTGAAGTCCTGAAATCACAAACATTTGCCTCAACATCCTTTCCAGTCCATTAACTTAAAAAAAAAAAAAAGTCATTTCTTGACATATGGTGCACATTTATAATCCCATAATCTGAGAGACTGGGGCAGGAAAACTAAAATTTCATACTACCCTGGGCTATACAAAGGCTCCACACCTAAATAACAATACCAAAGGTTGAAAAGGAAGACTTAGTGAGCTTCACTCACAACAAAGAAAAGTGCTGACTAGTGAGCTCCCCTCAGAGACGCAAAAAGAGCTCAGATTTGGATATGACGCTTACAAATTATGGCTTTATACAAAAATGCTTTGTTTTCTCAATTATTCCTTCTTTTTAGCTGTATGGATTTCAAATAGCCTACCTGGTTTTTAAACTTAAAGATTTTTTTCATAATTTTTAACAAAATGTGATGGTGCAACCGGGCAGTAGTGGCACACACCTTTAATTCCAGCACTCTGGAGCAGACACAGGCAGATCTCTGTGAGTTCGAGGCGAGGCTGGTAAACAGACTGAGTTCCAGGACAGCTAGAAACTCAAAAAATAAAAATAAAATAAAAACAAGCAACAACAAAAATCCCAAATGTGACTGACGGTGCTTGCCCCAGAAAGATTATCTCTCTGAGGTGAATAACTATGACTTATGTGCCACTGACCCTGTATAAAAAAGGACTTCTAATTATCAAAATGCAGTTGGAGTGAAAGATGTCCTTTGGAAGTTGCTAGAAGAAAAAAGACACAATTTTGAGGTATCGCTGCCTTAAAATTTCATTAAGATTTGGATTTTAAAATGTAAGATTTTTTTTTTTTTTTTTTTTTGGAGAGTTTTTAAGAAGAGCAGCACTTTCTCTCAGGTAGTGAGGCTCGCTTTGAATCATCTCCTCTCGGCCTCCTCTGCCATGTTGGTGGTCCCTGAGCTTCTCCCATCCTGCCAGCCTGTGCCGTGGGGCTTTTGTTGGCTCCTTAGTGTTATGTCTTGGTTATACCAATTCATGGAGCGTTTCACGGCTTTGATCCAGTTTTCCATATTCGTTTTGTACTCCTGCCATTTCTTCTGGGGCTTGAAAACCATTTCACTTTGCCTCAGCTTCTGTAGCTCTTCCTTGTCAGCCCAAAATCCTACAGAGAAAAAAAAGTCTCAGAATTTAAGGAAAATAATGAGTTCACAAAATATATCCACCAGCTTATCTGAGCTGTGCCAAGGAGAATGATTAGTATGCTAAAACGGAATCTAGAATACCTGTGGTTTTGAAAATAGAAACACAACCAAATAGATACACTAGGAAACAGATACACTAGGATTTTTAAAAAGATTCTGCTTTTTTTTTTAGCTTTATTTTTGAATGGCATATCACTTTTTGTTTGTATTGGGATTGAACAAAGAGCCTCATACACACAATAGGAAAGTGTTCTCCCACTGATACACACACACACCCCCCTCTTTCAACCTTTTATTTTGTGACAGGTTTAGGTCTCACTAAATTACTCAGGTTGGCTTTGAACTTATGGATCTCCTGCCCCAGCCTCACAATGCAGGGAATGCAAATATGAGCCACCGCAGACAGTTTGTATTTTCTTTTTACACAACAAAAGTAAATGAAGAAAAACTAAGTCTGTCTTGAGGCAAACTGGCAATTCAAATAGAGTTATTACAAAAATAATAACTATTTAAAATAAAGTTATTATGAAAATAACTTTATCTAAAAGTCCAAAATAAAATGAATAAAATTTTTTGAAACAATAGTGTTTACTATTAAGTTATTTAAATTCTAATCCAAGATAAAATTATGGTTCTGGCATATATTCTTTATCTGAAAAGAGGATTTTTAATTCATAATAAAAAGAGACAAAAGAGCACATGTGTAACTATGTCACAACCTCAGATGCTAAGGCGTTTTGTCAGGATTGCTTAAGTACTCATTTATTTGTTTATTTTGGATTTTCAAGACAGGTTTCTCTATGTAACCCTGGCTGGCCTAGAACTCACTCTGCAGACCAGGCTGGCCTCGGTCTCAGAGATTTAGCCTGCATCTATGCCCTGCCCACTCCCCAGAGCTGGTATTAAAGGTGTGTGCCAACCCACCAGGCTCAACCTCAAGTATTTCTTTTTTTTTCTTTCCTTCCTTCTTCCTTTTGCTTTTTCTTTCTTTCTTATTATTTTTTGGGGGCTTTTTTTTCCCTTTTATTTCTTTTTTTATTTTATTTCAAGACAGGGTTTCTTTGTGTAACGGCCTTGGCTGTCCTGGACTTGTTCTGTAGACCACACTGGCTTCAAACTCACAAAGAACTAACTGCCTCCAACTCCTCAGTGCTGGGATTAAAGGTGTACATTGTTACTAACCAGTCTGCAAGTACTTCTTACAAATTACATTTTCTCTTACCAACAGAAAGGTATTTTAGATGATGATGTCGTGTGTGTGTGTGTGTGTGTGTGTGTGTGTGTGTGTGTGTGTGTGTGTGTTTGTGTGCGCGCGCTTGAACACCTGTGCATCACTGTGCCTAGGTCTCACTGTGGAGCCCAACAGTGGCCCCATTTCCCTCCACAGCAGTGCTTGCCTTTATAAAAGCCTCCTCTCAAAGCCTCTTATCTCTGGAACCACCTGCTTCTCACTCTCCCCTCACCCTGCTCTGTTAGAAGCTAGGCCACAGCTGCCTCTTCTGAACTCCAGTGGCTACATACCACCAATATTTGCTGGGTTTATCACAGATCTGATCACCAACTGGAGCATCTGTCTGATCCTACTGTGATCAAGACTGGGGCTTTCACTTAATTCCCAGCAGTGACTGACTGTCTTGCAGAAGGCACTCAACACAAGCTGTATTAAAGAAATGGTGGATTTCTAAAAGGAAGACAGGTCTAGTGGCAAAAAACCTTCAAACTGCATCACAATGCATCTGATCTCTTTTTAACAATGCCACAACTTCTGGGTCTAAAGGTTCACCCCAAGTGCTTCTGGTACCCTTATCTGCTTCAGCATGAATCCTGTTAGGTTGGGTTAGACAGAATTTCTTCTCACCACTAACTTTCCTTTTAGTTTTTTTCATCTCTTGGTCCTCGCTCGGCTCTCTGGCTCTACATTCTTAATTTTCCTTGTAGTGCCTACCGTAAGGGGTAACCATGGTTTCCATACCTCAAGAGACTCCCTGAACAATACCTGCCTTACGGTTCTTTAATACTGAAAAAGTTCATCCCAAGACCATCCCTTGCTAGAGACCAAAGCAGCTGACCCTGAAATGCCCTCACTTCCAGTTCTTCTACGTAGTAAAGTTAGGACAGTTAGGCTGACACACCCACAGAGGAGGTCAGAAGACCACCCGTGAGCCAGAGGTCTATGCACATCCACCTGTGCCAACACACGCTTTCCAGATGCTCTCTGTAATTTTGTGGCTGCAAATGAGCCATGCTAACGCAGAAACAGCTTACAGGAAAGGACTCATTTTTATAAAGTTCACACCTACCGACAGCAAGGCCAGCCAGGGTGGCTGCGCCCAAGCAGGACATGTCAAAGTGGACTGGTTTGTCTATACACTCATTAATCAAGTCTGAAGTCATCTGCATAACAAAAGCGTTGTTACAGACTCCTCCATCTGCCCTGTAGGAAGCAAGATCCAAAGTTACTGGGAGGCATTAACTGTTAAGTGGTTCACTAGAGTTTATGAAGTTAACTTTTGGAGGGTGGGTTAGAGTGCTGGGAGATGAGCCAGGGCTTCACAAGTAAGCAGGTAGCACTGTGCTGCGTTTCCAACCCCTCTACGCTTTTATTGTTTTAATAGGAAAGTTTTTGTTTGGTTTGATTTTTGGGACAAGGTTTCCGGTCCTGGCACTTACTTTGTAGACCAGGCACACTATCACTCAGGACTTAGGACAAGAGATCTTCACAACGGAAACAAAAAACAAAACCCAGGCTGCCCTGGACTCCCTGAGTAGCACAAACTCCTGATCCTCCAGTCCCTGCCTCCAAAGTGACCCCTGATCCTGTGGTCTCGGCCTCCCAGTGCTGGGATCTGGCATACGCCACCATGACTGGTTTACAGGATCTTACTGAGTGATCTTCAAATACTTTCCTTTGTATTCTTAATTAAATTTGCTCTTTGAGAATTTCACACATGTACATAGTTCATATGAACTACTTTCCCCTGACCACGCCCCATCTCCCCACTGCCTCTGTCTAGCCACGCCTCCCTACACACTTTTTTTTTTCATGTTCATGTCCATTAGTCTTATGTTGTGACCACTGAGGCTAACCAGGGCCATCTGTGTTGTGTGGCCATGGCTTTGGAGCTATCCGTTGGTGTGGGTACACTCAGCTGTGGGTGTGCAGCTGAAGTCACCGACTCTCCTTTTTTCCAGATAAATACTGCTCTTTAGTCAGGTCTCAGCTTTTTTATCTCTCCTTTGTTTTGGCCATAGTTCAAAATTATGACAAATACAGCTAAGTCGACAGAAGAATCCATTTGGACATTAAAGAAGGTAAAACAATTTGATGCTTCCACACCAAGAGGAAAACTACAACACAGTATATAATTATATAGAGATGATGATTTCTATATAATATACATACTTGACAGAATCCCCTAAAATTTCATATTGTGTTATAGTCTCATAAATGTAAAACTAGCATTTTTCTCTCCAAATCGTGATGACCAACAATTTTATTGCTAAAGAACTTGGCCTATGCTTTGGAAGTCATGAAAATAAATAATAGCGACTGCTTTTTAAAAACTTCTAGTTTGATTATTTTGTAATTCGGGGGAGGGGGGGCTCAAACACAGGGAAATGTACCATTGCTGAGCTAACTCATCGAGCTGATTTTGTAGCTCCTAACTGGGCCTCTTATAAACAAAACTTACACACCGAATATTCGTGACCGGGATCTGGATTTCTCTTTGCATCAGATCATATAACTGTTTGTTCCTAGTCAAAGACAAGATAATTATTAAGAGCATATTTATGTCATAAATCTGTATTTCACTATAATGTTCAAACAAATAGAATTATGGTTTTATTCACGACTTGATAAACGATGTAAAAGAAGCTACTAAGGAAATACTGGCCAACGGGACACCAGCAAACCCACCAACAAACCTGTGCTCAACTACAAAAGCTCAGGGCCTCGTGTGTTCTATCTCTATGTACAATAATATGTCTTATTTTACACTAGGTTTAATTTATTTCTAGTCTATAAAGGCGCATTTCAAGCAATTATCTATTTAAATGGTAGCCTTTACTATGATATACTCAAACAACATATAAAAGTACCAAATATATCATTCTGCATTCATAAAATTACTTTAAACAGAAGAAACATTCCTTCAATTATATCTGAAGATTTATTTACTGTATGTGTATGGAAATTTTTCCTGTAAGTGTGTATGTGCATAAGTGTCTGTGAGAGCCACCAGAGGGCATCAGAGCCCCAGGAACTGAATTTAGAGATGGCTGTGAGCTACATTCGGGTGCTGGGAACCAAACCTGGATCCAGTGCAAAAGCAACCAGTACTCTAAACACTGAGATATCCTACCAGTTCCCAATTATTATTAATTATTTCTTTAGGAAACAGAGTCTCACCTAGCCAGCATTTCTTTGAATTGCTTCCCTATGTAGCCAAGGCTGCTCCATACCTCCTGATCCTATTTGCTCTAACATCCCAGTTTCAGGATTAGAGGCATGTGACCTCACACCTGGTGACAGTTCCTTTAATTTTTTTTTTTCCCTAGGACAAGATTTTATTATGTATCCCTGGCTATCCTGGAACTCGCTCTATAGACCAGGCTGGCCCGAACTCTCAGATTTCCACCTGCCACTGTCTCCTGAATGCTAATTACCTTTCTCACTGCAATTATAAAATAAGTGACAAAAAGAAACTTAAGGATGAATTAATATATGGTCACAGTTTGAAGGCATGGTCAACCATAACAGGAAAGCTTGGACAGTAGAGGTGTGTGGTACATGCATAGTCAGGAAGCAGAGAGAAACGCATACTGGGCCCAGTTCACATAGTATGTCTTCCTACCAGCTCCCTACCTATTACTGAGCTATATTCCCAGTCTGGGCTATCATTAAAAAAAATCACTCCATGTTTAGGTATCAAATCTAAGTGGTACTGGTATTAATAAATACAGCCACAGGAACAAGTTATATCATATATACTCTAGATTGAATTGAGGAGCTGGAGAGATGACTTGGTAGTTAAGGACACTTGCTGATCTTCCAGGAGACCTGGATTCAATTCCCAGCAACCAACCACATGGAGGCTCACAATAGTAAGTCTGGTTCCAGGGGATCTGACACCCTCTACTGGTTTCTGTAGGCATCAAGAATGTATAAGATGCACAGATACAGATTCAGGCAGGATATCCACAAACACAAAATAAAATTTAGATTAAAAAAATAATAATTTATTTAACTTTATTTTTTTATGTGTATTGGTATGAAGGTATCAGATATCCTGGATGGGAGTTACAGACAGTTGTGAGCTGCCATCTGGGTGCTGGAAGTTGAACCCAGGTTCTCTGAAAGAGCAGCCAGTGCTCCTAACCCCGAGCCATCTCTCCAGCCCCTAAAATTTAGATTTTTAAAAAATAAAATAAATCATGCATGTGTGCGCACACACACACACACACACACACACACACACACACACACACACACTACACTGAAGGCATAAGTTTAATGATTTAATTAAAATTAAGAGTGCTAGCAAGGTGGTTTAGCGGGTAACGGTGCTTTCCACCAAGCCTGGAGACCTTAGGTCTCTGGAAGTCACATGAAGGAGGAGAAGAGGAATGAGTCTGAAGGGTCTTCTTTTGGCCTCCACACATGGGCTATGGTGCACAAACATGTACACTCAAACACACATGTAATAAGTCATAAAATAAACACTCTTAAATAAATGAAATTAAGTAAAGTTTCTCTTTCATCTTATAGTTAAGTTGTTCACAGCTGTAATACCAGTTCTAGGGAGACCAAACAAGAGGATTGTCATGGTTTTGAAGCCAGCCTGGGCTACATGATGAGTTTCAGGCTAGCCTGAGCAGTATAATATCCTGTCTCAACAAACAAACACAACAACAAAAAACCCCAAACAACCCTTGAAGAGCTAGAGAGATGACCCAGTGGTTAGAGCACTGGCTGCTCTTGCAGAAGACTGGGGTTCAGTTCCCAGTTCCCACATAGCAGCTCACATCTGTCTGTAACTCCAGTTCCACAGAGGACCCAATACATCTTCTGGTTACTGAGGACTTCTACATGAATACAGTGTGTATCATACATACATCAAAGCACTCACATATACACATAAAATTAAAGAAATATATATTTAAAAGGAATCCTTGTACCAGAAAATAAAGTTTCAGTTTGGCAGTAAATCTAAAGGAAATGAAAAGTATGAAGTCAGGAGGGGGAGTCCGTAGGTTTTACCTGAAAGCTATTGACTCCAGTATTGCTCGGACGAGATGGTATTTACTGGTGGAATGTTTCAAACCCATAAAAGAGGCACATGCACAGGGATCATTTAATGGGGCCTAAAGTAAGAGATAAAAAGCACATCATTTATGTTCTAAATTACATCTACAGGCTTGATATATATCATAAAACACAGCCATGCTAGAAGAATGCTCATTTAAATAATTTAAAATAAATTACAATCCAAAGAGCCAATTAAACAATGTATTTAATTAAATTAATTTTATTAATTTTAATTAATTAATTAATTTCCAGACATCATGTAGCCTCAAATAGCCTGGAAATCATTATGTAGGCTAGGCTGTCCTCAAACTCACAGAAATCCACGTGCTAGTGGCTCCCAAGCGCTGAGATTGAAGGTGTGTGCTAACCTACTTTGCGGCCAACCTGGTCTTGAATTCACCAAGCAGGCAAAGCCAGCCTTGAACCTCTGATCCTGCTTCCACCTCACAAGTGCTGAGATTACAGGCATGAGCCAGCCACCTTGGGATTTTCAGGAAAAAAAAAAAATTTTTTAAGCTTTTATGTACAGCCTATGTTCTTGTGGGTATATGCCACTTGTGTGCAGGTACCTGTAAACGTCAGAAGGGGCACTAGATCCCCTGGAGCTGGAGTTACAGCTGGTTGTGAACGTTTGGGAAGCAAACGTTAGGCCTCTAGAAGAACAGGGAGCTGAGTGCCCACCCTCACTCTGTTTAAATTCTACACTCTGTATTATTTTAGAGGTGGGTGAGGCAATGAGAAGTTATAGAGAACTTGAGAAAATAAAGTCACTATCAAATCCCCAGCATGGTTTTCTCTCAGTCCTATAAAATGAACAACCACACCCTGTTCTATGCAATATTGAGATTAAGTCAGGGCTTAATGCATCCTAGACAAGTGTTTTATTAGAAGATTAACATTCTACTTCCCCAGCCCTGAACAAAAATTATTTACAGAAACTGTTGCTTTTTTTTTTCTTTTGGTTTTATTTTAATTTTGTTTTTTCGAGTCAGGCTTTCTCTGTGTAATAGCCCTCGCTGTCCTGGAACTCACTCTGTAGATCAGGCTGGCCTCAAACTCACAGAGATCCATCTGCCTCTGCTTCCTAAATGCTGTGTTTAAAGGCGTGCACCACCATCACTGCCCAGTTAATTTTGTTCTTAATTCTACACCTGAAAACTTTTAAGTCTCTGCGACATTTGAAGTCGGAGGCAAACACAACTCTGCTAACTAAATACAAAGCTAAGTATTTCAAAGTCATGTCTTTACTGGGTTCACTTTTGATCAGGCGAAGTAACCAATAGTCTACCATAAAACATGAAAAGAAAGGTTAATTTTTGAAAAAAAAAACCAACTAATTTTACACCTCAGCATATATACACATCTCTGTGTGTGACATGATGTAATTATTATTTTCTTTCTTTCTGTTTTCCTTTTGAGACAGGTGGGGGGGGCTCAATATGTAGTCCTAGCTGGTCTTGAGTTTACAGGGATCTTTCTGCCTCTGCCTCCAAAGTGCTAGTGCTGGGATTAATGTCATGCACCACAAGGGCCAGTGACATCATTTTTCTAATTCTCAACAGTGTATTTTCTCTAAGTAAAGAATACCCGTTTGCTGACACACACTGCCCAACAACTCAGAAGTGCCTGTGACATAACCCTAGGCCATCTTGAAAGTTCTATGACAAACCTGCTAACTTTCAAGTCCCATTTTAACAGAGCTAAAAGTTTTAACAGAGCTAAAAGAGCTAACAGCGGCTGAATCCTTCAGTGCAGCTGAACCATCAGGGTCTCACTTAGAGAGCACCCGGCTCCCTTACAGATTTTGTGCTAACTGAGCATGGGTTTCCCTGTCCTAGAATGTACCTTTCATGTTAGTTCTGATTATTCATTCAGGTAACAGAGTCGCAGCCATGTAATTCGGAGTGTGGCTGGACGAGAAACCTGTTTGTGAATGCTGTAACTTTTTAAAAGAATACCTGTAATCCATTAAACGATGGAACAAAATAAACCCCTTCAGAATCTTCCAGACTCAGGGCCATTTTTTCAGTCTCAGCGGCATCTGTGAAAAGATCTGCAAAACACATGAACAAAACAAAATCCTAAAACAAATGGAAGGGGAGAAGGAGGAAGGGGAGGGGGGACAACAGAATGACACTTGTCAGCCAGGAGTTAGATGGTTCCCACAAATTAGGACTAGAATGTAAAGGAAGGGTCAACACAAAGGCATTCTGTCTGACCTATCACTGTGCAGAGGTTACAGCAAATGTTTGGATAAGGGAGACTCCCCCAAAGCCCTTCCAGATAAGCATACCTAGCCGGCCTTACGTTTTTCATAAGGGTATCTGGATAAGTTTAAGAATCTGTTCTATGGGGTTGGTTGTTGTTGCTATTGTTGTTATACATTATTCCCAACTAGGCACAGTGATGAGAGCCTGTAATCCCAGTACTTGGAAAGCTGAAGCTGGAGAACCACCTATGTCAAGGCTAGCCTGGGCTACACAATAAGATCCTGTCTCAAAAGCAGCAAACAGTGTATGTAGTCAGTGGTACAATGAGTGGGTGGGTACCTCAGTATGTTTAATGTGCAGACCCTATAGGTTCAATTCTCAGCGTGCACACACACACAGATACACACACACACACACACACACACACACACACACACACACACACACACACACTCTCTCTCTCTCTCTCAAACAACAAAAACCAAAAAGATTTGGAGATAAGAGACAGCCTGTTCTTTTTGGACACAGGAATCCTCTACCTGTACAAATTGTATGTTTTTGTTTTGTTGTTTTTTTATTTGATCTGATGGGATCTACTAAATCAAGTGGAAAAAAAAAACTTCTTGTTTAATGAGTTCAACAGAGGAGCAATAATAGACTAAAACTCATTCCTTTATTGAAACAAGCAAGGAAAAGAAATCAAGCCTTCATTCCTCCATTAAAGGTTTTACTGAAGTGTATGACATATGTAGGAAAATGTCCAAATCCAGGAGACTGAGGCAGGAGACTTGGGGTTCAGGGCATCTTTAGTTATATAGCAGAATCAAAATCGGCCAGGGCTACAAGATACCTTGGTATAAAAAGAAGAAGAAGAGGAGGAAAATGCACAAGTATATGCACAGTTTTAATCCCAGCAGAGGCAGGTGGGTCTCTGAGTTCTTTACAGAGTAAGTTCCAGGACAGCCAGGGCTACACGGAGAAGCCTTGTTTTAAAAAAAAAAAAGTACAAGATTGATAGAATTCTTTTGTCTAGTGCTGTGGGCGAAAGACCCTTCTGTATCCTGTAAAAACATGTGGTTCCCATTGTTAATAAAAAGCAGACTGGCCCAATGGCTAGGCAGGATTTTCAGGGCAGGAAGAGTGATGGGGAGAAGGGCAGAGTCAGAGGAGCTGCATGGGAGCAAGCAGGAAGTTTATGAGGTAACGAGCCTAAGGGCAGCACATAGATTAATAGAAATGGGTTAATTTAAGCTATAAGAGCTAGCTAAGAAATCAAGCCAAAGCTATCGGCTAAGCATTTATAATTAATATCTGTGTGGTTATTTGGGGAGTGGCTGGGGGACAGAAAAGTGGCCCACACTAAACAAGCACCAACTCAGTGAGCTACACCTCAGCCTCCATAAGAGTTTGCACAGTATAAACTCACCCAAGGACCTAGGTGGGGACAAATCTCTCTTGTTTAACACTGTGCCTGTGAGAGGCCCTCATCTCAACACAGGTGTCTGTAATTCATTTATTCTCACACCACACAGAACTTCAGTGTGAGGTTACATAACTCATAAATCCACTCTGTAAGAATATGGAGTTTCTGCTGTTTGCTCTTGCTGGACAGTTGTGGAAGTCTTTTCAGTGGAAGTGGCTGACATTTTCCTGCTTATTAATTCCAGTGAGTGGACTAGGTAGGCAAAGGAGCCTCACATTTACAACTAGCTTTCTCAAGACTGCCAAATAACTATTTAAAGTGGTTGTATTAATTTAAGATCCCTCCTGGTGGAGGAATTTAAGATTGCCAAGGACTTCATCATCTTCCCAGCAGTGGTTATCATTCTTCATTTTAGCTATTTTGGTGGTTTCTATGACAGTCTAGGTCTCACTTCCCTGTTTACCATGTTAAAGACTTTCATTGGTCATTTAGATATAGAGCTTGATCCTCTGTGGACCAGGTAACCTTTTGTTCGTTTTTGTTTTTAAACAGGCTTTCAGGTAGCCCAGGCTGCCTTAAAACAATATGTAGCCAAGGATAATCTTGAATGACTACTCATTCTCATGTAAGGAATTACCACCCTGTACCTTTATACATGTTTTGTTTTTGAGATACATCATTTCATGTAGCCTAGGTCGGCCTAGACTCTCCATGTCACTGAGGGTGACCCTGAATCTCTGACTTCCTGCTTCTACTTCTCCACCACTGGATCACAGGCACGTAATACCATCCTCCATTTATGCAGTTCTGAGGTCAAATTCAGGGTTTTGTGCTCTACCAATTACGCTACTGCCAGTCTGAAGTAACTTTTGAATGAAAAAGTGGCAGATTTCAGGTGAAAAGCTCAGCCATCGGTCAAGCAGAGAGTGCTGTCATTTCACACCATAACTCAAGTGCTTTATTTCACTATTAGGGTTGGTACTCTAAGAAGAGCTGATTCCTTACACTAAAGAAACACAGAGAATCAACATTGAAGCTCAAGTTAATAAAGAACCTTTTGGGTTGAGTATGCAGCTAAGTGGTTTACCACCCATCTAAAACATGCAAGGTTTGCTTCCTAACACTTCAATCACCCATCAATATAACACCTACAAGCTTCACTTCGTGTGACAGGCATCAGATCTGTTAAGTTCTATCCATTTGGTCAAATTGTTCAGATGACAAGTATCTCTGGTATTCTGAAATCACATGTTTAAAGAAATCAACTTGGGATGGAGGAAAAGGAATCAAGGTCATTCCCAGTCATATAGCAAGTTCAAGACCAGCTTAGGATACGTGAGACCCTTTCCCAACCCTCTCGACTTCCCCCAAATCGACTCTTTAAAAAAATGGGGCAGTGAAATGGTTTAGCAGGTAAAGACACTTGCTACCAAGTCTGAGTTTGATCCCCAGAAGTCCACAGAAAGAACCAACTTTCCCATGGTGTTGTCTAACCTCCACTGTGGCATGTGAGGATTCCTGCACAATATAATAAATAAGTAGGGGGCTGGAGAGGTGGCTCAGAGGTTAAGAGCACTGACTATTCTTCCAGAGGTCCTGAGTTCAATTCCTAGTAACCACATGATGACAACCATCTATAATGAGATCTGGTGTCCTCTTCTGTATACTGTATACATAATAAATAAATAAATCTTTAAATAAATAAATACATACATAAGTGGGGGAAAACATTATCTAATAGCTGGATGTGGTAGTACATGCTCAGAATCCTAGCATTTAGGAAGAAAGACAAGGGGCCCAGGAATTCAAGAAATCTATTCCACTATGGAGAAAATTTGAGGATAACCTGGGCTACAAAAGACTTGTAATGAAAAAAACCCATTATGTTTAATTTTTACAATCACGACAAGTCATGCAAAATGAAAACTAGATAGCTGGTTGGCAGCTTTAATTCCAGCACTAGAGAAGCAGAGGCAGGTGGTGGCCCTCTGTGAATTCAAGGCTAGCCTTGGCAACATGGTGAGAGCCTGTCTCAGAAAACAGAAACAAAACCTAGACAGCTAGATGGCTTAGGCAACAAAGAAACCGGATTTTAAAAGTGCTCACTTATTCACATCCTCCACGGTATGTTCCATTCTTGCTTGAAGAGTTTCTCTAAATAAAGTTCCTTCGACTTGTTCTCCCGGGGCTTTCTGGTGGGCACCCTCCACACTCTGCTCTCTATCTTCCACTGAATGTATCTAAGAATTCTGCCTGGCTCTGGGAACAGGCTGCAGGCAAATGGGAGGGCACAAAGACCACCAGACTGGCAGTCAGGTCCCTGTCTTATTCTCGTGGGTGTCCCTGGCCTAGACCAGGACCTTCTGAAACTTGAAACCCTCATATTCACTGGCTCAACTATAATGAGCTCCCAGCACGGCAAGCAGGAGATGGGGTTCTACTGGCCCAATGGGGAGAGCTCTGCTTTTCACTCTTAAGATTTTTAATTTTCTTTCTCTTAGGACCAACCTCATACGGTAACAGCAACCAAAATGTCACAGCCCCGGCACTCAACTGCCAGAAAGAGGTTGAGGTAGGGGAATCTGAGTACAGGGGAAGACAGGGTGACCTGCTCCAGGTTGCCCTATGTCTGGCAACACACACAGCAGCAGTCTTAACAAAAATTCAGGATGAGGGATAAGGAGATGGCTCAGTGGATAAGTGTGCTAGCTGTGCAAGCCTAAGGACCCAAGTTCAAATACACTGGACCCATATAAAAACTGGCCATGTTTTCACATGCCTGTAACTCTAACATTGAGGGGTCAGGCTCACTGAGCAGCCAACCTACCTAAACAGATTAACTTGGCCTTCAGAGAGAAAGCTTGCCTTAAAAAAATAAATCAGGGCTGCAAAAATGGCTCAGCAGTTAAGGGCACTGGCTGCTCTTCCACAGGCTCCAGGTTTGATCCTTAGCACCCACAATCGTGGCTAACAACCATCTGTAATTCTAGTTCCAGGGCATCCATTGCCTCTTCTAGCCTCTGAGGGTACCAGGCATGCACATGACGCACAGATGTACATGCAAGCAAAACATATATACAGAATAAATAAATAAATCTTTTTCTTAAAGTTAGGAGAATAAATAAATCAAGACAGAAGGAGATACCTGAAGTTCTCACTGGCCTCTGAACATTCAAATAACTCAAATAACACACACACACACACACACACACACACACACACAAAAAAAAAAATTAAAACTTTTTTTTTTTTTAAAGACAGGTTTTTACTATGTAACCTTGGCTATCCTGGAACTCACTCTGTAGACCAGACTATATTTGAACTCACAGAGATCCACCTGCCTCTGCCTCCCCAGTGCTGGGATTAGAGATGTGCACCCTATGCATGGCATAAAATTTAAAAAATATATATAGTATGGCTTTCAGTTTATTGTTTTTATGGGATTCCTAAGTGTCCAAAGGAGTGGGTCTCCGATTCTTGTGCCTGCTCTTAGACTTCCTTCTGCTTGTCTTGTTCAATTCTAATATGTTAGTTTTTATCTTCCTATAGTATATTTTATTATTATCCTTTAGAAGACTGTTTTCTAATAAGAGGCAAAAAGGGAATGGGTCCGGGTGGGAGGAGTGGTGGGAAGGTTAGGAAAGGTTGTCGGTCTCAAATCTGAAACAAATGAGTAAGTGAGGTGCCTGTTTAACCTATCAAAGCAAACTCTGGCCATCAGCCTCCACCCTTCCTCAGTACCAACCTGTGACAAAGTCCTGGCTCCTCGACACTGCTCACCCCGCCCCTACCCTGAACTCACCACCCCCAGTCCACCCCATAATCGCTCCGCCCTATCTAATGTCGGCCATTTGGTTGTGTGGTCCCTTGGCCCTTTGGTCCAAGGTTCCTCTCTTTCCCTCTCTCTTCTCATGGCCCAGCTCAGTCTGGACCCTTCTAGATACTTCTGGCTGTGCTCTCCCTTTTCCCTACAATAAACTTTCTTCTCAACCCATACCCTAGGAGTGATCACGTCCTCATTTTTTCCCCATTCAAGGGAAAACAGTAATCAGGATATATTATGTAAGGGGGAAAAACACTCAAAACTGTTTTCAATAAAAGGAAAAGAAACAGTGCGGGAGAAGGAAGGTCAGGTTAAGACACAGATCACTGTTCCCACATTCATATTTTTTAAATTTCCAGTTATTGTATTTCTTGGAGATTGGAACTTCTCAAATGCCCCCCCCCCCCTTCTTCCTTTCCTCTCTTAACCCTCTTGCCATGTAGACAAACATAGTTGCAGAGTATGTTCAGCAGAGGGAGACTAAAACACAGTGCCTAACCACAGCCCAGTCAAACTGTTCACCCAGAGCTGCCCAAGTGAAGACCAGACCACAGATAATAAATAACCCAGAATCACGAGAACCCTCTAGGCAGAACACTGCCCAGACTGGCCGCTAGGTGGCACAAAGGAGGGACAGATCCAAACTGCAGAACAAACGCATAGAAAACTGGAAGGTGGATGGAACACGTCCAAATCCTACAAGAACAGCTTAAGGGGCTGCAGGGACGGCTCAGTGGTTGAGACCTCTTGTTGATCTTGCAGAGGACCTGGGTGTTCCGCTGGAACCTCCAGCTCACTCCGGAAAGCCCCATTCCTCTCCAAGCCCCGCCCTCTCAAGAGAATCTCCAAGAATGAAGAGGTTTCAAAATACCAGTTTTCCATTCTTGATGATTGCAGCCTCCTCTGAAGTTGGCAGTAGCTAAATCGGTCAGCTTTTGACCATACTTGGGCACAAACCCAGCTTGTGGTAGACACATTATCACCCCTCGCCTACAGGTGATAGAAGCTCCCCACTTTAGTTCAGCCATGTGATTTCCCCAGCCCCGATCTATGGTGCTGGGGGACTCACCCAGGAGTTGCTTTGCTCAAATATACCTGTTCTGTTGCTTTTTCAATTCGGCTTGACTTGGCTTAGTGCGTTGGCAGAGAAACCTATTATTACGTTACAGAAAAACCCATTACTGTTTAGTTCCCAGTTAACATGGTTGTTAGCATCCATCCATAATTCCAGTTCTAAGGGACCCGACAGCCTCTTCTAACCTCCATGGGCACCAGGCAAAACATTCACGGGCAGAAAATAAATAAATAAAAAACAAAAAACTTTAAACATCAAAATCCCCATCGGATTTAAACAAGAGTCTCATAGATAGCGTAACATCAGAAAACACCTTAAAATTAATTTTCTTTCTTGCAAGGGAATAGACAACAAACTCAAGATGCCATAGGCATTGAGATTATCAGAGAAAAACTTCCAGACAGCTACTACGGGCACCACCTGAGAAGTGGACTTGAAGCCAAAAACAGGAAGTGCAGCAAAGAAGCAGGAGAGAGCTGGAGAGACCCACCGATGGTTAAGTCTGGCTGTTTTTATAGGGGACTCAGGTGTGATTCTCAGCACCCATGCGGCAGCTCAACTGTCCTAACTCCACTTCCAGGGGATCTGATGTCTTCTTCCAGCCTCTGAGGGCCTAAGCACACAGATAGTGCAAACATATACATAAAATTAAAATAAATCTTTTTAAAAACATTCTCTTCCTCAATTAATAAAAAAAGAAGATATAAAGACCAGCCAAATGAAGATTTTAGATATGAAAAACATAATAAAAATATGAATTCACCAGATGGGCTCAGGAGGGAAAAGCAGTAAAACTGGAGGCAGGATTAGAGAGACTACCCTGGGTAAGATAGGGAAAGGCTGAAGAGACACAGCCTCTAGGACTGTGGGAAACTAAGAAGACAGCAACGATCTCTCCCGTCTGAGTCACGGGAGGGGTTAACAGCAGAACTACTAAAATAAAACTATTATAAACTTCATGAGTGAAAGAAAACCAAACCAAACCAAAAAACCCTATGTATTCAGGGATTCCTGGAATAATGCACAAGGCCCCAGGTTGGATCCCTAGCACCCTCAAATCAAAAGCTATTGTTCAATAGGGTAAGTTCAGAAAACATCTCAGGCCCACACTTCAAAAGGCTGAAGGGAAGAAGTCTGAGGTTTCATCATAAAGTGTTCAAGGAAATAGAGACATTTCCCTGGTTCAAACATCACAGGGTTCAGCACATGAACTGAAACATAATAGGGATCCCGTTAAGGCTTAGGTTTCTTTATATTTAAAGATGGGGTCTTGGGCTGGAGAGATGGCTTAGAGGTTAAGAGCAGTGGCTGCTCTTCCAGAGTTCCCGAGTTCAATTCCCTGCGATCACATAGCAGTTCACAACCATCTAGAAGGAGATCTAGTGCCCTCTTCTGCTATGCACACACACATACAAGCAGAACATTGTATACATATTAAATTAATCTTAAAGACAAATAAATAAATAAAGATAGGATCTCATATAGCCCGAGCTGATCTGTAACTCCATATAGCCCAGGATGACCTTGAACTCCTGGCTCTTCTACCTTTACCTCCCTCCTAAGTATCAGGATTATTGGAGATACACTACCATGCTCTACTAATGCATATGACTGTGGGTTTAATCCAACACCTTACTACTAGGAAAATACTCTATTGTCCAACTATACTCCAAGCTTCTATAATTGATAAACAAATTAAAAATAATCAATAGATAACTCTACTCTGGGTATGATGGTGCATGTCAATCATCTCAGTACCTGAGAGGCTGAGATGGAAAGAATATCAAAAGTTGGACTACAGAGTGAGACCAGCCTCAGGAAAGAGGGAGGAAGGGCTGGGGGTGGGGCACTCTAAGCAAATAAACAGAAATCTCCACACACTCCACACAGAAATACATGCTTAGACATACCATAACAGAGCTAAAAGCCAAACACTAAACTAAGGACTGGAGATGTGGCTCAGTTGGTAGAGCGATTGCTCAGCACGCGTGAAGCCCTGGACTCCATCCCTACAGCCACACCATCCAGGCACGGTGGTACAAATTTGCAATCCCAGCATTTGGGAGATGGAGGCAGAGGGGCAGAAGCTCATGCTCATCCTCCACTACTGGAGAGTTCCAAGACAAACTGGTTTACGTGAGATCCTGTCTCAAGAGATAACCAAAACCAAAAGCAAACCACAGCCAAGCTACAAGCATTTCAATGACGGTGGATGAGCATTTCTCACCAGAAGCTCTGGAGCCAAAAGGTAGTAGAACAATGCCCCCTTTATCTTTTATTTCTGTTTATTTATTTATTTTGCAGTCCTGGGAATTAAGCCCAGGGTCTGGTGCATGCCAGGCAAATGCTCTGCCACCGAGCTACACTCCAGCCCAGAACAACCATCTATAATGAAAGAAAAATGACCTATTGTCCCAGAATTCTACATCCAGCAAAACTAAACTTCAGAAAGACAACAAAACCAAAATCCCACAATCTCCAAAGGAGGAGAATTGAGAACATTTGCTACCACTGGCATGTAAGTTTTCAAAATAAGGAGGGCCATCAAGGTGGCTGAGCTAGTAGAGGTGGGTGCCTGTGGACAGGGCCAATAACAGGTAGCTGTGAGTAACTATCTAGGAACACGGGGTGAGGTACGGGGTGAGGTACGGGGTGAGGTACGGAGTGACGTACGGGGTGAGGTACGGGGTGAGGTACGGGGTGATGTACGGGGTGATGTACGGGGTGAGGTACGGGGTGATGTACAGGGTGAGGTACGGGGTGATGTACGGGGTGAGGTACGGGGTGAGGTACGGGGTGATGCACGGGGTGATGTACGGGGTGATGATGCACGGGGTGAGGTACGGGGTGATGATGTACGGGGTGATGCACACAATAGAAGTCTTCTCCTCTAAGTACAACCTGCTTACACGGCTCTGTTTTGGGGAACCGTGTTAATATTCCACATTAAATAATAAAATAATCCAGACACGGCAGTGCATGACTGTAATCCCAGTACAAGAGGCTGAGGTAGAGGATCAAGGTCGGGCTGGACTATATAGTAAATTCCAGGCCAGCTAACGCTACGCAATAAGACCCTGCCTTAAAACAGACCAACGAAATAAACTAAGTAAAAAGTGTTAAATGTTTATTTTTAGTCAGGGCCTCTGTGCTGGCGAGTTCTTGTCAATTGACTCAGACCAGAATCACCCGTGAAAGGAACCTCAGCTCACAAACAGCCTCCATCAGACTGGTCTGTGGGCTTGTCTCTGGGGAAATTTTTCATTAAGCCCATGTGGGTGGGATTACCCCAGGCAGCTGGTTTCTGGGTTCTATAAGCAAGGGAGAGGAGCAAGCAGGTCAGCAGTCTTCCTCCCTGCCTCAATGGTTGGCTGTGATCTGATGTGTGAGCCCAGCGAACTCCTTAGGTTGTTTTCATCGGTGTTTATCACTGCAACAGACACCTAGCTAGGACAGTCTCACTGGAACTGAGGCTGACCTGGAGTATAGTGTCCCTTCTTCTTCACCTTTGCAAGTGCTGGGAGCACGCGTGAGTACACACACACACACACACACAACAACAACAACAACAACAAAACCAGAAAACCCTCCTGTAATGAGCAGACATTCTCTTGGGAAGGAGCAGCGAGCAGGGGCCACTTCAAGTAAACAGTTTGGAATGTGTACCTACAAAGAGGTCTAATGGGGATTGCTTGGGGGAGGCAGACATGACTAAGACCAGCAATTAAAAGTGATCCTGCTAAGAGAGCTGTCCCCTGTCATCTGAGGACAGCAGAGCTGAGAACTGCCACCACTGCAGGAGAGACCGAAGAACACATGCGGGATTCGGGCATGCTTTCCTCGGATCCCGCTTCACGGTGGCCCTGAGTGCTTGGACCACACCGCGACCAAAGGCCTCCACCTGACCAAGCATCCTAACCGCTCTTCTGCACCCACCCTAAGCACTTCTTGTTTGCTCTGTTTTGTTCAAGCCAGGGTTTTCCTTGGCTGTAGCCTTGGCTGTACCGGAAGTCGCTGAGACCAGCCCGGACTCTGAGGTCCACCTGCCTCTGCCTCCTAACCACTTTTAAAGAAGCCTTCTGAATCTCCCTGTAGAAAGCCCTCACTTACTCTGCTGCCTCTCTACTTAAAAGTTAGCACTGATAAATGTGTATTGCAAATATATATGTATGTGTGTGTTTTAAATTTAAAATTTTAGCTGTGAATTAAACTCGGGACCTTAAACATGCCACTGTGCTGCATCCCCAGCCCACCGATTAACTTACTCATTGTTTTCACAGACAGGTCTTACTAAGTCGCTCCCGGTTGTCTGGCCAGGAGCTCATTATGTGGCACAAAGTAGTCTCAAATTTGAAATAATCCTCCAGGGAGCTGATGTAATAATGGTTGGCACCATCACACCAGGTGGACTACTTTCTCAAGACAAGGTACTGCTGCATTACCTGGGCTGTCCCTGAAGAACTAGGCTAAAGTAATCCTCCTGCCTCAGGAGCTATGGTTAAAGACACAGAGCATTGCATTCACAATAATATATTTTAAATTTACACTTAGTGTATGTCTTTATTGGAGACTGGAACTTCCATGAGAGGGCACAAGTGTCACTCATGCCATCCAGACACAGTTCTAGGCTCATCCCAACCCAAAGCTCACACAGATGTGAAATGTTTGTAAGACTGAAATAATAAAGACAGACTGGGGAAGCGACAGCAACTGAGTAAAGCAGACCATCTGGAGAAGGGCTCGTGGAGAACCGTGAAAGGAAGAAACACACTTGAAATCAAGAGATAACAGGGTCTCTATGTGGCCCTGGCTGGCCCAGAACCTGATGAGGTTACAGGTGCGTGCATGCGTGTGTGCATGTGCCTGTGTCTGAGTGAGAGAGAGAGAGAGATTGCTTCCAGTTTAAAGACTGACTTAAAACTTTTTTTTTTTTTTTTTTTTTTTTTACCTGATTCTGGGTTTTCCCACTCATTTAAGCAGGGAGGAGGCAGCAACAAAGATCTCTAGCTTGTATGGAGCCGCCTGGGAGAATGGCAGGGCTAAGCCATTTTCCAGAATTTAGGATTTTTTTTTTTCAATGTACACTTTAAATTCTCAGAGAGGGATACATCAAATAAATGTTTACTTTTTATGTGGCTTTCTGACAAATATAGCAAATATTAGCTACAGCCACATTGAAAGTTAAAGGTAGATCGTGATGGACCACCTTCTCCTATAGTGGAAACAATTATTTCATTTTCCTGCCAGAAGCAATAGTGGCCTCAGGAAGGGCTTGTCTCCAATCTGAGCTGGGAGTCCTGCTGCATCTCAAGATCAGGGTCCTGGCTCTCCAGAAGAGGCTTCCTCCCTGAGAGAATCCCCAGGAACAGCACAGCCACTTCTACACCCTCTCTTCCCCTCCAGCTGACTAGTCAAGATTTTGTAATGAGCATGTAGTGTCACATGGATCTTGGACTCCAAGAATGCGAAATTAAATAGTCTAGGTTTTTCTTCCCATCTCTGTGTTCTGGTGGAAGCTCCACTTAAGCCCCTGGCACCCTGGTATCCATATGCCCAAAAGAGTGTGGAACATTCTGGTGGAAGCTCCATCTCTTTGCCCAGACCCTGCCCCTCATAAAGTATTGCTAATCACAGTTCCTCCCCCAGAGATGTTCAAGACCAGTCTGGTAGGATTTTAAACTGCACCTAAGAAAAAACATGGTTTTTCAGTCTCCTGGAGGGGGGGGGGGTTGGAATCACCCAGGAACGATTTACCCATTAAACCTGGGCTTTTGCTAAGTTGGTCTGATTGGATTGTTGCTTCAGTGAAGTGGCTTATCAGGGTGCAGAAACATTTCACTCCTGGTAAAACTGAAAAGAATTAACTAAAAAGAGAATACATTGTGTGTGTGTGTGTGTGTGTGTGTGTGTGTGTGTGTGTGTGTGTGTGTGTGTGTAATGATAATCTATAGAGTTTTTTTTAAACTTCAAAAGTACTTTTTAACCTTACAGCTAGTGTTCTTAGCCACTGTACTATCTCTCAGTTCCCTAAATTTTCTTTTTAAAGTGGCTTTTGTATATGCTGACCACATGACCACTTTGTGGTACAGTTAAGGGGAAGGGTTTTATTGCAGTTATGGGAGAATAACCAGAGGCATCTGGAAGTGTGCGGAGCAGAGAAAGAAAGAAGTAGAGTGAACAAGGCCAGCAGACTGGACCTGGCCATGAGAGAAGCAGGAACAGAGCAGAGAGAGGAGGGATATTCATGGTGGGGGAGTGGCGAGTATGGATATAGTGCCCCTGTGGGAGTCAAAGGACAATATCTACGAATCAGCTCTCTCCATCTATCATATAGGTCCAAGGGTACCTAACTCAACTCAGGCTTGGCAATAAGTCATTAAGTAGCCCGAGCCATCTCACTGGCCCTTCTAGGGTTTTTAGATACATGTCATGTTAAAAGAAATGCACTTATGAGGGAGACTTCAGTGATACATAGCTCTGAAGTAAGCTTTTTTTCCTGATAAGTAACTGTAAGTAAAGGTTAATTATGTAAAAAAAGAGTCTCAGCAGAGCTGAGAAATCTCTGCCTGACAAAGAAAGCTGACTGACCATGACAGTTAGGAGCTGGAAGACTCCAGACAAGAGAGTCAACTTAAGATGAGAACATCTATCTGCCTTGGCCTTGAGATGACGAATAGATTCGACGATGGAATTTTCCATCCCGCAAAGTTCCCTTTTCTGTCCTATAAAATCCTTAAGCTCCCTGTTCCTCCCATAGTCTCCACCCTCACAGTGTAATTGCTGCCCTTCAAGTCCTAATAAATGACTCTGCTTCAGCTGGGCTCAGTCTGTGACCCAATTAATTATCACAAGAAGCAGTATTATTAGGTCAATATTACAGTATATACGGAACGGAATGCTGGAACAATCCAGCATCTTCTTTCCAGGTGGTGAAGAAGCGGAGAGAGCACTGTTCTCAGAGACCAGCACTTTAAGCTGTTCCTAGCCACACACCTTAAGGCTACAGCTTTGAAGTTCACAGGTGAACCCCAAACATGAGCTGGCCCAGAGGTCACGCCTGTAGGTCAGGGAAGTGCTGAACCCCACTACATCAGTCTTCATAGGCAATCCTCTTCTAATAGTTTGCTTATGGCTCAGGGTGCAGGCTCAAAGAGACAGGCAGGAATGTGGTTCAGTGGTAAAATGACTGCCTAGTATGTGCAAGACCTTGGGTTGATCCCAGGGCAGGGAGAGGGGGGGGGGTGGATATGATCACTTCAAATTTTCCTCTGAGAGCCTGTTTTCTGCCCAAAGGATTTTTTCCCCTTAAATTAAATCAGCTTAATTCCAATCAGCCAAGTAGAAAACCTCAGCCCACACCACACATTCATGAACGTGTATCTGCCCCCTTGTTGGCTTTTTGTTACCATCAACTTGACACTGAGTTACCTGGGAAGAGGAAGCTCATTGAGAAAATACCCCTGTCATATTGCCTGTAGGCAAGCATGTAGAGCATTTTCTAGATTAATGATTGATGTGGGAGGGCCCAGCTCTGATAGGAAAAGGGGTAGATTATTGAATCTACTCTAAAAAGAAAAAAGGAGAATTTGAATATGATAAGATCAAAAAAGTTACTAAATCTACTTTTAAAAAGCAAATATTAGTTTTAAATACTTTATATTGGATTGGATTTTTGTATATTGTATATGAATTGTGTATACTGATACAAAGTTGCGATTATTTTTGTTAGTACATATACTGTAAATATATTTCTATTCTTGTTCAAGATATTGCACCTATACAGCTCATTTAACAATGTAATAGAAATTTCTAATCCTTGAAAGTCATTATTACCAACTAACTAGCACATAAAGAAATGCAAGTTAGTAGTCATTATAATCAAACTTGTAGTCATACTCGGTATGTTTCCAGGGTCAAACAGAGGTATATTTTAGATAGACAGGTTGTCTTCAAGCACTTCAGAGATCTATAAAATATGGCATTTAAGATGTCTTAATAACATAGATTCTTTTTTATGACAATGAGACATATCTGTTCTTGGGAGCACAATCTACTTCAGAGACAATGATGGGAAATATAGCCAGATCTTTCTCGGTCCTGCCTAGCCGTGCAGTCCAATCTCTCCCACCTGTGGCCCCATAGCTTCTTATAAAATAATTACTCAGAGGTTTTATATTAATTACAAACTGATCCATGGCTCAAGCTTCTTACTTACTAGCTCTTTCATCTTAAATTCACCCATTTCTACCCATTTCTATTTCTACTAAATCTGTGTATTGCCACGTGTCTTATGGCATTACATATTACACCTGTACAGCCCCCCAAACCCCTGGTCCCCCAATCCCACAGCTCAAAGCGTCTGCTCTGACCCTGCCTTTTTCCTCCGTCTCTCTCGGATTCCCCACCTGGCTGTCTCATGTCTTGCCATAGGCCAGAACAGCTTCTTTATTAACTAATGGTAGCAGCACATATTCACAGCATATAGAAAGACCATCATCCCACAACAATGGGCATAAAAGAAACTCCATATGGAGTTTACTTTCTTTGTGGCAAAAGTTAGCCACTGGGCAAGAATGTGCCCTTGCCTCAACTGCTGACACAGTATGATGTCCAAAATGGACCAGCAATTACACAAAAATGAACAGACAAACCTTGCCAGGACAAGGTAGGAAGGTCTTTAAGAATATCCTGCTTCACAGAGAAGTCTGTCAGATATGCTAGGCCTGTAGGTTGAAAATGGATACCCCAATGTTGGGTAACTGACCAGGCAGCCAGCTGTTTCTGTCATTTCTTTTTTTAACGAGTCACTTGTTTGCAGTTCCGCTTTACTTAGATAATATTATTTCTCAGGTCCCTGATGGAGTTGAAGACTAGATAGTTATAGTTTTCCTTGTTAAAAAATTCAGAAAGAGGAATAAGGTATGTAAGTTTCAGAGACATGAAAAAATAGTTTTCAGTTGGTAATACAAGTTAGGATAGAAAGTGAATTAAGTACAATGCTTTGGACTCACCAAAATAGGATAAATAGTGGAGTATTTTCTCTGAATTTATCAAATGCTAATGGACTAGATATTATTGATGTAATTATTGCCTATATATATTGTATATAGTTAGTTATTGTATATAGTTATATAGTTTTTCTTATATTAGTTATAATCTTTAATTTTAGACAAAAAGGTAAATGTGGTGATATTTTCTGTATGCTCTAACAAATAAAGCTTGCCTGAAGATCAGAGAGCAAAGCCAGCCACTAGGTAGCCAGGAGGCCAGGCAGTGGAAGCTCACACCTTTACTCAGAGCACTTGGGATCTCATGCCTTTAATCTCGGGAGGGAGAGACAGAAAGTGATACAGCTGGGCAGAGAGAGGAATGTAAGGTGGGAGGAGACAGGAGATCAGTCTTCTCAGGCTCAGGATCTAGCGGAGGTAAGAGGTTCTCAGTAGCTGCTCCTCTGTTCTCTATCTTTCAGCATTTGCTCCAAAATCTGGCTCTGGGTTTTTACTAAGCCCGATTAGGGTTTGTGACACAGGTTGTTGGCGGTACCATTCCGGGCAGGTGGTCCTGGGTTGTGTAAGAAACCAGACTAAGGAAGAAATGGGCAGCAAGCTTGTGAGCAGCATTCTCCATACTCAGTTCCTGCTTTGGTTTCTTGCAATGGGCTGTGACCTGGGATGTGTAAACCAAATGAACCCTTTCCTTCCCATGCTGCTTTTGGGCAGTGTTTTATTGTAAAAAGCAGACTAAGGCCGGTATATATTTCATATTTTGTGCATGCAATATGTTTTTTTTTTAAAGATTTATACATAGAATGTTCTGCTTGTGGGCCAGAAGAGGGCACCAGACTTCATTCCAGAGAGTTTTGAGCTGTCATGTGGTTGCTGGGAATTGAACTCAGTACCTCTGGAAAAGCAGTCAGTGCTCTTAACTTCTGAACCATCTTTCCAGCCCCTGCAGTATGGTTTGTAATATACAGTCTGTTTGTTATTCATAATGGCAAAAAGGCAAAAACAGAGACAGGCATGATGATGGCTCAGTGGGTAAAAAAAAAAAAATCACCTGTCACCAAACCTGATGACTGGAGTTCCAATCCTACAGACCCTAATGGTATCACAGAGAGCTGACTCCCCAGGGCTGGCAGATGGCCCAATGAGTACAAGCACCTGCTGCTTAACAACCTGAGCTTGATCCCCAGGAGCTAAGTGGTGGAGAGAGAGATCGAGACAGAGTAATCAAGCTCCAACCCCCTTGAATTGTCTTCTGACCTCCACCCTTTCCGATAAACACACAACACAAAATAAATAAAATGCAAATTAAAACATAAAAGAACAAGGTGTGGTATGAATGCCTTTGGTCCCAGAAGTGAGGCAGACAGATCTCTGATCTACAAAGGAAGTCTCTGGCCAACCAAAGCTATATAGTGAGACAGACAAACAGACAACAAATAAAGAGAGCTGAGTTCTACAAGTGACCTCCACTCACACCATGAAACACACATGCTAAATAAAAATGCAATAAAAAATTAGTAAAGACAAAAAATAGCTGATGAACAGATAAATTACCATTTATTCACATAGTGGGGTGTTATTCATCATTAAGAAGCAACAAGCATTGATATAAACTAACATGAGTGACCATGAAAACGCCCATGTGAAGGATGTCAAAGAATCTGTGCAGACCACAGATGGCTATGAAGTCCATAGAGGTAGGAACAGACTGATAGCAGGAGCTTCTAACCAGAAGGAGGAAAATGAATAGGAGCTAAGTGAGAGCCCTGCTGATGTTAGGGGAGACCTTAAGAAATCAAAATGAGGGGCTGGAGAGATGGCTCAGCAGTTAAGAGCACTGACTGCTCTCCCAGAGGACCCGGGTTCAATTCTCAGCATCCACATGGCAGCTCTCACCTGTCTGTAACTCCTGAGATCTGATACCCTCCACAGACATACATGCAGGCAAAATACCAATGCACAGAAAATAAAAATAAATAAACTATTAAAACAAAAACTAAACGAGGTTATGAAGGTGTCTGTACTACTGTATCAAAATCCTTAAAGTCACTGAATTATACATTTTGGGGTGGGGGAGACGAGACAGGATTTTTCACACAGCCCAGGGTGGCTTCAAACTCACTATGTAGCTAAAGCTGATCTTGCCCTTCCAATCCTGCCTTCACGTTTCTGTCATTTTTTTTTATTTTAAAAATACATTTATGCATTTTGTGTGCATATTGTACACATAACACCATGCTTGGAGGTCGGAGGACAACTTAGGGAAACCAACTCTCTCCTTCTCTCATGTAGATACAGGGGTTGAACACTGGTCTGTCAGAGTTGGCAGCAAGTACCTTTATCCCCAAGCCACCAGCTTCTTCTGTTTGTTTGGGGTTTTCTGGGTTTGTTTTTGTTTTTGTTTTGAGACAAAGGCTCACTACAGCCTTAGCTGGCCTGGAACTTGCAATATAAATCAGACTGAACTCAGACTTGTGTCAATGTTCCATCCAGCCTCTGCCTGTTTAGCGCTGGACTTAAAGGTGTTTCCCACCACACTGGCTTGCTCTGTGTCATTCTATCAATCTTCCTGACATCTGCTACTAATGGTTCTCCTGCTGTTGTTCAATGCAGCTCTGGCTGTCCTGGAACTCATTACGTAGACCAGGCTGGCTTCAAATTCACAGAGAGCCTGCCTGCCTTTGCCTCCTGATTTTGGGATTAAAGGCCTATGCAACTATTCCTGGCTGCTACTAATGATTCTTATCCCTCCCTCCCCCGCTTTTTTGCCTGCAGCATAGCTTTTCCTATACCTTCTGGTGTTCTGTACACTTAAAATTTATCTTTCTCTCCTCCCTTCCTCCCTTCCTCCCTCCCTCCCTCCCTTCCTCCTTTCCTTCCAAGACTAGATCTTACTATGTAGCTCATACTGGTCTTCAACATGCTATGTAATCAAAGGAACCTTACACTCTGCCTCCCAGATGCTAGGATTAAAAGTGCATATTAGCTGGATGTGGTAGTCTACGCCTTTAATCCCAGCACTAAGGAGGCAGAGGCAGGGGATCTCTGTGGGTTTGAGGATAGCCAGGGCAACACAGAGAAACCCTGCCTTGAAAAAGCAAAACAAATAAATAAAAGACAATAAAGAGCATGCATGACTACTGTTGTGTGATATTTTGATTGTATTCTGACAACAAAGCTTGCTTGGTGTTGGGCAGTAGAGCCAGTCACAAGCTGACAAAATTAACCATAGAGGTCTTGGAGGACTGAGAACAGAAGACAGGAAGTAGTAAGACGGGGCTGGATGGAAGAACGGAAGGGTAGTAGGTCACTGGTAGCCGCTTTGCTATTTTTCTGATCTTTCAGGTTCTTAGCCCAGTGTCTGTCTCCCAAATTTTTAATGATAAAGAATAATTAGATAAACTTTTCAGATTATAGCTTACTCTTTTTTTCTTTCAATTTCTAGCCTTAATACCTAGCCTTTATCAACCCAATAATTTTTTTAAATTAAGTAATATTCTATATTTCTCCTAGTATAAATTACTTCATTTTAATGTCTTATTTGAATGGTCCATTCTTCACCTATTGATCTAAAACCTGTGGCAAACTTAAATTCAAGTCTGGCCCGTGGGTTTTGTTTAAAGGTGACTTACCTAATTTTTGAGCCCAAATTATAGCGGTACCAGTGTCTCCCGCATTGCCTTCAGCTAAGCATACAACTTCTTGCCCGATCTTCCATCCAATTAATGGATAAAAGCCTTAGAAAGAAAACAATCAAACCAACAATGTCAGATATATAGCAAATTCTCAGTTCATTGCAACACCAACCATAGCATAATGGTTGATGATACAACCAGAAATCTAGTCTTATTCATTAAGCCCACCTGAGTCCAAATCCCAGCCCTCACCAGGTGTGATCTCAAGGTTTCTGGACTTTCAGCCTTGGTTTCTGTAAGTGAAATGAGGCCTACCCCAGAGAGGTGCTGTATGCACAAACAGCGTTACCTCATAAAGGAACAAGCAGAGTGCCTGGCATGCAGTTGTACAGTAAATGTAAAGGGCAGGTTTCTGCTTTTGCTCTTTGTTTTACTGTTGGATGGCTGGTCTTGGTTTGGGGAGCTAGAAATTGAACCGAGGGCCTGGGGTATACTAGGCAGATACTCCACCACTGAGCTCTATGCTCAGATCCTAGTTATTAGTTTTTAATAGCCACAAGTACATCCATGTCACTAGAAATAGAGCAGCGAGTATTTTAGTTGCAAAATGTAGGTTACTAGAGATTATTGCGCCAGAGCACTAACTACCATTTTGTTTATTTGTGGTCTCCAAGCAAAGTCCTAAGTCAGGACATTGAAATACAGTGACCAACTTTTTCTAGCTTTGACCCCTGCCAGCTTGAGAAAAAGGCCCAGGCTGCAGAGTGAAGGGCTGGAAAAATGATTTTTAAATGCATGCTTAAGATGCTGGAGATGTAGCTTAGTTGGAAGAGGGCTTGCCTAGTCTATACGAAGCCCTATGTTCCATCCAAAGCACCATATAACCCAGGTGCGATGGCAAAGCTATAATTCTAGCATGGGGGAATTGGAGACAAGAACGTCAGTGGCTCCAGGTCATCTTAGTCTACATAGCAAGTTCAAAGTCAGTCTGGGCTACATGAGACTGAAAAAACTAAAGAGGCCCCAAACATGTATTGATCACTAGTTGGTAATTACCAATTCATAAAAGTTTCTAACACATAGGAAAAAGGAAATAGGATTGTATCCCAAGATGTACAATACTTGCCTAGCGTGCGTAAAGCCCTGGGTTTGATTCCCTAGCGGCACACCAAAACTCAATCAATCAATCAATCAGAGAAAAAGAAAGATTTAGTCTTCAATAGTAAGTTTTAAACAAATAGAACATGTAATACACATAAATATTTGGAAAGCTGACCAAAATAAACTAATCTACCTAATTTTTTTTCTATTAACAACTTTGTTTTTTGCTTTTGTTTTTGAGACATTTTTCTGTATATCTCTGTCTGTCCTGGAACTCACTCTGTAGACTAGGCTGGCCTCAAACTCAGAGATCCGCCTGCCTCTGCCTCCCTAGGGCTGGGATTAAAGGTGTACACCACCACCACCTGGCAACATCTTTATTTTTAATGCTGCTAATTTAATTCTTTTAATTAATTTAAACGCAATGGAGATTAATTATCTCTAGTAATAATAATATATCAAAGATCATCCTTAACATGAAACGGGAGATTAGAGCTGGCAGCAGTGGCGCATGCCTTTAACCCAGCACTCTAGAGGCAGAGGCAGGCGGATCTCTGTGTTTGGGGGAACAGCCTGATCGGCAGAGTGAGTTCCAGGACAACCCTGTCTCAACAAACAAACCAGAGAAAGAAAGCGAACCGAGGCAGTAAGCAGCATTCTTCCACAGCCCCTCAATCAGCTCCTACCCAGGTCCTAGCCCTGTTTGACATCCTGCCTGTCTCACCTTTGTGACGGACTGAGACATGGAACTATAAGCTGAAACAAACCGTTTCCTCCACAAGCTGCTTTTGGTCAGAGTATTTTATCACAGCAATAGAAACCATAGCTAAAACAAGTATCGATTATAAAAGAAATATATTAAGAGAAAACAAGAATATTCTGGAGCTCGTTGTTTAAACAATGTATTTCTTCCTTGCTATAACTGTGATTTTATGACAGAGGTAGCATACTATTAACGGTACCAAGAGTATTCATTTTCTTTGTTTTTGATACAGGATCTCAGCATGTAGCTAACCAGGAACACAGTATATGTGGTCAGGATAGCATCCCACTTCATCCTTCCAAGTGCTGGGATTAAAGATGTGTGTAACTAGCTGGGCAGTGGAGGTACATACCTTTAATCTCAGCACTCAGGAAGCAGAAGCAGGAGGGTCTCTGAGTTTGAGGCCAGACTAGTCCACAGAGCAAGTTCCAGGACAGATGTTACACAGAGAAACACTGTCTCTGGGGAAATTGAAGAAACACAAGTATAATATTATGTTAGTAACAAGATAATCCTGATTATTTACCTCCGTTAGCATTCTGAGGTTTGTTTCCTGTATTGATATCCAAAAATGTCCCGGTTCCCATGGTTAATTTCACATCTCCTGTCTGGAAGCAGCATTCTCCAAACATGGCCGACTGCTGGTCACCAACCTGCCAAGGTGTTCAACTGTCAGATGTCCACTCTACCAGCACCTACTTAGTCCATTCCCCATTTACAGGATTCTCATGATTACATAGTTCACTTACTTCCCCCCCCCCCCCCATTTTCCTTAAGTTAAAAATAAGCCCCAAAGACAACAGTTGCATAGTTCAGAGTCTCTCTGGGCAGCACAGCAGGCAACTGTCCACTCTAAGGGTTTCTGGTTCCAATCTAGCTCATGACTGTTGTGAATGTGAGTAATTTAGTACTGTCAGTATAAACACTGTACTGAAAAGTCATGCTTTTTTTTTTCATTTTAGAGTTTTCATTGGTTTGCCTAAAAAACTGATCTCCCAAATTTTTCTTTCACTAAAAGTTACAGAAATATAATAAAGTTAGAAGTCTTAAAACATGTCATAAACATGCTTTTCCTTTTCTTCTTTTTTGTTTTGTTTTGTGTGTGTATGTTTTGTTTTGGTTTTTTTTTTTTCAAGATAGGGTCTTTGTAGCCTTGGCTGTGCTGGAACTTACTCTGCAGACCAGGCTGTCCTCTGACAACTCAGAGATCCACCTGGCTCTGCCTCCCAAATGCTGGGATTAAAGGTGTGTGCCACCTCCCCCAGCCTAAATTTGTATTTGTTTTAAAAGATTTTAATTGTATTACTATGGCTACATATAAATACAAATAAAGCTGCTTATTTAATTTCTTACAGTGCTGGGATTCAACCCTAAGGTCTCACATGTGCTGATGAGTTTTCTACACTGAGTTACACACTCAGAATTTATTTTTATTCTTTTTAAAGACAGGCTGCCATATTTACCAGGATAGCCTAGACCTCCTGAGTAGCTGGGCCTATTAAGCACACACCACTGCAGAGGGCTTGCCTTATCTGCACACAGTCATGGACACTAGCACCGTAGTAAACAAAGAAATAAAACAAAAAATAAAAATAGGGGTGGACAAGATAGTTCAGGAGATAAACACCTTTGCCACTGAACCTGACACTGAGTTTGATCCTTGGGACCCCTACACAGTGGAAAGAGAGAACTAACTCCAAGATGTTGTCCTTTGACTTCTACATGCATGCCCTGGTATGCGCGCGCGCACACACACACACACACACACACACACACACACACACACACACACACACACACACACCCATACACACAAAGTAATAAATAGAAGATAAACCCTTTTGAGGCCAAGCATAGCTGAACACACAATCCCAACACTGGAGAGTCTGACAGGATTTTAAGTCAGAGGAAAGCCTAAATTAATAACAAGATTCTGTCCTCTCACAAAAAAAAAAAATTATAAAAATAAAACCACCAGGGTACGGGAGTTCATTCATGCGATCCCAGCACTTTGGAGACTAAGTGGCTTATACAGAATTCAAGACTAGCCCAAGCTATGTAGCAAGACCCTGTCATTTATTTATTTTTAAAATACAACTTTTTATATTATGTGCATTGGTGTGAGGGTGTCAGATACCCTGGAACTGGAGTTACACACAGTTGTGAGCTGCCATGTGGGTGCTGGAAATTGAACTCAGGTCCTCTGGAAGAACAGCCAGTGCGCTTAACCACTGAACCATCTCTCCAGCCAGACTCTCATTTATAAGCCAACAAATTTACATTAAAAATAAAAATAAAAAACCCCCTTTTTTATTAATCCCTTTAATCTAACACTTGGCCTATCCTTAGTAATTATTTCATTTTTATACTGGCATCTACCTGGGCAGTTGCAAGCTAAAGGTTTGTAACAAAATACAATGTTTGTATTTTCTAAGTTGTATTTTGTAATCCAAATATAACTTCCTCCTCTAATGTCAATTGCTTACTGATTTGGGCTGTTTTGATGAAATCTAAACTAAGCAGTGGCCCCTCGCTGGTTTTAAAACTGCAGCATCAACAGAAGTAAATTTTACACAGAACACAGTATCTTTAGAAAATACATGTGAAAATGGTTACAGAGTACTTCCACCAAAGAGGACTGGCCAGTGGTCCTCCACCCAGAATACAGGGATGCTCCTCATTATACGCGTGACCCTTTCAACTTGAAAAGAGTTATGAGGCATAATGTCTGTTTATTCTTCAGTGCTGATATTGAACCCAGGGCCTCATCCATGGTGGCAAATGTTCTAACACTACATTGAGAACAGTAGGGTTTCACTATGTAGCCCTGGCTGCTATGTTGACCAGGCTGGCCTTGAACTCATGAAGATCTGCCTTCCTGTGCCCCTTTGTACTGGGATTAAAGCCATCAGCCACCACACTTGGCTCAGGCATTACTGAAGACCTCTTGTTTCTCTTAAAGCTAGTTTTCAACTACTGAAACATCTTTAGTTTTTACCCCATGTCATCTACTTACCAAGGCAACAACTGGTATAGGCACGCCAAATATCTCCTCATCCACTGATCCAAAATTATGGCTTCAAATAAGATTGATGTAAGAGTTAATTATTGCTCTGGACATATTCATTCCAAAATCCCTCAAACTGCTTTTCACACAAGCCCCAGAGCTACAGAACTGACGCAGAAGCATCCATCGTGGGTTTGTTTTGTTTTGCTTTATTTTTTTAAGATCCCTTCTCCCACCGAAGCAAAAAGAACTCAAAGACTGAAAGGGAGTTTTGGAAGTCTGTGCCTGATGCTCACATTTACCTTGTGTCTTTCACAGGAGGCAGGATAGAGAGCGGTATGGAGACCATGACAGTTATAAGCTTGCTCCAGCACATCTGAGCAGGAAAATATGGAGTCAGGATATGCAAGCTTGAATGTTTTAATCCTCTACCCACATTGCAAAACATCACACTGCATGCAATAAACATTCAACTACAATTAGTTAAAAAAAAAAAAAAAAAAGGATCTAACCTAAATTATAGAAAGAAACTGGTTTTTGGAAAAAGAAGATAAAAGTCTTTACCCCAAATGGATCAAAAAATCCGGTTGTACTGGCATTTGAATAGTCCGTGGCAAACGAAGAACCTAAATTTACATTAGAAATAACACATGTATTATCAGGTAATGCAAATCGTCTAACCTTGGTGTATAATCCAGACCTTTGCCTTCCTTCAAATTCATCCTGAAATGAATGTTTGCAACATTCAAGTTTCCAGGAAAATTCCCACCAAATCTTTATGAACCTTTATAGATTTTTATTGTAAAACTTTAAACATTTCAAAATTTTAATTGTGTGTGTGTGTGTGTGTGTGTGTGTGTGTGTGTGTGTGTGTGTGTGTCACAGCACCCAGGTTCAGATAGGAGGACAATCTTAAGAGGTTGTTCTCTTTTTTCTGCCTAGGTCCCAGGGACACATTTGATCCCCAGGCTTGGCAGCAGGCGTCTTTACCTGCTGGTCCTTCTCACCAGCCCTTCTCCCCCATTGCATACCACTGTGTGCATAAGGAGGTCAGAGGACAGCTTTCTGGGCTCAGTTCTCTCTACCGTGTAGGTTCTAGGGATTATCTCAGGTCACCAGGCTCTTACCGGTCCTTGAATGTTACAAAAGCAATTTTATAGACAAAACCTTAGGATCCTGAGTTTTAAGGGAAGAAGTGCAAATACGTTAACTGTCCTCAGATCCCCAAAGTACACCCAAGTACAGTGTTATCACTGTATTAGTTTTTCCAAATTTAAAATTCTATTTACTTTCTGTGCATTAGTGTTTGCCTGCATGTGTGTCCGTGTACCACATGTATGCCTGGAGCCATTGGGAGTCAGAAGAGACCAATGTGTCTCCTGGAGCTGGAGTTAGGAATAACTATGAGCCAACATGTGGGTCTTTGGCAACTAACAGCTGAGCCATCTCTGGAGCTCCTTAAATTATTCTTTTGAAGTTAGCACACAAGTCAATGTGTTTCACTATGGCATTTTCACACATGCTATTATAAACTATTCTAACCCGTCTCTCCCCCCATGCCCCTTACCCATTCTAACTTCTCCATCCCCTAGACAGACTGCCCTTTTGACCTGATGTCACTCACATGTGGTCCATCACCCTTTTTGTTCTCATCCCATAAAAATCTGTTCCTTCTCTCCCATGATCCTCTGGTTTAATGACCCTGTACACTTACATATAGGCTACACATGAGAGATAATGTGGTATCTTCTATGTCTGTGTCATCTCACTTAACATGATTTCCAGTTTTCCATCCCTTTTTCCTGCAAATGTCATGATTTCACAACTGAATAAAACTGCATTTTATGTTTGCACCACATTTTTCTTGTATTGATTCATGTGTTGGTGGAGTTGCAGGCTGGTTTTTTTCCCTTGGCTATATAAGTAGGACGATAAACACAGATGTATAAGTGTCTCTGTGGCACACTTAGGGTCCCGGGTTATACACCTGACGGGCAGAGCCAGGTCATATGGTAATTCTCTTCTGATTGGTTGAGGAGCCTCCTTGTTGGTGTCCCCCGTGGCTGCACAAGCTTACCTTCCCAGCAGCAGTGAAGAAGGGCTCCTCCTCCCACATCCTCACTCGCATTCGATGCCCTTGACCTTCTTTTGTCTTTGCTCTCTGTTCTATTTTGAGACAAGCTCTCCCTCTATTGCCTTGGATGTTTCGGAACTTGCTATGTAGACAAGGCTGGCCTTGAACTCTCAGAGATGCACTTGCCTCTGCCTCCCAAATGCAGGGATTAAAGGCCTGAGCCACCACACCTGGCTTTATGGCCACTCTGCTCTAGGCAAGACGGAATTCAAAGCCGTTTCAATTTGTATTTCCCTCATGACTAAAAATACTGAAAATTTTTAACTATTGGCCACTTCTTCTTTAAGATGATTGGGGAAGTTAATTTTTACATTTTTTAAATGTTCAGATAGTAATCCCTGGTCTGATGTGTAGGTGGCAAAGATTTTTTTTTCTCCATTCTGTAGGCTGTTTCTTTATTTAAGCCACTGTTTCCTTTGCTGTGTAGAAACTTGAAATTTCAAACAATCCTAGTGACCAATTATTGGGATTATTTCTGTGCTAGCAAGAGTCCTTTCTACAAAGTCCTTGCCAATGATGTATCCTGATGTATTTTGCCTACATTATATTCTAAGAGTTTTAGTTCCATGTCTTACATTAAGATCCTTTTATTTTTTAAAGATTTATTTTCTTTTTATCTGTGTGTGCATGTGCACACACATGAAGGTGTCCACAAAGGTCAGAAGAAGATGTGGGATCCCAGGAGCTGGAGCTACAGACAGCCACTTGATATATAGAGAACCAAACTCAAGTCTTCAAGAAGAGCAATAGCAAATATTCTTAACCACTGAGTCATCTCTCCAGTCCCAAATAATCTGTTTGTGGTTTTTTTTTTGCTTTGTTTTCTTTCTTTTTGAGACAGGGTCTCTCTATGTAGCCCTGGCTGGCCTCTCATTCACAGAAATCAGGCTGCCCCTGCCTTTTCAGGGATGGGATTAAAGTGTGCACCACCATGCCCAGCTCTTTTGTATTATTTTTCTTTTTGTTTTGAGATAGAGTCTCACTGTGTAGCTCTGGCAGGGCTGGTACCTCATAAGTAGACCAGGCTGGTCTTGAACTCGAAGATTCACCTGCCTCTGAATCACAAGTGCAGGGGACTCCAGGAATACAGCCAGAACCAGCTAGGGCTGCTTTCTTCTAGTTCTGTGAAGAGTGTCACTGCAGGCCCATGGCACAGGGCAATAAAGGTGCCTGCCACCAAGTCTCTGGTCCCACACAGTGGATGGAGAGGACACCTGCAGCTTGTCCTTTGGCTCCCAGGGTGCACTCCTACAGCGTCGCTAATTATCTCTAATGTGCTGTTCTCCTGTTCTTTTCTGGTATTAAGGCCTTGCTGGTTTCCTGTGCAGGATAAGAGGGCTCCTTTTCTAGTTCTCCACTGCGGATCCATTGCTCTCATAAAATTTACTCTTTCCTGTATTCTTATGACTGAGAATTCTTCCTCTTCAGTGGATGGCATTCCTTGATGCATCTTCTGCATTGCTGGCTTGAAAATCAAGAGCTTCTCCATTATCTATAAAAGATAGCAGTTTTTGCTCTGGGGGCTTGAGGGCATCATTCCATGCTGGATGTTGACAAGAGAGTTGACATCATCCGGATGTTTCTGCTTTTGTAAGTAAGTTGGCATGTTCTCCTTACAGCTTTCAGTGTTCTTTGCTTTGACTTTTGGCATTTTGGGTATACCACGAAAAGGCTCTTCTGTGGACTACCTCTGTGGCATGCTAAGTGGCCCTTCTACTGGACATCAATTTCTTCTCTCTCTTTTTTAAAGATTTATTTATTTATTTATTTAATGCACGTGGTGTTTTTCCTGTATATATTCTGTGTGAGGGCATCAGATCCCCTGGAACCAGAGTTACAGACAGTTGTGAGCTGCCATGTGGGTGCCGGGAACTGAACTCTGACCCTCTGGAAGAGCAGCCAGTGCTCTAACCACTGATCCATCGCTCCAGTCCCCCAACTCCCCATTTCTTCTCTCGATTTAGAAAATTCTCTGCTATAATTTTATTCGATAGAGTACACTTTTTAGTGTCCTCTTCTATGGCACGAATGTTTACCTTTGGACTCCTGATCACATCCCAGATTGCTTGTACGTTGTGGTCATATTTGTTAATTTTTTTTTCTCTTATTGGTGTCTGGATGCAGCACTGCACGAACTGTGCCCTCTGTCCCTTAAACTCTTTCTTCTAATTGGTCAAGTACATTGGTGGAACTTTCCACTGTATTTTTTATTTGATTCACTGATTTTTTTTCATTTCCAATATTTCTATTTGTTGTTTTCTAGAATATCAGTTTTCTTGCTGAACTCTTCCCTCACGTGGTCATCCAGGTAGCTGATGTTTTCTTTCAAAATGCTGACCTTCCTTCCTGAGCCTCAAATTCAATTAATCTGCTTGTCTGTATCGTCTTCCCTGGCATCCATCATTTTTTTTTTTTTTTTTAACCAATAAACTTGAAATCTTCACCTCACATTTTACAAACTTCACTATCTTTGGTGAAGTTCATGTCTTCCGAAGGAACTGTGGTTGCTTCATTGTGGGGCTTGCGTTTCTGTGTTGCAATCTGGCCACCTCCTCCAGTTTTATCTGGGGGTTTTCTTAAGCAGCCAGCTCTTGAAGCTCAGTCCCTAGTATGACTCAGTGATGGAAACACAGTGCTTATGAAAGTGGCTGCTGTCTCCCTGTTCCTCAGGGAGCTGTGAGGCCCAAGCTGTGTTCACCTCTGTGCTGTCATTGCCTCTACCCTTGTGGGTTTCCTTTATTTCCGTTGTGGGTTCCTGCAGATCTTTCTCTCTTTGGAAAGAAGTGTATTCTTCTTATTCTGACTCTGCCACTGGCACACATGGAGTATTGCTTCTAGCTCCCCATCTTACCTGGGAATCTTATTTCAGCAACTCTGAAATTAACACTGTTCCCAACTCTTAGACTTTGAAGTTTCACCAGCATTTAAAACCACCTTCCTCTTCCAAAAAAATGGAAATAAATCTAGCTTTATTGCAACATGTAGTGTCTAGTGTGCCGAGCAGCAGAATGTTTGGGATATGGGAAGAAACACAAATGTGGTGCAAGTACTTCCTACTCTCCTTTAGGCAGGTCTGGTCCCTCAGTCCTATTCTGATTCATTGCAAGAGGTTGGTGAGGTCGCTTTACCTTTCGTGAGCTTGTGTAACAGCCAGCTGTCAATAGTCCCGAAGCAGCAGTTATCCTCTGCTATGGCCTTCTGCACCTTGAAAACAGAAGGTTGTCTAGTCACCTCAAACTGACTATAGCATCAAGCACATGGGGAAAAATACACACCAATAGATACGCTGCAATCTCAATCATGAAAAATACACCTAGAAAGACTATTTATAGAATATATTCCTGATGTGGGAATGTCTTCCTATATGCTATGAATAAAGGACTGTTTTTGGCCCATGACAGGCACCGTAGCAGTAGGCAGGAATCGGAGCATAGGTAAGAGGGTGGAGTGGAGACAGATGAGCCAGCCGCCCAAGAAGAAATATGTAAGGAACACAGGTGAGCCACGGGCCACGTGGCAGACAGATTAATGGAAATGGGTTGAGTTAAGATGTAAGAGCTAGCTAGCAATGTGCCTGAGCCATAGACCAAACAGCATGAACTTAATGTGTCTGAGTCATTTGGGAGGAAAAGCAGCTTCAGGTGGGTCTGGATCGTGGGGCTAGTCGGACAGAAACCTCTTGTTGCACATTCCAAAAGATTTTAATCATCAGCCAGGTGGTGGTGGTATGTACCTTTAATTCCAGCACCCTGAGGAAAAGGCAGGCAGATCTCTGCAAGTTCCGGGACAAACTCCAAAGTTACATAGAGTAACTCTGTGTGTGTGTGTGTGTGTGTGTGTGTGTGTGTGTGTGTGTGTGTGTGTGTGTGTGTGTGTGTGTGTGTGTGTGTGTGTGTGTGTGTGTGTGTGTGTGTGTGTGTGTGTGTGTGTGTGTGTGTGTGTGTGTGTGTGTGTGTGTGTGTGTGTGTGTGTGTGTGTGTGTGTGTTAATTATCAGTGAATGAGATTTAGAAAGGAGTACCTCCTATCATCTATGTGGTTCAATGAAAAATTTTAGTTTTATATCAACATATTTTTTAAAAAGGAAAGCATGCATTTTTTTTTTAGTTTAAATACACAAATAACTAGTATGACCAAAAGAAATAATATGACACTATGGTTCAAGGGTTAAATCCAACCTACCACCTATGTTTTTAAAAATGTTTATCCCTCCCTTCACAAGTGGTGGAAATATACAGAGATCAGCTGACCGTGGAGTCCACAAACCAATAGCTACACCAACAACACACATACGCAACCTACACACAAGCCTCAGAGAACATCGCAGATGAGGGGTTGGGAAGACTTAAAGATCCAGAGGACCGGGACATCTATTGCAAGATAGTGTTTTCTCTACAGGGCTGGGCAGCTACACCCTTGAAACCACAGCAATACAGTGACCTAAGGAAGATCGGCATGACCGTTATGGACCAGCGTGGATGGGGGAGATCTCTTAAGTCCCAAGCCTAGATGAAGACCTACAGGCGCTAGCTGTCCAGAGAGGAAGAATCAGTATTCTCTGGGCACCGATCCCCTAAAAGGTTATCTAATCCCAAGTGGAGAGCCCTAAATATACACACATATATATATGCAGCACTAGGTGGATTAACAGCCTGTACTTATATGCATGTACATATGTACATATAACAATAATAATTCAAGAAGGTCATGGACTTGAGATAGAGTGAAAAAGACATGGGAAGAGTCAGAGGGAAGACAGAGAAAGTAGAGATGATATAAATATAGTACCTACGGCTGACATTCTCAAAAAACCCCCAAACAACAAAGAAATAATTTTTAAACTGAAAACTTAGGAGGGGAGAAGGGGGGGAAATGGCTGCGTGGCTAAAAGAGTTCCTGAGACACAGGCATCAGGCACTTCCTGAGGCAACCACAACCACCCATGACTCCAACTCCAGGGGATCCAACCTTTTTTTTCTGGTCTCCAAAGGCAGCCACATGGGAGACATGCGTGCGCGCACACACACACACACACACACACACACACACACACACACACACACACACACACACACACGTGTGCATCCCCTACAGGGGGGGGGGGGACGGGGACGGGGACCGGGGACGGGACGGGACACGACAGGTGGAAAAGTTCTCAATATAAAAGGCTTCCATGCATCAACTCAAAAGGACTTCGGCTGCATGGAGCTGAGGGTGATGGCTGGATTCTCAGGCAAGAAGACTAACCCTGTCAGCTTCTGTCTGTGTCATCGTTTTGCTAAAACAGTTTTTTCTAAGGTCATTTACCTTCTCCCCCTTTCCTGATGACTGCAGCCTAGGGGGATGTATAAGTTTTGGAAATGTAGAGAACTTTACAGATCCCTATATATGAATGCTGGATCCTTGCCGGATTGTAGGTGGGTGGGAAGCCCAAACCTGGGTATTACTTTTCTGGTTAAGAAGTTAATTACCATTTCTTTTGTTGTGGTGCCAAGGATAAACCATGAAGTCTCAGACAGGCTAATCAAGTACTCTGGCACTAAGTTATACTCCTGTCCCGCCCCACCCCCCCTTTCCCTGGGACTGGTGATTGAACCCAGTGTTTGGTTGTACTAAACAAATATTTAATCATCTGTATGATATCTCCAGCTGTAATCTATTTTCAAGAACATCTATTTTTATTTTATGTGGACAAGTGCTTGTTTGTGTGCGTGTGCTTATGTGCCCGGAATCTATCCACAGAGGCCAGAAAACAGTGCTGGAATTAAAGACAACAGTTGTGAGCTATCAGATGGATGCCAGGAACCGAACCCAGGTCCTCTGCAAGGCAGGAAGTGTATTTGATCTCTCAGTTCTTCCACTTCTCTTAATGGCTACTACTTTAACGAAGTTTTGAAAAATGTCAGTATCATAGATGAAGTTTAAATGAGGCACAGTTACTGCTAACTGAAAACTTTATCCAAATACTCTAACAGCTATTAGTTGGTGTAATACTTTTAACTGTGAACTTGAGACAGTCTAGAATCTCCTGTAAAGAGAGTGTCAGTGAGGGACTGTCTGGATTAGGTGGGCATGCCTGTGGAGGAGATGTCTTCGCTACTTTTACTGATGTGGGAAGACTCCACCTAAAAGAAGGCTGTGACATATAGGGAGTTCCAGGACTAGAGAGAGGCCGCTTCAAAAAACCAAAACACCAAAGTGAGAGAGAAAGCGCTCTAAGCACTGGCAGGGCTCCAAGCATTCTTTGCTCTCTGTTCCTGAGGAAGGGTGGGGCGGGACCAGCTCTCCCAGGGTCCTGCTGTGCAGCTCCACTGCTGTGGCTGACTGGAACCTAGAACATGAGCTGAACCAACCCTCTATAAGTTGTATTCCTCAGGGTATTTCATCACAGCAACTAGACAACTCAGACAGTTGCCTTGGCAACTTCCAATGGTCTCCATGAAGACTCAATATTGATGGTTTAAAATTAATAAGGAATTTGTTATGAGAGAGAAAAAACATATTTTATGATGAAATCTATATACAATGCAAATTTTAGAATCTAGCTATGTTTATTTGTTCAAGCTATGACAGCTGAACAGCTGTGACACAGATTGTATAGTCCTCGATACCTAAAATATTCTCTAGCCATTCAGCAAAGTACTAACACCAGGCCAAAAGCATGCCAAAGAAAAAAAGGTATCAGAATCCTTCTACGCCAGATAGTATAAAAGCTGAAATTCTGGATATTACTAGTAGACTAAAAAATAATTTCCTAAAACATGGTTTAGCTCACCTCATCTGTTCCCATCTGCCCAACCTGTACCTCCACTTCACCTCTAACTCAATCCTCAGCACCCTACAGGGATCCCGGGTGACCACTATCTCAGCCACTGCCTCTCTACTGGATCTCCATATCCCATGGCCATTTGTGCTTAGTTATTATTAATATATATTAGGTGTGATCCACGTGTGACCGTATGTCTGTACACTTGCGATTTTGAAGCCAGATGCTGGCATCCAGTATCTTTCTCCAGTGCTCTCCACTCTTCAGAAACTTTATTAACTGAACCTGGAGCTCACTGATGTGTGCCATGGTGCCTAGCTTTTATGTGGGTGCTCGTGATCCGAGCTCAGATCCTTCTGCTGTATGGCAAGCACCTCACCAGTTAAGCCATCTTCATTTACATTTAAAGCCCCGACATTTGGAAGGTTTTTTTGGGCAAAGAGCAGAAATTAAAAAACAACAACACAAAAAACCTTGAGGGAGAGATGGCTCAGAGGTTAAGAGTGAGCACTGGTCCTGAGTTCAATTCCCAGCAACCACATGGTGGCTCATAACTATCTATAATGAGATTCTGGCAGGCAGACATATATGCAGGTAGAACATAATAAATAAATCTGAATTTTTTAAAAAGGTAAACAGTTGAAATAAAAATAACATCAAATGGAAACAAAAAAAATTATACTTTGATAATAGAAAGGATCCATGAAAGGAAAATGATATACTTCCCAAAATAAGTGGTCATTTTGGAAGTTTTCTACGATTAGTTTTTGAAATGAAATCTCACGGTATTGCCCAGTTGATTCGTGGTGCTCACGTGACCCTCTAGCATCAAACTCCAATGATGCTCGGGAACAGGTGCACATCACCATACCTGAGTCTATTCCAAACAGTTTGAAAATGACATTGAAGAGTTTGCCACTAAACACGAAGTATTTTAAAGTCATATCTTACTTAGAGCTGTAAGTCAATTTTTTTTTTATTCTAAGATTGGTTCAATATACACCCTTAAAGAAAAAAAATGTACTGATTTATGAATTTACATGTCAAATTTATGCAGGGACCATGCTGATCTCAGGATTGTTAAGTTCCAGTTAAGTGTGCTACCAAAGTCGGCACAGCGTACGATGTTTTTATATGCCAGAGATGGTTGGAATCAATGGGGGTTTTCTCTCTCTTTTCTTTCTCTCCTTCTTTCTTTCTCTCTCTCTTTTCCTTCCTTCCTTCCTTTTTTGAAAAGCAGCCATTTATCAGAACAAATAAAAGAGCGTGAAATGGGGGGAAAAAAAAGAGAAAATGACGTCTGATTTGGATGTCAGCTGTAGAAAGACGGGCGTAAGAAGACTGGTATAAGCTGCAGAAAGAAAGGTATGTATACATACATACCACTTATCCTTTAAAGAAGGCCAAATCAGACAAGTTTGGCTGAAATAAAACCAGGAAACACAACCAGGACTCTCTCACAAACCAATGCCTCACTTCCATTCAGACGTCTGACTACAAGGTATGCCCTACTCAGACGGGCACAATGCTGAGGGAACCCAGCCTCTAGGCTCTCAATGGGGATTTTCTAATTCAGAAAAACATAATATTAGGACACAGTAGTGTACACCTATAATGCCAGCAATTTGGAGGCAGAGGCAGAAGGATCAGGTGTTCAGTTCTTTATTGACCCATCAGGATTGACATCGCCCGACAAATAGCTGTCCTGAAATCTAGACACACAGGTAAATATAACGAAGAGCTTCTCAGATGCCACGAAGTGCAGTGGGAGCCAGGGAAGAAGGCTGATAGAGAAACTGATCAGCTGCCCCAGAATGGAAGATAAGAACACCTAGGGCCCGTATCATTGGGGTCAAGCTTTTGGCAGAAGGGACTGTGCTGTGATCCTTAAAGCTGGTCTGCAGTTGGGGCTGGAGAGATGGCTCTGACGTTAAGAGCACTGACTGCTCTTCCAAAGGACCAATTCCCAGCACCTACATGGCAGCTGGCAACTGTCTGCAACTCCAATTCCAGGGGCCTGATACCCTCCCACAGACAAGCAGGCAGGCAAAGCACTAATGTTCATAAAATAAAAATTAATGAAATTAAAACATTGGTCTTCAATAAAAACAACAGCAAGGTAAATGAACAAAAACATATGCTCTGAGAGCCTGACCAACTTTGCTTTTACCTGCGCCTCGTTCAGCCCCAGTTGCATGCCCAAGTCACTCAAAAAGCTGGGCACCTATGAAGATCCCAGGCCAGGACACACTCACTAGAAGCCTGCCGGGTCATGGCAAGGCTGTAGGATGTTACCCCTTCATGACTGTCACCATCTCCCCAAGGTAGCCAAGGTCAGCTTCAAGCTTACTGTGTTCCTTGGCTTCCCAATTGCTGCGGATACAGGTGTGTCCACCGTTCCCAGTCATATGACGGCACTTGGCCCATGCGATGCCACACAGACTTTTATTCCACAAGACACCACTGAGTGGCACACTTCGGTTCTGCCCACCCTCCTACGTTGCTATGACATAACACCCAGATGTTAAACACAGGAACCAAGTGAAGACGGTTGCCTTGCACTGCGGTATCGCCGAGTAGTTCCCTTCCCACCAAACAGCTGGATCGTTTTTCTTACTCTTTGAGTGTTTCTTCCCCACAGTCACGATCCCCTCTTCAGGCATACGATCTTTTTCTTACCTCAGACAGGTTTTGTAAAATCCAGACCAATCTTAAGGTAGCCTGCTGGGTGGTGAAATTGAAGCGACTGACCGTCAACATTCGCTTACTTCTGCTGAAAAAGTGAAGGACTCGGGTGGCCCCGTGTAATAGCTGTTTTAAAACAAGATATTTTTAAAGAAAATGCATTTAGTGGTACTTGATTATCTTGTCCTCCCCTTCCGTGCTTCCCCCCCCCTTTTCAAGACAGAATCGTACTATATAGTCCTCACTAGCTTTGAACACAGAGATCGTCTGCTTCTGTCTCCCAAGTACTGGGTTGTGTGCAACCATGTCCAACTTCTTTCTCTCCTCACTCTCTCTCTCTCCCTTTCTTTCTCTCCTCTCTTTAAGATTTATTTCTTTTATATATGAGTGCTCTATTGAGTTTTTGCCAGAAAAGGCCATCAGATCCCACTATAGATGGTTTGAGCCACCATGTGGTTACTGGGAATTGAACTCAGGACCTCTGGAAGAGCAGCTAGTAGTCTTCACCTCTGAGCCATCTCTCCAGCCCTTAAATAGCATCTTATAAAACAATACACAGAGGCTGGACAGGTGGCTAGGTGGTTATTTTGTTGCTCGTGCAGAGGACCTGGATTGGTTCCCATCGCCCACGGGCCCACACAGTCGGTGGCTCCCAATCTTCTGTAACTGCAGCTCCAGGGGACTCAACACCTGCTATTGACATCTGTAGGCACTGGGCAGGCACACATGTGGTGCAGGGAAACAAAGCGCTCATACACATAAAACAAAAATGAATAAGTCTTTAAAAATACGTATATTTTTAAGAACAAACAAAAACACACATGGAGCCCGGCGTAGAGACGCATACTTCAGCCTCAGCACTGGGAGACAGACAGAAGACAACAACTTCAAAGTTTCCCTGGGCTCCATAATGAGCTCTAAGCCGGGGGCTACAGTGGAGACCCTCACTAAAGCAAACTGAGAAGGCTCAGAGGTGAAAGTGCTTTCTATGCACACAGAGGACTGGGGTTCTGATCCCCAGGACCAGCATAAATCATGAGGATGTAGAGCACACCTGTAACTCTCAGACACTTCTCTTGCACCAGCTCAGAACACTACTGTAGCTAAGGAGGCATCTAACACAGGGCATTAGAAGTCAACTGAAGACCGGCAATAACACCGAGTGCTGCAGGCTGCACCATCTTTTCCCTCAATAGCGACACGTTTGGGAGTGTGGGGTACTTTCCACAGTCACTATCACCATCGCCTCCACTGGTGGCCCACAGTGCAGCCGGTGGACTGTGAAGAGCTGTGAACGTCTGCTGGCCAGCTAGGTCAAGATCCATTCACTTTGCTAGAAACAGTGACATCATTTCAACCCGTGTAGTTTTTATCTTTTCCCTTCTCCAGGCAGAAACATGAATTCTCTTAATCATGTAAAATATGGATTCACCCCAACCCCACTCCAATCTTCCTGAGGGTCAGTAGTAAAGCACAAATGTTGGGGGCCAGTATAACATTTTACTTTGGGGGGAAATATGTGATTGACTCTTTTAGTCTCAATGTCCTGGAACATAAAAGGTAGGAGATTCTATAATTAAATTTACAGCTTAAAGACATTTATAGAAAAAATAAAAACATTTGATTAAAAATATTACCTTCATCACAAGAGAATTATTCCAGGATTTTGTAAGTTCAGCTGCCCTTAGGTCTTGCCAACTAATGAAGTTGTGAAAAGGACGTCCTGTTTTCCTAAGAAATATGGAAATAGTAAGGTATAAGTGAGATACTGTACTAAAGATCTGCCACAGAGGACTGGGGATATTGGCAGGGCATTTGTTAGAATGTATGAGGCCCCAGGCTCAATCCCTAATATTAAAAAAAAAAAAATCTGCCAAAAGATAAAACAAAACAAAATGACACACTTCAAAATACAATCGCTCAAATAAATGAAATTTTCTATTGAGTTCTCTTTGCTTTTTACAAATTGGACACACAACGTAACAATTGTGTGACAATAACTTTATTAATTGAGAGAGGCTCAAGCAGGGAGACTGACCTAAGTTTCAGGTCAGCCTGGGATACAGAGTGAGACCTTGTTTCATAAACCTCGCCCAGCCCCATAAATATTATATAATTTAGTATCAGATTTTGAATAGATTTTACCCCAAAAGACTGTTCTTTGGAAACAATGTAACACACATACTCAACAACAAAATGACCCAGGCAGCCTTTGAGATATGCCCTGTTTTAAAAAGCCAGTGGGCTGGCATGGTAGTAATTGCCTTTAATCCCAGCGCTATAAGGCAGACAAATTTCCTAGTTCTAGCCCAACCTGGTCTACACAGGGAGCTCCAGGTTAGCCAGGGCTACACAGTAAGACTCTGTCTTACACACAAAAAATAAAACAACAAAAAAGTCAATGGATCCCTCTCCTCCTGCTCACCCTGATACAATTAGATACAAACTTCTGGCCCACAGCTGACTGACAGCACTTCCCAGCCTCTCCACAGCTCTCCCGCTAGAACTTGGAACTTAGAACTTGGTAAGGTTATGATTACCAAGATGTATCCAATAATAAAAGTCCAGGGCCAGTTAGAGCACTAAGCAGGTAAAAGCCCTCGCCTCTCAGCCTAATAACCTGAATTCAATGTCAAGAGCACACAGTGGAAGGAAAGAATCAATTCCCAAAAGTGCCTCCACACATACAGGATGACACATGGCTACATCCATACACATTCACATACAGTCACATTCACAATAATGTTTCATTTTATCTGTGTGTTTCGGTGTGATTATGTCTGCATATGTCTGTATACCACATGCATGAAGAGCTTGCAGAGGCCAGAAAGGGTCATCGATTCCCTAAAATTGGAGTTTATTGGCCATATTAGGTGGTTACTAGCCAACATGTGGGTGCTGAGAATCAAGCATAGGTCCAGCTCCCAATGTTTGTTTAAAGAAAAAATAAATAAATAAAAGTCAGCTATGGTGACACATGCCTGTAATTTCATTTAGATAAAGCAGGAAGGCCACCATGAGTGCAATGTCAGCCTGATCTACTCGGAATAGAGTGAGACCTTATCCAAAATTATTATCGTCCAGTGTGGTGGGGAACACAAGTAGGAACACTGAATACACAAGAAGAAGATGAATTCAAGACCTGCCTGGGCCACACCATTCTCTTTAAAAGAACAAGATAAAGCAAAGAAAAATGGAGCAAACCAGGGATCAGTACTACAATAACAGTACAGAGCTAAAAAGTACAGAAGAAAAAAGTCTTTTTCTGAGGCTCCTGCTAGTGTGCACTAACATTTTATAGTGCTGGAGACTGAACCTGGGACCTGAGCTGCACACCCCAGTTCTGACCTCTTCTTTCTAAGCACGGGTCTTTTTCTGTGTCAGTTTTAACCATCTTCAGGTCCTAACACCATCCTCTGCCCTTCACTTGAGAGAAGTGACTATCACTTCTTCCTCGGTGTCAGCAAACGTTTCTGAAGGTATTTGCTCCAGAAGATGGAGACAGAGAGGTGAACAGAACACAGGCCTTTCTGCTCTGGTGAATATACTTTTACCACGAGACTCAAATAAATAACCACCCATCGTTTACAAACAGGAACAAGGCCCATGAAGGGGAAATACAGGCATTTGAGTAGAAGCTGGGGACAACCCGCCTGTGGAGAGGAAGGGAAGGCAGCCTTGAGAAATGACGATGGATTGCTCTGAGGAACCACAGCATGAACCAAGAGCTAAGTGCTCTGACAGCCACTGCTAGTGTTCAGAGGTTGGGAGGTAGGTGAAGCCTGAAGCGCTCTCTAGGTTAGTTTTAGCTCTATAAAAGGAGAAAAGAGGGGACCGTGAATGAGTAGCATAAACAAAATGCCTTCAATCCTGGTAACACTTTACACCCTTCTGGGGCTGTTAACACACTCCCTGTCAGAAACAATCAGTGATAACCATTAACACAAACAGCAGATGTTACAGTAAAAGCTGCATTATATAGGGTAATGGGGAGCATAAGAATATAAATCCCCTGAGGGCTTTACCTTTGCATTCAGTTCTACTGAGTTACTGGCTGAGACCGGCAACAGTTACTGAGTGATCCCAGTGTGTGACTCACACTTTACACTGCTAATTGGCACACACCCTGATCTGGGGATGGCTGGTAAAAGCTCCCCAAGAGACTCAGCAAGTGAAGAAGCAAACAAGTTGTGATTTTTCAAAAATAGCAAAATGGAGGAAATACGACTTACAATTATTGTAGAGAGTAAGCTAAGTACCATGAACTAAACAAGAAAAAAAAGAAGGTTTAGCTCCAAGAGTATGAAAAAACTTACGGACTGAAACATTAACTCTGAGCTTCCTGGCTTTGTGGGAGCATGGGGGCAGGGCCTCAAGGAGAAAACACAAAGTTTAAAATTTTAAGTTCTTGATACGAATACCATAAGAAAAATCAGTTTCTAAAGCCGGGACAACAGGAATGCACCACGGTCAAAACCAAACCAAACCAAACAAAAACCAAAACCCAAATCTCAAATGATGGCCCTCCCTCGCAGTCTCCGAATATTCAGGAGGCTGAAGCAAGAGGATTGATTACCACACATTTGAGGGCAGTTTGGGCTCTTTGGGGAAAGCTTATCTCAAACAAAGCTACAAAGCCAAGGAGATGGCCAGTGCACAAAAAGTCACATGCAGCATTTGTAATCCCAGAGCACAAGAGGCAGGAACCCAAGGACCCCTTGATGCTTATTGGCTAGACAGTCTAGCCAGTTGGTTAGCTCCAGAGTCAATGAAAAACCTTCACTCAAAACTAAGGTGGAGATCAACATAGAAAGATACCCGGGGTTGACCCTTAACCTCTATGCATGTGTACATGTGCGCACACACAGGCACAGGCACACAGACACAGGCACAGGCACACAGACACAGGCACAGGCACACAGGCACAGGCACACAGACACAGGCACACAGACACAGGCACACAGACACAGACACAGGCACAGGCACACAGACACAGGCACAGGCACACACACACAGGCACACACACACAGGCACACACACACAGGCACACACACACAGGCACAGGCACACACACACACACACACAGGCACACACACACAGACACAGGCACACAGACACAGGCACACAGACACAGGCACACAGACACAGGCACACACACACAGGCACAGAGACACAGGCACACAGACACAGACACAGGCACACACACACAGGCACAGGCACACACACACAGACACAGGCACACACACACAGTCACAGGCACACAGACACAGGCACAGGCACACAGACACAGGCACACACACACAGGCACAGGCACACAGACACAGGCACACAGACACAGGCACAGACACAGGCACACAGACATAGACACAGGCACAGGCACACACACACAGACACAGGCACACAGACACAGGCACAGAGGCACAGGCACAGAGGCACAGGCACACAGACACAGGCACACACACACACACACACACACAGAGAGAGAGAGAGAGAGAGAGAGAGAGAGAGAGAGAGAAGAAGGGTGCTGACTAGACTAGAACAATGATTACTGCAGGGGTTCCAGTACGTCTTTCTCTTAGTAGAACATGACATACTTCCTGCTCTGCTCACTCTGAGCTACCTAATCTGGTGTCTTTGCCACTGATGGGGAGTAGGTGGATGCTGCCATCGTGACATACCACAGTGGCTCACCACTGCCTGGTATGCAGAATAAGACTCTGTTATCTCATCATAAAACAAGGAGGGGACCATACACATTTTTTCAACACGTGTCCATATTTTAGAGTCTGCCTGCAAAAAAGTTTTCCCAAAACTCATAAAACACAATCATTTCAAGACAGAAAAGAAAGGGCAAGAGAAGAAAACTCACAATAACTAACTGGATGGAACTCAAACTATCTCAGAGCCTGAGCCACTTTTTCTAAAATTAAAGTGTTGTCCCACTGTCGCATAAAAATTGTTGCTTAATACTAACCTTCCTGCCCAGGGTGATAGAGCAGCCATTGTAAGGCACCAATGATCTCATCTCTAATCTGACCAATAGGGCGATCTCCAGCAAATCCCTTCCCAGGGAACTCTCTCCAGCCCCATCTCCCCATCCTATAACATACTTCTCACATCTGCCTTGGTATTGCTTTACCAGCCCTTCCTCCTGGCTCTAAATCTCCTTTTAGGCTAGGAAGGAAGAAAACCTCCATGTAAAGCTGTAGTCTCTTTATTTTTCTTCCACATAATGTCTACCAGAAATAGTATGTCTGATTCTGGAGGTTTCTGCTGACAATTCTCAAGTGTGAGCAATTTTACAATGTCTAGAGACATTTGAGTTTGTCCCGAGGGGCGGGACATCTACAATGCATAAAACATCTACCATCTTGCAAGGAATCACCTGATACAAAGTATCACAGGCTGGGTCTGCAGCTCACATGGATTTATCAGTATTATAGCTTTTTGTTTTTGAGACAAGGTTTCACTATATATATATATAGCCCAGGCTAGTCATGAATTGGTAGAACTCTCCCTGCCTCTGCATCTGAGTGCAGGGATTACTGTACTGGTGTGAGCCACCAAGCCTGGCTACATTTCTTCCTCCGCTAACGCAAATCAAAAGCCAGATCCTTGGGAATTCATCCTGATTCCTTCTTCTGGGTTAACTTCTTCCTTTCACCTGACTGCCCACACTCAAGATGTCCTACAGAGCCCAGAGCTTTGATTCAAAACACATCTTATACTTTCCCTTCTTTTGTTCTGACATGTTTCTCTACAGTGCTAGGCTGGTTTGGACCCCTGGAATTAAGCGATCCTGCAGACTCAGATGCCTGAGTGCTGGGATGGATGGCAGGCACATGCCATATGTCCACTTCCCTTTTATTGTTAAAAGTAGGGGGAAAAAATCCATAGAAATTGAAGGCAAGATGGTAGTACTTAAAAATAATAGTCTTCATAGTTAAAAAATAAACAAACAAACGAACAAAAGACAAAATGATTTGGGGCTGAGAACGCTGATCAATGTGCTGAGCACTGGCCTAGCCCCTTGAGGCCCTAAATCCAATCTCCAGCACTAAAAAAAAAAAAGATGGAATAATAAACAAGAAAAATACCAAGCGAGAAGCTAGTTTGAAATCCTGGCTCTAGTCACTGAGTGACTTTGAACAACCTACTAATATTTGCTTCTTCCTCAGTTTCTTCTCCAGATCATGGACATTGTTGGAACAGCAAGGGTAGTCATCCCTTGCCTCTGACAATGATGTCACTGTGTCTACGCCATACGCACTTAGATATTGCAGAGACGTACACTATTTTGAGAATGTGTGTCTGATGCTAGTGCCGTGTTTCTGACATTTGTTAGGACCTCTGACTCTCTTCAAGTATAAGGCAAGCTCTTAGTTTGTGTTCATTGGGAAAGTCAACTTCCCCAAAAGAGAACTGAGAACTTCATCTCCTATTGTTACTTCAAGTTTTCTTTTGATATTTGTACTCACTATGTTCCCCAGGCTACGCTCAGACTCAGCTCAAACAATCCTCCTGCCTCAGCTTCTCAAGTGCTGGAACTATAGGTATGTACTACTCTGTGTACTTCACTATATGTACTACTGAAGGCTTCCTTCTGATTCTAAGTGAGTTGAGCTCAGATGATGAGCAAGGAGTAGATGGGCCAAGTGGTAGCCATCCTAATCTCTGTCAGCCAAATACAACTGTCCCTCATTCACAAACTGGAAACTCCCAGACAGGCTCCAAGAGCTGCTAACTCCCTGAAGTGGTGCTGGTCACTTGAAGTACTTACCTGTTCCATGTAATAAAAGTGGCTCTCTGCGTTGATATGCCAAGACCGACAATTTGATTCATCTGTATTCCGGCAGCTAACGATAAAGAAGATAAGACACATTTAAAAGTCAGTGAAGTGTAACTGTGTAATAATACAGGACAAAATCTCTGTCAAGAATGGCTGAGTTCCATAAGCCTTACTAAGATAGAGTCTGCATTATTTTGACTTAAAAGGAAAAAAGATATCCTAATAACAACAAAAAATGCCTTTTAAATACTTAAATGATATAGAAAAGCAAATACTGTTTCAGTCACACTGTACTTTTTCCTGAAATTTTAAAAAACCCGAATCTTAATTTATAACCAATAACTTAATAACCAATTATAATAGGAGCTGCCTGGTGATGCTGAATGGACACCCCACTGAGATCGTATTTTTCAACACAAACAGATGTCGAGTATAGAAATAAAAACATGAGTTTTGTTTTTCTTTGTTTTGTTCTTCTGAAACAGGTCTATTTCCATAGCCGAGGCTGGCCCGGAACTCATCACAGCCTGGGTCGTGGATATCCACACTAAGTTAATATTAAGACTTTGGTTGGGGGGGGTTATATAATGGAGGGGGCACGTGCTACTGTACATATGGAATCAATTCTCTCCTTCAACCTTTACAAGGGTTTCAGGAATCAAACTCAGGTCACTGCGCTTGCACGTGGCAAATGCTTTTACCCACAAAGTCATCTCACTGTCCTTAAACGGTTTTTAAATTTTTTGTTTTTCTTTTGTGTTGCTTGGGAATAGAAGCGGGGGCCTTACGTGTGCTAGGCAAACACTGTATACCACTCAGCTACATCACAAGACTAAAAGATGAGCTTTTTAAATCAAATTTCCTAAAATATAAAAATGTGGTTTTTGTTTTGTTTTGAGACTGGATCTCGCTGTGTAGCCCTAGCTGGCCTGTAATACACATTAGAGACCAGAGACTCCCTAAAGCCACAGTGCTCAACCTGCCTCTGCCTCCTGGGTTAGAAATGATTTTTAATTTATTTATTTTTTGTAATGTTCTTTTTTCTTTGCAACAAGGTTTCATTATATAGTACAAGCTGGTCTCAATCCTCTTAATCTCCCAAGGGCTGGGATTACATGGTGTGTCACCACAGCTCAGCTTGTATTCTTTTAGAACTAATTCATGTGAGAAAACTGTGTCACCTCCTATACAGTACTTCTTCCAAAAATGTTTAACCTGAATCTAATCATGAGGGATCAGATAAACGTAAAATAAGTAACGGTCTGCTAAACTGGCCTGTACTTTTCCTAGGGCTGGAGAGATGGCTCGGTGATAAAGAGCTCAGTTGTTCTCATAGAAGACCAGAGTTCGATTCCCAGCACCTACAGAGATGCTTACAACTGGAGTCTCCAGTTCCAGGGAAAGCTTCTGGCCTCCACAAGCGCCAGGCACAGACCCTACCCACAGACATACACGAAGGTAAACACCTATACAAACAAAATAAAATAAGTAAATCTTAAAAAAGAAATGTACCTATTGATCAAAAAGAGTATGCACGACATGGACAGAGCAGACTGGCAGCCACATGAAATGCCTTACCTGCTTCGATTCTAGACCGAAAATAAAGTTATCTTTTTATTTTGTTTGTGAAGACAGGCTTTCCCTGGCTGTCCTGGAACTTACTTTGTAGACCAGGATGGCCTTGAATTTACAGAGATCTACCTGCCTCTGCCTCCCAAGTGCTAGGATTAAAGGCATATGCCACCACCACCCAGCTAAAGTTATCTTTTAATTTAAAAGAATCCTGAAGAGTGACTACTGGAAAGCAGCTTCAATGCATATTTCCTGAGGAATGTGAGGACTGCCATTTAGTCACCGAGGAGGTATCCCTTTCCTATGGGATCATCTTGTAATGTTCATGTGTGAAAGCTGACATTACAGCTGGCCAAGGAGTCCAGAAGGGGAAGAATGCAGGGAACCATACATGAAGAAAACCTCTCTATACACTGGTTAGCTTGTCAATTTAATATAACTAGTGCTATCTAAAAAAGAAACCTCAACTGAGAAACTGGCTCTGTCAGATTGGCCTGAAGGCAAGCCCCCGTGAGACATTTTCTTCATGAATTATTCATGTGGGAAGGTCCCGTCCACAGTGGGTGGTACTATTCCCTGGGCTGGTGTTCTAGGTCTTTAGGGCAAGATCAACAAGCCAGTAAGCAGTGTTCCTCCATGGCCTCTGCTTCAGTTCCTGCGTACAGGTTCCTGCCTTGAGTTCCTGCCCTGAACTCCCTGAATGATAATGGACTGATTTCTAAGCTGTAAAATGAAATAACCTCTTCCTCCTCAAGTTGCTTTGGGCCAGAGTGTTTAATAACATTAGCAGCAACCTAACTGATCAAAGGGGTGTACACTTGTCCCCTGAATGAACCATGTCAAGATTAGAAACAGGATATTATGCTAAGCACATTTTCTACCACTAGGCTATCCATCAGCCATTTATTTTTGCAACTGGTAATGTAAATTCTGAAATATTAAAAACCAAAAGAAAAAAAAGGAAAAACAATCCAGTATCCCCAAATCTGCAGCTTTCTTAAACATTACACTAAAAACGGGGGTTTTCCTTTCTATCTTTTTTTTTTTTTTTTAAATTATGTATACATATGTGGACGTGAATGCAGTGCTTGCAGAGGTCAAAAGAGACTAAAACCCCTGGAGCTGGAGTCATAAGCTGTGATCAGCCACTGGATGCCGGTGCTAAGAAGCCATGTTCCCTTCTGAAGGAGCAAGTGTTCTTAACCCTGAACCATCTCTCCAATCATCTTCTTTTTCTTTTCTTAAATCAAGATCTTCTAAGTAGCTCAAGCTGACCTCAGGTGTTACGACGGGTATGTAACGCCAGCACACAGTACCAAGGGATCATGCAGGAAGAAACAAGCTCATCTTGCAATAAAGATAAATGGGTTGGGAACTGATGAAGAGGGACTAGTGCATGGCAATGGTTTCTAACCCTCTGGATGCTGCACCCACCAGGAAACCAGATGAGCCCTAGCTGTAATCGGGGCATTTATCCTATATGGAAAAGGGGCAATATAGGACATGGCTGCTCTTACTCTTCCTTGACAAAGCAGTTGACTGTAAACCACAAATCTCCCAGCAAAATGCTGGAAAACTATAACACCTTCAAAAAAAAGCCCATATATATATTTATATATATAAATGATACATAAAATATAAAAAAGACCGTATGTATGATAAATGATATGTAATATATAAAATATGTGTTCATATATCTATATATTTGTATGTATACGTATGATAAATAATACATATAAACATAAAATATAAAAGACCATATACCTTATATACATTATATATATTATAAATAGAAATCCGTAAAATTCTCCCAAAATCTGAGGAAAACTCATCAGGAAAAAGTCCACTGTTGACTATAATCTTTTCTTTATATGATTTTATGACAATAAATCCTATTACCTTTGACAGCATCTTTTATTACAGCAACAAACTGAACCCAGAGAGCATCAGGTTCGATTTCAACCCAGCCAGGCTGAGGGTAAACATTTTTCACCTATTCATGAAAACAAAAGCTTTAGTGAGCGTGGGAACCAGACCAAGCAGGTGATGTCTGCATCCTAAGACAACTGGTTCAAATAATTAACATAATTGCATTTCTGTTCAAAAAGGGAGCTAGGTGGAGCTCAACACCGGTATGTACAAAACCACGAGTTTATTCTCCACCTCACCCCAAATGATGAAAAGGAAGTTCATGGGCAAAATAAAAGAATGCATAACAGCAACACAGCAGTATTTATGCATTTACAGAGGATTTTACGCTTATTTTATTTTAGCTTTATATTCATTATTCAAGATTCCTATAGCAAAGGTGTTTTGTAATGAAGATACAAAAGATTTCTTTAAACATCGTTCTGTGGAACAAAGAAAAAAACTCCTGAAAAGAAGAGAAGGAGGAGGAAGAGGAGGAGGAGGAGGCCGAGTCGGGCGCTGAAGCCAGTACCCCAGAAGCTGAAGTAGCAATGGTTCCTCAAGCTTAAAAACAGCCTGAGCTACATTGTGAGTTCTAGGTCAGCCTGGACTACACAGCAAAACCCTGCCTCAAAATTAACAACAATAACAAAAAGGTAGGACTAAAGGGAAAATCTACCAGAAAAGATGCCCCCAGAGGTTGTGGATTAACTCCTGGGTTCACAGGAAGCTGTGCCAGCAGGGATGTGTCCCTAAAGAGCAAACCGAACACGTTAGAATAAAGAGAGATCGCAGCCCAGTTCCCTGCTGGACTACTTGGTTGTGTACACAAGGACATATTTGGAACAACACAAGCTATTAGCCATGAATAGTGGCACACACTTGTGATCTTAACACTTGGAGGCAGAGGCACAAGAATCATGAGTTGTAGATCAGTTTGGACTACACAGGGAGAACTCTTCTTAAAAAACCTAAATAAATGAATAAGTCAATAAATAAATAAACAAAAAATAATGTAAGGGCAAATGAACAATTAAAATGAATGTTCCTGGCATGGTCATAGCATATGCCTATCATCCAAGTAATTGGGAGGCAGAAGCAGGAAGCCCAGGAGTTCAAGATTATCCTCGACTACATGAATAGTTCAAGGCTACCCTTTGCCATAAAATCAGAGGGGAAGGGGGGAGAGGTGGGAACCGAAAGGGGAGATAGGGAGGTGGGGGGGAGAGAGAAGAGATAGAGAAGGGGAAGGGAGAGAGAGAGTAAAATGAAATTACAAAGTCTACACTAGTAGAAAACAGTTGCCTGTCAATATCAAATACAGACTTAGATCCAGGGCATAGAAAGAAAGCTCTATAAGCAAATGAACAACCCAGTTTGAAAATGAGCAGCACAGTAAACAAGTGTTATGCCACGCGAGGAAGGAGAGAGACAACACTTGTTGGTTCCAAAGGATTTAGTAAATTCACCACATATGCAGGTTACTGATCGATCAGGGCTTCAAGACAAGAACTCGGGAGACTTGTTTCTCCTGGCAGCCCCTGAGTTTATAAGCACAAAAATCAGAAACATTCATTAACAAGTTACAGTTACTATTTTCACCAATCAGGATTTAGAGATTAGGGGCTTCCTCGGGTGTTTCAACATTGTCAACTGATATACAATGCAAGCTTTTCAGACCAACCAATCAAGTATATTTGTTCTTTCTGTTAGGGACAGCCATAATGTTTCTAGAGCACTAAAGATGCATACTGACTATTTCTGTGGTTTAGGGAGGAGGTTGGTCAGCTATTAGAAAGTTCTCAGTTCCCCTAAGGTTTGGGGACCTGAACTTTACACTCTGCAGTGAAACAGAGTCTGGAGAGAGAGCAGCAGTCAGGCCAAGGTGCTTCTGACTGTTCCTTTCATAAGCACTTTGCCCAAAATATACAGATAGTAAATATGCATACGAGATATTAAATTTCCTTAGCCATTAGAAAAGATACAAATTGCTAGATATGGTGACACACGCCTTTAATCCCAGCACTGGGGAGGCAGAGGCAGGAGAATCTCTGTGAATTCAAGACCAACTGGACTATATATGGAATTAGAGGACACTCAGGGCTACATAAGGAGGCACTGTCTTAATAAAACCAAAAATAAATATATAAATGAATAAAAAATAAGCAAATGAAAGAAAGAATGGAATAAGGGCCTGGAGAGACAGCTCAGCAGTTAAGAGCACTGGTTACTCTTCTACGATGAACCTGGATTCAATTCCCAGCACGCACATGGATCTCCCAGCTCCAGGAAATCTAAGGACTGATTGGGATGTTTTTCTGTATGTTGTGAATATGCTTTATAACTGGTTAATAAAGGAACTGTTTGGGCCTATGGCTTCTTAGTAGCAGTAACATTTTCTTGGGTCAGTTTTGTTTGCTGAGGCACAGCTTTTTTAAGAGAGGCTTCTTGACTCAGGCTTAGTGGTAAAAACCCATGCAAGGCTCATTTAAGAGGTCCTGATGCCACACTCTTAAATGAGGTTTATGAGCAACAGGTAGCAGTGCTTTACTGGGTAACAGTGGGGACCCTAAAATTCTCCAAAGCTGGGGTGGTAAACATGGTTCCTGCCAGTACCTCTGCCAAACAGCCATTGCCAAGCCTTTAATCCTAGCCACACTTTAGCAGCTTAAAGATGTGATCAGAAACCAAAAGAAATAAGAGATATACACTAAAGACAGGTTTAAAAAAAGATACAGTGTGTTTAAATATATATATAGGCTTGGGAGAAAAAAGAAAAAGGATAGAGAAAGTCCTTTAAAAAGGAAATAAAGTAATGTGTATATATACACACGCACATATATGTTTATTATATATGTGCCACTTAAAGATGAAGAATGCACAGAGAGTCTGGATATAGTATATGTTATGTTGCATTTGAATTGTTTGACTGCTAAGAAAGGAGCAAGATCTGCTAAGAGACATTTGATTATAAATGCTGCTGGGTTAATCCAACCTACATATTTTATAAATGACTCGACTTAAAAATAGAAATCAAATAATATGCTACTTTGGAGAAGAGGTCTTTTTATTTACACAGAAATGAAAGGCTGCGGATTTATTCTGGGTTAAAGAAAAGAAAGTTGGACTAAGGAAGACCTTCTGAAAAATCTCTGATGGGAAGAGATTGCCACATTGGCTTCAAGGTTGCTGACTAAGATGATCCAGCCTCAGGACCCCATAAGATTGCCAACACCCTCAATCAGCAGGAAGCAGTAGGGAAAGCTATGCCCAAATTCACAAAATACTGTTTATAAATGTTTGTTTTCATTATAAGCGGTTAATGATCATAGTTAATCTCTTTCTAGGGAAAAAGGGAGATAGGATATAGAAAGGATAAAAAATTATTGAATCTACTTTGATCCAAAAAAAACCAATTGTTAATCTCAAAACATTTTACATTGGTATGGATTTTTGACACATTAATACAAATTTAAGGTCAATTTTGTTATACTGCATGTATATTTCTACTTTAGTTTAAGATACTATGTTTATGGAATTCCTTTAAAGTTGTAGTGATAATTAAGAAATACAGATTAATAATCAACTATGACAAACTTATAGTCATGTTAGTCAGGTTTTTAGATATACAAAGATATATTTCAGTTAGTTAGGTAATCTTCAAACACTTTAAAGACATACAGAATATGGCATTTAAAATGTTTTGAGAACTTAGACTTTTCTAGACAGTGAGACATGTCTGATCCTGGGAGCACCAATATACTTCAAGAAGATGATGAGCATTGAAGAAACTCCATATGGAATTTACTTTCTTTTTGGCAAAAATTATCCACTCAGCAAGAAATTGTTCTTGCCTCTGCTGCTTGACAGTATGGGACATGCAGGACCCATAGGCAAGTGACAACTGAACTTTGCCCGAACAAGCAGAGATGGTCCTTCAGGCTCCCACTTTAAAAAGACTGACAGACATTTTTCAGGACACAGAGAGAAGTGTCTGCCAAAATAGACAAAAACAAAAACAAACAAACAAAAAGCCCACAGTGCTTCAAATTTCCTGCTTCACTAAAAAGTCTTCCAGAGGCTCTGGGTCTGTAGGCTGAAGATGGATGCCCCAATGTTATGAAGAAACTTTGTGTGACTGTCCAGCTAGCCATATGTCTCTGTTATTTCTAGAATTTTGAGGTTTCTTTTACTGTTTACTCAGGTAATATTAGTCTTCTGTGGTCTTTGATAGAGTTGAAGATTAGATAATTTTAATTATAGCTTTTCTTAATTATATAATAAAAGGTAAATTAGATACGAAAACTTTGGACTCACAAGGATAAGGTAGCTTTAATTTTGCTAAATACAAATAGACTAGATACTGTAACTGTAATCCTTGCTTGATAGCTGTTTTGTTATATGTAATTTTACTATATTAAAATTCAAGCCTTCCTTTTTGATTAGACAGAAAAGGGATAATGATGTGGAATGTTTTTTTATATGCTGTGAATGTGCCTTATTATTGGTTAATAAAAGAACTGTTTGGCCTATGGTAAAGCATCTTAGAAGCAGGAAGGAAATGTGAGCATAGATAAAGGGGAAGGAAGGTAGATTCAGACAGAAAAGGTGTGAGCTGCCCCACAAAGAAGCAAGATGTAAAGAAACACTGGTAAGCCACAAACCACATGGCAATACACAGATTAATGAAAATGGGTTGAGTAATACTGAAAGAGCCAACAAGTAATGAGCCTGAGCATAGGCCAAACAGTTTGTAATTAATATAAGTCTTTGTGTGATTATTTGGAGCTAAGCAGCCGTGGGACTGCAGGTCCAGACCTCTCAAGGCTGGCCGGGCCAGAACTATCAAGCTACAAATGACCCTCCCTTCTGGTCCCCGTGGGACTGCACACACATGGTGCACAGACATACATGCAGGTAAAAGGACCATACATATACATCAAAGTTTTAAAAGCTAAAAAAATAATTTAAAAATAAATAAACAAAATCAATGTGTTACCACTAACTGTAGATAGGTAAAAGGTAATAATAATAATCAACGAGACACTGGTGAAGTGGCTCAGTAGATGAAGGTGTCTGAATCTCATCCCAGAAGTTGATAAAGGTGGGAAGAGAAATAATGTCACAAGGCCGCCCCTCTGGCATCCACAGCAGTGCTATGGCATTGAACCAACACATACACCTTATGTACATTCTCACGCAGGCAGGCAGACACACACAATAGTAACAGTAAATGTATATAAATACATAAGCCAAACAGTAGAAATACTGATGGATATGCAAACAACTGGGTCTCAGTGAACTGATAGTAAGAATGCAAAATGGTTAGCCAATGAAGAGCTTGTAGTCAGAAGTTTCTCTGTGCCAATATGTCCCACAGCCACTTATGAAATAATTATTTGGAAACTCTTAGCCTATGGCTCAGGCTTATTACTTGCTAACTTCTCCCCGCCCGCCCCCCCAACACAGGGTTTTTTCTGTGTGGCTTTGGCTGTCTTGAAACTTGCTCTGTAGACCAGGCTGGCTTTGAACTCACAGAGAACTCTCAATGCTGGGATTAAAGGCATGTTCTACCACTGCCCCTCTTACTTGCTACTCTTATACTTTAAGTTAACTCATATTTCTATTTATGTTTAGCTATGTGGCTTTGCTTCAGTGCAACATTCTCATCTTGCTTCCTCTGCCTTTCATCTTCCCAGAATTCTCCTTGTCTGATCACTCCACCTATACTTCCTGCCTGCTTCTAGTCAGTCAGTGTTTTAGTAAGATGTTTAAGAAATGCTTGTACTATACAAGAACATTATCCCATATTTGCCCCTTTTTCTTTTTATAACAAGAATCCCAAATCTAATCTCCTTTGTATAGCTTTGTTCCTGATAATTATCCATAATGACTTGTAACCAACACTCTAAACCAAGATAAACATCCATAATCCATTCTTTGGGAATGTGGGTGGAGTTCTCTAGACTACTTCCTGCTTTTGGGGGGTGATGGCAATTTTATGGGGACCCAAAGAAAATTTTGTATTATAGTCAAGTCCTGAGTAGAGTAGTCTGTGAGGCTGGGTAATCTTAGCCAGCAGCCTTGAAGCTGTTCTGAATGAGAACTCAGGGAAACTGCAATAGAGGTGGTCTGAAACATTGGATCATCTGCAATATCCATTCTCACTAGAGAATTTTCAGGGAGTCTACCTTAATCAAACTTGGTTTTTCTTAACCCAGAATGAATCTGTAGCCTCTCATTTTCTGTGGAAACAAAAATATAACCTCTTCTCCAAAGTAACATATCTTTTTACTTAAATTTTGAAGTCAAAGAATTTTTAAAATATATAGGTTGAGTTAATCCAACAGCATTTATAATCGAATGTCTCTTAGCAGCTCTTGCTCCTTCCTCTGCAGTCAAAAAACTCAAAAACAACATAATAACATACAATATCCAGACTCTCTGTGTAATTTCCATCTTTATATGGCTTTTTTTTTTTTACTCTATTTCTTTTTAAGGACTTTCTCTATCCTTTTTTCTTTTAAGCCCATATAAATTTTTAAACATACCGTAAACTGTTTAAAGTTTTTATTTTTCATCTGTCTCTGTCTTTACTGTATATCTCTATCTTTTTCTGACCACACCTTTAATACTACTAAGGCATGAATAGTATTAAAGCCTCAGCTATGGCATCTGGCTCCACTCAGCTCCTTATTTGGTCAGTGAGAGCTTAGCTTCATGGCAGAGGTACTGGCAGGAGTCACTTCTACCATCCCAAGTAGAGCACTTGTAGTATTAGGTTTCTGGCCCAGACTTTCTGGCCTAACCTCATGGCCTGGACCCACAGACTCACAGTCTCATAGTCCCACTGAGAGACACACATGCTTATATTAATTGTACACTGATTGACCTGGGGCCCAGACATATAACTTGCTAACTCTTGTTCTTAAACTAATCCATGATTCTTGTCCTGTCAGCCATGTGGCTTGGTACTTTTTCTCAGCATGTCCTATGCATCTGCTTCTCTGGTGTGTCTGTGGCATCCCTGCTCTGTTCTTCCTGTTCTCAGAGTTTTCTTAGTCTGGTAGCCCCACCCCCACTTCCTATCTGCCTTTGGCCAATCAGCATTTTATATTAAGCTAGTAGACAGGACAATTATTTATAACGTAACATAATCCCACTATAGAGTACTAAGGAGGCTCATAAACTCCATCTAAGTGTTTGACAGCAGGGCCTCTTTAATAGCCTTAGTTTTTTGCCACTAACACTGAGTCAGGAAACTTCTCTTAAAAGAGCTGTGCCTCTGCTCACCACCAGCACACAGGCCACTCAAGAAAATGCTGCTACCAAGAAACCACGCTTGACTCTGTTCCATTTTGTTTGTATGAATGAATAAAAACCTTAAATCCAATATACGCAGCTTGTGCTTGTACCACGGTTCCTGTGAGATGTCAAGAACACACCATTTTGAAGCTCAAGCCCTGGTACACCCATTCTGTACCACTTGAAAGACACAACTAGGAAGAAGCTATTTTGGCTCTGATTCTGTGTCCTAGAACCCTTTTTAAGCTTTCTCAGGGTTTATGTGAATGTGCGTGCACCATATTGAAGCACCATTTATAGTCAGAAGTTTCTGGCCCCGTCTAGCCCGGAGGTCCAGACTTGCAGTCCCACAGCTGCTTATAAAACAACTGACTCCAAGTCTTAATATTATAATAACTGCTGGTCCAATAGTTTAGGCATATTACTGACTAGCTCTTATGCTCAGATTAACTCATCACTCTTATCTATGTTTAGCCGCGTGGCATGGTACCTTTCATCAGTGCAGCGTTCTTGTCTTCCTTCCTCTGCATCTGGCTGCTCTGCCTTTCCTCTTTTCCCAGAATTCTCCTACTCTGGTTGTTCTGCCTGTCTTCTGACCAATCAGCATTTTATTAAACCAATACGAATAATCAATCTTCTCAATGTATAAGAACATTATCCCACAAGGCATGGGGGGTTTTGCTTTGCATTTTTTTGTTTGTTTGTTTGGTGTGGTGTGGTATTATTTGATATGGTTTTGAGAGAGCATCTCACATGTCGTTCAGGTTAAGTCCTGTTGTATGAGGTTTCTGGCCTGGACTTTTTAGCCTAGCCTTGAGGTTCGGACCTGCAGACCTGCAGTCCCACAAAGACACCAATGCTTAAATTAATTTTATGCTGATGGGCCATATAACTTGCTAATTCTTTGCCTTTAAACTAACCCATGATTCTTATCCTGTTCAGCCATGTAGCTCGGTTCCTTTTCTCAGAGCAATATAGATGTCCTCTGCATCTGCTTCTCTAGTATGTCTGTGGCATCTCTGCTCTGTTCTTCCTGTTACCAAAAGTTTCTTAGACTAGTATCCCCACCCACACTTCCTGTCTGCCTCGGCCAATCAGCGTTTTTATTAAACCAGTAGGTGGGACAATTATTTACAATGGAACAACATAATCCCACTACAGGGTCCAAACTCTTGGCTTAGTTGAAGATGACTTTAAATTGCTAATTCTCCTGCCTCAACCTTCCAAGTATTAGGATTATAGGTGTGTACCTACACCGCTGGCTCAGCAATTTCTTATTGAGCTAAACATTCCTTTCCAGGTATGATGGTGCCTTTAATCCTAGTACTTGGGAAGCAGAGGCAGGAGGATCTCTGTGAGGCCAGTTTTGTCTACACAGTGAATTCTAGGCTAACCAGGACTAGGTAGTGAGCATGTGCCTTTAAAAAAAGAAAAGATAAACACTCATTTACCATATGCACAACACACCCACTGCTAAGTATTTACCCTAGAGAAATGAGAACACATGCTCCCACTGAAATCTGTACATAAACATTTATAGCAAATCTATTCATAACCACCAGGAACTGAAAACAATCCGAATAGATCTCAATAGGAGGACGAATGTCCGTGTGATGAATTACTACTAGAAATAAGGTGGAATGGACTGGGTTTGAGATTCAGTTCAGTGGTAGAACATTTGTCTAGCAAGTGCAAGGCCCTGGACCTGGAAAAAAAAACAAGTAAACAAACCAAGATTAAACTGTGGATACACATGACATGGGAAACTCTCAAAACGCTATTAGCTGAATAAAGCTGCCCTGAGGTGCCTACTTCTTGTATGATTCTGTTTAAGACATTTCTTTTTTCATTGCTCTTAGGATTTTTGTTTTATTTTTGCTTTTGTTTTTAATTCCAGTAAAAAGAAATGTTATCTAGCACACTGCAAGGGGTGGCAGGTTGCAAATAACCTTGTTTTGCACTCCCCCCTCCCCCCACGATTTTATGTACTATCATATCCCATTTGTGTGCATGTGTTATGTGTGTTTGTTTGCAGATGTAAGGAGATGTCCCAATTTCTTTATCTCTCACTCTGATAAAATGCCCTGATAGAGTCAACTGAAGGGCAACCCTTTCTCTGGACCTACTCTGGTTACATAGGAATGTTGTCTGCTTCCCTCTCTTACACTCTCACCTATAATACAGCTTCTAAGGAAAAAAAAACAGTTGAAATATTCTGGCTACAGGTCAAGGATACAGTCCATCATGTCAGGCAAGTTAAGGAAGCAGGAGCTTCAAGCAGCTGGCCACACTGCACCCACAGTCTGAAACAGTAATCAATGCCCTACTCACATTCCCCATTGCCCAGGATCCCCGGCCTAGGGAAGGGTCCCACCCTGCAGTTAAGATGGTCCTCCCCTATGGATAAATCTAATCAAGATAATCCACCATGGCCACTTTTCGTCATGGAGAAACACACTCCCAGAAGCCTCTAGATCCTGCCAGGTTGACAATTAACACTGACCATGTAAGAGGGCCAGAGAGGTGGAGGCTCCTACTTGGATCTGAAACTTGTCTATTTAGTGAGTGCAGCTAGGCTGCTAGCTCCAAGCACTGGGATCATGGGCTGGCTGCCATGCTCAGTCAATATTAACATGGGGCTGAGATCCAATCCTCAGGATTGGACAAAAAGCACTATATCCACTGAGCTATATCCCCAGTCCCACATTCGATTTTTATATAGTAGTTTTCAGAAAACAATACTATATAATGAGAAAGAGATAACTGAGGTACTAGAGGAAAACTATAGGGTGATAGGTTAAGAGTTTTTAGATTAGTCTCATAGGTACTAAAACACATAAAACTATATACAAAACACCCTCCATTTTACTCAACTTTATGGTAATTAAAAAATTCAGAGCAAGTTTCAGGACAGCCAAGGCTACATTGACACCTTGTCTTAAAAAAATAAAAACCAAACCAACCAACCAAATAAACAAAAAGATTCCTTTTTTGCTGCTGGGTGGTGTGTGGTGGTGGTGTGTGTTTGTGCACATCAGTGCAGTTGTGCATGTCTGTGCTCATGTGGAGGTCAGAGGTCACCCCAGGTGTCTTCCTCTCCTATTTCTACTTTATTTCTTCAGACATGCTCTCTAGAATGGCTGGCACCAAGCTCCAGGGATCCGCCTGTCTCTGCCGTGAGTGTTCATGTTAGCTTAGTAGCAAGCACTTTAGCCACTGTGCCTCAACCCAGCCCAGGTGGTCTACTCAATGAGGACTTGCTATGTAGCTCAGGCTGGCCTTCAAGTCCTGGTACTTCGCTAGGGTGTGCCACTGCACTTAGCCTGTTTTTGTCTTTTCCATTTTATTTATTTATTTATTTGTTTGTTTGTTTGTTTATTCTCGAGGCAGAAGTCTGTGTAGCCTTAGCTTGTCCTGGAACTCTCTCTGTGGACCAGGCTGGCCTTGAATTGAGAGATCCACCTACCTCTACCTCCTGAGTGCTATGAGATCAAAGGCTTGTACCACCACCACCTGGGTCTTTTCCTACTTCAATGGTTAGAAATAAAACTGTTTTAGGGGGCTTAGTTGTTAAGAGCACTTGCTGATCTGCATGAATAACTGAATTCAGCTCCCAGCATCCATATCAGGAGGCATCACCTCCAGCTCTACCCTCTGCAGGCACTGGCATACTCTTTCACACACACACACATACATACCTATAAATAAAAATATTTTAAAATATTCTTCAAAAATGTTTTAAGAGCCTATAGCTTAAAGTTTAACTAATGACTTGAACATATATGTTTATCCCTGATACTTCTTAAGTCTCTGCCAAAAGAAAAACACCGAAAATAGCAGAAAGATAATCAGGTATGGGCTACACACCTGTTATACACCTGTTATCCCAGCACCACCCAGGAGGTCTGTCTTGAGTTCCAGGGCAGCTTGGATTGGATTACAGAGGCCCTGTCTCAAAAAAGAAAAAATAAAAATAAAAGGTACAAACAAGATCAGACTGGATTTAAGAGGTGAACAGAGAATGGGCAGGTGGCAAAAGCTTGGCACAGGAGACAATGGCCTGCTCAGATTACATTGCCACTCCTCCAACCCTTTCTCCCATTTCTCCCATTTCTCCCATTTCCAATGATCTATGAGACACAAGTCAGATTACTTCTCTGTTCCCACAGGTGTCTCCTCAGCATCTACTAGGGTCGACACTCAGAGAGCAGCCAATAGCGGGAAGCAGAGGTTCAAAGGCTGAGCCCTGGAAAAGGGAAAATTCCCGGATTCTGGAGTGAAGTCTTTGTAAGGCTTCCAGATGCCACTTAGCCACACTGCTGCTACTCATCACCAGGCAACAAGTACTAGGTTCTCTCTCTGGAGAAGGTGAGCTTACAAACATTCTCCAGAGTTCAGTGCTTCCGGGAAAGCATGGTACTGAAAAAATGAGCAGACAACCCACCAAGAGTCCCATTTGAAGGGGCTGTCCAACATGGAAGAAGTGGTCACAGTAAAATCGAAGAGCTGGAGGTGATTGAAGTAACGAAGTGATGGGGGTGAAATCTGCTACTCCTCAGAGGCAGGGTCAACATAATCTACTCCCCTCCCACAGAGTGATTCTGCAAGGCTTTTCTGGTTATGTTACAATGTTTCAACTGCAAGAAACAATTCCTCCCTCAAAACAACTTCATGTAGGTAGTAATTAAAGCTTCCAAATGTTAAGACCTTATGGTGGGACTTCTAGGTAACACCCACCCCTACACTGCCTCAATCTGAACAGTTCATATCACCTGAGGTTTTTATTGTTTTAGAGGCTGATGGTCAAGATCACGCAGCCCCCCCCCCCCCTTACGTTGGCAAGGACTCCCTTGGCTGCATCTCACAGTGGAGGGAAGCAGCATTCTACCAGGGGCACACATAAAAAGAAGAAACAGCCAGGTACGCTGTGCACCCCTATGATTCAGGCACTTGAGAGTCTTGGACAGGAGTATTGCCAAGATTTTGAAGTCACCAGAAGTGGAGGAGCAGGGAGGAAGAAGGAAGAAGGGGAAGGATGAGGAGGGGGGAGAGAAGAGGGATGAGAAGGGGGTGAGGGAGGAGGAGGAGGGTGAGGAGGAGGAAGAGTCAGGAAGCAGAGAACAAGAGGGTAGTCTAACAGGGAAGTATATTAATCTGCTCTAAGGACAGCTTTCTTGTGATCTAATGATTCTACAGCTCCCAAAGCACCACACTGGCTGCCAAGACTCCAACACTTAAATCTTTAGGAACAAAGCCAAACCACTGGATCCCTACACGTGTAACATGAGAAATTGATCCCCTACAGAAGAGGTCTAAGCCAACAGGAGAAAACAGTGACAGTTAAAAAAAAAAAAAAATCTTCTGCTGATTAAAAGGCAAAGTTTTTGGGGTTTTTTTGTTTTTGTTTTTTTTCAAAAGTGAACATGGCTTTCTCATCCTGGAGCCTCAACGACTCTTCCATCATTACATTTTGTGGGTTTGCACAGAAGCATGATGTCCCACTGCAAAGGGGCATGACAAGTTTTCTCCAATTTCCAAAACAAAGTATCAAATATACATGTGAGGGCTGCAATTATGGACCACTGTTCTAGTATTTAACAGCAATATTTAAGGGCCCATTATAAAGACTTTTTGAATAAGTTATTTTTTTCCTCCCGGGAAGGTCCCAGGAATCAATCTCAAGTCATCAGACTTGGCAGCAAGTGACCTTACCCACTGATCCATCTTGATGGCCCCAAAAGACTGTGTGTGTGTATTTAATATTTACTGGAGTTGAGGGTGTAACATGTAGGATCTTGGGGGTGGGGGTTCTCCAGCATTAACATAAAAGGTGAAAAGACAATATTACTGAAGTCTTCTGAGACACCTCATACAAACTGAACATAAAGGTTCCTGTTTGGATTTTAACATAAAAGATCATGGGAGACTGTTCTGCTCTCTTCCCGATTTTTATCTTTTACAGGTAACTTGTCTATATGAATCAAATTCTCCTACACTAAGATTTTAGATTTTATCAACAATCCTACCATTGTATTAGAAGGGATGTGACTTCCATTAAAAAGACAGTTATACAGGATTGAAGAGATGGCCCGGTGGTTAAGAGTACTGGCGGCTCTCCGAGAGGACCTGGATTCAATTCCCAGAACCCACATGGCAGCTGACAACTGTCTGTAACTCCAGTTCCAGAGGATCTGGCACCCTCACACACATATACTTGTAGGCAAAACACCAATGCACATAAAAAAAATAAATATTAAAAAAGAAGATATGGCTAGATCACATAACCCATGAAGTAAACTAAATTCCTAGTACTTTAATTAACTGCACATCATTTATTATTTTTTTACTTCCTTTATTTTTTTGAGACAGGGTCTCACTGTGTAGCTGTGGTTGGTCTGGAACTTACTCTATAGACCAGGCTGGCCTTGAACTCAGAGATCTGCCTGCCTCTGCATCACACTTAGAGAGATCCACTTGCCTCTGCCTCCTGAAATCTAGATTAAGGGCTCGTACCATCACCACTCAGCATCTACCAACTTGTTACATTTTCTTAAAATGTACATTTATTGGGGGGCACTTACTGTGGCATTGCTTAAGATGCATGCGTCAGAGGGCAACTTGCCGGAGACAGTTCTCTCCTCTTTTTACTGTCCCTCCCCAGGATCCAATTCAGGGTGTCAAGCTTAGAAGCAATGTACGATCATCTTTAGCTGCTTAGCTGTCTCCTTTTTTATCCAAATACTCATTCACTAAATACAAAAATTTTTTAAATGCACTGCTCAAGCAAAAGTATTTTGTGACTAGAATTATAAGAAAAATGAAGAAGTATCATTGTATTTGTGATAAAGACTTGCAATAAGACAAGAGCTCAGTGTCTGCGCCTTTTATCTGTCCTTTCAGGTTGGAATAGGATGGACTAAGTGGGTGGATCATGTTCTTACAAAGCTGGGGTGGGGGGACTGCAGTCCCAGTGCACCTCCTAGTACAGAGCCCTGGGTGAAAAGTGCTCAAGGCAGTCACTACTTACTTTCACTCTAGCCAAGGGGTTCCTGGGAAATCGCTGCGATGAAAACAGAATGAGAAGTAGGGTAGCACACTAACAAAAAGAGTCCAGTGCTGTAGGAAAGGGGCTAAGTGTCTCTCATCTTCACTAAAATTTTAAACATTAGAGAATGCTAGTAGTATTGGCTAGGCAGTGGTGCACACACCTTTGATCCCAGCACCGGGAGGCAAAGGCAGGTGAATCTCTGTGAGTTCCAGGACAGCCAAAGCTGTTACACAGAAAAATACTGTCTCAAAAAAACAAAAGAAGAGGAGGGGGGGGAGGAAGAGGAGGGGGAGGAGGAGGGGGAGGAGGAGGAGGAGAGAAAACAATGCTGGTATCCAAAGGAGCAAATATGAACACCATACCAAATCAACTGCATTGACCACTGTATAGAAATCAGCACTTCATTGAAACACGTGTTGGCTGTTGACCAATTTTTCGGCAGTTTAAGGCTTTGCTAACAAAGACTAATCAATGACTTGGCAGGCTTCTCAAGTTAGAAGAAAATATTTTTATGAATTCTCAAAGATAGAAAGAAGTACGCACTACTCAGCTTTCAAAACTTGCTCAGTTTGTCCGTTATCCATGGAAGTCAGATGCTAATGTGAGAACAAGGAACGCAAAGATGACAGCCTGTAAGGTGGCTTGGCAGGTCAAAGTACTTCTACCAAGCCTGAAGACCCGAGTTCAATTCCAGGGACCAACAATGGTGCAAAGAGAAAAACGGATGCCCAAGAAAGTTGTCCTCTGACCCCCAAAAGTGCACCACAGCACGCGAGTACACACCGATACACATAATAAATGAATGTAATGAATTGTTTTTAAATGACACAACCGAAGAACATAAGTTTACATTCCATCAAAATCTGAAGAACTGAAATGTGTGAAGACAAGAGTTGGAAAGTCGATGAGGAAGTGCTCAAAACCCAAGCAAATCACAAACCACCTCTGTCCACATACACGCAGTCTGCCCGTGCCGCCCCGCGAGTCACCTCGGTTCCACCCAGGTAAAGCTAGAGCGATGAATCTCGCGGGACAGGAAGCGAGCGACAGGCACCGGGCCACATTGACCGGGCCACATTGACCTAAGTCCCCAGAGGTGCAGAAAGGGCTTTAAGGGTGCAGCCAGAACCCCAGACCCGCCCTCCGCACCCAGTCACCTTCTGCGCGCTGGAGCCTCGCACCCGTGCCATCCGGTCATAGACGTGGCAGCGGATCACCGTGCTGCCCACGTCCAGTCCTAGCACGAAGCGAGAGTGCGACGAGGCCGGCGCGCTCGGCTCCCCGCTCCACGGCTCTGCACCCGCCTGTGGTCCCGACATCACGACCCCGTGCGCACCGCAGCCGCCACAGGCGGACAAGCGCCGTGCTATAAACTCCCGACCCCGGGCGGAGCGTGCGGCACCGCCCCCGCCGCGCCCTGCCCGCCCCTCCGCGAGACCACCGCCCCGCCCCTCCGTAAGGTTAGGCCACGCCCCCGCGAGACCACGCCCCTCCTCGCCCAGCCCCTTCGTGAGGTCTCGCTTCCCCACCTCCACCCCCGCCCCCTAGCACCGTGACGTCAGGGCCGCGCGCCCGAGAGCTGCGTGGGAACTTGGCGAAGATGGCGTTTCCCGGGGCTGTGTACTGCGTGTTACGGTTCAGCGACCTTTACTTGGAAACTGCTCACTTCCCTTCTAGCCCAGATTCCTTTTTGCGAGTGTTTGTTAGGAAAAATCAGGTGACGTGAAGAAAAAGTTTTATATGTTCTGCGTGCCACGTGCCTGTAGAAGAAGACGCAGGATGGCTGCGAGTGGCCATATAGGTGACCGGAACCGAGCCCAGGTCTTCTGCAAGGAGCAACAAGTGCTTTTAACCGCTGAATCATCTTTCCAGTCCCAAGAAAAAGCATAGTGGGGCAAAAGCAAACAAGGTTTCGCATGACTTCGCTACTCAGAAAGTTTGCATGTAGATGTCCATGTGATGATGTAAGGCACTAAAGGGCCTTTTCCGAGACAGAAAGAAAGCTTAGGGTCACTTTCCATAGTGGTAGCTGCAGCTTTGGAGAATCTGGGACCCTCAAAGGCGCGCTTTATTTCTCACTGCTTCACAGGCCCGAGGTTCTTGCAGGCTGATGGCAAAAAGGTGCAAGTAGCCCTCCAGGCTCAGGCCCCCTGACTGATCTGTGAGAAGTGATAATGCTTGCTCCATCCGCCTCCACTCTGCACCCGAGAACCGGGGAACTGGAGAAGTTCCGTGGCTTTTGTAAAATAGTCAAAGTTAGAATTCATGAAAATGCTTTATGGGGTAATTTGTCAGCTGAAAGAATATTACTTTCTTATTATCTTTTTGTCTTATTTGCTTTCCACAGATTTGCCGTTATGTTACTCGAAATGTAAACATGAGCTCCATATTTTTGTTTATTGTTTGCTTCTCTGTCCCTATCCAACAATACCCGTTTGTTTCTTATGGCTTCAGCCTGCCCCACCATTGTGGATCATTTGTTCAGGAGTGTGTGTGTGTGTGTGTAAATTCTCAGCATTGTAATTATTAGGCATGCAGATGACTAATAGTCCTGTGCTGTTCTGGTTCTCCTGAGAAACGGGAAGAGATAGCCACGGCTTAAATTTGAGGCCTTCTCTAGGACCCGGGGCTCCCAGGGATTACATTTGCTCTTAGTGTGGGCTCTGTGGATCAAATTCAGGATCCGAATGCTTGACTGGCAAGCACTTTACTTCCTGAGCTGTCTTCCCTGAGGCTCTAAGGAATTTGGTATTCACAGTTGTGGGACCTGGCCAGCCTGGAAACGTGTAGGGCAGGCTGGCAAACAAGACACATTCTGAGCTACAGTTTTGAAAGTTCCTCCTTTCCGAAGTCTGCCCTTGCCCTTAAGATGTTCAACTAATTGAGTGAGACTGAGTCACATTTTAGGGACAGTCTTCTTTACTCAGAGACATTGACTTAAATGTCAAGCACCTCTAAAATATACCTCTTAAAACAATATAAAAATAACTTAGCCATTGGCTCCCCTGCCTACAACTAAGGAAAGTCCTGTGCTACCAATATTAATATTTAGCATATTTATCATAGCAATATTTCTTGGAGTTCTTGGACTCTGGTACTCTTTGTGGCCGTTTTTCTAAAGCTCAAAGCATCAGAGATTCCTAAGCTATGAAAATGTAGACCTTAATATTTAAAAAAATCTTTCTAAGCTTTGTTTTATTTCTCTTTAGATAGAGTTTCGCTGTACCAGAAGCTTGTCTACAACTCAAGGCAATGCTCCTGCCTCAGCCTCATATTGGGATTATAGCAATGTGCCAAATCTGAAACCTTACTGTCATCTGAAGAAATTTCAATGTTTTAGAATATCATTTATTCTTTGATAATTTCATAAATGTACACAGTGTATCTTTTAAAGCATTTAAAAATTTTTATTTTGTGTGCATTGGTGTTTTGCCTGAATGTATGTCTGTGAGGGTCTCAGATTCCCCGGAACTTATTACATACACAAGGCTCAGTTCAAATTCGCAGAAACCCTTGTACCTCTGCCTCTTAAATACCAGGATTACAGGCATGTGCCACCGCACCTGTCATTTCCTTTCAGTTAAAGTCCAGGGTTATCCTCCTTTGTTTAAGACAGAGTCTCTTGTAACCCCTGCTTCCACGTGTGGGGATCCCAGGTGTGTCCTTGGGTTGAGAGTTCTTTTTCCTGCACCTTCCCATCAGCCCATCAGCTCTTGTTATTTTTGTCCGTCCGTGAGAGCCATATTAGACAAAGTCTCATTGCCAGTTTGATTTGCTTTTCCTTATATTGAATTACCACGCTGCTCGAGTTCTAATAGGAAATGTTCTTGTGGGTCCCTGTCCTTGGGTCCTTCCTTTTGCCTTTGTCTGCTTCATCCTTCCCTGATGTGACATTCTCTACTACACCATGCCATCTGTATTCAGCAGGATTCTGCAGAGAACCAGAAATGGGTAGACTGTATATCAATTACAACAGAGTTTTATTAGAATGGCTTCCAAGCCACAGGCCTGGATAGTCCAACAACAGCCCTGTGCGTGCTGGAGAAGCCAAGAAGCCAGTAGCTGCTCCAGCCACAAAGCTGGAGGCCTTAGCAGTCTCATTTTGCCAATAAATTCCTGGAAGGTTAATGAGGGTCTTCAGTTCAAGATGGGAAGCCAAAGAAGCTGCAGTCTGCTGTCAGGGAAAGATGCACAAACTCCCCAGCAACAAGCAAAGGCACAGAGATGAGCAACAGGCTCTATTCATACCTGTGCGGCCCATCAGAAGGCGCTGCCTTCTCTGTGGGAGGGTCTCCTTCAGATAACCCTTCCTGGTAATGCCCTGGCAGACCTGCCCACAGGTACACCTCTTAGTTGATCCCAGGCCCTGTCCAGCTGACAATCACAGCCTTGGATGGCTGGTACTTTTGAAACTATGACCCAAATGGGTATTTCCTTCTTCTCCCTGGTATCTTATCAAAGCAAGATAAAAGTGAGTGAGTAATCCACATGCTCTGCCCGAAAATATGGAGTTGGTCCAGTGTGGTGGCATACATTTAAAATACCTGAACTTTGGAGGCAGAGGGACAGAGGAATGCTGGGCTACAAAGTGAGTCCCTGTCCCAAAAACAAGAACAACCATGTACATACAATTAAAATAATAGTAATTATCTTTAGCTTAAAACTCACCTGGAAACTACAACATTTTCAGATTAGCTACCTTCACAATGATTGAGACCAGGACTAAATTCAAAAATTCTGAGTTACATAAACAGAAGGAATTATCCTTTACGTGTGTGTGTGTGTGTGTGTGTGTGTGTGTGTGTGTGTGTGTGTGTGTATGAACCTTCTGAGAGGGATAGAAATGATTTCCATCTTGACTAGAGTGGTGGCTACATTGCTCCCAACCCTCCATTTTGTTGAAAAAAAAAAAAAAAAATCCACACCCTTGGCTAGTGAGCTGGCAAGAGAAGGTGCACACTGCCAGGCCTCACAAGATCACATCCCACCATCGAGCTCACCAGGACCACTCAGGCTCCACCTAGTCCTGGGGTCTCCTTTGAATTAACCTCCTTTTCAACTCTAGTGTAAATAGTCTGATCTGGCCTGGTGACAATTGTTTTGTTTGTCTGAGACAGGGTTTCTCTGTGTAACAGTCCTGACTGTCCTGGAACTTGCTTTGTGACTGTGTTAGCCTCAAACTCACAGAGATCTGCCTGCCTTTGCCTCCCAAGTGGTGGGATTACAGGCATGTGCTGTAAAAAAAAAAAAAAAAAAAAAAAAAATGGGCCTGGCCCTTTTGTTTGTTCTAATTTTCAAAAGATTCATTTACTTTTATGTGTATGAGTGCTTTGTCTGCATGCATGTGTGTTTGCCATGTGTGTGCCTGGTGCCAGAAGAGAGCACTGGATGCCCTGGGACTGAAGCTTTGAGCCCTGGACGCTGGGAATAGAACCCAGGACCTCTGCACCAGCAGCAAGTGTTCCTCCCCGCTCAGTCCTCTCTGCGCCCCCCCTCCCCCGTCTTACTAGAACTTTTGCCTCTCTTTTCTCGTCTTACTTTTTCTACATGTTTCAAGCTTTTTGATGCTAGGAAGGGTCCTTCAGCACAGATCTGACCTGTACTGGCATCTTCTTGTATATCTGAGTTACTCAACAAATCAAAGGCTAACATGAACGGTGCTATCTGCATCTCCTTTTTTGTTATCATTTTTTAATACAAACAAAACCCTGCTTGGCCACCATCCTGGCCTCAGATGCATTTCTTACTCCATGTAGCATTAGTCAGGTCACCACCTCTACCACTTATTGACACTCTCAATTCTTATGTGCTCTTCTCAAAGACTGCAAAAGGTTATCCTAAACCTTTACCTATTCTCAGAGTATCTCCATGCTCACCCAGCAGATCCAAATCCAACTCATCAAGCTGCTATGGCACCCCTTACCACAAAGATGTAGAGATTGCTGTTCTGGCATCCCACCCACAGACACTCCAACACTGATGCCTCAGCTTTAGTTAAACGTCTCACTGCCCATAGCAAGAAAAAAAGCAGCTGCTGGCATGGTACTACCACAGCCAGATGTCTAGGGATTCCCTCCAGGGATGCTCCACCACAGGCTCCTCAGCCTGCTTGTTTCATGCCCTGTACATCCAGATCAATGCAATCATTCTTCTTCAACTCATCTTCGGAAAGAACTGTCACTGTAAGAGAGTATTACAACCCCGGGGGGAGGGGGTGAGAGGTATCCAACTGTTTGGGAAGTCAGACTATACCTAGAGTTGCAAGGGGACAGCTCTGATGGCTGGAGCCGCAAGGGACAGCTCAGCTCTGGAGGGAAAGGAATCCTGACTGTTCAGGAAGTCAGGCTCGGGTGTGGTGGGGGATGGTCTCTCCACAGGATATAGCAATCCTTGTCTCCTGGAGAGCTGATATAGCTGAGCTTTGCTCTGACCCCTTAAGGGGATTCCCGGCAGAGTTCTGCTTCTCTCAGGCCCAACATGTTACTTCTTTTGCTTCACTCTGCTGAAGGAGAAAGCCCTGCAGAAATGTAGCAATCTCCTCCAGCTCTTGCGAAAAGTTGTTACTTTTTACTTTTGCTACTGGGTTTTCTGAGTCGCTAAGGGGTGTCTCAGCAAGGTTCTTCTGTTCTTCTATACCTTGCGCAGTCCCCCTTTAGGGGATGTGTCTGCAAGGTTTTCTGCTTAGTCTCCTAAGGGATGTTTCAGCAAGCTCTTCTCTGCACTGGCAAATAAAGATTGTCACCCAAGACTCATTTGAGAAAGAGATCTATTAGGGAAGGAAGAGTCCAGAGAAGTGGTTGCCTCTACCAGGGAAGAACTGAAGAGTTGAGGAATGAACCTGCTCATGCTTCTGACATTGGATGTTTCTCAGGGGTCTGAAGATGCGCAGATACACAGGGCAGGTGTGCCTCTGTGACTTTGGGTTCCTCAGAGTAGATGGTAATCCTTTGGAAGTCTCCCCAAAACCCAACTACAAGAATGACCACAATTTTCCTATACTTGGCCAGGGTCTGGCCAGGCTGAAACCTTGTGGCTAATGAAGCTTCTCTCAAAGATGAGAAGCTGGCTTCAGATACAAACCAACCCACTGTTGGCTTTTATGCAATCTTATCTGGGTGACAGGCCAAGGGCTAAGTCTTATCTCTGGAAAGACAGGAGGTTTCAGAATTCCCAAAGAGCTACTGAGTAGGGGGAAATCTTGTTCTCATTATTTATGGACTATGCCACTATGTGGGGGAGAGTGGGAGCTTTACTGTAGCAAAGCAGTGGTCCACTGTTGAGTTCTGAGAGACTTAAACACAGGCTCACACAGGAAACTCCATTGCAGGAGCTGGGATGGCTTCTGTCTGACTCAGCGCCAGGGAATCTATCCAAATTTCTGGAGCACTACCGAAGGTTGGTAAAATGAGTTGTAGCCCCAGGTCTACTGAAGGAGGACAGTATGAAAAGGTGACAGTGTGTGAGGAAAGAGGCAGGAGAACAGCCAAGCCCAGAAGCTGAGAAGCAGGAGCCAGGCCGGATGAAGGTTAAGGCCATCAGGTGGTGAAGAGTAGTGAGGCAGTGATCTCTAGATCAAGGTAAACACCCATAAGCCCTGTTCCAAGGAGGCTGAAGCAACTGGGTCATGAAGTTAGGCTCAAGTACACAGCGAGGCACTGTCGCATTAAAAAAAAAAAGGAAAAAAAACAGAAAAAGCAAGCAAACGAACCCACTATCCCATTAGCAAAGGGCATCCTGAGGCCCACATGTCCTTTCTCCTAAGGACAGGACAGAGCATGGCAAGGTTTCCAGCCTTGATTGCTAAAAAACATGGAGCCAAGTTTCTGCCTATGTATTTGATTTACAAAATCACTTTTTCTAGTGTGGATTTTTAGGCTTTTTTCATTTTAAATTTCCCAATACTCCTTTAGACTTTCTTTTGTTTGCAGATTTCAGAGGACCGCAGGCTGCAAATTTGAACTTCTCTGTTCTAGTTTCTTCTGACTTCCTTGCTCCAGGGAGAGAATGGTACGAACTTCAATGGAAAAGTCATGAAGACTAGGCAGGGCTTCATCATTTAGGAACTCCCTTGCTTGTAGAGTCGACCCACCCCACCCAGAAGCCCTGCAGGACTCAGCTACCAGAGGGGGCTGACTCAGCCTCAGCTGGTGGGAGAGCTGAGGGGCTTCAGACAGTGAGGGTGAGGTCTGCTACTCTGGGTGGGTGTATGGCAGGGTTATGAACCACTACTTGATTGTGCAGAAGAGGGGGTTCTGACCCTAGGAAAATGGGGATTCCTAAGAACTAAATAAGGGAGAAAAGATAAAGATTTGTGGCACACCAAATTTGTGTAATTTAAGAAGCCTTCTTTCAGAAAAGACTTTTTCCAAATCCTTCATCTTTTAAATGCTGGAAAGCACAGGATGGCAAGAATTTCTAGGACTTTTTCTAGACCTCAGCAGGAAGTAACAGGCCTGCTGCCTGAGCTTCAAGCTAGTGGTTTGACATTCGTAGACTTAGTCTGCACCTGGCTGGGGCTTCTCAGGAGGGTTGGCCAAGTGTGTGCCTGTGGTTGCATGGACTCATTAATATGGAGACCAGGTAGTGCTCAGCCCCCTGTGTCTTGTGGCCAAGTCAAGCAGAAGATGAGGTCTGACAAGGACATGGGCACACTAACTGGATGTTTCATTTGGTCGCTGAGTATTTTTTTTTTACAGGCCAAGAAATAAATAAATAGAAAAGGACCGAGACCCAATGCCTTCCCTCAAGGAGTTCGTTGCCTAAAATAATAATAAACCCTAAATACTATGTAGCTGAAATCCTCAACAGAAGTCACTAGAACTTTATCTTCTCGTTTAGACATAAATGTACTGAGAATGGTAGGCCCCAGCACATGTGCAGGAGTGGGCTTGGAAGACAGGTATTCGTGCTGGCCTTGAAGCTCTGTGAGGAGTGTGGTATCAACTGGCCCAGTTTGCTTGGGCCTGTATACCAAGAAATGCCTCTGTTCTTGGAATGTGGGGGTCAGTATGGGAGGGTCTCTGACAAGTATCTCTGAAGGGAAAAGTCCATCAAGACCTCTGGGTCAAGACTTGTAAGATATGAAGAAATGGTGACCTTCTCAGTTAGGCCTGGGAAGTGTGTCCAAGTGTCTTCAGTATGTGGGAGGCAGGCACCTGGGTTCTATTCCGGAGACTGTGATAAGAGGATGTGTGTGTAAGATGTTATGGTGGTGGGGAAAGAGCCTGGGAGAAGAGCCAAGTTCAGAATCTGAGGAGAAGGGGTAACCAGGTCAGATGTAAGTTAAAGCCTGGGAAGCAGTGACCTGTCCCATTAGCAAAAGTCATTTAGAAACCTCTAAGCCCCATGTGGTACAGAGACTCTTTTACCTATGGGCAAAGCAGGGTGAGAAGTTCTGGTTGGGAATGATGAGCATGGGAGAAACACAGGATTCTTTCTTTCTCCGGGTCTCTTCAGGTAGCAGTCTATCATCTGAGGGCAGTGGGTGATTTTAATGAGCCCTGTATGTTTAGGTGCCCTGACAATATATGAATGTGCATGCAAATTCATATATTGCATGATATCCACCAGTAATGCCAGCACTTGGAGGCACAGGTGGGAAGATGAAGAGCACTAAGTGACTCCTAGCCACATCGACAGTTCAAGGCCTGCAGGAGTAGGAGTTACATGAGACCCTATGTCTTAGTCAGTGTTCTATTGTGAGAATAGACACCATGACCACAGAAACTGTTACAAAATAAAGCATTTAATTGGAACCAGTTTAAAACAAACATAGGACCAGGAGGTGGTGGCATATGCCTTTAATCCCAGCACTGGAAGTAGAGCAGGTAGATCTCTAAGAGTCTGCAGCCAACCTGGTCTACAGAGAAAGTTCCAGGACAGCCCTGATTGTTATTAGAGAAACCTTATCTCAGGAAACCAAAAAATAATAAACAAACAAGCAAATAAATAAATAATTTTTTTAAATAGACTGGGCAGAAAACTCAGTTGGTAAAGTGCTTGCCTTGCAGGCACAAAGAGCTTGTATTTAATTCCTAGAATTACTTTTAAAAGAGCTGGGCACATGGATAATACCAGGGCTGGGAAGGCAGAGCCCCATGGGTTTGCTGTCTACCTAACTCCAAGCCAGTGAGAGATGCCATCTCCCTAAAGAAGTTAGGCAACACCTGAAGGTTGATCTCTGGTCTCCACACATGGGCAAACACACGTAAAACACACACACACACACACACACACACACACACACACACACACACACACACACGTTAAACAACCCTCCCCTCTGCTGTATCAGGTGTGGACAAGGAAGGGCCAAGCAGCATATTACTTTCTGTGTCTGCTGCTCGGCTATCAACAGCCAGCTTGCTCCTTCCACTTCCCAATATAGATTTAGAATAGAGGCCTCTGGGCCTTTAGCTTTGGATCAGGGTTACCTCATAAGTTCCACTTGCTGTGAGACTTCCAGATTTTGGATTGATTAGCTACTGGGCTCTGTCTCTCCAGTGTTCATGTGACCCATGTGCACTAGCCAGCTCCTAATCATGAAGTAAAGCCAATAAATCTTTACAACGTGGATGTATTGAGATGTCTCATATAGCCCAGGCTAGCCTCTGGTTCAAACTTACTTTGTAACCAAAGATGCATGCTATGGTTATAAACATGCATTATGGTGCTTGGCTCCCCTTCTACAGCTCTGTTATATGATCTGTTGGGCCTGTACCTCTAAGGGATCCTGGGTAATAAACCCAGGTTTAAAAAATTAACTAATTAATTAATTGATTTGTGTGTGCGTGTGCGTGTGCGTGTGCGTGTGCGTGCGTGCGTGCGTGTGTGTGTGTGTGTGTGTGTGTGTGTGTGTGTGTGTGTGTGTGTGTTGCAGGTGAATGACATGGCATGAATTTGGAGGGCAGAGAACAACTTTCAGGAGTTGATTGTTCCACCATGGTCTCTGGAACGCATCTCCAGGTCTTAAGAAAGGAAAGCAAGCAGTAAGTGAGCCATCTCTTACTACATCTCTTACAGATCTAGATATATATTTTTTATTTTGACATAATCTCAACGTTACAAAAAGTAACAAGATATTATCATGTGACCTCTACCCACCCATCAGACCTTACCAAATGCACATGACCCTTTCTACTTATTTGTGTATATTTTTCTTTTTGAGGCAAGGTGTTTTATAGTCTAAGATGGGCTCACTATGTAGCCAAGGATGACCCCGACTTTCTGATTTTCTCACCTGCATTGGCCAAATACTGGAATTTTAGGCAGGAGCCACCTAGACTACTAACCAATGCTGGCAGTGGGATCCAGGGATTTTTGTGTGCTATAAAAACACTCTACTAATGGAGCTGGGTTCCCAGGACCAACTGCCCATATTTTATTCCGAGCCATTGAAAATTAGTTGCAGGCATTATTATGTTCCTATAGACTACTTGACTTAAAATTTTCTCAAAAAAATTTATTCTCTCCCATAATTTGTCATGAATAATACTGTGAGCTAGAGATCTCATACAGATTTAACCGACCACAGTTTCTCTTTCAGGAAAAGAAAATTCCAGATCATTTTTGTATGGCGCATGTCTTTCATTCCCTTATGTTTTGGACCATTGCACAATCTTGTTGCTAGTTACATTGACTTTGTTTGTTTAGACATAGTCCTAATAGTTACTGTTGGCCTAGAACTGCTTTTCACGGCCCAGGTTGGCCCAAACCCAGTGTTATTCCTGCTTCAGCCTCTTTAGCGCTGGTATCAGGTGTGTGTCACCTGCCCAAATGACCTCCCCTCCTCCTCCTCCTTCTCCTCCTCATCTTCATTTGTTTCTTGTTTTCCTTTTCGCTGCTGGGAATCAAAATGTCTGTCCTTCCTTCCTTCCTTCCTTCCTTCCTTCCTTCCTTCCTTCCTTCCTTCCTTCCTTCCTTCCCTTCCCTTCCTCCTTCCCTCCCTCCCTCCTTCCCCCCTTCCTTCCCTCCCTCTCTCCCTTCCTCCCTCCTTCCTTCCTTCTTTCCTTCCTAATGACATTCAAGAATAGGAGACAGTTATCTTTTAGACTTTTTTATTTGAGGCTTGTCATTACCTCAGGAGTATACTCAAGTCACACATGTTTGGCTGGGATAAGACCTGGACTGCGCTTTTCTCAGACTTGGTGTCCTATCTGTCGCTGTGATACAGACACCTGACCAAAGCATCCCATGGAGGAAAATCTGTATCTGGCTTCCACATCCATATCACTGCTCATCTCAGAGAGAAACCAGGCCAGGAACCCAGAAGGAGGAGTACTGCTTACTGGCTTCTTCCCATGACTTGGTCAGCCTGCCCACCTGCCCAGGAGTGGCTAGCTCACAATGAGCTGGCCTCTCTCACAGCAATATTTAATCCAGAAGATGCTCCCACAGATTTGCCTACTGGCCAATCTGATGTAGGAAAGTTTTTCAGTTGAGGTTCTCTCTACCCAGATGTGTCAAGTAGGCAAAAAACTAAGTCCAGTTCCCACACCCATGTCAGGTGGCTCACAACTGCCTGTACCTGCAGCTCCAGTCCTTTTATGACATCCACACATATCCAAACAACACATGGCATCCAGTCACATCGACAAACTCACTAATAAAAATAAAGTCTCTAAAAGCTAAAAGCAGATAGCTGGGTTCAGAGGATGGCTCAGCTAGTGAAAGGTCCTTGCTGCTTGGTGTGACGACTTGTGATTGAGCCTTGAACCCACATCACAGGAAGAGCAGATTATTTTGCCTCTCATATCCACACTTTTACAAGGCATTGTGTGCCCACACACATCATATACATGATTCGTCAGAGGTTGGAGTAGAGTCTTAATAAAAAACGATGGTGAACAGGCTGACAAGACAGCCCAGCTTTTGAAAAGGACCTTGGTTCAGTTCCCAGAATCCATATCAGGCAGTTCACAGCTGTCTTTTTATTTATTTACCTATGTAATATGCATTGGAGTTTTCCTGCATGTATGTCTGTATAAGGGTGTCAGATCCCCTGGAACTGGAGACAGTTGTGAGCTGCTATGGGGTACTGGGAATTGAACCTGAGACCTTTAGAAGAGTAGCAAGTACTCTTAACTCTGCCACATCTTACCAGACCCCTCCCAACCTGTTTTTAAAGGCACAATTTATACTGAGATTTCCGAGTTTGAGCAAAAGTCTGTTTTCTTTTCTGGTGTATCTGGAACTCCCTTCTTTGCCAATGGGAGGCCTTGCTTCTGTGGCTCAGATATATTTACTTATTCAATTGATCTTAGAATGCAAATAAATTACCTTCAAAACTGCTACTCAGTGTTTGTGAAATCAAAGTCTACTAGCTAGAGGCCAGTATTTGTCTGACCGGATGGCAGAGAGTCAAATGCTCTTCGCTCCAATCTTTCTCCCAAATGTGGTTGCATTGATCATTTCAAATGTGATTTAGCTCAGTGGTTAAAGCATGAGGCTGAAATAGGATTTAGGGAGTCACATAGTGGTACTACCAGTAATGCTGTCCCTGGAGAGGCAGAGGCAGGAGGATCAGTGTGGCTATAAGTCCGACAGGTCTGTTTAGCAAGGTCTAGGCCAGCTAAGGCTTTGTGAGAGACCCTACCAGAAAATAAAATAAAAACAAAACATAAAGGCTTTAAATTGCTTTCTGCTTGTATTTCATCTTGGGCTTCCCTTAGGCTTGTTGGTTTCATTCACTTACATATTTTGGAATACATAAAAACTTACATCTCTTAGAAAAGCATAATTACATACAAAGGAGCGCTCAGAGAGTACCATTGTTCTTCACCATCCCCACCACCCCGGATGATCCCTCTCTACTCACTACCTTCCTTTATTTCTTAGTCTGTTTTTAAAGCTACACCTTCAGTCTATCACAAATTATATTTGCTATATTTTATCTTATTTATCTATTAATTGTTTTTGAGACAGGGTTTCTCTATGTAGCCCTGGCTGTCCTGTAACTCACTATGTACACCAGGTTAGCCTTGAATTCACAAAGTTCCACTTGCTTCTGCCCCCTGCTGTTACATTTATTTATTTGTTTCTCCTGTGTGTGTGTGTGTGTATGTGTGTGTGTGTGTGTGTGTGTGTGTGTGTGTGTGTGTGTGTGTGTGTGGTATGAGTTCCACACTGTGATTGTAAAAGTTAGAGGCAACCTGTAGATGTTGGCTTTCCCCTTACACCACGAGGGTCCCAGGGATTGAGCCGAAGTCATCAGACTTGCCAGCAGATCCTTTACCTGCTAAGCCTTTTCATTTGCCATTGTGGTGGTTTGAATGTAATTGGACTTCATAAGCTCATAGGGAGTGACACTATTAGGAGGTGTGGCTTTGTTGGAGGAAGGGTGTCGCTAGAGGGGTGGGCTTTGAGGTCCTCTCTGCTCAGGATACTGCCCATTATCAGTGACTCTCAGTCACTCCTCTAGCACCACATCTGCCTGCGTGTTACAATGCTCCCTGCCATAATGATAATGGACTCAACCTCTAAATATGTAAGTGAGCCCTCTCAATTACATGTTTTCTTTTAATAAGAGTTGCCATGGCCGTGGCGTCTCCTCACAGCAATAAAAACCCTAACTAAGGCAGAAGTTGGTACCAGCAACCGGAGTATTATTGTGATGGGCCTGACCATGTTTCTATTTGGAGTGATACGGACTCTGAGAGTTTGGGTTAGGAAAGCAGTGGAGTGCTTTAAATGCTGTTTAATGGGCCACATTAGCAGGAGCATGGAAGACAGCAGTGCTGAGGGTGACTTGATAACCAAGAGCATTCAGAGGAGAAGAAAGTTTGCATGTGGCCCAGAGACTTTTTTTGGTGAAGAAAGCGGCTGCCTTTTGCTCTTGTCTGAAGAGTCTGCCTGAGACTAAAGTAAAGAGTTTAATTTGGATTAATCCCATTGGCAGAAGAAATCTCAAATTAGAACAGTATAGACTCCGCAATGTGGACACTAGTGGCAACTCTAATGAACGCTTATAACGAAAAGAGCAAGCTGATCAGGGTAAATTACAAAATACAAATTTTGAGGAGAAAAAGATTACCGGAAAGTGGAGTGGAGCTGAGTCCTGTGTTCAAGGAGATAAATGAATTAAGGAATGGAATAAGGGAGAGGTAACCTCCGGGCAAGAGCTACTCAGCTAAATTTCCAACTTTTGGAATGAAACTAAAGAAAATCTTAGATCTGGGTATGGAAGGCAGAGGCAGGCAGATCTCTGAGTTTGAGGCCAGCCTGGTCTAGAGGCCCAGTTTCAGGATAGTCAAGCTTAGCCAGTAAAGGGCAGAAAGCCGGAGAAGATGTAATTGAACAAGGGAGACATGTTGTTATGCCTTCATCATGAGCCCCCCTCCCCCGCACCCAGAGACCACCAGAAGTCCGAGTTCATATGCAAAAGCAAAGAGCCTTTATTGCAGGCTCAAGCTTCTGCTCTCTATCCCTTTCCTCACAGGGAGTGCTTCAAGCTCAGCTGAGGCAGAGTTTTTTAAGGAGCAAAGGATGGGGACAGGGGAATTCCAGATCCAGGTGGGGGTTGAACTCCTAATCGGTCAGAAGTGAGGTAACAGAAGTTTTGTCAAACAGTGATTGGTACTAGCGTTGTTGCAAGGAAGTTGACAACCTATTTACACATTATGTAAGCTATCCTTAATGCTTTAGACCATTTAGTTGTTACCTAAAGAATGGCCTATTATAGTTATTGATTTAAAAGACTGTTTCTTTACAATACCTTTACAAGAACAAGACAAAAAAAAGTTCACCTTTACAGTGCCCACTTATAATAATTCTCAGCCTGTAAAGAGATATCAGTAAAAAGTACTCCCTCAAAATATGCTAAAAAAGCCCCAGGTTAGGTGCTATTTATAGTAGGAAGTTTTGGGCCCAGACTTTTGGGCCTAATGTCAATGTTTGGACCTGCAGACCCATAGTCCTGCAGACTCGCAGACCCTCAGGCCTGCAGTCCCACAGTACCACAAAGACACATAGATGTTTATATTAATTTTAGGCTGATGGGCCTAAGGCCTAAGCATATAACTTGCTAACTCTTCACCTTTAACTAACCCATGATTCTTATCCTGTTCAGCCATGTGGCTCAGCACCTTTTTCAGAGCAGCATAGTTGTCCTCTGCTTCTCCTGGCTTGTCTGGCAACTCTGAAGTCTCTATGGCAGTTCTTCTCTGTTTCACTTTGTTTTTAGAGTTTTTTTAGTCTGGTAGCCTTACCCACACTTCCTGTCTGCCTTTGACCAATCAGGGTTTTTTTATTAAGCTCGTAGGTGAGACAATTATTTACAGTGTAACATCATAAATCCACTACATTTAGTACTTGTTTGTCTCAATTCTGATTGTTCCTCTGCAGGGTAAAGTCTGTGGCTTTTCCTGGTTATTGTCAGGGTTTTTTTTTGTTTTGTTTTGTTTTTTTTTGCACAATAATTGTCAAGTTTCTCATATTTTTTGCTTGTTTCTGGTTCTTAGAGTGTAAATGTTTTAAGCTGAGAGTTCTCACCCTCTACAGCATGTTTCTTTCTGTTTTGTCATTTTTATACTGTGGAGGTTGGGGCTCCCCTATGTGTGTACTACAGAACTTGTGTAAAGATATGGAGACTTTTTAGAAAACAGCTTCTGGGAGTTGGTTCTCTCTTCCCACTATGCTGTTTCCAGGAATCAACTCAGGCCTCTAGAGCAAGTTGCCAACACTTTTACTCACTGAGTCCTGGTTTCACAAATTTTGTTTTTTACACTGCAAAATTATCTTCCATGGAGTTCTTTACAGAAATTGTTCATATTGTGGGTTCTTGAAGCATTTCTGTACAAGTTCATGTTTGCTTCTCAAAGATCCCCACAGCTTCCAGGAGTTTCTGTGTTGACCTCTCAGCTCAGGGGTCTCACTATAGTGAGTGCTCAAATTCAGACTCTGCACTTGGTGGGTGACACAGTGCCCAGCAGTCCTTAAGCATCAGTGATGCTGTGGCTACTGCATCAGTGTCCTGCACTTCCATCCTGCGCTTCCATCTAGTCAGCCACCAAGGAGACAAGTCCCAATGCAATGGGCCTGGCAGGAAGTGTATACTTCATGTCACATTTATTACAGTTGCCCCTGAGGACCAGGAGCATATGCTGGGTACAGTGGATGGTGCCATAGTGGAGAAACACTGAGCCTGAGCATCTTAATCTTTTCATTAATTGTATTTATGTTTTCTAAGACAGACAACTTCTCCACTAACATGATCCCACTGCCTCAGACTCTTAAGAACTAGTACTACAAATACATGTGTGGCCTAGCCCAAATCTGACTTGGTTGTGAGTCTAGCCTTTGAACCATCTCTCCCATCCCAAACTTAAATTTCTCGGAGGCTTCTGGCAAAAATGACTTATCTTTGCCCTGAGAAGACCTTATCTTATTTCTAATTATTGAGAAACACACATATTCTCTCACTCACTGGCATCTCTGGCTTCCAAGGCTATGTGCTGTCCAAATATACTTTAAAAGAGAGTCTGAGATAAAAACTGTTGAAAGGCCTGTGGGATGACACTTTCCATTCATGCCTGCAGTTGACTGCTTAGGGGCTCAGAATGTGTCTTTCTTGATATCATGTACAGGGGTCTGTGTGCAAACCATTATCTTCTAGTCACCTCTGTGTGTATATTTAATTTTTTTATTTCTTTAATTTGTATTATATTTATTTATTTTGTCTGTCTGTGTATCTGTATGTAAAGCCAAAAGCACACCAAGGTGTAAATGTGAAGGTCAGATCTCAGCTTCCAGACCTCAGTTCTCTCCTTCCATCTTGGGAAACCCAGGAATCACACTCATGTCATCAGACTTGGTGGCAAGGGTCTTTAGTCACTGAGCCACCCTTCCGGGCTCCTGGTGCTGCTGTTAAGCATTAACCAGCCTCTCTTTCTCCTTCCTTCCTTCCTTCCTTCCTTCCTTCCTTCCTTCCTTCCTTCCTTCCTTCCTTCTTCTTCTTTCTTTCTTTCTTTCTTTCTTTCTTTCTTTCTTTCTTTCTTTCCAATATGACATTCCTGACATTTGATTATTTTTTATTTATTTTTAATTTTTTCCATACCCACCACTGCTCCCCCCTCTGTCCCCCCCCCCCCCCCACTTCCCAGAGAGGGCAAGGAATCCTAAGGCGAATCAATTCAGTCTGGCATATCTGAGTTGCTCCTCCAAGTATCAAGGTTGAGAAAGGTGTTTCCCTATAGGCATGAGCTTTGAGAAGCCAGTTCATGCACCTGGAATAAACTCTGGTTCCAGTGTAAGAGGCTCTACAAACTGCTCATACCTTTCGACTGTCATCCACATTCAGAGGGTCCAGATCCATTCCATGAAGGTCTGCCAGCTGTCATTTCAGAGTCAGTGAGCTCCCAATAGCCCAGGTCAGCCTACTCTGTGAGTCTCCCCATAGTGATCCTGATCCCTCCACTCATGCAATCGCTCCCTCTTCTTTTCAGCTGGACAAGTAGCTCCACCCACTGTTTAGCTATAAATCTCTGCATCTGCCTCCGTTAGCTGCTGGATAAGGGTTCTATAATGGCAATTATCTTGCTATGATCTCATACCCTTTCATATACATCTGTATCTATGTCGGCTTGAGCCCTATTCAGCTTATGTAGCCAATACTTTCCTTAGAGAGAGACTCTCCTGAGACTGTGGATTCAGCCCCCCCACCCACTCTGTCACCACCATCAAGCACAGCTCAGGAAAAATAAATGTCCATTGACAAGACCAGGAAGGAAATAGCAGATGTAAGTTTAAAGCATTTTACAGTCATTCCCGTTTTCAGACTATGCAGCAAGCTATTAATTGACCTGGGGTTGGGGGCCTGGCTCAGTGCCAGCACACTTGCCCAGCATGGGCAAAGCCCTGGCTTCAATCCTCAGCACCAACAAGAAGAAAAAAAAAAAAAAAAAAAAAGAATCTGACGTTCTCCAGGAGCAGCTGCCCAGATTGAGTACTTTATAATCCACTTTTGGGTTCGTCAGATAACCTAAGTAAATCACCAGGAACTTTTCCCAGGCTGATTACCAAGTTAAATGAAGTTAGTGAACTCTGATTACAGAGGTTGCATGTTGCAGTAAGACAGAATTCTCTTTATTCTCTGGTTTCTTGTCTCAGAGGCTGCTCACCATGTCCATTTCTCTTAAGACTCAGTCGGTCATGTGTGCTCATTCCTGTAATCCCAGCACTAAATCAGGATGGCTACTGTGAGGTTTAGACCAGCTTAGACTCAAAGACGAGACACTGAGTTTTGCTTGTTTATTTGTTTTAAAGATCTCTTAAAAAACAAAACTGTGAACCAATGAGATGGTTCAGAGCGTAAAGTCACTGGCTGCCAAGGCTGCAACCTGAGTTCAGTTGCTGAGCTCTATCTACATGGGAAGGATGGAGAGCAGCTTCCACAAGTGATCCCCAGAACTCCACATGTACCAGTGTGTGTGTGTGTGTGTGTGTGTGTGTGTGTGTGTGTGTGTGTGTGTATACAAGATAAATCAGGAAGTGGAATTAATGATTGAGTTGGGGTGTGGAGTTAATGTTACCTAGTATGCATGAGGCCCTGAGTCTGATCACCAGCCCTCATCATCCCAGGAAGATGGCACATACCTGTAATCTCAGAATTTAGGAGATGGAGGTGGGGCCATCAAAAGGCAAGCTAGAGGCCAGACCTCCTAGGGATACATAGAACTCTGTCCAAAAGAGAAAAACTGTAAGGGTGAAGTCTTGCCACTCTTTGCTGACTGAACTAATTTTAATCTTTATTTATGTTTTGTACCCTTTAAAGATAAAATTTGAGTTGGGTATGCCTTTAATCTCAGCACACAAGAGGTATAGATAATCTATCTCTGAGTTTGAGGCCAGCCAGGGCCATGGGATGAGACCTTGTCTCATAATAAATTATTTATTTGTTGGAATATTTCTATTTAGACTAATTCCTGGCTAGACCAAATCCATTAGTGTTCACTGAGTTAGTTTTCACGTTCCCCTGGTCCTTGGGCATTTACAAATTTTGAATACACATGATGTATTAAGTCCTTATATTCATTCTGGGTTTCCATGGTTGGATACAGTTGCTGACGTAGCTAGAAAAACTAGTTACAGCCTCCTCATTTACTGAAAGAGACACTACAATTGGGTTCTTCGTAGTTTAATTCACTTTTAACAAATCATTTTGAAGATGAGTGGGATTTAATTGAGGAGGCTCACCATGTCGGCATTGTATTTAACATCTCCTAGCTAAGAACTGGGATCAGATTTTAAGACTTAAATTTCAGTTTAATCTAATGCCTTGAAATCAGAATATCCAGTTCTCTCTCCCTCTCTCTCTCATTGAAAATAGATTCTTTTCTCACACGATAGATCCCTCCCCCATTCCTCCCAGCTCCCCTCCCCTTCCCTTATTCATCTACTCTCTTTTTCTCTCTCATTAGAAAAGAACAGGCTTTTAATAGAGAACAACCACCCAACCATACCAAATAAAATATAATAAGTTGAAGCAAAAACTTTCCTTTCAAAGTTGGATATGGCCACTCAATAAGAAGAAGAATCCCAAGAGCAGACACACACCACTCATTCTCATAGTTAGAAGTCCCATAAAAATATTAGGCTAGTAACTGTAATACATAGGCAGAGGACCTGCTACAGACTATGGAGGTCCTGTGCTCCCTGCTTCAGTCTCTGAGTTCATAGGTGTCCTGCTTAGTTATTTCAGAAGGCTATCTCCTTCCGGTGTCCTCCATCCCCGCTGGCACTTACATACAGTATTTCTGCCTCCCCTTCCACAGGATTCCCTGAGCTCTGAGGGAAGGGATTTGATGGAGACCTCTAAATTTAGACTCTCTCTCTGCATAATGTCTGTCTATGGATATCTGTATCTGCTCTCATCTGCTGTCAGTGGAAGCCTCTCTGATGACGATGACGGGATAGGGCACTGATCTATGAGTATAGTAGAATATCATTAGGGATCTTCTTACTTATCTTTTAAAGACCAGTAGTGTTTGGTTTAACCCTACATTTCTGGGTAGTGTAGTCTCTGGTTCTTAGTCACCCAAGCAGTGTTGGGTGTGGGTTCCTTCTCGTGGAGTGGCCTTAGGTCAGATTAGATATCGCTTGGCTACAAGCTTTGTGCCACCACTGCCTTAGCATACTTTTCAGGCAGGACAGACTGTAGGTTGAAGGTTTTGTGGCTGGGTTGGTGTCCATGTTCTTTTTTGTTCCTCTGGCTCTTATACTAAAGAGACTAGAGTGTGGGGGTGAAGGCTCCATGTAGGCATCAGCTGCATTTCTTCATATTCAGTGAGTTGTGTGGGTGCTGTCCTCGGCAATGGGGTCCCACCTTTGCCTTAGCATCAGCCTGGGGTGTCCCCCATGGGACCCCTTGGCCAGGAACTCAATGAATGCAATCCAGTCCCTCCCCTGGTAGCCTTGCGGGGCTACAAGTGATGGCCAGTTGAGATTCTGTATCCCTCATTAGTAAATGTCCTCATTAGGACCACCCTCATAGATTCCAGGAAATTTTCACTGCACTGTTCCCTCACCATCTCCCAGATGCCCCCCAATTCCAGCTGTCTCTCCCCACACTCTTCCCTTCATCCCGTCTCCCCCCTCATGACACTTTAGCCCTCCCCCATTTTTCTCCTCACTGGCCCTCAGTTCAACTGTAAAATCTATTCTATTTCCCCTTCCCAGTGAGAACCTATGTTCCTCCCTCAAGCCCCCCTCTCTCCCTAATCTCGGAGTCTACAGATTGTAGCTTGGTTATCATTTACTTACTGGCTAATATCCACTTATAAGTGAATAGTTACCATACTTGTCTTTCTGGGTCTGGGTTACTTCACTCAGGCTGGGTTTTTCCATTCGTCTGCACATTTCATTTCATGTCATTGTTTTAACAGCTGAATTACTCTATTGTGTAAAAATGTACCACATTTGAAAATCTTCTTCTGTTGAGTATGTGTGCACATGCGGTAGACAGAGGACACATCTTGGCAGTCTGTTCTCTCGTTTTTCTGGGGGCCTGGGGATCACTGGAGCAGCCCAAGACAAGAGGGAGGAAAAATCATGGAACATCGCAGTAGTTCAGTATGAGAGTAAGATGGTCTGCGCCAAGGTTCTCGGAGGAGACACAGAACTTCCTGTTTGGCAGGCAGAATCAAAGAGGACTTGTGAACTGTAGTTTGCTAAAAGTTAAAGTAAAGGGAGCCTGGGGGAAGGGGCTCGGTGGCTAGAGTGTGGGGGCTTGGGCCCCTGTGCCTGTCATCCCAGCCCTGGAAGGTGAGGTCTAGGGTCAAGCTGAGACCAGCCATAGTAAGCTCTAGGTTTGATTGAGACATTGCTTTATTGAAGAAAGTGGAAAAATCAAAACTGGCCTCAGGTTCCTGGCCTCCAGCTTAGGTCTCCCCATGTCCACACACACATGTGCCTATGCACCGCCAAACACACATGCCCACATACATATACCCTCCCATACACACATGAAAAAGGGACAATCATGCCTATAATCTCAGCACTCAGGAGATGGACAGAGCAGGGTCAAAAGGTCAAGGTCATGTTCATTTATCTAGGGAGTTTGAGGTAAGCTCCTGTCTCAACAATGACTAGATAAACACAAAAGGACACAAGTCTGTGAGGATCAGTGTGTCTACTGGCTGAGCTGCTTTTCTTTAAGACAATCATTTTATCTATCTGAGTGCTTTGCCTGCATGCTTTTGTGTGCACCCTCTAGTCCTTCAGATTCATGCCCACCTTTTGTTTTCAAGAGAGGGCTTCTCTATGCAGCCTTGGCTGGCCTGGAACTCACAGAGATCCACCTGCTTCTGCCTCCCGAGGTGCTGGGATCAAAGGTGTGCACCAACCACCACTACCTGACTTCATGGCTCCTTTTAAAAAATTATTTCATTCATATACATGTGTGTGTACGTATGCATTTCCCTAAGCATGTAAGTACAACCCATACATTCTGTAACTGTCACTGTGCATGCATCTTCAGGGCTGAGCATTTGGTCCTGGATAACCAACTTGTGTGCTCCTCCCTGGGGAGGGCTTTTTCCTTCTGTCATTATTCCTCAGGTGCCTGTAGTTCTTGGCCTAGGTCTGAGGCTTCATGAGCTCCCCTGTCCATGTTACCATGCCTATCGGTGTCATCCTTGTCCAAGTCATGTTCAGACAGCCATGTTGGTGAGACCCCATGGGTGTAGCTTCTGACACTTCTAAGAGACATAACTTTCCACTAAACTTCCTGTTCCTCTGGCTCTTGCAGCCTTTCCACCCCCTCTTCCACAAAGGTCTCTGAACCTTAGGTGCAGGAGTTGTGTTGTGTATCAGTTGGAACTGGGCCCTACAACTCTGCATTTTGATCGGTTGTAGATTTTTGTAATGCTCTCCATCTGTTGTGAAGACTATACTTACCTGTATAAAGAGATGTTTAGAGTGTAGCTAGGGATAACACTGACTTGCTAAAGTGGTGGTCTGTTCTTCAAGATTTGCGACTTCCCTGGACTGCTGGCTGGGTTCCCTCTGCTAGGAATAGCTTTCCTCTCGATGAGCATGTCTTAAGTCCAGTTAGAGGGCCTTCCGGTTACTAAAAAGGCATTTAAGCCACTATTACACCCTTAAGATTACTGTGCCACGCTCGATGATAGTGTCCTTCCTTTGGGATCCTCGGGTACCCAAAGCTAGTCCTCAGGGTTGGTTTTCAGATCAGAGCTGGTTGAAGAGCCTCTGGTACTATCTGGTACACATGATGCTTTCAGTAATGGGGCAAGTACCTTCAATCTCTGGGGAAAATCAAGGGCAACCACATTAGTATACAGTGTTTGGGGAGTCTCTTGGGTACCCCTAACCAACACCTCAAAGGAGAGTTTCTTGTGCCTGATATTAGGGGTTTCATTAGATGATCTCTGGCTCTTGGAGAGAGAACACTGTCAGCACAAATAATTTTATTAAAAAAAAGAATACACAACTTATATGCAGACTTAATGTGTATCAGATATATTTTTAGGCAGTTAATAGTCTGATTCCTTATGACTTTGCAGACATCCTTACTGTTACCTACCTTCCTCTAAGGAGAGCCCCATTTTTCCATTTCCCCTTCAGCTCACTTACCCCTGCTATTCCCATCTCCATCGTCCCCCCCCCCACTATTCCCATCTCCATTGCTTCCCCCCCAATACAATTTACTCTCCTGGTTTCTGAAGTTTCTCCAGGTTATAAACTAACATCTGAAGATTTGGAGCTAGGAACCTCAGATGAGAGACTTTTAAGACTTTCTGGCTCTTGTTTCATCATCTACCCACGGGGACCCTGGGGAAGAGTGTCTGTCTCCTTTCTTTAGGGGTGCAGAGTCAGAAGTACAAACTTCACATTACTTGCCAGTGACAACACTGTGATGTACTTACAAATAATAAGATGTAGAGCCCAAGATGGGAATCATGCCACCCGATTCTCTAATTCAGATTTCCATCAACCACAATGACTCAGTTTATAATGATGGAACACTAGATTGAGAGCTAAAGGACATCCAGGTGGAACATGGTGCCAGGTGGGGCATGGTGGCACAGGCATGTAACACTTGTACACAAGGAGTCTGAGACAGGAGACTCTCATGTTTTGAAGTCAGTATTGGAAATACTCAAAGCAAGAAAGACTCCAACCGAACACCCTGTGCACTCCCAGCTTCCATATTAATGCACAGAATAGTAAATACAGGCATGTATTGCCATCATTGTCTTTAATCAAAACGACAGCGCATTGAACACACATATATGTCCAGACCTTCAGTCACTTTTCCATGTTGAAATCCCTTTGCACAACATTTTGAGGCTAACTTCGTGCTATGAATTTACAAATGTACAACATAAAAATACATTTTGAGTCCATTTCATCTAAGTTTAAAACAATTTAAATATAACTTGCATACAATGTAAAGATATTTAAAATAAAAGTTACAAAATGAGCACAAAGATGCCTTCCCTTTGGAATTTTTAATAAAATACCATTGTTTCATGAAAAATTCCAGTTACTTACAAAATAGTTACACGAGGAAAGAAACCAAGTGAGATATGTATGAAATCACACTGTTTGAATGAGGAAAATGTTAAACACTTTGATACACAGCACACCACTGATTACTCAAATGTCAAATGAAAGCACTCTAATTTGTTTATGATAAAGGAAATATAAGATACTCGAATCACACCCCTCAGAAAGTTAAGAAATAAAAATCAGTTGTGTGGTGGTGGTGCACACCTTTAATCCCAGCACTAGGGAGGCAGCAGCAAATGGATCTCTGTGTTTAAGGCCAGCCTGCTCTCAGAGTGAGTTCCAGGACAGCCAGACCTACACAGAGAAACCCTGCCTTGAAACACAAAACAAATACATACCCACACCTGTAACTGTAAAGGCAAGGCAGGATTAGTAGAGATTAAAGCCATTTCTATAGCTTCAGAATTTAGGAGGTAGAGGCAGGAGAAGTCAAAGGGCTGTGCAGGAAAGAGGAAAAGCAGAGAGGGGAAGATTTGGAATGAGCCAACAGGCTTGGCTTCTAATCCCTAAGCAGCTACACAGACCATCATCTGCCTCAATAATGGTAGCAATGGACCAAGTGGTGGAAAATAAATGGATTTCATTATGCGAAAATCCAATCTACTGGAAGGCGGTCTCTGTCACCAGCTGCACGTGGGACTGACCGCTGACGAGCAGGGAGTTTGTACTCATGGATTCATGGGTTCTCAACATTCTTGATACTTTTCCTCCTGTGCTGCCCACCTCAGCGTGTGATGGTAAACTCTGCCTGCCTGTCTGCTCTTCCCTGAACTGGAGAGCTACTGTCCCTCTCTAGCTGCCTCTTACTGTGCCAGGCAGAAAATGAGGCTGTCTAATGAGACTATGAACTGTCAGCCTGAAAAACATTAAAAATTTAAGCTTTCTTTCTTTCTTTTTTTTTTTTTGCTAGCAAAGGAAATGCCTGCAAAAAGGCCACTTTATTGAAAAGGCGAACAAAATGCACAAAGAGCTGCAGTTTGGATCCTCTATCTCAAAAAAAGTTAATGAGACAGATTAAAAAAAATACAGGGTACCTCTCATAGTATTGCTAACACATTCTCCACTATAGTAAAAGTCTGGAAGCAAGATGGTACAAAGAAATATAGCAGAGGAGTGTGTGAGAGTGACCTTCAGTGGAGAAGCATGGAGCTCTGCCCCATAAGGCCGAAACTAAATAACCACTATGAAAAAGTATTTGTTGACACAATAGAAGACACATATAAGGGGATAAATAAAATGACCCTCTAGTTTATTCCCTTAAGATAACAAGTACATTTAATTCTGCAAATACTATCGGAGCTTACTGGTCTCTCTGCCTCCTCCTGAGAAGCAACAATCTCCTAACTGTCTGAACACAGGAACAGAAACAGTAACAGAAAATGACATCAATATTCTTCATTCTGTTCTGTTCTTCGGGGGAAGGAGGGGCATCCTCTGCCTCCTACACTTACTGCTTTGGTAAGTAAGGAGGATCTTTTCTCCAGGCAGCACCTGTGCAGCCTAGGCTGGCCTTGAATTCACAGCCCTCCTGCAGTAGCGCCTGGAGTGCTAGCATCAGAGATGGAGGGTACCATTCTCAGTAAAGGACAATCTTAAGTTGAAACTAAGAATCAGAGGAAATGATTTTTTTGATGCAAATGAGGTTTAGATTCTTTAAGCCTTTATTCTATGAAGTGTTTAAGTCAATTAATGCATTTTTATCTGCCAAATTTTAAAACTAAGATGACCAGGTAACACACAGAATTGAAAACAAAACAAACAAACAAACAACAACAACAAAAAAAAAACAATGGCTGAAGGGATCCATCTTTAAATTAACATAATTTGCTTAAAAATGAAAGATATTTGTAATAGGTTCCAGAGAGGAGAGGAAGGTTTAATCAAATAACTTTTCTAGTTATATGAAAACAGTCTGTGAGAATTTTTCCTTTTGTGACCAAAATTCACCATTTTCATCAAAAGTTCTTAGACTTGACAGCTGACTGAGCGTAGTTTAGGCTGGTCTCATGCTACTCCACCCCAGAGGGAGACTGTGGTTCTCATTGTACAGTATGTTGTGGACATGTGCTAGACCCTCCAGATGTATCAACAGATCCCTCATAGCTATCCAGCTGTTAAGACAGTCTTGTCTCACATCTTCCAGAGGTGGCAAACTTGGGATGTCAGACCTACATTGAGAACAGAGCTATGGGGAGGGACAAGGCTCTTCATACAGAATTACTAGTTTGTGCTCAAATTTTATTGAACCCTCACTGGTTCAGTGGCACTGAACTAAAATCTCTCAGGGGATTTCCAAAAAGAAGTCTTTCTCTGTACTCTACAGGGAACATGGTTATACACCATGGTGGAACCATCACACAGGACTAAGTGAATGGTAGAATAAAGTGAGGTTCTCGGAAGGAGCTAAAATAACACTGTCATAACTGAGCATTCCTTGTGTCTCCAATGCATGTTTCCTTGAAAATAGAGTTTGGGAAGCAATAGAGAACAACCCGAGCCTTACCTGCAGTGTCCCACTGCATGTGAGCAAGTGCTGGACTTCTATCAACATATGGAATCACATGACCATAGAAAATGATATGCTTTTACTAAAGGCACCACTAGCATACACATATCCTGCCATCATTTAAAGAAACAGTGAAATCAGCAGAGAAAGAAATTCATTTCAACACCAGCATTTTAAAAAACAGTAAAACTATTTTCAGACTTAGGGCAGAATTTTCAATGAATCAATGAAATCCCACAGAACAATAAGCAACCCCATATAAAGACTGGCTCCTACTTTTTAAAAAGTATCATTATCTTACTCCTTAAAAATATAAACATATCACAAAATTAAAAGATAAATATGTTAATATACAAATGCAGGCCCTGATGTCATTGAGAAATTTTCATAAAATCCAAATCATTTCAACAGTGTGGATGGCAAATGTCCATGAGAGACATGCAAGAGACAAATGTGGCATCACTGAGCAGTTCAGCAAGTGCTAAAATGCACAACCAGAACGTACACATAGACAGTAAATAACGTACACACAGACATCTTGGAATTTTTAAAAAGTTTAAAATGTTTTCACTCCCAGGAAGCTCTGTCCATGGAACCATAGTGAGCATTCACATATGTGAAGTAGGCAGAGAAAACGCCACACACGTGGCTGTGGTGACACATGGCTGCAATCTCAGAATTTGGAGGATTGCCACGAGCACTAGGCCAGCCAAGGCTAAGCAAAACCCTGTTTCAAAACAAATAAAACCGAAAAAGCCCAAGCAAGAATAAAGCGATTAACATTTTGTACTGTACTCTATTGAAGACTGATTCGTAATTATTGTACCCTGTAGATTTTGAAACTTAATTTTATTAGAAATTCTTAATGCTGGTTCTTGAATAATCTTTAAAAGAAAAAAAAAAAAAACCAACCAAAAAACCAAAACCCATAATTTCTCAAATCTAGATTTGAGGGTTTCTAAAACTGCTTTGGTACAAGATTTCAAAGGGGCAGCGCTGGCAGCACCAGCCAGTACTGGGGACCAACTCTGGCAATGGACTGCAGTCATGGCAGGGTAAGGACCACTCTCCCAGCATGTGGCTACATCATTAAAGAGAAATAAAATCCACATTTAGAAAATTATGAGGCCTAATTCATGCTGCATTTAATTATCCCTCAATAACAGTGTAAAAAAGCTTGTTATGATAATATGATGACTAATTTATAGTTCAAGGATGCTTCTCATGAGGAAGCCAATAGATAGAGTGGTACATTTTAACGTTACTTCTTTATTATTATTACTAGTTTTTGGTTTTTGAAGCAAGATCTCAGGCTGGCTAGGAACTCATTATGTAGCCCTGGCTAACCTTGAATATATGGCAATCCTCCTGTCTCAGCCTCTCAAGTATGAGGGTTATAGGCATGAACTACCATGCCCCGTTTGATATTTACTTTAATACAAGATTTAATTTGATTTTTTTTTTACAGCTTTATTGAGGTATCACTGATGTACAACAAATTGCACATATTTAAAGTGCACAATTTGATATATAATCTTAAATAGCATGAAAAGTACCTGATAACTTAAAAATAAAAAATATTCAATCTAAACATATTCTAAAATAGTACATTTCTGACATATAGATATCAATTTATAAAAAGGTAGATGGAAATAAATTAGTTCCCAGGTATCAAATTTATTCAGATGGTTTAGGGACGCTGAAGTTGACAGCTAGTTTCCGTGGTTTCCTTTTTGAGGAGCTCGGTGCTGATTTCGGGTGTGACACACCATGGCCTTGGGAGGCAGTTTCAACTTGAGAAGACACAGGCTGAGCAGCCTGAGAGGACTTCAAAGAGGCTGATGGGCTTTCCTGTGGAATTATTTTGGTGGCTTCGGAAGACCCTGGCTTGCTAGTCTGAAGTGGTGTGGCCTGAGAGCTCTGGGCCTCCTTATTCTCAAGACTCTTCTTGTTCGCGACCCTCTTTTTCGTGACCTTAGAGGAATAGAGCGCCATTAACCAACCATGTAGGCAGAAAACAAACAAAAACCAAACCAAACCAAAACAGCTCGTGTCAGAAAACCAAATAAACTAGGATGCTAGTATTTCCTGATCACTGTTGATTTCTGACCTCTGCTTATTAACAGCAGCAAATCTTTATAATAGGGCTGGAGAGATGGTTAGTGGATGAGCACTGTACTTGCAGGGATCTGAGTGTGGTTCCCAGCACCCATGTCTGCTGGCATGTATCTCTACTTCAGGGGATCCAACACCTCTAACCTCTCAGGCCATCTGCCCTCGTGTACAATATGCTCTCTTTCATGCACATAATTAAATCAAAATAAATCTTTACACAATATTTATATTACTTACTATAATTAGTTACTTATTAGAATATAAACTCAGACTGGAGATCGGCTCAAGTATATCACTATTGTAAGCTTTGTTCATACACAAAGAATTTCTAGTTAGCACTAGGAAGTATTAACTACATACATTTTTACCAACAGTTTTGTTCTGAATATTAAAACAAAAGTAACTTTGTTAAGAAACAATTTTCTTTCCAGCTCTCACCTGCAGAGGTATGAACTGATTGTGCACCCCGCTTGGCATTCCTCCAGCCAGGGGCATGGTTCCTCCAGCCAGGGGCATGGTTCCTCCAGCCAGGGGCATGGTTCCAGGATATGAGGGATGATGGAAGGCCTTCCCAGCAACTGGCACTGGTGGTCTCCATGGCACTGAGCCCAAGAGATGAGACGAGGAAGGCATTATATTAGCTGTTAAAACCAAGATCCAGAAATGAACACTTTACTCTGCTAACCTTTTTGAGCTTCTCCAACTCATTTGGCAACTCACCCCCGGGGTCCTTTCTGAGGGCCACAAAACTACAGAAATACAGTTACTGTGATGCTGGCCCACAGAGGACAATGGGACCAAATGCTAACATGATCAGTAGAAACAGTTGTAATTACGGAACTCGGAAGAAGCTGGACTTCCCTGTAGTATCATTTCAGTGGCCTCATAAGACCCTGGCTTGCTGGTATGAAATGCTGTGGATGTGAAGAACTCTGGCCCTTCCTTATTCTCAGAATTCTGTTTGGTTTCATGACCATATAAATGATCATGAAGCTACTCCCTGAGGAAGGTCTGGAAACAAAGACAAAAATCATAAGGCTCTCGTCTGACCCCAATGCTAAGTTGCATCCACAGTGAGCTCAGAATTCAAGAAGAAACAGATCACTTCTATGGTACAGGGAGTGTTTCTTTTCTCTATTCTAGAACTATAACTCAAGAACTCTTTTTTGTTGCCTATTGGAAACACACTGAACTGGAGATTCCTAAAACCGTTTGTCTGAGCCACTTGTGAGAGGTTGTAAAATGCAGACTTCTAAGCAGAATGACTAAAATCTAGCAGGCCAGATTCTTGAAGTCTCAGGAATATTTGTGAGCACATCAGAAGACAATTTATGGGAATCAGTTCTTTTCCTTCCACTATAAGGGACACAGAAATTTACCCCAGGCCTTCAGGTTTCCCAGCAGGTGCCTTTACCTACTGAGCCATTTTGAATTTAAAAGCAACCCGTTTTTTCTTATTAAAATGTCCTTTAGTTCTAAGAAAATTTTAACTTTCCTTTCTTCCCACTCAGCTCTTTCTCTGGAGTACCTGAAACGGGCTGTGGATCTGGGCACTGTTGCTCTAAATTTTTATTATTTCTTATTCTCTAGTTTTTTCATCCTTTTACAATTTCAAGTCAACTGTGACAGCTTAAATGAGACATGTCACCCACAGGATCAGGCGGTTGAATACAGTCACAGCTGGTGGTGCTTCCTGGGGAGAGTATGGAATCTTTAGCAGATAGAGCCTTGCTGAGGAAGTCTGTCCCTGGGAACCGGCTTTGGGAATTTAGAGCCTTACCTCTGTGTGTTCTCTTTCTTTCTCTCTCTCTCTCTCTCTCTCTCTCTCTCTCTCTCTCTCTCTCTCTCTCTCTCTCTCTCTCTCTCTCCCTCCCTCTCCCTCTCTCTCAGCTTTCTGTCTCAGTCTCTTGTTACCACATCTCTGTTTCAATTATGTATTTACCCTCTAGTGCTTCATCCCAGCCATAGAGAAGAAGTTGGTATCAGAAGTGGGGTATTGCTGCGGAGAATCTGATCATGTGCTGTGGGATGTGGAAGACTTTGCACTAAGTTTAGACTAGAAAAGTGGTGGAATGCTGTCACCAGAGCTTAATGGTCTGTTCTAGAAGATATAGGAATGAGAGTAGATGCAGAAGATAGAGGGGAGTGAGGACTGTATTAACCACCGGAGTAGAGACCGTGTGATATTTTTGTAAACAATATCACTGTTTTCTGCCCATGTCCTGAGAATTTACATGAGGCTAAACTGAAAAAGACTAATTTCTTTGGCAGAAGAACTCTCAAGACAGCATAACATTGAGTAGATGGCATGGCTCTTGCTGATTTTATATATATATATTTATGCTAAAAAAGAACAGGTGGGGCAGGAAAAAATTAAAAATGCAGAGTTTAGAGATCAGAAAGGGCATCTGGAAATAAGAGGGGATTTCTGTTTGAGAACCATGAGCTAAAATAAACTATTCCTTTTATAAGTTGCTTTTGGTTATGGTATTTTAGGTCTACTAGGAAGCTTAATGTACAGCTAAGGCATGTGCTAAGAGGCTGTCATTATTAAGGAGATTAGTGCCACCTAGAAAGAGACCTCCTGCTCTGCATGGAACAATGGGAAAAATGCCACAGGAGAAAGATGCTGTCCAGCTAAGCCTCCAACCTGTCAAAGGGAAAACTCTAAAGGGCAGCAACTGCTTCAGCCCAGGAAAGCTGCTCCTGAAGTGGCTGAAGACAGAGAGGATCCAATCCTAGATGGCATTCAAGCTTGTCAGTGCACCATATTTGGATGCATAAAAGATGCAAGAGTGAGGGACAGGGCAATCCCTGTACAGAGTATGAGAGGCCATCATATATAGCTATGAAAATGAAGTTCAGGGTGTGGTGGAGAAACCATGATGTTGAAGATCATAGTCTTAAGACATCTACCAAAGAGAGCAGCATACAGGGAGTGAGTCATACTCAGAGAAGTGAAGGAGGGGGGTATGTTGCAGGCAGCAAAGCTGGAGTCATCTAAGTCTTATAAAATTAAAGTCCCAGACATTGAACAAAGGGCTACAGGATATTGTTTTGCCCTGCCAAGCTTAGATCTGGTTCTGGTTCAATCCTTACTATGCCCTCATTTCTCTCTTTTGGACTAGAGATGTATATTCTTTGGCACTGTATGTTGGAAGTGTGTAATTTGCCTTTTGAATTTATAGGGGTCACAGTTAAGAGATTGCCTTGGGTCTCCAAAGAGACTTGGACTTCTAAACAGTGCTGAGGCTGATAAATACTACTGGGACTTTTAGGGGTTATGAGATGGCTGAGAGCCTACAGAGGTCAGAGCAGAATGTGGTAGTTTAGAATGAGAAATAAGGATCAGCTATTTGAAGCCGTTCTCCAGGTGGAGCTACTGGGAGTTAGGGCACTAGGAAGTGCGTCACTGGGGCAGGCTTTGGGGGTTTACAGCATGCTCTAGCCCAGCCTGTTTTCTCTAGTTCATGCCTATGCCTGTAGTTGAGTATGTGACCTTTCAGTTGCTGGCTGTAGCCACCTGTCATCATGCCTTCCTTCCTCTGAACAGTAAGCCAGAAGAAACCCTTTCTTCCAGAAGATGCTTTTTGGTCACAGTGCTTTATCACAGTGACAAGATGTAAGGGTACAACTGCAAATCATTTTCATTCAATTATTTTTTTTCTCATACAATCTTGATTTTACTTTGCTAGGTTTGTAGAGATAGAGATTAATAAACCCAGGGCTTTACAGGTGCCAAGCAAACACAGTCTATTAGGAGGAGGAGAAGGTTTGCAATTTAACCCTGCCATGCTAAACTACTTCAATGTTTTATTTACTGCAAATAGTTTTCAAATTTCTAGTCTGCTAATATTTCTTCTCTCTGTTTATCCCCAGAGACTTCATTTTTAAAATTTCTTATTATTTAATTTAATAGAATTTGGGCAGAAAGAATAGAAATTATAAACTTTGATTTTCAGTGATAGTCCTTCAATTCAGGATGGTGGGTGCTGTAATCCCAGCTCAGCAGATGGAGGAGGAGGAGAAATTAGAAATTCAACCTGCTCTAGAATACGCTGAATACTGTCTTAAAAAAATATCAAAGCCTAAAACACAAAAAATGGTACAAATCAATGTATGTATACACATATTAGATGTAAGTTAAACAACAGGAAAAACCCTAAGATCCCCAACGAAAATGTGGTTCTTCAAATAACTTAGAGAAAATAGTAACTCAAGGATATTCTTAGAAAAGCAATATATCTTACCAGTAGGTTGGGGGAAAATGGGAGGAACGGTCCCGGATGGTACAGCAGGAGGATAATTTGGAAATATGGGTGGAGGCAAAGAATAATTCACACCGAAGGAGCCCTGTGGAAGTATTTAGAAATTATTAAACAAAACAACAAAACATTGCTGTAGAGAGGAATTACAAACCAAAGGATGGCTTTGGTGGGTAAGAGCTGGCCCTGCACCTCCCCGGAGCAGCACAGGAGAGCTAACTGTTGTTGGGAGTGCAGGTGAGCCTGGTCTGAGAGCATCACGGAAGAGAGCTGAGCGCACTCCGCTTGTCTGCCATTCGGGGGCCTGGGTGAGGGAATGATGCACCTCATCTCTTGCTGTAATGGAAAGCTAGCCTTGGAGCACAAGAATGGGAGAGTTAGGCCCTGTACCTTGTCTAGGCAAGAGAGATGAATGGGATTAGAACGCATGAGGTGAAACCCACAAAGAATCAATTTAAAAAATGGAAGCAAACAAACCCCAAACCATAGACTAACAGACTGGGCTGGAGAGATTGCGTAGTGGTTAGGAGCACTCGCTGCTTTCCCTGGGGAAGACTGAGTCCTAGAATCCACTAAGGTAGCTCACAATCACATGTAACTCCAGATCCAGGGGATCTGACATCCCCCTGTTCTGGTCTCCCCTGCTTGAACCTGTAGGCACTCTTTCTCTCTCAGAAACACACACACACTCAAAGACACACACAGATAATTTAATCTTAAGACTTAGTAGGGAATCCATAAATTATTCTTACCAGTTGTTGTAAAGCAAAAAGTGCAGCTCTCTCCTTGGCTTCACTTTCAGAGTGGCACTGTGGCCCATGTACCAGTAAACCATTAGACAATTTCACCTGACAAACTGTCATTGTCTAAAACGAGAATATAGATGCCTGTAAGATTATCTAAGAACCCAGCCTCTTCTCCTAATGCTTTGTCCAATCAAAGAATAATTTCATTTAAGTTTTAGGTTTCCAAGAAATTTTTTTTAGAATTGTGCCTTACCTTTCTTTCCTGAAAAAAGAAAAAGAATTCAGGGTTAATGTATTTCTGTCCTGGAACTCTCTATAGAGACCAGGCTGACCCACCTGCCTCTGCCTCTGCAGTGTTGCTCAGCTCAGTGCCTTATCTTTTAACATTTTTAAGACAGAATGCTCTCTAGAGCACACACTGAAGTCCTAGCTCTTTGGAAGGCAGAAGTGGGAAGACAGAACTGCTTGAATTTAGGAGTTAAAAACCAACATGACTGAACACATGGGAAAGAAGTTAAAACAGAATAAAAGAACAAGCTGTCTAAACAGACTGAGCACCAAGCATTTAAATGAAAACAAAGGCTAGCAGAGCTTTACATTAAAGACAAAACCCAGCTGTGTCATGGTGGCACACCCTTTAATCCCAGTACTCTGAACCAAGGAAAGCCACCAAGCCCAGTCCCACATTCCTATTGGCTGTTGTGCTTCCTTCTGATACCAGCTGTCCAGTTCTCACCTAAGCGCTCAGCTTTTGACCATACCTGGGCATAATCCAGTTTGTGGAGGATGCATTATCACCCCTTGCCTACAACCTAAAAATCTCCCTGGCTTTAGTTGGGGTATTCAGTTTCTCTGTCCTTGACTTCTGGGACTGGAGAACCAGCCTGGAAGTTGCTTTGCTCAGTATACTTGTTATATTTTTCCAATTCAGCTTGGTCTGGTTTGCTGCATAATGGAAAACTTATTATTGGGGGAGGGGGATTGTGTATGCATAGAAAACCTATTACTGTCACCAAGCTTTAGGAGTGATTTTATATATGTTCTGTTGGTACAATACGTGAGGCCTTGGGTTCAATTTCTAGTGCTGCTGAAAACAACTCCTTAAACCACAAACAAAAATCCTCACACACAAACAAAACAAAACAACGTCCACACTACTGTATTTTCAGTTAAAGATTTACATCAGCGTAGGCATCAAATGGTAGAAATACTATACCTGTGTTGTTCTCAGAAAGGAGAAATCTGGTTGTGGCATTCCGACAAGGGAACAAATTCGAGCAAGTTCAGTTACTGGTGTGGACACAGGAGGGATATGGCCAGGCCAACACACACTATCCACGGATGGAACATTTTGGTACTCATTACTACCATGAGGTTTGTTCATAAAGCATGCTATCAAGAGAGAAGAGGGGATATCTATGTTAATTAAAATGATCTTAATTATCCAGTGGAGGGGTTTGAATAAGAACAGCTCCCATAGGCTCATACACAACTACTCAGTCACCAGAGAAGGGAGCTGCTTGATAGGATTAGAAGGATTAGGAGGTGTGGCCAGGCTCAGTTCCTCTGTCACTGCTCTTCACGCATGCACATGGTGATAATGGACTACTGAAACTGTTAGGCAAGCCCACAATTACATCTTTTTCTAAGCGTTGCCTTGGTCATGAGGTCTCTTCACAGCAATAGAACAGTGAGTGATAAAGACACCAGTTATTGCAGATTTACAGTAAATCAAACAGAAAACTGCTAAATGGTTAAAATGAACACACACACACACAAAAACAGGCTGGGCTTGGTGTCTTGCACCTGTAATCCTGAGGCAGATGGATTGACACTAGTCAGAGTTTAGTCTGGGATACAAAATGAGATTCTGTCTCCAAAAACCAATACAAAAAGTTAAAGAAAACATTGCCAAGAAGAAAATTTAGATGGTTATAGTTGACTAATAATAATTACTAAGATAAAAATTTTAAACTGGGCATGATAAAGCATACCTGAACAAAAATGTATGTCAGTGAAAAATTAATCTACCCTCTTTTTTTGAGACAAGGTCTCATTATGTATAGCATAGAATTTATTATGTAGACTATGTTGTCTTCAAACTCAAAGAGCTCTATCTGCCTGTTTCCAAGTGCTGGGATTAAAGGGGTGTGCCAGCATATCTACCCCTACTCTGTAGGTGGATGTTTCTCTCTCACCTGCCTGTTCCCAAGTACAGGCAGCTGCTTCCCAAATAACTGACCTGGAGGCTTATATTACTTATAAATGCTCATCTGGTAGTTCAGGCTTGTTACTAGCTAACTCTTACACTTAAATTAACCCATATTTCTATTTATGCTTTGCCATACGGCTTGTGGCTTGTTACATCATTTTTACACACCCTGCTTGGTAGGCAGCTGGCTGGCACCTCCCTGATTCCCCCATTTCCTCTTCCCAGAATTCTCCTAGTCTGGTCATCTCGCCTGTACTTCCTGCCTGGCTACTAGACAATCAGAGTTTTATTATACCAATTCCAATGACAAAACTTTACAAGGTACAAGAGCAGAGAGAGCATTATCCCACAGCACTATTCCCTGCTTCTGACTGGTGTCATGAGACTTAGATTAGCTTCAAACCTATTAGACAGTCCAGGACTTCTACGTGAACTCCTTGTCTTCTTGTCTCTACTTCCCAAGGGCTGAAACACACACGGACATCTCAGCAACCTCTTTATGCAGTACTGGGACCTAAACCAAGGCTTATGTGTACAAACCAGGCACTCTACCAGCTATATTCTCAGCTTTGAAACCCCTACCGTGAAGAGAGGTCAAACATCGGGGCCTTGTGGGCAGATCCTCAATTCTCTGTATTTAGGAATGTGAGCGAAGAGGGTCACCAGTTCAAGGTCAGTCTGGACTACTTAATGAGATCTCAACAACAACAACCCCCAAACCAAAACCCCAAATCAAAAGGGTTGTGGGGCAGAGCTCAGTGGCAGAACAATCTAGCTTGCCCGAGCCCCAGGCTCATCTCTTAGAAGGAGTATTTTATAGAACAGAAGGGGAGAGGTACTGAGTAACCTTATTCAAAGTCACAAAACCAGTGAGCCGTGTGACACAGGCTGCATTCTCAAGTACTTATGCTTTTGAAATTTATCCATTTTGCTTAAAACTTATTTTATTTCAGGAATATATTTGTTAGTATGATAATATGTAATTAATATCTAATAGCTTTTGAGGCCAGTGAGATGGCTCAGTGACTGAAGGCACCTGCTGCCAAGCAAGAAGACCTGAATTTGATTCCTCAGATCACACAGTGGAAGAAAACTGCCTGCCATGAATTGTCCTCTAACTTCCAAATGGCACATGGCACAGGTATGACCCCACAATAAATAAACGTAAAACATTTTTCTAAACCCATTAAAAAAAGAAAGCTATAAATATAATTTCATATGCACACACATACATAAGCATTATAAAATATATATTTTAAAGATGAGGTTTCTCTATGTAATGCTGACTGTCTTGAAACTCTCTATATAGACTAGTTTGGCCTTGAACTTACATTCACAAGCTTCCGTCTCTGAGTGTTAGGATTAAAGTTATGCCACTACATCCAGCTTCTAATAGCTTTTCCATTATTAATTACCCAATATTTATTATCTATTAATATTGGGTAATTAATAAAACTAGACATAGCCTTTGGTCCAGATTTTGGCCCTTAATAAATTCATACTGAATTACTCAAGACTTTTTTTTTTAAACAAAACAAAACTCTGAGAAGCTTCTGTTCAAATGCAGTTTTGTCTCAGTCATTTTTTTCTGGTAGTTTTGGCAGATCACTGCAGAAGTGCAATATTAAAATGTAAGGTCCTTAAGGCACAGGAACAAGGAGAGATATGCAATGAAATTATTCACTAAGCCATACGCTATACTACAACTTTCATAGAACTAAGGTATACTTCCAATGTGTACCCTTGGTAATAATTTTTCATTAATTTGAGGTATTTCAGCTTCTATGCAGGGTAAGTTATTACAATTTAATGCTCCTGTCAGTTGATGGCATAAGATGGAACTGATGCATACTGCTCTATATTTTACTATCACAAGTTATCTGTAGTGACTGTGCTCATTTTGTTAATTTTAAGATACTTAGAAAAGTTAAAAATGCATTTAATACACACACAGTCACCTTTAAGTTATGAAGGATAAAAGGATGCGACACTCTTTCGAGGCTTGTGGATTTATCTCTAATAGTTTCAGTTGTCACATCTTCTGATGTAGGGCTGACAGATCTTTTGATTATAGTTGCATAAATAACACAAAAAAACCTGTTAATTGTTTTTAGACAGAGTCCAAAACAGCCCAAGGCCTGGGTTGGCCTTGAACTTGAAGCATTTTTCCTGTTTAGTCTCTCAAGTGCTGGGATTAAAGGTGTGAATTAATAAATCTGCCTTTAAAAACTTATTCTCACCTAGGCATGGTGGCATAGGCCTTTAATGCTAGCACTTGGGGGAGGGTGTCAATGGCAGGTTGCTCTCGTAAATTCATACTCAGCCTGATCTACATAGTAAGTTCTAGGCTAGCTAGACCAGAGCTACATAGTGTGACCTTGTCTATGAAAGAAAGAAAGAAAGGAAAGAAAGAAAGAGAGAGAGAGAGAGAGAGAGAAAGAAAGAAAGAAAGAAAGAAAGAAAGAAAGAAAGAAAGAAAGAAAGAGAGAGAGAAAGAGCTCCAAATAAAACCAAGCCAAGCACTGTGGCTGGTATATGCCTGTGATTCTAGCACTCAGGAAGCTAATGTCAGGAGGGTTAAGAATTCTTGGTTGGGCAAGGTGGTAGTGCCATACACCTTTAATCACAGCACTCAGGAGGCAGAGGCAGGCTGATCTCTGTGAGTTTAAGGCCAGCCTGTCTACAGAGTGAGTTCCAGGATGGCCAGGGCTGGTAAACACAGCAAAAGCCTCCAAGAAAACAAAAAACCAAAACAACAAAAAGAGAGCTTTCGGTCAGCTTGAACTACATACTTCCACAGTGAGACTCCATCTTAACACACATAAATATAAAATCAAGAAAAAAATTATTTATTTATTTTTATTGTCAATAAAGTTTTGCTATGGTATCTTGGCTCACCCAGAACTCAGTATGCAGTGTAGGTTAGTCTTGGACTCATGGAAATTCTTCTGCATTAGCCTTCTAAGGGCAGAGACTACATGTGTGAGGTCCTATGCCAGGCTTCAAATAGCTATTTACTTACTTAACTTTTAAAAGATTTTTTGTTATTTTAAATTACATGTGTGTCCCCATATGTTGGTTTGTGAAAGCAGATACACACAGGGGCCAGAGGTGTTAGAACCCTTTGAGCTGGGGTTCTATCTGGCTGTTAGCCCCCTGATATGGTTGCTAGAAACTGAAGTCTTGTTCTTTGCAAATGGAATGTACTGTCTTGACCTTGAGCCATCTCTCTAGTCCCATTTCTTCGTGTGCGTGACACACATGAAGGTCAGCATGTAGGCTATCCTCTGCTACCACTGTCTGTCTATTCCTCTGAGGCAGGGTCTTTCCTTGAACTTGGGGCTTGGTTTCCTTGGAGAGGCGGGAAGCCAGCATGACCCAGGAATCCTCTTGTTTTCCTAATAGCTGGAATAGGTGTTTATGGGCCACCTGGCTAGTTACATGTGTGCTAGCTAGGTGAACTCGGTCTTTATAGACATGTGGCACGTATTCTTAACTGTTGAGCCACCTCTTCAGCCCTCTAGTTTTAAAAAGAACAAATGGTATTAGTGAGATGGCTAATAGAGAAGGGTGCTCTCTGTCAAGCCTGATGACTCAATGGAAAGAGAGAACTGACTCCTCCGTGTTCTCCTCTGACCTCTACATGTGTGCTGTACACAATAAACACACAAGCACACAGACAGACAGACAGACAGACAGAGAAACCAAATGAAGCAAACACTTGGAAATGATATTCACTATTAGTAACTCACCCGGCTTCCTATTTTGTTCAGGCTGTGACAACAGTCCACGCTCATCTCTCCTACTGGAAGCAGCAGTGACGTCACTGTCCCCTTGTTTTCCATCATTCTGACTGACTGTTGTATCAGGGCTGTCGATCTTTAGAATCTCTTTAAGCATCCGAGTTCCTTTCTTTATAGAGAATAAATCAAGGGGTAGGATAGGCAGAAAGCACATGTTAGGCTCCTCAGCCTTCGCTCTTTCTTTTGAAGAGTTCCAGCTGTTAAAACTAGGATGCTAACTAAGTTCATCTAAGAAAATGATGGCCAAGGGCTAAAAACATTAATATGTCAAGGTACAGAGGTAATTATTATCCTATTTAACTTTGAGCCTAGTCAGAATCGGTGTTTAAAAAGCAGGAATCTATGGTCTAACGGAAAAACAAAAACAGGAGTCTAGAGACAACAAAAAAGAATGGCTACTGTTCAAAGCATCCTGGTTTTCCTCACAAATGATAAGCAAAATGGCTCAGAGTCAGGGGTTCTAATTCCAGACCTCAGGAGGAAGAGACAATCTCTATGAGTTCAAGGCCAGCCTGGTCTACACTAGCCAGGACAGTTAGAACTGTCTTGAAAAACCAAAAAGCCAAACCAAACCAAATTAATCGGAAGTCATCCTAGATACCCTCCAACATGAGAAGAGGGTCTGTATAGCGTATGCATGTGTGGCCAATGGAAGAGAGATGGCTGAGCACACGAACCATAGCAAATGACTGCGGTGACAGATGCTCTTCATTTGGAGGCTCTCCATGACAAGGTGACTGTACTTCATTTTCTTTAGAGATATTCAAAGATGCTAAGAAGTTCTCCATTCCAGAGTGAGGCTAAAAGAATAAATATTTATGCATAACGATAAAAGAAGAAAGAAGCAGTAAAAGGCTAGATTTTATTCTAACAATTCAACTTTCACCCAACCATTTTTCTAGATGTAAAAGTTTGGGAAGAGACATCAAATAAGGTATTTATTTATTTATTTACTTACCTTATCTATAGCATTTGGGTAACCAGTCACAACCTTCTGTGCTTCTGAGGCTCCTGGACTTTCATTTCTCTTCAATAGTTTAATATTACATTTGGCAGATCCCCCAGAAGTCTGTAAGAAAGACTGAGTTTTTGTACAAGTAAACTTATAATCTTAGCAGTATTCTAAATAAATTGAACAAAGTATTTACTACTGCATTCTCTCTCTCTAAGAATTTTATTTCTTGTGTATGTTTTACCTGCATGTGTGTCAGTGTACCACCTTTAAGTGAGCTGCCATGTAGGAGCTGGGAACTGAACCCAGGTCCTGTGGAAGAGCAAGCAGTGTGCTTAATTAGCAAGTCAACTCTCCAGCTCCAAGTGCTGCTTTCTTTAATGCCATAAGGAAAAAAAGGGAGGGTTATTAACTTGAATAGGGGGAAATTATCTTTATTTTCACTAACCTGTGGATAAGATTTAGATTTCTTTCAATTTTGAACATGGACAATAGCCACTGTTATAGACTGTGTGTTTGTGCTCTCACACCTCAGTCAGGAGATAATCGGTGAGGCATGAGGTGGTGTCTCAGGACAGGGTTAGCAACTGTGAAAGGAGAAGAGCAGGAAGGGAGCCTCAGAGGACATGGACCTTCACTGATCCTGACTGCATTTCAGCACCGTTGCTTCTCTCAGACTTACATATTTTACTTTATTATTAAAAACATTATCCTGGCTGAGTGTAGTCACACACACTTCTAATGTCAGTATTCTTTTGAAGGTAGAGGCAGAAGGATTAGGAGTTCAGGGTTAGCCTTGGCTACCTACACAGTGAGTTAAGAGGCCAACTTGTGCTTTTAAGAGACCTTGTCTAAAAATCAGGCTTTGCTCCCAAGCCTGGCCACCTTTTTATTTATTTATTTTTGCAATGAGTTATGTTCCCAATCCAAGAGATCCACTCAAAACTGCGTAGTAAAGTATGATACATATGATAAAAGTATACACAATGATTTTGCATTTTGTATGTTGATTCTTAACATGTCTACATGTTCTATATTAAACAGTAGAGGCTTTGTGAAACAAAATAAAATGTATAGCTCAGCTTTTCCCCTCTGACTCTATGCAGTTTGATGTTTTAATGTTACTACCAGTGTACATACAGATAGACATTTCCGAATATTTTGTAGTTCATAAGAGAAGCTCTAGGTGACCAATAGTTTACCCCCATCTTAAAGATAAGAAAGTTGAGGCTGTTAAGTACTGCTCAAGACCACCCAATTCTTAAACTGAGAATGGCAGATGTTTCTATTCTGAACTCTAACTTCCAGCTGGGAAACCATCCATCCAAGTGACTGTGTCTATGGCTTTTGCCACATTTCTTTTCAATTGCTGAAAAGACTGTAACATTTATTTAGAGCCATACAACAACTGAGTGCCTAGGAATATCCAGCTATTAAAAATTTTATTTAAAGAAAAATTACCTGTTTACTGGACAATTTTTGTGTCTGACACTCAGCTTTAGGACTCTTATATTCTTCCTTAACTGGAGACAAGAAAACAGAAATTTTGAGAAGCAAGAGAACTTAGTAAACAGCAGTTAAATTCATCAAGCATTTACCATAGTGAGACAGTGTTTAAAGTATTTCAAGAAGCTGTATAGGTGTCCCCCCCCACCTGGTGTCTGTGTTCCACATCCATGCGGTCAGTGCTGGGATCAAACCTGGGTGCTGGCCATGCCAAGTAAATGCACTTCCACTGAGCAAAGCCTCAAATGAGAAGATGTATGAACTGAAGAGATTTATAATCCAGGTGAGAGAGAGAAAGATAATTGCAGATAACCAGACGGGAAAGGAAAGAGATATCTGGATTGGATGTTGAAGGGTGGTAGGTTCTCCAAGCACAAAATGGGAGGCTTAGAATTCTAGGGGAAAAGAGAAGAGAGCAGAAAGGACTGACTTATGCAATTCTAAATGGGACAGTTCTGCAGGAAGTTAAGGAGTCATATCAAGTTCAGTGCACTAAAGAGACTGGTGAGTCAAATTTGGGAGATACTGACACAAATGGAATTAAGTTGTAAGCAATGGGCAAGCAATCACAGAAAAGTTCTGAGCAGGTAGTAATCTGATCAGAATTCTAATTAAGTAAGATTAAATTATAAGTAATACACTATTGGCCAGATAAAAGGAGAGTAAGAGACAAATAAGAAAGCTCGTAGATTTTATTTTGAAGCTGAGTGGTGGTGGCACATGCCTTTAATCCCAGCACTGGGAGGCAGAGGGAGGTGGATCTCAGACTCTGAAGACAACCTGATCCAGGACAGCCAGGGATACATAGAGAAATCCTGTCTCAAGAAACAAAAAGCAAAACCAAACCAACCAACCAACCAACATTTCTTTGAGTTCATGTGTTTGTGTTTATGTATGTATAGTATATATATATGTACATATTCATGGAAACCAGATGTAAACAAGGGATTTCTTATTGATTTCCATTTTACCTTACTGGACAGGGTCCCTCACTGAATCTGGAGTTTATCCATTCTGCTAGATTGGTATGCTGTGGGATAATGCTCTTGTACACTGTAAAAATGGGCATCGAAGAAACTCCATATGGAGTCTACTTTCTTTGTGGCAATGGTTAGCCATTGGACAAGAACCTATTCTTGTATTGATTGCCTGACAATATGCTATTTAAACCGGACATGCAGGTTCCATAGGAAAGTGACCTCTGAACTTTGGCAGAACAAGCCAAGATAGTCTTTCTCTGCTTTGCAGACAAAACTGTCAGACATTCTTCAGGACTCAAGGAGAAGCAACTGATGAACTATACTAGAATGAGCAGAGCAGATTTCCTGCTTCACTGAAAAGTATGTCAGAGACTCTGGTTCTATAGGCTAAGATGGATGCCCTAACTTTATAAAGGAAATTTGGGTGACTGTCCAGGCAGACAGGTGTCATCTCTGTCATTTTTAGATCTTGGAAGTTGCTTGCACTTCCTGTTTACTCCGGTAATATATCCTTCTGTGGTCTTTGATGTAGTTGAAGATTAGATAGTTATATAGTTTTTCTTTAGTTGTTATAAAAGGTATATTAGATATAAAACTTTAGATTCACAAGAATACGATAGATGATAGAGTATTTTCTTTAATTTTGTTAAACACAAATAGACTAGATATTGTAACTTTAATTCTTGCTTAATAGCTATTTTGTTATGTATAATTTTGCTATGTTGACATTGAAACCTTCCTTTTTGATTGGACAGAAAAGGGGAAGTGATGTGGGAATGTCTTTCTATATGCTGTAAATAAAGGACTGTTTTGGCCATGGCAGGCACCACAGAAAAAGTAGGGGGGAAATCAGCATAAGGAGCAGTAAGGAGCATAGGTGATCCATGGGCCACGTGGCAGGCAGGACAGACTAGTGGAAATGGGTTGAGTTAAAATGAAGGAGCTAGCAATGTGCCTGAGCCATAGACCAAACAGCATAAAATTAATATAAACATCTGAGTAATTTTTGGAGGCCTAAGCAGCGGTGGGTAGCTAGGCGCTCTGGGGCAACAGGTCTGTGAGTCTGGACCACTGACCAGACAGGGCCAGAAACATGTTACGCCCACAGGTCAGCAACCTTACAAAAAACTATGCCCCTCTCCCAATAAGTTCAGTTCTCTGAGAGTTATGGATAATTAATTATCATTCTGGTAGGGTAGTTATAGGTTAGATATGGATTGAGAGTAGGATGATAATATATATTTAGGGATTCCTTCTAAAGAAGAGAACGAGGAATAGATAGGATAGACATAGGTAGATTGTTGTATCTACCTGTGAACAATTGTTAGCCAAATATGAGCTAAAGACAATTTGCACTGGTATAGATGCTTATATATAGACACCAATGTGAAATCATTTTATATGTTTGATTGAGGTAATTTATATATTGATACAAGTTTAAATCTGAAATTGTTTTATAGATCTAAGGTAATTGTATATTGATACAAAATTCAATCTGTAACTGCAATATTTTACACATTGCTTCTACCTGTTTTTTGCACATTGATACATATTAAGCATATTAATGTCACTTCCATTATGCAATTTCTTCCTCTATTTTATTATACTAGTCATAATATATATTTATATTAGTCATATACATAAGATGTTTTGTATACCTTTGTTTAGATATTTTGTATATGATATATGTTTAGGATACTGTTGTCATTTTGCATGGTACATGTACCTCTGGCTAATGTTTGTATGATAGTCATACTGGAAGTCATCATTCAGAAACTGTACACACATTTATAGATAGATCGCCTAAAAATTTTACACTGTAAAGCTTCAGTCTTCAGGATGATTAAGAACTGTAGGTCACTGTTACTTAGGGTTGCCATGTAATAGTTATGCTGTTTAGGTTTCCCAGATACAAGCTAGAATATATCAGATAGATAGGAATCTTCAGTTACTTCATAGACCTATAGAATGGCATTTAACATTTTGTTATTCAGAATTCGGCCATGTGAGACATGGCAACTCCTGGTGTCACTGTTCCTTTCCCGAGATGGTGTTGAGCATCAAGGACACTCCAATAGGAGTCTGTCCTCTTGGCATAATGGCCGGTTGGGCAAAGAACTTCCCTTGCCTCGATTGCTGACAGTATGCATGCTGTCCAATCCGGATGAACAGGATGACAGATGGAGGAAACCTGCCTGGAGGATAAGACAGCTTCTCCAAATATGCCCTGCTTCTGACAAGATCTGTCAGATATCCTAGGCCTGTAGCCAAAATGATGGATGTTCCAACGGTGCAGAAAAACCATGGGTGACTGTCCAGCTAACTGACTGTAGCTGTCCTCTCCTAAATTTTGGAAGCTCCTCTCATGTGCTTCCACCTTTCAGATAATATATTTTCCTTCTCAGGTCTTGATGGGATTGAAGAGTAGGTAGTTAAGGTTACTATTCTCTTTTCTCTTAGCAAAGCACATTCAGGCGTTGGATTTTTACTATTCAAGATAAACAGCCTTGAAGTAATTTCTACACCTCATCATTTACCAATACTCTAGACGTAGGATACAACTTATATTTGTTGGTTTTTAGTTGTAGTTTGACCCTGCTTATGTTTGGCCTTATAATTACCCCAGACATTACCTTATAATAATTCTTACTGTATATAGTCTTAGTTTAGAAATTTCTTAGACAAAAGGGGGAGCTGTGGAGGAATTCAGGTGTTAGCTAATAAGGCTTGGAGGCCTGTCTCTGGAGTTCTGGGAGTCTGAATGGGGCACGGCCAGATACATTGTCACCATATGTCACCATGGCCAGTCTTTTATTCTCTCCTCTCCAGCATTTAGGTTGTGGGAGCAGGAGGATCAGCAGTTCAAGGTTATCCTTGGGTACATAGTGAGGTCCCAGTTAGCCTAGGCTCTGCAGGATCCCGTCAAGCAACAATGAAAATGTTATCCCACAAAAAAAGTAGGTAGGGGAGAGGAAAGGAAAGGAGATACCAAATTAGAGCATGAAGAAAGCATCAGGACATGAGAAGGAGAAATATAAGAGGGAAGGAAGGAAATAGAAACATGAGGACACACATGCCAGAAGCCTTCACTGAGACATAGTTTCATTCAGTAACCTAAACCACTGCGAATAGAAACAATCTCAAGAAAAATTTTAGTCTATTTCATTAAATATAAATTTTTAGCTGAATAAGTTGATGCATGGGGGATAGATAAAATAAGGTTGAGTTTGATTTGAGTATATAGTATTCATATGTGGAAATATACGGAACCATTTTAATATCTACAATTAACATATACTAATGTATAATAGAAAACCAAAAAAAAAAAAAAAATCCTACAAAAAGAACTCAGACCCAAGTCCAGTTAGTTTTCCAATGAGTCCTACTAAATAAACATTTAAAAAGGATTTAACAGTATTCTTTCTAAAACTCTTCAAAAATATTGGAGGGACTATATCTCAGTTCCTTCTGTGAGGACAGTATTAACAGGATACCTCTAAATGAAAAATACTCCTTATTAATACACATGCAAGAAAACCCCAAACCCTTAAAAATACTAGCAATCTAACTTTTCAAGCGTGTCAAAATGATTATGAACCATAACCTAGGAGGATTTACCCTAAGTTGGTTCAACATAGGAAATATAACTGGACACACCAGATAAATTGAATATATGATTAACCATTCCAACAGCTACAGCAGAACAAAACTAAACTCATCAAAGATGTAGGGTGAGGATAGGAGTGAGGAGATGGCTCACTCAGTAACGTATCAGCTGCAGAAGCATGAAAATCTCAGTTTGGATGTCAGCATCTCCATAAGAGCTGGACTTGGAAGTATGTAACCGTTACCTCAGCTCTGGGGGAAGGGAGGAGGCAGGAAGACCCTCAGAGCCCACTGGACAGCACAAGTACTCAACTCCAGATTTAGTGAGAAACTGTCTTTAAAAATGAGGTAGATGAACCAGCAAGATGGCTCAGAGGATAAAGGTCCCTGTGCCTTAGTGGAAGAAGAGAATCAACTCCTGTAAGATGTCCTCTGTCTTCCATACACATCCACAAAATAAATAAATGAATGTAATAGAGAAAGACTGTGGAAGACTCTTGACATCTGACATACACATGTGCCTGTATGCACATGCAGATATATCATGAACACTCATAAAAGAATTTTAAGACTCTCGATATGTAGCTCAGTGGTATATTGTTTGCCTGGTGGGTTTAGGGTACTAGGTTCAATCCTCAGAACTGAAGAAAACAAAGGAAGGGAGGGAGGGAGGGAGAGAAGGAGAAAGGAAAAAAGAAAGCAAAAATAATATTTAACAAAATCTAGCTCCTCATAGGCAAAAATAAGAATTTAGAAAACAGAGAATCTACCAACCAAAGGACAACAAAACCCACAGCTAAAACCACATGTGATAGTAAAGATAGAAAGTTAACTTCTAAGATCAAGGTTAGGCAAGAACGCCTGCTGTTTTTTAAAAACAAAAATTAACATATGGCTGAGTTGTGGGCAGTGCAAGCCTTTAAACCCAGCACTTGGGAGGCAGAGGCAGGTGGATCTCTGTGAGGTTAAGGCCAGCCTGATGTATAGAGAGTTCCAGGACAGCCAGGGCTACAGAGAATTCCTGTCTCAAAAACAAAGACTAAAACAAAACAAAAGACCCCACAAACAAAACAAACATAGCTCCATCTATAACAGCATCAAAAAAAAAAAAAAAAAAAACCAATAGAGAAATTTAACAAAAGAAAAAAGTCTAAGGATTGTGTACCATAAATCATCACACATCAGTAAAGGAAATTAGAAAGAACTAAATAAATGAATGGCATTTGTGTTCAGTGAAATGTAAGACACTGCACCCAATGTGACCTATGAAAATTCCAGGCTCAGTGTTTGCAGAAATAAATAAGATTATGGAAAATCTACAGGGAAAAGCTAAGACTCAGGATAAATAAAACCATCTTGAAAAAGGCAAACAAATACTGGGACTCAAAACTGTCTGATTTCCAAACTTAGAGGAAAGTTACAGTAAGGAAGACAGCTGTCTGTACAGATGTGTATAGATCAGTGGGCTGGAACTGAGAGACTACAAATCACCACAACATTAAAAGTCAGTCAGCTGATTATTAGTAAGGGTACCAGGATAATGCAATGGGGGAAAGAACAGTTTTTTGGACAAGTGTGCTGCCACACTGGGCATCTACATGGAACAGCATTAATAACCTACCCCTTCCTCATTGCTGTATTTATGTTAGTCTCTCTGTCTTTGTATGTGTGTTGTCGGGGCATGTGCATGCCACAGCACACATGTAGATCACAGGGTAACTCTGGGAACCAACTCTCTCTTTCCATGGGTGACTTGGGGATCAAAGTCAATTGCCAGGCTTGAACGGCAAGCCTTTGTGCCCGTTGGACCACCTCATTTGCCTTATGAACTTATTTTAAAGTATGAGCTATAGTTCAACAAAGCTGTTCAAAAAACAAACAAACAGACATCAAAGCCAGATAGCACATAAACTTACGTTTTTGGTGAGGGTCATGTTTTCTTTGCTGGTATTTCACACTGTTGTCATTAAAACCAGATTTATGTGCTTGAGTTACTTGACTTATTTCTTGAGGTAGAACCACACCCTGAAAGTTAAAATTCTCAGAAATCAATTAAACAAAACTTTAATGTTATAGCTTCAAAAAATTTTAATTAATTTAATAAAAATTACACAGCTTATTAGAAAAACACACAGGAAACTATATGGAGTTTTAAAAACTACTCAAAAACCACCCTGGAAATGAGAATCATTAATATAACGGCCACCACTCCAGGATTCCTCTACGTGTTAGTTAGGAAGTAAGACCAACAAGAAACAAGCACTTCCCTAAGTTCTCTTTCAGTAATAATCCAAGCTAATTTTGCTTCAAGTTAATACATACAGAAATTTAACAAAGCGCTAATCTTTGAATTTTTTTTATAATAGAAACTTCTCTAAATCTCTCTTTAGGGTTTCCTTTATTTTATGTGTACAGGCATTTTGTCTGCATGTATGTCTGTGTACCACGTGTGTGCCTGGTGGTTAAGAAGGTCAGAAGGGGACATCAGATCCTTTGTAACTGGAGTAACCGATGGCTGTGAGCTACCATTAGGACAATGGCAACCAAACCTAGGTCTTCTCCAAGAGCAACATGTTTTTAACTGCTGAGCCATTGCTTCACTGCCCTAAAAACTTTTCTAAAACATTTCTCTAGATTTGCTTCCAAACAAACTCATTTTCAGTGTAGTAGGATTAAGGAGTGAGCTGGTATAACAGAAGAACAAGGGTGGACAGCAGTAAGCTAAGGGATGGGGACATGTGAATTCACCTGCACTAATTTTAAAGATTTTCCATGAAAAAGTTTTAAGATTGGGCTGGAGAGATGGCTCAGAAGTTAAGAGCACTGGCTGCTCTTCCAGAGGGCCCAGGTACAATCCCAGCAACCACAAGGTGGCTTACAACCATCTGTAATGAGATCTGATACCATCTTCTAGCCTGAAGGCACACATGCAGGCAGAACACTGTATACATAATACATTTTTAAAAATGTAAACTTTAAAAGTTGTTAAGATGATTACTTTTTCTTGTTTATTATGAAAGCTGAGTGCTTTGAAATTAGAAGTACTTACTACTCTTAACTGTAAAGCCATGACTCCAGAAGCCTCTGGTTATTCTGTTTAATGTCTCTATAAAGATATCTGTGTTGGGCACGCGCATTACTAAGAAATGCCTGGATGTTTTTTACTCTTGTTGTATTCTCTAGAATTGAACTCAGCTTCCTCCTTCTTTTCTTCTTGGTTTTCTGAGACTGGGTTTCTCTGTGTAGCCCTGGCTGTCTTGGAATTCACTCTGTAGACCAGGCTGGTCTCAGATCTTTCTGTTTTTGTCTCCCAGTGCTGCTATCAAAGGCCTGTGCCACTATGTATAACCAAGCTAAGCTTCTTAATACTTCATGAGTTTAAAACTGCTGATTTAGGTAGCTTACAATTTTTTGGAATATACAGGAGATGGACAAAATATGGTTGTGTTTGGCTGAAGTAAGTTGTATCTGATAACAGAAATTACATGCATATTATAAAACAATGTTTCTCATGATTGTAGAGGACAGACCACACCTTGACCCAGATCTAGAAGAATTTAGCAGTAAAGGACAAAGATCAAAAAGGAGTCCCAGTCCCAAGTGGGGATCATTTATATGAAACAAAAAGTAAGGAACACTGTCTGAAACATTATCCAACAGTTGGACATAGTTTACGTGAATCAGCATGGTTCTGTAACGAGAGTTCTCAGAGGCGTCGGGTCTTAGACAAAGACTGTGAGGAGAAGCAACAATGACAGGCTTGTCAGAGCAGAGACCAGTGTGTCTCACGGGCCTGAGTTTTTCTTGGAGTCTTGTCCATTTATCCTATATTTCTTCACACATCTAGTAGGAACAGTTTTTATCTTGAATGGCCTCACAAGGAATATTATACATTATAGGTGCACTGCAATGACGTCACAGATATACTTTTAAAAGACAATTTCACTGCCATTGTTTTTGGTCAGCGATTTAATAACTCTCTACTTGTTTCCTATATCACCTACAGATTTTAAAAGATCTCATGAGTGGGAAGACTCAAGCTGGAATCCAATGGAACTGTGACAGGAAGCCCTATGCATTCAAAATTATTAAGAGTGACACATTTTTAGGGCTGACAAAGGTATCAGCGGTCTCCAATGCCTTCATCTTATATGTGTGATCTTCGCAGTCCAAAGAAGTACATTTGTGTAATTTGTATTATGAAACCTGAATTCCAGAACTTGAGCTTCAGTGTTTATTATAATCTATTGCTACAGGGCATAAAGTGGTTTTCAACCCAGAAGATACTTTACCCAATTATGCCTTGAGGCCAATACAGGTGAAAGGATCTTTAAGAAAGATTAGAAAATATTATATACAAAGAACTCTAAGTGGAAGAAATAATGTATGGGAGAATACAGACCAGAGCTTAGGTTAGGCTTGGGGAAAAAATTCTAAAGTCTAACTGCAGAAGTCCAAGGATTTAGAATCTGTTACAAAAAGGTGACAGAATGAAGACAACAATGTACCACATACAAAGTAGCAGCAGGAAGGCAGCCAGTGAACGGACAGCCTCATTTAGAGCTGGGGGAGGAAAGTTGTTGACTTGAGGCTTTTAGACTGATTGCCTGGGTCAGTGTTAGCACTGGGAGTAAGAGGGTTTTAGTTGATTGCTCCGGGCATCTTGAGCAGGTGACAGTGGAGCAGCCATACACTCCTGATCTACCTGCTCTAAACGCTGGATTAGATACTTGACTGAGAGGGCAGAACTGAGGTTTTAGATCAGTTATACTTAACAGATAGGAAAAAGTCCAAGTCATTAGTTAGGTAAGAAGGCAAAAGGGGGAAAAAAATCTTGTTTACTTCAGTGTTTTAGTCAAACATTGGAAAAGCAAGAATTAATAAAGAAGACACACGCAAGAATTGGAGAAATGTTTTCACTCACCTACTCATTCATTTTACAAAGCTGTGTTATGTAACATGGCCTTGAGCTCCAGGGTTAAAGTGATTCTTCTGTCTTAACTGTCTGAGCTGCAGAGAATAGTTGGGTCTACAAGTATGTGCTACCGTGTACAGCTTCTAACACTTCTTTTAGAGCAAACTTCTTTGAGCACAGTAGCGTGACATCTATAATCTCAACACTTGGGAGGTGGAGACAGGGATCAGTAGCTAAAAATGCCTGTAAAATCACCTGTCTCTGTCACTTTCTCTATTTTAAAAAAGATATTGAAGAGGCCAGAAGAGGGCATCAGCCCTTACAGACAATTGGGGGGCTGGCTTACAGTCCATCATCATCATGGCAGCAGGCATGGTGCTGGAGAATAGCTGAGAGCTACATCCTGACCACAGGTGGAGAGAGAAAGAGAACACTGGGCCGGGGCGTGGGCTCTTGAAACCTCAAAGCTCATTCCAAATGACACATTTCCTCCAACAAGCTCTACCTCCTAACCCTCCTAAGCCTATTAATGAGTACCACCACCTGGTGACTCTGGGGACCTACGGCGGGCATTCTTATTCAAACCACCACACTTTCTAAGTGATTTTCTTAGGCTAATGAATTTTGTTTTTGTTTTGAAATTAAATTTCAGAGTAGTCTAGACTAACTTCAAATTCCCTATGTAACTGATCTTACTGCTTCTTCAGCTTGAGTGTTGAGATAAAAGGCATATATCTCATTTGTTTATTCTTTTGTGTGTACGCATGTACAGATGTTTGTGTGTGCATTCCTATATCTGGTTTCTGCAGCACTGGTATTTAATACAGTCACTGGTGCACTGTACCTAGCTTCTCCACGTGCCTGCTGAGTACTGAACTCAGGTCCTCACGATTTCACAGCAAGCACTTTACCAACCAGGACAACTTTTGTTTTCATTTCTTGGTCCAAGTCTCTACTCTCTAGGTGTTGCTTCTTTTGTCCTGTTTTCAAGTGCCAGGGTAAAGTCTAAGGCCCCTTATTAATCCCTGTAATGTTTGCTTACTACCAGCATAACACTGTATATTCAAGTGGGAAAATATAAGTTACTGAATGCAACTAAGGCCTTAGTTAAATTCAAAATATAATTACAATTTTGTGAACAAATAAAAATTATATATGCCAAAATTGATTTAAAAGACAAATTATATTCCCACTTACTGGTCCAAATTTATGTATATCTAAAAGGAACTTATGAAAATTCATGATTGAAACTCATGAAATTTGGAGAGAAATATATCATTGCAAATGAAAAGAAAAACTCTTTTCTTTTTTAAAAAATAATTTATTTGTTTTATGTGCATTTGTGTTTTGCCTACATGTATGTCAGTGTGAGGGTGTCAGATCTTGAAGTTACAGACAGTTGTGAGCTGCCATGTGGATGCTGGGAATTTAACCCAGGTCCTCTAGAAGAGCAGTCAGTGCTCTTAACTGCTGAGCCATCTCTCCAGGTCCTCAAAAACTCTTTTCTTTAAGCTGTCTATCAAACAAAGAATACTAACCTTTTCTTGTACCACTGGCTGAAAGTGTTGCATTTTTCCAGATCCTTGTAGAGATTGCCAAATGTTGCAAAATTCATCATCACCTTTTGAAGGTACCTAGGAAAAAACCAAAAAATTATATAAAATATGATATTAAAAGTTACTGAGTGATAAAAAGGATGCTTAACTTTCACTACTTGAACGTCCCAGTTTCCCCGCCCTGAACCTGAGTACAATAATTGCTAAAGCTCTGTACTGAAATGTAACTAGTCTTCATAAATATAAGGTTCTAAATGGTTAAAGAATTTGAGTATAAGCCAACCATACTATAACAACAGTGCATATAGGGGGAGATAAAAAGGTTCAGCCTTAGCTATGTAATAAGTCTGCAGTACAATCAATTACTTAAATTAATTGTAACAAATTACTAACTTATTAATTCTTACACATAAAGATTTTATTTGAAAACCTTCACCTTTGCTAGCCTGGCACACACATCTGAAATCCCAGTATTTGGGAGCCGGGAATAAGAACTCCAGGTCAGGATGAGCTACCCAGTGAGAACCTGCCTAAAAACAAACATGTAACTCTCCATTTTACACAGAAATAATCTAATAAATTAAGAAATGGGATCAAGACTAGAAAAAAACAAACTCCAAACACTGGGCTAGTAGATGGCACTGTCTTTAGGCTAAGCACTTAGGAGGTAGAAGCAGAGGCTGGCAGAGCTCTCTAGGTTCAGCCTGATCTAGTCTATACAGCAAGTTCCAGGCCAGCCATGGCTGCATTCTGAGACCCTGTTCAAAACAATGCCCCTCCCCAAAACCCTTAATTGCAGTTATTTGTGAAATTGGAATTTTGCTTGTGTTTATTAACATTTAATTACATGTTTTTTCAAACAGCTTTATAATAAACATATCAATTTTGCAATAAATCATATGTGGCATTTGTGCTAAAATATGACTCAGCCTAAGACTTGGAGACATGGAATTAAAACTATCTTACAGACATTAACCTAATTTTTATACTCAGAAAGATGAAGAACATGATCATGAAATTCATAGCAGGAATTGGAAATTTAGGGCCTCAATCATGCAGTGGAAGATAATCTCAAATGCCCGATCGCCCTGTCTTCAGCTCCCAAGTACTAGGATTATAGATGTGTGTCACCACATCAAAGCTTCAAAACTTGTTTTTGATAGGGATGACATAATCATTTCCCCATTATGGTTCAAATTTATTGTCACTCATCAGAGTATCACAGGACCTTTAGATTACATGAAAAATTGTTTTGCTAGTCAGTTTTATGTTAGTGCAAGATGGGGTCATTTGAGAAGAGAGATTGTCAGCTGGGAAAATGCTGAAGGTATTTGCCTGGAGGCAAGTCTGTAGCGCATTTTCCTGACTGATGATTAATGCAGGAGGGCCCAGCTTACTGTGGGCAGCACCACCCTTGGGCTGGTGGTCCAGGGTGCTACAAAAAAGCAAACTGGGCCAGGTAGTGGTGGAACACCTTTAATCCTGGAGGCAGAGGCAGTTGGATCTCTGTGAGTTCAAGGCCGGAACTACAGAGCTAGTTCCCTGGCAGCCAGGGCTACACAGAGAAACCCTGTCTCAGAAAAAAACAAAACAAAGCAAAAAATAAACAAAAGGTGTGTGTATCAGGCTCTGTATCAATTTTTTAAATAAAAAAAAACCCCTCAAATTTAGTCAAATCTACTTACGAGTTCTCTATATGATTTTTGATTTGCAAAGAAAGTTGAGAGAAATAAAGAGACACTCACTTGAGTAGGGACAAAAAGGGACTGAGGAGAATGGTTGAGGCCTCCCAATTGCCCAGATGAGACTGACGAGTTTGAGTTGCTATTATTCACGGCTGGCTGCGGTTTCACAATAGCTGTCAATTTTTGATTTCCAGTTTCAGATCTACTCCCATGAGAAAGGTTCACCAAGGCACTTGTTGGCAGTCGGTAACCCCTACCAGGTGAGCACCTACAATTTAAAAGTTAGTTTAGTGGTGGGTCAGGTTTTATATGCCTATAATGCTAGCAGTTGACAGGTAGGAGTAGGTAGATCAGGGGTTCAAAGTTATCCTCAGATAGGCAGTTCAAGGCAGCCTGTACTACAGAGTAAGACCTTTCCTAAAAAAATGGGGAAGAAAAGCAGAAAAAAAGTTGAAATGTAATTCAGGGTTGGATTCCCGCACTTGAGAAAAAGGGGAGGGTATCTTTTGTCATCTGTTTCAAGTCTATCACCTAATACTTTTCCTCTTTCAAAACACAATCTTCTTGTATTGAAAAAGTAGAGTCTTTTATAAGTTTCAGGCTGTTACAAAATATGTGTTTCGATGAGAACTACACTTGCTACTGATTGTGCACTATGAAAGTGGGTATGCGTGCAAGCACTCCTTCACACAGCTCTCTACTAGACACCCTTAACTAGGACTAGGAGAAAAAGATCAATGGACAAGAGAAACAGCAACGAAAACAACTCTCCCAACCCCCCAAATCAAGCCAGGCACGGTGGCACAAGCCTGTAATCACAACAGGGATACCAGGTGTGCAAAACCAGCCCCGACTACATTGCAAATTTGAAACGAGTTTGCCTAGAGAAACCTTTTGTTGAAGAAATTAAAACAATGAAAAAGAAAACAAAACCCAAAGCCTAAAACATCAAGGTCTACTTCGATGTTCTGGCACGCGGCTGTCAGTCATTCCAGCATTAGGAATGTAGGGGAAGGAAGATCTTGGGTTTAAGGCCAACTTTGGGCAAGACCTTGTCTCAAAACAAACACATATAAAAACGAAGCCATGTAACATATATGTCTATATATTAAATATTGCAGTTATTGTGTGAAGGGGAGTTGTAGCCAAACAACTGAGTTAGATATCCAACTGCTGTTGCCACATTTGAAGAGTACAAACTGGAAGGTCTAGAGGAAGAAGAATATTCAAGTTTCAAAACAATAAAATTTTATATTATTATTGAGTGCGCACTTGGGCACGAGGCCAGAGGTCAACTTTATGCTTTCACCTTTCCATGTGTCCTGAAAATAGAACTCGTTGCCAGGCATGACAGCAATCACCTAGACCTGCTTTATAATCTAGCTGTCCAATAATGGCATCTTGTAGAAGCCACTCAGTAGAGACTTAGGATTTTATGTCAGAAGCCTAAACAAGAGTAGTTTTAAAATTATAATTACTCCAAAACATAGATGCAAAGAAAATTAAGTTCATGTTAGCCTTGCAGTTAAATTCTATAAAGAAAAGCTGGAAGAGAATCCTGTTTCCTCCTCACAGTATTCAAGTAATCTTTATTACAAAGTCTAAGAGAGCTCATTCCAGCTAGTACCTCCTGCAACTTTAAACTTTGTAATTTGTAAACTTAAGCTTTGTATTAGAGCTTCCTCAAGATGACATCATACTCAACTCTACTGTCTTAAACTTGCTAACCTCCAATTATTGCTTTCCCCCTCCAGAGTCAAACTTCCTGTCTCCATTACTGTATTGCCATTCACTCCTCAAGCTACTACAGTCTGGCTAAGCACCCACAAATCCACTACATTAGACGATAGACTTACATGCTATTGAACTCAGCTGGTTCTGCTCGAGTCATTTAACTAGGAAATGTTTGCTGTTGCATGTTCTATCCTGTCTTCCCGAGTACTTTTCACTTTATTCTTCCCTCTTGGTCTAGTCAACCACTATTCTTGCACTTGTCATAATATTTGCTTAACCTCCTTTGTTAAATGAAAGCTCGGAGGGTAAACGATATGTCTGTCTTACTCATTGTTATAGCCCTGGGAGCAACTGTGAGGTCAGACTGTGTGCAAACACACTCGAAAGTAACAGAGTCAGAGAGGGCCGGCATGGACTATTCACAAAGAACAATTATTATTTGGAAATACAAACCTTATTGTTAAGCCTCCAGGAAATTCCTCATCAAATAATACTTCAAACAGTACATCAGCTTCTCTACTAGCTGTTAAAGATAAAGAGGGGGGTTAGACTGATAAACCATACAATGAGAAGCCAGCAGTAAGTTTTTAAGAGTGCTCAGAAGCATTTGTTCTATTTTTAAAGTTTACAAAAACATTTTAAATATGAAGAATGATATAATAATACACTGAATGTCATCCAAAGCAAGAAACAACACAAATGCCTTAGAAAACCATCATGTCCTTAGTCCTTAGAAGGCAACCACAATCTCTATCTTGGCAGTTTGGTTTCCTATGTATATCTTTATACCTTTACTACCTATAGACATATCTGACATAATGTATAGTAGTGCTTTTAAAGTTCTAAAGCATATATATATGTACATACACACATATATGTATATAAAATAAGGAATATACTCTTGTAATACACTTGTGTTTGTTTTAAAATTATGAGATTCATTCCTATTTTCTGAATATACCTCAGTACTTCTTGTATTCTATGAATATTCCATCACTTATCTGTTTTCTCTGCTAATGAAGTTTATAATTTTTATTATAAAAATGCTATTATGAATATCATGTAAACGTGTCCTTTATGTAATAGGGTAATCCTTCCCTAGAAATGAAATTACTGGGTATTAGGGAATGCATTTAAATTTTTTGAATTAAAATTGACATATGATATATTATACATATTTAAACTATGTAATATATTTTACCACATGTAATTAAAGAAGCCGCAATAAATGTGTCTTGTGTCATTTTATAATGCACATCTTATTAATCAGAAAACTATTAAAACACTGTCATAGATGAGTGCAGTTAAATTTTTATTTAAATGAGATTATATACCTTATATTCTTTTTTGTCTGCTTTTTTTAAGTTATTTTGAGAGCCACCCATTTTGAACATATCATTTTTTCTTTTTTTATTGTTGAGAAGCATTTTATTGCATAGCATCCAGTTTATTCATTCATTCCCTGGGAAGCATTTGGATTTTTAAAATTTTGGTTATTACACAAGGCTTGTTGTAAATTTGAGTCTTATTTTCTCCTGGGCAGGTATCTAGGAATGTAATGACTGACCTGGATGATGTATTTACATTTTAAGAACTTATCATAGCTGGTGAAATGACCTGAGTACAATCTCTAGGACCCAAATGGCAGAGAGAGAATGATTCCTGCAAATTATCCTGACCTCCACACACACAGTGGCACCCAAGTGAGCATACACATCCCCTTCCTCACACACATCCTGATACACATGAAGAAAAATAATTTACTAGAACACCTTTAATGCTAACACTTGGGAGAGTGGGGCAGGAAGATACCGAGTTTCAGATCAGCCTGTACTAATACTATGTTCCAGGACAGTCTTGGCTACACAGCAAGGCCACCTCACAAACAAACTTAAACAAAGCTAGACATGGTAGTACACAAACAAATTCCAACACTTGGAATGCAAATGGAGAAAGGTCATGAGTTTGAGGTGAGCCTGGGCTTTGAAGAAACTGTTAAAAAGTAAAAATAAAAATACCTTCAATTAAAACACAAACAAACAGTAAAGGACCTACCAAACTACTTTCCAAACCTGTATCCACATTGTCACTGACAATATAGGAGACTCCAGTCACTCATAGCGCTGATGGCACCTGGACACTTCCTTGTTCTTTCTTTTCATCTCTCCTTTCTCTTCTGAGGTAAAACCTGACATAGTCCAGGCTGTCTTTGAGCTCACCATGTAGCCACGGATGATCTTGAACTTCTGTTTCTACTGCCTCTACCTCAGTGTTTGCCTGTGGTGCTAGAGTTGAACCTTGAGCTTCACAGCGTGCCAGACAGGCAATCTACCAACTGAGCTGCACCACAGCCCCCTTTCTTTTGAGTCACCTAGTTGGAGTATGGCACTATTTTTCTTCCTACATATATTTTCTATGTAAAATATGGCCCAGTTACTATGCTTATTTTAAAAAAGCAGTTGAGGGATGGTTCGTTGTCAAAGGCACTTGCTCACAAGCCTGAAGACCTGAGTGCTAGCCCTGGAACCAACCCCAGAAGATGAAAGGCAAGAACTGACTTCATATGTAGCCACACACAATATACACTTGGAGATTAGGCCAGTGAGTAGCTCCACGGCTTTTGCCTCCAGGTTCCTACTGGTCTGAGTTCCTGCCTTGGATCCCTCAGTGGGGCACAATTTGGGATGTGTTAGCCAAATAAACCTTTCTTCTCCATCTTGCTTTTGGGCCTGGTGCTCATCACAGCAATTGAAACCTAATTAAGACACTCAAATTTTCATGAGTTCTTGGGATGGAACCTGGATCCTTATGTTTATTAGCAAGCACTTATAGACGAACTCCCTATCCCAATTTTCTTATTTTTCAGACAAAGTCTCACTCTGTAGCCCAGGCTGGCCTGGAATTTTCTATGTATCCAAGTTTAGCCTTGGACTTGGGGTAATCCTACTGCTTCAGCTTCCCAAGTGCTGTGACTACAGGTACAGATCACACAACTTGCTACAATCTAGTTGTACTCCTAGGAGTCAAACTAATATGCACAATCATCTGATGTGGAATGTCTTTCTGGATGCTGTGGATATCAATGGATAATAAAGAAACTGTCTTAGCCTATGTCAGGCTTCTTAGAAGTAGGTGGGGAAATCAGAGCATAGATAGGGGAAGTAGGGCGGAGTTAAAGGAGACACCATCCAGCCTCCCAAGAATCAAAGTATAAAAGTAACACCAGGTGAGCCACAGGCCACATGGCAGACAGATTAATGAAAATGGGTTGAATTAAGATCCAAGAGCTAGCTAGCAATGTGCCTAAGCCATAGGCCAAACAGAATGTAATTAACATAAACCTCTGTGTGTTTCTGTGGGTTTAGATCATGGTCTGGACAGGCCAGAAACCTCCTATTATAATCATCTAAAGTCTTTTCACTATAAACAACATCGTGTTTATTTTGAGAGACTTCTAGATTATCAGGCTTTATTCAAACCTATGGATTACAAATGCAAATAAAGGTAAAACTATAAATAAATGTCAAAAGTTTAAGATGTGATGAAAATTTCCTTTGGGTTTCATAAAAATATAAGTATACCCCCAAGACCGTGTTTAATTTTAGTGTGATATACATAAACTACTAAACTATCAACATTATTCTCAACTTCCCTCTATTCACCCACTTCTCAGATGATTATGTGAAGCAGAAAAAGAATTTTCTGTAGAAAGTGTAACCAAAAACTAAAAAGACTTAATACATAAAACGATTTAGCCTTTTCTCTGATTTGTTTTCTGCTTAGATGCACAAAACTATGTTCCACTTCACAATGTGACTGCATTGAAGACATGAGTACTGAACCTCACCCCCTTTAATTCCAATGATGGTGCCTCGGAGGCCGACTGGCACTGAGAAGTTCTCTCTCACATTTACAACACGATCAAAAAGACGGAACTCAGCATCGCGGTCAGGGATGACTCCATGCTGTTGCTCTAAAGGCTGAAAGAAGAGAGCATGATTCTAAGGAAATCTCTTCATCACACTGGAAATCTACTGTCTGTGTGTGGACACAAGGTCTTAGCAGCCCAGGCTAAGTGCCTCAGCCATCTTCCAGGAGAAGCAGTGCTGGGATTCCGGGCATGCCGCCATGCAGGCACGGGACAATTGGTGTTTGCTCCTGTCCAGGTACTTACTCTGTAGAGCAGATGAGGCTTCACCGTCACTCGCACCTTCTTATTATTCTTTCTTTGCTGAAGAGAAAATTCAAATAGAAAATTACAAGACCATTCACCAGTTCCAATATTATGTATTAATAAAGCCAAATAAAGGTATTAACTTTAAGAATACATAAAGTTTTGCACCTGTAGATGTGAAATACATATTAATAAGACTAATACAACCTAAATTCTTAAATCTTGTTATTTTAGGCATTATGCGTGAAGCTGGTTCTCCCCTTTACCTTTAGGAAACTTGGATTATATTGGGGGGTAAGTGCTTTTTACCTGTTGGGCCATCTTGCTGGCCCCCACTTCTTTTGACATAGGGTTTTACTATGTAGACCTGGTTGCCCTGGAACCTGCTGTGTAAATAAGGCTGGCCTTGAATTCACAAATATCCACATGCCTCTCCCTCTCAAATGTTGGGATTAAAGGTAAATGCCAAAGCCCTAAATTCTTATTCATAAGTTTTAAAGTAAGATATTCATATTATAATTAATTTTTAATTTTTTTGGGTCTGTGCATATATGTGCATATGTGTCATGACCTAGAAATGGAGACATGAGAACATCATGAAGGAGTCAGTTCTCTCATCATGGGGTCCTGGGGATTAGAACTCAGCTCACTGATGACAAGCACTTATACCCACTGAGCCATCTCACTGGCCCCAGTAAAGTGTTTTGAAACAAAAACCAGAAAAATTTGAAGTTAGAAGTATACTGAAGATTAATTATTCTAGACTACCCGAGTGCAGTAGTGGGGGGGGGGGGGTAATCAGATTAAGTTTTACAGCATGAGTGGGTGAGGAGGTCTAGGCCAAGTCTCCTACCCAATGCTGGAGGTTAATTTCAGGTCCTTAGTGGTGCTAAGAAAGCACTCTACATGGAGCTATCTCACCAGTCTTGTTGTGAGTACATTTAATGTGTAACTCTTGCCCAACCCAAGAAACAAGCTTACTATGTAAAATATAAGAAGCTTACTTTAATACCAAAGGTTTTATACACACACACACACATAAATATATATATAAAGATTTCTTTATTTATCTATTATGTATAAAGTGTTCTGCCTGCAGGCCAGAAGAGGGTGTCAGATCTCATTACAAATGGTTGTGAGCCACCATGTGGTTGCTGGGACTTGAACTCAGGACCTTTGGAAGAGCAGCTAGGGCTCTTGCCTGCTGAGCCACCTCTCCAGCCCAGAAGATTATATTTTGTTTTGAATTTTATATAATGTAATTTTTTCTAAAAAGAATTATCAACAATAACACAAAGAATAGTCAACAAAAGTGTTTTGACATGAGGTTTCACTCTGTAGCCCGTGGCCTCAGCCTTCTGAGTGCCGGGATCACAGACACCAGTCATCATGCTATGCAAAGGAAGGTTTATATTAGAGAAAAGAAAGTATGAGGCATTAACTACGAAAACATTATCAGAGTGTAAGTGTACACTCATGTCTTCACCTTAGACCACATAACTCAGAACCAGGTGGTTGCTTTTTTGTTTTTGCTGACAGTCTGGAATTTATTCTGTCATTAAAAAAAAAAAAATCAATAATACTCCTCCCAAACATTGAGAGGAAAGGGGAAGGAAAAAGGGATTGGATTCCTAAGGACATAATGATTGTTAAATGAAGTCTTTTCTTTCTAACCCTTTTAAAACACGTTTCTACACTCAAGATCATAAGACAGACTAAGACAGTTAACAAAGCCATCACTTTTCAGTCCTCTAGGCAGGAGGGAATAGAGTACAGAAGAGTAAGTTAAACAGCTGCACGGACTTTCAGTCTTTGCTCTGGGAGCTAGCTACCGACAGCTGTTTTGCTCCTAAGGTTCTATTTTGTAGTCACACCTGGCCATGAAGGAGGCTGGGGAGTACAGTCTGGGAAATGTACACTAGTGAAAACTTACAAAACAACTGTTACAAAAATAATAAAAACTAGGTTGATGTGGGATATAAAATTGTGAGGTGCCCCATCTACCCCTTTGCTGGTTTCCAGTCTCACAACTCCTATTTCTATGCATACACTTGACTTCTCATAAGCACATGCTCTCTCTGACAACTTCTGAACCTAGATTTTTCATCCACAGCTCGTATAGTCAAGTTTACAGGCATCTTCTAAAGGCCTGGTTATCTATAATTCTGACGACTTATAGTTAAAACGCACGCATTCATACTGACAAAAATATATATAATTAAATATTTTTTCTAAATATGATATGTTGTGTATACATATATGTAATTTTGCTTTTAAATTTCATTTTAAAGTTTAAAGTAAATTAATATTTTTTTATTTAAAAATACATGAATAAAAACTTTTCCAAGAGATGGAGAAAAATAAGTAATAAAGGTTCCTGGCCAAGAATAGTTACATCTAAGCAAGTGTCACTTCTTGGCATGGCTTTGCACTTTAGAGGGTAGTTTCTCAGCTTATCCATCATGGCCCTGTCACAACTGCAGATGGAGTACAATGCTGCCGCTCACTTGCTCAGAACTCAAGGAACTGGGAATTGTTCTGGGCTTTGTATAGGCATCTCCTGGATATCAGAACCAAACAGACCCAGCCTCCTTTTCCTTTCACTCCTACCTAGTAAAGCCTCCCAAGTTCTGGAATCACAAATGGAAGCAGCATAGAATCCTCTGTACCCAAAAGCACTCACTGGCCTGTGTATAGATGTTTGCCTGAGAGTATGTAAATAAACCACATGTATGCAGTGTCTGCAGAAGAGGTTGTTGGATCCTTTGAAAACGAAGTTATAGATGGTTTTGAACAACCATGTGGGCGTTGGGAACTGAACTGGGGTCCTCTCCAAGAGTACCAAGTGCTCTTAACCATGGAACCAGCTCTCCAGTCCCTGGTCTGAATAATTAAATTCCTAGGGCTGAGGGTGCTATCTCAGTGTTAAGATCCTTACCTAATTCACGGAATTGAAAAAAAAAAAAAAAAAAAAAAAGGGACAGAAAACAATTCTCTTGACTGAGTCTACAAAGTACTGCAGCTGTGGTTTCGTGGCCGTCACCACAGTGTCTGTGTGTACTACATGGAAATCCAAACACCAGGGCCACTGCCCTTCACAGCAGCTGCCTACGGTGAGGTTTCCCTGTGTAGCCCTGGTTGTCCTGGAACTCACTCTGACTCTGTCTTTACTTCTAGAGTGCTGAGATGATGGGCATGCACCCCCATACTTGGCTTGATGTGGTGCCAGGATCAAGGCTTTGTGTATTCTAGGAAAGCTCTCTATCAACATTCCCAGTCCTGAAGAGACCATGTTTTATCCCAGCTGATCTTACTGATGATCATGATTTATGAGGTAGGTATTATTTAGTACTAATTTACCAGTGATGAAATGGAGGCATGAAAAAATTAAAATAATGAAAAGGAATGTTAAGTTCACAGTGGTAGGAATGGCTTAAGCCTAAGTCTTCACTGGCTTTGCTAGTACTTCAAAAAAGAAAGTATGTTATCAAGGCATCATTAATAAGAAGGCAAATTAAGAGAAATTAAAGTTTAAAAAAAAAACCAACATAACCAACCCACTTCTATTGTACTATTTATTTAAAAAAATAGGTTAAGTCAACCATATGTTTATTGCTTTGAAAGAGAAGAATTGAAAGCCAAGAGAGGTGTGTGTGTGTGTATTCATACACGCGCGTGTGATAAATGTGGAGGTCGGAGGACAACTTTTGGGGAGTTGATTCTCTCCTTCCACCATGTGCATCCAAGGGATTGAAATCACGTCATCAGCCACCTTCACCCACAGAGTTCTTTCACTAGCTCTGACTGTCTTTAAAGAATATAATTATAATAATAAGAAAGAGAAAATCATTATCTCTCATTCACAAACTTCCTATTGTAACTTGAATATAAAAACTAGAAATAGTACAAAGAAACAAGTTTTAAAATTAGTAGTCTTGGTGTGCTGAAGAATACTTGTACATATCTGTTTAACTCGCTAATGGCTGCTGGAGATGCTGCAGCATTAGTGAGAACCCTTAGGTACATACATTGGTTGGCTGAAACATAAACAAATGGTAACAGTTGCTCATTAACTTCAGCTTCTCATCACTAATCATGGTTAATGAAAATCAATACCTTGCTCTTCTCAACTTCTTCCTCAATTTTTTCAACAATGGCTGCATCCAGAATGTGTAAATCACAAGAAGAACGGGATAGAGTGCTGACAGGATGTCCTTTTAGCCAAGTAATAATTTCTTGAACCTTCTCAGCACTACAATTAAAAATAGTAGTAATTTTTCACGCTGATTAAAACTGAGGGTTTACATTAGTGATCTGGAATGGTGAATGATCAGATTTAAGAAATTAAAGCAAAAATAAAATAATATAAAATAAGAGGTGACATGAGCTGAACTTCCAAATGGAAACCTGGAATTGAACTACAAGGCAGTAAGCCCACAAATCTTGCTTACCCGTTCTCATTTTCTCCAGGCCAGATGTCATCTTCATAGAACACATCCTCTTGGCTGTTTTTGGCTATATAACTAAACAGTTCTGGTGCTCTAGTCAACAAAGAAACAAAATATTGCTTTAAAATATGCAATTATCTTCACATAAACTTCCTTTAAGTGATTCTGGATTCTAATGGGGACACACGGAATACACTGAGGATTATTACATATTACTAAGGGGTGTAAATAAGGATGGGGACTGAACGATCTCATTGAGCACTCCTATAGCTCCAGGGAAAATCCCACTGCTTAACATACACCATGATGACTCTGATTCTGCTTTGATTAAAACTGAGGGAGCAGGCGCATGAACACAGTATATGTGGGTTCATTTTTTCCCCTTTTTTAGAGACAGGGTTCCTATGTAACCCAAGCTAACCTCAAACATATAATCCTCCTACTCCAGCTTTCTCAGTGCTAGAATAATAACTGTGCTACAATAACATAAAAGTTTTAAAAATTAATTTTCTAATTTTTGTAACAAAGCTTGAGTAATTTTGTAACAAACCTTTCATAATGCAGAAAATTAAAAAAGTTTACAAATTTCTTCTGATTTTCTTCAAAATTAGATTAACAGTTTACAAATTTCTTCTGATAGTCTTCAATGTTAGATTTCTTTGAAATCATCTAGAACACGCAGACGCATCTAAGCAGATTAAACACATCTCTGATCCTTCCCATGCACTAAAATAACAATAAAGTAGAAAGCGGGACATAGACCCAAAAGAGAGAAGAGAAATGGAGCATGTAATGTCCTCTGGTCAGGGAACACACTTTTAGAAATTAGACACAACCGATGAGATTCAGCTGAACTGATGAATAAATAAGCAGAAGAAACGAACAGGGCGGATCAAAGAGCAGCTGCCAATGACAGAAGTCACACCACTTCTGGCCTGGTGTCTCAAGCGCTGTGCTCCCAGTGCAGTTCTCACCTGTGAACTAGCGATGCACAATACATTTACACGAGAAGACTTGGCAAACAGAAAAGTCTTAAGGGTTTTTTCAACCTATAAACTCACTGACTATGGTCTTCAGGCATATTTCATAGCACTTATACTGAAGATGTGTACAGCAAGCAGCTGGAATAGTTGTTTACTTGTTACCACCCTGCACTGATACGAGTCAGTCAAGAAATACCCTAGCTTTGGTTCTACCAGACAGAGCAGTCGGGGAGGGATGGTGTGAGGGGCAAAGGGCAAGTGCTGTGCTTATGTGGAATTCATGCACATGCAGACAGCATATAGATGTTCCTTCTCTAGAAAGCAGACTCTGAGCGGGAGACTTGTGAAATGAACACTTGTGGATAGAAAAGGAAAAGCAGCATAACTGGGCAATGGGAACAGGAAGGCACTGAGCTGTAAACTGCTCTCAGTGAACTTCCTGGCCAGTGCCACAAAGGTCCCACACTGGGTTAGCCTGTCACATTTGTCCTGGCTGGGGCAGGCAGGTTACCTTGGCTTTTGTATTTCCTAGATCAGGCACTGTGTTGTGGAAAGGGAACATGACTCTAGGTGAGGTAGTCCTCATCCACAAAATTCCAGAAGAGAGCTTGCAGGCAGCAGGCTGTAGCAGCATTACTACTACAGGGGAAAAGAGCCTCCAGTCTAGGAAAGATCTGGGGTGGCTGGGAAGTAATCACAGAATCGATGGGGCAACAAAGTCAATTTCACCTGGTTAATTTCCAGAATCCTAGCAGTCAGTTTTGTTCCTTACATCCATCATGCAAGGAAGAGACTAGAAGAGACCTCTCTAGGAAAAATAAGCCAGTTAGAGAGAAGATATACATATAGGGTGATGGTATTAGAAGGTCATTTTTAGAAATAGTAATGGCCCATGTGATAAGCCTCACCCAAGCGCACTAAATTCCCAACAGGCTTTTTGGTACATCTTGTTAAATACAGACACCAAGAAGTATTAGAAAGTGGAGGGGAAAAAAAAATCTCTAACATAAAAGGTGCAATAAATCAAGTAGGGGAGAAAAAATAATTTGGAGAAAATGGAAATAAAAAGACATTTAGGTGTTTCAAAAATGCCTTTAAGTCTAGCTGCAGTGGATGTGGTGCATTCTTCTGGCCTCTGAAGGCCTCAAACATGTGGCACATGCAGACACATTAAAACAAAGACTCCACTCATCATATTCATATGCATCATATGATGGATGTATGTTAATGCATGCCCATAATATTAGCACTCAGGAGGCTGAGGCAGGAGAATTACAAGTTTCAGGTTAGTTTGTACTCTCTTTGAGTTTGAGGCCAGCCTGGGGTGCAGAGTATCATACTGGGAGGAGGCCTTATCCTTAAAAACAAAAATAAAAGACCCAAACCAGCCAACCAACCAGCTAACTAGCCATCCAAAAATACGATGAAACTGAAGATATCTCCTAGAACAGTACACTATGGAAAGGGGATGAGAAGAAGTGAAGAAAGAGACGGAAGGAGTAATCCAGGAGTCCCACAAGGAAAAAAAATAGAAAAAAGGTTGATTTTTATCAATTATTAAAGAAATATCTTAAGGCAGACTCCTACTGATAACTGTAAGGGTTATCAGTTCTAGGGGCTAACCAACAAAAGAGATGGAGAAAAGGTCTGTGCCAAGGCATATGTCATCACAATAAACAGAAGTGGCAGAAAGAGTCCAGAAAATGAAAATACGTCACTAAAGAGATGGCTTACAAGTTAAGAGCACTGGCTCATTTCCCAGCACTCAAGGGGCAGCTCAGAGCCATCTATAACTCCAGTTCCAGAGATATGATACCTTCTTCTGACCCTCCATGGGCACTAGGCAACACAGCAGTGCACAGACAAAAATGCAGACAAAACACTCAGGCACACAAATGACCTACAACAATGGTACTTTAGAAAATGCACAGAGTTCACGACACAATCAATCAAGGACTCGCAGGACTTACCAATGGCGGTGAAGGAGACAAGAGAAGAATGGAGCAGAGCTTTCTACCTCGACAAGCTACCACTAAGTAGGAGGAAAGAAAACAAACATTCCCAGACACAAACCCCTCATCCTCACTCCCAGACGCTCCTGGGGCTAAATGTAACATCAACATGGTGATATAAAGACCAAGGGATGGGAGCCAGAAAATAAACGAATTTGTGTGGGGACACAGAGATAGTGTCTCTGGACTCAGAGCTGGGAAATAAACTGAGTCCAGGATCAGCTGAAGTAGAGACCGAAGGTTTTCAAGCAGAGATAGAAGAAAGAACCCCTAATCTATAGGGCAGAATTTTTGGCGTAGTTAATATGTATGTGTACAGATAGCATCAAAAAAGCATAGTGAAAATAAAAATGTGGACAGGGAAGAAAATGTAATCATAATATGACGCGGTCCAGCTGTGAATATTTATCATAATCATGTAAGCCTTATGAATTTAACACAAAATGTAATAAAAACTGTATGAAATATGTTCATTTCTATAGGAAACTGAGAGAATGAGGAAGAGCCGAAACTCACAGAGAGCCCTTTCACAATGGGAAATCAATGGATATGTGACGGCTAGAAAAATAAAACTTTACTTCAGTTCAAACATAGCCCTGGACATGCTAGGCAGGAGCTCTGAAATCTCCTTAAGATTTCTGAAAGAAAAAGATGTCCCAGTGGAAATTTGGAAATGAGCACAGAAACATGCTCTATTTTAATATGGCAATATGGAACTGAATCACTCCTGCCCCCTTTAGAAGATACGGGATAGACGGTTCCGTGTATAAAGGTACCTGCTTCTCGATGATGTGAGCCTGATCTCAGTTGAATTCTTGGAACTCAGTCAAGGTAGAGGAGAACTCCCTTGACAAGGTTGTCTTCAGACTGTCCCACTGCATGGTGGGACATACACCTTCGTATGTGTATGTGCACTCTCGTGTGCATCCATACACATGCACTAATAGTAAATTTTAAATGCTATTTTAGAATAAAGAGTATGGCTTTATTTGGAAATGGGGTTCTAATAGACACAACTATTAGTGAGGGCTCTCATCCAATACGACCAGAACCACTGTAAAGAGGAGAAAGGAAGACAGACACAGAGGAAAACTCAGGTGTCACTTGAAGATAGAGGATTGGAATGATCCATGTACAAGCCAAGTAACACAAAGGTACAGGAAAGTAAGAGAGCTAGGGGACCATAATGCCACTGAAGCCTTCATTCTGGTTACCAGAACTTTGAGGTAAAGTTCACCTTGGAGCAACCAGCTAGCTTGTGGTACTTTATTATGAGAGCCCTCTGAACCCAACACAAGGACAAGAAGGACAGAAACCTGTGCAACAGTAGGAAGAATATTAAGTGTAAAGCAGAAGTAAAAATATTAACTAACTATTAAGGCCTCACAGAGCCCAGGTTGACCTTAAATGCAATTGCACAGGTAAGAATGGCCACCGACTCCTGATCCTTCTACCTTTACCTCCCTGTGCTGGGGTTAGGTGACCATACCTAGTTGTTGCTGTACATTTTTCTGAAGGACATAATCTCCCTTTCAAATGGATATGATCCAGGCAGAATAAGCAGTGCGGGCCTGAGCCAAGAGGCGAGTTTGCTGGACTCACCTTTCTATGTACTCTGCAAGAAGCTGCTCGGCTGCCGATGAGTACATCCACTCACTCCCAACTTTCTTTGTATACCCGGGGACTTCCTCATTTTTCTTGTTGAATTTGAGATTTAAACCCACATTTGCTTTATGGTCTCCATGAGGGCTAAATTTAAACCACACACACAAGTGTTTCAAAATTTGTTCAAAAATAGTTTTTTTTTTAAACAGTGCTAGAGATTAAATCCAAAGCCCTATGCATGCCAGACAAGCAGTATACCACTTAGCTATATTACCAACCCCAACAATCATGTTCAACTTTTAGAAAAGCTCAGATTTGATTGTTCTACATTTAGTTTGCATGGTTATTAGTAATTAGTAGTAATTAAAAAACTACAGGACAAGTTTTAAACTCCAAGTTAAGAAAGCATATACATACGTTATGTAATTAGAGAAAAGGAACAAATAACAAAATTCACAAATATATTCCTGAGGCTCACACACACCCTCTGATACCTTTTTTCAAGGTTAGCTGCTAGAAATATAAACGGCTTCTGAAAGCATCTCAAACATATGCCGTTCATGTAAAGGACCACCACTGGAGGAAGTTATGGCTAACTTAGTCCACAGTCATTAATTGGAGAAAACTAATACCGAGAGAGTAAGCATTTAATCTCTATATTTAACTTTCTGCCGCTTTAAGCAAATATCCCTAACACAAACTTACTTTCTCCTAGATCCTCTTCCAATAAAAATACTTCCTGTAAACCTTGAAACAAGGTATCCACTCACTCCAAGGCGACCGGCCAACACATATCCTGGGTTGTACTTTATAGAGTATTTCTTTAAATATAAAAATAAAGAGGTCAATTATGGAAATACATGTTTGCATTAAGTACTATCTGGTTACCTTTGACATGTGGATTTTGGACCCTTGGTCCCCCACCCCTTCTCTTTCCCTTTAAAGCTGTCTTTCTAAGGATGAATGGAGGAGTAGGAGGCCCAGTATGTAAATCTGTCTCAATAAAGAAATTCCGTAAGCCTAAACAGAAAATTCTTCACACAGAATTTTTTAAAACTAATTTTCATATCTTAATCAGGACTAGCTAGCAAGTACATGGAATAAAAGGCCTCAGAAATTACTTCTCTGAAGTAAAACCTAAGTACATGATCAAAACAGCTCCAAGTGAGGGGTGTAGAAAGTGTCCTTCTAATATGAATGTAAGTTATCTTTTCCACTAATATTTACTATTGTATGATGGTCAAAGTCAGACAAAAGAAAACTTAATTTGTGTAGTTAATAACTGTGAAAGAAAAATAGAAAACTGACCAGAATATATTGTATGAAAAAAATCTATTTTCAATTAAAAAATAAAATATATCAAGTGTCAGAACAAAAGAAAAGACAAAGTATCAGATGGGTTAACTTTTAACTAGGAAGAAAACAATATGCAAATCTAATACCAAATATCTACTCCTTATATGATGCATATAGAAAGACACTAATTTTTATTCATAGTCTAATACTTTGTAAGAGAGAGAGAGAGAGGGAGACTGTTTCATGTAGCTCAGGTTGGCCTTGAACTTGCTATGTGATAATCCTGAACTTCTGATTCTCTGGCCTCCACCTCCTAAGTGCTGGGATGATAGGAATGGGCCACGAAGCTGGTTTCTGCAGTGCTGGGGCCTGAACCCAGGGAACCTCATGGAGGCTAAGCAAGCACTCTACCCAATGAGCTACATCCCTAGCCCCAATAGCTTATATTCTTACTTTATGCTTATAGAGAAATATTAAAATGTTTTCACCAACAAAATCAATTTCTTGGTGTTGGTAAGAAATTAATTAAACCAGCCACCATTTATTTATTTACTTGATCATACGAATCTACAATAATGTCTAACAGGTAACTGCTTTTGGTGGGCTGGAATATCAAATGACTATAAAATATACAATTATGTTAATGGCCAAGTGTGGTGGTACATGCCCATAATTCTAATACTTGGAAGACAATGGCAGAATGGTCAGGAGTTCAGGATTATCTTTTGCTACTCAGTGAGTTAAAGGCCAGCCTGGGCTACAGAAAATATTTCCTCAACTCTCACATAGACACACAGGACATGGTTGTTTAATAAGAGTTACCATCAGATTTAGTAATTAAAATATAGAACAAGTATGCTTGGTAAAACAGATCAAAATAATTAAGGTGGTATTAATAAGCACTTTGAAATGTATAGAGGCATATTCAGTTATGATAACTGGCATAAGTCACTAGCATTTAGAGCACAGGGGCAAAATGTCCTATTTACATAGCTGCCATAGAGACAAGTATCCTATTCAAGTACTAAGGATACTTAATCTATTTGACAATTCTAAGCTGTGCTATAACTAAGAGTTAATGAAAATCATCAACCATGCCCTAGAAAACAAAAATTCTGGATAAAACACTGGAGAAAAGGAAGCCAGAGTGGAAGGAACACCTTATGTGCTCTCCTCTATACAAGTCCAGCTTATTTATCTAACGGGACACCCGATGCCTTCTGATCATGTCATCTGAATTCTTTCTCTAACAGAGTTGACAGCAAGCTTTTCAGGGGCACCTCTACCTTCTATACTTAAAGTTCCCTCATGGGTATTCCGATCCTTAATGCCTTAAGTCAGATCATGACAATACAAAATAAACACCAATTAATAATGTAATTTATGCATTTTTTTTCTAAAGAACTACATATGTGTATATACTGTTTCAACGCTAGGTATTAAATTTGGGTACTTAACATGCTATGGTAGGCAGGTATGAATAGATATACTTGAATTACGGGGATATATTTATACTTTCCCATATGTTTTAGAATGCATGTTTACGAATGGGCATGCATGCCACAGTGGATGTGCAGAGGATAACCTTGGTGCCATTTTTCAGATGCCATATACTTGAGATTTTTCTTTTGTGAGGCAGAATTTCTCACTAAGCCTGGCATTTATCAATTAGGCTCAGCTGGCTGGCAAGCTAGCCCCAGCCACCTGTCTTCCAGTACTGGCAGTACAGTATGTGCCTTTAGCCCATTTAAAAAAATTATTTATTTTTATTTTACGTGCACTGGTGTTTTGCCTGCATGTATGTCTCTGTAAGGGTGTCAGGTCTCCTAGAACTGAGCTACACAATTGTAAGCCGCCATGCGGGTGCTGGCAACTGAATCCAGATCCTCTGGATGAACAGTCAGTGCTCTTAACTGATGAACTATTTCTCCAACCCTAAGTCCAGTTTTTAATTCATGGATATTGGGATATAAACTAGGGTTTTCATGCTTCAATAAAAATAATTTACTGACTGAAATATCTCTCTAACCTCTTATACTTATTCTTAAATTAAATATTGAAATTATTTTTAAAAAGTTTATTCCAAACAATACCAACTATTGTACTTACATGCTGGTTCTGTATTAAAGCATCGAGATTTGGTTCACATGGAATGTTGAAAACCACACGAATCCTACCTTCTGTAATCACGTCACTCGAATCCTGAACCTGGGGGCAGGGCAATCACACTGTTTTAATCTTTCCATCACGTTTTTTTCTCCTTATTTGAATGATACTCTTCTAAAATAGAATTCTATTATCATAAAATTAGACAGTGGAAATCTTACTATAATTTCTAACAGGATTTTAAAATATTGTAAGAGTGAGCCATTTTATATTTGTTCCAATAGGTGTTAATCACATAGAAAATTAACTTACTTTAGATAATTTTAAATTACCCAAATGCTGCAAGTAATGTTTAGAAGCATTGCTCTAGATTCACTCATTGTTATACTATAGCGAATATGTCTAACAATTATAGACTATGTGCATATGTACATGCATATAACATCAACAATAATTTACTATACTACTACTACTTCTAGTGTTTTGGAATAGGGTTTCAGTATGTATTTCCAGGTTAGCTTTGAACTCATTGTGTTGTGTAAGCTGATCTCAAACTCGGTGACCCTCTGCTTCAGTTTCCTGAGTGCTGGGATTATAAGCATGCACTACAATCCCCAAGTCCCTTCAATGCTATGACGATACTTTGAAAACATTGTGTCCTTTACCTCGAAATATTTTAGTGTATATTATTAGGAAAGATATTTTATTATAAAACAACAGTATCACTATAGATCTATAAATTTACATTGAAATGAAGTCTTAGCTATTCTAATTTTATCAATGACCCCAATTATGTCCTATGCAGAACTCTTTTCTCCATCTCCAAGCTAGCATTAGATATTGAACTTAGCTGTCTTCTTGCTATCGAGGCAGGTAATGCCATGTAGCCTCATCCTCCCAAATGACAAGATTGTAGACACTATTAAGCTATGTTCCCAGCCCCTAGCTGTATATCTAGTATCCTTTAATATAGACTATATCCAGATTGGTGTGTGTTTTAAAAACAATGTAAGTATTTTGAAGAATAATTTGTTTCTCACTTTCCTTCTGCCTTTCTCCTTTGTGTAATACTGGAGATTAAGAACAGGATGTTAAGCAAGCACTGTGCCACTCAACTACAGCATGTTCCCTTACATTCTTTTGTTTGTTTTTTGTAGTGGAATTATATGCAGAGGAGTATTAGTTTAAGATGTCTTATGTTTGTTTATGATGTGGGATATTTGTTCAATGATGCGAAACTGTTACATTCTTTTATGTTGCATTTATTTAACTCTGTAAAGCTGTGTTAAAAGCCTGTATAAAACAGCTAATTGCTCTAATAAAAAGCTGACTGGCCAATAGCAGGGCAGGAGACAGAAATAGGCAGAGTGGATAAATAGGAGAGAGGAGAGAGGAGGGAGGAGGCGGACACCAGGCGCAGCCACGCAGCCAGCCACGGAGTAAGGAGGTAAGAAAAGATACATAGAATAAAAAAAAAAAGGTAAAATCCCAGGGGCAAAATATATTTAAAAAGAAATGGGATAATCTAAGAAAAGCTGGCTAGAAACAAGCAAAGCTAAGAGTTACCATTCATAAGTAAAAATAAATTTCTGCATATTTATTTGGGAGTTGGGTGGCAGGCCCTCAAAAGAGTATAAGACAAAAACCAAGACCCACTACAGTTATACATTATGCCATGATATCCTCTACGTGATGTGTCCATGTTAGGGCATCATATCTTGAGGTACAGAGCATCAGTCAATTCCTCGCCGTTACTATCACACTGTCAACATGCTGTTCAACTTCTCTAGTGAGCAATTATAGTTTTTGTTGCATTTGTAACTAATCAACAGTCTTTGAAAAGACAATCTTAAGATCATGAAAAATTTGCTTAACATAAAATTTGAACCAGTTTGACTCATTCTTCTATGACTCAATTAAAAAAAAATGATTTTTCAACACTAGCATTCTCTCCATACTCATTTTTGTGCTTGTGGTCTAGGGGTCAAACCTCCTGACCTGGGCAAGGTAGGCATTTCACTGACCTATGTCCACAGTAGAATCTTTTCTTGTTTTATCTTTTTATTATTAACATGCAATGCAAAATTCTTGATTTCCCTCGGTAACTTCTAATCTGTTACTGTACTTAACTATTCTGCTCCTGGAACTATTAAGGTCTGACCACTAGGAGCCTTCCACCTTGATCTCATGCTTACTGGCATGCCTTTCATTCTCCTGAGCACTTTTACTTTGTGGCATCTGATGTATCAAGTTCATTTTGTATCTTCCCTGCTCCAGACCTAGAATCAGATACTTTAGTGACAACGACTGACTATTGTTTATAGTGTTAGCATCAAGATCCAGTACTGTGTATGGTCACTAGAGTGTCCCTGTCTTAATCTTTTCTAAAACAGAGTTAGAAAAATATGCATGTATACACACAAACATGTGCCATATGCACCTTGCTTTAGAATTCCCAACAGTACCACCAATCGGTCCCCCATAGGCTCTTATTTTCTCTTATTTCATTATCTGTATATGCTATTTCCTGTGTGAAAAGTAAAATTATTAAATACATCAGTGCATTTAAAAATTCATTCATCCTGTACCTAAAATCTACTTAAAATAATTTTATAATTGCTTTGGATATAACCCAATAAACAAACCAAGTGGGGGAGCCATACACTTTTAATCTCACTAAGAGGCAGAGGCAGGTGAATCTCTGAACGTAAGGCCAGCCTGGTCTACAGAGTGAGTTCCAGGATAGCCAGGGATACATAGAGAAACACTTTCTAAAATCTTAAAACCTCCAAACCCAAACCAGATTATAATTTTTCCCCACTGCCTAATCATCTGCTTGTCACTACAGTTAAATACTATGCTCTTAAGTTACAGGAGTGAATTCTTTATGTTTCCCCTTTAGTACTACATTATATTTTACACTTAAGACAAATAGCTGTATTAATAAAAAGTTAATTAGAAAATTGAAACTAACTTCTCCGGTGCAGCCATAATAAGGAGTTCCCAGCATAAAAACCATACTTCTCTGAGGAAACAAATCATCCAGTGTTTTGATGTTAGAGAAACGAGAATCAAAAGCTCGGATGTCCTATACAAAATAAAATATAAAAGTTACTCACCACAGCTAGTATTTCTAAAGCCTGCATATCATAATCTTTCTTTTCTTATGCGATCAAATCTGTCCTGTCTGAAAATGCCAAATAGGAGGAATTTCTATTCAATAATACCAAAACCTAAAATATACTGACTTGTTATATCACTCTCTCTTCAAACATTTATACACTTCATTTACTTCATAGCACCACTGGTGGCAGACATTTGCTATTAACCTCATTTTATGAAGACAGGTACAAGAGGTGATGAATCTTGTCCAAGGTCACACAGCAAAGAGCCACCTCAGACAATCTGTGCTCTTAATTACTACATTTTATTTCTCAAATTACAGGTTAGTACAGATAGGAGCATCCCCTTATCCCCCTCTACACTATGTACGTCTGAAACCACAGTCAGTACCAAAACCTCTACTTTTTTATACTTACATATCTATGACAGAGCTTTCTTTATACATTAGATAACAGTGAAAGGTAACAGTAATAGAAGACTAAAACTATGTGAATGTGGTCTCTTCCTTTCAAAGTGTCTTGCACTATACTCATGTTTCCCTTCATGTGATGATATAATGATGCGTGCCTCCATGATGAAATGTGGTGCACAATGTGGACATATTCTCCAAGCTTAAAGAGGAGCAGCAGAGCAAAGCAAACACTTCCCTTTACAGTTTCATGAAAGGAGTGCTCACTCTTACCATCTGTAATGGGACCATCCTGAGCATACGAGAAGAGCGCATGTTAACTGCTAGGGCATCACTCCTACACTCTGGAGCCATGCAGTAAGCAAATGTTACCATGCACCATGATGCCATGACAGCTGAGACTCTACTCAGTGGGTGCGCCTCACAGCACGGATGCACTAGACAAAGAGTTTCTATCCGAGTGACAGACAAGATTTGTCTCAATCTTCAGAATGTTGATCAATTTAAAACACATAAATTGTTTAATTTTGGGCCCTTCGAGGTACTATTTTTAGATCTTGGTTGAATAAAGGTATCCAAACACCAGCCTTTGGAAAGGGTACTTACTGTCCCCTTACAATATTGATATTATGCATACAAAGGCAAAAAGCCTTTAATAAGTCATTCATCTATTTCTGGAAGAAAGAGTCTTGATGTGCAGTCTCTCTACACTCTCTTGCTCCAGCTTCCTAAGTGCTAGGGCAACAGGTGTTGTTACTACACCTGCTTTGTCACTACACCCGGCTAAGGTCGGCATTTTTGAAGAATAAAAAATGTCAAACATTTTAAGAATGGTGTGTTCTAGAAACTTTATTCTAGAAAGTAAGTTCTTAAAATCTACCATATTAAGCACGGTGACAGACACCGGTAATCTCAGGGCTTGGGAGGCAGAGGCAGACAGATCTCTGAGTTCAGGAACAGTCTGATTATTGTGGTGAGTTTCAGGACAGCCAGGGCTCTATAACTGACAGAACCTGTCTCAAAAACAAACAAACAAATCCAAACAACAACAACAAACCCAAAACCCAGTGAACTAATCAAAGAAACAACAAAAAAACTACCCTAAAAGCAAAACCATGTTCCTACTTGTACATGCTAAGTGGGCACGGAATAATCCTTATGCAGAATAACATTAAAACATTCAATAAAACCAAAATCAGAACAGAATCACTTATTTAATATGTGTTTGTGTCACAGGACAACTTTAGGAGCTGGTTCTGTACTTCCACCACATGGGTTCCAAGGACTGAACTCAAGTCCTCATGCTTGGTTGCAAACACCCTGACCTGCTGAGTCATCTGAGCAGCTCCAAAATGATGTATTTTGTAAAATATATATACACACACACATATATGCATAAAGGTATTTATATATAATAATTTTGTTATTCTATATTATTACTTTATACATAAAAATATTAATTATTGTGGCTGTCTTTTTTCTTTTTCTTTGCATTGTTGAGTCTTCAAACATCTAGGACTTCATAAATGCTAAGCAAGTATCTATCACTGAGCTGTATCTCTAGTCCTTAAAAATTTTGAGAAATGTTCTTGCTAGGTTGGCCAGCTGACTGCAGTGGCCATCAACTATTTGGTTTAGACAGACCTTGAACTTGTCATCTTTATCCTTCACCCTCCCAAATAGGATTACAGGCTTGGGCCACCAGACCCTGCTGCCATATTTTAAGCCAAGTGTAACAGTGCACATAACGAAAGGATTGAGACTCGGGGAAGCCTACCTTAACAATAGTTTGATAGACAAAAGGAAGAATCTGTTTTGACCATTGTTTTTCCAGATGAACTTCACCATTCTGATTGATTTGATATTTACGACCTGTGAGCAACTGAGCATATACAACAGCAGATGTTTCATTTATTATTATTCCCTTTCTCCTTAGGTATCTAAAGGAAAAATAAAAAAGATATATATATATAGAAGTATGCATGCAGTCCCAGTGATAATCATGAATCAAACCAACTATTCACAATCAAACACTTACATACACTCAAATAAATACACAGCAGTCCTCATTACCTTAAAAAACAGTGGTTCTCAACCTTCTGGAGGCTGCGACCTTTTCATATAGCTCTTCATGGTATGGAGACCCCCAGCCATAAAATTATTTTATTGCTTCTTCCTAACTGTAATTTTGCCGCTGTTTTGAATTGTAAAGTAAGTATCTGTGTTTCCTGATGGTCTTAGGCGACCCAGAAGTTGAGAAGCACCGCCATAAACTTTACGGTATTGATTTTTAGTCTGTGGACCATTTCTCTACTGTCTATGTGACTGAATGAGAAATCAATCTGTAAAACTCTAGAACTTCCTTCTTGAAGGAAGGCTAAACACACACACACACACACACAATGTAATAAAAATTTTAAATTTAAGAGAAAGTGGAAAAAAAAAAAGGCACCTTGTAATTCACCAAACAAAGGAGTATTTTAAGTGTTACTCATTGCAAAGGCTCATTTGTTCCATTTATAGGTGATATTTTCATGATTATCTTAACCTTACTGATTCTATTGGCTTTCGATTAAAATTTGCATACCTTTCAATACTCCAATACATTTCTTGAAATGGCTTTTACAATTCTCAGTCTCTGCATCTGTGTTTTCTTGTCACACATATCTGGCCCTGAGCTAAGAAGATTGAATCACTGCGTGGTTGTCTTGCCCCAGTTTCCCCAGTGTAGTAACTGAAGTTGTGTGCTGTCTTGCTCAACTAAGTCATTTTTTAACATGTATTTATTTAATGTGTGTGAGTATTTTGTCTGTGTACCATGTATGTGCCTGGTGCCATAGAGACAGAAGAAGGCACTGATGTCCTGGGACTGGAGTTAAAGAGTTAGTGAATTACTACATGTGGTCTTTTAAAAAAAGCCAGTATTCTTATCCTCAAATTCTCCATGACACTCACTGGTCTGAAATTCCTTGTATTTCTTTAGTCCAGTTTGACTGTTCTTTATCTGTAAGTTGGATGACTTTGGATGGTGGAGCAGTTTTTCCCAAATAAACCTTCTGTGTTCCTGGAGGTTCTTCTAAGTAAAACCTTAGAAATAAAAACAAAGTAGAAATTATGTAAACCCAAATTTGTACTTTAAGTTAGAGTTTTTTGCAGGGTTGGTGTTCATAGAAAACTAATTTTGCATGATACAATTGCAAAATCAACCCCCTCCCAAACCCAATCCTTTTTTGAATACAGCAATATAAATTGGAGAATAAGATGTGTGGAAATTTCCTATGTTGGCATACTGGTATATTCCTGGATGCCCAGTTACTTGAGGAGCTGAAGAAAGAGAATGTCTTGAGCATGAATTTGAGACACCTGTGTTACCTTGAGAAAAGATGAATTATTCAGGTATAAACATAACAAGATAATATATCATTATTGTAGTGAAAAGATAAAAACGTATCAAGCCTTCCCAAATTCATCTATAAGTATGAAAATGTTTCTTTTTCTTGTTTTTTAAGTCTTCTTCCCTTCCTCTCCCCTTCTCCCCTTTCAGCTCCATCTCACATTCAATATGGAGGCTGGCTACATAGGACGGGCTAGCTTTGATCCTCTACATAGGACGGGCTAGTCTTAAATTTGTAGTGATTTTCATACCCCAACACAGAGTATGAGCAATTATATCCTTTAGGTTTAATAAAATGTCTATAAAAACTCCTTCAATATTAATAGGTACAGAATAATCTCTCTTAAAGATGTAAAAATTAGAATAGTTAAAACCATTTTTCCCTCCTGGACAGGGTTTTCTGTATAGCTTGGAGCCTGTCCTGGAATTTGCTCTGTGGAGCAGGCTCAAACTCACAAAGATCCACCTGCCTCTAGCATGCACTGCCTGGCTGCTGAAATCATTTTTAAGAAGAAAAGTCCTAGCCTTTATGATACATACCTTTAATCTCAGCATTCAGGAGGCAGAGGCAGGTGGATCTGCAAGTTTGAGGCCAGCACGGTCTACAGTGTGAGTTTCAGGACAGACAGGTGTTGCACGAATAAAGGAAACTCAGAGATAGATATCGGGGAAAGGCTGAGATATCAAAGAGAGGAAATACCACAGTCAGATCTCACCCAGCTGTCTCCAGCTTCCTCAGCCTCCTCCTCCTCCTGGCTTCTACTGCCTGCTCTGTCTTCCTATGCCTGCCTTAAATACCTTCTTCACCTAGTTGTTTCACACCCAGGTTAAGATTAAAGGCGTGGGCTACTTCTATTTTGTATTTAGCCTTGAACTCACAAGAACATAGAAAGATCTCTGTCACTGGAGTTATGGGATTAAAGGCCTGGCACCACCACTGCCTGCCAGGGAGCCTGGAACTCCCTCTGTAAACCAAGCTGGCCTCAAACTCAGATCTGCTGGGATTAAAGGTGGAGGTCAACACTCCACAACAAGGTCTTTCCTTGTGCTGGGATTAAAGGTCTGAGTTACCACTCTCTGATTCTCCTGGATTGACTATGGGTAGATCTCTCTGATATTTCAGACTGGCTTTTATTAAATATGAAACATACCACCAAAGACAGGGCTACACAGAGAAATCCTGTCTTGAAAAACTAAAGAAAAACAAAAATAAAAGAAAGAAAAATCAAATGTGTCACTTTGATGTTAAGACTTGCAGTAATATGGGCATAGGGGCTGGAGAGATGACTCGGGAATTAAGAGCACTGGCTGACTTCCAGAGAGTCCGGTTCAACTCCCAGCACCCACATAGTTCACAACTGTCTGTAGTTCCAGTTCCAGGGGATCTGACACCCTCACCAGACATGCAGACAGACAAAACACCAAGGTATAAAATAAAAATAAAATAAAGAAATAAAAAAAAGAAATCGGCATAATAAGAGTTCATAAAGACGAACGAAAATGTTATTGTCATGCCAGAGCTAGATAAAAGCTCTAAGGCACTCTACCATTGATCCAGATTCTTAGGCTGGATGTTATTGTCATGCCAGGGCTAGATAAAAGCTCTAAGGCACTCTACCATTGATCCAGATTCTTAGGCTGGAACTAGCCTTTTTTCTTAACTTTTAAAAATTTATTTATTTTTATATGTGTAAAGTATGAAAGCCTGCATGTATGTACGTGCCTTCAGTGTGTTTCTTGTGCTAGAAGAGGCCAAACAAAGCTTTGGACCCCCTGAAACTGAGTAATAAATGGTTGTGAGATGGGCTGGTGATGGGAACCAAACTCAGGTCCTTGTTAAGAGTGTAAGTGCTCTTAACTGCTGAACCATCCAATAAATCAAAGATAATCTTTAACAAATGATGCTGTAGCAATTGAATGATTCATAGGCAAATATATTAAACAATCTAAGTCTATAAGATTATGCAAAACATCATTTAAAATGGATCACTGACTTAATGTAAAAGACAGTAAAACCACAAAATATTTCAAAGAAAATATTAGCAATCTGGTCTACATCAGAGGGAGAACTAAATTTTTCTATTCCAACAAGAAATTCTCAAAATTTCTCACAGAAAGACTAGTGCCAGCAATCACAATTTCAATACAATTATAAGACTAATGCCAGCAATCACAATTTCAATACAATTATAAGACTAATGCCACCAATCACAATTTCAATACAATTACAATAACCAATAATATTTATGAAAGAACACAATTGGGAGATGTGTGCAGGGCTAAGGGAAAGGAGAGTGGACAAAGACTGGTCTTCTAAAATCATAATCCAATGTATAATAAAAACAAACAAAAATATAGTTTTTGATAATGTAATAACTCAGAAAATAGAACTCTGATCCAATTTCTCTAAGTAACACTTAGTTTTAGCTACATACAAGTAAAAAAGAGGACAAGGCTTATACGAAATCAAAGTTTAAAATGATTAATGAAGACCCTCCTATTTACTGATGAAACAAGCATGAGCTTAAATAAAGAGCAAAAAGTTACTCTTAAAAATAGAAGACAAAGGGGGCTGGAGAGATGGCTCAGTGCAAAAGAGTGCTGGCTGCTCTTCCAGAGGACCCACATGACAGCTAACAGCCATTTATAACTCCAATCCAATACCCCTTTTCTAGTCTCTGCAGGTAACACTCATACATACAGTGCACAGATATATGCAGGCAGACACCCATACACATACATAAAATAAATAAGCCACCCCAAAATAAGAAGGACAAGCATAGACAGTGGTGTACTCACAATCTCCCCACACTCTGAGATGGAATCAAGAAGAGATGGATGCAAGTGTAAGCTAAGCCTTGACAATAAAGCATGTTCCAGACAAGCCAGGGCCACACAGCAAGGTCCTATCTCATTGACTTGTTTTAAAAAAATCAGTGTATTATCAATTTTAGCCAAGCATAAGCACTTACTGCACGGGCCTGCCAATACCCAGAATGTATAGTAGAAGGCAAGGTAGACTTTTTTCTTTACCTTATTAAAAATGGTTTAATAAATAAAGGTAATAAATAAATGTTAAGACTTTAAATACTAAATTAGGAAATACAAATTCAACAAGACTCTTGCTCTAACAATAACAGTTTTCTAAAACTAACCAGTAAAAAGTATCCAGTGTTTTTCTTATGAAGATTATTAATAAAATATAGTATCAGTGTGTACATTTGAACAACATGCTGATCTTCTGGAGGCAAAAGAGACATGGCTATATCTAACATCATAAAATCCAATGTGCTTGATATTCTATGCCTAGGATTTCCTTGGTATATTAAGACTGCATTTACAAATGCATCGGCTCCTATAGAAGTGAATAGCAAGGAACTCACTTGCATAACCATCTCTCTCAATATTTCAATTATTTTTCTGGAGAATAAACTTCTAAATGTTGTCCTCTTGTTAATTTTTATCAGAAGGAGAAATATATTCGCTAAATAACATAATGGTTATTAATCAGAAAAAGAACTGGGTTATACAACTTTTAAGCTACTAAAAAGAACCAATAAACTAACACAATATATCTAAAACATCCCCAGGGGTGTATATAATAAGCTGTCAACAGTGGTTAATGTTCAAGTGGTAGCAGCAGAGCAAATGTAGAGAAATCAGAGAAACCACAGACTATATCTTACTTGGTGTCACCATCTGATACTGCCACAACTCTAGCTTCCTCCAGATGGGGCCAGTTAACGAAGACCGACTTTCCAAGCACTGATGAGGCGATGCTTTCTATACTCTTAAAAGTATAAAAAGAAAAGTTCATTCATGGTTTAGGTCCAAGAGGAAACTTTTAGAGGCGAAATTCTCTAATTCCATATAGGAGAATTCTGATTTTACTCATTAGATTCATATTTATCTTTCTCACCTCTCTGATAACAAAACCAAACCAAACCAAAAAAACCACTGAAAAGCACGGTAGTGATGTCTCTTTAGCCTCACACTTAAAGCAGAACAGAAGAACTATCTCATAAGAAGTATCTCATTTCACGTGAGGCATGTCAGCAAAAAAAGAACATTTGATTTAAAGTCAGGGACACAGTTCCAGATTTTGCTTTTACTCCTTTCAGAATCTGACCAAATTAAGAACAGAAAGGATAAAGTACTCTTTCCAGTGTTAAAGATAAAGAAAAACAATATACTATTCTGCACATGGTAGTATTTTAAGTGAAAGATTCTAGCTTTAAAAAGATTATTACTCAGCTTACACATACAAGTTAGAGAACAACTTTGTAGTAGATACTGACATTTAGATATAAATTCTATTTATCTTTTGAATCATATTTAACCTTTGTTTTGTTTACTGTTTGTCTGGAGATAAGAAATATCTCATGTAGCCTAGGCTAGTGTGGAACTTCCTATGTAGCCAAGGATTACCTAACTTCCGGATCTTTCTGCTTCCACTTAATGTTGGACTGCAGATGTGCCTCTTTAACCAAGCCCAGTTGAGGATCTAACCCAGCCTGGGCACACTAGTCAGGCACTCTAGTACTAGAACTACATTCTTGAGCTGAGTTGGTGGATGGATTGCTTAGTATTCCCAGAGCCCTGAGTTCAATCCCTAGAACTACATCATAGGGTGCAGTGGTGCATGACTTTTATCCTAGTACGTGGGAAACAGAGGCAAGAGGGTTAGAAATTCACGGTTGACTTCACTTACTTAGGGAATCTGAGATCAGCCTGAGATACATTAGATCCTGTCTAAAAATGTAAGTAAGTAAAAAAAATAAATAAATTTTAGGCAATAATATATGACTATTTTTTAGATTTTGGGGGGAATATTCTTCAATCCAATAATCAGACTTTTCTTAAAGTGAACATCTAAAACTAGAGAAAAAGAATTCTGCAAAGGAAAGCAAGTTTCAACAGTGGAACTGGTTTATCAGTTCCTCTTTCTTTCCCAGATTTCCTTTCTGGAGCTCTGGGTGAATCCACTGTATGTCATGTGCAGCTTTGATATTATACACATCTTTCCATGACAAAAGTCTGCTGACATACCAACCCCACCCTCCTTAAGATCCCATCACAGCTAATCTCTCAAGCCAACATCACTCCTATTTAACTTTTCCTGTCTACCAGACTATTACTTCCTGGACGGCTCAGTTGGCTACTATTTCCTTCTAGACCTATTCATTGCTCCTTGTTTATGTCTTTGTTAGGACGACAAACTCTGAACTTGTAGGTTTTACTATATTTCTTCTTAAATTATATTAGTACGTTATATATTAATTTATAAATTAAGTTTATAAAGATATCAATTTCAAAATAACAGTCACAGGAGGGAAAATCCAAACTCTTTAGCCTGGGATTCAAGATCCCCCATAATCTGTCTCAGTTTGCCTTCCAGTCTGTTCTGCCACTAACTACAAGTCCTCTGCTTCAGTCAATTTTATCTACTCCTTCCCCTCAAATATATCTAAATTGTCCATAGAAAAAAAAGGATTAAAAAATATTTCAGACACAGAGGTTAAAAAAAAAAAAAAAGACAATGCATAACAACTATTCATTTTGGAGTTGATACTACTTCCTTTCCTTTGAGGACAATGTCTTTACCCTCCTTGTCCTAACATCTTCTGTACCCAGCTCAAGTCTCAGCTCGTCTATACCTGTGTCCCCAGTCACTACCAACAGAGTTCATTTCCTCTTCAAATCCATTCATGGTGTCAGTTATAGATGCTCTGAGCACTACCTATTTATGTTTCTGTAGATACTCGTGTATCTTTAAAGCTAAGTTTGAGTTACTGGACATCACATCTCTTTGTTAAATACCTTGGCAGGTATAAGCAGGCTTATGCATGACAAATATTCTCTAAGTGAATAAATAAAGTACTTACAAGTTCATCTGATTCTGCATTTACTGAGATTTCCAACATCATGTTCTCACCACGACTACTTTGCTGGAATACTTGAACACCACTTTTCTTCAAAAAGAACTTTAAAAGAATTCAAAAAATTTAGTTTTAATTCTTTATGATCACTTCACTTTTAATAAAGTGAAAAAAAAACAGAATTAAATAGCCACTGACTTTATGTTTGATGTGTTTCAAAGTAGGGAATCCACAGAAATATAATGCCTTTTGGTCAACCTTGGTTATTTTGTTCTTGTTTATGTCTACTCGCCAAGCATCTAGTGATATTATTTTATACCTAGAAAATAAATTAAAGTATTTAATTTAATATTCAAATATTATAAGCAATTACAGCTCTTAATTTTCTCTTGACTATTTCACAAGAATCACTGTTGCTTTAAAAGAGAGATATGTGTTATAGTAGCATGTTTGTAATTATAGTAGTTGAGAAGCAGAGGCAGAATACAAGTTCAAGACCATTTTGAATTATATGATGATTTCTAAAGCCAACCTATGCATGATAGTGAGACCTAGAAATGCCACCACCACCTACACCCCCCAAACACACACAGAAGAGAATTATTTCTTTAAAGAAAATTCAAGCATAGTGGTTTATATCTATAATCCCAAACTAGGGAGACTGAGGCAGAAAGATTGCTCTGGGCGCAAAGCTATTCCGGGCTATAGAATAAAATCCCATTTTACAGGAAAACAAACTCTCCCCCCCCCCCCCCCCAAAATCTGAGGTGATTCCCATGCAGGCTTTATAGCACGCAAAAAAACTGACCCTTAAAGACAAGACTGAAACTTGGCTCAGCCAAATTTTATTTTAACCATTTTACTTTAGTCACATTTAAGCACAGCATGATCAGTGGAAAAGTATTCAAATAACAACTAACTTCTCCCCAAGTGCACAACACTTTAAGCCATATTTACATTGAGAATATTTTACAAAGCACGTCTGGTTTCTTTAATAGGAACGGGACTGTGAACCCGTGTGCCCAGCATTTAGGGCTAGGGAGCTGCACTGAGGTAGTCATAGCGCCAGTGTGTGCTGGGACTGGTCTGGCCCCAAGACAACACAGAAATCACTTAGGCTGCTGTAAAGCACAAGTGATACCACTCATAAAAAAGGGTTTATCATCTAAAAGCAATGCTCAAGATTTAGAGGGAAAGGTCTTTAAAATAAGTAAAAATTTGAATTCTGGAACACATGGGCAGAGTCTGTTTCAGCAGAGAGCAAAGGGTTAGCAGGCTGTAAACTACATTCCTGGTGTTGCAGGTGTCCAGGAAGAGCAGCTTCAGACCCCATTCCATTGGAGAGGTAAGCTGTGTGTGAACTCTCCTGGCTTCTCCGGTGTCTATCTGTGTGTACAGGTTGTAGTTGGTTTTTATTACTGTTTGGCTCTTTGGGGTCCTGCCACCCTGCTCCACAGAGACTTATTCTTACTTATGAATGCCTGGTCTTAGCTTGGCTTGTTTCTAGCCAGCTTTTTAAACTTAAATTAGCCCATTTCTCTTTAACTACACTTTGCCTCTGAACTTTTACCTTTCTTTATTCTATAATCTTTCTTCCCTTCTTTCGGTGGCCAGCTGAGTAGCTGACCTTCGGTGTCCTCTCTTCCTCTTCTTGCTCCTTCCTTTCCTCCTATTTATTCTCACTGTCCGGCAGCCCCACCCGTCCCTCTCTCCTGCATAGCTATGTGCCACTCAGCTCTTTATTAGACCCGTCCGGTGTTTTAGACAGGCACAGTAAGTTAAATAAATGCCACATAAAGACTGCAGTTTGTTTTAAGGCTGGGCCTTTTTATGTTCTGGTCTTGAATCCCTGGGCTCAGACAAGCTCCTTCCACCTCAGCCTCCTAAGGATCTGGTACTATACGCTTGAACAACTATCCTCAGCGTATTGAATATTAATTAATTATCACAAAATATTAATACTTTTCATAGATATTTAGACCTTTATATGTGTGTGAGTGTGAGTGCCTCTGTGTGCGTGCGTGCGTGCGTGCGTGCGTGCGTGCGTGCGTGCGTGCGTGCGTGTGTGTGTGTGTGTGTGTGTGTGTGTGTGTGTGTGGCAATTCTTTTCTCACTGGGAAAAGTCACCAAATAACATTACCTCGTACAGCACCGTTCTATGTCAGGAAACTTTTCTGGCCATGGAGAGGCGTAGGTGAGCTCTGTGTCTTTGTCATAGTAGCACATGAGACATTCACTATGTTGGTTTCTTTTCCTCTCTTCCTTCTTGAGGGAGTTATTACATGTCTCCATGGCTTCCAACAGACGTTTCTGATGTAAATAACAGGAAAAGATTTCAAACACCCTGTAATCTCAGCATACAGAAAAGCATTTTCCCCTGTGTATACTAGCAGGTGCACATGTGCACACACAAAGAACACGAAATGAGAGCAGAACGGGGGCTCAGTGCCGCTCTCAGGTGCACAGCCAGTTTGGCAGCCTAACTGAAAACATAAAACACAAAATAAACAACAGAAAAGGTCCAGAGAGAAGTGACAGTAAGGAGACCAGCTAGAAGCTGCCTTAGTGTAGAGAAGAGGCTAGGAAGGAGACTGGAATCCAAAGGCAGAAAAAGACCCGAGAGAGGCTGTTACAATAAGGTTTTCAGCTTTGGGTGGCCAGAGGTCTAGACTTAGAGACTTGTTTTAGAATTTTTAGTCGCCTGCTGCTGCTCAGACCCCCAAAATGATTCAGACACTTATATTATTAACTTCATGCTGTTTGGCCTATGGGTCAGGCACATTGCTAGCTAGCTCTTTTAACTTAATCTAGTTTTATTAATCTGTCCTGCCACATGGCCCGTGGTTCACCTGTGTTCCTTAAATGTTTCTTCTTTGGGCAGCTGGCTCCATCTCTCTGACTCCGCCCTCCTCTCTCCTAATTATTCTGATTCCCCACCTACTTCTTCTATGGTGCCTGCTATGGCCAAAACAGCTCCTTTAGTTAAAGACTAATATGCATAGCATACAGAAAGACATTCCCACATCATCTTTTTATTTTTGTTTAATTAAAAAGGGAGGTTTTAATTTTAATGTAATAAAATTATATATAATAAAATAGCTATTAAATAAGAATTACAGTTATAATATTTAGTTTATTTATATTTAATAAAATTAAAGAAAATATTTTATTATTTATTTTATTTTTGTGAATTTAGTTTTATATTTAATATATTTTTTTAAATAACTAAAAATTATATTTATAATTATTTAATCTTTAATTATATTAAAGACTATAGAAGGATATAATATTTATTTAAGTAACTAGGAAGTATAGGCAATTTTTAAAAACTATAAATGATAGAGATGACATTTGTCTGTCTGACAGTCACTTTAAAAGTTTTTTTTATAAAGCTAGAGCATTTACTTTTAGTTTATAGGCCTAGAGGTTTTTTTTTAGTGAAGTAGGAAATTTGTTTTGTTTATTTTGGTATAGTTTATTAGTTTTTTTTGAGTTTTGAAGAATGCCTGATAATTTTTTCTGTAAAGTATGAATCTGAATGACTATCTTGGCTTGTCTTGTTAAAGTGTAGAGGTCACCTTTGTAGGAACTTGTATGTCTAGTTTGAATAGTATATTGTTACGTAGTTAATATAAGAACAGGTTTTTGTTATAAAGAAAGTAAATTTTACATGGAGCGTTTTTGATGTTTATTTTTTTTTGAAGTAGATTGGTGTTGTCAGGAGTAGATTTGTTTTATTCTTTAGAAAAGTTTAAGTTATTAAAATAATTTTAAATGTCACATTTTGTAGGTTTTAAAAGTGTTTGAAGATTATTTAACTGAAATATATTTTTGTATATTAAAAAATTGCAATTAATATAATTGTAAGTTGGTTATCATGGGTGACTACTAATTTGTATTTTTAATTATATATCATAATTAAAAATGAGTTATATAAATATTATATTTTAAACAAAAGAATAGAAAAATATATATAGCATAATAAAAATTGACTTTAAATTTGTATTAATAAACTAAAGTTTATTGTAAAATAAATAATTTTGAGATTAACAGTTGATTTTTTGTGGGAATGTCTTTCTATATGTTGTGAATAAAGGACTGTTTTGGCCATGACAGACACCGTAGAGATGGGCAGAGGAATCAGCATAAGTACAAAAAAAGAGGGTGGAGTCTGAGACAGATCGAGCCAGATGCCCCCCCTCCCCAATATAAAGAACACAGGTGAACCACAGGCCACATGGCTAAACAAATTAATAAAAAATAAGTTAAAATTAAAAAGCTAACTAACAATGTGCCTAAGCCACAGGCCAAACGACATAAAATTAATATAAACATCTAAGTTATTTTTAGGCCCTAAGCAGTGGTGGGCGGCTAAGCAGTCTAAAACTACAAATCTGTAAGTCTAGACCTCTAACAGCCAGGCAAAAACCTCATTATAACAAGACGGGTTATGTACCAAAAAGAAGGATGCCCAGATGGGCATGTGGTGCAATCAGGAGACCAAAGTACCAAAAGGAAGGATCAATGACATAAAAAACCTAAAAATTAAAAGCATAGGCCAGCTACCCAAGAAAATTATACCAAAGTATTTCTCAATTCCAAAGAAAGAAATGAACATCTAAACCTAAGAGGCATTCAATTTTTAATTATTCACTGATTTATTAACTGGTATGCTTGCCTGTGTGAGACATTAACATAGAGTGTGTCTCTAGTCTAGAGAGTGAGTTTAGAATCACCAGGGCTACACACGCACGCTCTCTCACACACATACTATATAATTGTTAACTTACTTATTTTAAGTGTATAAATGCTCTGCCTGCATAGAAGTTTATGCGCTTTGTATGTGCTTGTTGCCTATGGAGTCAGATCCCCTGAAGCCAGAGTTATGAGCAGCCATGTAGGCGCTAGAACTGAACCCCAGTTTCTTAGAGGAGCGGTCAGTGCTCTTTGCTGTTAAGCCATCTCTTCAGTCCTATTTTTGTTTTTTAAGATTAGTGTGTGTGTATATGTGTGTATGTATGTGTGTGTGTGTATACACATATATGTGGATGCATGGATGCCAAAGCACATGTGTGAAGGTCAGATTAAAACAGAAAAAGGAGAAAGGGAGCTGGGGTGGGGAGTGGCACATGCATTTAATCCCAGCACTCAGGAGGCAGAGGCAGGTGAATCTTTGTGAGTTCAAGGCCAGCCTGGTCTACAGAGTGAGTTTTTAGGATCACCAGAGCTAAACAGAGAAACCTTTTCTCAGTAAACAAACAAAAAACCCCAAACAACAATTAACATAAACCTGATCCAATCAACCTGGACCATACTAAAAACAAAAACAAAACCCCAAACTATGTAGAAATTAGTAAAAATCTTAAATGTAAATGGCTTCAACTCAACAAAAACAAGGTGGGGAGAAAGAAAGAAGGGAAGGGAGGGAGGGTGGGAGAGGGAGGGAGGGGGGTAAGAAAAGCTGCAGACAATAGCTGACTAGACTGAAAAACAGGGTCCAATTGTTTGCTGTTACCAAGAAACACCTCACTGGCACGAAGATACCCACAGACTGAGAGTCAAAGGATTACAAGTTAAGTCTATCCGGTGAATAGAAAGAAAAAAAGGCTAATGTAGCTAAACCCAAATCTTCAAACCAAAATTGGTCAGAAAAGATAAGAAGCCATTCTATATAAAGGGAAATTAATCACAATGACATAATAACCGACATACATGCACTAAATGTTGCAGCTCTCAGTTTATAAATAAACATCAATAGGCATAAAAGGCCTCCCATGTCTTATGAGTTAGTGATGATGACTTTAGTGCTGCAATCTCATCCACCAAAAATGAACAGAGGAACTTCAGAGTTAAATTATACCAGATCAAATGGACTTATGAAGTATCCATCTATGAAAGATACCAAATGCATATTCTCAGCAGCCCATAGAGCCATCTCTAAAACAGACCATATTCTTGGCCAAAAATCAAGTCTTCACAAATACAAAAGAAGGCATGTATGTAGTATAACCAGCAAATACAGCACTTGGAAGGCAGAGACTAGAGAATCAAGAGTTCAAAGTCATTCTCAGCTACACAGCATATCAAGGCAAGCCTGAACTATGAGACTGTCTTAAAAAGCCACACACACACACACACACACACACACACACACACACACACACACACACACACACACACACACACACACTCTCCCTCTCTCTCTCAACAAATCCTTGTATAAGAAAGTTATAACACGAGAGTGGACAACTATGAGTTCTTACATTAAAAAAAAAGTCAGTGATCTCAGATAAATAATAAAATATATACCTGAAGGCTTTAGAATCAAAAAAATTAGGCATGTCTCCAAAAGTAGGTGGACTTTCTGAAAGGACCCTAAGAATACAGGATATAATCCCAAGAATTTAAGGAGACTGAGTGACATTAAGAAGTTTCTAATAGAGGGTGGAGAGATGGCTCAGCAGTTGAGCACTGACTGCTCTTCCAGAGGACCCGGGTTTAATTCCCCACACCCACAAGGCAGCTCACAACTGTCTGTAACCTTAGTTCCAAGGGACCTGATATCTTCACACAGATATACAAGCACGCAAAACACCAATGCACACAAAATAAAAATGAATAATTAAAAAAATGTTTCTAGCAGTAAAGTTAAAAGACAGACTATAAAGTGGCAGAAAATCTTTGCTAGCTATACACCTGATAGGGAATTAATATCTAGAACTTATAGTGAACCTCAAAAATTAAGTAGAAAAAATAATTTAATGAATAAGTAGACAAATTAAGAAAACACAGTTCTCAAAAAAATAAATATAAAGAGTGAACATACGAAAAAATGCTCAACAATCTTTGCCATCAGGAAAATACAAGTTAAAAGAACTCTTGAGCCTGTCTCACCCAATTAGAACAAATGATAGGGGCTGGGAAGATAGCTCAGTTGGGAAAGTGATTAGATATAAAACCATCAAGTCCTGGGTTTGATTCCTAGCTTGTCCATGTAAAAAGCTGGGCATGGTGGTGCACACTTGCAATCTAAGTGCTGGATATGAAATCAGGTAGGTCCCGATTAGGCTAGTGGATGGTGTCTGAATAATAACACCTAAAATTATCTTTAGCCTACACACACACACACACACACACACACAAACACACACACACAAATGCACACATAAAAAGCCTATACATTTATATGTAATTATTTCATATACTGACCTCATCAATAAAGGGTATTAATACCACAGCTTCCCATTCCTGTTGTTTCCCATTTAGATCAGTTTTGAAATCAGGTGGATAATATTCTATAATTGGTGAGTCTTCACTGGTCATCAAATGCTGTGAAAATATAAACAGGAAAAGAGATAATGAGACACTATTACAACTTTCCATTAACACACTTAGAACATTTTCTCACCTTACCAGGTTGTAACAATGTATTTGGTATATTATAGTTTCCAACTAAGTGGATCCTTTTTGTTTTCCTCTTTTCCAAGACAGCATTTCTGCTCTTAAAATGTTGGGATTCTAAGCCTGTGTCAGCTTGTTCAGCAAACTGAGAATTTCAATTGTATTGCTACTCATTTCTTTCTTGTTTCTTTAGTTATGTAGCAAAGTTACTTTACTATGAATTACTTCTCTTTCTCTCTCAACCCGTTTTGAGATAGAATTTAAATAGTCCAGGCTGATCTTGAACTAAAGAGCATCCTACCTCAGCCTTAAGAATGCTGGAATTATAGATGTGCACCTCCACATCCCTGCTACTATTAACTTTTATTCTGTCACTTTTACTTAGAAATTTTTATTACATTTATGTGCACATGCATCATGGTGTGCACGTTCATGATATGTGTATGGAGGTCAGAGGACAACCTGTGGGAATCAATTTTCTCCTTGCACCATGTGAGTACTGGGATGGGAAGCACCAGGCACGGCAGCAAGGCTTGTTACTTGCTGAGCTTCTTCCCAGCCCGATTTTCATTTTTCTATTGTCTTTTCATTCTGTAAGATCTAACTACTAAATTTTTTTTTTTAACTACAAGTTCAGCTCCTTTCACATATTTCCAAGAGTTCTCCATTTCAACCTCAAATTAATAGTTTATTTGCATGACCTAATCAGTTGATTCTAGCAATAATATTATTACTAGCATCAAAGATAATCTAAAAGGAAAAAAGTAAAATTCAAGACCCAAAATACCATTAAAAACATAGTCTGATAACAGATTTTTATTACACTTTATAAAAGAGGCAGACAAAATAAGCATACCAATGTCTTATGTAAAAAAGACATTCAAATTAGGAAATGAAAAGGGAAGATTATAAAATTAAAAAAATGAAGTAGCATATTTCTAAAGTGATTATCTCTAATTTAATTGCTATTGCATGAGCACTAAACAAATAAAACAAAAGTGATTATAACATTGGCTAATAGTGGTAGGCTATCAAAGTTAAATATAGCTGAAGGAACAAACAAAAAGACAACAAAAATTCAAGAAAGGGGGCTGAGGCCTGGATCAAGTATAGATTAGGGCTCAGGAAGAGGCAGAAGGGACCATGACAATGTTAAAAGAGCAATAGGTTATGTGTGTGCATCTACTGAAGGTGTGAGACCAGACATGGAATGAGAGGAACAGACTCGAACCCTAGGAAAACTAACTTATTGTTATAATCTGCTTAGTATGCTTAGTGTGACTTTGGAGACCCTGTCTTCCTCGTTACATGAAATATGTTAATAAGAGAAAAGTCCTTCAATTTGATAGAATGCTTAAAGATCTAAGTATATTCTGAGGTGTTTCTGGTGTTGAAATAACAACTTGTTAGAAGTGCCCTCATTCTAACAGCAGAGGATGAGGGAAGACAGGACTTAAATATGAGGAAAAGAAGATGGCATCTGAGCTCACCTACTTTAGACTAATTTCTTCAGTGGAGAAATAAAGATGTACTTAAAAGTGAAAAAAATGAAGGAACTAGGTACTAAAAGTTTATAGTTTGCATTTTAAAAAGTTAATTAAAATTAAAGAAACTACTTGTCAAAGATTTGCTAAAGATATAATGTTACATTTAACTCAAACTCAAAATAAAACCAGCAGTAGTGATGCATGGCTTTGATCCCAGCACTTAGGAGGCAGAGGCAGGTGGATCTCTGTGAGTTCCAGGACAGCCAGGGCTATACAGAGAAACTCGGTCTCAATAAACGCTGCCTAAAATAAATAAAAATTTGTTTATTAAATTAATTTGGGCAGCAGTGTTTCCAGGTTTATATGAAGAATTAAATATAAAATTTTCTTTAATAATAAGGAGTGGGTAAGATGGTTCAGTAGTTAAGAGCCCTGTCTTGCAAGCATCTATGTGGAAGCTCACAACTGTACACATCTCCAGTTCTAAGGAATCCAATGCCCTTATCTGTCTTCTGTGGGCACTGGGGGTACATGTGGTACACAGACAGACATACATGTAGCCAAAACATCCATATGTATAATATAAAAATAAATCCTTAAAAAAAAAAGAATATTAACAAAAGTTCATTTCCAGACCCTACCTGGTAGCACACAGGAAGCAAATTTTTGCTAGCTGCCGGAAGGACAGCAAGAAGCTGCTCGAATGGCTTGAAGGGTTTCCCCAGCTCAAAATGGATTTTAAGTGTACTGATGTTTCGGATATCAGACAGGAAGGGTGCATAATGATAGGGATAATACCTACAAAAGAAAATAAACTTTAAACTAAAAATTTTGTTCAAATGGTCAGTATTAAAACATTTTCTTACATTTATTTCATAACATGTAGGCATAATTAAAAATGTATCATCAATAATTCTACCACTTGAGCATAAGAAATTAGCATCTTTGTAAGGCTTAGCTCACATGATAGTAGTAAATACAATATTTTCAAATGTATATTGGTAAGTGGGGACTTAAGAGACAGTTTCACCTAGGAAGCTAGGCCTAATTTCAAAATCAAAACTTTCTTAAATGTATATGATGGCAGTGGGGATGTTTCTTTTTAAGTCTCAAATGTAGACCACAATCTTTCAACAATATACTAAATAGTAATGCCTCAGTTCAGTCACTTGGACCTGGGACCTCTAAGCAAAGGCTATATACTCAGCTCTTAAAAAGGGGGGGTGGGCTCATACAGCCACCTTAGTCAGTCTTTGAACCAGTGTACACATCACTGCATTTGTGATACAGATTAAACCATAAATTAACCACACACATTTTGTTTTTAGTATCTTCCCATCTTTAGCTACAGACATGTTTTAATAAGGCTTTGAACATAAAACTAAAAACAATTCAATATTCTCTAGGTATTTGAATCATTGGACACAGGAAGACAGAGACTCAGGATATAGAGAGAGAAAGGGGAAAAAGGAGACTAATAATTTTTAACAATTTTTATTTATTTGGTGTATGAGGATGTGTGTGCATGTGGAGGTCAGAGGTCAATCTGTGGGAGTCAGCTCTCTGTCATGTGGGTTCCAGTGACTGAACTACGGTTTGTCAGGCTTATGGCAAGTGCCTTTTCCTGCTTAGCCAACTTGCTTGTCTGAGACACTTTCACATTCTGTAATTAAGGCTTATAGCTCTAACAGAGAGGAAAAGTTTAGAAGACAGATGGCAGGCATACGGAGTAGTGCAAAATATATTGATACTCTACAAAGATAGACTTGACTTGACTTTTGCACAATTGTGGGATGATTACTTAATGAGCTTTAATTTCATCTGTAGCAAGTAGAAAAAAATGAGTGTATGAAAACATGGTTTTGCAGTGCAGGATTTTACCTCTGGCAATTAAACAGGAATTACAGCATTTAGCCTTATTTAGAAATAACAAATGATTATATTTAGATTGCTCTTGAGAGAGGCCTGAGAATGTAATCTTTTCAGGACTGGTTAATAAGTGAATTAATACATAATGCTACACTATTTTGCATTGTTTGAGCATCTCGATGATGTAACGAGAGCCTACCACAACTGCTTTGAAGACAAATGAAACACTTGTCATCACAATTGTCTTTATTAAATGCTGATTACAATATGGTTTATTGCTTTTTTCCTCCCTTCCTTTTTTTTTTTTTTTTTTTTTTTTTTTGTGGCAAGGTCTTGCTATTCAGTATAGATAATAGTGAACTTGTGATCCTTCTGTCTCAGCCTCCCGAGTGGTGGGATTACAGATAGAACCACCACATCTGCATGCTACTTTTCTATTTAGTGAAGTAGATGTACTTCGCTAGGACTGGAGGCATGTTTTGATATGAAGTGTCTTCCTCTAATGATCATCTACAGAAGCCTGGTTCCCACCTATTGTGCTATTTGGGAGGTTTTAGAAACTTTAAGAGGTGGGACAAGCTGAATTTGAGCCAGAGGGTTATGTCCCGAGGGGCTGTGTCTTGTGCCAGGCCTTCTGCTATCTTTCTCTCTACTTCCTGGTTACAAGGAGGCATCAACTTTGCTCCTCCAGGTCCACTCTGCCATGTTGTTTCACCACAGCCTACAGAGAATGGAGCTGGCTGAGCATAAATTAAAGCCTGAAACCATGGGTCACTACAATCTTTCTTCTTTTAAATTGTTCTGTCAGGAGAAATTGTTTTGTCAGTGAGAAAATCTGACCAATACAGGAAACAGTAGAGAAATGGTGAATACTAGTATTTTTAGTACACAAGCAAAACCTTTCTTTAAGCCACACATGTAAGTGGTTCACGCCTCAGAAATTATTCCTGTCAAAGAGTAATGTTTGGGTCCACAAAAATGTAGAGAGTATCACAAGTACCCTCATGTAGCTATCATTCAGACTCAAACAGTTAGGACACGGTCATTCATAATGGATTCTTTCATTTTTACTTCTCTGGTGGCACGAGGAATCAAACCCCAGACTTCATGCTAGACATGTACTCTGTGATGGAAACATAATCATGTTTTTCTCTCTCTCTCTGGTACTAGAGAATAAGCCTAGAGTTTCATCCAAATGCTTTATTGCCAAAGCTATATCCAAAGCCAATATTGATTCAGACTGTTGGAGTATTTTATAACTTTAGAATAACAAAGGTTAGGGCTTAGTCTAAAGTCTTTAAAATATTTAAAGTCATTTAAAAACACTATTTAATTTAAACTTAACTGTATACATATATAAAAAAAAACTCTTTTAAGCAGAAATAAAAGGGTAAGAGTTTGTAAATGAGATTCTATTGGTAGGAACATTATAAAGTGAGATGCTTTACCAGCTCCAGGACTGGACTCCATGATAGTAATAGTGTAAGACCCACTGGATAGCCTGGACATAACAAGCAGCTTGATCAGCCAGAAACTCACTGAAACAGAAAAAGGCATTTTCACTTATAATTAAATTAGGCCAGTATCTTCAGTGTATTTTTAATACCTAAAAAGTATGAACAGAAAAATTCCAAAATATTTACAATTCTGTCTTGTCACAAGGTTGCTTTCCAGTTCCCTGAGCCCACTATCAATATAGTTAACCTTGATGTGCATCCTTAAGTTGTAGTATGTCATACTTTTGCCTTAACATTTAAGATTCATCTAGTGAACTTCCTACAAAGTGGTACTATCACTCTCTTAAATAGCGGGAATGTGAGTTCTTAGAAAGCTGGTGATAGCATTTACAACACCTTTTAAAAAGTGTTAATATGTTCTAAACAAGATTCCTCCTACTTTTCTTTCTCAAAAGTCAATTGCCATTATTAAGATTTGGGTAAAAACAAAACTTTAAATCACAGCAACAAATAAAGCCATAGTCTAAAGCCAAAAATAATCTCTTAGAAATTTCTTACTTCTATATTTCTGGTAGGTATGCTTATGTCTTTAAAGTGTCTTATCATCAACTACTTTGTGTGTGTATACATGCCATGTACTTGTAGGAAGTCATGAGACAACTTTCAGGTCAGGAGTTGGTTCTCCTGGCAGGTGTGCTTTTAAACATGACATATAAGACTTTAAACAAGTGCATCCTGATTGTCAGAAGTCTGGATAATGAAGAAAACCATTCTCATCACCTTCTAGCAATGACCAGTCATTTCAGTCTGCCGCTTTTCAGTCACTGCTGAGATGAGGCCATGCTATGACGCCCAGGGAATTTCTGGGTTCCCGTGATTCTATGGCTTAGCCTCCCAAATAGCTTAGAATCATCCCACACCACTACCCCAGAGTTAGTTTTTCTTGTTTACCCAATTAAAAGAAAACACCAATAAATGTATTATAAATATGTGTGATTGTGCTTCCTATCTTTAGATTATAAGCATCGTTCTGAGTTGTGGGGAACTTTGTGCAATCATCATTGAATAGGTGGACACATTCTGGACATGGGGAGAGGAGAGATGAAGAGCTAGAGGTATTTTTGAGCCTTCCTTTTTAAAGAACAAGACCTTGCTATGAAGCCGAGCTGCCTTTCAATATCCACTCAACTGCATTGGCCTCCTGACTGTACTCAAGTGTTACAACCCCTGGCTCTAAGATGGTGCTTTTTCTCATACTCTTAAAAAATTGATTTGACTGTTTCTGAGTCAGATTTGTATAGTCACGACTAACCTGGAACTTGCTTAAGTTTTTCCATTTCAGACTTGCAGCAATCCTCCTGCTTCTACTTCCTGAGTACTTCCGAAGGGTTCACAGGCACTTGTACCATGTTGAACCTTACAATCTGTTGTTGAAAATCAAACTTGGGGCCTCACAGTCTAGGTAAGCTGACCTGTATTCTCAGTCCATTTACTGGACATTTAGAACACCTGTAATTTTTCATATTTTAAATAACTCTGTAATATGTATAAGGATGTTTCTATTTGCTAATTAAGCCTTTTAAGTCATTTTTATGCATGTGTGATATGTATGCTTGCATACATGTGGGTGTGTTTGTGTGAGGATGCTTGTGCACACATGTACTTGTTTGTTGAGGTCAGAGACCATGTTGGGTATTTTCCTCAATTGCTCTCCACCTTATAGGCTGAGGATGGGTCTTTTATTAAACCACCAATTTGGCTAGTCTAGCTAGACAGACTGCACTAGGGACATCCTGCTTCTACATTCAGGACATCCTATTGAGCTCTAGGACCATAGGTGGGCTGCCATACCTGCCTTGGACTTACGGGTGCTAGGAATGACAACCTGGGTTCTCAGGTGGTGAGGCAAATGTTAGCCCTATGCTATCTCTACCCACCAAGTCATCTCCCTAATCCATCTTATCAGCAATTTTTATTAAAGAAACAGGACACGTGCCAAGGTTACTATCAAGAATGCATAATTAGAAAATCAATAAATCTCACTACTTCATTAAAATCATGCTGATTTTTGAAGAACTGCAAAATCTGTTTTTTCTACTATAAAATAAAACAATCAGAAAAGCATACTCAGATACTACATCGACCCCCATCTTCGTCATATAGTATGTTCGTTTATATTGTCTAAATTCAGTTTCAAACAGATCATCATCTTCAGTCTCATCTTCGAAATTATCTGTGGGAAAAACCAGAAAGATGTGACTAATAAATGTGAATGTTGTTTGCCATCTACTGATGCACTCAATGCTGGCTTAGCAGCAATAAGGGAAAGGTGTAACAACTACTGTGATAAAGAAGAAACATAAAACACTATGTCCTCACCTCTAGAAGCTACTACTTCACCTTCACTTTTGTCCAAAGCAGCCCAACTTAAAGAATTTTCTTGGCCCTATAAAAATTATAAATCATCGTAAGATAAACATTAAGATTTTTCCATGTCAGATATGTAAATTAAAAGGAGATTAGAAAAATACTAAGTCCAACTGAAATGATGTTTAAAGGAAATTCTGTAGTAGCTTACTTTAAAAATAAGATTTAAAAAACCTGAAACTGTGTGTTTTTTTTGGTTATGGATTATTTTCTAAAACTATGTTTTATTATAGAACTGATACATAATATTCTCACTAATGTAAAAATATATTTAATTATATGTACCAAGACCACGAGTATCTAATTTATCAACTACAATGCAAATAAAAATGAAATAATTTTACAATATATCAATTTGACATTGTTAAACATCAACTTTCGAGACAATTCCAATACAACCTATCTGGCTAAGTTTGACTCCAGTGAGAACTTCCTGAAACCCTGGAGACTTGCCATTCTTGAGACTTCTAACTTACTGGCTCTTTATGCTCTGCTCATCCAGTTTTAGAATCGTAACCCTTCCTCAACAGCCTACCTACAGACAGGGACTTTTCTTTATATAGCTCTGGCCTCTACCAGCTCCATGGTCATGGGCCTGCATGCATTTTTTAATATGACTCTCATATTCCTGGAAGATTGCTGAAGTTTTAAGACCAAGCTAAAGTAGAAGAGCTAAGTGTTATTAACTAACATGAAGGGCTTGTGAATACAGATTTCCTCCATGACTGGAAAGTTTCTTCTTCTTTTCCTTTCCCTTTCTTTCTGTTTGAGAGAGCCTTCCTGTGTAGCCTGACCTGAAATTCAAGATCCTCAAGTGTCTGCATTTCAGGTAGGATTTACAGATATGTACCGTCACATGTAGTACAAAGCTTGTTCTTGTAGGAGAAATACCTGTGATGGAATCAAACTGATTACCACTAAGTTCTGCTAAAAAAGAGCTATGTAAGTTACACTGGGGAGATAGTTTGGTGGATGAAGCACCTGATGTCAAATGTGAGAACTGGAGCTACATCTCCAGCAGCTGTGGTGGCTGCTTGTAATCCCAGCACTTGTGAGGCAGACACAGGCGATGCCCTGAGCAAGGTGGCTAGCAAACTAGCTAGAACTGGTGAGAATAGGTTGGCTGGGGATCACCTGAGTAATAAATAGAGTGAAGAGCACCTGAGGATGACATTTCAGGCTTCCATGTGCACCAACGCACACACCCACTCACACATACAAATATACCACACATGTAAGTGTGAAAAAACATTAGAAAATTAAAAGATAGAAAGATCATGCCAAGAAAATCAAGATATTTAAATTTCTCAGGGGAAAACTTAGTAGTCTTGAGCCTAACTAGAGCCAGGATCCCAAAATTATGGACAGGCTCAAGAAAGCTGAGTTCTCTTCTACAAATTAATGCAAGCAAGATGCTGTTTAATTAGAGATGTTCTGCAGACACTAGAATATTCCAAGTGAGTCTATCACTCATTATTAAGCAGAAACACTTACTAGATATTGTACTATTTTAAAAAGATTTATTTTTATTTTGTGTGTACTGAGTGTTCCGTTTGTACATATGTTAAGTGTGCATTCTTGATGCCTGTGCAGGCCAGAAGAGGGTGCTGGGTACCTTGGAACTGAAGTTACAGATGGTTGTAAGCTGTCACATTCATGTTGGGAATAAAACCTGGTTCCTTTGCAAGAGTAGCAAGTGTTTTTAACCACTGAGCTATCTAACCCCTAGATATTGTTCTATTAATTATTCTTAATCAGTCTACTGCTGGCTTAGTGTCACAAAATTAAATGCTATAAATATTCACGTTTAACAAACTAGTTCAAGATCACCATATAACATACTTATAAATCCTAAAAATTAGGCAATGGAGGCAGGAGATCAAGGCCAGCCTAGGGTACATGAGACCTGATCTCAAATAAACAAACAAACAAAAAAAAACCTGAAAGGTCCCAAATAAACATAAAATAGTACAGTGGTCTGTTGTTTTCAAATAATACAACTTAAATAAATGATTTTGAAAGTTAACTTATTAGCTTCTTAAATTACACACACACACACACACACACACACACAGTTTGTCTGAATGTATGTATATGTAACTCAGACATCCTTGGTAACCACAGAGGCCAGAAGAGGATGGAAGATCCCCTGAAACTGAAGTTACAGCTGTAAGCTGCCACGTGGGGCTGGGAACTGAATTTGGGCTCTCTGTAAGCGCTCTTGACGGCTCAGCCAACTCTCTAGCCCCATTTATTGGCTTCCTGATGGAGGGAACATGCTATTCCTATTTTATTTCTTAAAAACATATTTATGATATGAGAGAAACACAGAGAGACAGAAACCAAAACAATTTCAGATGCTCATGGAAAAGAAGAAATGGAAACAAAACAACCTCCTAAAGCCTAAAGAAAATTAAAAACAAGGAATGTTAGTTTTACGGTAACAGTTAAAAACGAGAGAGATGAAACAGGATGAAGGACACGAGCAGTCGCTTACCTTGGATTTTCTCCTCTCCTTGCAGTTCTTGGCTTCCTCGGCGGCCACACCTGCTGCTTCATTGAGATACTTATTACCAACTTTGCTTTCAAACCACTTGAGGTCCACAAAAACTTCACTGAAGTGCTCTCGATCAAACTGAACAAAAATAATTACACTTTAAAATGACTTAAGCATGTACAAAAAGAATGCAAATTAAATTTCTAACAGAAACTATTTCTGAGGTAGAGAAAATAGGAGAATGTTTTCACACATGCAAACCGCTATCATTAACTTGGAAATATTTATATATGCATACACAATATCATTAACTCTGAAAATTAAATATAAATAACTAAAAACGAAATAATTCAGGTGAAATCATACAGGATGAGCAATCAGAACAAAGCTACTAATCAGTTTCTCCACCCATCTGGTATGAGCTACATGATTAATGACCATTTACAGCTACCTTAGGACAAGAAAAAAAAACCTTGTAGTTACTTACATCTGACAGTTTCACAAGATATTTCTCAAATCGAGGTAAGTTGAGATGTCCACTTTCATTAATATAACCTACAATAAACCAAATCTAAACTTGTAGTATAAACTGACATTATTTTCTAAATAGCTCTACAAAATTCTATTAACTGCTGAATAATTCTTCTAATGAAGAAAGCCCTCTGTTTTGCTGTCTATAGACCAGCTTTAGCTCTTATAACTTTAATACTACTATATTTTAGGCAGTGAAGTAAAATACTTCTGCATTTCCAACCACATTTCTAACACCATATGTATTACAGTCTATCTGGCTCATTCAGTTTGACTTGTTAATGTAATAAAGGTGTAGCAGGCTGTAGAGTGCACACCTGTATCCTATTATATATAGATGTTATAGGACATGGCAGAAGGATTGGGCGTTTGAGGCCAACCTGGGAATACATAGCAAGACTTTGCCTCAAAAAGAAAACGAAAAGAAAGAAATAATTTCTTTAGTAATTTGGAGGAATTGTTTACCTATTTCCAATTTTTACTGAAAACAAATTTTTGTTCATATTAAATACTTTTATGTGAATTTAGAACATCTACATTTCTATAATGAAATAGGAAACAGAATGAAATGAAACTAGTGAGGATTACTGGTTTTAAGGAATTGGAGGAGGTGACATTAGTTATTTAATGAGTTAGGTTATTTACCTATAGTCAGTTTTTTTTAGGGATAACTGAAAATGACAATCTTAGTGGCTGCCACTTAAACTAAAAGAAACCCACAATGTTTGCCTAATTTAATCACGCATACAATAATCTAATAAACAGAGAATCGTTAGGGTGATTTGGTCCTATATTAGCAGTAAAGTATGGTCTTACCTCCAAGGTCTGGCAAGATGGCAATGTATGTTCCATAAAGAAGAGGCAGTGCATCATGATTAATATGTAAATGAGGTAGATGAGGGATAAAATCATTGCCAACAAGAAATCCCATCAAAATCCAATCATCTATAATTTTTTCAATATCATATTTAAATGTGATCTTTTCCTATGGCAAAAATGGAGAATAAACTGAAATCCTATAGAAATTTCTATATGCAAATAACTGCAGTCTATGGCTACATTAATACTTACTTTTAATGCTGAAAATTCATAATCAATATATTCTCTCATTAGAGACAAGTGTAGTAGGTGAAACGTCGTTTCTTCTGGTGCACATACCCTATAATTCGTCAAGGGATCAAAACAGAATCGTGCAACTTAAAAAGTGCAGTAATGCTTAAGTAAAAATTATTATTAAAAGATAATTCTTATATTTAAAGCAAGTAATTTATATACAATTATATGAGAATGCCATCATAATGGGTGAAACACAATAAAGTTCAAAATAACTGGTTTACATTTTACTTTTGGTAGAAGGGCTCCTAAGAACTCATAGGTCTAAATACACAACGCACATAAGAAACTAGTGTGATCTGACCCACTTACTACTGGTCATTGTGGAAAGTGTACAAATTAGTAAGGGTGTGTGAATGTACACTAAATTTATACAATATAGTTTATCCCTTGTATTGGATAGGATATTATATTGGCTTATACTCTTAAGTTTAGCTATAAAAACGAATATTAGGAAAGAGTAACATATTTAAATAGTTAATACATAAGCAAGATTTATGACAAATCCAAGGGCATTTCAGCATAAGAAAAACAACATCATACAGCACATGAATAGGGTGAAGAGGAAAATTTTCCATGATCATTTTGCAGAAAAAGCATTTAACAATATTAAACAAATTCAAGTACCCAGGAGGCAGAGGCAGAAGGATAATGAATTTGAGGCCAGCCTGGTCTACACAGAGTTTTGGCTATCTTGGCCTATAGAAAGAAACTGTGTTAAAATTAGAGAGAGTGGGCTAGCAAAACGCTTACTGGGCAAAGATACTTGCCATTAGGTCTGATGACCTGAGTTTGATCTCCAGAGCCTATTTTTACAGGCTGTCCTCTGACCTCCACACACGCCATGGCAACGTGTGTGTGTGTGTGTGTGTGTGTGTGTGTGTGTGTGTGTGTGTGTGTGTGTGTGTGTGTGTGTGTGTGCACACATGCACACTCACACACATTCATTCTCAGTCTCTCTGTCTCTCACACACATGTACACACATATGTATACACACACAATGTAAAATATACTCTAAAAAAAGAAAAAAGCTATAAAGATAAACTTCCTGATATGACAAAAAAACATTTTGAAAACACATAATTAACATTATAGCGTGTAAACATTACTCCTAAGACCAGGAATAAGACAAGGATACCTACTTTACCACAGCTATTCAACACACCATAGCTATTCAACACTGTTCTTTAACTCCTAGCCAGGGCAATGAGGCAGAAAAGATAAAGAAATGGAATTAAAATTGGAAAGGGATAAGTACAATTTCATTTGTTTTCAGATGGTGTGATTTTACATACAGAAAACTCCATAGAATACATAAAAACATTTGTGCTAACAAACAAACAACACGTCTACAAGGAGCAAGACACATAGTATTTCTGTACACCATCAAAGGAAATTAAGAAAATTATTCCATGGGCTTGAGAGGCAGCTCAGAGGTTAAGAGGACCTGGGTTCAACTCCCAACCATATGGTGGGTGATTCACAACCATCTGTAACTCTAGTTACGGGATCTGACATCCCATAACTTTGCTTTGGTGGGCACCACACATGCAGGAGTATATACATATATGCAAGCAAAACACTTAAGCAGCTAAATAAAATTTTTAAAAATCTGAAAAACATGATTCCATGTACAAAAGATACCCAGAGGAGTTAAATACTTAGGATAAACTTCACCAAGGCTATGTCAGGGAAACGACAAAATATAGCTGAAAAAATTAAAAGGACACACAAAATGTGTATGAATAGATTAAAAGACTAAATATCAAGATATTTTAAATGATCTACCCATTCCTTAGTTTCTTTTTTTAAAGCTATCCCTATCAAAATCCCAATAATGTTTTTCAAAAAAAATAGGAAAATCTATCCTTAAAATTAAATAAATAAAAAAAATCTGCCATGCTTTCAAGAGACCCTACATATACAAAATAATTTTGAAAAAATAGTCAAGTTGGGGTTTCATTCTTCTTGATTTCAATGCTAAGTACATTAAAATCTACAGGAACACACCAGTAATGATATAAAGACAGGCACATTAGACCAAGGAATAAAGCAGAAAACACAGAAACAAAACTGCATACATGAGCAAATGATTTTCAACAAGGAACCAAGACTTCCAGTAGGAAAAGGACCATTTTCTAAACAAATAGTAATGAGTAAATTGAGTTTTCACATATAAAGAATGGAGTTGGATTTTTACCTTGTACTACATAGAAATACTAACTCAAAATGGATGAGCGATGTAACATAGAGTGGAGCAGAACTCAGCAGCTGAGTGCTTACCAATGGGTTCAAGCCCAGTATAGAAAAAGTAACCAAAGCCCCAAACAGCAAAACCCTCTAAAAAGCTTTTAGAATAAACCCTAGTGGTAATCTGCGTGATTTTATACTTGGATACCACAGACATTAAAAGCATAGGCAATAAAAGAAAAAGACAATCTGGACTACACCAAATAGGCACCATGAATTAAGAGAAAGTGTCTGCAGAGCCGTCTGTAAGAATTACCAGCCATGCTTCATTTTTGTTCTTTCTTCCAACATCTCATTTACCTTTGTGTTTTTTTCCCACCAAACCGAACTTCTTCTCTTAAGAGAGAAAAATGTGCCTCGTGACTTGTTAATCCAAGCATGATCTGTTGAAAAATAATTATGAAATATTTCCATCCTACCTTTTCATACTAATTAGGTTTACAAAAGCAACTTAACAAAACTCCTATACAGAGAACAATTTAAAAGTCAGAATGTGAAAATTAAAATCAAATGTGCAGATATCACCAAATGATCCAATCCCAGGCTATGGATGGAATCAAGTGAGTACACTTTTCTACAACAATGTTCACTTAGTCCATGAGTTCTCTAATTAACACCACATCCTCCATTTCCCCTCCCCTAAATCAAAACTTCCTCTGGGTTTTCACAAATTCCTACTTCTTATGAAGATTAGAAATAGAAACAGCAACTTCCCTATGCTACAAAAATATAGAAGATGCTTAGAGGTCAGGGTGACATTAATATGAAAATTCATTCATGGAAAAGGGCACTTAAATTTTCTCATATGTCCCTACTCCCTCAGTGAAGTCAGAAATCCAGTGGACAGATTAATTTTTAAATTATTTAAATCTTATTCAAACAACAAAATACAATGAAACATTCATGAGGCAGTCAGTAGATGTGCTTTTTTAAGTTAAGCAATTATTATTATTGTGTGATAATGGCATTGTGGTTAAGTAACTTAAAAACTTGTTTATAAAAACATTGAAAATATGTATTAAGTGGAAACAGTATATAAAGTTTGCTTCAATAATCCATCCTGGTAGAAAAGAGGCAGATGACTACATTAAATTAAAAAATAAATAATTAAAGAAACTTGCCTAGTGTGGTGGTGTATGCCTTAATCCTAGCACTAAGGAGGCAGAGGCAGGCAGAACTCTGAGTTCGAGGCCAGCCTGGTCCTCAGAGTGAGTTCCAGAACAGCCAGCATTACACCCCTGTCAGGTAGTAGCTTACTTGTCTAGTGTCAGTTGGTATAAAATTTTCTGTGATAGTGGGCTGGAGAGATGACTCATCAATTAAAGAGCACTTACTGCTTTTGCAAAGGACTCAGATTCAGTTCCAGATACCTACAGAACAGCTCATATTCGTAACTCCAGTTCCAAGGGATCCAATGCCCTCCTCAGGCACCAGGCACCCACCTGGTACACATGCACACATGCAGACAAAATACTCATACATATAAAAGGTATTTTGGGGCATGGAGTAGAATTAGGAGGTTTTCATGACCTTAAGTAAAGTAGTTCTCTCTCCTTGGCTCCAGCATTTCCTTTTCAGCACCAAACTTATAAAAATAGGGTTACTCAGGTCTACAGACTACAACACCAGTTACTCATAATCTCTGACAAATGAAGTTTATTTCCCCAATTCTTTTAGAACTTAGATAATGACAGATGTAGCAGTCATTGCCTCTATTTGTTGCTATAACCAGGGAATTTCCTGCATTAAAAACTCCATCTTTTCGGTATTTAGTTCTATGGCACAACCTGATAATAACAATAAATGTTATACCTACCAAGTCAGCATCTAAGCCATAGAGACAATGTCTGGTGTTTGGATCATGATCTGGCTTTGCTTTCTCGGATCTGATAAATTCCATGATTTTATGTTCTCCTTCTCCAGGAGTCTAAACATAATGTTTAAAAAGAAGGTGGTGATATGCTTTGCTTAAAACTCTTAAAATTTTTTAAACTTTTAAAAATTCCTTAGATTAAAAAAAGATGATAACCTCATGGCCTGAGAAGTAGATGGTAACTCCTTGCCATGATTTGTCAGTGGAAATTTTCATATTTACAAAATACTTCAGATGTTCATGCAACCTGGCCATGAATTCAGTCCCTATAAATAAAAAGTTTCAAAGAGGTTAATGTGAGAAAGATGAAAATAGCAAAAACAGTTAATTTCCCAGTAATACATATAATCAGCATTTTCAAAGAAATCCTGAAGCTCTTTTGCTTATCCAAAAAGTAATAGAATTTGTCCCCTTGTAAGTATCTCCAATGCTTTAAATGTCACTAGCAATCTTAAATCAAGTCAGTGCCAAAAAGGTACCATAAATTTTACACCATCACAGACTGTGCTTTAAGTATTTTACCTAAGAGCAGTTTGAACTCCAACTCTAACTTTCTACATTTTTGCTGGATTCCTAAGCATATTATTAGTTTCATGTATGATTATTCTTATAATTCCATATGGTATGTAATATATGAGGGCAAGCATGTGCATGGCACGGTACATATGTGGAGGCTAGAGGACAATGTTTCATAGTCCATTCTATCCTTCAACCATAGGTTCAAGGCTTTGAATACAAGTTCACTTGTGTGGAAAGTGCTTTTAAAGATTTATTTATTATATATTCAGTGTTATGCAAGCACATATGCCTGCAGGGCAGAAGAGGGCACTAGATCTCATTAGATACAGTTGTGAGTCACCATGGTTGCTGGGAACTGACTCAGGATCTCTCCAATAGTTGCCAGTGCTTTTAACCTCTGTGTTTCTTTTTTTTTTAAAGACAGTGTCTGTAGTCCAGGTTAGTCTTGAATTCACTATGAGCTAAGGATTACCCTAAACTTCTGATCCTCTGCCTCTATTTACCAAGTTTTGGGACTACAGGCACGCACAACCACACCCGATTTTGGGGACTGAACCCAGGATCTCATGGGTGCAAAGGATGGACTCTACCAAATAAACTATATTCCCACTCCAACAAATACTAGTATGTGTTCTACCAGGTTCATTCAGAAGCATGTGTTTATATGGAGCCCAAAGGACAACTTGTTATTGGTTGGTTCTTCCTTACATTCCAACCACCTAGTTTTTTTATTTTTCTGGTCAAGGTACTGCCCTAGAACTTGCTATGTAGATCAGACTGGCCTCAAACTCACAGAGATCCTCCTATCTTTGTCTCGAAGTATTGGAATTAGAGCTGTGTGTCACCATGTCTAGACACTTTATCTTTTGAGATACAGGTTCTCACTGAAACCTGGGACTCAATAAGCAGGGGAAAAAAAAAAAAAAGGTTGACAGTGAGCCCCAGGAATCCATACAACTCATCTCCCCAGCAGATTACAAGTGTGCACTACCATACCCTGCTTCTTATGTGGGTGCTGAAGATTGAACTCAGGTCCTTATGTTTGTGTGATTAAGTACCCTATTGACTGAGTTATCTCCCCAATAACTGTTATGTTTTAATTTTTAAATATTTTATATATATAGTGTTTTGACTGCATATATATATGTGAACCATGACCTTTGAGGCCAAAAGAGGGTAATCTGATCCTCTAGAATTGGAGTTACAGAAGGTTGTGAACCACTATGTGGATGCTGGAAATTGAACCCAGGTCCTCTGCAAGAGCAATCAGTGCTTTTAGCCATTGAGTCTCCTCTGTAGCCCCAACAACTACTATTCTTAACATGAAAAGTTATTTTAATCTAGAAAATGAGAATATAATGAAAATCTCAGATGATCAACAGTCAAAAGGCAATACTATCTTAAACTATATCCAGGAGAAATTGGTTATTAAATTGAGCAACGTGTATCTAAACAACAATAACAACAAAAAATCAGTAGTTTGTATGGAATTAAAAAAAAAACATTTATAAGATTTTTGTTCAAAATAAAGGACTGTAAAGATTGAAGTAATCCCGCCAAAGTAGGATGAGGGAATATAAAGTTAAACAAATTACTACTACTTTTTATACTTATGTATTTATTTTATTTGTGTGTGTGGAGGTCAGAAGATAATTTGTAGGAACTGGTTCTCACCTCCAGCATGTAGGTCCTGGGAAATGAACTCAGGTCATCAGGGTGAGCAGCAACTGCCTTTATCTGCTGAGCGATTTCACTGGGCCTATTTTCTTAAAGTCACAGGGTACTAGATCTCATTAGAAATGGTTGTGAGCCCCAAATTCTTTTGGAAGGTAGAGGAATAAACTCTCTGGACTAAAAGAATGGGTTTCTCATCCTGAAACCACAAGGTCAGTATAGAAACTTTCTATTTGATCCTGGAAACCGACCAGAATAAACTGAAAGCCCCTCTAAGTTCCTTCTGGGTCAAAAACTCTATGCAGCTCGCAGAGTCCTCTCCATATCTGCTCATCGACTCCTGAAATGCTACAGTGGGTCTTTACAGGGTTCTTCACAACCAACATGAGGAAACATGGCTAATGAAAGCCTAAGAAAAAACAATCTGAAAACAAAAATACATTTGAAAACTGTTCAATTTCTCTCTTAAGTCTTTCCGCCGATTTACCTGGTGTGATACAGTTGGAATCAAATCTGGCTTCTGTAGGAAGCGTCTCTCCCTTTTCTATTGCTTTTTTAATTTTGTCTTCTGCCTCCTTGGCTGACCTTAGAGAAAGAGAAAACAATACCTTATATCTTCTAGAAAATAAACATTTTACACAAACTAGTATTTAGAAGCTTTTTTACATAAAACACTAATTATCAACCTTAAGGCTCAAAACTGTACAATTTAAAAAAATAATTATAAGAGAAATGAATAAGCCTAGTAATTCTTGGCTTTTATTTACAGAATTGAGTTTTTTTTTAAATACAAAGACTACAGCAGCTGAACATTAAAGTAGTAAAAAGGCACACAAATCACCACAAACACTTCAGTAATCTAACTTAAGTATGTAGCAAATTTATTCCAGAAACAAAGACAAAAAAGATCTTACGTGCCAACTGTTTGCTATATTTAATCATATTGTTTAATTATTTTAATAATTTTATTAATCGTCAATGATATGAGTATATAAAATATAACAAAAAATGACTCCAGGCTTTAAAGATTACACTCTAAAGGGGAGGGAATACTGAATAGCCATGTTTAATTTAGCTGCAATATAGAAACAACTATTAAAATAATCTAAATAAAGATAATTACACCCTATGCTAAGATATTAGATTTTAAAAAGATGACAAAAAGAAGTATTTATAAATAGGTTGAGGAATAAAATCACAGAAGGAGTATACATTATTTATGGACGTTGGGTAGGGAAGTTAATCACACAATATGGAAGCAGGAGAAAAAGAGAAAAAAGCAGTTTTGGGGAGGAGGAATTCAGTTCTGAACATGGTAAGCCTTCTGGTATCTAGGCTATCCAAAAGGAGACATTCAGCAGGTGTTTCTGAAAAAGGAACTTGAGAGTGAGAAAAACTATAAATTTGGGAGTTATTAGTAGAGACAGAGAAATCAAAGTCATTTGGGGCAGATTCAAAGCTAAGACATCAAGCACTGAAGTATGAAGCTAAGAGGGGACTCTGTAGGAAATACGAGACTTTTGGTCACTGTCTAGCATTTAACGTATATTTGTGGTGGTTACAATGGATTGATTGGTCCTCAATCACAAGCCATCAGAAGTCTATACTTCTAATACTGAAAAGGTTATAACAGGAAATATAGAGCTGGAAGGCTTCCCTGCAGTTAAGTTTCTGGGAGTGTGTTAATTTTTATTAGTTAAATGCCTCCATAAACGTTGGAAAGTTGGGAGGAGTCTGCTGATACCAACATGGCAGCTGAGACACTAGAGCTGTTGGAGGTGATGGTTCAGCAATGACAGAGGAGTGAGGAGGGACACCAGTGCTTAGTGACATTTCAGGTATGGGTAAGCAACGAGTAGGGTATCCACTTTGTCATCTAGGAGACAGAGCTAAGATATACTGATACCTTCTGGTGGCTGAACTCCATGGAGATCAGGCTGGCCTTGCACTCAGGGAGATCTCCCTGTCAGTGCTCACAAATACTGGGGTAAAGGCCTGCACCATTAGCATCTTAATATGTGCTTTTGGGCTAGTGGCTCCCTAAAACTAGTTTAAAATATCATGTATATGTACCTAGTATGAATAGCTTTCCAATGCCTAGAGATTTAATTAAGTCTTTAGGTAGTCCTTAGAAGTCTACACTTTGGTTTTTAAAAAGACACTGCATTTAAGGATCCCAGTATACTCAGTACTTTTAGACTCTCTCTCTCTTTCCTTTCAACAATTAAATCAGTGCTCTGCCATCTTCTCCTTCGTCTCACTGCAAGGTTTCTCTAAGACACTGTCTGAACTTTCTTGACAACGTCCACATTTGATGCATGAATACTGTCATTCTTTATCCTGCTTTATAATTAAAGGAGCTTTCATTATGCTAACAATCCATCAAATACTCTGGACTTATGATACCTCCAAGCACGCACAGAGCCTGACTTCACTGTTATTTAGACATACTCAGCACATCGCTGATTTTGTTTTTAAGATTCTTTTTATCTCTAACCCCTTTACTTCTATAGAGTGGTGCTGATGAGCCCATGTTCCTGACTGAACTAACTCTCTTCCCATTGCCCATCAATCACCTTCTAATCTCATTTGCCTTACTGCCCAATTACATCTAGACTAAGCATCTAGACTAAGGTCTGGTTATTCAACAGGTTTGTTAAGCCACTGTCATTAGAATAACCTCCTGGTAGACTCTGTGGTGACTACACCAAGGTGGAACATCACAAGTATCTGTTCCACTACTACTACTTTCAAATTAACTGAGAACAGAGTGACTTTATATGAAACCCAACATAAGTTTTGAGACATAATCAGAATTACTAGATTATTACTTGATCAGTCAAATATGATAATAAGTATGAAGTATACTAATTACGTTGAGGATTGAAACATAAAACAGATTTGAACAAAAGAGGCACTGTATTACGTCAACTGTTATAAATGATTTACCTAAAACGCCTCCCACGTTGCTGGTTCATTTTTGCTCGAGGGGCCACACCATCAACAGCCATAAAGAACACTTTCCTAGGTTTAATAATTCGAAACAACACCTCCAAGTAGTGAAAAATGTCAGTAAAGATTTTGTCATCTGAGATTCTGAAGTGAACATCATCATCATTAGGATGGGAACACTGGTGTATAATCCCATTCATATCCAGATACAAGTTATCAAATTCTGGAATCTAGAAACAAACAAAAAAAACTTCAGATTACTAATTATCATAACCATTTTAATGCCTGGCAAAAGTGATTCAATGGTTCAAAACAAAAATCCAAACAAGATGTGATGTATTCTGATTATAAAAACTCCAGAGGGCCTTTACCAGAGGACCCAAGTTTGGATCATAGAACTCACTATCAGGCTGTGCACAGTCACCTGATCTCTAGCTCTAGGGGATCCAATGCCCCTTCTGGCCTCCTCAGGCTCCACACACATGTGTACAAACATGCAAACACATATACCATAAACATACATATAAAATAAAAAAAATCAATTTAAAAAGTAAATAAACAGTCACAGTGGAATAAAGTAAGCAAAGGAAAGCAAACAGGATAACTAGTAATGCAGAACAAATTTTTAGTTATATAATGTATGGCTTAACCTAACTCACCATGAGGAAATAATCCAGTTATTCAGAGTAAGTGCCTCAGGAAAACACCAGATAAAGCACTTTAATATGGCATTCAAAATATTAGTTTCCTTCATGTTTGCTATAGTAATAAGTTTCTGGCCAGGCCTTTCCAGCCTAGGCCTGAGGTTCTGACCTGCAAACCTGCAGTCCCACAGTCCCGCAGAAACACACAGATGCTTGCAGTTCCATAGTTCCACAGAAACAAAGATATTTACATTAATTTTATGATCATTGACCTAGGGCCCAGGCATATAACTTGCTAATTCTTTACTCTTAAACTAACCGATGATTCTTATCCCATTCAGTCATGCAGCTTGGTACCTTTTCTCAGAGCAGCATTTCAACTTCTTTCCTATGCGTTTGCTGGCATCTTATCATGGTATCTCTCTGGCCTCTCTGCTCTGTTCTTCCTGTTCCCAGTTTTCTTAGTCTGATAGCCCCGCCCACATTTATCTGCCTTCAATCAGTGTTTTTATTAAACCAGTAGGTAGGACAATTATTTACAATGTAACAACACAATTCCACCTCAGTTTGCTACTTGGCATCTCAAAGTTTCAATTTCTTCTATAGATGAGAAAATATTGTCCATTTACATCAAAAGGTTTGAAAAAGTATTTAATGCCTTTTGCATGTGGTTCACTTAAACAAAGCCACTTACCTGTCAACATTGGTTTTTAAAGCTTGGATTATCTGAAAATGGAGGCAAAATAGCTGAGACGAAATAATGGAAAGTCAGACCCAGAATGTCACTGTGGGCTTGGCAGGGGCATGTGGGCCATGTGCTATCTACTTTGGTAAAAGGTCTTCATGACTGTTTTCAGGTATTTTTGTTCTAAGCAAACACACTATGGAAGCAAATGTACACTGATAGAGAACTAAAATGGCTGCAACTATCCAGTGTAATTAAAGAATCACTTAGTAGTCTCCTTTACACATTAAATAAAGTTAACTTGAGTCTAATTAGTAAACAGGTGCAGGTAACAATGTATTTTCTCATTTTTGAAAAATGGCCTGCCTCCTGGGGTCTGAAGGTGGCAAGTTTTAAATCACTAAACATTATCAAGCATTTATCTAAAACTTACCTACTTTATAGAATTAAGTAATTGTCATGTAAAAACTCTTTAAATGTTCTTACTGAGTAACAAATAGGATCAACTGAAATTAACAGCTGTAATCATGAGATTTTTAAAGAGCATTCAAGACTTACTATTTGTTTCAAGACCCTGAAAACCTCAACTAAAACCTCATTGTAAGATCTTAAGAGAGAAGTAATTTACACAAAATGATTCTATTTCTTTAGGAGAATAAAAATGTACTTCAACAGTATTGAAGTGAAATCAGCCCTCAATTACTTAAAATAATGAACTGAAGCAAACAGTTGGAACAGTGCAAGAGTATGTGAAATTTTAGGATAGAGGTGTTTCTAATCACTGAAAATGAGGGTACAAATCAAAACAATACTAACAAAATCTCTGAGTGCACAGCGGTATATGTCTATGTTAGTGCATCATGGAACATGTCTCGTTTTCTTACCTACTCAGAACATGAAAGCAGGAGGGTGTTGAGCTCCAAAGTTCAAGTTCAGCCTGAGCTGCTCAAAGGTGGAAAAGTGTGTATGTATCTGTGTGTGTTTTAAGTATTTTTGATGCTCGAGAGCAAGGAAAGGCCCAATCATAACAAGTAAATATTAAATGGCTATATGATAATGCATTATAGGGTAGGTGAGGATGGCAGCCCATGCTGATAATCCTAACATTTAGGAGACAGTGGAAGAAGGTATGCAGGTCCAGTAGGGAAAATGCCTAATACGTTTTACACAGAAGGACCAACAAGACAGGTTGTTTCAGATACAGCTCTAGCACTTATTTAATTGGCTCTGCAACAATTTTGGCTGACAACGTTTTTGTGATTCAATTTTTCCAGGTTTCAGTTACAAAAACCAAAACCAAGGGGATATTATAGGGCTGAGCACTGTGTGACTAGTGGTGCATAGTACCAGTAATGCTAGTATTTGAGAGGTAGAGGCAGGATTGGAAGTTTAAGGTCAGGCAGAGCCAGGGGAACCCCAAAGAAGAGGGGGAGGAAGAATGTAGGAGCCAGTGGGGCTGAGGACTCCACGAGACCATGGCCCATAGAATCAACTAAGCGCTCATAGGGGCTCAGAGACTGAAGCAACAATCAGGGACCCTGTCTGGGTCTCAACTAGGTCCTCTGCATCTAGCTTGGAGTTTCTGTGGAACTCTCAACAGCAGGTGTGTGCAGTGTCTCTGACTCTTTTCCTCCTACTGGGTTGCTGAGACCATCCTTGATATGAGGGTTTGTGCCCAGTCTTGGTGTATCTCCCCAGGAGACCTGCTCTTTTTATTTATCCTTTAAAAAGGGAAACAGAAGGAGTGGATCTGGGGAGATGTGAGGTGGAGTAGGAACTGGAGGTACTGGAGGAGGGGAATTGTGGTTATAATGTAATGTATGCCAGAAGAAAAAAGTAAAAATCAAGTTGAAGGTCAGCCTTTGCTATATAGCAATTTCAAGGCCGTATAGACACACAGTACAGTAGACCGTTTCAGAAACCCCCAAACACTACCACTGCCATGTTAATAAGTGAATGTATGTTAAGAACTTAACACAATTTAGCTATTATTTTTAGGACTTAAAATAATTCAAAGTGTGTGTGAGTGTATGTGTTTAAGTGTAAGTGCTCATGGAAGCCAGGGTTAGTTGTGAGCTTCCCTAGGACCTGGGTGCTAGACAGCAACCATGTTTAACTACAGAGCCATCTTTTTAGTCACTTTTAGCTATTTTAATATTAATAGCATTGTGCTAGAAAAAAGGGCTATACAGCTGTAAAAATATATGATTCTAATTAATTATTTTTTATGTAAAGAATACAGGTCAAGAATATGTGTTTACCGTCTTTCCTTTCTGAACATCCTATGGGAACCCAGTTTTCTAGAAAGGAGTGAACAGGCTTGTACTAAGGGGTTTTAGAAATGAAGGCTTCCTCTACATTAGGCAGCAGCTACACCCAGGGGCATTATGCATATTAGTCAAGTGTTGTACCTCAGACCTACAATCTGACTATAATTATTGCCTCCCTTCTCAGTGGTGGTACTACTGACTCTAAAACCACACCCGCAACCCATCTACAATAAAATGGGATGTTACTATCAGCAGGGCAGGCCAGCAGTGTGGCCTGTCAGCAGTGCAGCCTGAGGAGTTCTCAGAATCTCGGAGACATCTGGCTCCTTGCTGTCCACCACAGAAAAGAATTTCGTGACGGGTGAGACTGAAGCAGTTAGCAAATTAATGTATCAATCAGAAAAACAGTATTTGAAGAGTCAAGTGATGTGGGAATGTCTTTCTGTATGCTGTGAATATCAATCTTTAAATAAAGGAGCTGTTTTGGCCCATGACAGGCACCATAGAAAAAGTAGGAGGGGAAATCACAGCGTAGGTAGAAGGGTGGAAGCAGAGACAGATCAAGCCAGACACCCAAAGAAGAAACATGTAAGGAACACAGGTGAACCACGGGCCACGTGGCAGACAGATTAGTGGAAATGGGTTGAGTTAAGATGTAAGAGCAAGCTAGCAATGTGCCTGAGCCATAGGCCAAATAGCATGAAGTTAATATAAGCATCTGAGTCATTTCTGGGGGCCTAAGCAGTGGCGGGCGGCTAAGGGGTCTGGGTCTTCAGGTCTGTGGGTTTGGACCTCTGGCTGCCCGGGGCTAAGAGACCTTGTTACAACAGTCAAGTGTGGGCATTGTGAGGAAAATGTATGCAGGGCCTATGTAGTAGCAATATATGTGGCTGGAGGCTTGAAGCTACTTACTCTGCAACTAAGCTTAAATATTAAAAGAAAGTGAGTAATGGCATATTTTTTATTTGTAGAATTTTGTCCTTGAAGAGATGCTTTCCAGGTACACTGTGCAGGCTGCTAAGTGAAAGGAGTACACTCAGAGATAAAACATTGATCAAAATGATCCTTACTTATACATTAAGGTCACAAGGAGGCTGGACTTAAGGAAGAGTTCAGGAGCGATTTTAACCACACACACCAACAGTGATGCTTCTTAGAAAGTGGAGTACAGCTGAAGTCAGACTTCCTTTTCGGCTGCCAGCTCCAAATAACATGGAGAATTATTAAGTATGAAAGCTTGGCCTTTAGCTAAGGCTTATTCACAACTAGCTCTTATAACTTAAACTAACCTGCTTCTGTTAGTCTTTAACCTTTTGCCATGTGGCATTTACCTCTCTCCCATTCTTTATGTGTAGACAGGTATTTCTTTGGACTACCAGCTCACAGAAAGTGACCTGGCGACTTATCATTAATTAGGAAAGCTCAGGCTGTAATGTAGGGTTGTCCCTCTAGCTCTTATAACTTAAAATAACCATTTCTGCTTAGCTTATTGTTGCCCTGACACTCGCTTTTACCTCTCCTGCATCTTGTTTTCTCTGTCTGACTATGGATCCTGTCATCTTCTCTACCTGGAAATCCTGCCTAGATATTAGCTGTTCAGCTTTTCATTAAGTCAATCAGAGTGACACATCTTAACAGTGTACAAAAAGATTATTTTTGGTCTAAATAAAAAGGAAAGGTTTTAACTCTAACACAGTAGAACAATCTGGCCTAGAACTCAGTTATCTCCCTCATCTGCTTTTTGAGTGCCACCACACCAGGCTGCTGTTTCTAATTTATAAAACTATTTTCATTTTGTCTCCTGTCCTTCAACTGTTAAAGGAGCAATAACAGAAACATATATGGCAATTTTAACTAGACTATGTTGGCATTGGTCAACTGAATAAATATCCTCAGGTATATGATGTAATTCTTTTAACATATATTTCCAACTTTTTAAAATATAAGCAAAGTTCTAGAATTTATTGTCGCCCCTTTTCAGCAATACCTGTTATTTATTTTATTAAGCCATATATTACTGTCTCTCTCCTATTTGTATCTATTTGTTTCTTTCTCATGAAAAACTTTTTTTTTTCTTTTTTTCCTGGTGCTGGAGAGAAAACTAAGAACCTCAAGCATTATAGACAAATGTTTCACTGTTGAGTTGCCATTTCCAGTCCTTGAATCCTTTTAAGTCTTTTTAATTTTGAAATTTTCTTCTTTCTACCTTGCATTGGTCAGAATTCTCTAGAGGAACAGAACTGATAGGATCTCTCTATATACATTACTTGGAGATTTATTAGAGTGGCTTATAGGCTGTGGTCCAGCTAGTCAAATAATGAGTATCTCCTGACAAAAAGTTCACAAATCTGACAGTTGTTCAGTCCACAAACCCCAGTGTTTCACCTGATCTTCATCCACACAGGAATCTTGAAGTAGGTTCTAATCCCAGAGAAGAATGCCTCAGTAGCAGGAGAGATGGCCTGGCCTGCTGAAGTGAAGACAGGCAGGCAAAAGGCAAAACCTTTCTTCTTCTGTGTTCTTTATATAGTCTCCCACTAGAAGGTATTGTAGTAGGTCTATGTCACATTGTAAATAATTGCCCTGCCTACTGGTTTAATGAAAATGCTGATTGGCTGAAGGTAGACAGGAAGTGTGGGCAGAGATACAGGCTAAGAAAACTCTGAGAACAGGAAGAGCAGAGCAGAGAAGCCAGAGAGATACCACAATGAGATGCCAAGAGAGGCATAGGAAAGAAGTTGAAATGATGCTCTGAAAAAAGGTACCAAGCCACATGGCTAAACAAGATAAGAATCATGAATTACTTGAAGAGTAAAAAGTTAGCAAGTTATATACCTGGGTCCCAGGCCAATCAGCATAGAATTAATATAAGAGGGTCTGGAACACAGACTGGACAGAAACATACTACTACTACAAATGGTGCCCAACATGGTTAAAATATATCCACATAAAGCCATAGAAAGCTTAAAAATAGTCTAGAGTACAGAAATGGTGCCAAAAGCAGCTTCGGAATTGTGTCTCTCAAATGGGCTGTGGTACAGAGACTAAGTGGTATTTGGGATTGAATTTCAAAATGGTGGGTGTGCTACATGCAGCTTAACTGTAACAAGGCCAGTTCCTGAGCCTCAATACAAGCAAGGAGCTGTACATAGTGGATTTAAAGTTTCTGTTTATAAGAACAAAAAAGAACAGAGTCAAAGATAGCTTCTTTATTGGCGGTAGTTTTTTGGATCAGCTCTGTTTGCTGGAGGCAAGCAGAGGCTGAGCTTTTTAAAGAGAGCCTTCCTGATTCAGCCTTAGAGGCAAAACACTTGTGAGTCTTTTAAGAGGCCCTGCTGCCAAATACTTAAATGGAGTTCATGAGCAACAGATGACAATGCTTTACTTGGTGGTTCTATGGACCCTAAAATTCCCCAGAGTGGTAGGAACTGTGGATCCTAGCAGTACCTCTGCTAAAAAGCTAAATCCTATGAAGCTAGACTAGGAGCTGGGCAGAGCCAGCCAGCCAGCCACCCTAGCCAACCCTTTAATCTTTAGCCACACCTTGGCAGATTAAAGGTGTGGGTAGAAACAGAAAGAAATAGAGAAAGCTTGGTGGAGTCAGCCACCCTAGCCAAGCAAAGGCGTGGTAAGAAACAGAAAAAGATAAGAGATATACAGTAGAGACAGATTCAAAAAAACTCTAAATGGTACAGAGTGTGCTTAAGATATACATAGGCTTGAGAGAGAAAATAAAAAGGAAAAAGGATAAAGTCCTTAAAAAAATAGTTAAAAAAATAGTAATAAGCCACGTAAAGATGGAAATTACAAAGAGTGTCTAGATACTGTATGTTATTGTTTTGTCTTTAAGTTTTTTGACTGAAAATGAAGTAGTAAAAGCTGCTAAAAGACATTTGATTATAAATGCTGTTGGATTAATTCAACCTATATATTTTTTAAGTGAGTTGACTTTAAAATTGAAATCAAAAGATATGCTACTTTGGAGAAGTGGTTTTCTTTTATTTCCACAGAAAATGAGAAGCTATGAATTTATTCCTGGTTAAAGAAAATAAAGTTTGATCGAGGAAGACCCCCTAAAAAGTTTCCAATGGAAATGGATGGCCCAGATGATTCAGGATTTCAGAGCAGCTCTGTTACAGTTTCCTCTGAGTTCTGTATCCAAAACAACATCAAGGAGACTGGCTGAGATGACCCAGCCTTACAGACTATTTCACTAAGGACTTGTCCATAATCCTAAATTGTTCTTTGGGTCCACCATGGGATTGCCAGTACCCCCATTCAGTAGGAAGTAGCCTAGAAAACTATGTCAACATTCCTAAAAAATGGATTATGGATGTTTGTCTTTGTTTACAGTGTTGGTTACAAATTGTTATAGATAACGGTGAAAAAAAATTATACAAAAGAAGTTAGATTTGGGGCTCTTGTTTTAAAAAGAAAGGGGGGTGTGTAGTAGGATTATGTTACATTGTAAATAATTGTCCTTCCTACTAGTTTAATAAAAAACGCTAAGTGGCTAAAGGCAGACAGGAAGTGTGAGTGGGGCTACCAGACTAAGAAAACCCTGGGAACAGGAAGAACAGAGCAGAGAGTATAAGCCACATGGCTAAGCAAGATTAAGAATCATGGGTTAGTTTAAGAGTAAAGAGTTAGCAAGTTATATGCCTGGGCTCCAGGACAATCAGTGTAAAATTAATGTAAGCCAGTCTGGACCAAAGGCTGGAGAGACCAGAAACATACTACAACAAGATATCCTAGATTTACAGAGGGTTTTTGTTGTAATAAGTTTCTGGCCCCAGCCTTTCCAGCCTAGCACACAGACCCGCAGTCCCACAGAACCACACAGCTGCTTACATTAATTTTATGCTGATCGGCCTAAGGCCTAAGCATATAATTTGCTAACTCTTTACCCTTAAACTAACCCATGATTCTTATGCTGTTCAGCCATGTAGCTCAGTACCTTTTCTCAGAGCAGCATAGTTGTCCTCTGCATCTGCTTCTCTGGTGTGTCGGTGGCATCTCTGCTCTGTGCTTCCTGTTCCCAGAGTTTTCCCAGTCTAGTAGCTCTACCCATATTTCCTGTCTGCCTTTAGCTCATCAGCATTTTTATTAAACTAGTAGGTGGGACAATTATTTACAATGTAACATAATCCCACTACAAGTTTTCTTACCTTAAATGATCCAATCAAGACATATCCCTCACAGGTGTGCCAGGCTGCTTGGTTTTTTTATTCCATATGTAGTCAAGTTGACTACTAAGTTTAGTTGAGAACTAAGATTAGCCATCACATACCTTTTAATGCATGTATGTAGGTATGTGGTACCTTATGTTCAGAGGTCAGAAGGGGTCACTGGATCTTTGGAAATATAATTACAGATGGTTCTGAGTCACTACACTGTTGCTGGGGGCCAAAGCAGGTCTTCTGCAATACCAACAAGTGCTAGTGACCACTGAGCCATCTTTCTAGCCTCTCTGTCTCTTTTTATATATTCTCATAGCACCATCTGTTCTTGCCTTTTTCTACCTTAGGCATCTTTTATTGAATAATTTTTTTCATTTATTTTAAATAATTTCTAGGTTCTGTTTTCATAACTGATAAGCATAGTTCTTTCATGGTTTATATAATCTTCTTAGTGCATATATTTACAAGTTTCAAATTACACAGGGAAGTTTTTGTTCTTTTTTCCCTATTATAATTTTATTTTTCTTTTTTTCTCTTGCTGTTATTGCCACAATAGACTGACACTTCTGAAAAGCTCTTTTCCACACACTCCCAACTGCCACAATGCATGCCTACATGCATGGGCAGTAATGGGAGCTCTCTGAAATGGATCATTTGGAAGTAAAGTTCCAAGGCCTGGATAGTAGAAGAAAAGCAGGCAACTGTTGTATGAAATCTTTGGGTTTACTAGTTGTCAAGAAAATTCATGAGACATAACCTCTTTACTTTCTTGGAGCCTAAACTCCATATTTACTTGCTTGAGTGACTTTAGGATAATTTATCTTAACATTTAATCTACTATGTAGATGTAAGAAATGAAAAACAAGTGTATGATAGTATACTATGTATCTAATAAAGTTTGTCTGAAAATCAGGATAGAGTCAGCCACAGTTTAGCCCTGAAGAGCAGGGAGTGGTGACCCACACCTTTAATCCCAGCACTCCAGATAGAGATACATCTGGATTTCTGTGATTTCAAGGCCAAACAGAGCCAGGTAGTAGTGGCACAGACCTTTAATTCCAGAACTTGGGATCCCATGCTTATGCTCCCAGTCCTTGAGAAACACACAGCCTTTAATCCTAGCACTAGGAAAGATGAACCAGGAAGTGAGATAGCTGAGCAGAGAAAGAAAGTTAAGGTGCAGGGAGGCTGGGGTGGGGGAGGGGGGAGGAACTGATCCCTTTGTCTGCACTTCCTTCAGCTTTTGGCCAAGGACTCAGAGGCCTATTCAGTTCAGCCTGAGGATTCCTGAGGAATTGGCTGAGTGAGAAGTAGCTGTGGCTGGCTCCCGTGTCTCTGATCTTTCAGCTTTTTCCCAAAACCTGGCTCTGGGTTTTTATTATAAGACCAAGTGGGATTCATGCAATAAAAATATCTAAATATGATTGTGCTAGGCGGGGACTCAGATTAGGAGGGGTTCAGGACTCTGTCCGGGTGCTTCATTTGAGGAAGGGTATAAGGCCTCCCAGAGGGTTTCCCAGTTAAGTACCACCACACTGGGGGGATCGACTTGTCCTGCTATGACATGGAAGCAGCTTTCTTTCCATCAAAGTCAAGTAAAAATGAACAATTGTTAGCAAAAAATAAACAAATAAATAAATAAAAATAAAGGAGGAGGAAGAGAAACAAAATCTCAAAGCTCCAACAATTTGGCCTGTAAAATGGATCCTGGAGCCCACAGCAGAAGAAAAACGGACTCCTACATGTCAGCTTCACTCCACAATATTCACCATGACATGTTCCTATAGTCACACACGTGCATCATCCATAACAAATGTACACTAATAAAAAGGTTTATCCCCCTGCAGTTTTGGGACATCAAAGTGCACTTCATGCCGTGTAAGTGCTGTTATCACTCAGCCACAATCCCTGCCTCTGCCTTCCTCTCCCTCTTTTCTGTGGTACTGGGGGGTTAAACCTTTGAGCTTCATGAAGGCAAGGCAGGGGTTCTAACACTGAGCTAGCCATACCTCCAATGCTGTATTCAAAAGTTATTACTTTGAGATGGTCTCACTAAGTTGCCCAAACTATTCTTCAACTCATTTTGTAACCTAGTCTCTCAAGCAGCTGGATTTCAGGTCTAGGTCTTGGGGTGGGAGTGACACACATGAAATGACACTGTCTTTGCTTTTTTCTTTTCTTTTTTAAAGATGGGGTCTTATTATGTAGTACATACTAGCCTTGAAATGGCCACCTTCCTGCCTCAGCTGGTCCAGTCAGTGCTAGGGTTATACATGTGTGTCAGTGTCACCACTGTTAGGCAGGGAGTAAACAAAGCTTTGTATTCACAGCTGGAGATGTTCCAACGGTTAAGAACAGTTTTTACACTTGTAGGTACCCAGGTTTGGTTGCCAGAAGCTGCATGGTGGTTCACAATCATCTGTACCTCTAGTTCCGAGGATCCATGACCCTTTTCTGATCTCTAAGGGCACCCGGCATGCACCTGATACATTCAGGTAACACACTCATACACATAAAAAAAAACCCTAAATATATAAATAAAATGCATGCCATTTGACCTCAATCCTTTTCTGTTTTTCATTTTTTATATGAACTGAGTTTTCTTGAGTTTTAGAATGAGTAAAGGTTCCGATGAGCTTTCACTTAGCTTTTTCTTGCAGTTTTTATGTTTTGTACCAAGGAACAGATATCTTTTCACTTTGGCCTTGGGATATAAGCTCCTAGGGCATGGCCTTTTGACTAGTGTAAGATCTGAGGAATATGTACCCTTCCACCTTTGGGTACTAGCCTCTAGGGTCTGGCCTTTGAGCTAGTTTAAAATCTGGGACACCTTTTCTCTCCAGCACCTGGATGGTGAGCAGCGTTGAATTGATCCCCAGCCTTCCAAAAACTCTTTGACTCAGTTTGTCTTATCCTGTATCTGTGAGTTAATTTCCCTGTAGAATTTAATAAATAATCCATTCCTTAGTAATTTGTGGGATTTCTGTAATATCTAGTGCCCAACATGGAGTGCCATGTGATTTAAAAAAAAAAAAAAAAAGGCTACTGAATCTACTTTAATCCAAAAATAACTGTTAATCTCAAAATTCTTTATACTGGTATGGGATTTTGGTTTATTGATACAAATCTAAGGTTAATTTTATTATAAATTGACTCTTGTTTAAGATATTATGTTTATGCAATTCATTAAAATTGTAATGTATCATTAAGAAATACAGATTAACAGTCGCTGATGATAATCTCATAGTCATGTAAATTAGATTTTTTTAGGTAAACAAAGATATATTTTAGGTATCTATATATTTATATATTTAGGTATACAAAGATATATTTCAGATAGGTAATCTTCAAACACTTCAAAGACCTATAGAATATGGCATTTAAAATATTTTAAGAACTTAGACTTTATGGACAGTGAGATATGATTGCTCCTGGCAGCACCAATCTACTTCAAGAGGATGATGGGCATTGAAGAAACTCCATATGGAGTTTACTTTCTTTGTGCCAAAACTTAGCCACTGGGCAAAAATCTGCTCTTGCCTAGACTGCTGACATTATGGTGCATAAACTGAACAGGCAGGATCTATTTTGAACATTCAGGATCAATAGAAAAAATTATCACTGAACTTTGCCAGAACAAGCCAAAATGGTCCTTTAGGTTCTTGCTTACAGAATTCCCAGATAGTCTGCAGTGCACAGGAGAAGTGAATGGCAAACTTTGCTAGAATCAGCAGAGCAGTCCTTCAAATATTCTGCTTCACTAAAACGTCTGCCAGAGAGACTCTAGGCCTGTAGGATGAAGACAGATGTTCCAACATTGCAGAAGAACTTTCAGCCAGATGTCTCTGTCATTTCTAGAATTTTGGAAGTTCCTTGCAATACACTTCTTGTTTACTCAGGTAATATTATATATCCTTCTTTGGTCTTTGACAGAGTTGAAGACTAGGTAGTTATAATTAGTTTTCCTTAGTTATGATAAGAGGTAAATTAGATAGGAAACTTTAGACTCACAAAAATAGAATACATAGAACATTTTCTTTAACTTAGCCAAATACAAATAGACTAGATATTGTACCTGTAATTCTGGCTCCTTAACTGTTTTTTTTTTAATACATGTAATTTTATTATGTTAAAGTTGAAACCTTTCTTTTTGATTAGACAGAAAAGGGAAAGTGATATGGGATGTCCTTCTGTATGCTGTGAATGTGTTCCTACCAGTGGTTAATAAAGAAGCTGTTTTGGCCTATGGAAAGACAATTTACAACTAGACAGGAAATTGAAGCAGGGAGAGAGGGAGAAGAAAGGTGGAATCAGAGCAGATGCTGCCAGCTGCTGGGGGAGCAAGATGTAATAGAACACAGGTAAGCCACCAGCCAAATGACAAAACACAGATTAATAGAAATGGAATTAATAGAAATTAATAAGATGCAAGAACTACCTAGCAAAAATTGTGAGGCATAGATCCAACAGTTTGTAATTAATATAAGCCTCTGTGTGTTTATTTGGGACCAAGTGGCTGCAGGACACAGAAAAACTTCTAGCTACAAAGTTTAAAAACATGGCATAGCTTGTTTTGAAAGAGTACTTAGCTCTAATTCTTCCTAACTTTCATCTGGCCATCTTCTTTCCATTTCCACTGTCCCCTCCATGAAAACATTTATTTTACTCTCAGCCAATTGTCTTTAGGGGGTATATTGTGCCCCATAATGGTCACTTGATACGTCAGTTCTGATTGTACAGGGAGGACACTGCTTTTTCTTCTGATAGACCTTCACCCAGTAAGTCTTAAAAAATAACACCCCACCCCTCCAGTTTTAGTTGTGGACACTAGAATCAAACCTAGGTCCTCTTAATCATCGAGCCATCTCTTGGCCATTTACTTACTTCCTTACTTTGAGTTTAGGTCTCACTATGTAACTCCAGGTGGCCTCAAACTCAGAGACCTGCAAGCCTCCTGAGTGCTGGGATTACAGACGTAGGACATCATTCTCTGCTGATGCACCAGGTCTTACTGTCCACTTACAGTGTAATTTCAAAGCAATCCTTACTTTCAATTTCAATCTACTATGAAACTTTCAGGAAATATGTCTTGCTGTGAGTGTCATAATGTTGCTTTTAATGACTGTTTTGTTTTGGCAACAAAATTTCTCAGGCTAAAGAATCCAAGATATTTTAACCAAATAAATTATTGTGGCTAAAGAGCACAGAATAAAAATGTTACTGAACATATTAGATGCTATCAAATATTTAGTGATCAAAGATCCAGAAAAAGAAAAACAATTTGTCTTCATTTTCACTCCTTCTCCCTGGAAATAAATACCCTCTAAAACTAACTCACCCCATGTTTCAAATAAAAGAAAGACAAGTTAGCACTTTGGAACTATTTATAAGCTTTTTTTTTATATGCCGTTTCATTAGAACTTAATATCAAAAGAACCCTTTCTAGAGACTGGACTCTACTCTTATCCTTACAAGTACCTTAACAAATAAGACAAAACTCCATATAATTGACAGCTCCCAGTATTGGTACAGCGCTACTTATCACAATTCAATTAGCTATACAAATCTCAAAAACGAGTTTTTTTTCCCCGGTAAACCAGACAAAGTCATTATCAAAGTCATTCAATGTGACATACTAAATTATCATTCAGTGTCTAGCTTACCTATTAGAACATTTGGTTTCTCTCCTCTGTTATTTTAACATGCCAATATATTCTAATATACAGATATACAAATACACACTTTTAGAATTCACATAAACGCTGCTGTGGGGTCACTATACACCATCTATTAGTAATAATGTTTCAGGCTTTTTCTGCCACATCAAAGCTGCTAAGCCCCATCCCCCATCCCTGCACTCCATCGAAACGTTTTGTTCGTTTAGACAAAAAGTGTGTGTGGGGGTACTGTTTGGGAGCTAACAGGAGTATCAAAAGGTATCACAAATACGAGTCACTGGCTACATCAATCGGTCCAGTCGTCGGGGTTAAATGCACCTTTTCGCAACTGGAGTACTACGCGGTTCCACCGCAGGGACGTTTGCTATTGCTTGTACACAGGTCTGTTGTTGTGCGTGGGAGGAGAGACTCGAGAAGGCATCCCACTCATCCTCGCAGCTTAAGGCGAAGCCAGTGGCAGCTCCCAGGAGCACAGAGAGCTCACAAAAAGCCTCTCACTAAGGACTCCTCTGGAAGTCGCGGAAGGCTCTCCCAAGGGGAGCTCAGACCTGCCGCAAGCACCCGGCGGGGACACACGGAATATCCGTACCTGCCTCTGGTGCAGCTCACCCGGAGGCCGCCAACCCTCTGTCCGCCCCCCTCTCCTCCTGCCCGGCTGCAGACCAGCACCGCAGGCAGCGGGAGGCCAGGGTCGCACAGCGCAGAGGCCCGCGGGCCCGCCTTTTTCGCCGCGGCCTGTGTTCACCCACCTGATGCTCCTTCACCACTTCACTGAGGCAGGGATACCGCTCCGAGATCCATCGGTAAAACTTGGGGACTCCCATTTTGGCCGTCGACACCAATTCCAGTCGGTGCAGAAACGAAACCAAACGCCCCGCCCGGGCCTACGCCGCCGCCTCCGGCCGTCGCTCGGAGGATGACAACACAAGGTCCTCCAGACCATAGAGCAACCCGCGAGCCTAGAGGGGTAGGATAGTGTGGGTGGGCGGGGCTTCTTGCCTACCTCGCTGCTTTTCCGTACTTGTCCGGGCGGCGCAAGGGGCGTGACTGCTGTGGTAAACTGTTTTGAAAATGCCAATTGGTGTGGACTTGCAGACCGTAAGAAAAACTTAAAGGACAGTTGGGAGAATGCATTGGTTAGACTTTTGTCAACTTGACACGTGGCAGTCACTGGGAAGAGGAACCCCAACTGAGAAAAATGCTGCCTCCTGATTGGCCTTTGGGAATATTTTGATTAATGGTCAACGTGGAGGGCCCAATTCATTAGGGGCTTGTGCCACCAATGGGAAGGTGTTCCCGGTGTTTATGAGAAAGCAGCGTTCCTTCGTGGCTTCGATTCCTGCCGCAAGTTGCTAGGATGATGAACTGTGATATATATGTAAATGCCAAGTAAACCCTTTCCTTCCCAAGTTGCTGTTGGCCATGATGTTTATTACAGCAATAGAAACCTTAAAGTTTGTGAAGGGAGTTATTTCTTAAGTAATATCAAGCCACATTAGCGTTTCTTGTAAATAGTAATATTCCAGTTTCAAGACTGTGAGTTACTTCCCTTAGCCAATTTTTGATACCGTTTCAAAACAAAGAAACCAACAAAAACGAAAAAGCCTATAGCATGCTTATAAATCCAGCACTTAAGAGGCATAGGCAGATCAAAGGTTAAAGGCCACCCTAAGGTACATGGCAAAGTTCAGGGAGAGTCTGGGCGATATCAAAATCTACCTCAAACCAAAAACTCAAAAAGCCTGGTGTGGCATGCAAGTCTTAATGCGGCACTTGAAAGGTGGAGGCAGGAGCATCAGGAGCTTAGGTCATTTTAACTTACACAAGTTCTAGTCTTGTCTGTCCTATGTAAGACTGCCTCAACCATACAGGACAAAAGCCATCATGAAATCTCTGTACCATCTCTATCAGTATGTGACTTTTACAGTAAGTACATAAGAAGTTACTGAATTATTTCCTTTGGTACTGCCTGTCTTCCATGATTAGGATTTGGACAGTATCCATCTTTAATCAAAGAGAACCCTCCACTGCTGTGTAGAGAAAATTCATTCTCAGGCATTTTCTCTTCTTAATGTCCACAAATCCACACAACAAAACAGTTTTGTTCCTTTTTTGAGTCTATGTACCCCTGGCTGTCCTAGTACTATGTAGACCAAGTTATCTCAAACTCGTTGAGTTCCACCCAACTCTAACTCCCAAGTACCGAGATGTAGTGTATATCACTACACCCAGCTTCTGTTATTCTTAAAATGCTTCCAGATCTCATGGTCTTTATACAGGTTAGATTTGTTTAAAAAAAAAAAAAGATTTTGCTTTGGCAAATGAAAATCAGGTTGAATTATTTAGATTATAAATCACCAAGTATTGATTTTCAAATTGTATTTAGAAAATAATTCTTAAAAATATGGGATGAATATAGAAAATGTACTATATTTTCAGTAATGAAGTTATATATCATTTGCAAGAAAATAGATGCAAGTGGAGATCATTATATTAAGTGAATTATGTCAGTCTCAGAAAGATAACATTTTCTTTCATTTATGGGTCCTAGATTTTATATAACTACTTAAAATCATGTGACATGAAAACAGAAACAACACCGTTGAAGGGAACATAAGGAATTGAGGCAGGGAGCAGCAGGAAGCATGGAAGTTTTCAAAGTATGTGTATACATACATACATATATATATATTTGTATGGAACCTTATGTAATCCAGTACTGTATAACAAATATACATCAGCACAAATTAACTAGTTTAAAAATGTCTATATGAGCAAACTACCAAAATCAAATTAAAATGGTTAAAAAGCATACACATGCTCCCCCTCAGAGTATTGAAAACAAGATTGTATAATTACCCTGTCCTTAACTGTTAGCATCAAGTTCTGAGTAGTAATTATATGTTCAGTTTTCACATTCATGCCTTCTGGATTATGGTTTTTATTTGTTGTTGTTATATTGTATATAAGTGAAACCTTAGGCTAGCACGTTGAAAAGGAAATTAATAAAAACTACAAAATGAAATGAGGTTGGTTGTTTCCTTCATTTACATTGTTTTTTGATCATGGGAATACTATGTTCTATCTCTCTGGTTGGAACGCACAAGTACGTACTAAGAAAGTAGTGTTTAAGAATTGAATCGAAGAACTGAAGAATTGAATTGAAAAAGAAGAAGAGAGGAGGAGGAGAACTGATTCTAGGGGGCAGGGCTCAAGCCTTTAATACCAGTAGAGGAAGATAGACCGCTGTGAATTTCAGGTCAGCCTGGTTTATAGAGCGAGTTCCAGGACAGCCAAGGCTGTTACACAGAGACTCTGTCTCGAAGAAAAAAAAAAAACCCACAAAACAAAGAATCCATTATAAACGTACATTGTACTTTAGACTTAAAAGACACACCACCAATTAATAACACAAAAAATTTTACTTATTAAAATAGTCTTTAATTTTATTTTACATATACGGGGTCCAACCCAGGTACATCTGACATAGTAAGTTTTCATCAGTGGCTTCTTGTATGAGGTAATGCACATGTCCTTCAATAGATAACGGCAATCCTGTTACTCTATTTCGGGTTTTGATTACACCTTTTAGTCGTTGTTCAATGTCAAGAACATGGGTCTTGGCCTAAGAAGATATAAAAAGTTGTTAAGATTGCAGACCCACTAACATGTCGGTAATTTGGAGTTCCTACTTTTCTCACTACTTACAGTTAGCACTGTTTTACTAAACAATATCCCATTTGTAGCAATGAAAAAATCCAGTTAACTTAAGATGACTATGATGCTACAATAATTAACATCTACTATAATGGGACATGGACTATTGGAAAACTGTGACATAACTCTGCACATCACAATTCCAGAAAGGTGATAATTTAAAACATCTGTTTTGAGGGTGAGAGGTGTAGCTCAGTGGTGGAATGTGTATTTAGTAGACAAGAGACCCTGGGCTCTATTCCTTTCCACTATCAAAAGCAAAAGGAAGCAAACAAAAAAACAACCTATTTTGAAATGTTAGTTCTTAAGTATTTGAATGAAGATTCCAATGATGGTGGCAATGCTCTAATGGCTAATAAATTTACATTAGTGCACACAAATGGAATTTTAAGTAAACTTGGAATTCTTTACATCTTAGAAAAAGCATATCAGAAGCAAAATTAATATTATTAGGATAATATTGAATTGTTAACATTATTAGAAAAATAATTTTCTGGATGAGGATCAAGCATGGTGGTGCTGAAATTATATGCATGTACTTAGCATATAAAAAGCCTTGGGTTGTAATCCAGCAGGGTGTAGGAAAAAAAGACTCCTCAATGTATTTCTGTCAACTTTGAGTTTGTTACTAATTTTAGATTTCAGAGTAATCAATATTTAGGTCACCAACAGTATTTGGAATCCAATATCATTTAAAGAGAAAGAAATTATTAGCTTATGCCAAGTTGCAGCCTTTCCTGACCTTCTCATTGACAACTTCCCCCGTCTCATTCAGTAGAGCTTTGGAATGTCCTTTTACTGGTTTACTCCATTCCACAAGAGGATCGTGCAGAAAAGTTTTTAAGACACTAAAATTGAAACAGATATAATATAGTAATGATAAATTCTTTACCTTTGCAAAAATAAAACTTACTAAAATCAGTATTTAAAAGTAGAACAAATGAGGAATAGGAAGATAAGGTAATATTACAAGTTCTAAGACTATCCTACATTTTCAGATAGTTTATGTAAAATTATTTGGGGTGTTAAGAGGTCAGGGGTAAGGAAAAGGTAAAGAAGGGAAGGGAGAGTCAGGAGTATTTGAGGGAATAAGATGGATTCTGTGTGACATCTCAAGATATATACTACTACTTGTTATATGAGTGTTGGAATATACAACACCTTCAGTTACCATACAGATTAAGCTCACAACTTTCTTCTATGCCCTCGATATCAACTCCAACTACTTATGGGAAACCTGTTTTGATGTATTACAGATACCTCAAACTATCTTCAAAACAAAATTTATTGTCTTGTCCTGCCTATTTTTTTCTGTATTTCTAAAGATGTAATGAATGTCAATTGCAGTCTTGTCCTGAACAAAAAATAAGCTATCATTCTTAACTCTTGCTCATCTGTCATCTATTTTTACATCCTAAACTAGTATGGAATCTCCCTGCTTGCTCCATTTCTACTTCTGCTACATTATTCAGCTAAAGTCTGGAACTCTGATTTTTCTGCAATGCAGAATGTATGCTTTCATTTCCTCTTCTCTACTTCTTTAAAAAAATTTTCTTCTTAAAACTCTCTAACCTTTTACTTCTTAGAACACTTTTGCAGTGTTTGATTAACTAAGATTTCAGCTGCTTCAAAAGGTATTTCCTAACTTTAACAGAAAAAAGTGTGTTGTGTATAGGCTCTTTTAATGACTCAAAGCATGGTGATTTCCTCTTAGTGAAATGTCACCACATTTAACAGAGTATTCTACAATGAGGTCTGTAATTCTGCTTTTAAAAATAAAAGAGAATTTTATAAGTCCATTAAAAATCTGCTTTTTCGAACTGGGGAGGTGACTCAGTCAGTATGATGCTTACTGTACAAACCTCAAGACCTGAATTCAGATCTCTAACACCCATGTAAAAGGCTAGGAACAGTAATACATATCTGTAATTCAGTCACTGAGGAGATAGAGATGGCAGTGACTGGAGCTCAGTGGCCAGCCACTGAGTCTAGCCAGTGAATTTCATGTTCAATGAGAGGCCCTATCTCAGAAAATAAGTGGAAAGCAATTAAAGATAGCTGATGTTGACCTTTGGCCTCCACGTGCATAACACTAAATTAAAAGTGAAAGACTGAATGCTTTATCTCTAAGATTGACAAAATTCCCTTTGCTCTATCTAGTACATGTTAATTAAACCTGCCAAGTAGACAATAAAAGGAAAGAAAAAGTATTACACTTGGAAAAAAGGTAAAGCTTTATCTGTAGCTGAGTTGCTTTTGTAGAGGGAAAACCTTTAGGTAGTCACAAAATAACTACTTAGAGCAAATGGACAAGAGCATCTGTACTCTAAACTAGCAATCTACACCATAAATAAAATTGCCAGAAAAATCTTGCAAGACACAGGTGGGGGGCAAAGGACAACCTTGGGGTTGGCCCTAAGGTGTCTTCCACCTTTTGTCTGAGACAGAAAGGCCTCTTGTTGGCTGACTTTGCCATGTAGGCCAGACTGGTTGGCTAGCAAACTCCAGTCATCTGCCTCTCTCCACTTCCTATCTCACCATCAATGGGATTACAGGTGCTTGGCACAACACTCAGCATTTTAGACAGATTCTGGGGATCTGAACTCAGACCCTCATACTTCTGAGGCAAGTACTTTATGAACTGAACTGTCTCCCAACTAAGGAATAAAACTTTTGAAAAAAAATTGTGTGTGTATACACAGAGGACAGATACCTAGGGAGAACAGAAGCATTGGATATTCCTGTTTCCCTGAAGCTGGATTGTTAATGCCCTAGAAGTGTCTTGTAGGGTAGGGAGATGGCTTATCTCACAACCAAAAATATAAGTATTTTGTGTGAGGTGTTGAAAATATCTTAAATGCTAATAGATGAATAATTATGAGAACTATACCCAAACACACTGAAAATCAGGTTTATTTGGGGGGGAAGGATGAAGACAGACTGTGGGATAATTCTCTTGTACACTGTAAAGATTTGTTACTGGTATTGGTTTAATAAAATGCTGATTGGCCAGTAGTTAGGCAGGAAGTAGAGAAAGGGCGAAAGGCTTCTGCCTTATTTCTCTCCACCCAGCTATATCGAAGGTGAGTGAGTGTGTGTGTGTGTGTGTGTGTGTGTGTGTGTGTGTATGTGAAAGAGATGGGGTGGGGGGGTGGGGGGTACTGGGAGCAGAGGCATGGGATCCTAAGTGCTGGGATTAAAGGTGTTTGCCACCACCTCCTGTTCTGTTTGGCCTTGAACTCACAAAGAGTGGATCCCTGACCTCTAATAAATAACTTTATGGCTGGCTCTGCCCTTTGATCTTCAGGCAAACTTTATTACATACACAATATATCACCACAGCTGACCTTACTGTGTAGCACTGCCCAGCCTGGAACTCAGTATGTAGACCAGAATGGCTTAGAACTTGCATGATTGTCCTGCCTCTGTCTCTTTGACTGGGATGACATGCATGAACTATCATGCTAAGCCTTAAGTCATTATTTTAACACATACTTTAGCTAACACCAAGAGGAATCTGGATAAACAATTAAAGGACCAATATTTAGATCCAAGGTCACTAGTAGATTCATTACAAAGCACAGATGATTACCTCATTAAAGGTTCTCTCTGATCTCTCATCAGCCTCAGTGTAACTTCACATGCTCTTCGAAATAGACCTTCTGTTCCCATAGGACCCATTCCATTAACCATATTATGAGTCAGGCGAAATGGTACAATTTCTGGAACTTCAAAAGTTTCTCCCTTCAAAACAAATTATTTTATTATATAGTAATGATAAACTTATAAAACCTTTGCTCAAAGAGTTTGGGACTTCATATCTAGACTCCTTTAGGAAAGAGAAAAAAAAAATCCTTCAAGAATTTATGTAATTGCATTAGAGGCATCTGTCTTTGCTTTGGTTTAATTTGAAATGTAGCTTGATCATAGGTAATAATCAAGAAGATGAATGGATTCACTTTCTCCAGTTTAGTATGCTGAATACTGCTATAAAGGATACTTATCCATTCAATATTTACTCTCAGTAATAATACACAATTATTCCCATGCCCGTCTTTCTTTTCTCCTTTTTCTTTTCTTTTCTTTCTTCTTCTTTTTTTTTTTTTTTTTACAACTATCACTTTAAAATAGAAAATAACCACAGATTTTTCCCTCAGACATGGAAAGAAACAACTTGGTCCAGCTGTTCATTTGACATTATTTGTCATGTCTCTCCCATAATTCTTTTATCCTTCTAGACAGTTATCCTAATTCTCCTTTTGTGTGGTTTGATCTATACCACTTATTATCTTTGGTTTCTTTTTAGCTGAGTCTATAAACTTTTTCATGTTCTTGTTATAGCTAATGACAACCCCTAAAAATATGTGGTCAAAGAAACTGAGATGACCCTCTAAACTTCCTCCAGAACTGTAATTGTAGAAAATTACAGAAGTTCTTAGAGATGTATCCAATAGACTTAATTCACTCTCAAGGACCCATCCTTGTTATCACTTAGCTGCTAGGGCTTGAATTCAGGGCCTAGCACCTACTAGGCAAGTGCTCCAGTGAACTATCCTAGTCTGACTTTTTTTTCTTTAACCAGGATCATCCTCACATATTGTCAAATTTGGAAATATTAAGCAACTCTGACTTTATGGAAGTAAGTGTCTATAAAATGAACTAATCTCCATGTTTATATAACTAGTAACTGAGTCAGAACTTAAAAAAGTTCTTGCTGGCTTTCATATATCATCCTTCCAAGGTCTCTGCTTCCTATATAGCTTTCCTAAGAGGTCTGCTGATGAAAACCAGTCAAGAGATGCCTACAGTTATGCACTTGTAACTAATAGGTATAGTTAGGGAGTGAAAATTCAAGGATGTATCCAATCAACTGAAGTCACATCATACCTTATTAAAAAGACAGTTGAAGTCTACATGTACACATTCACCAGTGAAAGAATCAAAAAGAATGTTTTCACCATGACGATCTCCAAGCCCCAGGACATAGCCAACCATTGACATGACTGCAGTAGAACGGCAATATGCAGATCTACTGCTGTACCTAAAGAAATACAGTACCAAATAGTTTGTGCCAGATTTAGTTTTAAAGAAAAAAGATAAAAAATTTTAAAACACACATTCAACTATAAAAATGTATTGTATTATATTCTTGATAACTTGCCATGATGTAGGATCAGGGAATGTCCTCAGAAACCATTCATGAAAAACAGGAGGGTGCCTGGGCAGGAGTAACTCTTGGAATACTTTGAGTTTTTCAGATAAAGCTGCTGACTTTGGTAGCATACACTGGCGAAGCTCCTTTCCTGTCATATACACTCCTGCAAAGCAGAATGATTTTAACTGCTCACACGGTTAGATAAACAGAAAAATAATTCTTGTTAAAATAAGAAAGGAAGTGTTAATTGTTGGTCCAACTGAATGGAAAAATACCAGTTATGCACCTAAATGCAGAACAAAATAAACTGTTTTTCCTTAATACTCATTAAAGTATAGCCTCTTATTGATGAAAATTAATATAAACAAAATATTATGATCAAATAACTCTAGAATATCAGATTCAGAAAAACTCTGGTGTGAGTGATCTCTCTGAACTCTGAAATGCTGCCACCCTTACTAAAATTATAGTAACCTTTTTTGATCAAGATGTCATATTGGGATAAGTGAAGCATTAGTTAAAAAGACACACCAGCAGTCTGGAGTAATTTAAGGCTAGTCTATGAAATTCATGGGTTACTATGGTGGTTGAAAAGAAAAAGGCCTCCAAAAGGAGTGGCCATTTGGGTTTGTTGAAATAGGTGTGGCCTTGTTGGCAAAAGTGTGTCATTGTGGGGGTGGGCATTAAGGTCTCTTTTGCTCAAACTTTGCTTAGTGTGAGTCTCAGTCTACTTCCTGTGGCCTTCTGATCAATATGTAGCCAGCACCATGTCTGCTTGCACACTGCCATGCTCCTTGCTATGATGATAATGTGGGAGGCAGAGGCAGGGATCTCTATTGAGTTTGAGGCCATCCTAGTTTATATAGTAATAGCATGTATCAAAAAGTAACAAAACAACAGAAAATAGCTGTCCATCAATACAGAAATCTGATCAGTAATTTTCCTCTATGATAAGTTACTATGTTTTTTTTCCTCTCTTCTCAATTAACAAGTATCTCATGAAAAAGGATAAAAAGGCAAATGATCTGTTTGTTTTTTTTTTTTTAGCCATACTTTTGCCTTAAATCTTTTGTTTTTAAAAATTTGAGACATGGTATCATTCTTCAGCCATGGCTGGCACTGAACTTATGATCCTCCTGCCTTGGCTTTCCTAACTGCTGGGATTACAGGCAAGCACAACCCACACTTAGCTAACTTTGCCTATTAATAGTAGAACCCATTTACAATTATCGCCTATGACAACAATCCTATGGAACTTGCTATTTAACAATATTCTATTTGCTTAGTCGTGCAATTAATCATTCCAATTTTAATATAATAAAGAATTTTTCCTACTTGTCTATTTCTGAAAGTATTTGTTTACATCAGTATGAAAGTTTACTCTTTATTTCATGGGTTATCATTAATAACTTATTTTTGCTCAAGTTATCTCTAGTTAGGATAGCCTTCTACTCCAACCAAATTCTTTCCTTTCTCAGAGAGTGAGAAAAGTATCTTTCATTAATCATCAAATATTTACTTATTTGCTAGGCACATGAACTAATTTCAAACTTTCCAACAAATATTTCAAAAAAAATAAAATGTTCAGATATTTTTCTAAGCTACCTCAAACATTTTTAACGCTGAAAAAAAGAAAGAGTTCAAAGGAAGGAAAGAAAGGAAAGCTTGCATGCTTTTGTATATAAAGTTCACCAGGCTTAGGTAAAATATGTGCATTGATATGATAAAAACTATTGTATTCATATTTAAAATATTATAGCAAAAAGTATAGTATGCACTTCTATCATAAAAATGAATATAATACCCTTTTCTTTATATATTTTGGTAAGAATAGGTCTCAAGCCAGCAGTGTTGTTCACCCATTCAATAATCCCACATTCATCATTCAGTGGAATAACTGCATATGTTCGAATGTGAAGTTCTCTTCGACGTGATTCTGCATCTTTTCTTAAGCTCTATGAAAAAACAGGAATGAAAAATAGAATTCAAATTCCTGTTATGTCAAATCTATTTAATTATTCACTTCCTAGGAAAATGCTGACGGAAACCTTTAATGAATAATTCTGAATGTGAGAGGAGGAAGCTATAGAATCATGTCCCTATTCTACTTCTAAACCTTAAAATGCCTTGTGGAATCCCTTCTTCTTAATCCTTCACTATGAATGTAATAGAGTACCATGTTTAAAAAATAGTATTTGTAATCATAACAACAAAATTCTATTGTTTTATTTTCCACTGCATTACAGATATCACTAATGTTATGTATTTAAGCACAGAGACTGATAAATACTTTTATCTAAAAACTACAAGAAATCCTTACTGTTATTTTACCTTCTTCTCTGAAAAAGTCATAAAAAAAAAACTATCTACTTAAAACAAAACCTTACTTAAAACAAAACCTTAGTATAATCATTATCAGAGAATCTTCATCCAGCAAGTAATAAGAGCAGAGGCAGAGACGCACAGGCAAACATTAGGGAGAGCTTGGGAAAGTCCTGTAGAAAATGGCAAAGAAGGAGTATAGGAGCCAGAGAGGTCAAGATAATACAAGAAAACAGCCAACAGAATCAACCAACCAGGGTTCATAGGGGCTCAGAAAGACTAAACCAAAAATCAGAGAGCTTCTATGGGTCTGACCTAGGCCCACTGCATACGTTAGTTGGTGTGTTCTCGTGGGACTCCTAACAGTGGAAGTGCTGGTTGTCTCTAACTCTTTAGCCTGCTTTTGAGACACTTTTCCTCCAATTGGTTTGTCTTTCCCAGTCTTATTATGAGGAGAAGTGTCTAGTTTGATTTTATCTTTAATTTGATATGCCATGATTGGTTGATATCCCTGGGAGGTCTGACTTTTTCTTATAGAGAAGGAGTGGAACTGGGGGAGAGGGATGTGGCAGGGGAGAGACACTGGCAGGGGAGAAGGTAGAAGAAACTGCAGTTGAGATGCAATATATGAGAGAAGAATATTTTTTTTTTAAATTAAAAGAAAACCCTAAAATGCATGTAAGTCTATGTATGAATATATATAGTTTAAATTCTCTTCTCAGGGCTGACAATGTTCCCTCCAAAGGGAAATGGTGGTACATATCATAAAATAAAATCATAAGAAAAGAAAGCATGAGTTATATAAATCAAAATCTCTTTCTCATTTGTATATTTAATTATAATAGTTTTATTTCAAATTATCATCTGGTAGAAGAAAGCTTTATGTCTCATATGATATACAAGTATGGACAAACAAAAGAATGTTTAATTCTGGAACTCTTTGAAGGAAACTTAGCATATTTCTCTAAAAATTAACCTGTTTCTTTCAGGAACACAATCAACTGACCAAAACCACCATTTTAGTCAGGCCTGGTAGTACTCCTGGACTCCCAGCACTGAGGGGTGGAGGCAGGGGAACAGGACGACAAGATCACCCTAGGCTACACAGCCAGGTAAAGGACAATCTGGGATCTCAAACTAAAACAAAAATGAACTAAAACAAAACAAAACAAAAGAAGCCCCACTGCTACCCCCCAAACAAACAAAAAGCCTTTAAGAATAAGTAGTTGTCACCAATGCTAGGAAATGGTATGAGAATCTCCTGTACAAATAGGTCTAAGCTCTACAACAAACAGGATTAGAAACTTTTTGTATTTTTTCTTTGACCATGCTAACAAGAAGCCTTAACATTAGTACTAAAACTTACTACAAAGACACTCAAATCAGAAAAACATTGTAGCAGTTCTAGTACTAATGGTTGAGTTATTTAGGAAGAAACATTTATCTACATTTTAAGTAAAATTTCTCACCATATTGCATTTGAAATGATCATATAGTATTAATTTTTAAATTATATTGGCTAAAGCAAGCACAGCCTACGTTGTCTTTTGGGAGTAGGGCGGGGAAGCTTGAGCCCAGGTCTCAGCATTCTTATCCAACATCCTCAGCCCATAACTATTTAACTGTTTATGCTATGTAATTATGGCTGAAGAATAATTCAAAATGGACGAGACTATATAGTTTTTATTTTCAGACTGAATGCTGCTTAAAAAATTACTAATCAAAAAATTGAATTCCATTAGTCTACAATCCTGTCATTCTAGGCTTACATATTATGAACTTAACTTTTTTTTTTTTTTTTTTTTTTTTTTAAAAACAGGAGATCTTTGACCTCAGAAGAGAAGAATTTTTACCTAAAGAGGATGAATACTACATTTAAGGCAAGGTCCATGCTTGAAACCTTCCTGCTTCAGGCTCCTAAATGGTGCTACCACCACCACTCCTAGCTGAGAATAAGTCTTGAACCATATTTCCCATATTTCTTTGAGGTGGATAGCAAGCACTTACCAACAGAACGAAAAAAAAAATGCTAATGACTACCTTTGAACAGTGAAGCCATGCAAACAGAAAATGATTTATTTCCCTAGCATTGAGGAAAAAGAAAAAAGCCTAAATAGTCTAGATATTTTATACAAAACCACTAAACAAAAAATATTTATCTTCATTAATGTCTTATATTCTTTTCTATACACAAAATCATAATTGTTAAAAGTTAGCTTAAGTAGACAACTGAAATCTGTATACACCCAAAAATCTGGTAAGAGGGACTTGAACATATACTGGTATACTCACTAAATATATCACATGAAAGAAACTCAGGCATTCTTTACAGATAAACAGATAAAGATGCAGACTTTCCTTAACTAGAATATTATATAATTTTAAGTGGAAGGAAATTCTGAATCTTGAAGACATGCTGCTGAATGAAACAAGCCAGTAACAAAAGGACCATTTTTATGAAGCAACCAAGGTGGCGACATTAATGGAGGTAGAAAATAGAATTGTGGTCATTAAAGACTAATTGAGAGAAGAAATGGAGAGTTAAGGTTTGACAGATAATTTCAATTTAGAATATTAATATAAAATATTTGAAAGGTATGGGGAAGATGGTTGCAAAAAAATGTGAATACCCTCAATGGCATTGAAATATATACTTAAGTGATATTATGTACATTTTATCAAAAAATGAGAAAATGAGGCCTGGAGAGATGGATCAGAAGTTAATAGCACTGGCTATTCTTCCAGAGGACCTAGGTTCAATTCCCAGCACCACATGGCAACTCACAACTGTCTGCATCTCCAGTTCCAGGGAATCTGGAATTCTCACACAGAAATACATGCAAGCAAAACACCAATGCACATAAAATAAAAATAAACAAATGATAAAAAATGAAAACATATATTTCAAGAATGATCTAACTGCCTACTGAGAAGTCTATATTATTATGCCAATTACTTTCCTAACTGTAAAATAAAAGCAATGGAACTGGACAGATGCCTTAGCAGGTAACAGCACTGGCTGCTCTTCTTGAGGACCCAAATTTGGTTCTCAGTATCTGTCTTAGATGGCTGACAATGATCTGTAACTCCAGCTCCAGGGAATCTCATGCCTCTAGCCTTAGCAGAAACCTGTACTCATGTGTACAAACATGTGGATGCAAACACAAATATTGAACATAATACAAAAATCATAAAAAAGCAAACTATTTCCAACCTTGTTAATCAAAGAATTGAATTCCATTAATCTACAGTCTTTCCTCAAGTCATCTTTTGGTTTACACATCATGATGTAGAACTTTCCATCTGAGCCTTTTAAAGAAATCTTCTTTGGTTTCTGAAGAGAAGAAAGAACTTCCACCTAAAAAAAAAATAAGTTATATTTAAGACAAGCAGATATTCTTTTTAAAATTTGATTATAATTTATTAAGTTATACATCATAATAAAATGATCAAGTGGAAGTATGTAGTAAATTAGTATTTCAAAATTTCCTTTTACCTTAGCTACCTAGAAGCTAAAAAAGAAGGTTGTCTATGAAAAGAGACATACTTTCTTAAATATTAAGAATGGATATTAAGGAAAAAACAAAACAAAAAACCCCAAAAACCTGTCAGCAAAACAGGTACATACACATGCATATTCAGGTAGACCTTTCAAAGCAGTCAGAAAATTTTACATAGCAAAAAAATGTTTCTCATAATGTTGAAAAAGTATTATCAAAATACATCATATAAATGTTCAAAGAATAAGTTTATAGATTGAAAGTAATTTGCTCTTGAAAAAAAACTCTCCAAAATGAAGCCTACCTCACTAATAAACTGAAAAATGCTGCTTATGTTAAAAAAACCATGATTATTATAATGTCAATGTAAATGATTTTAAGAACAGTTTTAAAATTTCCTAAGACATAGAAATTTTCAGAAGTTTCTCCTAGAAGTACTCCAGCACTATTTCCATAAAATGATTCATTTACATATTTTATGAGTGTGCATATGGAACAGGGAAAAAGGTGATGCCTAGCAGGAAGAGAGCCACAGGCTCATTCCCAGCAGTGCATTTAAAAAACAGGGATGGGCTGAGATGATGTTCAGTGAGTTATGAAGACCTGAGTTTGGAGCATGTGCTTTATGGTGAGATGGGAGGCAGAACCAAGAGAATTGTAGGAAGCCCATGGGCCACTAGCCTAACTCTGTTTGAAACAAAGTGGAAAGTGAGGACCGACACTTGAGGTTATCCTCTGACATCCTGTGGCTATGACACATGCTCACAGTCACTCGTGCACACATGGACAATAAAAAGTTATCTGAATTTTGTTTCCTTATAAGAAGCAAATCAAACATATTTTGTGTAATCTGCTCTTCAGTTTAAGACAAAAAACAGAAAAATAAAATTGTGAAAACATATATATAGTGAAATATGAGCACGTGAATGAGCATTATGATTTCTTATCACTTAACTTTATACCACAGTATAAGACAATTCCATTTCTTTGCATTTCCAGGATTTTCTCTGCAAATAAACTTTCTAGCTTAACTTGAAGTCGTAAGGCCAACTACATTTAGAAATTATAGTTAAATAAAATTGAAGTTTACCACATCATCGAAGCCTGCAAGATAGGCCCAATGCCCAGGAAATGGGTCATGATTAGCATGGGTACCCAAAATTGATGGAAGAGTAGGTATCATGACTGACTGCAAAGGAATGAGGATTTGGCTAAATGTTGGATCTTCTACCAGTTTTTTAAGCATTTTAAAGTGAGTGCTCATGCTTAAAGTGGAATTGCTTCCATCAACCTGGAAAAACAAACAAACAAACAAAAAAAACCACAAACCAACAAAAACATTATATTTCAAATTTCTGAGTTTACTGTTACTTAAGCACAGAAATATTTCATTTTCACAATCCCAATTGCTCAGCCATGTGCAATATCCTAAGTATTTTTATTCATTTCATTTAAATCTCTTTTATCTTATAAATATAAACTTCTTTATCATAGTAGTGTCTAGTAACTGAAGGAGTTTAGTAGAAACCAGTTATCTATTATTAGACATGAGAAAAATTTGTAAGTAACTTTTTTTGGTTAGCAAATCTCATTTAGCAACAAAATGATACCTGAATTTCTTAACATAAAGATCAATGCAATTTATGTTTGATTAGGGAATATTCTAACAGATTACCATCAGTTACAATATCCAATATAAAGTATGTGTACTTTTAAAATCAGAAAAATAATTGAATTTCTGGTTGTAGTTTACCATTAAGGTTTAATAGGAAAAGCACTTACAAGGCCAGGGTCCTAAAAAGAACAGTTTTTCCTACTGTCAATACATAAGAGGCCAAGAAGAATTAATGGAAATAACGAAAGACTATCTATCCTTTAGAGAACAGTTAATTCATGAGAGGAGGAAGAAAAATAGGGTTACCTGTATTTTTTACCTAGAAATGGCTAATGGCTATTTATCAAGTGACACTAGCTATTTACTTGATAAAGAATAATCACCGCATACACTTTTATCTCTCCTATAACAGAGTCAGAAACTGCTTTGATGTATTTTACTATTTTTGTGATTGATTTCATCTTTTACTTAAAACTGATAGCTATTAAAATATATTTTTAGAAAAATTCAGAAATATAAAGGACATCTGGAAGAGGGATATAGGTTAGAACTTTAAAAAACAGATTAAGATAAATCATATAGGGGTAGAGGTGTAGCTCAGTGATAAAGCCCTTGCTTAGCAAGGTTTCCAGTTCAGTCTCTAGTACTATAAAAAATGGGGGGGGGGCGTGGTAGAGGATTCATTAAAATATACCATTTGATACATTTTGAAATGTGTATTCTAATGTACGTAAAATTTTTAATTAAAAAAAAAAATCAGCTCAAATCACACCGTACCGATTTGTTGCACAATTCTAATAGCTTGTCTGTTAGGCGAGTTGCATCTCCAACAAACTTTTCTAAAGACTTTTTCATATGGATAGCTTTGGTAAGAATTTCCTTGCATCTGTTCACACGCATGGGATAAGAAGACTGTTAATTAAAAAAAAGAGTAAATACAATTATATACAAAACCTGATTGGCAAGAATCAACTTAGAAGAATACTCACAATGTGACTTTGTAATGAAGAAATTTTATTTTATAATCTATAAATTTCTTTGATGGGATCTACACTGAAGAAACATCTGATATTTTGAGATGTAGCAAAACAGAAAAAAGAAAATGTGTAAAGCTATTTTATGATTTTTATCCAATTATTAAAATGTGTCTTCAAAGAATACTAATACAATTTATCTAATGTTAAATTTAATTATTTAATTTGAGTGAAAATATGAAACTGTCAATTTAAATTTTTAAATATGATTAGAGAATAAACATAAGTTATAAGAAAATACTAATGAATAGTCTGAATTTTAATTTTCTTTTTATCTGTATACTAACTTTTCTCTATTTACCCAGTTAGTATACTAATCAATGTACAAATGTCCACTAATAATGCAGTTCATGTTTTAGTAACAGACTAAGTATTTTGAATTAAAACACTTAGGAAAAGAGAGTTATCATAGGCCTGAAAAGATGGTTCAGCAATTAAGAGCATTTGTTTTCAGAGTTCATGTTCCAGCACTCAATGAAAACATACAACTGTTTATTACTCCAATTCCAGTGGATCCAACATCTTCTCTGACCTCAGACGGCACAAGGCTTACAAATGGTACACAGACATACATTCAAGAAAAATATTAATACATATATATCCTTTAAAAAACTGGATCATAACTATTTACAAAAAAACTTCATGAGGAAAACACATGTTCAAGTCTTTAATATTAACATACTGGTCACTTCTCATATGATAGGCATCTCAAAATACTTAAATAGGGTAAAAATTTTTTCTATTAGAAAATATTTAAAAATTACTAACTTGATATAGGCCAGAGCCCTGGAACTTGTATTTATATATTTGCTTTAAAAAATCTGTGCTATAAGTGTTAGGAGACACTGTGGTGACTTTACCTTTGACACAGCTGTCATCATCCACATTGCTTGCTGAGGATAGGCCAGAAACACCTTGGCTATTATTTCCATTAAGACTACAAAAACTTCGTCATGAGAATGACAAATTCGAGAGATCAACTGTGAAAAAGCAGTCAAAAACTGATACGGAGCTAACCGATTTGTGTGCTCTGTGAGAACGCTATTTATTTTAGCCAAATCATTTCTCATCTGCACACGGTCAGAACGGCCACCTGGGAAACAGTTTAAGACAGAAAGAAAGAAAACAAAGTATATTCATTCATTTCACAGGAAAAAAAAAAAAGAACAGTTGTGATTAAAACCAATTTTAAAATACATTATCTGCATGTCTACAGCTAGTTCACTGTCAAAAGATAGTTTGTATAAATAGGAAAAGCATTTAGATCTTAAAGGCATTTGTTTTTATCATCCACTGTAAATTTTAAGGTAAATTACATGCTTAAACTGACATCTTTCAAAGTGTTTGGGTTATCAAGAAATGAAAAGACTATTATTTTTCAGTCCTGAATCACAACTATTTTGTCTATCTTTCCCTTTCTTTACACACTTTCTTTTCATAAGATTTACTTTTCTTATTTTTCAATTGTGTGTGCATAATATGAATATGTGCATGTGAGTGCAGGTACCTGTGTAGGACAGAAGATTTGGGTCTTCTGCCTAATATCGGTGCTAGGATTAAACTCAAGTCTTCTATGAGAGCAGCATGTGCTCTTGATTGCTGAGCCATCTCTCCAGCCCCAACACATTTCTTACAATATTATAACATTTTAATTATCAAATTACTGTTTTTTACAAAGTGAGATTGTGATGCCAAATGTTATTTTATACCAAAGTTATAATGCTTCATAGTGCCTTAAAACTTTTACATAAAGGATTATACCTTTTTCCCATTCATATGCCTTAGCACCAAAATCAAGCCATAGTGATAACATTCGTGGCATTGATTGATATATGAACTGATTTCCATATTGAAGAGATCTGAAATTATACAAATAAAAAATATGATTAGTACAGTTCTTTTTTAGATTTTATGAATCAGAATTTAAAATCCTAAACTACTACTTCAGTAATGTAAGGCCTTCTGACAAAAACTATAGTATTACTTATTTGTCTCTCTTGTCTTGAACTCAGTATGTAGCAGAGGATGAGACCCTGAATCCTCTGCTTCTATCTCTTAAGTCAGAGACTACAGGCATGGGTGTTTATTTGGTACCACATGTCAAACCTAGGGCTTCATGTATGCTAAGCAAGCATCCTACCTACTGAGATATATCCCCAGACCCTGAAACAGTGGTACTGATATTTCTTCGTAGGTTATTTTACCTTGTACATCTTTTCTTGCTAAAGTATTCAGTTAGCATTAAAAATTATAGGTGTTTTGAGAGTTAGTCAAAGTACTTTAATACTTCCTTCAAATGGTCCTTACAACCTGTACCTTCATTTGAATTCCATGGCAATAAGGTTTGGTCAGGCATATCATTCTATTTCTGGGAAATTACATTTTTGCATTTTTCTTTTTGTTTTTATTTTCCTTTACAGCTGCTGATGAATGAGATTTATTTTTACAGTCATGAAGTCGGTATCTTGACTTTTTACCACAGACTTGCAATGAGTATATAACTTTTAGATGTGTCTGCTTTATTTCTGGTATGATAATATACATACATACACACACACACACATACACACACACACACACATTCATCCATTCCCAGAGCAATGTGTGAATAAACTCCCACTACCACAAATTATGCAGTGGGTTTCCCATATATGAAAAGAGCCCATATAAAGTATAATGGTTAAGCTTATGTTTGGAAGACCATCTCCCTGATACTCATGATGTTTGGAATCATGATATCTTCCCTGTCAGGCAAGTTTTTTTTTTTTTTAATATTTGTATTATTTAATTTTTATCTGTACACAAGTTCTATGACATACCTGGATGTTTTATATATTTAAGGTTTCATTCACTAATTAAACATTTTTTTTAGGACATTCACACTAAAGCAGCAGTAATAACATAATTATTCAAGGTACACTGAGTTATTCAAGTGAATATATCATAATAGCTAATTTTTACTCCTTTGAAAATATAGGGGCTGGAGAGGTAATGCAGTGGTTAAGAGCACTTTTGCAGAGAATCCATGATCAATGTCTAGCACCCACATAGTGGTTTATTATCATTCATAACTTTAGTTTCCAGAGGATCTGATGCCCTCTTCTGACCCTCATAGGCACCAAGCACATACTTGGTATATACACATACACGCAGGCAAAACATACATAAAATAAAACGAGAAAATCTAACTTAAAAAAACTTTAAATGCCAGTATATTTTAAAAAAAATACCAAACAGCTGTAAGTATGCAGTAGAGGCAGAGTGTGGTGCTACACATTTTATAATCTCTACGACAGTCAGAATGAGAGGCCAGCTTGGGCTATATAGACAAGACCCAACCACAAACAAAATCATCATTAACAATGAAAAATGATAATAGGTAAAAGACAGAAATGAATGTAAAGTGGCTTTCTTTCCAAGTGATTTAAGAAATGTAACGAGTATGTTGTATATACTAAGAACCTAATATATACTAAGAGTAAAGAAAAATTGTTTATTCTAGAAAAGAAAATTCAATTAATAAATGTCTTGTCTCTTATTCCATTTCAAGATGTCAACAAGCCAGGAATTCTCCTTTAATAACACAGCCTTTAAGAAAATCAACAATATTTATAATTATTAGTAATTACAACTATGGAAACAAATTAATAAAATTGAGTTTAGATTTCACAAAAGTTGAAATTTCCTTAGGGAAAAAAATTTGACCAAGTGTAGTTATTCTAATTTGGGGTAGATAAATACTGCTTTAATTATTAAAATTAGATTATTTATCTGAGAAATGATAAAATCTGAAAATAAAAAATCATTTTAACAAGTTTATTGCTGTCAAGTCAGAATCCTTCAGTATAAAATAACAGCACAAATAATAGAACATGAATACAAGAATTACCAAATGTCATTACTCATAAATTAGTAATTTACCAAATTTAAGTACTAAGCATGAACCCCACACACACTCAGAAAGAGAGATCTAAACTTAAAAGTTATATTCCAACCATAGTAGGAGGATCATGAAGTTCAAGTCAACTTAGCTATATAGTGAGTTTGAGGCTAGCCTGGGCTACATAAGATGGCACCTAACAAAACAAAATATTGTATTTCATCCTCTGCTTAGTTCAGAAATATGCTGCTGACAGGCATGGTGGTGTACTCCTGTAATCCTAGCACTGGGACACTGAGGCAGAAGAATATGAGGTCAAAAATGGCCTGAGATATAGAGCAAGGCTCTATCTTTAAAATTCAAAGCAAACTAAGAAAAAAATAAGCTCTTTATTTGGTCTAACTTCAGAATAATGTCCCTATTTGCTATCTATCTATCTATCTATCTATCTGTCTGTCTGTCTGTCTGTCTATTTATTTATTGCAGGGCTACTGGATTCAAGGAAGGAATGATAGTCTGAGTATGCGTTGGGCATGTCTGAGCTAGACCTGCTGGACACTTTAGGCAGAAGTAGCCAATGCGTCCTGTGCTTTGAAGAGAAAATACTCAATTATCATTAAATCTAACAATTAACATATTAAGCTTAAGGTCTTCTGAAATACTATACACAGTGATTTGAGGGAAGACTGTTAGAACCTCCTGAGTATTGGGATTATAGGTATGGGCTACCATATCCAGCAAATGACAAACTTAAAAACAATTTTTTTTGGCCAGGAGATAGTCACACAGGCCTTGGAAGCAGAGACAGGGGTGGATCTCTCAGTTCGAGGCCAGCTTGTACTAGAGTGAGTGCCAGGAGAGCAAGGACTACATAGAGAAACACTGCCTTGAAAAACCAAAAAACCAAAACCAAACGAACAAAAAAAACCCCAAAACACTTTTTGGTTAGGGCAGGCTATGCAAGTGCTCTACTATTAATTTATATGTACAGTTTCAGGGGATCTGCTCTGTTCTGGCTTCCAAGGGAATCTCCTGTGCTCTGGCTTCCAAGAGTACTGCACATGCACACGGTAAACATACTTATATGCAGTAAGTATACACTCACAAATGTAAAATAAAAGTAAACATTAGAAAAAATAAAAAATATTCTCTCTAAATTAAGTAGGTAGAATGAATCTATGCATGTGAAACAGAAAACACTCTAAATATGCTATGGTATGTGATAAATTTCATCCATATTTAATCTCAAGCATGCAGTTCTCATACTCACTTTCCAAAATGCAGAACTATATACCGGATGAGATCACCTTGCTTTTCCATTTTGTTGTCTGTTACCATGGGCATCAATTTGTCATAGTACTTGGCAAGGTAGAAATGCCCATCTTCCCACTCTGGCAGAAACAGGGTCACATCCTATGAAAAAGACATAGGCTACATATCTAAGCAAATCTTATACTAGGCTGGGCATAAAGTACTAATAGGTGATTAAATATCAAAATTATGCAGCACACAGCAAATTAAAGTTGTATCTAACTGGTTTGATACATAGTATTGCATCAGAACCATAAGCTTAAATGTATGGTGGTGATAAATATTCTTGTCAGGTCTGACAGAAAACACCTGATAATACTAGTACCCAGGAGGCTGAAGCAGCAGAATTTCAGTAAGTTTGAGACAAACGTGGGATATGTAGATTTGGGATACAGAGTGAAGTCCTGTCTCAAAACAACACACACAAGTCCAAACTTCCAAACAATCAGAAACCAAACGCCACCTCAAACAAAACATTCTTGCACATAGCCTATGCGGGCATGCTAGGTCAGATCATAGTCATGTGAGCCTCTTATGAAACTGCAGTTTCTCCTATGACTAATGTTACTGGTTTGTTTACATGCATGTCTCATCATGTTGCACTGAGGTTACTGAGACAAAGGTGCCAGGAGTTTGAAGGTCGTATGAGCTGCACAACTGAGTACCAGGTGAGTCAGATACAAGGCAGGAAGTGATTTCAGCTACTCACCACCCCCCTACGGAGGAAGTACTGGCTTAGACTAATAGATGATTTGCTTATGATGTGAAGAAGGGATCAATTTCTACCTCCCTGTAAAACATCTAAGTGATACATCACCATGTCTAAATAATTATATTTTAGTTCTCTATAAAAATTTATAAACTGTTTGGTTATAAAACTGTTCTGATTTCTTGGTTTATCTAACTGCATATGAATATAGTATTTTGACTATAAAACCTTTAAACGTCTTGACACATATGTATGCTAGTTAGTCTCTGGTTTCCCCAACAGATACAGTTGCTACAGTATAGCTTTTCTTCCCTGCTTAGGGATGCAAAAGATAAACACTAATGATTTCCAACATTGAGCTTCTTTACCCTCTAGCTTCTAATCAGGTCTAGGAGATTAGAGTGTAAGAGTAAGTCAGGGTTATTAAAAATATTTGGTATTCTTCCTTCTGAGCTGTAGCTCTGTTTCTGTTCCTAAGTTCAAGGTGTGGTCAAATGACTACCTATAGTAATAATCCTTTAGTCCAGCAAATACTCCTTTATCTTGTTCCTTGTGATCTAGAAGTAATGATTCACTGTTCTCTTTACCGATTTCTTTAACATGATTATTAAACTTTTAATTATCTTTCAATTTTCTGTCTATTTTCTGCCTTCACTCAACCTAGCAACACTGTAAAAGTATCTTGGAAATGCTGGAATACATTAAGACTATATGACAGCTAATACTATAAAGGATCCTGGATTGGATTCCAGACATGAAAAAGACATTAATGACAAAAGAGGAAAATTTCCTAAAATAGAAGTATGAATGTATAAGTTACTAAAATTAGAGAAACCTATTTCTATACAAGAAATCTGTTTCTTTTGCTACCTAATTTTTAAATTTATGATTATTTCAAACTAAAAATTAAAAAACTAAGATATTACAGAGACAAAATATCTTGGTTATTATCAGCTTTTGTATTACACATAACTTCTAAATTCCAAGTGCCAAATACCTTTTAATTTCTGATGTATATTGCATTAAACATGCAGGTTATTTTATAGTGAAATGACATCTTTACATTTACATCTACTCATTCAAAACTGGGCTGTACTCCCAATTTGTTTAGGTCTTCCAAAAATTGCACACAAGGGCTGGAGAGACCGCTTAGTGGTTAAGAGCACTGACTGCCCCTCCCCCAAAGAACTCAGGGTCAATTCCAGCACCACATGGCAGCTCATAACCATTTGTAGCTCCAGTTCTAGGGTGTCTGTCTGGCCTGCACTGGCATCAGGTGTATGATTCACAGAAGTACATGTAGGTAAAAGACGCATAAACATAAAAATAATTAAATAAACTTAAAAACTCACCCAAAAATGTCTCAGATTTTTTTTTTTTACTGTAGAGTTATTTTTTAAAATAATTATAATTATCCTCTCATGCACTCCTTGGTCTCTTTCAAATTAATGGCTTTCTTTTCATTAATACTCTATCACTCCCCCCCCCCAAATGCATAATACAACCTGTTCAGTTTGTTATTTGTGGGATGAACCATATGATATTGGATAACCTGTAGAGGTTTTACAGATTTTTAGCACTTTATGTATTTTGTATTTTTTGGTCCTTTTTGTTATTTTGTCTTGTCTATCTCTGTCTCTGTGTGTGTGTGTGTGTGTGTGTGTATGTGTGTAGCTGAGGACCTAACCAGGATCTTAAGATTGCTAAAGCACTCTAGCACTGAACTAAATCCCTATCCTGGTACTACACATCTTTGATGCTACCTAAATGCTTTTGATTTTTATGTTTTTATTTTTCTATTTCTCATATGTGTGTGGTACATGAGTGTATATGTATATGCATGTTTTTTCATGCATGAGAGTACATGTACGTGGACCTGAACTTTATTTCTGGAACAATCCTCAGTTGCTCTTTTACCTTATTCACTGAGGCAGAATTCCTCAATGAAACCAAGAGTCTGTCACTATGGCTAATATTGATTGTAGGGGGATTATGTTACATTGTAAATAATTGTCCCACCCAGTAGTTTAATAAAAACACTGATTGGCTGAAGGCAGACAGGAAGTGTGGGTGGGGCTACCAAAAACTCTGGGAACAGGAAGAACAAAGCAGAGATGCCAGGGAGTTGCCAGACATGCAAAAAGATGCAGAGGACAACTATGCTGTTCTGAAAAAAGGTACCAAGCCCACATGGCTGAACAGGATAAGAATCATGGGTTAGTTTAAGGGTAATGAGCTAGCAAGTTATATGCCTGAGCCCTAGGTCAATTAGCATACAATTAATGTAAGTGTCTGTGTGTTTCAGTGGGACTATGGGTCTACAGGTCTGGGCCATGAGGCTAGGCTGGAAAGTCCAGGCCAGAAACCTCATACAACAATTGGTAGCTAGTTTACTCTGGGGCTGCCCTGTTTCTGCCTTCCAAGGGTGGAATTACAGGTGAGCTACCACATGCTCCCAGTGGAGTTTAATCTCCACATTCTCTTGAGTCCAAGGCTTATCTACACAGAGATTTCCAGAACAGTCAGGGCTACATTGTGAGACCCTGAAAAACATTTTATTATTATATTTATTTGTGTACATGTTTGTGTGTACTTAGCATACATGTGCACAATAATTTTTTTATATTTTAAAAAACATTTCACTATAGGGGGATTAGGTTGTTCCATTGTAAATAATTGTCTCCGCCTATGAGTTTAATAAAAAGCGCTGACTGGCCAAAGGCAGACAGGAAGTGTGGGTGGGGCTACCAGACTAGAAAGACTCTAGGAACAGGCAGAACTGAGCAGAATGCCAAAGAGAAGCCAGAAGAAGCAGAGGACAACTATGCTGCTCTGAGAAAAGGTACCGAGCCACAGGTTGAACAGGATAAGAGTCATGGGTTAGTTTAAGGGGTAAAGAGTTAGCAAGTTGCATGCCTGGGCCTTAGGCTGACCAGCCTAAAACTATTGTAAGCATCTGTATGTCTCTATGGGTCTGTGGGTCTGTGGGCCTAAACGTAGAGGCTAGGCCTGAAAGTCCGGGCCAGAAACCTCTTAATACATCTCACTGTTAATTATGTGTGTATATAAATGGGAGTAATATGTATTTTCGTGGAGGTTGCACAAAGAGAACAGAGAGGGTATTAGATCATCTAGAGCTGAGGTTACAGGTGGTTATGGCTATGGGTGCTGAGAACCAAACTTGCTGCAAAGAGCAGCAAGTGCTTTTAACCTTTAGTCATCTCTACTCTCTTTTTAGTAATTATTTAAAAATATAAAATGAAAAAAATACCATAATCTACAAGTAACTCATGCTTGGAAGGCTAGAAAGCTATGTGAGAAAAAGATAATCTTAGACTATCTAATTAGCTAAATTTACTTAAAAATCGTCTTAATATGCCTAAAACTGAAGAACTAAACTTATAAACTTAAAGATAAAGGAAGGAAATTTTTTTTGCTGTAATTAAGGCAAAAGTTTCTGATGTCAAAAAAGCCTTAACCACAAAAGAAAGCCTTATAAATTGGATTTCTATGAATGCTAAAGTATACTGTAGAAAAGACACTGTAAAGAAAGTTATTGACTGGGGGAAAATATACATGTATCTACCAGAAGGCTTCTATGCAAATTATAAAGAACTCACAAAAACAACTCAATGATATCTATCAAAATCTGGGATACTTCTTACAAAGTACATGTATAATTCACATGCTATAAAGCTCACAATTTACTTTATGTGTGTGGGTATGGTAATATATTGTATATTTAATAAAATCAGCCTGGAATAAAAGAGAACAGAATCACCCACAATCAAGTCATGAAGGCCAGAGAGTGGTGAACCATGCTTTTAATCCCATCATTCAAGAGACAGAGATCTTTCTGTATTTCTTCAAGTTCAAGGCCTAACAGCCAAGCTGTAGTAGCTCACATCTTTAATCCTAACTCTGGGGTTATGAAACAGAGTTGAACCCAGTAAAAGAGTGGGACAGGAAAGAGATTTAAGAGAGGCAGAGGCAGACATTCAGGCATTCTGTAGAAACAACCAGCCCAGCTGAGGACCCTTGAAAATAGTATTTCCCTTGTTTGGCCTGAGAAATTGGCTGGGTAAGAATTGACTGTGACTTGTTTCTCTTTTTGATATTCCAGCTTTCCCAATATCTGGCTCTGGGTTTTCATTATATATGAACTAGAATTTTTAAAATATGTGAGTATGTGTGTAAATGTTCAGACATATGCATATGCATGTGTATGTGGATGCTAGGGGTTGATGTTGAGTGTATTCCATGATTGCTCTCAACCTGCTTTTACAGACACAGTCTCTTACTTAACCTCTAATTCACCTGGACTGACAGGCCACCAAGTCCTAGAGATTATCTCATCCCTCCTCCTTGTAGATTAGAGGTGTATATGGAGGCATCAACTTTTTCAGACAGATCTTATAGCTCTGGTTGGAGCAAGTGGATGAGGAAGAGAATGATCTTGAATTCATTTCTCTTTCTTTTTTTGGACATGATCTCATTATATAGCCCTGGCTGACCTTGAACTCATGTTCTTTCTGCTTCTACTTCCTTGGTATTAGGTGTGTGCCCTACTATACCCCACACCTAAGAATTTATTTTTAGTAATTGTGGAATAGCATTCCATTGTGACCAAACCATAGTTTTGCTTATCCATTTTTTTGTGGCAGACCATAAAATTACAATTATTTTGTATAATTGGCATTATGGAGTTATATACTTATTTCTCTTGGCTATATATGTGGTGATATATATTGTATATTTAATAAAATTTATCTGACATATCAGAGGATACAATCACCCACAGAACCAAGTCATAAAGATCAAGAAGTAGTGACTCATGTTTTAATCCCATCACTGGAAAGATTCCTCTAGATTTGTGAGTTCAAGGCCTAACAGCCAGGCAGTGGTAGCTCACACCTTTGATCCTAGCTCTAGCAGAGTTGAAGGAGGAAGTAAAACAGCTGGGCAGGGAAAGAAATATAAGGCAGGAGAAGGCAGAAATTCAGCCATTCTGTATGAGCAACCAGCCAGGATAAGGACCTGTGAAGACAGGACTTACCCTGTTTGGCTGAGAAGTCAGCTGGGTGAGAACTGACTGTGGTTTGTTTCCTGTCTCTGATATTCCATCTTTCCCCCAATATCTGGCTCTGGGGTTTTGTTTTTTTTTATTATAATACTAAATAGAATTTGTGCAATACATATGTAGAAATAAAATGGCTGTCATATCCTAGGTGCATGTTAAACTTTATACTGCTACCAGCCATGATGAGCAATCCAGTTGTCACAACAATAGGTTTATAGTCTTTTAGATGTTAGCTATTTTAGCCTCTGAAGTAGTTACCTCACTGTGATTTTAATTTGCACCTTACTTCTAATTAATGGCATTAAGCATCTTTTCATGTGCCTTTCATTCTTGGTCATTTGTTTGCTAGCATGGTGTTGGGGATATAACTCAGGGAGGGCCTCCTGCATGTCAAGTCAGGACTCCATCAACACTTGGGTGTTTATCAGGTTGGTGCTGGAAATCCAACTCAGGTCCTTATGCTAGCATTACAAACATTCTACCAACAGAGCAACATCGGCAACACCAAACTCATACTTTTGAAGCTTCTTTCTTTTTTTTTAAAACCCCCATAAAACTCTATATCATTACCCATCTCTGACCCCCAAGCTGTGAAAAACATTTATCGGCTTTCTGAATAATTTGAGTTAATCAATTTTTATGAATTTTTAGAATAAAATTACTAGGTAATTTGAATTTTCATTTCAGTTTTTTAATATTATTGAGAGGCATGGCTTTTATAATTTTTATCAACATCTTGCAAAATTTAATACCTGATAGAGAAGTTTTATTATTTTTTTATAAAAAAAAAAAAAAATTCCATAGGCTGGAGATGTTGCTCAGCTGGTAGTGTTGCTTGCCTAACACAGATAAGATTCTGAGTTCAAGTCCGATCAGTAGATTAAACTTGGTGTGGTGGGGTGCATATTCTACCCCTAGAACTTAGAGTCAGGAGGTTCAGAATTCCATCTCAGACTACATAGCAAGCTTTGAATTACGAAACCTACCTAAGAAACATTTATGCTCAGATATGGCTAACTTTGTATAGGAAGATAAAAATATTACCATGTTGGCTAGGTGGTAGTGGTGCACACCTTTAATCTCAGTACTTGGGAAGCGGAGGCAGGTGGATGTCTACAAGTTTGAGGTCAGCCTGGTCTACAGATTTAGTTTCAGGACTGACAGGCTCCAAAGCTACACAGAGAAACTCTGTCCTGGGGGGAGGGGGAGGAAACCCAAGCCAACCCAAACCAACCCCCCCCCCCAAAAAAAATTTAAAAAAAAAAACCCCAACCAAACCAACATATATATATATATATGGTAAAAGGAGCAAAGGAGGAGCTTATAACATGCTAGTTAGACTATTTCATGATTTGATAGCTGGTTTAAAGAGTGGATTCACTGTACAAAAATTTCTAACCTGGAGTGGTAGTTTCTTGCATGTATTTATTTGTGATAATTCTATATACTTATGATCTTTATTTGTGAAAAGCTTTTCCTGAGTACTATATATATGCAATTTAGTATAAACTTAAAAAATAATTCATCCATTAAAAAAATATACCCATAGTAAAGTTGAATTTATGAATAAGGTACATCAAGAGATTAATGACAATCACTAATAATGAAACAATTAACAACACACTGTAGTGAAAGTTATTTAAAATTTATGAATTATATTTTTTCATTTATTATTTTTAGCCATTGGCTGACCTCAAGTTACTTCAAGCAGGGAAAGCAAAGCTGAAGCTACTATAACACTGTAATGCTTTACACTACATATATACTCACTTTGTATTTCTTCATAACTGCATTACTTTCAAAGTTAGCTGTTTCTTCCATAAACCGGCCAACTAGTAGGGTAGCTCGTCCATGGATTAACATGTGCTTACTCTCAGTTGGGGATTTATTTTCAGGAAAACATAGGTCAACACCCTTTTGAAGAACAATAAGTGCTTGATGAACATCACCCTAAAAAGAAAAAAGGCAATTAACCAGTTTATAATTTAAAAATACATCCTTAGCCAGACAGTGGTAGCACATGCCTTTAATCCCAGCACTTGGGAGGAAAAGGAAGGTGAATCTCTGAGTTCACACAGCTACAAGAGAAACCTTGCCTCAACAAATTCATTTGTAAATTAATGTTTATCTCTCACTCCTAATTGAAGTTCTAAGCAAGCACTGATTATTCTTGTAGAACTCTTTAATCACCCATTAAAGTACAAGGACCTGAAGATATATATATATATATATTGGAATAACAATGGTCCAAAAATTAAAATCTCTGGTTTGAAAAGTTCCATGAACTAGACATGGTGTTGTATGTCTATAAAAGATGCAGGCTGGAAGACCACAAAAAGTTCAAGGTCAGATTTGGCTACAGTTAAATCTTAGCTCAACACAACCAAATCAAGCAACCAAACAAAAAGAATGAAAGAAGTTCACAATCAACTAAGAAAACAAACTATGGAAAACCCCAACATGTTGAAGAGCTATAACTATAAACACAGATAGGTATTTTAGGGGATAAAGGCGTATCCCAAATTTATCTAAAAGTACAGAAACATAGACCAGTAACCAGGAATTTTTTTTTAAAACTAGGTTTTAATCTTAAATAAAAAAAAAAATAAATCTGAATTTGGTCTTAAAAAATGAGTAGAAATTTTTCTGGCACACACTTTAGTGAATGGCATTTTAGTTAAGATTTTATTCTATGTGTACAAGTGTGAGCCTGAGTATGTGTAATTGTACCACATATGCACAGGGGTATGCAAAGGTATCCCCTGAAACTGTAGATACAGATGGAGCCATTTGATGTGGATCCTGGGATTAAAACCCAGGTCCTCTACAAGAGAACAAACATTCTTAATTACTAGTTATCTCTCCTGGTCCAAAAACACTAATTTTTAATTTTGGCACTTTGAAATGGGGTCATTTTTCGGCCATGGCTAGCACGGAACTCCTTATCTAGATCAGGCTGCTCTTGAATGTGATGATTCTCTTACACTACAGTCTATTGAATACTATGATTACAGGCCAATACTAAAACACTAGGTAGAAACAATACTTTAAAATTATAGTCTTATGACTAATCAGTGGCTGGTAGTGAGCCATAGTTACCAGTCTACATACGGATAAAAGCAAACAATTGACACTTAACAGTATGGACAGTCCCTCTTCTCAACAAGAGGTATGCTTCAAGACCCCCAGTGGATGCCTCAAATTGTGAACAGTAAAAGCCCTACAGATACTATTTTTTTCCTCAAACATATATATATATATCCATAGCAAAGTTAAATTTATGAATAAGGCACAATAAGAGATTAATGACAATCACTAATAATAAAACAATTAATAACACATTGTAGTGAAAGTTATTTAAAATTTATGAATTCTATCTGTGATCTTTCATTTAATATTTTCAGCCATTGGATGACCTCAGGGAAAGTAAAGCTGAAGATAGGAAGGGGCTACTGTAACACTGTTAAGCTTCAGTGTTTGTTAGGTTTGACTATTAAATGCACTTCTGATTTAAAGACATTTTCAACTTACAACGTGCTTATTAAAATGTAACCCCCAATAAGTTGAGTAGCACCAGCAGCCTCATTTTAGGCGAAATCTATATAAAGCATTTGTATGACAGGGACAAATGAAGCTGAAGGGATAGGAAAGAACCCAACCAGAAATGGCCTTGTGCACTTCCCAGAGTCCAGACATTCTAAAATGTATGAAGAATACCTTGAAGTATTCAATCTTATGAAGCAGTATGTTTCAATGTGCATTTTGCAAAAGTTACGAGTTACAGTAAGAGAAACAGAGCTCCATAAAAAGGTTGTAGACACTGTTAAAGGATGAAAATAATGGCATGAATTAAAATAGAATCAGACAGAGAGAGAGATAGATATTATTCAAGAAGCAAAGAATTAGCCTAAAATTAGATGTGGAGAGAGTTTAAAAGAAAGCCCAGATTTGTTTTAGGTAAAGGGATGGAAGTGAGGTTTATTCAGAAAAATAAGCAACATTAAGAAGAGAATAGGTATTATGGGGTAATAAAATGCATTTCAAGCATAGTGAGTTTAGGTAATACAAAGACTAACAGTAGCTCATAAAATGATCAGATGTCATCTAACATAGGCTCAATTACCAATTTCTCCATTGGTCCAGAAAATATCTCCCCTGTCCTCTCTTAGTCACCATCAAGTTTCTACAATTACAAATGGCATCACCTATAGCTACAAAATGTGAACTGTAAAATATTCTGTGCCTACTATTAATTCTACACTAGTGACTATAATTTAAATGTGGACATAAACTATTAAGTCGTTCATGCACTTAAAAAGTTCTTACTTCTATTGCTGGAATCTGGAGGCTGCTAGGATTGTCTGTTCTGAAGCTAAGCCCCTCCTGATGGGTGATGACATCTCTATAGTAGCAATGGCAAGTCCACACAGAAGTGTTTTTCAATGCCATTAAGGAAGAAATTGTTATAATCATTTATGAAATATGTACTGAGAACCTACTACATACAGAGAGACTAAAATAGACTTGGTATTTTCCTCAGAAATACGTAGGGAAGATGAAAATTGAGAGAAATTTACCGTGAGATATAAAACAGGAAGGTTATTTGAGGACTGTAGAACAGAAGAAGCAATCTTCCTACTTATACTACAGTAGAGAATGAAAAAGAGGAGAGAAAGAGAGAGTTCTGAATTTAGACTCAGGGTTTTCCCAGCTGGACGTTGATAGAGTATGTAATGCCAACAGAACATTTTCTGATGAGGTTCCCTTGGCCAGTACCTTGGACCACAGCCATTTTGCCCTTTCCATATACAATTCAGCAAGTCGTGAGTCTCCTGCATTAAGGAGAGCATTGTAGGCTGTCTGATGATGCCCAGCCTTTCTAGCTACTCTGGCACTCTGCAGCCAGCATTCTCCAACCATTTCGTTGTAATCTGGCCTAAGGAAAAATATAGCAAAAATAGGAGAAAAAGAACATTTGTGAATATATTCAATAATTAAAACAGCTCTTTTAAACATAGAAACTTCTCAGTGGACTATATCAGTGCTCCTTGTAAAGCAACAACAAACAAATACTTGATGTGGGATGTCTTTCTTTACTCTGTGACTATACTTTACTATCATTTGTTAGTAAAGAAGCTGCTTTGGCCTATGGCAAGGAACTTAGAGGCAGGGGGGATATCTAAGCAGAGATAAAGAAGAAGGGTGGTGTCAAGGAGACTCTGCAGGCTGCTGTCCAGAAAGCAGGATGTAATGAGACACATGACAATACATAGATTAACAGAAATGGGTTAAGTTAAAAGAGCTTTTTGGTAATAAGCCTGAGCTATAGGCTAAACAGTTTATAATTAATATAAGCCTCTGAGTAAGGTGGGAGAGATTTGTCCAGACCAAGGGGCCCGAGACAGGTCAGACAGCTTCAGAAAACAAATACTGGTTTGAATGGTTTTAAATACTATTCTACTTGTATTTTATATGACTATTTAAGTTTTAGTCTTTTTGTTGTTGCTTTTTTTTGGTATTTGATAAACAAACCCAAAGTCTAATGTCTAATACTTGATTGGCAGTACTCTACTACTTAGACATCCCAGGACACTTTACTCTTGATCTGCACTGGGCTCTACCTACCAAGATAAGTTAGATATATTCAAAAAATTAAAAGAAAAAATTGATATGTATTACATTGTTATTTGTTTTAAACAAGGTCTTCTATGAAGGTTCACTGACATCTAAGAAACCCCTCCTATATTGGCTGCCGGAGTAGTAGGATTATAGGCATGCAACATCATTCTTGGCTATAAAATTGATTCATTAAAAATTTTCTTTAAACATTTTAAAATTTCAGTTTAATCTTTAAATGTATTAGTTTACTTTTATGTGTATAAATGTTTTGCTTGTGTACTACATGTGTGCCGGTTCCTACAGGGGTCAGAAGTATTAAATCACTGGAACTGGTGTTACAGATGGTTGTGAGCCACCACATGGGTGCCCAGGACCCAATCCTGAGCTTCTATAAGAGCGGTAAGTATTCCAGCCTTTGGTAAACTGATTATTGTAGTCTAAGTTTGTTTCAGCTATGTGCTAAAAATAGTAAATGTAGCTGTAGAAAGAAAAATACTATTCAAGAAAGTATGAACATGGTACTAAATTCAAGACTTTCTTTTTTTTTTTTTTTTTTTTTAAAGTAGTATGAACCACCTTTTGTTGAGGCTTAATAAAGCTCTCCGGAGGGCTAGGATAGGCTCCTTGGCTCTATAGGAATTCTGAGTCATTTCTAGTCGAGCTGCCCAGTTCAGGGAGTCTTCATTACAATTATCACCTGGAGAACTGTGAAAAAGTGGTTTGATGCTATGTTCCAATTCACACAACATGTGCAATCTAAAACAGACAGAACATGTTAAAATGTTACCACATTCAGTCTTATTAATCTCACATATCAAGTGTGTACTTTAGATCAGGTAAACAAAACTTTTAATGTTTCTTGCTATCTAAAACAGCAACATTTATGATTTAAAATTACATATAAATACCAATTTATTCCCATTAAAACATTTAGTGCCTTAATTCTTATGAATTAAACTGAAAGACATACAAACTAAATTCAAATGTATGAGAATCAAACCTTACTGCCAATATGAAAATAAAATATAAATTCATTATGAATGAATATAAAATATTTATATAATACTGGTGCTAATATAAAAGGGCCTGATATAGTAAATACAGTAAAAATAAACTTTGATAGTTAATTTTTTTTCCTAGGTAATAGGGAATTTTTATAACAATCAGTGTCTATGACTCAGTGTTGAAGGCACAAAAATATAGCCCAATAGCTAGAGATGAGATTAATTCAGTGATCTAATATTTAGTTTCCCTAAGATAGTAGTAAAGATGACCATACAAAGTACAGTAAAATTTAAAAACAAAAAATTGTATTTGGTTTTTAAGCTTATATATATATAGCATGTGCTATAATATATGATATATAATAGCATTAATTATAGCATTTATGCTTTACCATTTTTTCTCTGGTGACTAAGTAGACTTAAAGAAGGCTATGTTAGGATATTTAAAAAAGAATGTAAGAGCCAATTTGTGTTGTTAAGCAATATACAAAAAACTATTATCAGAATTATTTACACACAAATACCTCACAATAAATTCATATCCTCGCTGGTAGGAGCCTCTTTCAAAGCTTGCAGCTGAAAGAGGTACGATTTGTTCTGTTCTCACTAGTTTCAATGTGTCATAAAAAGCAGTGGTGTCTCTTTTCTTAGCTGATAACAGTAGCTGTCCCAGTCTGACACTCCATGTTGTAGATTTTCCATCTGAAATACAAGTCAAGAAATGCTGTGATGAGTGGATGGAGGAGCCAGCTTTGTGGCATTTTATAAGATGGGCAGCTGAAATACTGACAGATAGTTTTGTTTTACTTCAAACAACTAGGCAATCTAAAGTAGGCCAGATTAATTTTGAATGTTGCTAAACTATTTAAATTGGAATATTTATAGCATATTAAAGCTGTATTTTAACAAGTAACTTTACCTCCTGCCAAATAGTTTTCTACTAAATCCCACTGTGACAGTTTCCAAGCTGCTTCTACTCTGTATGTGTTTAATTCATCTGTCCATTCAGACCTAGAAAGAGAAATACATATCAACTACATTTTAATATATTTACATTTGAAGTAGCATTTATATCCTATAGATTTAGATAGTTTATTTATTTATTGCTCTATTGTATTTAAATTATATTTTATAGTTTGATACTTTCTGATGCAAAAGAAGAAAATATGATAAAGAACCTAATAATTTTTAGTTTTAAAGGTCTACAAATAGGGCTGTGATTTAGCTCAATTGGTAGAGTGCTTGCCTGTTGTAGGAAATTTTTTGGTCACACGTAAGACTTTGATCCAGAGAATCTCTCCCACTCAAGGTCCCACAACCAGTCATAAAATAACTGACTCAGAGGCTCCATATTACAGTAGCTCAAGAATATTACTATCTATCTAGCGCTATTATTATCTATGTTTAGCCATGTGGCGTGGTACCTTTTTTCATAGCAGCATTCTCATCCTGCTTCCTCTGTGTCTGGCTGATATCTGTGTTCTACCTTTTCTCTTCCCAAAATTTTCCTAGTATGGCTGCCGCACCCCTACTTCCTGCCTAGCTACTGACCAATCAGTTTTATTAAACCAATACAAATAAAAAATCTTTACAGTGCACAAGAACATTACCCCACACTTGCCTAGTATGCACAAGACTTTAAGTTCATATTCTGTGTGCTACATAGCCATAATCCCAGAACTTGGGAGGTGAAGACAGAAGGACCGTAAGTTCAGGTCTTTTGTGGCTACAAAGTGAACTTGAGACCAGCTAAGACAACATGAAACTTGTTGAAAAATACACCATCCCCCAGAGTCAAAAAAAAATTATTTTGTGCATACTTTAATTTCTAAATATTAATGTTACCAAAACCAATGTGTAGAACAGGGATAAGAGCAAGATAATAAATATTTAAAACTTAAGCACCACTGAAAAACAGCTTTAAAAGCTTACCATCAGATGACAAAGTATCAAAATTTTGAGATAAAATTGATATATTTCTGTATACTGTAAATATGTATTCCTAGCACTGGTTATTAAAGAAGCTGTGTATCTATAGTAAGACAAGATATAAGCCAGGCAGGAAATCCAAGAGAGTCAGAGAAGAAGGGCAGAGTCAGAGCAGATGGGTAACGGGGCAAAAGTTTTAATGGAACACAGGTAAGCCACAAGACACATAGCAATACACAGATTCATAGAAATGGGTTGACTTAAGATGCAAGAGCTAGCAAGTAATAAGCCGAAGCCATAGACTAAACAGTTTGTAATTAATATAAGCTTCTGTGTGTTTATTTGGGACCAAGCAGCTGTAGGACACAGGAAAACTTCTGGCTACATAAAAATATAATTATTGAAATGTATTAAGTCCTAGACAGAAAACAAGAGGAGTCTGATTATACATTGAATATTTTAAAGAAACTGACAGATCAATTTGTGCCATGACAAAGTTTCCTATTAAATTCAAGTAATCCCTTATTCATGAGGTCTCTCAATTTGTAGAAACATAACTACAGAATGTAGCAATCTCCTCATGTCTGCACAACTTACCCCATTGCTTCATGAGTTCCACTGTGATAACTATCAAAGTAAAATGAGTATATTTGTCTCTGACAAAGTAGAATGGAAGTCTTAATTGATCACAGATTTTTAACTTAAAGAAACTGAAGATAAAATTTTTAAAACTGTCTAACTATAAACATAATCTGTATTCTCTGATTAAGTGAGATCAGTTCTTTGTGGACCAAATCTGCCTAGAATATCTGTGGTGGGGTATGTATAACAAAATAGGGATTTTTGGCTCTCAGAGAAAACAGCTTCAAGAGCAGAGATAACTACCTCAGTTAATATTTCAACTGAAAGAAGTGTTTAGCTTTCATCTTTGACAAGAGGAACCTTGTGTGTGTGTTGCTGTTGGGGATGTCCAACTTACTACAATAAACCCATTTTCTTTAGGAAGATTGCTTTCATAATTATAGATCTTTCAGATAAAAATCAATTGTATAGTGTTCTTTCAAAAATCACTCAAGAGTTTTCTCTTGTTTCTCTACCTCCAGCATAGAAAACAACTGGTGTCAGTCACAGCTTGGATGAGTTTTGAAGTCAGGGAACTATCTATATGAGTCATATCAATGACAGGTGAACTCTGAAAAGTTCCTGCCTTGAACAATTTAATTTAGGTGGGTGTGGTGTTACAAACTTTTGATCCCAGCACTCAGGAAGTGGAGGCAAGTAGATCTCTGAGTTTGAGGCCAGAGATCTACACAGCAAATTCCAGGTCAGCCATGGCTACAGAAAGAAACCATGTCTTGAAAAACAAACAAACAAACAAAAAAAAACATAAGAACAATCAAATTCAAGAATGACTCTAGATTTGATGGATTAAAAAATAAGCTATTAGCTGAGAGACTAAAATATTAAAAAATAGGGAAAGAACTAGCAAGAAAGCTCAGGGGAGAGAGGCATTGGCTGTTTTAGCCTGGCACCTCAGCATGATCCCAAAACCAACATGGGGTGGAAGGAGAGAAGTGAATCTGCAACACTGTCCTCTGACCTCCACACATGCATGCCTCTTCCATCAAGCCCTGCCCCTACAATAATAATTTTAGTACTTTTGCCAACATCATAAAAGTATATCTATTTCATTACTTTAGTTTACCTAAATCCATGCAATTCACAAATTAAAAAGTCCCTATCCAGAATAATAAAACTATTCCTTAATAAAACATTACCTGTTAGCATGCACTCCGTTCACCTGAGTGATTACAGTGGACAGCTGACCAAGACCTAACATGGACTTCACTACACCGTGATAATGAATGATCTAGGAAAAAAACAAAACAAACCATTTATGACAGTAATTTCATTTCAAATATAGCTGAGGGAATAGGATCGCTTAATTTCCAATATTTCTGCTTGTGTGTACCTTTCCTAGTTTAGTGAAACTATCTGGCTTGGCTATGTAGCAGCACCTACTACCAATGTCTCACTCTACTGAAAATAAAAGGAAAAAAAAAATCTAAAATTAATTTCAGATTGAATTTATTTTATTTTTCCATATTTGTTCCAATTCCAGACCAAATATAGAATGTAAAAGTACTCAATATTTTTAACATCTTGCTTCAAAATTAGGTATCATAGGTCAACAGATAATGTTATTAATATAAATTTGGTTAATTACCAATCTGATAGAATCTGGAACCATCCAGGAGACAATCCTTCAGGGGTATTTGTTCAGCTTACTTTTTCAGTTTATACGATTCAAAAATAGGAATAGGAATTTAAGAATATCCCTCAGGGAATAGTCCTACTCAGTCAAGATAAAGTCTACTCATCAACTAATCAAGATAATCCCTTATAGGCATGCCTAAAATCTCATATCCTAGGTGATTCCAGATTCTGTTAAAATGATATTTAATACCAAACATCATGACAAGACAGTTTGAGGCCAGACTGAGTCACAGGACACCCAGCCTTATTTAAAATAAGAAGAAAAAGAAGAGGAGGAGGAGGAAGTGAGGAGAGGAAAAAGAGGAGGTGGTGGAGGAGGAAGAGGAAGAGAGGGAGGAGGAAGGAATAAATTACAGTTTAATTTCCCCCCCTTTGAGAAAGTAGTTCCTCATGATAGACTGGTCAGCTAGGGAGGCCCAAGAATCTGCCTGTCTCAGTCTCTGTGGTGATATATTTTATACTTAATAAAACCAGTCTGGAATATCATAAGATCCACTCACAGTCAAGCCACCGAAGTTCAGAGAATGGTAACTCACACTTTTAATCCCATAACTCCAAAGACAAAGTTCTTTCTGTGTTTCTGTGAGTTCTAAAGCCTAACTACCAACCAGTAATGGTTCACACCTTTAATCCTAACTCTACAATATGATGCAGAGTTGAACCCAAGTGAAACAATTGGGCAGAAAAAGGTATTGAAGGCAGGCGTAGGAAGACAGAGATTTATTCTATAGAAGTGATGAGGAGCCAGGCTGCGAAAACTGGAAGATAGCTTTTACCCTGAGAAGTTTGCTGGATGAGATTTGACTGTGGTCTGTTTCCTCTCTCTGATTTTCCCCAATATCTAGCTCTGAGTTTTCATTAAATACAGACTAGAATTCATGTTTCAAGCCTCTAGTACTAGTCTAAATGCATGCTATCTCACTTTTGTTTTTATGTAGATTCTGGGTATTGAACTCAGGTCTTCTTATATGGCAATCACTTTGAGCTATTTCTACAGCCCTAATTTGAGGAATTTCTAAGGTCATAGAAATTTGGTATTGGAAAGAATTTCTGAAACCAAAAAACACAAGTCTTTAATTTTACTGATCTGGAAATTAAGGTGTAGTGGTAAATGTTTTCCAGATACATTGTAACACTGAAAAGACAGTTTTGAAACCAAGGTTGCTACCATTCCTATTTAGCAGTCTTTAAATGACCACCTTACCTGGTCTGGTTCCAGCTGGATAGCCCTGTCATAACAGGCAGTGGCATCCCTTAGCAAGCCAATACTTTCATGTTCAAGGATCTGTTCCTTTAGGGATGGCTCTGCTTTTCGAATTGCGCTTACTCCAGCCACTCCATCAGGCTCATGCATAGCAGCATACAATTTCTTTGTTAATCCATTAAAAAACAAAAACAAAACCCCAATCAAACAAGATGGGAAAACATAATAAAAATAAAACCAAAACCATACATAACCAGCATATGACAAGTTTTTACTCTACATAAGACTTCTGTCTTAATTGTTTTTTTGTTTTGTTTTGTTTTGTTTTGTATTTGCTTCCAGGTAGAAGTGCAGTAAAATTACAATTATTACCTTGACACTTTTATTCCACTTAAATACAAATTGACATTAGTAACTATTATGGATCCTAAAGACTGGAAGACCCTCATATCCCAAAATTTTCTTTGAGTCCAAATAAAAATAGTGTCTGTGGAGTATAATTTAAATGTCTTATTTTTTGAAGGCTTTTAAATTTCAAATAAGCATTTTAACATACTGATATTGAGAAAACTTGAAGAAACCCAAGTAATTCATAATTTAGACATGGCTAAATATAGAGGTACACACTTTATTCCTAGCATTTGTAAAGTAGAGGCAGGAACATAAGGAATAACAGAATACATGTTGAATTCAAGACAAGCCTGTGATATATAAGACCCTATCAAAAACAAACAAGTAAGCAAATAAACAAAAACCTCACAATTAACAAACTAAAAAAGAAAACAAATGGCCATCAAAACAAAAAAAACAAAACAAAACAAAAAAAAAACCAAACAAACAAAAAACAAAACCAAGCCTGGCTTAAAGGGAATACTCAGGCTTAAAGATAAAAATCTGGGAAGTAGTTAATACAAGACATTCTTTACAGGCAGAGTAAGCAATATTAGAAATCAATAGAAAAAAAGGAAGCTAAACAGATGTGGTGACATATATTGCATGTAATAAAGTTTGCCTGAATTTCAAAGGGCAGAGCCAGCTACAAAGTTAGCTATAGAGGTCAGGAAGTGGTAACACACACCTTTAATTCTAGCACTTGAGAGGCAGAGGCAAAGATCCATTGGATCACTGAGTTCAAGGCCAAACAGAGCCAGGCAGTGGTGACACACCTTTATCATAGCACTTGGGATCCTAAGCCTCTGCTTCCAGTACTTGGAAAACACACACACACTAGCTAGTAGTTTCCAGGGATGGGGGAAAGGCACTGAAAAGAGAAAGCAGAGAAAACAGAATCCTTCCGGAAAGGAAGCCACAGGAGAAAAGCAAATGTCTTCCACATTAAAAGAAAACTGTTGTTGTTTTCAGACAAGAGTTATATAAGTTCACAATAGCTTTGATGAACTTGCCTCTATCTCACAAGTGCTGGGCTTACCGCTATGTACCACCAAATCTGCTAAGATCAAAAGTTTTGATGAGAATAGAGAGGTCCGTCAAATGATAATGTGAGTTTAAGAAAGTAAAAACTGATCTTGGTAACAGGGAGGCCACTGATCTTTTTAGCAAGACTAGGACTGAGACAATTACTGTCTCAGTCCATGTATGCCCTTTTGTTTCTCATATAGCATATTATCTTCTAAACCTTTACTTCACCAGCATTCTCCTATCTCCTTATTTATTTACTCCACACTGAGGTCGCTGCCTCTCCCAAAGACAACAGTAATGTCCTGAACCATAGCCCTTTAGACTATTCCTCCACAACTTCTACATTTAGCTAAGTTACTATAATTATAATTCTGCCCTCTAAGTTTCTCTACAGCATAGGATCTTTCCTTTATCATCTCTAAATGTCATTCTAAAACTGATATTTTACTGTTTGCATACTCGATGCTCTTTCCCAACCAACTCCATGGAGCTATCTTTAATAACTATGATTATTTCAGACATCATTGACATGAAGTTATTCCTGGATCCATTTTTTCTCTACTCTTAAGGACAATGCAGAACCCCTTTTCAGGACAAATTCATCAACACACTTAAGAATTTATATGAAATTTGTTTCAATCTCACCCCACTATCAGTAAACATCTAGAGTATTACAAATATTTAGTACTTAGCAGTGTCTTAAATAGTCAATAAAATTAACAATGTCACCATAAATGACTGCCAGTGTTATTTTTATTATTAAATTTACTATATCAATATCAAACCTGTAGAAATCCAAGATGCTTTTGAATATTTTGCTTCTTTTCTGTAATAAATGATTCAAAGTGCATTACGGCTCGGGTATATGCTTTGGAGCGAAAGGAAGCTACAGCCAGAGTATCCTGAGGTATGAGGTCTAGAAAACGAGTTACACTCTGATAGTCTTCAAAATTCACATTTGATACTGGATTAAAAAAAAAAAAAAAAAAGAGTAGTTAAAGACTGAAAAGATAAAAATTTAGAAGACGAAGTATCTAATTTTTTCATTAAATAACACAAATGCATTAAGGACCAATACTGTGGTCTTAAGAAAGAATGAAATGACTGCTCGGAGGGTCTTGCTCCAGTTCAACCTTTATTATTAACTGTGGAAATACTCAATTCACTGAACCCATTTCTAAATTTGTTATAAGAAAATAGTGATACTTGCTTTGTCTTCCTTACAAATTATTTCAAGGAATAAATGCAAAACTATGACTGAGTGGTAATATATATATGTAAAGGAAATAAAATTAATTTTTACTGATGGCTACAAATTACTGATAAGACAATTAGTAAGAAAAGTTCAGAATTATGGATAAAACTTTTTTATTTTAAAGTTTGGAAGCTTTTTTTCTCCTCCTTGAGTGCTGAGGATCGAGTCTTGGCCTTTGTTCAAGCTGGGCAAAAGTTCTTTGAGCTATTTGTATTCCTTGCCTCTGACTATTAGTCTTAAAAGATGAAATTTTAACTGCAGTGTTAATGAAGGAGTTGCTACTTAATCATATTCCATAGAAAACATTCCTACAAACAGGCCATTAACTGCAAACACAGAAAAATTTGTAAAACAATAACTTACTGTCCTTAATAGGTATTTGGATAAAAGAGGGAATGGCTTACAAATGGACAGTTTTGTAAGTAAAAAATCTGTTTAGTAATTATCAGATTGTCAGTTTTTAAAATTAGCCTTAACCCTAGCAAGAAAATGATGTAGACATATGTGAGGATATGTTTCAAATATAATAAAAACAGTCTGAGATATCAGAAGACAGTTCCACCTCTTCCAGTCTTTGTTTGTTTGCTTTCCAGACAGAGATGTCTGTGTAACAGTCCTGGCTGTCCTGGAACTTGCTTTGAAGACCAGGCTGGCTTTGAACTCACAGAGATTCTCTTGCCTCTGCTTCCCAAGTGCTGGGACTAACCAGTGTGAGCCAAGGTTTCTTCTGCCTCTCTGTCTTTCTATGTCTGCCTTAAATACTTTCTTCACTCAGTTAAGGCATGACACCACCACTGCCTGCCTGGGAGCCTGGAACTCCTGTAAACTAAAATGACCTCAGATCTGTAGGGGTATTGTGTTGTTTCATGGTAAATAATTGCCCCACCCACTGGTTTAATAAAAAGCGCTGATGGGCCAAAGGCAGGCAGGAAGTGTGGGCGGGGCTACCAGACTAAAAACTCTGAGAACAGGAAGCACAGAGCAGAACGCCAGAGAGAAGCCAAAAGAAGCAGAGGACAGCTATGCTGCTCTAAAGAAAGGTGACGAGCTGCATGGCTGAACAGGAGGAGTCATGGGTTAAATGAAGGGTAAAGAGATAGAAAGTTATATGCCTGGGCCTGAGGCTGATCAGCCTAAAATTATCGTATGCATCTGTGTGTCTCTGTGGGTCTGTGGGTCTGCAGGTCTGCAGGCCTAAACCTTGAGATTAGGCCTGAAAGTCAGGGCCAGAAACCTCTTACTACACAGATCAGATGTGACTGGATTACCCCTGGGCGTAGGTCAACACTCTTGGATATTCCCTGTGCTAGGATTAAAGGTGTGAGTTACCACTATCTGATCCTCCTAGACTGACTGTTGGTAGATCCCTCTGGTAACTCTGACTGTTTTCATTATATTTGAATGAAGAATGGCTGGGGTAACAGCAGCAATAGATTATAACCATCTATGAACTGAAAGAGAAATACAGGTGGTTCAAAGAGTAAAAAGTGTTCATTATCATGTGACCAATATAATTCTCATCACCAAATGATTCTATCACAGGGACCAACTGGTAGGGTAACTCTAATGAGATTCACGTAACTCTGAAAGGTTCTTTAACCTTGTTAGTGAAAGCTGTAATACCACAAAAAGAAAATAACGGACTAGTTATCTAACACTGTGTAACACAATAGTGTTCTCATGCTGTTTGCAGATTCTGCTAGGTAACAGACACTACTTGAACCCAGAAAAAATAAGCCAAGTGAAATAAAGATCTTTAACATTTAAAACTTAAAAATGTGAAAATGACACACACAAACACAATACACTGCAGCACAGAGAATACAGTAAGGAGTACCAATATCACACTTCCATCTATTATACAGTTTACACTTTACCCTCATATATATCATCTCACAAAATCTCTTAAACTTTATAGAAACTCTATTTATATAAAGAAAAATTGGGTATGTATCTTGTGCATGGGTATAAGAGTAAAGATTTAAATAACAGCTTTTTGGTTTGGGTTTTATTTCTGCAGTTCTCAATGTAAAAACCTTATCTAATATGTTGGAGACATACTAGATAAGCATTCTATCTCTCAACTACAAACTAACCCAAAAGTGAGGTCATATACATTAATTGCTTTTTCTCAGTGAAAAGTGTATATTATTACAGTTTAAAAATGCGTGGGCTAAAGGTGTGGCTCAGCACTAGAATGTTTGCCTTCTGTGTATAAGCCCTTGAGTTCCATCCCCAGGTGCAGAAACTAACAAATGTGGTGTGAAATATCTTTCTGTATGCTATGAGTATGCCTTTTTTACCACTGGTTAGTAAAGGGACTGTTTTAGTCTCTGGCAAGGCAGCTTGGAGGCAGGTGGGAAATCCAAACATAGAAAGGGGAGGAGTCAAGAGATTCTACAGGCTGCTGAGCAGAAGGCAAGAAGTAATGGAACACAGGCAAATCCATGGAACCATGTGGCAATACATAGATTAATAAGAATGGGTTAAGTTGTAAGAGTTAGTTGGTAATGGGCCTGCATAGGCCAAGCAGTTTGTAACTAATATAAGCCTTTGTGTGATTATTTGGGACTAGGCAGCTTCAGGTGGGCCCGAACCTTGGGTCTAAGCTGGGCCAGAAACTTCAGGCTACACAAATGAATAAAATCAGACTTCTTAAAACTAATGTTTAGTTGGCATGAGAGAGTACATCATTAATCCTAGTACTCAGGAGGCAGAAGTGGCCTGATTCCTCAGTTTGAGACCAACTTGGTCTATATACAGAGATTTAGGCCAGTTGGGGCTACATATGGAGACATGGTCTTAAAAAACAAACAAACAAACAACCCCAGTAACACTTAAACTGTAGACTTAACACAAGGAAAGTTAATTAGTAAATATTGCAAGAAAATATTCTCATATTCAATTGACCTTACCTCCTTTGAGTTTGTTTTGTGGAAGTTTCTCAGCATTTAATGCCTGAAATTGGTGCCGTGCCCATTGGGTAAGATGATCGAGCATAGAGAACACAGTTTGTGTACTCAACTGACACAGATCAGATGCACTGTCTTGGGTACTGATGGCATGCTGATCATCATGCTTTAGCACTGCCATAATTTCTGCATAAACCTAAATAGTTAATTTATAATTAATGATACACCTAAATAGTAACATTTTTTAATATTTGATAGATAAAACTAAATATTCTAGTAGTAATTAAAATAACTAATAATTAACAATAATTTTCTTATCTCTGAAAAAGAAAAACTGGTTAGGAGTGACTAAGCAGGAGGCTGGAAAGATGGCTTGGTGGTTAAGAGCATTTTGCTGTCCTTGCAGAGAACCTGAGTTCAATTCCCAGCATCCACATGTTTACCTACAACCATCCATAACTCCAGTCTTAGGGGATAAAATATCCTCTTCTGGAGGATGGTACACAGACATACGTGTATGGACATAAAAGAGTGACCAAAAATGGCTGATAGTGATGGTTCAGTGATTTAAAAAAGTGCTTGCTGCTCACTCAGAGGATGGGAGTTTAAAAGACACAGCTCACTTAGCCTATAACTCCAGCTCCAGGAATTTTGACACCCCTTTCTGGTCTCCCTGGACACCTGCAAATATATGTGATGTCCACACATAAATAAAAAAAATTATGAACAGTGATTATAATTAATCTCAGAGTAAGTAGCTAAATATACTGATAATAATATTAGGCTTTTTTATATCAAACATTGTTTTAAGTTAGTAAGATAAAATTTTGTTTTTTGTTTTTGAACTGGATCTCATGTAACACAAGCTGTACTGGCTACAGAGCTGAGGATGACCTCTAACTCCTGATGCTCCTGCCACTCTGCCTCTCAAGTGCTGGAATTTATTATTTGTATATGCGAATGAGAGACAGTGTGGGTACAAGTGTTCCACAGTATACATGTGAAGGTCAGGGCACAACTTTGAGGTTTTCCATTGTAGAATCAGGAGACTGAACTCAGGTAATCAGTCTTGTGTGGAAAACATTTTATTCACCAAGTCATCTTGCTGGTCCCTACTCAGTAGCTTCTAATACTAATATGTTAGAAAAATTAAGTTTTGCATATTTAGAACTTGTATCATATGTCTGAAACCAAACAAAGTAACTCTCACCTCTTGCTGATCTTCTTGATTACAACCCAACAAGACATACACTAGAATATGTGGAAGAAGATAAATGGTGACCTTGAAATCATGCTTCATCATTATGCTACAGCAAGTAAAGATTTTACTGGCAAGATCATGCCGAACCTGCAAAAGTAAATGGTTTAATAAAGATTAGTAGTTTTACACATTTTCTTCTACTCATTAAATGTTAAAATGTAGCATGTGAGATAATTCATGACTGAGTAAGTAATTCTCCATGCAGTGAAGGATATATATTCAAGTAAGGAAAACTTCAGATCATTTCTCTAGCTGGTCCTAAATGCCAGAACTCTGGAGATCACTCCAGGCAATAGTATAAGTACCCTTATCTCTTTTCAGCTCTTTTTCAAGGTGTTATGTTTTGTTATAGATTAACATTCCTAATTATAGTATACCTTATTTAGCTATTATTAAATTTAGTGTGCTAATTCTTTAAGTGTAGTAACAAAAGTATGCTAAGTCAGCACATTAAGTATGTGGCTGGTGCTGTAAGCAGTGTGCAATAACAAATTATAAGATAAAAATAAAAGAATTAGGAAACTAAGTTAGTTAGGCATAAGAGGTTCAAAACATGTATACTTTAACCTGAAATAATTTTCAGATTTCAATTTAAAGTCAAATATATGGTCTAATCTTCAACTTATGATTACCAGACTGTTAGAAAATGTTTTAAAGGTTTTTTTTAAACTCAAATATAAAATTTTGACTTGCAACAAAAAAACTAAACAAAATATTTGGAGCTAAAATAGTTACTTTAATAATATTTAATGTTTCACATATATTTTTGTGTGTTCTTAAAAACATGAAAAAAATGCTTGAAAACTGCCATTTTAATACTTGAGATATTTAAAATACTAATTAGCAACAGAATGTAAACTTAAAGCAAAAGTTGCATTCAAACATGCCTTAAGTATTTTCTTAGAGTTAGGCCCATACAAATTTCAAACTAGGGAAAGTTTGTAATATGCCTTTAGTTTTCCATGAAATTTCATTAAGAAATATATTTTAGATAAAAGTATAAATGATATATATTCTTTCAAAAGTATCACTAAATGGTAATATATCTTGTTTACATAAAAATATGTAAACATAAAAATAGTATCTTTTAATTTTATCAACTTGCATATACTCTTGTATGTCCTATATATTCAGGTATATGTTCTAGATTCCTCCAGAATATCTGTTCAGTTAGTACTTAGAATTTAACTAGATTCTCTTACCTTTGTTATAAGATAACCTGCCCAAGATGATGACCATTCTGCAAAGTTATTACCTAATTTACTTAAGTAAATTGGCTTCTTTACTCCAGACCAATCTGTTGACTTCTGGGAACTCTTATATCTGTAATTTTGAAAATTTATTTAAAAATATGTATTTAGACATACTGTAAAGAAAGCATAAGAAATTATATGCACCTCTTCACTGAGAACTGTACTGCACCGTATTATACTTGCTGAATTCTGGTGAAAGACAGTATTTTCCTATTACTGTCTTAAGGGTCTTTACATACTCTTCAGGTAAGCCTTAGAATGTATGTCTCTCCCTCAGAGCCTTCCAGCCTTTAGTCAAGTTCAAGCTGCTCAGTTACATTATTCTCCATTGTTCTTCATTTTGGAAGAAGGCATTGATTACCACATTAATTGACAATTTCAGTACACTGCTATATTCTTTCTTCTTCAAATTTTATAATCATAACTGACTTCAATGTTTGGCTAGATCACTTAATCAAATGCTAAGCTTTTAAAGAATGTTTTTCCTTTACTCAGATTATAAAGACTCCTCTGTACCCAATTATCTGTAGTATGTCTACTGCCACTTCTGTCCAATGATGACATCTCCTGTACCCGACTTCACACAGAAAAAAAACCAAACCACCACTCTTTGATGTGGGAATGTCTTTCTGTATGCTATGAATATCAATCTTTAAATAAAGGAGCTGTTTTGGCTCATAACAGACACCATAGAAAAAGTAGGAGGGGAAATCAGAGCATAGGTAGGAGAAGCAGGGTGGAGTCAGGCAGATTGAGCAAGCCGCCCAAGGAGCAACATGTGAGGAACACAGGTGAGCCACGGGCCACGTGGCAGACAGATTAATAGAAATGGGTTGATTTAAGATGTAAGAGCTAGCTAGCAATGTGCCTGAGCCATAGGCCAAACAGCATGAAGTTAATATAAATGTCTGAGTCATTTCTGGGGGCCTGAGCAGCAGCGGGCGGCTAAGGGGTCTGGGGCTGCAGGTCTGTGGGTGTGGACCTCTGGCGCCCGGGACTGTAACCCCAGCTGGTATCTTCAGCTCTCCTTAACAAAATGAGAGCCGTTTCTCCCGTGGGCTCAGCGTGACTTTTCTCCTTGTCCTCAGCATTACATTTTGTTAAATACATTCAAATAGCTCTCATCTCACAACTAGCTACAAAGGTGTAACATTTTCTGAAAGCCGTAGGTTCTTTTAGAATCATCATTTAAGTTTGGAATTGATACATAATAGTTGCCCTATACTCAAGGTCTTAAACAAGCAAGATACACTTTACTATAATCTGTGTTTTAAAAAAATGAGAAGTCCCACAATCTGAAATTTTTACTTGAAAACATTTTCATCAGACTAAAATGCTCATATGAATTTAGTTTAAAAAATCAGTGAGCACCTCATCTGGGAAGTCCCTTGAATCTCTCAGTTACAAACATCATATCATGGGCTAGTGTCATGGCTCAGCACGTAAAGGTACTTGCTACCAAGTTTGATGATTTGAACTTGCTCCCTGGAACCAACATGGTTGGAAGGAGAAAGTCAACTTCCACAAGTTGTTTTCTGACTTCCATGTAAGCTGTAGAATGTGTGTATTAAAGCTTACATAAGTATGTAAAATAAAAAATTCATATACAAATTTTCATTACTGTCTAAGGTAGTACTCTTGTACAAGACTACTTAAATGTGGGCAGAACTGTGCGCTTCTACTTTTTATGTATGCCTATGGATGTGTGTATTCTAGTATAAATGTGTATCTTCATGTAGAAGCCAGTGGACAACCTTGGATGTCTTCTCAGATGTATATACAGTATACTTTTCTTTTTCTTTTTTTAAAATTGGGACAGGGTCTACAGCTTGCCACATAGGCTAGGCTGGCTGGCCAGCCCAGAATTCCCATGTCTGTTTCCCAAGTATCAGGATTACAAAAATGTACCATCATAAATGGCTTTTTAAACATGGATTCTGGATATTAATGTCATGTTTTATAATGTAAAGCATGTAATTTACCAACTGAGTTATCTCCCAGCAAGACTTCTACTTCCTAATAAGTAAAAGCAGCCACTCCCACAAAGTCTCTCAAATCAAAAGAATTTATTCAATAAGCTGAGATTAATTAGACATTCATTACTGAGTATCACCTAAATGTCAGCTACTCTGTTCATACTTTATCTCTTATATTTTTAATAATAATCAATATGAGATGAGTAAAATTATCCATTTTAAAGAAGAAAATTATGAAGCCAAGCATGGTGTAATGGTACCTGTAATTCCAGCCCTTGGGAAGCAAACACAGGAGGAGCTCAAGTTTCAAGCCTATCTGGGATATGTAGAAAGCTCTGTTTCAAAAATCAAACAGTGCCAGGAGGTGATGGCTCATACCTTTAATCTCAGCACTTCAGAGGCAGAGGCAGGCAGATATCTGTGAGTTCGAGGCCAGTCTGGTCTACAGGCGATTTCCAGGGCAGGTATCAAAGCTACAGAGAAACCCTGTCTCAAAAAGAAAAGAAACAAACAAAAAAATGAAACAAGGTGGTTCATATCTGTAATCTCAGCACGAGGGGGACTAACACTAAAAGACTGTCTTAAATTCAGGAACAGCTAGGGTACAGAGTGAATTGTAGGCTAGCCTTAACTAGACAGAGAGACTGTCTCAGAGTATCAAACCAAACAAGAAAACAAAACAACAACATGAACAGAGCTTGCATTTGCACTGTGGAACAGGCCTTTTCTACACTATGAAGATGTATTACTCTCATTGGTTAATAAAAAGATGACAGGCAGGTAGCTGGGCAGGAAGATATGCAGGAAAGCCAAACTGAGAATGATAGGAAGAAGGGGGGCAGTCAGGAGGGACACTGACCAACTGCCAAAAAAGCAGGACATGTGAAAATGAGGGAAAAAGCCAAGATGCACATGGCAAAGCATAAATAGATATACAGGTTAAGTGTAAGAGTTGTAAGAGTTACTTAGCAAGGATCCTGAGTGTTTATAAGTAATATTAAGCCTCTGAATTGATTAGTTGGGACCAGGCAGTTGGAACAAGGAAATGTCTGTCTACACATTTGTTAAATAATTTAATCAAGATTTAGAAACCAGCAAATGCAGGGCCGAGTATCTATGTCTTCAAATGCTATGAACTTTCCAGTAGATTGTAAGAAACCTTAAAAATACAAATATGCTAGAATATAGACTAAAGAAGTGGAGAAGCTAGGTATGGTAGCACACTTGTTACAATAAGGTTTCTTGGCCCCGGGCAGTCAGAGGTCCAGACCCATAGACCTGAAGCCCTAGACCCCTTAGCCACCCGCCACTGCTCAGACCCCCAGAAATGATTCAGACACTTATATTAAGTTCATGCTGTTTGGTCTAAGGCTTAGGCACATTGCCAGCTAGCTCTTACATCTTTACTCAACTTATTAAAAAACACAAATAAGCCACAGGCCACGTGACAAACAAATTAATAAAAATAAATTAAGTTAAGATATTAAAACTAACAATATGCCTAAGCCATAGGCCAAACAACATAAAATTAATGTGTCTAAATCATTTTTAAGGGGCCAAAACAGCTACAAACAACTAAATAGTCTAAAACTTCAAGTCTATAAGTCTAAACCTCTAGCCGCCCAAGATCAAAAAACCTCATTACTACACACACTTATAATACTAGCACTGAGAATGCCAAGAAAATAAGATTGGGAAAAAGCATGTTCTTGGTCAGCTTGGAGAATATAGGGAGACCCTATTAAAAAGGAAAGATAGAGAGGGAAGGTAAAGAAAAGAAATGAAGAGAAGAAAATGTGGAATCCTCAAAAAGGAAAAGCCAAATTTTAGTTTTAGCCTCCATACTGACATATTATATCTTTAACAATACTAATCAAAAGAAATACAATGCTTGCAAGAAATGTTTTTACATATAAAAATGTTATCCAGCAAATAAAAACAACAATTTCAAGGTTCTTATCAGAAATTTCAGTAGAAGTATAGGTGCTTTGATGTGGGAATGCCTTTCTGTATGCTGTGAATATCAATCTTTAAATAAAGGAGCTGTTTTGGGCCATGACAGGCACCATAGAAGAAGTAGGAGGAAAAAATCAGAGCATAGGTAGGAGAAGCAGGGTGGAGTCAGAGGCAGATTGAGCAAGCCGCCCAAGGAGCAACATGTGAGGAACACAGGTGAGCCACAGGCCACGTGGCAGACAGATTAATAGAAATGGGTTGATTTAAGATGTAAGAGCTAGCTAGCAATGTGCCTGAGCCATAGGCCAAACAGCATGAAATTAATATAAGCGTCTGAGTCATTTCTGGAGGCCTGAGCAGCAGCAGCAGGCAGCTAAGGGGTCTGGCGCTGCAACAGTACTTGACTAGGGTTCAAAGAAGTAATTTTTCCAAGGTCACTTATCTAATAATTACATGATCCAAAGTACCTAAAATGAAAGCTTCCAGTTCAAAAAACATCCAAAATTCATAATTAGTAATTGTTCCTATCAAAGTTATTGGGGAAAAAAAAAAGAAAACACAGTTTTAAAATAGAGGGAGAAAAGATATTCATGATGGAAAATCAGGAAGGATGAAAATCTCTACTTGGGTTTTTTTTGTTTTTTTTTTTAAACTAGTTTTAAACACTTAAATTTCTCTAATTAAGGTTTGAAAAAGTATCTCTCCTGGGCTGGAAAGATGGTTCAAATGGCAAAATACTTACAAATACAAATTTATGAGGCCCTGAGTTAATATGATTAGCATCCAATTGTGCAATTGGAGTCTCAGAGCAAGGGAGGCAGAAATGAGTGGATCCCTGATTTGCTAACTAGCCTAATTGGTAAGCTACAAATTCACGGACAGATCCTATCTTAAACAAATAAAGGGAGAAGATGAAGAAAGACATCTGACATCAGCCTTTAGCCTCCACACATACAAGCACATCCTCAAATACACATACAAACAATGAACACAAAAGTAGTATCTCTTACTCAATGGAGATATTTCAAAGCACTACTGAAGCTGAGCTGAAATAAGATCCTTTTGACTTCAATGAAATTGTTTTAAATATTGAAATTTATAAAATTTAACCAAACAGAACAGATTTTACTTTTTGTTTAATGTGTATAAGTATAAATCACAGTAGAAAACACACATAAGACTATACTTAAATTACTTTTTGTGTGGTGAACGTATGTGTATGCAGGTATGTGTAGAAGACAGAGGCCAATGCTAGGTGTTTTTTAAAAATCACTCTCCAACATTTTATTTTTTGGAGACAAATTCCATTTGGCAGGGCTGGCTGACCTATGGCTTTCAGGGTCTGCCTGTCTCTGGTCCCACTTCCCCATTGATGGTCTGGCTTTTTTCATGCGTTCAGAGATCCTAGCTCCAATCCTCATGATTATATAGCAAGCACTTTACTAAGACCCTCAGCCTCTAAAATACTTTTGATATTAAAAGTTCTATAAAAAATACTAAATTTTACAAAATTAAAAAGAGTTTAGTGAAAATAACTTAAATGAATAGACATACCTAGTATTGAGATGAGGTTCTAATATTTCCCGAACATGCTCAGGAAATCTCTTCCACAGCTGATGACCTGGGCCATTGTTCTGTATCTCTCTACAGTCATAGATAGAAAGTAATTCCTACAAATAATTTTTACAATAGTAAGTCCACAGTGAAACAGATTAATGAAATCTTAAGACTCTGAACTTCCACAGGACATTTATTTCAATGATCCAAACTTGGGGTCATAAAGCAATGACAATACTTAATTACGAAGCCAGTTCATATAAAATAGCTTCTAAAACATAAAATTAGGAATTATTTTGAGACTACACATGTTGAGTACACACTCTGCAATGGAGATGCATACCCAGGTTCTGACCCTGGGAATCTGATTTCTTTGGAGTTATAATGAAAGTACTAAGAAGTCCAAAAGAGTGCATAAACTCAAGACTCTCTAACTTCTGTATATAAAATACGGAGTTTAAGGTCAAGCAGTGGTGACACTTGCCTTTAGTCACAGTACTCTGAGTTCCAGGCCAGCCTGGTCTATAGAGAGAGTTTCAAGATAGCCTGAGCTACACAGAGAAACCTGTCTCAGGAAACAAACAAACAAAACAACAACAAATGCTGGGTGTGTTGGAACAGACCCAAAATCACAGCATAGGGACAGTGAAACACAAGGATCTCTTTCCAGATCACAGGCTTGAGGCCATGAACTACACAGGGAATTCCAGGCCAGCCCGGTCTACATCACAAGTACTGTCTTAAAACAAAAGAACAAAACAAATAATTAAAAAAGCCCAAACCAACAACTTATTATTCAAACCCAGAGACTTAATGATTCTGTTTTCATTACTGTAAAGAATAAAACAAAACAAACACAGCTGGGCGTATGGTACATGTCTGCCATCCCAGAACTCAGGAGGTTGAAATAAGATTTAAAATTTGAGGCAAGGATGATATATATAATTAAAGCCTGTTTGAAAAAGCTGAGGAGGAAAAGGAGGGGAAAGAAAGGCAGGAAGGGAGAGAGGAAGAAGAGGGAAGGGACGGGGGAAGAGAAAGAGGAAAAGAGATTGATTGATTTTGATGTTTTTAAGCAAGGTGTGGGAGGAAGGATTTTATGACAGAAACTCACTGTCACTAAAACCCATCTTTAAAACAAGACAAATAATTTAAAGCATTCTATCTGTAGTTCATAGTTTTCTTTCTTTTCAGTATAGATACATGGTTTTCTGGTATTTTAAAGAAATAAGCAGTATCAGGCAAACATGTATCCTATAGGTTTTTTAAATTAAAAACCAAGAATCCTATAGTTTTTTTTTTAATTAAAAACTAAGCCAGCATTTTAAAAACTCAAAGAATTACTTAAATTTTATTTTCATTTAACCTTAAAATGTTAATACAATTTTGTTTTAATCTAGCCTTTCCTAGTTTGGAAGAGTCCCTTTAAAAGTAGCTCTCATGAGACCGAAGAGATGGCTCAATGGACAAAGGCACTTGACACCAAGCCATTGAACCTGAGTTAAAACCCCAGAACCCACATGGTAGAGGGAGGGTACTGACTCTCTCTAGTTGTTCTCTGACCTCCAGATAGGAAGTGTACACATGTTAAGTGTGTACACACACAAATACCTATAGAAATACGAGAGAAAATAAAGAACGCCTCTTCTATAAGCAGAATATATTAAGTCAGTGATTCCCCTCTGATTTCCAGACACTTACCTACACTGTCAAAAACATCAATATGGGCCTGAGTGTGGTGGTGTACAACTTTAATCACTTGGGTTTGAGTGTACATAGAGCATTACAGATTAGCCAGGACTCTATAATGAGTTCGTTATCTCAAAATAAACAATAACACAAAACAACAAGCCAATAATATGCTTATATGTACAGACCTTGTTTCAAATTTCATAGAGAAAAAAGGTAGTTAGGAGATTTCCCCAGCTGTTCCAAAAATCTATGTGAGCCCCCAGCAACACCAGTTATTTGTCCGCACTTGCTTGGGAGGCAGAAATAAGCAGATCTCTATGAGTTTGAGGTTAGCCTGGTCTACATAGTGAGTTACAGGATAGCCAAGGCTCCATAGTGAGTTCTTTACCTCAAAATAAACAACAACCCCCCCAAACCAATATGTCTATAGATACGGATCTTGTTTCAAATTTCATAGAAAAAACAAAATTGGGCAATCTCCCAAACTTCCATTCGTATAATATATGTGAGCCTGGCCACACCAATTACTTGTATACCTTTAGCCTATTTTCTTTATTGTTATTACAATTAATTGTTCTTTTTTTGTTGTTTTTAAATTTCATTATTTTATTTTATGTGTATAGGTTTTGTCTGCACGAATGTTAAAGTACCTCTTGAATGCTTAATATTCTCTGGAGGCCAGAGAAATTCACCAGGTCCTTTGGAACTGTAATTCCACACAGTTCTGAGCTGTCATGTGAGAATTGAGAATCAAACTCAAATCCTATGGAAGAGCTTTTAAGATGACCCATTTTTCCATCCTCAATGGATTAGTCTTAAGGGGTTTTGTTTTTCTTTTGAGGCAGGGTTTCCCAAATCTCAGGCTGACCTCAAATACACCATTTATTTTTTTGGTTTTTCTGGACACAGTTTCTATGTGTGACAGCCCTGGCTATCTTGAATTCACTTTGTAGAGCAGATTTACTTGCCTCTGCCTCCTGAGTGCTGGGATTAAAGGCCTGTGCCACAACTGCCTGTCTTCTTCCTATATTCTTGATAGATGTTTAGAACTGATCTTGTCAAGGTCAACCACTGCCTGTTTCTATGTAGCCAGTGGGAATTTTTCTTAAACTACTATAGCTTATCAGCATTTAATACAGATCATGAAGAGAAGACTTCTCCAGACTTATTTTATAGAACAGCACATTCTCCTACCATTTGGTAGCTTTCTGTTTTATCTATTTGTTGTATCTTTATCTATTCTATAACTTCTCATCCCAGGACCAAAGACTGGAATACCCCCTTCTCCTTTTCTGTAACAGTCTTGATAAGTTGGCTTCAAACACTTTTGCTAAAGCAACCCTATGCATCCTGAGAAGCTGTGGTCACAAGCATGTACCACTATTAACTTATAGAATCTTTTAATCAATATTTCCTCTCTTGACTATTTTAACCAAGATGCAACATTTTAACATGCCATATCTATAAGGAAAATATCCAAATGTATATACTATAATCTAGACATTTCTATCAGTGCAAACTATATACTTGATCTAAGATTGGTTTTATTGTTCAGTTATTTATACAACTAATATATTTACATATGTATTAAATACATGTTCTCTGAATCTCTTCTAAATTTATTTTATTTGTTTTTGAGAAAGGGTCTCACTATATTATCTTTTGCTGGTCTGGAACTCTCCAGACAGATAGAGCTAGTCTTGAACTCATAAAGATCTGCCTAACTCTACCTTCTGAGTACTGGGATTAAAAGTATTTATTTTTATTTAAAATTTTAAAATTTGTAGAATATTCTGAGAGAAAGCCTCACTATGAAAATCAGGCTGCTCTTCAACTAAGCTAGTTTCAGATTTGTGATGATTCTCCTGCTTCTTTCTCTCAGGTGCTCAAATTACTGATGTGTACCACCATTCCTGGTTCCCGAGTCATGAGTCATATTTTATAATGTCAGTAGAACTAGATGTTTCAAGAAAATTCTTAAATATACTATAATATTCATATTGAGTACCATTCAGTTACTACAAAGAATAAACTAGATATATATTACTGACACAGAAAATTACTTGAGAGGCCATTAAACACAAGAAAATAAAATTGAAGATCATAAATATTTCACATTGTTTAACATAAAAGGCATTTTTGCATTTGTATAAATATTAAAAATTAAGTTATCTATAGTATGGTTAATACTTTAAAAAAGTAATATAAACTTTTTAAAATTATTGTTTGCAAAAATGTAATGAATTTCATTAAGGTATTTTCATATGTATGTGACATACTCTCTTCTTATTCATTAAATAAAATATACTGTGTTCTCTAAAATATTTATTAAAAATCTCTATCACTTAGATGGTGAAGGTAATAGTTAAGTACTTTACAAGTATGGAATTGATAGTTTTTTTACTAGCATTTAATACTGTATAGTCAGTAATGGCTATTACATACAAGCATTACCTGAATAGCATAAGCAGCTGAATCTTGTGCTCGACTATTATCTGCATATGCAAGGTAAGCTCTTGTTAGCTCCATTAGCAATCCATAGGCAAAACTTAAATCTTCTACTCCAGTCTTAATAAAAGAAAAGAAAACCAATGTAATAATTGCTGCATAAAATTTCTCAGGTGTTAGTTACTGTGTTACCACAATGAACTTGGGAAATGGAAAAGGAGAGTGACTCTCAAACAACGCTGGTATCATGGCTGAAATATAATCCACAGCTAAGAAGTCAAATACTATATCTTCTTAGTATGTTATGAAACTCTATCAAAATCATTCTACTTTGAGTAGTTAGGTCAGTTTGCATTGTTTGTGTTTTAACAGGCAGAAAGCAAACTGTATGGCCACCAAGATGGCTGAGAGAACAAACGTGCTTGTAGAGTATACCTGCTGACCTCAGAGTTCAATCCTTAGAACACATACATCTACAGGTAGAAATAAACTAACTTCTCAGTTATTCCCTGACAATAGCACATTTGTCCATACATACACACGCGCGCGCGCACACACACACACACACACACACACACACACACACACACACAGAGGCCTGAGAGTTATTTTATATAATGTAGCTACTCCAAGGCAATTTCAACATTCTTTCTACTCAGATCCACCAAGCATACTAACACATCAAAATTTTCACTTTGATTGGTGATTTATCTCAGTCAGAAAGCACATGCCTAACAGCAAGGCCCTACCATTCAAGCTCTAGCAGTGAGAAAACAAACAAACAAACAAATCACAAACATACATACAAGCAAACAAAAACCAGCAAGTACAAATTGATGGTCATACATGGATTTCCTTTAATATACACATTACTAAAATACCCCTCAAAACTAGTTTTCTATAGAAGCACTAGCAATTATATTTAAATGTTAATCTTTAGATAGCTTATTAGACCTTAATTATTATAATTAGATTAATAAGCTTTATTTCCAAGAACACACTAGATTAACTATTAGGCTCAAACTATTGTTTTTGGCTAAAGGGTTCCATGACAGTATTTAATTAATAAAGTAATAAAAGCTACTTAAAATTTCTGACTATATACGTAGAATTTATACAAAACACAATAAAAAGGCAAGAGGGATTGCTCCGAAGTTAAGAGCACTGGCGTTCTTGCTAAGGACCTGGGTTCAGTTTCCAGAACTCACATGACAGCTCACCACTCTGCAATTCTAGTTCTAGGGGATCCAATGGCCTCCTTAGGCCTCTGTGAGCACTAGGCATGCATACGGTGCACAGACATACATTTAAGTAAAACTCTCACACAAAGGATAAAAAATTCAAACCAAACCAAACAAAAATAACTTATAGAAATATTATCACTCAAAATTCCCACTACTTACCACAAATGTAAAATCTTTTCCTTGAGTTTCTGTTGTTGAGAAATCTAATCGTCCTGGATCTATTGCCCCTAATTCTCCTAAACATTCCCCACACAGTAAGCGAGCTTGAGAGTTTGCATCTTGGCAGCCTTTCAAAATTACCGTCACCAGCTGCGAGATAACAGGCTCCACTGTTTCACTGTCAGTTGCATATTTTATCAATTTTTCCTAAGGAAAAAGTATAAAGTTTATAGAGAACACTTTCAGCATGTTTACATAAACTAGAGCTTAAACATTTTAATGCAGGTAAAATGAAATTCCTATATCTTCAATCTTTTCTATTAGTTTTGATGACTTCATATGTATATAACACAGCTCACAATGTTTTACAGTAGTATGTGCTATTAACTGCTAAGCCATCTCTCTTGCCTAAGAATTACGTTTTAATTAGTATTATTTTAATACTTATTTTTTATTAATCTTGTACCTAGTTTGCCGGTTTTAAATGGCATATAATGATACACATGTATTTTTACTTTTAGTTATTAGAAGTTCATTAGAAGGTGTAACATTCATAGAGATTCTCCACTTAACCAAGTATTATTATTTCATCTTAGATTTACAGTTAAATATATAAATAGTAGTTATCAGTCTTCTTTACAAACTCTCCTCTGCCATCTAGACTAAATGAAACCCATCCTCAAATAAAAGTCTTAGGAAGGGCTCACTTGTAAAGAATAGTGCTTCTTCAGTTCTTATGTATTTAAAATTGTGTTCTTAACTATGATACTCTAATAAGCACAGCTAGAGCCTTTTTCTTTCTTTCTTTTTTTTTTTTTTTTGCTAAGGAGTACTTGCTGCTCTCTCAGAGGACCTGAGTTCACTTCCCAGCACTCACAGTGTAGCTCACAACCATCCGTAACTCCAGCTCCAATTCTGACCTATATAGGCATTTGGTATGCATGTGGTATATACACACATACACGTAGGTAAAAGAAAAAATTCATACATAAAGAAATAAGTCTAAAAAATTACACAAATTTTCATTTTTTGGTTTAGAAGCTCTGATATTTTTATATTACTAAAATCTCTGATTTATTGAGTTGACTACTTGGTATTTTCTTTGTCTAAAATAGATTTTAGTATTTACATTAGGTTTTTTTTTTTCAATAAGATCTCTTAATTTTAACTATTTTGTCCTATTGCTTTGGTAGTATTTATATTAGGTTTTTTTTTTCAATAAGATCTCTTAATTTTAACTATTTTGTCCTATTGCTTTGGTAGTTTATGATACTAATTATTTTTTAATGCTTTATCAATGACATTTAAACTTTTTAGTCAAATGTTTTCTAATAGTCTAATTTGTTCATTTTTTTTCACTTGAATTCGTGAGTTCAGTTATATGGTTTAATCTCATTTATTTTAATTTTTCTAAAGCTTTCATTTGTGTGTGTGTGTCTGTGTGTAGATGAGTGCAAGCACATGTAACAAGCAGAGGTCAGAAGGCAGCATTGGATGTTCTCTGGTATCACTTTGTACCTATTCCTTTGAGGCAAGGTCTCCCTGTACCTGGAGCTCAAGTTTTCTAGGCTAGGCTGAAAACTACCCCAGCAATTCTTTCTTCTCAAACTCAGAGCTTGGATTATAGGCATACAGAGTGTGTCTGACTTGTTTTGTGGGTGTGGAGATCTGAACTCTGGTCTCCATGACTGGGAGCAGCACTACTTACCAGTTAGCAATCTGTCTAAAACTCTCTGATTAAAATTAAAATTCTCATGCAATTTTTTTCAAATATTTGCAAGTGCAAATATTTGAAAATTGTTACAACCAAAAAAAAAAAAAAAAAAAAGACTTTTTTCCCTTTGAGACAGGTTCTCACACTATACCTTGGATTGATCCCAATAAAATAATTTTGCTTTAACCAGCCTTTCAAGTCCTTAGATATCTTTTCCTTTGTTTTTTTTTTTTTTGAGACAGTCTTACTAAATAGCCTTGGGCGGCCTTGAACTCAGAGATCCATCTGCCTCTCTATCTCCTCAGTGCTGGGATTAAAAACATGCACCAATACATCCAGCTTTGTTATATGTAATTTTTCTATTCATGTTGTGAATCCTCCATATAGACTCTAACAATAAACATTTTATAGCAGCTTTAAGATAGTCATTTTATAAATAAGTACCTATACTAGCATAGTAAAAATTATTTAAAAATAAAGCACCATTTTATTCTTTCTTTTTGGCATCAGAGGTAGAATTTGATAAATATATTTCTACACGACTTCTAAGTCTTCCCCTGTCTTTCTTCTTCTGTTTATAAGGTCTTCAAAGCATGCTTCCTTCTCACTATTCTTTTATTTCTCCTAGGGAAATTACTGTCTGAGACCTTAGCATCTATATACTTTCCAGTATCTTCTCTGTAGCCAGAAGGCACTTCCTGTGCTGTTGCACTGCAAGTAAGGTTTTAGTTCTGCTCTTTCTTCTTCTCTTCATACACACTGTTCAGAATATCCACTTCTCAGGATCCTATCTTGTAACGAGACTGAAGAGTAAATTATGCTACGATTCATGTGTTCTCCTTATTGCTATTTTTGATGTTGGAGATACTGGGAGTTGATTCAGGCATCTGTCTTTATTCCAGGACAATCTAGAAGTCTTTAGCACTTTATTTTCAATGAATTCTTTGCTCCTTTATAATAACCAGTAAATATGACTTTTAAATAGAATTCTATATCCCATCAAAATGAATTTGAGCTCCTGACAATCTTTGTATCCTTCTGGAATTTTTCCCAAAAGATCCCTTTAATATGAGTAGCACAACTAGCAGTATGGAAGAAAGAAACAGAAGGAAAGATGGAAGCGGAAAAAAAGGAAAGAGAGAAATGTCAATACGGTGGTATAAGCCTGTAATTCTCTCTCTCAAGAAGCAGAGGCAAGAAAATCATAAGTTCAAAGCCATCTTTGGGACTACTCAAAGTTTGTGGCTAGCTTCGACTATTCAAATAAACAAAAATAAATAAAGTTAGCCCGGTCCAATTATTAAATAACAAAATTGACGTTTTACATGACAGATATCAGATCTCGAACTTATAGACAGTTGTGAGCTGCCATGTGGGTGCTGGGAATTGAACCCAGGTCCTCTGGGAGAGCAAGCAGTCAGTGTTCTTAACTGTTGAGCCATCTCTCCAGCCCCTTCGATAACAGGTATCAATGGAGTAGTTACATTAGAAGATTAAAATCCTTACTTAAAAGGAGGAAATTGCCACGGCTGAGGGGTGGCCCAGCTGGTTATGAGTACTTGCTGTACAAGCATGAGGACCTGAGTTCAAATATCTAACACTCACTTTAAAACATGAGACATGGTTGTACATGGCTGGAAACCTGGAACTGGGAGAAAGAGATGGGAAGATACCAGAGCTCAATGGTCAGTCAACATTGCCTAAACAGTGAGCTTCCAGTTCAGTGAGACCATTTTAAAGTCAGAGAGAGAGAGTGGTAAGACACCTGCACACTTGAGAATGTACCCACATACACCTTATAAATACCACATGAAAAATAAAATTAATTTTTAAAAATTGAAAGAAGATGCAGTAGTCTAAAGTACAACTATGAAATCAGGACCCTTCAAAACAACAGAATATTCTGCAGTTTTGAGATTGAAGTTAATAGGCATCTATTTCATGGATTATGCACTTTTCAGTCAGATCTGATAATATAGGTAAAATAAAAATGACTAATTCCCTTAAATTTTTAGTATTCTCAATCAAAAATTCTATCATCTTTTTCTAAATACTTTTTTCCTTATAATTTAAATTGTATTACTTCAGCATACCTGATTTTTATATAAAGTTTCCTTCAGACTGGTAAGAGCATGGATACGAACATCTACATTTTCATGTTGAATGGCTTTCATAGACAGCTGGAGAGTGGTTTGAAGGTCAGTACTCTCTGAGGTCTCCTAGACAAAGAGCAGAAAAACATACTTTATTAACTATCTTAACGTCTGAATAGCCTGTGTTATCTATATAACAAGTTACTATTAGAACAGCTAAACTATAATCCAATAAAGTTTTTCCATTTCTTTCATGCAAAGTTTATGTCATTAGTATTTTTAAGGACAATTTTATTTTTCTTCTAAAATCTTTAGGACTAAAAGTTTTCTTCCAGTTGAATACGAAATTTTCTAAAATAAGTGCTTCTAATTTACGGAAGCAAGTCAATGACTCTGTTGCTAAATCTACAAAAATTTTTTCAGTACTCAAAATATTCTAGTTTCTGTCCTGAGATTTACAACATCACAGTATCTTCATAATTTCATAAAATTTGTATGATATCAAAGCAATCAAGAATCATTTAGATCTGACATAGTGATACTATGATTGGTAACACACTATAACTGGAATCATCCCTATTTTTCCTTAAGGAATGTGGAGAGGGAGGCTTCTATTTAACGCTAATGTGTCTCTCACCTAAATAGGATGTGGGTGGTGCATGAGTTTAATTCCAATATTTGGAATGCTACAGGAGTAGCATTTGAAGACACCCCTCAGCCTTTAGGGACTGTCCCAAAACAAAATTTTAAAAAAAAATTTTTTAATGATAAAACTTCTCTCCCAAAGTCATGGATTCATGTACTATTATCTAATCACCATGGTTATATTTTTCTTTTTTGTGTAACTTTGGCTGTCCTAGAACTCACTCTGTAGACCAGGGTGCCTTTGAACTCACAGAGATTTGCCTGCCTCTCCTCCCCACTGCTGGGATTAAAGCCGTGGGCCATCATACCCAGCTTTAATTGTAAAGGATCTTTTTACAGTGTACTAGAATTCAGGTACAATTTTGTATTAAAGATCTTCCACATCATAAGTAAAAAAATGAAATACCTTTCTATATTCCTGGAGAACTGCTTTTATCTTTTCTAATTCTGGATGATCAGGCAAAAAATATATTTCATGAAGAAAATCTTGCACAGCATCCCTAATAGAAATAATTATTTGCAAGACTATGAATATAAAGCAAAAGTTGAAGGTAAAGCTAATAAAATTCATACTTAAAAGCTCATTGTGATTATTCACAAGCAAAGTAATATTCCTGTCCTGTCCATGTCTAGGATCCCAGTTAAATTAATAATTTAGCAATTACAACTAATTAGCAACTGTACTAGGAATATTCAGTAGTAGAATGATTGTTTAGCATGCAGGATGCCTGGGCTCAATCCCTAGTATTACAAATTAAATAAAGTAAATAAACAAATTAAGACATGTAATAATGGCAAATAACAACACACCCCCCCCCCCAAAAAAAAAAAAAATCCATGATAGCCTGTCAAATCAGTGGCCCACAATAAACAAAGCTTCTCAGCAGGCACTCACTTATATAGCCCCTTATTCTTTATCCCAGAACAGGTACAAGAATTGCTTTATTGCTATATCTACATGGGAGAAGATATGCTGTGGAAAGTAAAAAAGTATAAGCCTGGCAGTTTCTATTTTTGTGCTCGGGAAAATACTGAGTCACCATGCAAGAAATCTGGTTATCAACATGGACAAGACACACAGAAAGCTCTGACATTACGTAGACAGAGAGGTGACTTCAATGTACCTTCTAGACAAAAGTGGTCTCTGATGAGACCACCAGAAGAAATAGCAAGCTGAACCTAAACTACAAAATTATGAGCAAATAAAGAAGTTCACTGTTTCTAAGGTACCACATTTGGAGGGATGTGTAATAGCAGAAAGTAGTGGAAATCAATCTTCAAATACAAACTTTCATAAAGAATTTTTAAAGAAAAATATGCAAGTAATCTTTATTAACATTACAACATTTTAGTTACTTAAGTTATAACAAAAATCTTTCTAGATTTAAATATATTTTTAATTCTAGTCTTTATTAGTGCTGTTGGATGCTAAATCCTGTAGTAAACATGGGATAAACAGTAAACAAACCCAGAACAATTTGTTTACTCAGGAGGGTGAGGGTAGGTCTACCTAGCACTAAGTGCAAGAAAATCTTTCTTATGACACAAAAAAGTCAGAAAACTTATTCACCATCTATAATAATGAGCATATGAATAATTTTTAACAACTGAAAGAGATGTGAAAGTGATGTTAGTGATTTTATTGTTCTAGCATGTAGAAAACTAAAAAAAAAATCTAAAGTATTTTCAGGAATAAAAATATATTAATCTTCCCTTCGGTATTTTGATGCCTGAATGTTTATTGGAATAATTTAAAGGAATGGCAACAGCATATGAGTGGGTAGCTGTTAGTACTTAAATCTTAACGTTTCAGAAAAATTTTAACATACAGAAATCAGTTAACAGGAAATTAAAAAAAAAAAAAAAAAAAAAACTTGCAAATGTGTTGGAAGAAGCAGCCTGAGTGAAAATTTAAGTGGGGATAAAGTGTGATCTGTTTTGTCACTAGTCCATGTTTGCCACAGCTTCCTGCTATAGTAATCAGTGGTACTATAAAGTCAATGAGAAAAATTTCAAGAGATGAGAACATTTCTCCATGCTGAAATAATACATTTAAAGATGATTTATTTTAAATAACAGAAATGTCACAAAAGTCTAAAGTAAGAGAGTATGATTCAAAGATTAATGTGATAAGCAATAAGGGATTCCAAGTAACCAAGGTATTGTGCAGAAAGTGATGGCTATCTCTTCTAACCTTCCTCAGGGTGGCTGATTTAATTGAGAAGAAAGGTAAAATTCCTTTTACCAACAGAAAATCAGTGAAAAATTTTAACTGCTGATCTACTGATCTATGAGTTTCAAATATATTTACAATAGAAACATCCACTGAAAGATCCATTTATTCAATAAGTAGTTACATACTACTAATTTTAATTTACTCAAGGACTCTAAATTTTAAAATAGTAACTCCACATTATCAAAGTAACACCAATACTGTGAGGCATAAAAATATATCTTAAAATATTTTAGGGCTGGAGAGACTGCTGTGGTAAAGTGTTTGCTGTGAAAGCATAAGGATGAATTGGATCCCCAAGTAACCACAGAAAAGCATGTTCCTATAATCCCAATACCAAAGATGCAAAGGCAGGATGATCTTTGGGGCTCTGCTAGCTAGACAAGGAATCAATCAGGTTTTAAAAAAACTTTGTCTCAAAAAATAAGGTGGTGCCATTTAATCCCAGCATTCAGGAGGCAGAGGCAGGCAGATCTCTGTGAATTTGAGGCCAGCCTAGTCTATATAGTGAGTTCAAGGACAGCCAGAGCCACATAGTGAGACCCTACTTTAAACAAACAACAACAACAACAAAAATAAGGTGGAGAATGATGGAGGAAGATACCCAATGTCAACTTCTGGTTTCTGAGAATGCATGTACACACACACACACACACACACACACACACACACACACACACACACACAAGGGGGAGGGGAAGACTTAATTTATACCTGTTTTCAATGATGAGGTAGTGGAAGATAACAGCAGTTTCTTTTGGCTGCATGTGTATGAGAGGTAACAAAGCTACTATGACATGACTGAGCAGAGGACCCAAGTAAGCATGATCCAGGCAACGAACAAAGCAGTCCCATGCTCTAAGTGAAAAACAAAAATTACTAAAATTGGTAAAATACCATCAACCAGTTGTTAGCTGAATAAATGATATATACATACAAAAGATTAAATTACCTTTTGAAATAAAGATCAATGTATGTGTTTGTGTGGGTGTATATATACACACACAGTGATCTCTAAGTTATATTAAATCAATCAAAACTTAAAATACCAACTAACCAACCAAACAAATAAAACAAATAAAAGCCAAGGTGAAAACAGTATTTTGGGACAAAATCAATACAAAGGAAAACCTGAATGTTATGTATTCATACATTTGCTTACAAAGACAATCCTTAAGGTTAGTACAACTTAAAAAATTATTCTTAACTTTACAACGCTGTACACACATTTAGGAGGAATTATATTTGAAGGCTGGATGTGGTGGTGCATATCTCTAATCCCAGCACTTTAGAAAAATGTAGGAAGATCAAGGGCAGGATGGGCTATGTAAGACTCTCAAAAAAATTTAAAAGTGGAACTGAATTTACATCTTTCCATGAACTAATAATATAGCAAAACATTCCCCTGTGATACTGGGCAGGGATAGCAAGCCATAGTTTCTAGTAAAAGGTTTCATATATGGATATTGTACTTAATAGCATACTGTATGTTCAATAAACTACATGAGATACTCAACACTTTATCATAAACAGTCTTTGTATTATATGATTTTTGTCTAACTGAAAGCCACTTTAAGTGTTCTGAACTCATTTAAGCCAGGCTACATTAGGCTACAGTGCATGGTAGGTTAGGAGCATTAAAAATGTATTTTCAGTCCCAGATTGATGGTGAAGGCCTATAATTTCAATACTTAGGAGGATGATATAGAGGGCTGTTAAGTTCTGGGACAACTTGGACTATATAGGAAGACAGTGTCTCAAAAACATACAAAAAAATTTCCCATTTGTGATATTTCTAACTAAAAATGTATTTATCAGGATGTCACATCTCTCCCCACCCCAGCAAATGAAGATCCAACTATGCTTTTAAAAAGAGAACAAAGCTGGGTCTGGTGGTGCATGCCTCTCATCCCACTTGAAAGGTAGATCAGGAATCCAAGGTCATCACTATCTTCAAATAAAGTTGAATTTGAGGACAGCCTGGGTTACATGACACCCTGCCTAAAATAATATAAATGAATAAATGAAATTATAGACAGGTATATTGATACAGGCCTGTAATTCCAGAAATCAGAAGCCTGAGGTAGCATTATGGCCACAAGGTAAAAAAAACAAAACAAAACAAAACTGATGTGGCACACACTTATAATCTCAACTCTGCCAAACACAGAAAGTTATAGGCTAGCCTAGCAACTGTGTATGATGAAAGCGGTAGGTGAAGAAGTATGCTGGCTAGTTTACTATCAACATGATACAAGGAGTTATATGGGGAAAGGAAGTCACAATTCAGAAAATGCTTCCAAGAGAAGCCTGTAGTAAATTTTCTTGATTGATTGATCAATGGGTGGTACTACTCCTGGGTGGGTGGTTCTGGATGGTATAAGATGGAACAAGCTATCAGAAGCAATCCAATAAGCAGTACTCCTCGATGGCTTCTGTGTCAGTTTCCACTTCCAGGTTCCTGCATGTTTTGAGTTTCAGTCCTGACTTCACTCACTGATAGACTATACCCTGAGAATTAAAAGCTGAAATAAACCCTTGTCATTTTATTACAGCAATAGAAATCCTAACAAAGTTAGAAAATGGTAGCGGAATCATGGTGTAAATCACTGCTGTAATAAATCTGACCACTGGGGTTTGGGAAGGACTGTGGTGGCATTTGAACTTTGGCCTGGAAAAGCCCTTGAATACTCCAAGTGCAGCGGCTGTTCTGTGGGAGTTTGGAAGGTAGATATACTGAGAGCAGTGCAGATGAAGAAGGCCTGACATACAGCTTCAGATAGATTCAAAGACTCTATTGGGGTCATTTGATATTTTGAATTAAGAATCTGAAGTTCTGGTTAGCTGGGGCTGAAGAATCAGCTATAATTAAGAGACCAGCACTGACCAACACCATTGAAGTGAAATCTCTGTTTAACAGGTACAATTGATTCTGGTTAGTTGGAGCTGAGAAATTAGCACTGAATTAAAAAAAAAAAAATCAGCATCCTTAGAGGTCATAAAACTGGGAATATTTTTGCAGGGCCAGCACACAGAACCTATAGTCTGATGGGACCAAGGCTGCATCTCATGTTGCCAGCTGAACTTGGTAGTGAAAGAGTCACCCATGAGGTACTGGTTTTGAAGGAATAAAGAGGTCATCAAAGAGTAGCTGAGGCTTGGCACTATGTGGCAGGGTTTGAGCCAGGTAGAGGCAACTAGTAACAGTCCAGCCCAGTTGCAGCAGAGACCCCAGCATTTGTCAGAACCATGGACAACTACGAGGACAGCAACAGCAGCAGCAACAGCAGCTGTGAAGTGGAGCCAACCTGGTCCTAGAAGACACGGTGCAACTGCTGTGAATGACAGACCAGAGAAGCATGACTGTCCAAACAACCCCTTCCCTTTGGAGGGCAGAAGAGCTGGAGTTAATCTCAGACACTGGACACTGAATTATTTACACTGTGGGGAATTTGGCCTTGATTTGTTCAGACTGTGACTATATGCTGGTTCTTCCTTCTTGGAGTAAGAAAATATGTAACTTATTTTTTATTTTATAAAAGCCTCATTAAGAGACTTTGGAATTTTTTTGAGAGACTTAAATGTTTTTTTTTTTTTTTTTTTTTAAATTGGGACTTTTTTTTCAAAAAAATTGAAAAGAAAATGGAATTTTAAAAACTGGGACTTTTAAAAGTTGTAATGTTTTACATGTGACAGTAACCACTGCTGTACAACTATGTTCTGTTACATTGTAAATATTTGTCCCTCCTACTGGTTTAATAAAACACTGATTGGTCAGAAGGCAGACAGGAAGTGTGGGTGGGACTACCAGACTAAGAAAACTCTGGGAAGAGGAAGAGTCTGAGAAAAAAGGCAGAAGACACAGAGGGAAGAAGTTGAAATGCTGCTCTGAGAAAAGGTACCAAGCTGCCAATTTAAGACAAGCTAGGTAGCAATCAATATGTCTGAGCCATAGGTAAATCAGCATGAAATTAATATAAGCCTTTGTATGATTATTTGGGGCTAAGCGTCAGCAGAGCTGCCAGCAGGTCTGAACCTCAGGGCTAGGCCGGGAAGTCCAGGCTAGAAACTTCATATTATAAACTATATCATCTTGAAAATAGACAAAAAAAGAAAGGTTATGACTTAATAAGTGATGTATTTGTGTGTCAAGTTCACAAGGGTTAATTGAGCTGGCTAGAGAATTATAGTTATTCTTGATGAGAATTATTATTATTGATGAGAATTATAGTTATTTAAGAAGAAAAGACTTCAGTTGAAAAAAATGTTCCCACTAGATCAGCCTGTGGTAAAAATTCAAGTTAGAAATACAAGAAAACATAATCAGTTAAGACAGATATTTACCTGCAACATAACTCGGGAAAATCATCCTTGAATCTAAGGCCAGTTCTCAGTGTGGTCATCATTTTCACTCTCACAGAACTAACATGTTTAGGTCCCATTAACTTCATCAAAGACATCAAACTATTCAAGGCCTACAAAGAAATTAGGGGTCAAAACCAAAACTTATAAGCAAGACAGGAGAACAGGAGCAGGCAAGTGGCAGAAATAAGTGCTTCCTTCACCGATATCACAATACCATGAACACAACACAGAAGGTCTAATAAATGCTGGCCAATGTTTCTTGGCAACTTACATAGGACCCAAGAATCTTAAAAACACAAGTTGCATGCTTATTTTTGTTGCCCATAAAGGTCTCCAGCTATTTCGGTCCGGTGGTCCTCTAAAATAATACATCTTGAAATTCACCAAGTATATAATGCTTTTTAATTTTTTTCTCAAATATGCCTCACACCACTAATATAAATTCAGATATGGACTGAACTTAAAAGTTATTTATAAAATAATTTAGACAGAATGTCTCATAACTGACAATAATGGTTTTAGTGATAGTAAGTTTAATATGTTTTGAACTTAACATAAAATGACTGCTAGATATACTTGGAATAGAAACAGAAAGAGTTAGTCTCTAATGATGTTTCTAGTTAATCTTATGCATGTTCTTAGAAGTTACCATTACTGTGTTGAAAAGCAACTTGGGGAAGAAAGGATTTATTTAGCTTATACTTCCATATCACTCTTTATCACTGAAGCAGTCAGGACAGGAACTCAAACAAGGCAGGAACCTGGAGGCGGGAGCTGATACAGAGGCTATGGAGGGATGCTGCTTACTGACTTGTTCCTCATGGCTTGTTCAGTCTGCTTTTTATAGCACCCAGGACCACAAAGCCCCAGGGGTGGCCCTACCTTGGGCCCTCCCTAATGAATCATGAATTAAGAAAATGTTCAATAGGCTTGTCTACAGCTGGTCTTTGGGAGCTATTTTCTAAATTGAGGTTCCCCCTCCTCTTCAATGACTCGATCTTGTATCAACTTAGCATAAAACTAGCCAACATATGTACCAAAACATTGGAAGATCTTTATGGATTATAACATAAATTGCACTCTCCTTAAAGTCATTCATTCTCATTTGACATAAATGTTTGGAAAGCCACATACATGGAACAGAAATTACTGAAAATTTAGTAGTTAATATTAAAACAATAGGCATTGACTTATAATTTGTAGCTAAATTTTTCTATATGCCGTACATGGATCTTTAAAGTTATCAGAAGGGAAATACATACTAAAATAAAAGCTTCCATTGGGCCAGCAAGATGATTTTCCAGGCAAAGGCATGCTGCCAAGCCTGACAACTTAGTTCTAACCCTAGGACCCCTATAGTGGAAGAAGTGTCCTAAATCCTATATATTGTCCTCTGACCTCTACATGAGCACTGTTACACACTCATGCTAACACACATACACACTAAAAACAGAAATATCAACATCAGATACAGGTGAATCATAAAATTCAATTCTACAACTGATGTTCAAGCTCTCAGTTACTGCTGTCTTGTCTTCCACTAGGCTAGATATGATGGCATGGGCCTGCAGCCATTAGTTGTATTACCTGACAAGTATAAAGCTAGCTGAGCAAGGTGGCTGTCAAAATCCCAGCACACAGGAGGCTGAGACAGGAAGACTATTGTTAAGTTCAAAGGCAGCCTGCGCTAAAATGACAAAAGTATAAAGTTAACCTAAGTGAATCTCACCAAAGACACCGATTCTGAAATAAGAATCTAGAATCAAGTTGTAACTCAAGTGACATTGTCTTTGCATATTTAGTTACAGAGCCAACACATTCTTTAGGTTACTATTTGTCATTATCAGTCAATCAATGCAAGTGATACAATGTCTAAAGAACAAATATATACTAGTCAGTGATATGGAACAAATGTGTGGCTAGTCTCACACTTAGCTAAGGCTTGCTTGGAGCTCATTATGTAGCCCAGGCTGGCATCAAACTCTCTGTTTTGCACAAGCTAAAATAACAAGTATAAGCTACTACGCCCGTCTTATTCAGTGACTTTTTAATATTTGAATGTTTGTGACAGGAAACAGAACTCTTATTGAATACAAATTTTATTCTAGCCCCTTAGAATTCAAATACCACTACTTACCATTTTCTTATCTTCAATGCCAACACTGGAGCTCAGTAACTGCATATTAAAAAAGGCCAGAATCCCCAACAATTTTGGCTGCAAATAATCAGCCTATGGATTTAAAGAAAAGATATTACATGTTTTATATATGAAGTATCTCTTTTCTTTCCCTCTGAACTAAAGTTATTACAGAATTTCTATCGGGGAAGATTTCTACCACTGAATTATATCAAGCAGGAAAAATGGCAAGAAAAAGAGCTAGTGATGGTGGTAATTTAAGAACATTCCAAGGTAGCATGACTTAATGATGAGGCACCTGACTCAGGTTACACTTTAGGGTTACATTCACTGCTAAGTGCAGAAAAGGAAGAGACTGTACTAGTATATGTGAAGAGGAGTTAAGTATCTCTCCTACATGTCTCCCTAGCCTACAGAAACTCTTATAAACTCTGGTTTGTGAATTTTTTTTTTTAATCATTAATTTGTTTTAGAGTAGCAAAGCATTGGGTTTAATCACAGCATCTCCACAATATGTATTTTGTAAACTTCTGATTTGGATTGAAATTAAACCTTAGCATAATAAACCACAATTCTCTAATTATATGGTTCTAGTCTATGTTCTTGGAACTCAAGTCTACATAAATATTCTAATTTTAAATTTCCTGGCATCCAGACAAATAGTGCTGAGAGTATGTTTATCTGCCATTTGCAAAATACACGTGTTTTGATACTATCATGCTAAGTACGTGTATAAGATAAACACTAATATACATGGCAAATTAGTAGGAAGCACTAAATAAATTCAAACATAAATGTGGTTAAGATAAGAGAAGAAAAAGCCCACACATGAGCATGTGATAGAAACTGGAAAAATAAATTTAGGTAGGGGTAATAAAGAAACTTTGCAGAGTAAAAAAAACATCCAGGAAATAATTACTGGAAGTACAGAGACCACCTAAAGCCAACAACTATAAATCTGGAAGTTTGTCATTTTTAAAAACAACTAAAAAAAAAAAAAAAAAAAAAAAAAAGAGCTAATGTAGTGAAAGAAGGAGTTTAACAAAAGGGGAGTGAAAAGGCATTGTGGGGATATGTTTCAAATTTAATAAAAACCAGTGGGAGATATCAGAGGGATCTACCCACAGTCAGTCTAGGAGGATCAGACAGTGGTAACTCACACCTTTAATCTCAGCACAGGGAATGTCTGGGAGTGCTGACCTGCACCCTTAATCCCAGCAGAACTGAGTTTGAGGTCAGCTTAGTTTACAGTGGGAGTTCCAGGTGCCCAGGCAGGCAGTGGTGGTGCCAGGCCTTTAATCTTAACCTGGATGGAAACAATTGAGCAAAGGTATTTAGGGCAGGCATAGGAAGACAGAGCAGGTAGAAGAAACCAGGAGGAGCAAGGTTGAGGAAGCTGGAAGACAGCTGGGTGAGATTTTGATATTTCAGCCTTTCCCTGAGATCTGGCTCTGAGTTTCCTTCATTCGTGCAACAAGGCATATACTGTTGCATATGGTCTTACAGATTTAATCTGAAGAACTTGGACATTCTTTTCAGGTTTTGGTTGAAGCAAATGGGTAGATAATAGTACAAAATACTACTGCCTAAAGCAAAGAAGATTAGGGGAAACAAATCAGGGAAGAATAAAAATTTCTTTAGCGTCTGAGGTTACACACAGATATCTCAATGTAAAGCACTTACTGTGCTGGGTGACAATTTGACACGGGCTAAGGTCATTTGAGAAGAGGGAATCTCAAGAAAACACTTCCATCAGACTGAGCTGGGCATTTTCTTAGAGATTGATGGGGTAGGGCCCAGCCCATTGTGGATGGGGCTATTCCTGGACTTAAGGTCCTGGGTTGTATAAGAAAGCAGGCTAAGCAAGCAAGTAAGCAGCATCCTCAATGGTCTCTGCATCAGCTCCAGCCACCAGAATCCTGTCCTGTTTGAGTTCCTGTCCTGACTTCCTATGATGATGAAACCTAAGCCAAATAAACTCTTTCCTCCCCAAGCTTCTTTGAGTGTATGTAGAAAGCTCTAGCTTGATCTTCAGCACTGTAAATTGGATTCCTTAAATTTCCCTTTTAGAACTAACACTATCCAATAAATATATTTTCAAATAAATATCTGTGTGTATGCCATCTATTTCCTCCTAGGATTTAACTTACATAAACCCCAAAGTTCACAATTTTAAAGTTTGAAATGAAACAAAAACAATGGAATCATCAAATCATCCTATCAAAGCAAGGGATCAGATGAGATCACAAGGGTAGGGCAGAGCCAATTACACTATCCCAGATCACTCCAACTTGAAAATAAATCTGAAGAATAAAGAAAAAGGAGAAAGCTGGGTATGTTGGCATGGCCTGCAACACCAGAATACAGAAACCAGAGACAGAAAGATAAGGGGTTCAAGGCCATTCTCAACTACTTAGGGGCTTTGAGATAAGCCTGGATTTTATGAGACCCTGTCTCACTACTAACAAGCAAGCAAACAACAACAAAAGTAGAAAACTTTAAAAGGGAAAACATCTTTCCTTTACTCCAATAATGGACTTAGTCTCCCTTGCTCTGTCAAGGGCTAGTTGTAAGAAGAAACAAGATGAGGGGAAAGCTGTAAGTATATTCTAAGGCATATTTGTCAATTAGAGAAGAGAAACAAACCTTGTTGTTTACTTAGTAAAAATAAATCATGCCAGATGTGGCACTGCATGCCTTTAATACCAACACTAGTAGGCAGATCTCTGAGAGTTTGAGGCCAGTCAGGTCTACAAAGTGAGTTCTAGGTCAGTCAGGGCTATGTAGTGACACCATCTGTATAAAAAGTGGGGGAGGGGGTTTAGGAATAAATAAGAATCACCTGAAAATACACATTTTCAAAGATACATATGCAGCTAACTGGGGAATGTCTTTCTGGGTGCTGTGAATATCAATATTCAAATAAAGGAGCTGTTTTGGCCCATGACAGGCACTATAGAAAAAGTAGGTGGGGAATCAGAGTAGATAGGAAAGGAAAGGTGGAGTCAGAGACAGACCAAGCCAGTCGCCTAAAGAAACATGTAAGGAACACAGGTAAGCCACTGGCAGACAGAATAATGAAAATGGGTTAATATGAAAGAGCAAGCTAGCAATGTGCCTGAGCCATAGGTCAAACAGTGTGAACTTAATATAAGCGTCTGAGTCATTTTTGGGGCCTGAGCAGCAGCACGGGTGGCTAAGCGATCTGGGGCTACAAGTCTGGGGTCTGGACCTCTGGTAGCTTGGGACCAGGAAATCTCGCTGCTACAGCTAACATCTTATGTGACTTTATACAACTTTAACCTTTTCTTAAAAAAAAAAAAAAAAAAATTAAAAATTTAAAGAAATACCTATACTTAGAAAATGGGAGTAAGAAGTTTCCTCAGCTCTTAAGTAAGCTACAAAGAAGGAGAAAAACCAACCAAATACCATGTGTCTTACCATCAGTTCAGGTGATGTGATATCTCGTGGTCCCTGGTATGGATCATCACTAGATGCAAATGAAGCAAGTATTGACAAACCGTTGAAAACTTGTTGATAATGTTCTCCAATACGTAGCAATAACTCATTGTGCAGTCCTTGAAAATCCTGTCTTAACAGACTTCCCAGTTCAATTTCTGTTTCATTCTAAGGATATTTAAAAAATTATTTTCCTCATATTAGCATCCAAAAATAGGTACGTGATTTTTAACACGGTATTAGTAAATCCAAGAGCTCTAGGTCTGATGGCATAGCTTACTAATAGAACTAATAAAAGACATTGGCAAAAAAATTCTAATCTTGTTCTCTCCTGGTAGGTCTTCTATGGACTGTGTGTGACGAAAAATAGTAATCAGGCATAATTTTGAAATAAAATTTGAAAAGGTCCTATGTTTGCCTAAGATCTTTTTACACTAGCAGCAACACAGTATTTACAGATGCATGGACCCTGGGAGCAAGGACAATGAGTGATCCACAACACATTTTTGGTTAGATGCTGGAGTTTAAATTCTAGCTGTCACTTATAGATTGTCCTGTGATTTGGACAAGCTACCTAACCTAACCTCTCACAGCCTTAGCTCCATGATCTGTAAAACAAAATACTGGTTGAACATTCCTACTTAAAACCCAAATACCAATTCTTATGAACATGGCCATGTTACCAGAAGCAGAAAATTTCATTGAAAATATTGTATAAAATTATTTTTATATATAAATATATGTTCATATATTTAGTACTTAAATATATAAATATGCATATAAATATTTATATATATTTTAAATTTCAAGACAAAGTTTCTCTGTGTTAACAACCTTAGCTGTTCTAGAACTCACTTTATAGACCAGGCTCACAGAGATCTGCCCCTGATGCCTCCCAAGTCCTGGGATTAAAGGCGTGTATACCACTACACTCAGCTGGGTTATATATTTACATGTGTGTGAAATATGAATGAATTCTGTGTTTAGACTTTAGTTTCATCCTAAAGATACCCCATTATGTATATACAAATATTTCAAAATGCAAACAAGAAAAATCTGAAGTCTAGTGTCAAGCACTTTGTACAGGAGATAAGCTATACTACCTCTATCTTGCAAAGTAACTGAAATGACCCAGATAGCATGAGGACAAGAAAAGTTTCTGACATACAGTATGTACTCCATAAATATTATCATTCTGTCTCTATAACACAGTTAATGTTCTCAAGACAAATAAAAACAAATTAATAGTCATTAGTTCTCAAGTGAAAACAGATTGGCTGACAACTTAGAAAAAAATAAAATTAAGGTTTTCTTTTTTCATAGTCTTGTACTTCTCAAAGACACTGTCATTAATGTAGAATTTAAAAGGCCCAAGCTATAATTTTAAATTTAAAAACTAGCAACACATGCAAACTGAACACCATAAACCCATAATGAACAAGTTGTTCTCTGATCTATATATGTACAATGACCCATAAGCACCTGTGCACTGTCTCTCTTTCACATGCACACGCACCCACACACACATACAGAAATTTTAAGACTTATTTTTTTTTCATGTCCACAGGGATTTGCCGATATGTATATATGTGCACATAGTTGTTTGATGCCATATAGGTTAGAAGAGGGCATCAGATCCTGGACCTGGAATTACAGGAAGATATGATCTGCCATGTAGGTACTGGGAACTGAACCCAGGTCTTCTGCTACAAGTGCTGTTAACCACTAAACTATCTATTAGATTATTAGATTATTAGTAATTTATAAAGTAGAAAGAATTATACATCATATCATCAGAGAAGCAAGTAAATAAACCAAACACAGGCATACAGTCAAATGTAGTTGTCTCTTTCTATAATTACTTATACATTATCACCTAATTTATAACTCTAATAAGCACAAAATTACTAAAGTAAAATTATGCTAAGACCCTCATCCATGAGAGGATGACTGTCCTATCTCATTATGGTAAATGATCAGAGAAAATATAAAAGGAACAATTCTACTTAGAATCCTCCTATGATTAAAAATCATCAAATGATTATTTAACAGTAATATTTATTCATATTTTTACAGAATAAGCTATAAATTACTCACTGTTCTTCCTATATTACAATGTTACAACAGTTTTTCCAATAATATCAACTTAAAAGAATAAAACATAAACCAATATTCAAATACCTTCAGATAATGAAGGGCACGTTCCAATTCATCTTTGGTACAAGAACAAACCAAATGAGAAAAAATATATTTGAAGTTATTTATTAAAATCTCCCGACGATTGACATTTAATTGTTTTCCTAAAGTTCGAATGAGAGCAGATGCTGCAGGGCTCGCTTTGGCAGCAAGATCAGGCAGTAGAACTTGTAATGTTCTCTGAAAAACAGCGCAATATTTATCAAAAAGTACATTTGTCTGGGTAATAAATATTTAAATAAATGTCCACAAAAGCACTCTTTAATACCACACAAAGTCATGTATGAATTCATACTTGTATTTAGCCTTGTCATTCACTCACTTTGACTACAATACACTGGTAGTACTACGATTCAGGCCCTGCATATACAGTAATGAACAAAATAGACAAGGTACCAATGGCATAGAGCTTCTATCATACACACTGAGATACAGTGAACAGTAAGAAAATGTAAAAGTAATGAAGATTGGATCCATCCTTCATTTCTATCATATTGTATCCTAACACAAAAGTAGTAATTTCTCATGAGTATGTGATAAAACATGCACATTGTAAAGTAAACGTCCTCAATCTGATGTATATCCTTTCCTGCATTTAAAGAATAAGCATGAAGAGAATAGCCATAAATGCAAATTTAAAGAATTTTTTAGACTATAGAATTAGAGCTACAACATTACAGAAAACAGTTAAATGCATTAACATCAAATACTGCAATAAATCTACGTTTAGTTTTGGTCTATTTCTTTTAAGATCTAGCTCATTAAATTCACATAAAATCCGAAAGTAAAATAGTGTACCTAAAGAATACTACTACATGCACACCTAAACACAGGATGGCACAATGAACAAAATCCAGCCCTTGCCTGAGGGTGTGACATTCTGTCACTCAAGAGACTGAGGCAGGAGGATAGCCTGTGGTATAGACTGAGAGAGACTATGTCCAAAAAGAAAGAAAACAAAGCAACAATTAATAGGTTTGTCTTCATAGGCATACCTCACTTTTTCCAGTTTTTTTTAAGTATGACTCAGTTATACTTAGATTAAGATGGTTTAAATTTAGACATTTAGTTTCTTCTCAGAGTTTTATTTGCTAGTGGGTAATGTTGCAATAACATCTGTGGTTTTTAATGAAATTAATGAGTAATAAGGTATGATTATCTTTGTGGTTCTTATACCACCCTACTTTCTTTGTATATAGAACCAACTTATAAGCAATTTAATTCTGTTAAACTAATACTATAGGATAAACTTCTGTAAAAACTGTTAGACAGATTTATTAAGATTAACAATAAACCTGAGTTTAAGGCAAAAATGAGAATATGCTCAATCATCCTTTAAGCCTTACCCCTAAAAAATTTCGCAGGCTTCCTAAACTATCCTATTCTACAAAGTCTGACATCTGAATTCATAGCAGATCATACTACTAATTTTGTATTTTATAATTCAAGTTCTTATGGGTAAATACCAGTTTTTCAATAAACAATAAAACCCAGGTTGATACTAAAAACATAACTCAAATAGTTAACCTGAATATGGTTATTATTGAATATGGTGTGTCTCTGTGTGTGTGTGTGTGTATATATATATATATATATATACACACACAAAACAGTAAATAGAAGATATTTATAAATTTGTTTTATTGTGTAAGCAATAATCTCCTCAAAGAAAAAATAAATATGTATTTTAGGAGCTAGTGAGACAGTTCAAATGGATAGGAGCATGCAAATAACCATCAAGACATGAGTTCAATCCCCCGTAAAAAAGCTGGGCATGGCGACACATTTGTAATCCCAGGGCTATAGACCCTGAGACAGGAAGATGTTAAAGACTTGCTGCCCAGCCATGAGTATGTGACACATACGCGCGCACACACCCACCCAAACATGTAATTTTGAAAATTGAACGTTAATATGATCATAAATGTATTTGTAAGACTTCCTTTAAAAACAAACAAGCAAATGAAATATGTAACTGAAAACTTCAAATAAGTCAACTATATACACATACTGCAACTTACAGTTAGGAAGCGATTAAGGTCAGGAAAGTCAAAAACATTGGCAATTTCTGACAAAGTATTTAAAGCCATTTCTCTGTGGTGAGCTACATCTTGTTTCCGCATCTCAGCAGTCTGGCAAGGAGTACCTGGGAGTGCTGTCATTTGACTAGAGTGAAGAGATTCTACTAAAAACTAAAGCAAATACATTTTTTCTTAGTTTTTAAACAAGGGAGGAATCCTAACTAACCCCACCTCTCTGCCCACTAACACTTTTCAAGCTAGCATAAAGGGTAGTATCAAATTCTATACTGCCAGTTAGACTCATTCACTTCTTGTAATCACTTTAGGAGATGGATTTTGTCATAATCTCCATTTTACAAAATAGCAACTAGACTTAGTTAAAACACTATACTGTGCTAAGAATAATATCACAAATACTGGGTAAAACCAATATTTTAACATGATCTAACTTTTCAGTCATTGACTAATATTCCTTTCTGAAAACAAAACATGTTTACAATATCAAGGTATACAAGAGTTTATCATCACTAATAAGGCTAAAAAAATGATGACTACCTAAAGCTTATCAAGAATACAGCAATTTGACAAATTATTAAAGATATTCTTTTTCATTCATAACCCATAATTTCAGACTAATATACTTAAATACAAATGGTGACAATTCAGTTCTAAATACATATAATTTTAAAAATAATTCTTTAAAAAAAAGCAAAATAAGACTTGCACACATGCTTTTCTTAAGCCCAGTCTAGTTTTGAAATCCTGGACTTAAGAGATACCACCTCAGCCTTCAAAGGAAGAAACCGAGATTCCTAGCACACATACACTTTGCCTAGCTTCTCCTTCTCTATGAACTCCTATGAAATGCTTTTATGTCTATCGAAAGGCTGGATTCTGACTTTCACCTGACAGATCGGTTTCTTATATTGGCTGAAAAAACTTTGCAGTTTAACACTTTTAGCTGCAACGAGTGCTCGAATCTCTGTGTACGCCGCTCCAGAGACAGACGCCGACTTGGACAATAAGCAGTGCAGTAAATGCAAGAGCGCAAAAGGTATCAGATCTCCCTTTGCCGCCCTGGAAATGAAGACACACACAGGCACAGGTTACTGTCTCAGAAGCTATTGCAGGCCCACAAACAAATACGTGCTCCATCATATTTCTCTACTATATATCGTATATCATCATCTACTCTTTTCCCTAATGCTGAGGAATGAATCCAGGCCTTTGTGTACAGCAGGCAAATGTTCTACCACTGAACTACATCTCCAGCCCTCACTGTAATAAGACAGTGACAAAAATAAGTTTCATTTCAAACCCTGTCAAACATACCTTCCAATATCCCCTGTTGTAAGGATTAAGGTGTCCTTCAGCTCATTATTTCTTGATATTTGGGCATGTGTATATGCTTCCTTCATTCTTAAAACAAAAAGCTAAAAGAGCAAAATTCATTGGTCAGAAAAACTCTAGAGCTAGGTGTATAAAAATCTGTATGTTTCAATTTAAAATTTCCAACCTCTTTTATGAATCCATCTTCAGAGTCCAAAGATTCCAATATATACTTAATATTTCCACTAAAAGCAACTCTAACATCCTTGTCTGGATCTTCCATCAAATTTAACAAAGTCCCAAGAACTGCTTTTACTTCTGTTTCATCTTCTTGAAAATCAAGATGCTTACAAAGATGATGCAGATTGTCTATGAAAGCTAAAGCAAGACAGTATAGATTTTCTAATTTGACATATCATATATCAAAGTTGTACTTAAAACTTATTAATTTATTCTTGTTTAGCTTTGTGGTCATTTTATTTTCATTGTTTGTTTGAAACAGTTCTCACTGTGGAAACCTGGTAGACTGGCCTTGAACTCACAGAGATCCACTTGCCTCGGTCTCCCAAGTGCTGGGATTAAAAAGGCATGTGCCACTATAGCTGGTAAACTTATCAATTTAAATTACTTTATACTAAAGTCAAAAATGACTTAAATTTAACATTAATTCTAGAACCTAAGTTTTCAAATGATCATTTTTAGGTTGTGTAGATACTTAGACTTAAAAATAAACTTTAATTTAAAATTCCCACAACTAAGAGGGATCTTATTACAATTTTACAGAACTTAGGGAGTTCCTAGAAACACTTATCAACTATATGAAAGCTTGTGAATGAACTGCAGCTTACTATTTAACACATGGATCTTCCAAGGGTGCATGGAAATCTCCACCCTCCAACAAACTCATACCCAGTGTCACTGGAAAGTGTTTAATCCTAAGAGACCACTCACCGAGCTTTACTGGACTAGGTGTTTTCTCTGCCAGCAAGAAAAGGAACGGCTTGCAGACAGAAGCTGGTACTTGAGAAGATAAGCATTCACGCTGAGAAGTAGCTTTCAGGTTCTTACAGAATAGGTCCACATGTTCAAAGACGGGCTCTACTGAGGAACTTGTCAAATAAAACATTCCATGAAGCGTACAGACAAGTTGATCGAGGACAGAAGCAAATTCTTTTTTGACAATGTCAGAATCATCTTTGACTCTATCGCTAAGAAAACAAAAAAAAAAAGTACTAAATCTTCCTAATAAATATTTTGGATTAGATTTCTATAATTTGAGATAAGGGAAAAAAATACAACTTAGAAGGGAAAACTATAATTTTCTAGCTAAAAGTAGTATTTGCTTTTAAAAAATAATTTATTTTCATTTTCTGTGCATTGGTGTTTTGCATGCATGTATATCTGCAGGAGGGTGTCAGATTTCGGAGTTACAGACAGTTGTGAGCTGCCATGTGGGTGCTGGGAATTGAAACCAGGTCCTCTGGGAGAGCATTCAGTGCTCTTAACCTCTGAGCCATCCCTCCAATCCCAATATTTGCTTTATATACACTGTAATAATAACTTAAGAGAGATACTCAGATTAACATTTTATACAGTCAAGTCATATATTCAAATGAAAGCCTTAATACATACATAAGCACCTTGGGAATTTGGTTACAAGAATTCTGTTGCTGCAATAAGATGAAAAATCCTTTAACACAACTAGCCCGAATTATTTCGTGGGAGCTCATCAGGGCCCAATTATAAACTGCTGTTCTCCACTCCAGGAATATTCTTCTTGGAAACAGAGTCAGAAGGAACACACATTGTGATTGTGCCTGCGGAGCTAAAAAGAATAAACCTTATTAAACAATATTTCTTTAAACACTTTTGCTTATTATTGGGGGACGCCCTAGGGCAACTGATGGGAGTCAGTTCTTTTCTTCCATAATACAGGTCTCAAGCATCAAACTTAAGTCATCATGCTCAGTAAAGCAAGAAAGACCCTTTACACACTAAACCATCTTCCCAGACATTAAGCAAAGATCTAAAGAAATTAATTTAATCAACATACATGCGTGCACACGCGCCATTTGTGTTCATACATGCCCAAATGCATGTAGGCGTGTATATATTTACTGTGAAATTAGCATTTAAAGTATATACATATCTAACTTAATGAAATCTTCTCAGAAGATAAAGCAAGAACACTGAAAAATGTTTACATACAACTTTCTTATATAATTAGGGAAATGCAAACTGGAAACAACATGTATCAGTTTGAAAAACATAAAGGCAGTTATCTTCCTAAATTTTTACTGTTCTAAATAGCAAGATATTTTAAACCTGGTGGTGTCAAGCACTGAACACTATTCTCATATTCTGCTTGCAAGAATGTAAACTGGTGCATCTTTGGAGAACAGTAAAACAGAACAGAATGCAAGGTGTGAAAACCCTACAGACTAGTAATTCTATTCCCAGGTAGTTGTCTTCAAATAGTGCTTTAACTAGTATGCATATGAATATCCTGATCTTTTTGAAAATGGAGAATCTCAATCAGTATATTCCAGTAAAACATAAGATACTCTAATTCTTTTCTTTTTAAATCACATATCTTTATTTAAATTTTATTGTATGAAAGTTTTGCCCTGCATGTATGTCTGCAGTGTGTATGTCTGGTCTGTGTGAAGCTAAGAGGAGGGTATCAGATACCCTGGAAGGGGAGTTACAGGCAGAAGATACACTGTGTCTAAGAAGTTCCCACAAACTTGCACTAGATACACTGTGTCTAAGAAGTTCCCACAAACTTGCACTACTGGTCTGTGGACAATACTTCAAAGGTCAAGCCCCTGGGAAGATTTAGTTACTTAAAAATATTCAGATTTAAAATTGTCAACAACCAGCAGTAACTAAATTTTCCATCAATACCATGATGATGTTTATCTTTTTAAGGACCTAGTTATATTGTTTTAAGTTATAAACTAAGGTGGAGGAGGGGGACTGCATGTGAATGAAGGTACCTGAGAAGGCCTAGGACACTGGACCCTGTTAGAGCTGGAGTTACACATTGTGTAAGCTGCCTCATAATGGTGCTGAGAACAAACTCAGGTGCTCCAGAAGACCAAGCAGCTCATGCTCTTAACCACTGACCCATCTCTCCAGTCCTCATACTGGTTGTCTTATATTTGCTTAGCAATTAATAAAATACTAGAGACTACATGAACCATTATGAATAAACCCATAAATACAATGCTGACCCCATCAGCCATTGGGCACGTGTTAATACCAGTACTTAGGAGCATCAGAAGTTCAAGGCCAGCTTCAGCTACATAGTCAAGTTTGGGGCTAGCCTGTTCTACATAAAAGCCTATCTAAAAAAATAAGGACAATATTGACTGAATGTAATGTTCTGAAACATTACAGGCCTATAGGGCTCCACCCATTCCATTTTTAGTGGGTACTGGGAATCAAAACTGGTCTCTAATCTGCTGGGTCAGGGCTCTACCTACTTAGTAGATACATTCCCAGTGCCAACATTTTTATTTATTGAAGTAGAAAGCTGATGTAAGTGTTTAGAATATTATTCTCTACTCTTTCTTATGTATAGTCCTAAAATAGTTCATAGATTTCTTCAATAAATATTTTTCGTCATTCTTGATTTGTTTTGAAGACAGGGAATCACTCTGCAACTTAGGCTGGCCTAGAACTCATGGCAATCCTCCAGTCTCAGTGTCCTCAGTGCTGAGATGGCTGGTATAAGCCACCACACTCAGCTCAAGATAAAGATACTTAAGGATACATTTCAAATTCTGTAGAGATAGAAAGGATATAGGTATAAGGCAAGTATCCCTTTTCTGTTTATATGCCAATCTCCTTTCTGTGCCCTTCAAAGTATTCTCCTTTTATTACTGAAAAACGTGTGATAAAGTATTACAAATTCTACACAGAGATAAACGGCACACAACAAAATAAGCTACATACATCACACAATTTTGTGATTACTTACAATAACTATCCCAAACCCTCTGGCTTAATGGCAGAAGATCAGCAGCAAATGTGGTCAACTTTAAAGAGTTATCATCAGAATGGGAATAAATCCATGGGAGTGAGAGTATTCCACATAACTCTTCCAGAATATGATCCTCAAATGAACTTTTTACTACAGAGACAGACAATAGGACAGAGATCATACCTATTCCTTCATCATATTTTTTTTCAAGAATGTAGACATCCAAAACATCAAGTGGAATGATAACCAACATTCAATAAACAAGGATTCTCAAAAGAAAGGGTCATAAACAATCTTCTGTTTAATTGAGACAGGTCTGTGGTAACTCAGGGCCTTGCTTGTGCAAAACATGGCTGAAGTTTGTGAGTCCAACAGAATCAGGTGACTTAAAAACATATACATCTATGCACCGTCTATATGGACCATAGTATTCTTCAGATTCTCAAACCATTTAAACACTTCAAATAAATATCTCCTGACTAAATCAATAGAAATGTTATACAAATAAATTTGAAACTCAGAAACTAAAATAATGGAATACCGCAAACATTTTGTCATTTAAACTTTAGGTAGAAACAAAACCCATTTCTATAATGACTAATGTTAATCTAACCCTTATTTGTACTCACCTTGCATATACATCAAAGCATCATAAATTCTCACCATGTTATCAATGACTAATTCTAGTTCAAGTTTCTGAACAGAGCCTAACAAACTCCTACAGCTCTTAAGCACTTTTGTATAAAAATCCAAAGACATCCAAGTTATCACAACTGGAAGTTTCTTCTTATATTTGTGTTGACAGACCTTGAAATTAGGGCTGCAATGAGAACATTTTTAAAAAGATATTAGCATTAAGAATTGTGTATAGCCCAACATAATATTTTAATAAAGCCAAAATTAAGTACAAAACTAACCTATAATCTTAAGCCAACTTAAAGTCAGTATGCAAACCAACTTTATGTTTAAGTGTATCCCCTCTCTCTTTTTTAAGTATATTCTCTTAATGTTGGTTTAAGTTGCTGGTTTCTTCTGTTGTTGTTTATAGTATGTGTGGGGAGGTGGGGGAGACATCCAGACACACTGCGTCTAACTTTGTAGTCTAGGCTGCCCTAGTGGCAACCCTTCTGTCTTAACCTCTTAAATCAATCATGACATGGGAATCGATCTAAGATCTTTGAATGTTGACATTACCAGGCAGAAATGATATGACATGCCTATGAAATTAGTAATTGATGTGGCAAACACTCTTCAGAAAAGGACAAGAAACTTGTTCCTTCAATTTATCTCAAGTTCTAAGTTTAGTGGTATCTGAACTAATATAATTTTCCTAAATTCTCTTTATAACTCTATATTGGTTAGTTACTAATTAGTCAGAAAGTACATAATGGTCACAAGCTGTCCTAAATTGTGGCAGTAAGTCTTCAAGAGGTTATACTTGTTTCTTTTGATAGAAAATGTATATAAAGATATTGAACAGAAAATATGTCTCTTCTGCATTCTAAATTTCTGCCCTATTTCAAGATAGATAGTCAAAAGAACATGAGTTTATGAATGTTTTTTTCTGTATGTTCTGATACCTTCATTTCATGTGTCTTTGGGAGAAGTTATTTAAGCTAAAGGAAAAATATTCTAATTTTTCTGCACTTTAACTTCTAATCAGGAAAGTAGGCATTTACCCCTAGAATTCACAGTACTTAACCTTTAGTGGACATTCAACAGAAAATTTCTTACTTCACTGCAAAGTTTGTGTCCTAAGGTCAAAGAAATCAAGGGAGTAATGAAGTTTCTTAAAATGGTAAATATAAATTCATTAAAAGAAGCCCATGCAGAAAATAAAAGAAGTTGTTTATGGGCCACTGAGATGATTCAATGGATAAGGCACTTGTCCTAAAAGCCACATGACCTGACTCTCATTTGTGGAATCCCTGTCCCCTGACCTCTCTCCGCATGTATTCCATGATATGCATGCACCCACATACACATAATAAAATTTTTTACAATTATTTTGTTTCTTTTCTTTTTTTACCTATCCATGTCTTGATGAGAACAGTGAACAGTGCAGAGAGCAGTCAGCTGTAATACAACAGTGATTCCTTCTAACTTCTCAGCAACAGAATTCTTTAGAGTACCACATTCAAGGGAAATCTGAAGGGATTCAGCTTTCTGTTTCAGTATATTCCATAATATGCTCTTTTTGTCCATATCCACATGAGTAATTCTACAAATAATTACAGTAGATGATATTAATATATAATACAAATGTATTTCAAACAAAATACGAGGGGGTATAGCTTAGGAATAGTACTTAGTATATATAAGGCCCTAAGTTTATACTCGAGCACAAAATAAGTAACACCTATATTTAAAACAAAAGAGTCAGCAAGATGACTCAGCATATAAAGACACTTGTTACCTACCATGCCTAAGAAACCGAGTTTGATATGTAGGAACCCACACGATGGAAGAGAACCCATTCGCACTAACCTTTACACAGCTGTAGTATATATACATACATAGACAAGACACACACACACACCAATGATCATAATAATAAAACAAAAATTGCAATGTATTAGCAACTTTTACCTACATAAGGATAGATTTAAAACAATGTTCAATTAGACTAAACTTTGGAAATTCTTTGGCTACATACAAAAAATAGTGTATTTGTTAAGATTCAAAATACAATTGAAACAGGAGCTGGCACTTTTCAAAGCTAAATTAAACAGGCACACAGAACATTCAATACACAGTGTCACACAGGAGTAAATCACAACTAGCAAAACACTTTAAGCATCCCCACTGACTATGTACAGAAGGACATTCTTAACAACAATTTATTTTTTAAGGTAAATAAAATTTATGAACTGTCTAAAATAAAATTGGATGAGGTCATACTCTTCAGACTGTCTGGATGGCCTTTTGGAAGAGCTGAGAGAAGAGCTGAGTCTACGCCTCTTTGGTGACACCTCATCATTATTACCGCTGAGATTTTCCCGTTGAGTTTGGCTCTGAATTGCCTTGATAATTTCTATACTTTCCGTTTTCAAGGCTGCATAAAATGGTCCCAACAAGTACTGAGAAAACAAAAATAATTTCAAAGACCACCTCTTAGAAGATATGTTTACTTATATATAAACACAAAAATGCATTAGGCATTAGTTACACGTTTTCTAGGAAGATAAACTATTTGACTCTTATAAGGCAAATTAAATATCCACATTAATCAGTATTATTTTATATTCTATCAATTTAAAAATTGTTCTAGAGCTTTAAAAAGATCTACAACAGATTGTGGGCATATGTTTCAAATTTAACAGTCTGAGATATCAGAGGACAGAGCCATCTCTTCCAGTCTTTGTTTTTTTCCAGACAGAGACAGTCCTGGCTGTCCTGGAACTTGCTTTGAAGACCAGGCTGGCTTTGAACTCACAGAGATTCTCTTACCTCTGCTTCCCAAGTGCTGAGACTAACAGTGTGAGCCATGGCTTCTTCTGCCTTTCTGTCTTTCTATGTCTGCCTTAAATACTTTCTTCGATCAGTTAAGGCATGACACCACCACTGCCTGCCTGGGAGCCTGGAACACCTTCTGTAAACTAAAATGACCTTGAACTCAGATTAGATTAAGGACTCAGGTCACCACTCCCGACATACCCTGAGCTGGAATTAAAGGTGTGAGTTACCACTGTCTGATCCTCCTAGTCTGACTGTGTATAGATCCCTCTGATATCTTGGACTGTTTTTATTAAATTTGAAAAAATATCCCCCAACACATATACACTATAATCTTTTCCCTCTTTCTCAAAATGCAATACAGAAATTTTTATAAGGGAATTACTTTTTCATACTACAAATCTAGCAAGACTTATAGACTAAAATAAGATGTTTAATGTTTAAAATACTGAATCAAGTTACTACATATCTGAGTATTTTATTGCCTATCTTTCCCCATAGTCCAAACAGGAAAAATGATATAATTTGGTATCACCATTGCTCATTCTAAAGTGAAGTCATTCACAAATAAAAATCTCAATGATTAAATCATTTTCAATTAAAATTATTAGCCCTCTTCCACTGAAAACTGTTACAAACACATATGTATAAATTCTACTTTAAGACAACTTATTCCATTGGCAGTTCACTAACAATGAACAAATTTTTCTGAAATGGAAGGAAAAAGTCTATGACAGGGAATGAAACTAAACTATGAAAATCACCATTCCCTTGAGATGCATTATTGTGGAGATGTTCTCCTTTTGTGTTAGTACATCCTATACACCTAAATAAACAAAACTCTTAATGTGCAGTCTTAATAATTACTTACCTCAACATGTGTCTGAGCTCCAAGAACATCTACAAGAGCTCTACAAATATTTGTCACATACGTCTTCCTGACCTGTAAAGCCGATTCATATCCAGCTGGCACAAATTTAAGGAAATACTGCAGTAAATGACACAGAGCTTCTTTCAGCAAATCAGACTTGAGCCGCATAAGCACTCGATCTTCAAACATGACACAGAGTTTTTCCAGCAGCACGTTTAAGTAGACAGGTTCGATATTTCTATAAGCCTCTGCTTCAAAGGAGAATAGTGTCTTCACCAGCTTTGACAATGGCTCTTCATACAGTTTCAATTGGTCAGCATCCATGCCTACAAGCTGTTGTAGTAATTCCAAAAATAAGCTGAAAAAAGTGCTGGCTGGCTGTGCTGGTAATCCTCCAAGTTCAAAGAGTTTAGTTAAAAGGCTAATTGCTAAAGATCTGATTTTGGGACTACCATGCTCCAGCAGAGCACAGCCTATCTGCCACAACAACAATTCTTGTCGTCTAAAAAACACAGTTGGAACAATATGAATAAGAACCATTAATAAAGTGACTTCAATAAATTCTACGTTTTGCATGTTCATGAATTGCAAAGGAGCTGGCTGTAAACATCCCATGCATTCATCCAATCGACTTAAAAATCGACTAAAAACCACTGGCCATTCCATAACATTACCCACTGCATTTCTTTTGTGGAGGTAAATTAAATCTTCAAAAAGATAGAGCAATTCCCTTGTGAGCACCCCAAAAATAACAGGATTCTTGCTTTTAAAAAGAAATAATAATGAACAGATAACTTCACTTATTTTCTTGTGTAACATGTGGCAGGATGGAGTTGCCGCAATCCGTAAAAGTCTTGTAATAATCCAATGACTGAATTCTTTGAAACAAACAGAAAATATATTAAATAAGCAAGTATATCATAAGTATGAATTTGCTAAATGCTTGATGATTGATTTTTAAAATATAAATCTCACTAAGAGAACAGTCTACATTTCACACATGATGCAAAGGCACAATTACTGAGCTATACAAAAAGGTTCCAGCTTATCATCTAAGAATTATATCAATTTCACCTCTCTGAAGCTGCATAATGGTATCTATGCTATTAGCTACTGTAAAGATCAAGAAATATAATGTATCTGAAATAGCATAGTTCTCAAAGCATAATAAACATTCAACAAATAGCAGCTAGTATGATTCCACCAACACCAATCCTATTTTTCTTTTTTGAGACGAGGTCTCATATAGCCCAGACTGGCCCTGAACTTAAAACCCCTGATGTTCCTCTTACTCTCACCTTCCAAGTGCTAGGGATTAGACGTGTAAACCACAACACCCAGTTTCCTTCAATTAGAAGTTACTGAATATAGATGTGGTTCAGTGACAGATTAGTGTCTACAAGTGAGGTGCTATATTCAATCTCCTATCCATACACACATGTCATTTACTTATTTGATACACACTCTGTCTACATATTTATTTGTTTGTTTAAGACAGAGACTCAATACATAGCCCTGGATGTCCTGAAACTCACTGTGCATACCAGACTGGCTTTGAACTCAGAGATCTGCCTGCCTCTGCTTCCCAAGTGTTGAGATTAAAGATGTGCCACCATGCCCAGTTCATCTTGTTTTAAATGTTAGTAGCTCTAAAATTATTTCATAACCCACTTGTGGGTTATAGAGACTGACAACATGGTTATAGATAATTTAAGAACTTATGACAGAATATAGAGCATCAGTGATAAGAACATACAAAGCGGCAGCAACCGAGGCAGTCCTATGTGGCCAAGAGGAGTCAGAACATACCTTTAGAAGGATATTACCAAAACAGGTATTTGTAATACTACTAACAAATTCTAAAACACTACATTATATAGGAAAAAGTTTACTTTGCATCCCTTATATGAGGGAACTAAAAAAAAAATAAGTATCAATGGAGTGGTAACAATAAGGTAAAAGCCTAGAGAAAAGATTCAACATGCTGAAAGAAAATTTTTTTACCAGCAATAGATTGTTGATATTGTTTTGGTTTGGTTTTTTAAGACAGGGTTTCTCTGTGTAGTCCTGACTGTCCTTGAACTTGCTCTGTAGACCAGGCTGGTGAGATCTGCCTGCCTCTGCCTCCAGTGCACTAGAATTAAAGGCGTGCACCACCACATCCAGCATAAATGAGTATTTTTGAACAGAATGTCTAAATAAGCTCTGTAGTAACTAGAGAGGATGTTCCAGTAAAACTTTTTTTTAAAAAAGTAGCTAAATCAAGTTGAAAGAGCTGGATTGGTAATGAGCCTGAGCCGCAAGTCAGAGTTTGTAATTAATATAAGCCTCTGAGTAATTATTTTATAAGCAGCTGTGGGACCTTGGGTGGGAGACAAACTCCTGGTTACAGCTAAAACTGGGAATGGTGGTATGTGTCTTTAATCCTATCACTCAGGAAGTAGGCAGATCTCTGAGTTCCAGGCCAGCCTGGTATACAAAGTGAATTCTAGGCCAGCCAGTTATATAGTGATCCTAATTCAAAAAAACAAAAACAAAACAAAACTGCTACCACATTTCCCCTCAATATATAGCAAATATGACTTTTGGGAGTATTAATTAAGTATGTGCAATACTCAGTAAAGCAGAAAGGAAGAGATATCATAAAACTGATGATTCACAAAAATAATAGTAATTACCAATACAGCTGTCTTTTGCCTCATTTTGTCCCTGGCTTCCATTCACATTTACAAACATAAGTGGAGAAGACTTCATGATGTGCTGGATGAAATCAAGTAACATCACAGAGGTCGGCTGAGCATCAGTTTTCTTTACGAGTTCTAGAGCAACTAAAAGGTAAAAGAATCTTTTTAAAAAGTCACGTCAAGCCAAACAACAGAGAGCTTTTATTATGAAACTAGACTTTGATAATTAAAACTTATGTCCAGCAGAGTACTCCTGCTAAACTGATAAGGAAAAATACTATGATCTTATCTAGTATTCTTTTTGTATGTGTATAGTATAAGTGTATGTACATGTTCATGGTGTATGTGAATGTCACAGGTCGATATTAGTTGTCTGCCCCAATCATTTTTGAGACAAATTCTCTCTAACCTAGACTTCACTGATTTAGTTAGACTGGCTGGTCCAGGAAGCTCCAGAGATATGTCATGAGATTACAGGTATAGATCACTGCAGGCGTTTTTTTACAACTGTGCTGGAGAATTAAAAGGCAGGTCCTTAAGCTTGAGCATTTACCTCAATGTCTGAGTCATCTGTCCAGCGTGCCACCTAATTGTATAATAATCATGTACATTAATTTATCAAACATCCCATTCTGCAAACATTTGCACTACAAACTTACAAGATGCCAGGCACCATAATAAAATCTAAAGATAAAAACAAAACCAAAACTATAATGTGGTGAAGGAATCAAAAGACTTATCCTGAAGGAATTCCTAGATAAGGAGTTAGCAGAGGGAAAAGGCACAAGTGGTCAAAACCAAAGGAGCACCATATGAAACCACATCTTCTAAATGTTCATAGTCCTTAGTCCCTTCTTATTTTTTCTTAAGCAACCTATAATTTTTTGGATTAAAAAGAACAAAGTTTAAACATATGTTTGAAATGATAAATCATAAAATGTGTTGATACTAAATTCCACTCCCTTAACCTTCTGCTATGGCTGAGTTCTTTTTGTCGGCATTTGCTCTATGCCATTGGCACAAGTTGTCAATTTAAAAAGTCCATATGATTGTACTTGATCAAAATGTTTTATAGCTAGCACATCAAAGAACTCTGAAACCAGAAGATAATCAGGATTATTAACAAAAAATACATACTTGGTTTAAAGGTCTAAATTACAATTGCTTTAAGTAACAAGCAACACTGTGAAGGCAAAAGCAGGCTGAACTGGAAGGGACAAAATCTGCCTCCTCCCACCTTATACACCTTTCTCTGCCTAGCCATATTACTTCCTGGTTCAAACTTCCTAGTACTGGGATTAAAGGCATGTGTGTTTTCCAAGTACTGGAAGCAGAGGCATGGAATCCCAAATGCTGAGATTAAAGGTGTGTGCAACCACTGCCTGGGCTCTATTTGGCCTTGAACTCAGAGATCCAGACAGATCTCTGCCCATCAAGTGCTAGGGCTGAAGGTGTGGGTCACCACTCCCTGACCTCAATTGCTAAATCTGTGGCTGACTCTGCCCTCTGATCTTTAGGCAAACATTATTTCTTTAGAGTCTACCCAATATATCACTGCATTTCCCCCTTTTTGTCAAAAAAATTAAAAAGATTATAATATAAAAAAATTATATATACACAGTAAATAAATAGCTATATACATTTTATACAGGCAATAATATCAATAATGTCCAGTCTATTAACATTTGAGAAATTCAGAAAAAAATACTCCATTATTTAGCCTATCATGGTGAGTCAAAGGATTGTACCTAATTTACTTTTTATCTAACTTGTATTACCAACCAAAAATTATTTTTTGATGTCTCTCAAACTTATAGACCTGACACCTCTTTAGTGAGTTTCTTTTCTGAATCTGTAACTAGGAAAACTATAATTATCTAGTTTTCAACTCCCACAGAGACCTCAGAAGGAAATAATACTAACTGAGTAAGAAGGAAGCGATAGCAAGCAAAATGTGAGAAATGACAGAAACATCTGACGTTTGGACTATCATGCAAGGTTCCTTTGCAACATTGGACATCTATCCAGTGCTGTGGAATAATGCTCTTGAACACTATAAAGATTTGTTACTCGTATTGGTTTAATAAAATGCTGATTGGTTAGTAGTCAGGCAAGAAGTAGTCCGACTAGGAGAATTCTGGGAAGAGGAAAGAAAGACACAGTTGCCAGCCAGACACAGAAGAAGTGAGATGAGAATGCTGGACTAAGAAAAGGTATCAAACCACATGACTAAACATGTAAGAATTATGGGTTAATTTAAGTTTAAGAGCTAATTAGTAATATGCTTAACCTACTGGCCCAGCATTTAATATAATATTAAGCCTCAAGAGTCAATTATTTGGAAGCAGCCACTAGGTATCTGAGTTTCTGGCAGGATAGAAACTTCGAACTACAACACTTGAGTAACAACTTGCTTGAAATTAATATTTCTAACAAATATTAACTTTGTAACTAAAGTTGTCTAAAGAAAAAAAATGGTAGTTTAACATTTCATGGAAAGCCATCTAATTCCTTAAGTTCATGTAAGAAATAATTCCTTCTTACCAACATTTACATCTGTAAGTATTCGGTCAATGAACTGGCAGAGAATTTGTCTTGGTTTCTGTACAATGGTATTATATTCCTCTGGAGTAGCACTAAAATACAAAGAAAAGTTTATTAAAAGAGGCACGGGGGAACTAGAAAAATGGCTTAGCACATAGAGGCACATGTTGCCAAGCCAGACCTGCATTCTATTCCCTAAGACTGACATGCTGGCAGGAAAGATCCAACCCCACAAGTTATCCTCTGACCCTCACATGTAGTATGTTGTATGTGACTCTCCCTTCTGATAAATTAATGTAAAAACTTTTTTATGAGCAGCTTGGTAACATATCCCTATAACTGGAAGCTGAGCAAGAGGCTAGCAATTCTAGGCCAGCATAGACTATTAGATTCTGTCTCATAAACTAAACCAACAAAAAGCCTTTATTCTTTAAAAGGAGTCACATTTTAATTTGTAAGAAAATTCTCTAAAACTGAACTTACCAGATGTGACTAGTTTAAGTGTTAACAAAGACATTATTCTACTGCTTGAAAATAAAAATCTAGCTTGGACAATGGCAGCACACGCCTTTAATCTCAACACTCAGGAAGAATCTCAGGATCTCTGAGGTCCAGCCCAGCCTGGACTCATCTACAGAGGGAGTTCCAGGACAGGGAGGACAAAACAGAGAAACCCTGTCTTGAAAAAAAAAACAAAAACAAAACAAGGAAGAGAGGAAGGGAAGGAGGGAAGGAGGAAGGAGGAGAAAATCTAAAGGCATTACTAGGAAGGGAGAAGGGTCTTCAAAGCCAGTGCAGAAATTTGATCTGCAGACTTTAGAAATGTGCAACTCAAAATGTTAGTCATTAGTCACATGTGACTATTTAATACTTGAAATGGTTACTTCAAAATAAAATGTGTTATAAGTATAAGATATATGTTGGATTACTAATACTTGCACAAAAAAGTTAACATTGTCTTATATCAGTTACATATGAACATGGTATTTGGATATAATGAGTTCATACACAGTCTATAAAACATATTACTAACTTAATTTTGCTTCTTTCCTTCCTACTTTTAAAAATGTTGTTACTAGAAAATGTTTAAATAATTACGTATGTAGCTTCTACTATAGTTAGTTCTAATATCTTCAGAAACTTTGTAGCACAAAGCTTCTTTAAAAAATAAATTGTGAATGGGCATGGCAACACTCAGGAAGGAGAGGTAGGTGGATCTCTGCGAGTTTTAGGACATTAGACCTAATTAGAGAGACCATATCACAAACAAACCCAAATTCTGAGAATAGGAAAGAAAATAGTCTATAATTAAGGCTTAAGAACCACATCAAATAATTGTGATTTGTGATCTTAATCTAGGCCTCAAATGACATTAGTAATCTAAAATTGATAATGGTAACATATTTTAATGATTATATTTTAAGTCTCAAACATGTTTCCATAGTGTAGCAGTTACCACATCTGTGTCATGCACCAAGTCCTGGGTTCAAGCACCAGTGGAACCATAATCTTTCTCATGGTACTGGGCAGACAGCTCAGTATTAAGAGCACTTGCTGTTCTTGCTGAGGATCCTGGTTTGGTTCCCAAATCCCACACTGTTACTCATAGTGATCCATAAATCCAGTTGCAAGGGATCCAATGACCTCTTCTGACCTCTGAGGACACCAGGCACACATGTAGTACACATATATGCAGCCAAAAATACTTACACACACAAAATAAAATAACTAAATCTATAAAAGAAGTCTCTGTCCTTTACTGGTAATAATTGACATGGATGAAATGCTGTTTAGGATTTAGTGCAGAATATTATGTGCTCAGAGAAAGAAGGCTATGAAGGAAGAAATCAATATGTGATTTTTTTCTTTTGTTGTATTTGAAAATTTTTATAATTAAAAGGTAATAAAAATGATTAAGAGCTAATCAAGAAGTATTAAAGAAAATACGAAGTGGCAGAGCATTTGCCTAACATGTGAGAGACCCTGAGTTCAATCAGCATTGGGAAAAAAAAAATGAGAAATACAACTCAACAAAATTGTTCCCTAAAATCCTGAATGAATTCAGCTTGAGCTCTGTGACTTCATATAAAATCACTACAAAATAAAAAATGAAAATAGGGTCTGTGCTACAACCCATCATAAGGAAAATTATTCTTAGAGTCAATGTAAATTTACTGAGCACCTATAATGCATCAGGCAATGCACAAAAAGCTAACGTTGAGAAAGCAAAAGAAGCAGTTAAGTAGAGACTTGATAAGTTGACTGTGAAGCTGTTTACCAGTCAACATAAGAAGCAGTTCTGGGAAAAGTAAAAACAGCAGAAATACTCTTTGAGGTTTCAAAAAATAACTAAGTGGGATATCTACAAGATACATGGATACTAGATCTTAAGATGCATGGAGATATACAATATGTATGAACTAAGACTAAACATTATCACCAATGCTACTCCAACTCATAAGCAACAAGATAGGATACTAAGCCTAATTTGGATCTGAGGAAGCTGACAGTTCTATGTTATACAACTCCTATTAGTGGAAGCCTGGATACAAATGCAATTGTAATTAACAATACCAGAGAGACATTTAGGCTAAAGTTAGAAGAGCCATAAAAAGACATGAAAAGAGCAAGCAAATAGAAATCTGAGGTTGATTCTAAATGTCAAGAAGGTTGGAATGTCACAAAGGAAACAGTAAACACGATCAGATCAATTTTAAAAAATATCTTCTGGGTTTATTTTGATAAAATATAAATTATATAGCTTACCATTTCATGGTTTTGAAGTGTATACTTCTACTGAGCTCAGCACATTACCACTACCCATGTCTAGAACTTTTCACCTTCTCATCCTGCAACTCTACACCTTATAAGTAATAATTTACCATTTTCCCCTCTTCATCCATTCCATTATTTTATCTCCATAAACATACCTATTCTGGGTATCTTATATATTAGTTGCATATCTTATTTACCATTTATGACTTATTTCCCTTAGTTCTTAACCTTCCTAATGCTGCAACCTTTAATCCTCATGTTGTGGTGACCCCCAATCATAAAATTATTTTCACTGCTACCTCACTGTAATTTTACCATTGTCATGAGTCATAAATATTTTTGGAGGTTTTCCAAAGGGTTGTGACCCACAGGTTGAGAACCAGTGGTTTAGTAGAAAATCTATATTGTTAACATGTTAGAATTTCTTTCCTTCTCACACTGAATAATATTCTCTATATTTACGCCACATTTGGGAGGATTATGTCTACATATATTGGTAACACTTGCTTCAAACATTTAGGTGAATAATGTGGCTAGAACAACAGTGTAAAAATATGTTCCAATCAGCTTTAAATTCTTTTGGTATATATTAAAAAGAATTGCTGGATTATAGGGTAACTCCATATTTACTCCCTCCTTTTTTGTAGTACTTTCATTGCATTTTTCACAGTGGTTAAGTCATAACATCTTACTTTCCTGTAGGGGTATTGTGTTGATTCATGGTAAATAATTGTCCCACCCACTGGTTTAATAAAAAGCGCTGATTGGCCAAAGGCAGGCAGGAAGTGTGGGCGGGGCTACCAGACTAAGAAAATCTCTGAGAACAGAATGCCAGACAGAGCACCAGAGAGAAGCTGCAGGTGCAGGATGCAGAGGACAACCATGCAGCTTTAAAGAAAGGTACCGAGCCGCATGGCTGAACAAGAGACATGGGATAGCTTAAGGGTAGAGAGTTAGCAAGCTATATGCCTGGGCCTAAGGCTGATCAGCCAAAAACTAATGAAAGCGTCTGTGTGTCTCTGTAGGACTGCAGGTCTGTGGGTCCACGGGTCTGTGGTCCTAAACCTTGAGGCTAGGCCCAAAAGTCTGGGCCAGAAACCTCATACTACACTTTCCCTATACCCTTAAGCAAATTTTGACATTTATAATCGTTATTATAATGGTCTGAAATGGTATCTCCTTGTTTCATTTTAGTTTTTAAGAGGGGATGAGACAAGGTCATTATATAGCCCCTTTTAACTCCTTGGTAGCCCAAGCTGTCCTCAAACTTGGTGAGCTTCTTCCTTGCACTGGCCTCCCAAGTCATCACATCAGCTTCCTTGAGGTTTTGATTTGTGTCTTACTATTAGTCGTTTCCAACACATAGTTTTTTCATTTGCTTATTAGCCATGTTTTTCCTCTTTGGGGAAAAATTTGTTCAATTTCCTTATCTATTTTTTCATCAAAGTATGAGAAGTTTTTTTTTTTTAAAAAAAAAAAAGTTGTTATAAAAGTTTTTATTAAGAACAGTTAAACTTTAAAATTTTAATTATTTTAAGTCTGTATGTGTGTATGATGTATGTATGTAAATGTTCATGTGCGTACAGATGCTCATGCCATGGTGCATGTGTTGAGATCAGGGGGCAACCTCAGATGTTGATCATTGCCTTCCATCTTTTCTGAGACAGAATCTCAGCGATGATAAACAACAAAATTTATATTACCAGCTTCCCCAAATGGTGATTCATATACTTCAGAAAGACAGAAATTACTAAATGCTCCCATAAAGTATTATTTACCGCAATTATGGAAAATGAAAAAAGACACAGGGTAATGTTAGGACAAAGGTGGTCCTTTCATTTATCCTTATTTAGGTTTTTGGTATGGCCAGTAGGGAGTAAATGAGCACAGTTGCAAAAATAAGATGAAGCTGATACCCCAAAGACTTAAGGTCAGCACTGACTTTACGTGCAAAGTTTCTAATTGAAGAAATCGAAAGCAATTTCAATGGCTAACTCAATAACAGCAACAGTCCCAGGATAGGAGGAAGCCTACTGGCCATGAAGGGGCGTGGCAAACACTTAAGTGCAAGTTGGAACCGGTTTTCATTTGACTCTTGAGGTAGACAGAAACAAGGTTTTGGGCTTTTCCCCTTGCCTCTGAGGCACGGTGAGAGGCAAGGTCTCACTCTTTAGACCTGGCTGGCCTCGGGGTTCGCCCGCCTCCGCTTCCCGAGCTCAGGGATTAGAGGCGTGCGATGCTCCGCCAGGCCGACTTCCAAATGGAACGCCAACTCTCTCAGGGCTACGCTGTGGACCAGCCCCTCGGGCTTCTGACTAAAATAGCGGGCCGGTAAACTCGGAAGGAGTCAGGCTGGCCGAGAACAACGCTCAGCCAGATTGCCCTCGCTGAGAGGCGGGGGCCGTGATTCGGTTCATTCCGGCAGCGATCAGAAGGGACAGAACCAGGGGAAAGGTTTTCCAGAAGCGGTAAAACGACCCGAAGGGGCCCTTCACGCAAAGCAGAAACTCGCGTGGGCAAGTGTCCAGGCGCGGAGCCCCGGCACGCGCGTCGCCACCACGCGCCCCGCCAACCGCCACGGTGAGGGAAAGGCGCCCGCGGGCCGCGGCGCCGACTGAGGAGACCCGGCGTCGCGAGGCTGGCGACCATCCGCGACCCTACCTGCCCAGCTCCCGCAAGGCGGGGATCATGGACGCCAGCTCCAGCCCGTGGTCGCCCATGCTGAAACCGAGCGGCTCTCAAAACAACCGCCACCAGCGCTGGGCTTCTCCACAGCTACCTCCGGAGAAAGCGGAGCGGCGACAGGAGCCCGCGTGGTCCAAAACTCCTCCCGGAAGCCGCGATCGACCGCAGCCCGCAAGCGTTTGTTTCCGTTCTTGCTAGGACCTAGGGGAAATCCCAGAGGCGACGGGGGCGGGGCCGACAGCGGACGTAGCCGCCCTATTTCCTTCCCCCGGGAGCGCAAGGCCTTCCAGCCCCGAGTTTTGGAGATGCTCAAACTCGGATGCTCAGCGAAACAGAATCCCCAGGATCTGGGTTGCAGAGAGGCCTGACTACCCGACAGTTAAAGTTATATATTTCTCCTTGTCAGAATTACGTGTTCAGATGGGTATGGCCACGCACTAATGCTTACGTTTGTTGCATGACACACAAAGATAATTTCTGATAAAGCCCCCGTCCAAAAAAATTAATAAGTGGTGGAATGGCAATCAGGTGCCCTTCCGAATGCAGGATTAGAATTTGTTGGACCTTGACCATTGGCAAAATGACATAATATATTATATATCTTATATATTATATATATTATATATTTATACAAGCCAGGGACATAAACTCAGTCTTTACCCCTCCCCCCTTTCACCTGGTTTTATCTTCCATAGCACTTAGAACCTAATAATATTGGCTGTGTCTTAGAATATAAGGTGTTGAAAGCAAGGTCTTGTTTATTTTTTTCCTATTGCTGTCAACCCAGGAACTGAAACAGTGCTTGGATATAGTTCATGTTAGTAAACATTTTTGAATGAATTATTGAATATTAGAAAAAAATGGGATTGGGAGTTATAAACTCTGAAAAAAATTACACTTGCTAGAAGCTATATGGCCCCAGCAAAGTACTCTCTCTTTTTTTTTAAATCTCTTAAGAGTACAGTAATAGCTGATAGAGTCAGACAGTATTGTCATTTCTGTTGCTTTTTTCCTCCCCTTCCTCTCCCACCCTTTTTTTTTCTTTTCCTTCCTTTTGTTTTTAAGTCATATCTCACTGTGGATCCCTGGCTGGCCCTGATGAAAGATCCCATACCCCAGCCTCTGAATGCTGGAATTACGGCTGTGTGCCACTACTAACGGCATGGGTATGCTTTTTAAAGCTTAAATTACAAGTCGTTGTGCTTGATAGAAAACGCCTCAATCAGACTGGCCTGTGGGAAAACCTTTTCATGATCTGAAGATTGATGTGGGAGGCCCCAGCTCACTATGGGAGATGCTGCTTGGGCCTGGTGGCTCTGGATCCACAAAGAGGAGCTAGTAAGCAGCACTCCTTCATGGCCTCTGCTTCAGCTCTTGCCTGTAGGTTCTTAAACCCCTGCATAACTTCTTTCAATGATGGAGTGCGATGTGAAACTGGAAGCTGAAGTAACCCCTTTCTCTGGAGTGACTTCGGCATGGTGTTCTATCATAGCGATAGAAACCTAGCTAGGACAGTCATATATGAAAAATAGTTTATCTAAAAAAGGAAGAGACCCCAGCTGTCTTTAAAGTATATTGAGAAAGGTTACAATAAGGACAGAGCTGAGGGTGCATCTTAATGGAAAAGCACTAGCCCAGCATGTGAGGCTCCAGGTTTGACCTGCAGTGCTGTGCAAACTACATTTTTAAATAATATTAAACCAGGCTTAGTTGCACATACCTACCATCTCCTTACTTTGGGTATAGAGGCAGAAGGATCAAGAGCTCAAGGCCATACTCAGTTCCATCATGGGCTTGAAGGCATCTTGGGATACAGGGGACTCTGTTGGGAAAAAAAAAAAAATATGTACTGCATTGTTGGGTAGCGGGATCCCAAACAGCAGAGCACTGTTAATCTAATTTAATTCAGAAAGTAATTCTATTTTTGATTTTGAGTGAAAGATTGATTCATTTTTATGTGCACGAGTGTTTTTCCTGTATGTTGTGTATGCCCCAGGAGGGAGTCAGGATGCATCAGACTCTGAAGAACTGGAGTTATGGGCAATTATGTCTTGGGCTCTGGGAACTGAATTGCAAGAGCAACAAGTACTCTTTTTTGTTTGTTTGTTTGCAAGACAGAGTTTCTCTGTTTAGTCCTTGCTGTCCTGGAACTCACTTTGTGGAGGCTGGCCTCGAATGCAGAGATCTGCATAGGATTAAAGGTATGAACCGCCACAGCCACCACCCAGCCTGCAACAAGTGTTCTTACCTCCAAAAGGGATGTGTGTGTGTGTGTGTGTGTGTGTGTGTGTGTGTGTGTGTGTGTGTGTGTGTTATGCATTTGTGTGACAGGAATGTGAGGAAGGTAAAGCCAGTTTCAAGTAGTACACAGGAATATAACAACCCTGTAGTAGTGGGTTCTCGGGTCCCGGGCGGCCGAGACCTACAGACCAGCCGCCCAAGCACTCTTAGCTTCTCAGCCGCCCAGGCCCCCCAAAACAACTCAGACGCTTAGCTTATATTAATTTCATGCTGTTTGGCCTATGGCTCAGGCACATTGCTAGCTAGCTCTTATAGCTTAAATCAATCCATTTCTATTAATCTGTCTGCCACGTGGCCCGTGGCTCACCTGTGCTCCTTACATGTTGCTCCTTTGGGCTTCAGGCTTGGTCTGTCTCTGACTCCACCCTGCTTCTCCTACCTATGCTTTGATTTCTCCTCCTACTTCTTCTATGGTGCCTGCCATGGCCCAAAACAGCTCCTTTATTTAAAGATTGAGATTCACAGCATACATAAACGCATTCCCACATCACTTCCCCCTTTCTGTCTAATCAAAAAGGAAGGTTTCAATTTTAACATAGCAAAATTACATATAACAAAATAGCTATCAAGCAAGAATTACAGTTACAATATCTAGTCTATTTGTATTTAGCAAAATTAAAGAAAATACTCTATCATCTATTTTATCTTTATGAATCTAAAGTTTCATATCTAATATATCTTTCAAATGACTAAGAAAAACTATACCTATAACTATCTAATCTTCAACTACATCAAAGACCACAGAAGGATATATTTACCCAAGTAAACCAGAAGTGCAAGCGACTTCTAAAATCTAGAAAGGACAGAGATGACACCTATCTGCCTGGACAGTCACCCAAAGTTCCTTTATAAAGTTGGGGCATCCATCTTCAGCCTACAGGCCCAGAGTCTCTTTTCATTTCAGTGAAGCAGGAAATCTGTTCTTCCCATTCTGACACAGTTCATCCTTTGCTTCTCCTTGAGTCCTGAAGAATGTCTGACAGTTTTCTCTGTAGAGCAGGAACCTGAATGACCATCTTGGCTTGTTCTGCCAAAGTTCAGAGGTCATCTTCTTATGGAACCTGCATGTCCACTTATAACAGCATACTGTTAAGCAGTCAATATAAGAACAGGTTCTTCTCCAGTGGCTTACCATTACCACAAATAGAGTAGACTCCATATGGAGTTTCTTCAGTGCCCATTTTTCTCTTGAAGAAGATTGGTACTGCCAGGAACAAATCTGTTTCACTGTTCAGAAAAGTCTAAGTTCTTAAAAAATTTTAAATGCCATATTCTGTAGGTCTTAGAAGTATTTGAAGATTACGATTACCTACCTAATTGAAATATATCTTTGTATACCTAAAAATCCTAACTAACCTAACTATAAGTTTGATTATCAAAAGTGACTATTAACCTTCATTTCTTAATTATACACTACAATTTTAAAACAGTTACATGAACATCATACCTTAAACAAGAATAGAAAAACACATACAGCATAACAGAATTGACCTTAAATTTGTATCAATAAACCAAAATCTATACCAATGTAAAGCATTTTGAGATTAACAGCTGATTTCTTGATCTAAGTAAATTCAGTAATCTAATTTTTAAAAAATTATTCATATACCATATCCCCTTTTTCTTCTTAGAAAGAGATTAACTATGACCATTAATCATTTATAATGAAAACAAACATTTAGAAACAATATTTGGGGGATTTGGGCGTAGTTATCTATTACTACTTCCTGCTGATTAAGGGACGTTGAAAATCTCACAGATTGTTGAGACTGGATCATAATCTGCAGCCTTGAAGCTGATCTGGCCATCTCTTCCCATCAGAGGTTTTCTTCAGGGGGTCTTGGTTGATGAAACCATATTTGCCTGGAAGCAATCCACAGGTTCTCAACTTCTGTGGAAACAAAAGCAGAACTCTTCCAAAGCAATAAATCCTTAGACACAATTTTAAAATCAAAATACCTTTAAAATATATATTCTTGTTTAACTTAGTAGCCTTTGCATTTGCAACCCATTGTCTTTCTGCAGTTAGCTCATTAACAGTTAAAAAATTAAAAGAAAACACAATAACAACCAAAATCCAGATTTTGTGTCTATTTTCCATCTTTATGTGGCTTATTATATTTTTATTACTCTATTTCTCTCTTTAAAGACTTTTTCTAACCTCTTTCTTTTCTCTCTGAAGCCTATGTACCTTTTACACACATTTTAACCCATTTACAGGTTTTTTTTTCATCTGAATCTGTTTTATTGTGAATCCTTAATCATCTTCTAACTAGAAGAGCTTTTTAAAATACTCTCACTCTCTTGCAACATAGTTTTTGTGGATACCGCTGAGTCATTAAGTTCTCTTAAAGGGACCACGTCTTTTTGTGGCCAGCAAACAGAGCAGACCCGGGAAAATATTGCTACTAAGAAACCATCTTTGTTTCTTTTTTGTTCAAAATAATTAGAAATCTAAAATCAATCACATGCTACTGAGTCTTCTGTCAGTGTTCAGGAACCCGCCTGATTGCAGCTGCAGCTTACACTGCCTGCCGCCAGCCCGCTGCTGGCACCATTTTGAATGTGACCAGGATGCCACGCTTTCTTTGTACAAAGACCCGCTTCTTATACACAATTTGGAAGCTGCCTTTGCTCAGTTTCTGATAAAACCCTTTTTAAACTTTCTCAGGCATTAAGTGGATAATCGACCCACGTTTGATGCGCCATTTAGATGCTCTAACGGTGCACAAATCCATAGGTGATTGTCCAGGTAGCTGTGTTGCTGTCCTCTCCCAAATTTTGGAAGTCACTACTTCCATGTACTTCTGTCTTTCAGGCAATTCACCTTCCTTCTCAGGTCTTGAAGAGGTTGAAGAATAGATATTTAAGGTTATCACCCTAGTATTCCTTAGATAAGAACACTCAGGTGTTAAATTTTCACTTTCCCAGATTAACCCTTTAAAATAATCTATACACCCTACTATCTACCAATATTCTAGAACTATTAGATGTACCTTATATAAGTTAGGCTTTGATTAGAAATTGTACTGTGACCTCTCCTAGAGACTACCTCATAGTAATTCTTACTGTACTTAGTCTTAGTTTAGAACCTTCTTAGTTAGACAAAAGGGGGAGATGTTGTGGGATTCAGGTGTCAGATGATAAGGTCAAAAGACACTTATACAGGGCACCGGGCCCCTGAAGGGGGCAGGGAAAGCCCATTGAAAAGGGGCTTCTGGAACACGAGACGCTCTCTTCCTGGTTCCTGGATGATTGGGGATAGGATCGACTCCACCGTCTGTCTGTCACTCGTTCACCGTTCCAGACTCCAGTCCCTGTTCAGGTGCTACTGTAATCTGTTAACTGTACCGTGAGTTCTGATTTATATTTTAATAAATATCTATCTGGTACTGGTGCCTTCTAAGTAAACTCCGCCTACACAACCCCAAATTAAATGCAAAGAAAATTGATGAAAAGAGGGGCAGACAGGGAGAGACAGCACAGGTTAGATGACAGCTGGAGTAGCGTTCATATGTCCTGCCGTGGACAGAGGACTTGCCTCAGGAAGAGGCCCAAGGAGTTGTTACTGTGTCTAAGACGGGACCTGAAGGTCCAGCAGGATTCGAAGAAACAGACTGGAGAAGAGGAACTTTCTAACCAAATGCAACAGTAAAAAGTGAGGAGACAGCAGGTTTGAATGTATCCTCATTCAGCTTAGCTGACATTTAGGGAACATTTAAAACAGGCAAATCTGACCTGAAGCCCACCATTGGCAGGCCACGTGTGTCCTAGGATACCTTTGAATGTGGATCAACACACCTGTAAATGACAACATCACATCCCAGTGTCATAAGGACGCATTTTAGTTATGGAAAGGCACTAAGAGTTTTTACATAGAGTGACAATAAGCTGACTATGGTGGCATTTTAGAGGAGGAGGCAGGAAGGTCCCTAGTTTGAGCTGGCTCAAGATATGTAGTGAGGCTTCATCTCAGACAATAACAAAACTAGTTAAAGCTCCGTTTGAATTTGGCAGAAGGTGTGAGTCAGAAGGAAAGGAAGCTGGCAGCCATTTATATATCAGCATCCTTAGCAGTTCATCATTGAGCATCTGATGCTGAGGTCAGTGTTCCAGACAGATACCCTTCCTCCAAACACTCCTGTATTTCTCAGCCACACTTTGTGGGAGAATTTTTCATAAGGCTAATTCACTTTTTATCTTCTGTTCAGAAATCACTGCATATTATACCCTGTCCCATTGCCCCTTCCCTCTGGGCCTTAATCCTCACCAGAATCACCAATGGTTTCTTTCTCTGTTGTTGTTATTGTTATTGCTACTTACTGAGATTGGGTCTCCCATAGCCCAGGCTGGCCTTGACCTCATTATGTATCCAAGGATGACCTTGAACTGCTGTTCCTGCTTCTACCTCCTGGGTATTAGGAAAGCAAGCATGTGGCAGGACATCCAGTTTATGTTGTACAGGAGCTCAAAGCCACAGTGTGGTGGCCTGAATGAGAATGTCCCCCATAGGCTCATATATTTGAATGCTTGCCCCCCCCCAGTTGGTGGAACTTAAGAAAGATTGTTGGAGGAGGGGTGTTTCAAAAGCCCATGCCATCCTAAGTTAGTTCTCTCTCCCCTCCCCTGCCCTCCCCCTCTTCCTCTCCCTGTCCGTCTCTTTCTCCTGCGCTTGTGGGTCAAGATGGAAGCACTCAGCCACTGTGCCAGTACCAAGCCTGTTTGCCTATTCCCCTGATGGTCATGGATTCTAACCCTCTGAAACTGTAAGCAAGCCCCCAATAAACAGTTTATTCTCCGAGTTGCTTATCTGTGGTGTCTCTTCACAGCAATAGTGCAGAAACTAAGACTCATGCCTTTGTTCATGCTAGACAGACACCTGGACAGACCTTCCAGCTGCTCTTGGGAGCAGCCCACACCCACCAATCTTTCTCTCCTCTCAAAGCTGCTGTAAGGAACCGAGAGCTACTTAGCTGCTGTCTGTGCTGCTCACAGACTTGTATCCTCTCTTTACAGCACTCACAAAAGCAAAATCCTCATCTCACCCCCTCACTGCTGCCGGGGCCCAGGGCAGCTTGAGTAATGTCACACATTAACCAGCCCCGTTCCCCAGCCTGTGTCTCCTTGACTCCTGTCATGCATGTCTTGCCCCAGAGGTCATATATTAACTAGGCCTACTTCCTCACTATGCAAAGATCAGAAACCTTTAAGAATGGACACCTACCTTGGCTTTGTAGGATGGGCAATGGAGCCTCTTCCTCGGATCAAAGCTGTACTGCAGGTGGAGTTAATGATCCTCGTAAGAAAGCTCTCACCTAAGGGGCATTCAACTCAGTGCCTTTCTCCAGAATCCTTTCCTCTCGTGGCTCTCTTCTGGCTAAATCCAAAGGACATTGGTCACTTTTTTCCTTTCTTACATGGTTTAATAGTCTAGATCACTGCCTCCCTGGAATGCTTTCTTTGTTTATTAGCAGTATGTCCTTTACCATTTTCCTGAATTTTTGGTATCCTTAGGATACCCCCCTGGGTTTCTCTCCTTTTCTTCCCCCTCTCCCCAATCCAAGCTGTCTACCACAAGTATACCCCAGTCTTTGTGGCTATATTGTTGTTGTTATTATTATTATTATTATTATTATTATTATTATTATTATTATTATTATTGGGTAACTTTAATTCCTTCTCAAGACTTGGGTAACTTTCCATCAGTTGACCATTCTAGAACTTTCTACCTGTTCTCTGCTCTCTCTACAGGAATTATATTTCATCTGCCTATCTCCTAACTACATTTTTTTGCCTTGAATGTTCTTAGGCACTTTACTTTTGTTTTACTTTTTTAAAATGAGAAGTTTCAAATATAATAAAAGTAGATGAAAATCCAGAATTTCTGTTGCATGAATCCCAGTTGGTCTTACGATAAAAATCTGGAGCCAGATGAGGGGGGGGGAGTAAATGCTGAAAGACCATATAGACATAGGAACAAGCCACAGTCACTCCTCACCTCGCCAACTCCTCAGCCGAAAGGAGCAGATCCACCTCCATGAATCCTCAGACTGAGTGTCCCTGAGATCTTCACTGCCTTATATTCCTATTTTCACTCAGCCATATCACTTCCTTCCTCAACCTTCCTACTGCTGGCATTAAAGGTATGTCACTCCCAAATACTGAGATTAAATGTGTGAGCCATCACTGCCAGGCTCCGTTTCTCTTTTAGATTGGATTAATCTCATGTAGTCCAGAGTGGCCTTGAACTCACAGAGATCTGCCTCTGCCTCCATAGTGCTGGGGTTAAAGTCATGTGCCACCATTGCCTGGCCTCTATGGCTAACTAGTGCTGGCTTTGCCCTCTTATCTTCAGGCAAGCTTTATTTGTTAGAGCATACACAAAATATCACCACAAATTTCCTATGTCTACCACCTAACAGTTCTTTCATGTGGTCAAGTCTATATCCCCATTACCATCAGTTGGGCATCTGACCAGGAACCTTGTGCAAGTATTCTATTACTGAACTACACCCCCAGCCTTCATCAGTCTTTGTTACATTTATAATCACCTCTCCTCTGCCCTTTTCCCCAGCTGGATAATTTTAAATAAAACCCTAGACATAATATCAGTTTATCTGTAATTACTTTGGTTTGTAGTTCTAAAATTCTATTTCCTAAATGTCAAGCCCTTCTATTTCCTGTCAGATTTCATTGCCACATTCTGCTCTCAGTGGATCAAGTCTTGACTACATTACTTCAAAAGCACGCTAGGGTATGTGGGTATAAATCTGTAATTCCAGTCTGGGAGGTGATTGCAGGAAGGGCAAGAGTTGAAGACTAGTCTGAGCACTTGAGACCCTGTCCAGCCTGTTTTCTCCCAGCCCATTCTTCCTATGGAGGTCTCCATGTTTCTTTTAGGTTAGTATTGTTGAAAAAAAGATATATATATACATAGTTTGTTTGTTTAAGACAGAGTCTTAGTATGTACTACCACTGGCTGGTCCCCTAAATGTAGGGATACAGTTGTGTGTAGAGGTGGGGTTTCTAGGTCCCGGGCAGCCAGAGACTCAGACCCTGCCGCGACAGACGCCTCTGCTGCCCAGCCATCTGCTGCTCAGGCCCCCAGAAATGACTCAGACGCTTATATTAACTTTATGCTGTTTGGTCTATGGCTCAGGCACCTTGCTAGATAGCTCTTACATCTTAAATCAACCCATTTCTATTAATCTGTCTGCCACGTGGCCCGTGGCTCAACTGTGCTCCTTATATGTTGCTCCTTTGGGCTTCAGGCTCGATCTGCCTCTGACTCCGCCCTTCCTTTCCTACCTATTCTGATTCCTCCTCCTACTTCTTCTATGGTGCCTGTCTTGGCCCAAAACAGCTCCTTTATTTAAAGATTGAGATTCACAGCGTACAGAAAGGCATTCCCACATCACTTCCCCCTTTCTGTCTAATCAAAAAGGAAGGTTTCAATTTTAGCATAGCAAAATTAATATAACATGTCGCACGAAATAATGAGACTCGGGGATAGATCTCTGAAGAAGTTGGAGATACTAGAGGGAATAAACACCACAGTCAAATCTTACCCAGCTGTCTTCTAGCTTCCTTAGCCTCAATTCCCTTGGAATGGTTTTCTCTGTGTTTGAATCCTGACTTAAATATTTTTTCGGTAATTAAGACATGGCCCCACCACACCTGCTTGGGAGCCTGGAATTCCTTCTATAATCTGAAGTGACCTTGACTCAGTTAGGATTAAGGGTGTGGGTCACCACTCCCAGGATACTTCCTGTGCTGGGATTAAAGGTTTGAATCACCACTCTGATTTTCCTAGACTGACTATGGTTAGAGCTCTGGGACTTCTGGAGCTTTTACTAACCCCCCACATAGACTGTGGTTAGATTCCCTCTGATATCTCCAAAACTTCTGAAACTTTATTAAATCCCCACAATAACAAAATAGCTATCAAGCAAGAATTACAGTTACAATATCTAGTCTATTTATATTTAGCAAAATTAAAGAAAATACTCTATCATCTACCTTATCTTTATGAATCTAAAGTTTCATATCCAATATACCTTTTAAATGACTAAGAAAAACTGTACCTATAACTATGTAATCTTCAACTACATCAAAGATCACAGAGGGATATATTTACCCAAGTAAACCAGAAGTGCAAGCGACTTCTAAAATCTAGAAAGGACAGAGATGACACCTATCTGCATGGACAGTCACCCAAAGTTCCTTTATAAAGTTGGGGAATCCATCTTCAGCTTACAGGCCCAGAGTCTCTTTTCATTTCAGTGAAGCAGGAAATCTGCTCTGCCCATTCTGGCACAGTTCATCAGTTGCTCCTCCTTGAGTCCCGAAGAACGTCTGACAGTTTTCTCTGCAAAGCAGGAACCCAAATGACCATCTCAGCTTGCTCTGCCAAAGTTCAGAGGTCACCTTCCTATGGAACCTGCATGTCCACTTATAACAGCATACTGTCAAGCAGTTAATATAAGAACAAGTTTATGTCCATTGGCTAACCAATGCCACAAATAGACTCCATATGGAGTTTCTTCGATGCCCATTTTTCTCTTGAAGTAAATTGGTGCTGCCAGGAGCAGATCTGTCTCACTATCCAGAAAAGTCTAAGTTCTTAAAACATTTTAAATGCCATATTCTGTAGGTCTTGGAAGTATTTGAAGATTACCTACCTAATTGAAATATATCTTTGTATACCTAAAAATCCTAACTAACCTAACTATAAGTTTGATTATCAAAGGTGACTATTAACCTTCATTTCTTAATTATATACATTACAATTTTAAATCAGTTACATGAACATCATACCTTAAACAAGAATAGAAAAACACCTACAGCATAACAGAATTGACCTTAAGTTTGTATCAATAAACCAAAATCTATACCAATGTAAAGCATTTTGAGATTAACAGCTGATTTTCTGATCTAAGTAAATTCAATAATCTAATTTTTTTAAAAAATCATTTATATACCATATCCCCTTTTTTTCTTAGAAAGAGATTAACTATGATCATTAACCATTTATACTGAAAACAAACATCTAGAAATAATATTTGGGGAATTCAGGCGTTGTTTTCCATTACTACTTCCTGCTGATTAAGGGGCGTTGAAAATCTCACAGTTGTTAAGCCTGGATCAGTCTGCAGCTCTGAAGCTGATCTGGCCATCTCTTCCCATCAGAGGTTTTTTTCAGGGGGTCTTGGTTGATGAAACCATATTTGCCTGGAAGCAATCCACAGGTTCTCATCTTTTGTGGAAACAAAAGCAGAACTCTTCCGAAGCAATAAATCCTTAGACACAAGTTTCAAAATCAAAATACCTTTAAAATATATATTCTTGTTTAACTTAGTAGCCTTTGCATTTGCAATCCATTGTCTTTTTGCAGTTAGCTCATTAACAGTTAAATAATTAAAAGAAAACACAATAACAACCAAAATCCAGATTTTGTGTCTATTTTCCATCTTTATGTGGCTTATTATATTATTAATACTCTATTTCTCTTTTTAAAGACTTTATCCCTTTCTATTCTCTCTGAAGCCTATGTACCTTTTACACACATTGTAACCCGTTTACAGGTTTTTCTTTTCTTCTGAATCTGTTTTATTGTGAATCCTTAATCATCTTCCAACCATAAGAGCTTTTAAAATACACTGTCTTAAAGAGCTGCATAGTTTTTGCCGAGGAAGTCGAATCAGTAAGTTCTCTTAAAGTTTGTGGCCAGCAAACAGAGCATGCCCAAGAAAATGCTGCTACTAAGAAACCGTCTTTGTTTCCTTTTTTGTTCAAAATAAACAGAAACTTTAAATCAATCACTTGTTACTGAGTCTTCTGTCAGATTTCAGGAACCCACCTGATTGCAGTTTACACTGCCTGCCGCCAGGGTGCCATTTTGAATGTGACCTGGGTGCCACGCTTTCTTTGTACAAAGACCTGCTTCGTATACACAATTTGGAAGCTGCCTTTGCTCAGTTTCTGCTAAAACTCTTTTTAGACTTTCTCAGGCATTAAGTGGATAATTGATGCACATTGGATGCGCCATCTGTAGTAGTGGGGTTTCTAGGTCCTGGGTGGCCAGAGACTCAGACCCTGCCGTGCCAGACCTCTCTGCTGCCCAGCCGTCCGCTGCTCAGGCCCCCAGAAATGACTCAGACGCTTATATTAATTTCATGCTGTTTGGCCTATGGCTCAGGCACATTGCTAGATAGCTCTTACATCTTAAATCAACCCATTTCTATTAAACTGTCTGCCACGTGGCCCGTGGCTCACCTGTGCTCCTTACATGTTGCTCCCTTGGGCTTCAGGCTTGATCTGCCTCTGACTCTGCCCTTCCTTTCCTACCTATTCTGATTCCTCCTCCTCCTTCTTCTATGGTGCCTGTCATGGCCCAAAACAGCTCCTTTATTTAAAGATTGAGATTCACAGTGTACAGAAAGGCATTTCCACATCAGTGCCACTATGTCCAGAAAGTATATGTCTTTATGCACAGTTTTTATTAATCACATATATTCTAATATACATAATATAAATTATAAACTATAAACCTTAAATGAGATATTGTAAACAGTTTTAGAAGTTACTTTCTGTACTTAAATGGACATGGTCTTAGTATACAAACTCACTCAGTAATTTGTGTCTTTTTCTTTTTTGTGGTGCTGTGGACAGAACCTCAGGCCTCCTGCATGCTTGCCTCTTATCATTTGGAGAGATGAAGTGTCGGGAGAAGGGTGAAGCTTTAGAAGCAGAAAGTTTGATGTGGGTATATCCCATGTCCCTAGTATTTGTAGTGTCCCTATTATTGACAAACTACTATGAAAATAACCAGTAGGTGGCACTACAACCCCATTGAGACCCTTGTGATTTGCTGGCTGGAGGCTGCAAGAGCTGTCCGCTAGCTATGCAAGTCCCATCAAAACACATTGTTAGCATTCCTATTTTTAGGATTTCATTATATAATGCACAGTATAAAGGGTATGCCTTTTAGTAAATCCTAGCTGACACAAGAATGTGAATAATTTCAAAAATTTCTGTATTTAGTACACAAATTAATTCTGTGATTTGTGTCTTATTTTTGTGATGCTGGTGTAGACTATGAGGCCTCATGCATACTCTGTGATACCAAGCTACATCACTAGTCCTCTGTAGTTGATGTTTTAAATAAGTATTTGTGTGATGCAGGTATTAATTGGAGTTGTTCTACACAGTGAATTATAGCCTTTTCAAAACTCAAATCTGATTAATTCGTTCCACTCTTCAGTATGGTTCTGGGTTGGATATTCTCATACATGGGTTAAAGTTACAAGGGAGAACATGTCTGTTGGGTAAAGTCTCAAGTAATGAACGATGTAACTACAGACCATCATTTGGAAACATTATGAAGGAAAATAAATGATCCCTTATAGCCGAACAGTGGCAACACACCTGTTTTCACCTAGTAGAGACTTTGAAAACACCCAATTACATCCCAGACCCAAATATACTCAGTTTTATAAGTCACACAGTAAAGCCATTTCTCTTTCCGCCTCTACAACAGTTTCTCTCTCTGTGTCTCTCTCTCTCTCACACACACACACACACACACACACACACACACAAAGACTAAGGCATCACTGAATTTGGAAGCAAGTTGTAAAGGACACAGAGGACACACTACTTCACAAATGGGAGCATTCTGTATAGGTAACAAAATAATATAATTGACTTTACAAAGATCATCGCCCTAAGCTTGTCTGTGATATAATAGTAATGATTGGAATAATTATGTTTTACTGTTTTCAAAATACTTTCATCCACCAGATAGTCCTTCAAGCTGTAAAGCACAATATGCTTTGGAATTTGAATATGCAATAGTCTGCAGAGAGCCTGAAAATAGATTCCTAGAAACATGCCCAGAGGTTTCGAGCACAGTTAAAAAATTTCAGTCCAAAAGGAAACTCAAATTTTACATTTTCTTTTTAGTTTCAGATAAATGTGGAAAATACTAGTTTTGTCTTTCCAGAAAGACAATGTAAGAGAGCAGGGTAAATCATATCGTGTTCATGCTACTGACTGTTGGGACTATATCTAGTCTTTGCCTCCTGGCTTTCTGTGATGACTGGCCATCTGCCTCAGCTAATGTATATGGTTTGGTTTCCACACCTCTGCTTTTTGTGCTCACTTCACTCAGGATAGTCATTCGGTTTGATTTCCACTTGCTCAAGTATGTCTGTTTCAAAAACTAGACTGTCTATTTAGATTTTCATTTCAATTACAATTTCAAATCCCCAAAGCGTTGGATTATTTTTATACTGCTGCATCTTTACAGGGGAGGGAAAGAATCCAGTAGAGGGGACAGAGATCTTTCATCTCCGCTTTATTTCTTAGATTATTCTTTTCTCCTCTAAATGTTTTAAAAAAGAAAATCACTTAAGTCTAGAGTTGAACTGAGTGTTAAACTGAATGTTGCCCTTTTCACACACACACACACACACACATATATATATTCTCTACTTTATTATGAGAAAGCCAGTTAAACTCAATATGTTTATATTCTTTTTCCTGCTTTTATTCAAAAAACATTATGGTTGAATTGGGTGCCCATCAAAAGATGGATGGATAAACACAGTATGGTCTATAGACACAGTGAAGTATCTTTCAATTATAAAGATGAATACAATTGTGATTATATATTGTATATTTAATAAAAATAGCTGAAATATCAGAGACAGGGAACAAACCACAGCCAGTTCTCACTGCCGACTAACTCCACAGGCTTTCTCCTTGAGTCGTCCACTGACTGGGCGTGAGGGCAGAGGGGAAGAACTTTGCCTTCATCATCTTTCCTAATGCTAGAGCTAAGGTGAGCCACACTGCTAGGGTTAAGGTGAGCCACACTGCTAGGGCTAAGGTGAGCCACACTGCTAGGGTTAAGGTGAGCCACACTGCTAGGGCTAAAAGTGAGCCACACTGCTAGGGTTAAGGTGAGCCACACTGCTAGAGCTAAGGTGAGCCACACTGCTAGAGCTAAGGTGAACCACACTGCTAGAGCTAAGGTGAGCCACACTGCTAGAGCTAAGGTGAGCCACACTGCTAGGGCTAAAAGTGAGCCACACTGCTAGGGTTAAGGTGAGCCACACTGCTAGAGCTAAGGTGAGCCACACTGCTAGAGCTAAGGTGAGCCACACTGCTAGAGCTAAGGTGAGCCACACTGCTAGGGCTAAAAGTGAGCCACACTGCTAGGGTTAAGGTGAGCCACACTGCTAGGGTTAAGGTGAGCCACACTGCTAGGGTTAAAGGTGAGCCACACTGCTAGGTTAAAGGTGAGTCACACTGCTAGAGCTAAAGGTGAGCCACCATTGCCTGCCTCTGTTTGTCCTTGAACTCACAGAGGCCCAAAGAATCTCTGCCTCCGGAGTGGGAGTGAGTGGCTAAAGGCATGGGTCACCACTCCCTGACCTTCACAGCTTGGCTCTGTGGGTGGCTCTGTCCTCTGATATTCCAGGCTATTTTTTTTTTTTTGAGTTAAATATTCATCATCACATGAAGTAATGACATCTGCAGGAAGATGGGTGGAGCTAGAGATCAGAATCTGGCTATAAGCCAAATTCAGAAAAGACATTTTCTCTCATATTTTGAGTCTATATTAAAAACAACAGTAACTTGGAATTAGAAAAATATTTGGGAAGAGAAATATGATAAGGAGACAAGAAAAGGTATTGAGAGTGGTTGAAATATGATCAAGGCATATTATGTACATGAATGAAAAGGTTGCAGTGAAATCCATTGTTTTGTATAATTAATATATACTAAACTGTTTTAAAATAAAAATTTTTTATTTATATATATTTTTATGTGTGAGTGCTCTACATGTATATACCTGCATGCCAGAAGAGGGCATTAGATCCTATTATAGATGTAGTTGCTGGGAACTGAACTCAGGACCTCTGGAAGGGCAGCCAGTGCTCTTAACCATTGAGCCATCTCTCCAGCATGCTAAACTGTTTTTAATAAATCTAGTTTTTTCTGAAATTCAAAGTGAACTGGTGCCTGTGGCAGCCACTGGTTGGGTTATAAATATTTTTGAAACCTTGGGTTCTGGGAGCAAATACCAGCTAAGAGTCCAGGACATCAACAGAGTAAAGACGTATCTTTTCAAGGTCTAGTATTGTGATAAAAGCACAAACATGGAATTGAACTTGAATTGTAATCCTAGTCTTTTGTGCTTGTGATTCTGTACAGTAGTTAATACAAAAAAATATGGCTGAACATTGGCAGTAATGATAGCCCTTTCCATACCAAAGAGCCTAGTCAAAGAAACTCATAATCCATATGAATCTTTGAATATTTGGTATCACATAAATTAGGTTCATACATGTATACCAATTTTTGCTTAAAAAGAAATATTATCAACTAAAACCAAACCAGAAATATTTTCCACATCTTCTATTGCTTTAGTAAAATAATAACAACAGCTAAATTATTGGGGTCCTATTGTATGGAATCAGAAAAGACCTTTATATGAAAGACAGTTTAGTTATTTAGTTGCCTTTAGTTTTTATTTAAGTTATGTTATGAAAAAAATGACTTCTTTGTGTGTGTGTGTGTGAGGTAGCTAAAGGCTGACATTGGGTGTCTTCCTCAGTTGCTCTCCACCTTATATACAGAGGCATGGATCTCTCATTTGAACACAGAGCTTTTCAGTTCAGCTAATCTGCTTCCTTTGGAGAGCATGGGTCCCGACCTCCCCCAGGCTGGAATTACTGGTGCCTGTTACACTCAATTATATTGGCTACCCTGTTGAGTATCTGAACTCTAGTCCTCCAGGCTTGTGCAGCAAATATACTACCCACTGATTCATCTTCCTCTCCCCTCCCCCCCAATTACATAAAAATTTTATTTTATTTATAAATGAAGATAATTTCTCAGGGCTGTTATGGATATTCTATGAACAAAACACAATACTTTGAAGTTCTGAAAACGGTGACTTATACTAAATAGGAGTCCAATAACTTAGCTATTGCTGTTATTTTACAAAAGCAATAGAAGATATGGAAAATATTTCTAGTTTGGTTTTAGCTGATAATATATCTTTTTAAAGCAAAAACTGGTATACGTGCTTGAACCTAATTTATGTGATAGCAAATATTCAAAATATGGAATTATCTAGAAAAACTGGAGCATATGGTGTGGCCGTTAATCCTGGTTGTCAATTTGATTGGATCCGGCTGGAATCAACTGTAAAGACCTGTATTTCCTGGAAGGATTAACCTAGATGGGAAAGCCTCCCCTCAGTTGCCACCCCATTGAGTGACAAGCAAATAGGAGCAAAAAGTTGCTTCTATCCAGCCACTTTTTGCTGATTGGTTTTTTGCTGCTGCTTTCATGGTGCTACCATTCTTTACTGACATCAGAACTCCGGCTCTTCAGTTTTCCAGTGTGAACTAAGGAACTGCTCTCCCCAGGAATCCATTGACAGATTGGGATTGCTGAGGTTTCCAGCCTCAGAGACTGAGTTGCTACAGGGCTCTTAACCTCTCCTTTGCCGAGTACCCAAACTACCCAGCGGGTGTTGTACAAATCAATCCCCTAGTCCCTTCTCTAAAATATATTCTTTCCATTGGTTCTGCTCTTCTAGGGAACCCTGGTTAATTTTGACATATATTTACCATTGGTCTTTATTTTAAAACATTTTAAACCAGATTTATTCATCTTACTTTGTGGGTGAGTGTTTTACCTGTTTGTGTGTCTATGCATCAGTGTGTATACTTGGTTTCTGAGGTCAGAAAAAGGCACCATATACCCTGGAATTGGAGTTACAGATGATTGTGACCTACCATGTGGGTGCTGGGAATCAAACCTAGGTCCTCTAAAAGAGCAACAAATGCTCTTAACCACTGATCCATCTCTCCAGCCCATGGTTACTATGAACACAGTTTACTTGTGCTTACTAAATACAACATCTCTTCCTTGTATATTCTTGCTACTGAGACTGATACTTCAGTCACTTTTTCTCCCTATTCTGTGTTTGAGATAAGCTATCATGTAGCCAGGGCAGGCCCTGTACTTGTTATGTAGCAGAGACTAGCCTAGAACTCTTGATCTCCTTACCTCCCAAATACTGTGACTACAGGCATGGCTTTAATGACTTTTAAATTGACCTGTAAGTTCTCGGTAAAGTAATTTTATCAAATATGATCTGAGCTGAGAGCTTTAACCTGGAACTTCCTTGCTTATTTTGTTTGAATATCAATGAGGTATTTATTTATTTGAGTCTGTGTATATGTCTGAGCAGACAACCACTTTCTCCCTTCCTCTTTCCTTACTTGATTTGGGATGCAGCCCTGGTTCTTGTGAAATCTCCTTGTGTTGTTCAGGCTGGTTATCCACTTGTAATCCTCCTGCCTCTGCTTTTCAAGCAGCTAGGATTATAGGCCTATATCACCAGGCCTACTTACAATTTTATTTATAATCATGTGCATTTCTAATGATATACTCTGCTATTTTAGATTTGGGAGAAATTTCTGGGAAATACTTGAGTTTTTATCATCAACAATTTCATCTTGAGGCTAGTTATTTTTATAAATGATTAAAAACTGATTACCTTACTTAGAGGAAATGAGTTTTGCCTTCCTTCCAAATCGTGATGCCATATTTGGGTTCTGTATTTTTTCATGAACTTATCTTGGTCAATAATTATATTACATATATAGGATATAAGTATACTTGAGTATTATTTTCTATCACTATTGGGCAATAATTTATAGAAAATACATTTTATGTATTTAAAGCATCCACTTTTTCTTTGGTGTTTGCATATATTCATTAATATCATTATTATAATCAATAAAGAGAACATTTCTATGACCCCCCCAAAAGATTTTCGTTGTCCTATTGCAGTCCGTCTTTCTCCACCTCTGGCCCAGGTATTACTCACTTGTTTTTTGTTGCTATAGGCTCACCTTCATGGAAATGAAGCTCTACACTATATATTTTCTCTCTGGTTCCTTCAGTTCAACATTATGATTTTGAGATTTATCTATTGTAGGGAGCAAATGAACCTGAGTACTTTGTGACATGAGGTTGGCCTATGGAGGTGGCAAAGCCTTCCCCAGGTTAGGTTTAAAAGACTAGCCTTCCTACCTCCTCCAGCTATATGCAGTAATCCCACCTCCGTGGGAGTTACTGTACGTAATAAATGCACTTAGCTTCTAGGGTGCTGTGGCTTCTGCATTCTGGAGCTATACCACCCAATTTCAGTTTCTTCCTGTCCATGTGTCTCTGTGTATTACCTTTCCTTCATTCCGTCCTGGTATAGGACATGACAATCTACACTGAAGCATTTGAGTGGGTCTTTCTTTTTTAATACCTAGTAGTATTCTTTTGTACGGATGTAGCATTGCTGGTTTTTAATTTGCCTTGACAGTCAATTCCTTCCAGACTTCGGCACAAAAAAAAAAAAAAAAAAAAAAAAAAGGCATTAGTCAAATCTTAGCGTGGTCATAGATAAAAACGTCAAATTTTAGGGACTTTCTAGGTATATGTTTTTGTTTTTCCTAGGCAGGGAGAAATACTTTTCACACTCCTCTTTAGCCCACTTCCATATTTATCCAGTTCTTTTGGACTTTAAACAGTTTTACTCACCTCAAGCCATGTTCCTGACTCTCTGATTGCTACCTTTTCTGCATCAGTTCTGGACTACATGTTAAGGGGCACACAGGACCTTAGGTCAAAGGGCAGCAAAGATGTGTGGCATGGTGTCCTGCACAGCTGTGGATTATGCTACCAACAAAGTATACAAGAACTCTTGGATCTGCATTCCATTTGTCCGACTCACAAGCTCTAGAAAGAGATCCCACCTTTGTTTGAGTGTGGGCTTTGGTTATTTACTTTAAATAGGTGCGGCTGTTAAGTGAAGAGGAAAGATTATCTGAATTCTCCAAAAGGAGAAGGAAGAGAGAAATAGTTTTACTTTAATCCACTTCAGCTTTCGAGCTGCGGTTTTCAAAATGAACGCACACGAGTTAGTGGCACCAGCTTCCTGAGAACACGTTAGAAAAGCTCAGACAGACATGGAAACTCTGGGTTTGAGAGTTGTTTGAATAAAGCCTCCCGGTGATTCTGATGGCCCCTTGTTTGAGAATCGCCGAGCTAAACTCCTTGCAGGGGTGCGTAGGGTCGTAATTAAGACTGGGTAAAATGTGGGTAGTAGGGATAACGCCCTAGCTAACACCTCTCCAAATCACCGGCAAACTTCCTTTCACCTGAACCCAAAGGTCCAGTGGCCTCTCCCGAGTGCAGCAACTAAGACCCGGAAAGTGGATTTCAAGGGTGCGGCGGCGGCGGCGACGGGGGGGGGGGGAAGGAGGGTTCCGGGCCGAGCATGCGCAGTGGCGCGAGCGCAGCGGCTAGGAGGCGGGCGAGAGGTATCTGCAGCGGAGCGGACGAGCGGGAGCAGGGATCGCGGGCGGGAGCTGCCGAACGGCCGCCGCAGGTACCGGGTGCCGGGTCGTGCACGCGGGCGAGGGGCGGAAAAGGGAGGCAGTGCAGGAAAGCCAAGCTTGGTTTAGAGGCGCTGGGCGTGTGGCTCAGTTCCTCGCCCCAGGCGTCTCCTGCACCTGCGGGCGCGCTCCTGCCCTGCAGGGGAGTCTGGCGCTCAGGTAAGTCTTGAGCGTAGCTGCTTAAACCACTGCGGGGGAAGTGCATCGTGATACCCCGCATCTGGGGCGGGGGGGGGGGGGGTTACCAGGTTTGCTTTTTTAAACTTTGCGAGGCTGTTGATGAGACTTTCTGAATAGTTGTGTTTCTCTTAAGTTGTGTGACAGATGCCTCTGGTGCATAGGATCAAATAGGGGCAGCGTGAAATTGCATCGGTGTTTGCTCGATTTTGTGCCTTTCCTGGGGCTCTGGGGCCTCTGGATGCAGCGTAAAAAATGCCAGTCTTTAGTGGAAGTCAGTGCCAAGAATTTTGTGCCGTTCAGCTAGCTGCATCGTCAAGTACATGTTTTACAAATTAAAACAAAACACAAAAACCTGTTTTTAACATTCTTCCCCGCCTCCCAGGCTTTAGTGGGTAATACTGAAAAGAAGGAAAGAACCCTTCTTGGTTATTTACATTTTGTGGCTTATATGGACATGCTTTTTACCTTAAAGTTGTGAAGTATGGGGCCGACACTGAGTGGACACATTTCTTAGGAGACTGTAAAACCATAACTAGAATTTCAAGATGAATTTTGGCCCCACAAAGGTGAAGCAAGGGCGTTTAATTACACCCCATCTTTTGTAATCAACTCCTTTTTAAACTTAATTCACTAGTGAAATCCTATAGCAAAGTGTTAGATTTGTGATGTGGGAGGCACATAATTGTAGTGAGTTTAGGAAATGAAGTTGAGAAAGAAAAAAAAAACGTAGAAAGAAGCTGCAAGGGACCCCTCTCTCCTCCTTTCCTGCTATGATGAATGTTTTAATGGCAGAAATAATATATAGTCTAGTTTGGTACTGAGGGACCTTTGAGGTCAGCCAGTTCAACTGCTTCAGTTTACAAATGAGAAAGCTGAGACCAGGGAGCTTAGGTGACTCAAGATGCCCGCCCAAGCCCCTCTGGGCAAAGCTGGGCCTGGGAGCCTGGTTTTCTGATTTCAAGGTTCTTTTTCCTGGGCCTCTCTGCCCTTTTCCTCAACGTTGGTTAGATGCTAAAGCTAGCTTTCTTAGTTTTCCACCTTCTCCCATGCAGTGCGGTTTGAGGCAGGAAGTTAGTGGTTTCTGCTTTGCTCCTGCCTCATCCAGTCACAAAGACCCCACCACTCAGGCTTCACTTAAGAGTTTGCTGGGACTTGAAAACCAAACCCTGTGCCCTTTCTCTGTTCATTGGCTTCCCTCCAAGTTTGAACTCATTGCTCAGGCATAGCCTTTTCTTGGTGCCTTCCTCTGATAGCAGCGCCCCCCCCCCCCACGACTATTTTTATTATCCACGGTATTCTATGACTTCGTCCGTGCTGCTGTTCTCCCATTTGAATACAGCTTTTTGAACTATGTTTTAGAACATGTTCCTATTTTCTGACCTGAAAGTTGTTAGATAGGTGAGTAAACTTGGGAAAGTGCATGACTTAAAGAGCCCACCCAGAACTAAGTTCAGACTCTTTCCAGCAGCTGTTTGTGGGGGAGGATGTTTGAGGGAGGAGGGACATTTGAGGGGACTTGGCTTGGATGTTCTGTGATAAGAGAGAGGTCACCTCAGGGCAGAACAAGAGATCGGTCAAGACAAAAAGCAAGTTGGACTGATTTATGAATCCGGAAATCACAGTTTAGTTGGGAGAGCTGGATATGGGGTGAAAACACAGTAGAGGAGTGTTCTCTAGGACTCGGATTAACCAAAATGCAGAGGAGACAACACAGATTTAAGAAATGCCAGGGCTGGAGAGAAGGCTTAGTGGTTAAGAGCTCTGGCTGCCCTTCCAGAGAACCTTAGTTGGATTCCCAGAACCCATGTGTTGGCTCACAAACATCTGTAACTCCAATTCTAAAGGATCCAGTGGCTTCTTTTGACCTCCTCTGGTACCCAGTATGCACCCAGTGCACAGACATACATGCAGTTGAAACACTGATACATATAAAATAAATACTTAAAAAAAAATGATACAAAGGCCACTTGTGATGCCCGCTTATAACTCCAGTACCCAGTAGACAGAGGCAGAAAGTTCTCCCGGTTCCTGTTTCAAAGCCAAAAACCAAAAATTATGTAAAATAAAAATGTAAAAAGATTAGGTGGAAAAAAAGGAGAGATGTTGAAAATTCCTCTTCCAGGACTGGGGCGTTGGCAGTGGGTTTATAATGTCTTTTTAAAAATCTTACAAGCACTTCCCATTGGAATATTGATTTTTTTCCTGTGTCTTGTTATGGCACTCATACTTCTTATTCCAGAAGATGAGCTCATTGAGGGACAGTCAGCTCACAGTGATGGTACTCAACAATTATTACATTGGATAAATAAATTGTATTTTGATATGATGGGCAGTTAGGATGATAAGCTATACATATTTTTCCTAGCCCCTAATGTCATTGTATAAAGGAGGAACTCTGTGTGTCATTGGAAAAAATGAGAAGCATAGAATCACTGGTCAGTTCGTAATCAGATGTATGGATTGTGAGTTGGGGTGGGGGTGTCGGGTGAGGCTGGGGACCTGGGAGTTTGTACGTGTGGAAGTTGAAAGCAGTCTAGAAGGGCTATTGCTAGTTTAGCTTCCTTAAAGTGAAAGAACCGCAGGTTAGCCCGATTCCTTGGACAGTGGGACATTCTACTCTTAGGGTACTCCTGTGCTGGGTCTGTGCTCTCTGGGAGAGGAATCTTGGAGTGACCCTTTTGACCCAGCAGTATGGAGTGGGCTGAGAGAGAACATGAAAAAATTAGGGCTGATGGCAATGATTCTAAACCTAAATTCTAATTGAAGGAGGGTTTGCAATGTTCTTGTTGCCTCTGGACAGATGCTGCAAATGGCTGTTTTGCAAATCAAAACATAATCTTTCTGTTGAGACACACATACACACACACACACACACACACACACACACACACACACACACACAATACCACAACCCACCCACTGTGAAGGAGACTGCTGCTGGACGGCACATTCTTGCCCTTGAGGCATGGTGTGGTCAATGACTTTCATTTTTCTTCTGGCTGAGGAGATGGACCAGTTAGTAGAGTATAGGAAGTTCAGAGTTTGATTCCATCACTCCATAAACTGGGTGTGATGCTGTGATCTTGTAATCCCAGCATTCAGGAAGCAGAGGCCAGAGGCCACCTTTGGTAAAACTGTGCTGAGATAGAGAGAAGAAACCCCCCCCCCCCCCCAAGACAGGGTTTCTCACTTTGTAGGCCAGGCTAGCCTTGAACTCACAGAGATCCACCTGCCTTTGTTAAAGGTGTGTGCCACCATCCCTTGGCTAAGAAACTTTTTAATATTTTAGAAAACTATATTAGAGCTGGGCCATGGTGGATTCTTTAGTCCTAGCACTCAGAGGCAGAGGAAGGCAGATCTCTGAGTTTGAGGCCAGCCTGGTCTACTGAGTGAGTTTGGGATCAGCCAGAACTACACAGAGAAACCCTGTCTCAAGAAATAAAACATAAAATAGAAACCATATTTTAGATAAATGACAAATCATTCAGTGTGTTTGAATTTATGTTCCTTGTATTTAAACATGCCCGAATAGTAAATATAATTTTACATGGTAAGTTAGAATTTTTCATTGTTCAAGATGACTGTATCATGTAACTTTCTCAAGATAATAGTAATACTATTTTATTGTTGAGTTTTATAGTGTTTCTAAACACCAGACAACATTTAATCTTTACAAAGCATTATGGGGTAGATGCAATTATTGCCATCATTTTACATATGAGAAAATGAAAAGGTAGAGTGTTTATAGTTATCTGTGTGAGGCCACATGGTCAGCTCGTGACTGAGCTGAGATCCCAGGACGGTCAGGGAGTTCAAACAATCAAATCTCTATCAGTGGGAACCCTAACAGGTGCTTAGAGTGGCCAAAGGCCATCCATGCCTTTAAACAGTCAGCAAGCAAGACTTTAGTATGAGAAAGCAAATAGTAAGGCTTTTCATCACCTGTGCTCTGAAGCATTCCTAGAGACAAAAGTCAGCAGTCTTTTCTTCTGGCTGGAACATTAAAAGGGTTTCTGACTGACCCGGCTTTCTTCTGGGTAGTGCAGAGTGAGGGTGTTGCTCCATAGAGTGTCCTGGAGTCACCGGGAAGACATGCATAGCAACTTTGGGTGGCCAGGTTTTGAAAGAATTTTTCTTTTCTGACAATCCTTTTCTTGAAGCTTCTGAATTATGCACAGGCCTTCATTTCAGGCCTAAGGGTTGTGTTCATGAATCCCTAGGGGAGTTCTTAACAGAAGAGCATCTCCAAGCACCCCCAAGATTGAAGGGCTGGAGAGACAGCTCAGGTTAAGAGCACTGCCTGCTTTTCCAGGTGACCCTGGTTCCATTCTCAGAACCGACATGGCAGCTCACAACTGTCCACTTCCAGCGGATCTAATGCCTTTTCTGGCCTCCTCTGGCACCAAGTACACACACACACACACACACACACACACACACACACACACACACACACAGAGAGAGAGAGAGAGAGAGAGAGAGAGAGAGAGAGAGAGAGAGAGAGAGATAGAGAGAGAGATTGAGAGATTGAGAGATTAGAGAGTACTTCAAGTAGTTGGGGTAGGCACAGATAGCTCAGGATTCGACCACAGATGAGCTATTGAGTTGCCTGTGAGGAAATGTGTTCTTTTTCTCCTGATGAACAACCACCAGCCCTCTCCTGAGAATTCTGAAATGGGAGTCAGATTGGAATTCCCCAGAGTTCTGGGTGTTTCCTGGGTATTTAATCCGGGTCTGAAGAAGGCCCAGTGACTTCTGCCTTCTACATACTACTAATATCCAAGGCTCATCATGTCATATAGTTTGGAATTAACATCTTATCGTGGGTGATCCTGAATGCGGGAGAAAGAGAGAGAGGTCTTTGTACTATTCCCATGTTTATTGGTTATAAAATGATTATATGATTGAGTTGCTGGGAACTTTGCTACTGTAAAAGGTCACATGTGATGCAAGGTTGTGTCAACTCTGACCATCATATTTCTATTTCTGTTCATTACTCCTGTGTTTGGAAGTGCCTGTTGGCTGTGTGTGCATGGCTTCTGTAACAGCAATTTTTTTTTTCTATTTTATTCTTTGGTAAATTGTGTCTTAATAATACTGTAGACTCAGAAATAGTGAGGAGTTAAGTTGGTAGGATGTTTTCCCTCTTATACATTCATTTTATTGGAAAATATTTTTGGAAAGATCTAGACAGCTTCTTTCATAAGGTCCAGTTATGAAGAAGATTTCATCTTTTATGGTAAAGTGATAAACTGATTTTCTTTTGTTTACCCAGCGCTGGGTCCAAACCCAGGACCTTGTGCTTTCTATAAAAATTTCTACTATTGAGCTAAATTCCAGCTTCATAAACAGGGGTTTTGTTCTTGTTTTGAGTTGTAGAGCAATTCAGTTGCAAGAAAAACCACACACATATTTGGGTTATAACTTATTATATAAGCATGTTTTCTTTAAAAGATTCAACTTGGGGCCTTGAGATGGCTTAATAGGTGGAGGTGCTTGCTGCTAAGCCTCACTACCTGAGTTCAAATCCTCAGAAACCACAAGGTAGAAGGAGAAAACTGATTCCTGAAAGTTAGCCTCTTACATGCATGGGGGGGAGGGAGATCCAATCTAATCATGAAGAAAACATGAAGAACCATAGTCTTTTTTTGATATTAGAGGGAGTAGAAGACTTAGTAATGTAGTAAGTGTATATTGAGGGTGGGAACTCCTTTGGTTTGAGAGGTTTGTTAAACTGAAAACACTAGAGGAAACCAGTTTTATTATGTTGTTAAGAAAATCTTAAGTTGTTGAAAGATACAGATCTAGGAAATAACTTGCTTCTGGGGATATAGCTCAGTTGGTAGATTCATAGAGCCCTAGATTTGATCCTTGATGTATAAGCTGAGGAGATAGGGGCTAAAGAATCACAACCTCAGGGTCACCCTTGGCTACACAGAACATCTTAATTCAAAGAGGCTAGCCTGAACTAATACATGAGACCTTGTTACAAAAAAACAGTAAAGGACAGTACAAAAGTCTCTTCAACCTTTTGGAGCCAAGAAGTTAAGGATTTTAGGAGTATTGCCAAAATAGAGTTCGGAGTAGATTTAAGACATTCTAGCTTTTCCTGTATCAATATCTTCTCCTCTGACCCCTCCTCTTCACTTAATGTGCCCTCTGTACTCCACAGGTCAGTCAGTGCTCACCCATCCCAATGGTAAGGGCCAGAGTGGGCATGGCAGTGTGTGGCCTAAGACTTTACTAATCAGGAAGTTTGAATACCTGGGCAGGTACAGGGAGTATTCACGTATCCTTCCCATAGGTAGAAAGGATTAAAGGGTCCAAGTGAAAGAAAGCCAGTCCAGAGCGGATTCCTTTCTGGTGAATGTCCAATAACATGAGTAGGCTCTTTGTGTTCATTTCTCTTTGTATCTTTTATAGTTATATTGATTCCCTCTTTCCTCCAGTGTTTTGCCCTTGATGATAAGTATATACTTACTGTGTACTGTTTATAGATGAAAATCAATGCTAACTAGAGTTTTGAGGTTTGATAAATGAGTCTACTGAGTGTCTTAATGCTGCTCATCAATAATTTGGTAGAAAGACAATATCAAGTTAGTATATAATTGATCCCGTAACTTGATATCAAGTTAGTGTTTATAACCTTTGTGAACAAACCAGAAATTCTCAGGTTCTGTCGTTCCCCCACTGGAGAGCTCGCTCAGATTTTATTATTATTTTTCAAATCTTGCAAAGCCCCTATTTTCTGCCGCTTTTCCATAGGTTTAGTTCACTGTGGCACTCATTTGGCCCAGGGCATATTTTTAAAGAGTGGCCCAGTTCTTACAGAGTTTTATTATCGGGTCATTGAGGTGTTAGCCGTGAAAAACAGTGCATAAAATCCCAGTGATGTGTTTTAGCAGTGGTTGGCATGTAAGTGAATTAATATCAGAAAGAAAACAGTAATGGCAGTTTTCTTCACCTCCCCACCATGTGTGTGTGTGTGGGTGGGTGGTTTTGGTAAAGACAAGGTCTCATATATATATATAGTTTATACTGGCCTCAAACTTGCTATGTACCTGAGGCTGGCCTTGAACCCCTGACTATTCAGCCCTCCTTCAACCTCAGCTTACAGAGTGCTGTGTGGCTCAGGCTGGTCTCTTTCTTTTCTTTTCATTTTTAGACCTAGCTGGCTTTGAACTCACACAAATGTAAAAGAGTGTGTGCCACCACATTCCCATCCCTTTTTTTTTTCTTTTTAAAGTATTTTATTATGGCATTTTTATACATGTGTATCATTGGAATCAACTTACGTTCTATTATTCATTTTGTGTGTATGCATTCATGTGCCACAGGATGTGAGTGGAAGTTGTGTTCTCTCCTTCCACCATGTGGGACCCTGGGTGGGGGGGGCAAGAGGTGTCAAGCTCAGGTCTTCAGGCTTGGCTGGAGGAAGTACCCTTACCTGCTGAGCCACCATACCTCACAGACCTCTTTATCTCCTTCTTAAGGAGCCATTTAAACCCAAGATTATTATCAGTGGGAAAAAGCCTGAAAAATCTCTCACTGTTTAGTCCATCAAAACCAGCCTTTAGGAGTTCAGCAGACTTTGAATAGGAGCAGCCAATTGCACTGCGCAAGGGAAGTAAAAGTCGGTGGTTGTTCCTGACCCATGAGAAGGAAAACTGTCAGTAAGTCACAGTGAATGTGAAAGTTGAAACTGGAGGTATGGAAGAGAAGCTTTTATTGATAGCTATAATTTTTTATGTGTGTGAATTTGCTGCCTTCCATTGGCAAGTAGCTAATGTTTTGAGAATGACCCGCCTACCCAACTTGGAAATGGCAGAGATCTAACTCATACTGCATTTTTTTTTTTCATTTTACATTTGAAAAAATATTGGGGCTTAATATAGGGATCATGGTGATAGCCGAGGGGGGTCCTGTCTAGAAACTTGAGTCTCACACTTCTGAGTCTGGTGCTTGTCCAATCACTCCATGACTTTTCATAATTTCATAGAGATCATTTCTCTGTGAGGTTTATATTTGACATTTACAAAGTTTTAAAATGTGTTCTATGGTTAACACCGTGCTGAGAGTTTATATCCTTATCCACAGGCAAGAGGCAAAGTGAGAAAAAGTGGGCCTGGTATGAGCTTTTGAAACCCCAAAGCCCACCTGCCCACCCCACCCCCAGTGACACACCTCCTTCAACAAAGCATATCCCCCAACTGAGAACCAGTCATATGAGCCTATAGGGGGGGCATTCTCATCGAAACCACCACTGGGACTATTACTGTGCACTGGGAGCCACAGCCACCAGGAAGAAGAGTGGAAGGAAGGGAACTCTGATAGAGAACAGGTAACTCCGGCCGGGAGGTTAGGGAAAGCGTCAAAGTGGAGGTGAGCTGAAAAAGCGCAAGGTCGGGGATGAACTGGTTAGGAAGCTGAGGGCAGGGACCTGGAAAGCAGTGGTTCTGGGACTATCCTTGCTGGGGCTGGGAATGCCCAAAAATTGTTTCCTAGTTCCTTGCTATTTTCCCTAAGCGAACTCTTTTCCTTTGAAGCTATGCCTAAGTGTGTGACTCAGACTCCAGCCCAGGTACTAATCGCATACTGGGGATGAATGAAAAGGGGATAGGAAGGAAAGGACATGACTGCTTTCTGGGGAGTCAGAGGCAGGTGGATCTCTGGGAGTTCGAGGCCAGCCTGGTCTAGAAAGTGAGTTCCAGGACAGCCAGGGCTGTTACGCAGAGAAGCCCAGTTTTGAAAAAACAAAACCAAAATGAAACAAGCAAGAAAGGGGGAGGGAGCACAGCCAGACACATCTGGGAAAGTCCAGAGTGGAGGGGGTGGGCGCAGAGCCAGACCAAGAGCCAAGAAGGTCAAGTGTTAACAGAAGGGGCAGGTAATCAAAATGGCTGGATTAAATAGGGAAGGGCAGCTAGGGGAGGGGAGGCTAATCCGAGGGTGAAGTTTAGGGTAGGGGGTGGGGGTGTGCCAGCCAAATCCTGTAACAGGTAGGGTCTGAGGGATGCTGGGAGAACCTGCAGCCAGTTCCATTTTGATATGTTAAATAGGCACCTTAACCATCTGTCCCAGGTTTGAGACCTAACAGTAAATAACTTTGGAGCTAGATCTCTGCATTTTCTTGGTGGAAATGGATTATGTTTCTTCTCTAATTTTAGCGTATCACCTAATGTTTTTAGGGTACTCACTCGGAAGAGAAGTTGTTCCGAGAACCTTATAGGCCATTGAGGATGGACCCCTTTCTAAAGGAATCCACTCCGGGTTCTGGGTGGGGACATGACATTCTGATCTCCAAAAATCAGAACATCAAATACTGTTATCTCTTAAGAGTTAATCCAGGCTGTGTATCCTTTAATCCCAGCACTCCGAGTGCAGAGAAAAGATGAATCTGAGTTTGAGGCAGTTGACATTAAATCCCTGTGCCAGCAGAGTTAATCCCGCATGGCCTGTCAATCACCTGGCTAAGAGACCACCCTAGAGGCAAGCAGTCTTCTGAGGAGATGAGAGAAATATTTCCCTAATGAAGTAAGATGCTTTTCCAAAAACCCTACCCTCCATGTGTCAGGTACAGATCCACTGCCCTGTATCTGTTATGTCTAACTGAACTTTGAAGCTATACTTTATGGGTAGCAATACAGCTTATGTATTAAATAGCAGAATATACTGATGTGATATAGTTTTAAATAGAAGGGGAAGTTTCAGGTTACTAACCCCTATGGCTTTTCTCCATCCTGACTCCCTCTGTCTTCTGTCTCCTTCTGTCGTATGCCAGCAAAGCCTAAGTGTTTCTCTGGCACTTCAGGCTTTCTCTGAATCTACTCCTCTTTAGTTTTATGGCTACTTACAAATAGACATAGTTTGCTCTCTTTCTCTTTTCCATTTTTCCTTCACAAGGCAGTGGCCACTATTCGTAGCTTTCCTGCCCTGTTGTGTTTTTTTTCTCAAACTATTAATAAAATGGTCTTTGAGCACCCTACTGAGTCTAGTTTTTAAATATTTTTTAAAGATTTATTTTAATTTCTCTTTCTGTGTGTGTGTATTTGTGCTTCAGAGACGGGAAGTGGGTATTGGATCTCTTGGAGCTAGAGTTACAGGTAGTTGGGAGCCAGTTTATGTGAGTGCTGGGAACCAAACTTGGGTCCTCTGGGAAAGCAGTGTGTGAGCTTTACTGCTGAGCCGTTTCTCCAGCCTGAACCTATTTTGAAATTCATTTACCAGCAAGATTAAGAACCCAAAGTGCTATGGGACTATGCTTTTGTAAATATTTGTCACTGTAAATATTGGTTTAATAAAACACTGATTAGTCAAGTAGCTAGACAGGAAGCAGAGGCGAGGCAAACCAGACAGCTACACTGAGCCAAAAGGTACCAAGCCATGTGGCTAAACATATATAGAATCATGGGGTTTAAGAGTAAGAGTTAGCAAGTAATAAGTCTCATCCACAGGCCAAACAGCTTGTAATTAATATAAGCCTCTGTATGTTTATTCGAGACTAAGAGGCTTGAGGGACTGTGGGCCCAGATCTCGGGGCTATGCTGGGCCAGAAACTACTCACTACACCAAAGAGGACCAGGCAGCACCTAAGAATCGGCTAATGAGCTTGTTAAAAATAAAAACAAAAACAAACACAAAATTCTGTGTCTTAACTCTGGAGTTTCTGAATTAAAAAAATTTTTTTACATACGAACAAGTTCCCAGATCATGCTGAGGTTGATAGCCAGGGAAACTCACCCTGTTTGTGTTCAGCTTTTGTTGGCAGATGTCCCACGGTTCTGGCCTCTGATCAACAACTTGGGGTCCTCATTGCAATTTGGGATTCATTGTCACAGTTTTCCACAATGGCCTTTCAAGACTTCCTTGTAGAGACTACACAGGCCTGCTACACCTTGGTTGTCCTTGGTAGCTCTAGAACCCTGGGACAGGACTCTAGAACTCTCCATTTAAGTCAGAGTGGAGCCTGGCCCCTTTACACTGTGGTTGCTACAACGTCTGTGTGCTGACTTGGGAACCACTTGACTACAGCTGCTTTTGAAGATCAGGGAATGCCTTAGCCCTTCTGACCTGAGCTCTCTCTTCTCAAATAAATTTGTGCTCCTGAAGTTGGATCTTTGATCTGTGAGGCCTTGCCTGTTTTCCTGGTGTGGAGAGAAAGTGACCATTTCTCTTAATGGTCACCACTGTGTTTGGAGCACATGCCCTCCCTGGGTATACTTTGAGTTCATTTCTTCATAAACTGCACATTCTTTATATCTGTTTGTCATACTCGTTCCTTTGCACTGCAGGCCTGGGTAAAAGCAGTAAATAATGCTACTTTAGATGGAATGTTATCCAGTCTTAACTTTTCCTTTGCCGTGTGAATGAAGGAATTCCCGAAAGGAGCCTGTGTCCACAGTAACTGGCTGATTAGAATCTCAGAACTGTGGAGGGATTGGAATGTTGCCGGCCCAGGGGCTAGTACCTTACTCCAGGCCAAATCCTGGCCCTCTGGAAAGACACAACTTTTTGTCTTCTTGTGTTGGAAAAACAATACAAAACCAAACCCAAAAAGCCTTTTAGAATCTATTTACTTAGCAGGCAACTAACTTCTGCCAATCCAGAAGCTAAGAATGCCAGTCAGATAGTATTTGCGCCTGTAAAAAAGCTTCCCCCGTCCCACACTCACCTCTGATTTACCTGCCAAATGTTTTAAGCTTGCCTTGACTTAATGACTTTCTCTGTTCTGTAAAAATATAAAAACTTCGGGAAACTTCTTTCACAAGGAACATGGATATGGGGGCACCTAAGTCTGGGCCATGGTCCCTTACCAACCTTTAGAGGAAAGCTGTGGTTTTTATCCGTCAATCATCACATTCCAGCCTGTAACCAGGCTTCTGTCACAGCTCGTGTTGAGCCCTTAGTCTCTTCTGACACACATTTGCATAAAGAACACAGTAGAGGGGTGTGTGGTATATTTATTTTTGCAGTACCACAGATTGAACCCAGTTATTGCGTGCTAGGCAATTGCTCTACCACTGAGCTATATTCTCAGTGAGGAGAGGGCATTTAATGCAGGCGTCAGGGGGTGAGTAGGTGCTCAGCCTCTGGTGAGTGGCTGGTGGGGGAAAGAATTCATTTGTTTTCTGTTGCTTTAATAAAATACCCGAGTCTGGGTACTTGATAAGGAAAAGCGGGTTATTTGCCTCCTATTTTTATAGACTGAATGTTGAACATCAGGCACCTCTGGTGATCTTTGACTTTGTAAGATCACGTAAGAATTGGTTATGTGCCAAAGGAGCTGATGTGGGAGTGCCTCTCTTTGTAACAACCCACTTGAGAGAACTTGAGCCCTGCATTTATCCTATTGTGGGAGCAATGTCCGAATCCCTTTATTATCTTGAACTAAGCACCATCTGTTAAATGTTCTAACCACAATATAGCCTCCTTGAAGAACAAGATTTCAGCCCGTGACCTTTTGGGCAACATACTCAAACTATATTTAAATCATACCAGGGATTCGTAATGAGGAGAGAATTCTAAAGGGCCAGCTGAACCTCTGATGGATGGTAGGAATGGTAGGCTCTGCCCATGGCAAGACCTCTAGTGTGGGGATACAAGGTTGTTGATTCAGACATTATTCTATAGTTTATATTGAGTCATGGGACTATCTTGGAATTTAGCCATAGGCTTATCTCAGGCTTGCCAGACTAGAGGTTCTTCCATGCCCTGTAACTATTTAGTGAAAAGTACCCTAGTTCTTAAAGTGTACTCGTGTGTGGATAATACCATTTGAAATAGCTCCTCTAAAAGTTTTTCCTGCTTCTGATCTTAATGTGTATATAAGGCGACTTAAGGGCTTATACAAATTAATTCATTACTAGATGTTTCAAAAAATTTTAAAGTATGTAAGCTAGTAAGAGGACAGCCAGCTACAGTTCCAAAAGGCACATAAATAAATCAGTGTTTGTGTGTGTTTTCTGCCTCCCAAAATATATTCTATTGTGAGACTAGCAAGATGACCAAATGGGTAAAATTGATTGCTATACAGTCCTGATGACCTGAGTTTGATCCCCAGAAGCCTAACTTCTGTGGAAGAAGAGAACCAATTTCTAAAAGTTGTCCCCTGATCGCCACACATACCTCATAACCACACTTCCACACACATCACCCATACTAATAAACTGTATTAAAATGTAATATATTATTGAGCTTATTCTTTTTGGTGATGAGAGTTGAGTGCGGTGCCTCCCTGATGAGCCTAATTGAGGTGAGTGGCCCAGCATTATGACGTAGCTTTAGGCTACTACTGACCTTTGCTGATACCCAAGAAACTATTCTAGTATCGGTATGAAATTTTGTGTGGATGAAGCCCACCCTACAATATGAGTCTTTTGTCCAGAACACGCCCGCTCTGTATACTACCCACCCTTTGCCACTGAATAGTCACATAGACTGTTTAATTGTTGTAATATTTCAGTACTGTGTTCAATACTCTGAATGGTACTCAGTTTAAAATTTATGACTTACTTCTGCAATTTTTCATTTTCTGTTTTTGGATCACAGTTGGCATGGATAACTAGAATCATAGAAAGCAAAATCACAAATAAAAAGAGACAACTATAGTACAAAAATAGGTGCTAAAGACCTTGTTCTAATATGGAAAATTCATAAAATATTAAGGATGTACTTGGTCAGTGTTCTAGCATTGTGAAGAGACTGACCATGGCGACTCTTAGAAAGGAAAGCATTTAATTGGGGGCTGGCTTACAGGTTCAGATATATAGTCCGTTGTCATCATGGCATGGCGCATGGTGACACGTAGGCAGACATGGTGCTGCAGAGGTAGCTGAGAGCACTACAAATGGATCAGCAGGAAGAGAGAGACACTGAGTCTGACTTGGACATTTGAAACCCCAAAGCCCACCCCCAGTGGCACACTTCCTCCAACAAGGCCATATCTCTTAATCCCTGTCAAGTAGCCCCTCTCCCTAATGACCAAGCATTCAAATATATGAGTATATGAGGGACATTTGTAATCAAACTACCATAACATGGGAATAGGGTGAGAATAGGGAGGTATATATTCAGCCACTCGTTAATTAACTTTTTCTCCCACTCATTAGTTAATGAGAAACCTTCTATCTGTCTGTCTGTCTGTCTATCTATCTATCTATCTATCTATCTATCTATCTATCTATCTATCTATCTATCTATCTCAGGCAACGGGGTATGAAGTGAGACATAGGTAAAGAGTTTCCCATAGTTCAGGTTGTCTTCAACTTTCTGTATAGACTTCCTGGTTGATCTTGACTCCTGGGCTCCTTGCCGCCAGCTTCCCAGTGTTAGGATTACAGGTGTGTGCCAGTATGACTAACATTTTTAGTACAGCATGTTTGCTTGACTTTGTTGGTCATTGTTGTTAATTTCCTATTGTGAGCCTTAGTCACAGTCTCTGTTCTATTGCTGTGAAGAGACACTGATTAAGGCAACTCTTATAAAGGAAAACATTTAATTAGGGGCTTGCTTACAGTTTCAAAGTCCATTATTGTCACAGTGGGGAACATGGGAACATGGAGGCAGACATGGTGCTGGATGAATAGCTGAGCGTTCTACATCCTGATCTGTTGGGGAGAGGCTGTGCCTGGCACGGACTTTTGAGAGCCTCAAGCCCATTCATTGCCAGTGACACACTTCTCCAATAAGGCCACACCTCCTATTCCTCAAATAGTGCCTCTCCCTGGTGACCAAAGATTCAAGTATGTGAGTCTATGGGGGCCATTCTTATCCAAACCATCACATTGTGCCTACCCTATAAATTAAACTTTCAGCAAAAGTTGTATAGGAAAATCATAATATACATTAGGTGGTTCAGTGCTTCTCACAATTTCTGGCACCTGCTGGGTCCTGGTGCATAACTTCCAAGATGAGGGAACTGTTAAGACTGTTAAGCCCACATCAGGGCTTTATTGCCAGGCAGTCCTGAGGGCTACTCTAACATTTCCCCAATAACTGAGGAACTTGAATTCACAATAGTCAAGACCACTGCCATTTTTATCTATTCTCAACCAACTCCAAATATGAATAACTTAATATGTGGTTAATAGTGGTTAACCTGTAAGAGATGATACTTGCATGTGAGACTGATTTTACATTTAAAATAAGTGGATACTTGATTTAAATGTGTTATTATTGTGTTGAAAGAATCCAAACTGAAAGTGGCCGGGGGAGTAGCTTACAATAATGCTTAAAAAATGTTTATTAATATACTAGTTTGCTACAATTCATTTTCCTGCTGAAAATGAATGGAGGGCCAAGAATTTCTTTACTCTGTATCTTCCTGTGGAAATAAATGTATTATGCTATAGGAGACAGAGGCTTAATTGAGATTTAAAAAAGATTTATTTATTTTTATGTGCATTGGTGTTTTGCCTGCATGTATGTCTGTGTGAGAGTGTCAGAAGCCCTGGAACTGGAGTTGCAGACAGTTGTGAGCTACCATGTGGGTATTGGAAATTGAACTCAGTCCTCTGGTAGAGCATTGAGTGTTCCTAACCACTGAGCCGTCTCTCCAGCCCTAGTTGAAATATAGTTACAAGGTTAATATTGCCAGTGAGGTTAGAATACTTTAAAAGGGAGAATGGAACATAGCATGATTTTTCTTTTTAGTTACTTATGTTACTTTATTTTGTGTGTTCACGTGTGTATGTGTTCGTGCCGTATTCCTATACATGTTGGGGTTAGATCACAATGACAGTCAGTTTCTCCTTCTAACATGCAGGTCCTGGGGACTGAACTCTGGTCATCAGGCTTAGCAGCAAACATATTTACTCACTGGTCCAATTTTCTAGTAATTAAGAGGGATGACTGCATTTTGAAGCAGTATTCGAAGGGAACATATACTCATTTTGTGTAGAAAACCAAGTGAATGTTAAGTATCAGTGAAGATATCCTGTGTGGCTTCATATCCTGGACACATGAGAAGGGGACGTCTGGCCATTCCTGTTCATTTAATCTAATAAGGACATCGAGACACACTGGAAACTTCCTAATGCACATGTTCACTCCACTCTGCTGTGGACCTGGACACTGAAGTAGAGTGTCACAAACCCAGGAAACGGGGCTTTCCAGGGAAATTAGAGGTTTTATATTAACTGCTCACTGTCACAGTCTTTACATAGTCTCCGAGTTTGAGGCCAGCCTGGTCTACATACTGAGTTCCAGCCCAGGTCAAGCTATGTAGAAAGATCGTGTCTCAACAAACAAACAAAAAAGTTAACATAGATGGTCAATTTTCAAATCTTTTCTTTGCTGCATACTTAATAACATTTCTTCTTCTCCAACTGTGTCTCCCATCTCCACCACCTCTCTGTCCCTGTGGGCAGAGACTTTATATTTTTACTAGGATCCTACTGATTTATTTCTTTGAGATGGTTTGATGTAGCTCAGGCTGGCCTCAAATCTATATTGTTGAGGACGATCTTGAATTTCGTGTTAACCAGAATCATTAAGGTCAGACTCTGAGCCTAGGCAGCCCCAACAAACTAGACCAGGCCACACATTTTTAATAGTTCTATTTAACAAAAGAAAAATGAAAGCAAATAATAATTAAGGGCAGAAAAATAAGATCTATTCAATGTGGTCACACTGGGAAGAGGAACAGGGATGTTTAGTTATCCCCAGGTCCAACTTTGAGGTCCTAGCAGATCTAGGTTTACATAGATGTTTACATAGTATGCATTGTCAAGAAGTCCCAGTCAAGATGTAATCCCGTCCGGTATCATTGTCTTCTGCAAGGTGAGTTATCAGAACTGCGCGATGTCTCTTCCAGGGCTCTGACTAACAGCAGGCTCCCAGCCTTTTCCTCCAGGGCCGTGACTAGCACCAGCCTTTTCCCAGTAGGAGATTTCTAGGGAACTTCCAAAATCCTGGGGTCCATTGTATTAGTAGACTGGCAACTAAAGGGAGAGATAGAGCTTGTCTTAGATGTCCTTCATCTTCATTCCTGCCAGCATGGTCAGTTTCTAATTCTCCTGCCTACATTTGTGTGCTATTGCCATGCCCATCACAGAGCATGTGACCCCTTTATGACAGGTTTATCATGGCATAATGTTTTCAAGTTTCATCCATGTTGTAGTATATGTTAATACTTATGTCTGTAATAATCCATTGGATGGCTGTACCACATTTTAAAAAAATGCATTTTTTCAGTCTGTTTGGAGTTTCCTCTTAAAATTATCATGTTAGAAGCATAGACTTTTTTTTGCATCTTTCTACAATGTCAGAATTAATTTAATAATAAATTCACAACCTATTTCAGTTTCATTGGTGACAATTTACCAAGTAGTCCTGATTCCTACAGGTAGCCAGCCTCTGGCAAACACAGACTCTTTCATTCCAATCTGAATCTCTAAAAGGACCCAAGCCATACACGTACTCGAGGCACGTACACACAGATTAAAGAGCACATAGTTTAAAGGGGCGTATTGGAGGCAGAGGCAGAGATGAAGGACTGAATCCACAGAACCAGTGGACAAAGGGATGGATGGATGAATGGATAGAGGCATTTCAAGAGAGCACCATTCTGAGCTAAAGCCCTAGGGACAGTTAGGAGTTCTCTGCCTTGTGATATCTTGAGTGTCCCAGAAAAGTGAAGATGACAGGTTGGTGTGGATGTTACCGCTGCAGCATGAGATACGCTTCTTGTGGGGTCTATGTGAGAATTCTGCTCTCTTCATTGATCTGATGTGGTCATTAAGGATATGAACTAGGTATCTTTGTCGATTTGTTTCTCTCTGTGTCTGTCTGTCTGTCGCACACACACACTTTTTTAAAAACAAAGTAAGTTTAAGTTTTTAAATTTTATTTTACGAGTGAATATTTTGCTGGCGTGTATGTGTATACACCACGTGCATGCCTGGTACCTGTGGAGGTAAGAAGAGGATATTGGATCCCCTAGAACTGGAGTTTCAGATAGCTGTGAGCTACTATATGGGTGCTGGGAACAGAACCTCTGTATTCTGCAAGAGCAAGTGCTTTTTAAGCTGCTGAGTCATCTCTTCAGCCTCTAAATATGACTTTAATATGCCCTTGTGCCTGTGTGTGCCCAGTCTACTTTGATAAGTTTGTAGGTGTTAACTTCTTTATTTGCGTAAATAAGTCATCAGCTCATGCCCCATGGTTCGTGCAAAACAGGCGGTGTGCATAAACCTTTCTTTCTCTGTGCCTGTATTCAAATGAAGGCAGCGAAGTCGTTGCCTTCTGTTTTATGCAGTGAGCTGTGCAATCCTAATGAGTGATGCTGTTAGGAACATTTATTAATGCTTTGAGGAAAATGCATATTTTTTCTTTCTTCTTTCCTCCCTTCCTCCCTTCCTCCCTTCCTCCCTTCCTTCTTCCTTCCTTCTTTCCTTCCTTCCTTCCATCCTTCATTCCCCCTTCCCTCCCTTCTTCCTTCCCTCCTCCCTCCCTCCCTTCTTTCTTCTTTCTTTCTTTCTTTCTTTCTTTCTTTCTTTCTTTCTTTCTTTCTTTCTTTCTTTCTTTCTTTCTTTCTTTCTTATTTATTTATTTATTTATTTATTTATTTATTTATTTATTTATTTATTTATTTATTTATTTATTTATTTATTTATTCTTTTTCTGGTTCTTTGAGACAGGGTTTCTCTGTGTAGCCCTGGCTGTCCTGGAACTTGCTCTGTAGACCAGGCTGTCCTGGAACTCAATGGAGATCTCTGCCTCCCAAGTACTGGGATTAAAGGCATGTGCCGCCACCACCACATGGCTTTGTTTTCATTTCTTCATTTAAAATTTTACATGTGGGGGATTTTGCCTGCACATATGTCTGTGCACCCTGTTTGTGATGGCCCAGGGAGGTCAGAAGAGTGTTGGACCCCCTGAAGCTGGAGTTAGGGATAGTTGTGAACCACTATGTGAATACTGGGATATGACACTAGGTTCTCTGGAAAAGCAGCCACTGCTCTTACCTGCAAAGTTATCTCTACAGACCCTGCTTTGGTAATTACATTTCAAAGAACTGCCAGGCGTTTCTAAAGGTGCTGTATCTAGGAGCAATGTGAGAAGGTTTGTATTTTCCACATAATACATACTCACCAGTGTTTGTTATCTGTCTCTTTAGTTATGACCACTATGGCAGTTGTGAGATGGTGTGTCATTGTAGTGATGTTAAAAAGTTATTAATAGACTGTCTTTTAGATAAATTTTCATAGAAATCAAGCAGATGTGTAGAGTATTCCCTGTGTCTCCTCACTGGCACACTGCCCTATTATTAACATCTTATACTGCGTGCTATATTAGTTATGATTAATGAGCTCACATTGTTACATTACTAGAATGCACAGAGTACTTATTATTTCCTTTGTTTTACCTCTGGCCTTTATTCCAGAATCCCATTCTACATTTAACTCTCTGACCTTAGACTGTCTTTGGTGGTCTCATTCTCAGACTCACCTTGGTGATCTTGAGAATTCTGAGAAAGAGTGCTTAAGTTGCAGGATGCTCCTCTTTTGGAATTTATTTTATTTTTAAAAAAAGAATGTGGATTTTTTTTGTAATGAAATAACTGGGGTGGCATTGGTTTTTAGTATTAGAGCAACTCACATAGAGTTTAAAAATACATAATCAGAATTAGCAATCAGTAAGATATGGTTTGTAGAAAATTCTCAGGCCGTTGACAACATCAATTGCTTCTGAAAGATGAGCAGAAATTGAACTCTAGGTATATTTTTCTGGCAAGGGCTTGACTAGGTTGGAAGAGGACCAGAGTATGTCACAAAGTTTATCTTTGAGACAAGTGGAGGCAAAAGTGTAACAATGTTGTTTTGTATGTGTCAAGTCATGAAGTCAGGTGATTAACTCTAGACACATGAGAGCCACAGACTTACGTTAATTCTAGCATTCCTGCACCAATGCCTTGGGAGGAGGTGGGGGGGATCTGAGGCTATGGGAGATTGAACTATTTGGCCTGAGATATACAGCCTGACAAGAGTGGATCTGAGGTTTTTGCCACAGGCTCTGGAAGTTTATCTAAAACAAGAATTGATGGACTCAGGAAAGAGTCCTCATCTTAGTGAACCTTGGGATAGTATCTCCCTGTCTTGGGATAGTATCTTCCTGGTGTAGGGAAGTCAGCCCCTCCTGTTGGCTGCACATCTGTTGACTGCTAACCAAGGAGAAGCTAGCCAGCTTTGCCTGGGCCACAGCTGCATCATGTCTGACTGTGAACTAGTAACTCTGGCCACAGGTCTCCTGAAATACTCAGTAGTAAAAACCTGCTAATCAGTTATAAGTGAGCTTTGCCATAAACTAGTAAGTTTACAGTGGGTCTGTGGTTGTTTGATTTAGCAGTATGATTTTCATTTCCAGGCACAGCTGTATCTTTCAAGGAATTACAGTCGAGTTTACCCTTTCCATATTACAGTCCTTCAGATCATCAGCTCTGATGATCAAGGTAATTGGTTAACCACATAGCTTTGTATTTGGTATCTTTATGTGCCAGACGCTCAGTGTTTTACAAAATTCACGGAACGTAACCATTAACTGAAGAGAGAGGATCTGTCGGTCTGACATCATCCCAGAGGGTGAGGTCTTGAACCGAATAAAATGGAGAAAGTGATCCAAGCACATTTATTTTTCTCTGAGTCCTGTCTGCACATACAATGTGATCAGTCACCTTATGTTCTTGCCTCCGTACTGTCCCTGCCATGACGGAATGTACCTCACACTGGGCCAAAATAAACTTTCCCGTTGCTCTGGACCCAGCAGTTATTACATCTGCTTCATTCTTCACCACAAATTCATCACTTACTGATTTTATTCATTAAATCTTAGATTTCTTTTTCTAGTTGTGACCTCAACGGTCTGTCATTTAACCACCACACTGTTGCGTGTTCTAGCATCTGCTGTGCTGTTTGCTAATGTCCCTGTTCATTTTAAGGTTAATGATTGGGTATGTCTGCTGACTTGTTTATATACGTGCTTCGTATGCACCTGGCCCTTGAGATTCTTTAACTTGCTCTGAAAGCCATTCAGTTCACTTTCAACCATCTTCCTCTCAGAATGAAGGCCCACCCACTTAGCTAATAAAGTAACCGGGCCTGGAAGGCTCTTTGCAATCCACTTAGGATCCAAAGGTCAAAAAGAATAGGCAGATTTCCTAGATGCTTGTGAATAAGGAAAATATCTTTTGGTTTCAGCCAGCAATTTTAGAATTTTAGAATAAAATTATACTGCTCCTCTTGATATATATAACCTCAAAGAGGATGGCTCATTTTTCTCTTTCAAACACACTTCAGAAAACACTTTGATTCCCATGTTGTTCAGGATGGAATCTAATATTTGTTTCCACTAAATATTTCACTTTGCTAGATTCTGTTATAGGAATAAAAACATTGAAGATTTCAAAATGCTTATTTTACCCAGATTGTATCTAAAAGTAGAAGCGCGGTGTGTTGGTAACCATAGTCTTTAGATGCTTTAAGGGCTGTGCTAAAGCTGCCATAGCAACACTATTGGTTGGTAGGTTTTTACTTCTCTCATGCAAATGAGAAAACACAGAAAATTATGTGAATTGCCCAATGCACATTAAGTAGTCAGGGCAGAATCTGATCTGTTCCTGTCAAAGCTACGCAGTGTACTTAACCAGTTAATTTGCTCTTGGGGGAATCTTCTCTGGTAACCTCTGACCAGAGTTGCTTTTTGAGTGTTGCTCAGAGGAGCTGAGGTCTCCAGTGATTGGGGTAGAATTTAGGAATGCCCCAGATTTTCCAGCCATTTATTAGAGGGCGAAATTCAGCATTTCCGAATTTTGTTCCTGTTCAGATTCCTGGTTCCTGCCCTAAAACTTTCAGAGGAGAATCTTTGGGGTATAGGAATCTGCATATCATATCACCCCTGAGTCTGCTCTTAGGAATGATAGCTAATAGCAGGGTAGCAGGAATGATCTCTGGGCCTTATCCATTGAGAAGGATGGGGCATGGTAGTGTATGCCTTTAATCCCAGCACTTGGGAGGCAGACAGTCAGATCTCTGTGAGTTTGAGGCCAGCTGGTCTATAAAGTGAATTCCAGGACAGCCAAGGCAAGAAACACTGTTGTGAAAAACCAAAACAAACAAACAAAACCCCCACCAAAATGCCAAAATGGATAAGACAAAAAGGGCTTAGCTGGGTCCTAACTTCTAAGTTGTTTGGTTGTTTGCATGGTGAGGATTGATCCCAGGTCTTTGTCCATTACCCCAGCCCCAACCAGCCCTCCTATGTTTTATGTAATATGATGGAAGTGAAAAATCTGTTTAAGGAGAACTGTAAAAATATCACTGGTCCTCTCCCAAGACATCTTGTTCTGCTTTCACCTGCCAATCCTCCAAGTAATAGCTGTTCTGTCTTGTGTCTAGTCCAAGGCCTGAGTGATAAAATTAGCTGATTCTGCAATGAAACTGCCTAACTCTGTATGAACCCTCGATTGCTCCATTGCTACTAATATAGCAGTGTAGCTGATAGATTTATGACCTTACTGTACTGTAGGTCAGAAGTCTGGCTTACGTGCTACCAGGCAAAGTTAAGATATTGGGCAGAACTATATTTCTTTTGTAGTAAGAAGTTTTTGGCCTGGCTTGGCCCTGAGATCTGGACCAGCAGTCCCAAATAATCACACAAAGTCTTATATTAAATTACATGCTGTTTGGCCTATGTCTCAGGCGTGTTACTTGTTAACTCTTACTCTTAAACTAACCCATGATTAGCCACATGGCTTTGTACCTTTTCTCAGAGCAGCTTTCTCATCCTGCTTTCTTTCTGTCTCCCTAGCATCACTGTTCTGCTCTTTCTCTTCCCAGAATTTTCTTAGTCTGGTAGCCCCGCCCATATTTTCTGTCTGCCTTCTGGCCAATCAGTGTTTTACTGAACCAGGAGGAGGGACAATATTTACAATGTACAAGAGCATAATCCCACAGCATTCGACAGGGTCTAATGAAGGATCATTTCAGGGCTCATTTACAATATTGGATGAAGCTGCTTCCCTGATGTTCCCCTAGTTGCTGGATGTAAACTTGGGGGTTGTTCCCAGCATTGGAGGCCATCTGTGCTCCTTCACTCAGGTCTCCTTCCCTTCATATTCACAGTTAGGGACATCAGGTCAAGCTTCCACACTTGGATCTCTTTCCTCTGATTTAAAAGACACTTGGGCCTGCATAGATAACCCAGGGCATATTTTCCTCTCCCAAGACCCCCGCCCTTCACCAACAGTTGCAAAAGTCCCATGTGTATCTACAGATCCTAGGGGTTATGTTAGAGATTATCTTCAGGGTATTTTCTTGCCTAATATCGACACATCTCCTGCTTTTGACAAGAAAGACAGTAGTGATTATTGCTTCCAGCGGGCGATGTGCATTAATGCTCATTAAAGAAAAATAATGGGCTAGAGAGATGACTCTGTGGTGAAAAGCGCTTGTTGCTTTTGTAGATAATCTGGGTTCAATTCCCAGCACCCTCATGGCAGTCCACAACCATCTGTAACTCTAGTTCCGGATGATCTGACTCTGTCTGGTCAGCGTGGACACCAGGCATGCATGTGGTACATATGCATACATACAAGCAAAAAAAACCTCTTTATGTGAGATAAAAACAGGTAAATCTTAAACAAACAAGAAAATGTGATTTAGCTATATATTTTCTAAATTAAAATCATGTCTGGCCAGACTACGAAGCAAATAGTTTTAAGAGGTCTGTTTTGAGATTTAAAAGTCAGGCAAAGCCGCAACATCCCTTACCTAATGTGTAGGAAGGGGAGAGAGTTTACAGTGTGCCTGTTCCTTTGGTAGCTTAGGTTCAGGAAGAGCATTATGATTTGAAGTAGGCACACCCCTACAGGCAGTGTGCTTGCTTTCAGGTGTTTGTTGCATGCCATGGGCTCCCTGCCAATGCACCTTTGCTCATGTTCCTTACTCTGCCCTTCCTCTAGCTACCCATATGCATTATAGTCACAGTATGTTTGACACCTGCTTATCCTAAGGGACATTTTTTTCAGGTGTTAAAAAGTCATTTGTTTGTTTCCAATTGCTGAATTAAGATGATAAGAATCTCTGTGATCTGCCAGTTTTTCAAAGGCTGATTTTGACTTCTGTGTGATGTCTTCCTCCACCAGAGGAAGTTTTTGCTGCATCAGAGAAGTTTCTGCAATATATTGGATATAATAGATACTTAATAACCACTAGCTGAACTGAATGTAGTGTCAGATTAAAATAACTTTAAATAATGTTATCTATATTTCTAAGTTCTGCAAAATACATGTATTGTTTCCCTTTGCCTCCTCAATGTGCCATCATCCCTGGCTTGACTGGACATTGTTAACATTGACTCCGTCCTCAAATGGTTTGCTTGTGAACAGTTTAAGTTTTCTTAATATTGTATATATTATCAAATTAAAAAAAAAAAACTACTCAGGCTATGTTTTTGAAGAGCCACCAAGGACAGATACTTGGTTTTCTTCCATCACGGGATAGTGGTAGGGATATCGGAGATGAACAGTGTAAGAGATAAACATAGTTCCCTGCCACGGTGGTGACATCACAGAGAGTATAAACTGTCTTTTTGGAAGGGCACAATTTTTAGTTTTTAAATTTTATTATATATATTAACTTACTAGGCAAAATCACTTCATTGTGCTGATCTCATGAATAAAAACATCACACAGCTAGACTGAGGAAGCCATTGGAACACTTGCACAGTCTGAAACTCTGTACATGTCAGTAAACTTCTATAATGGCCGTTCTGAAGCCAGGGATCTTCATGGAAGGTTTTATACTTTTGCTAACAGTTACTTTTTTTTTTTTTTTTTTTTTTTGCACTGTAAAATCATAAAAAAGGGAAACTACTCTGACCAACTGAAGCTAGAAAAAGAGCTTTCTCTTGGTTAGGATCTCTTGCTGTGATAGAATCAACACTGTGACCAAAAGCAACTTGGGGAGGGAAAGGTTTGCTAGGTTCATAGCCCAAGTGACAGTCCACTGAGGGAATACTGAGGGAACTCAAACCAGACAGGAGCCTGGAGACCGAGCCAATGCTGAAGCCATGCCCAGCCTGGTTCTTATAGAACTCATCACCCACAGCGGACTGGGCCCTCCCACATCAATCGCTACTTAAGAAAATGCACCACAGGCTTGCTTGTCTAGAGCTTGCTCAGATGGAGGCCTCTTCTCAACCGGAGTAGATGAGGCTAGCCTGTGTCCGTTTACATAGAATTAGCCAGCACAGCTTATCTCCTCCTTCACAACTCATGTGGCCCTTACCCCTCCCTTCTGTCCCCATCACCACACCACCTAATATTACCCTTCCTGGGTCTCTTTTCTAAATGTTAGTGACATAGTGGAGTTTTTAGTGCAAGAATGCTTACCTCAGACTTTCTATCTATTGTTAGGTCTCAAAGGCAGGACAGATGGCTGAGGTGCCTGTTTAACATATCAAAGAGGATTGTGGCTTCAGTCTTCCTCATTTTCTACTCCCTGGTACCTGTTGGAGTCACCCTGGCTGGCACACCCCACCCCTATCCTAAGCCTCTCCTGCCGGGCTTCAGGCTTCACTTCTCTTTTTTCCTATAACCTACCTGCCCTCTGGGTTCTTGTGGTTTCTCTCTTGACCCCTCCTCTCCCCCCTCTCCTCTTGCTGTCTCACCCTTCCAACCTCTCTCTCTCTCTTATAGCTTGGCTCCGTCTCCTGGCCCTGTTCAGTTTGGACCCTTCGCCATGCCCATGGCTGTGCTTTCCTTCATGTCTACGATCAAGTTTTCTCCTCAGCTGTACCGTGGAGCAGTCATGCCCTCATATTTATTCACTTATGAATTTCCAAAGACAAAATCCTGAGTGCCTCTGCCCCAAACACTTTGAGCCGGTGTTGGAGAAGTACTGTTGAAGTTAATCTTACGTCCGTCCGAGAGCTATCCTGGAGCGGTGCTGGGCCACCCAAACAATATATTTCCTTCTATTTGTCACTTGGAATTCCACCCAACTCCTCTTACTCAGCTAACTTGTGGCCTTGTAGAAAAGAGTATCCCTTTATTTAAGTGCATGTGTATTTTCACAGAGACATACCATAGCAATAGTAGATTGTGCTCCTGTTAAGTGGCAGTTAGCTATGTTTTGACAGCTGTATACAGCCATAAAGTCACCACAGTCTGACACACAGTATTTGCATTGCTACTAAAAGTTGCCTCAATGCCCATTTGCATGTTATTCCTGGGCTACGATGCCTGAGTTCTGGCGAGGGCTGCTCTGCGCTGTCACCCCAGGTTAGTTCCCATGTCTAGAATTTCACATTCATATACACGAAATTCCACAAGTGGGTGTGATATGCACTTTTGTTAAGTTGCTTGTGATTTCGAATTTAATTTTTCTTTCAGTTTGCTAAGCTGTTCTCTTATGTTTATTTTTTTATGGAGGCATAATTAAAAAAATGCCTCAGACTTCCTCCTCAGTATGTGCTGTCACCACACCATAAATATTGATTGTAAAATTGATAAAGAAACTGTTCTTGGGCCTCTTCAAAAGTGGGCCTGGACTCTAACCTTTAAGGTTCTCCTAGCTTAACACTATACATGGCAAAATGTTTCCAGTTACTGTTTAAGGACAATGTTTATGTTTGTTTAAAATCAGTCCAGTGACTTTGGAGGTAGATTTTTTTTTTGTCTTAACACAATTTTTTAATTTTTGCTAGGAAACACAAATTAATGCTAATTGCTTAATGGTTTTCCAGATGATTAAAAAAGTGGCATTTGCAATTAAAGTGATAAAGGAGTATTTATAAAACTAATGTGGGAGTCACTCGGGACAGTTCCATTTCAAAGCTTGTGTGAACACACTCCGAGGGGAGATGAGATCTCACAATATATTTTGATCACTCTATAATAGATCAGACATGGTGATGATGTCTACAGTTTTACCTCTTGATTTTTTTTTTTTTTAATAGTTCCAAGCCACACCCGTGTTTCAGGTTGGCCTTTCTACCTAGGCCAAATTCTTTTGAGATTAAAATCTATAGTAGTAGGCAGAACATTTATTTCAGCCTGGAGTGAGTTGCTTGATTTCTTACACGGCCTTTTGCAGGTGGTTAGCCAAGGACAGGCACAACTCAGGGAGTTTGAGTTTTAAATCTTCTGGGTTTGTTTCTCTGGACCGCCAGCTGCCAGGTGCTAAGACCCTCAGAAGCAGGTATGTGTGCAGATTCTTCCCTTGGCCGGTGACAGTGATCCCAGAAAGGCTGCTGCTGTTTCCCTGCCATTGTTAATTTGAGCTAAGCTGCTTTACAGATTTTCTCACTATCCTTTTCTTTGTTCTGGGGTTACTTTGCATAATCAATACAAACAGTAGTTTTGGTGTGGTGGCCACACAATTCTTAATTGTATATTGCAAATTGATAAGAAAGGAGGCTTTGGTGTATGCAAAGCTGAATTTAAAAACTGCACCAAATTCTTGGGTAGACTTTGATTTTCTATTCAGGAATGGGTATTAAACTATTTGAGAAGGGCTCAGTATCCACTTGGTGTTGTACTGTTGCTTTGAAGCCTGATGCTTCCAGGCAGTGAAACTGCTCCTACAGTCTAGTGTTTTATTGTGGATAAGCAAAACTTTTTTTTTTTTTTTTTCCTGAAGATATTCTACAGTTATGTTTTTGTTTTTTAAAGCCGAGATCAGGGCATTGCTTAGTGATACAGTGCTGTGTCCGTGCATCTAGGGGAGAGAGTGTCTAGATTGCAATAAGTTCATTCTTCTCATTCTTGCGCTCTGGAGTCTTGAAGAGCCAGAATTAATAGGAGATAGTATTCTTGCTTAAGGATTTCACCATTGCATTGACTTGGGGACAACGATCTGTTTTTTAAAAAGAGTTTTCTTTTAAGCAGTTTCTTGTGAGCATGTTAACTTTCACTCTGGACATTTAAGATGGTTTGTGAGGGGCTGTTTTCTCGCTAAAGCAGAAATTGAGCAGTTCCAGTCCGTGTAAAGCTGAGACCGTCTTGAATGATGCATGTCAAGGAAACTCGGGAAAGTGATACAACTGGTGATTTGAATAGGTCCCAGTGCTAAAGAATTAAGGACTTGTGCATTCTCAAAATGGAGAAGCCTTTCCAGAAGTTAAGCAGGTTCTTCTGTGCAGTGACCTTGAACACTTACACCTCGGTATAAAGTTAGGACTCAACCTGTTCTGCTTTGGGAAGCAGGCAAACATTTAAAGCACTTCTGTATGAATTACAGTGTAGAGTTACTCTGTGGCTCTTCTGGGGGAAACAGACTCATTATGACAAGCTAGCCCTAGAAAGTGAATGCCATTGAACAATGTCACATAATTTAGAAAACAAAACAAAGCCAAGCCAAGCCTTCCTCAGAGCTTTCTTGGGAACCCAAATTGCTTTTCCTGTGTCATGTCCAGACTTCAACAAAGGCTGTATCCTTGTGCGTCTCCTTTCATGGTGCACAAGCCAGTTGCTCAATTGTGTTCTTGTGGAGCTGGGGATAATATTCCTTTATGATTCTCAGTTTAGATCACCTTACCACCCAAAGCATGATATTTGATGACCCTTATTAGGTTACTTTGCATAGCTACAAATGTTGTTCTCGGTGTAGCCTTATCAAGCCTTTTGAAAAAGCCCGCATCCTTACAGGCCCACAGTCCCTGCAGGAAAGGGTTCTGTTGCTGGGATCCTGGTAACAGGAGTCTGGGACAGCTCTGGGGTCAAAGGGTCTCTGAAAATGCACACATCTTCAGTGCTCAAGTATTCCACCGAGATCTGGCCTGGTTTTTTTCTTTTAAGTGCTGATTTCAATCTCAAACCCAGTGTTTCTGGACCTGAATTCTTAAAAGAATGGAAAAAGATAATGGCTATTTCTGATCACGCTCTTCTAAAAAGTCAAGGTTTCTATCCTTTCCTCTTCTAAATGTTTCGAATGCAGTTCTCATCCTCATGGGGCGGAAGAGTCCAGCAAATCACAGGAGGTAAATGGTTCAAGGATTCTTCTTTACCTGTTCACAAAGTTGGGAAGCTAAGCTTTTTTCTCCCCAAAGTCCCTCTTAATGACTCCCAGGCTACAAATGTTGCAATTTCTCAACTCCCCTCATCAGTAAAAACACTTCCAAGCCATAGGTTGTATAAAATGGCCTCATGCTTAAGGTACATGTAAAACACAAATGAATTTATGTTTAAGAACAAGAATTAGGATCTGGAGAAATGACTCAGTCATTAAGCACACACCTACTGCTCATGCACACACACACACATAGACACACATACATATGCAAACATGTAACAGGTTTCTGGCACTATCCAGCAGACCTGACAATATAAACATTCCAAAATTCAGAACAGTCTAGAATCTGAGACACTCAGGCATTTTTTTTTTTTTTTATAGAATGCCTAACCTGTATATATTTTAAATTTATTACTAAATTTATGTTCAGCTTAATGTGTTCTGGTGAGGTGGCTCAGTGGTTAAAGTGCTTGTCACCAAACCAGACATCCTGGGTTCACTCCCCAGGACCCGCACATGGAAGTAGAGAACTGACTTCTGCAAATTGTCCTCTGATCTGCACATGTGGGCTGTGGCCCATCTGTGCAAGCCCATAAAATAACTAAGTAAAATGTAATAGAGATATGATCTTAAAAATATATTGTTAATGATAAGGACTTTATAGTGTTCCTAACTAATACTTCATGGTACATATATACACAGGATAATGTTTATTGTCAATGGCTGAATTTAAAATATTTTGAATAGTCTTGATAATTTTGAAATTTTTGCCTAACACATAATCATAATTTGCTTTTGTTTCAATTCCTCCTACAGGGAAAGCTGTTCACTCATTTAGTGAAGGTAGTTTAGATATCATCTGGATTACACAATCTCTCCCTGGCACATATTTATATATAAATATAAATATGTATGTAAATATAAATATATATTATATATAAACTGCTGAATATTGCAAATACTGAAAATAAAAAAAAATGAGTGAATGATGAGCCACAGTACAACTTTTTTTCCCCAATTTTATTTAACGTGTGTGTGTATGTGTGTGTGTGTGTGTGTGTGTGTGTGTGTATACATATGTGTTCAGGGGCTCACAGAGGCCAGAAGAAGGCATCAGATTCTTTGGAGCTAGTTGTAAGAGGTTGCTAGCTGCCCTAAGTGGTACTTGTGATACTTAGAAGCCAAACACTAGTCTTCTGAAATAGCAGCAAGCCCTGAGCTGTCTCTCCCGCCCCCAGCCTTTTCATTATGGAATACATCCTCCACTCCTGGGATATCCCTCAGCTGTTTGCGTCATGAAATCACCTACCACTAGCACCAGGTTACTGGGCTGCTGAAAATGTACCTGTTAAATGTGCCTCCCTTCCCCTAGATGTTTTAATAGATGTTCTGATATGTACCTCTTGTACCCTGATAAGAGGCGGGGATTTTTGGTGGCCACGCTGTGTTCTTAGGAAACGCAAGAGTGATCCCAGCACTCTCATCCTGAAAAGAAGTCAGAGTAGATGAAGTTCAAGATGCTACTGTTGTTTGTTATTTCATCTGTTTGGGGAGAAGTGAAATGTTTAACCTGTGCCATTTACTGCTTTAATTCTTTATAGAAGCTACTTCTCAGCAGTGAGCATTGCTACGAGGGTAAGTTAATCAGTCTAAAGGAAAACACTGAATATGTTCAGGGATAAAGTGACACATTAAGATTGGCTTTTCAAGTTAAGACCTTAGAAATATTGGCTACACCCAAGTCAGAAATGTAGATGCCTCCCCTCTCACCATGGCCACTCAGCTTAAACATTGCCCGTTCAGGAAAATCATTGTCAGAACTCATGCTTGAAGTATTTGTTCAAGTTTCTTTCAGTGAAACTCCACTTGTACATTAGTCAACAGACTTGTTATTAGGGTTGCGTGTGAGCACATCTGCCACTCACGAAGCATGTCTGTTACTGATAATATCTTATGATAGGAAGTCTTGCTGATTAACTTTTCCATTTAAAATGTCGAAGAGGGGCTATGGGGATGGCTAAATGGGTAGAGCACTTGCTGCATATACACAAGGACCTAAATTATGATTCCAAGATTCATTCAAAACCCAGGCATGGGCTGTTCACACCGTGGAGGCAGAGGCAGGAGAATCCCTAGGGTTGTTGGCTAGCCAGCAAGTCCAAATCTGAGAGAGCAAGGTACCACGAGAAACCCTGCTTCAAAACAAACAAACAAAAACCCAGTGGAGTCTGATCAAAGGAGGCACTCACTGTTACCTCTCACCTTTACGTGTACATGCTTACACACATGTATGCACACAGGTATGCTCACCAGAATACATATGCACACACACACATAAACTGGGCTATACACATGAATAAGCATAGTTGGAGTTATTAGTTCAGAACCCATGGACCTGTAAAGAGTCTAAGAATGGGTTTGTGAGTGAGGTATATGTCCACAAACTCCCTGAATTTATGTGCAGAATTTGGACCAACATGTAATTATGTGTAACTTACTAAAAAGGCTAAAACATCAGGAGACTTTAAAAACTGGAGAGTGGTGAATGCAGGGATGTAGAGATAGGTAGAGTTCAAGGCCAATCTGGTCTATAGCTAGAGTTCTAAGACTGTCAGGGCTACACCGAGAAACACTGTCTTGAATAAACAGAATTAGTGCCATAGAGGAAGGTATGGGGCGTCTAAATTTATTTTTACTTTCCAATGTTTTCAGCTCTTAGTATTTCATGACTTTCCTATGAAAATCAGAAGTTGTACTAACAGTACTTGCTACAGTGCCCCAGCTCTCCCTTGCCTTATGCCTACTACTATATGCACCCTTGGAAGTGTTTGGCTTGTTGGTGATTATAACTCTTTACCGTTTAAAAATACCTGTCTCAGAAATTACCATGTGGCCCAAGCTGATCAGAAATTTGTGGTCCTCTTGCTTTGGTCCCACGGTTGCTGATTACAGTTGTATAACCACTTTGCCCAGTTCATTACTTATTTCTTGTTACATGTAATAAAAGTAATGTTTTAGTTTTTAGTAAAAAGGGAGAATTTAGCTTTAAATTATAATTGGTAAAGTAAAAAGAACTGTGTACAGAATTGTTTTGTAAACCTCTCTACCGAGTCATCTCATTTTACTGTTCACAAAAGAGGCTCAGATCTCGCTCTTGCATATCATGCAGAAAGCTGATTCCCTGTGTCCCCTGAGAACCCACAGCATGACTTCATTGCTCTTGGCCACACAAGAATCATGTGGTTTATTGAAAGGAGCATGGGACAAAGACTCAGGCACACTGAAAACAGCCCTGGCTTTGACACTTCCTACTATTTGACCAGCTCTGTAAGTTGACCTCTCTGGTACTGCCTCTTCTGTACAGATCAGGAATGGGTGGTTTATGAACATAGTTTATGTAATATAATAAGTGGCATTCATCCTGTTATACACACGTGCATACACATACGCACATATATCATGAAATTTCATTTTAGTTTGGCTTTCCCCGTAGGGCTATGTGAGAATCATACATATGAAAATATTTTATAAATTAGTAAACAATTAAGCATGATCCTTAAAATTCTTTTATTATCAAGCTTATTTTTGAGACACTATCTTAAGCCTTGTCCTTGAACTTGCTACATAGTTGAGGATGACTTTGAACTCCTGACCCTCCTGTCTTTAGCCCCCAAGTGTATGCCACCACGTCTGGTCAAATTTATCTTTCTCTTATAAAGTTTGTTATCATTATTAGCTAAGAAACATGAAAACCAAAACAGGCAAATATAGACAATAGTAAAAGGGCAAAAAGTCAGCATCAGAATAGGATTATTAAGATTGTCAGATGGTGGTATACAAATGACTGTTACTTAAAAAGTTAATGATGTAACAGATATCTTTAAAGACTCAAATAGGAATTCTAGAGATAAAAGTCACAGTAATAAAACTCGGGAGAAATTGAACAGCTGAGAAAGGGAAGCTTAGTAACCATTGACGTCACAGCTGCAGAAATTATCCACATTGAAACAGAGAAGAAAATTATAAAAATTTTAAATGTCATTACATATGTGGATAGTTTCACATGGTCTCATACATGTACTCAGCATCCTTCCAAGAAGAAGTAAAATGCTTGCAAGGATAAGAGCTGAAAAAAAAATATCAGGATGAAAACAGTAGACCCCAATAAAACTCAAAAGAACCCCAATAAAAAGATAGAGGAAAATATTATTAAGGCATACTATAATTAAAATAACATTAAGGCATATCGTAATTAAATTGCTTAAAACCAGTAGTAAGAAAAAAATTCTAAAATAACCCAATGAAAGAAAGGATATGTGATGTATAGAAGAAGAAAGGTAACAATGATATAGACTTCCTGTTGGGAAAAGTGCAGACAGCACATGCAGGAACATCGCTAATGGTATAGAAGACAAGTAGTCGACTCAGATCTAAGCCCAACAAAGACATGTTCCAAATAAGGATGAAACAGACATGGATATGAAATGTCTCTTCATAGCTTTAGGCTGTGAAGGAACAAAATACCATGGGAATAAAAGGGAGTGCAGAGTGTGGTGCTACATGGTGGCCACATACAATTGTTTATTGGTATTTTATTTTCTGGTTTTGCCAGACAGGGTTTCTCTATTATAGCCCTGGTCATCCTGGAACTTGCTCTGTAGACTAGGCTGGCCTTGAACCCAGAGATTCGCCTGTGTCTGTCTTCTAGTGCTGGGATTAAAAGCATGGGCATCACACCTGGCTATTAGTATTTTTTAAAGGTTATTAATTTTTAAAGTTAAATTTATTTTCATTGGACACAACTTATAAGAGTATATGTATTTGATACTAAAAGGTAATTACCTTAAAATGATAAAATGTGGTATGAGCTTTATGGAGACAATGCAAATATAGATTACATATTTCTTATCTGAAAATAGATGTGTTTCAGATCTTGTAGTTTTTCAGATTTTTGAACTGACTGTGAAGGCTTTCTCCTGAAGTTCCCCAGCTTTACCAGTTGGCACATTTTAGGTTTAGGTTTTCAGATTAGTGATGCTCAGCTTTCTACCATTATGGCATTCTATTGCTCTATGTATGGCATGGAGTAAAACCTCTTGAAGATAAGCCATAACAAGTTATATATATACATACACACATACCTAAAAGTAACAAAAATTTGTAATTAATAATAAAAAAGCAAATGGATATTAGAAAGGTTTGAGAAACCCCCCCCCCCAAAAAAAGAGGAGAGAAAATAGTGAGAGAATCTGAAGACACAACAGGAAGAGGCTTAAACCATATCAGCACTAAAGAGTGATGTATTCTAATCAAGAAAAGCTTATCCCAGGAATGTAAGACTGTTTACATTTGAAATCAGTAACTGAACTCAAAATATTAACATGCAAAGAGTACAGTCATTTTAGAGACACACAGAAAGCATTGTAAATTTGACATTAGACCCCTACACACACAGACACCTCAAAGCTTCCAGCTAACCAGGCTAGTTGGGAGCTTCCTCAATCTGATAGATGCATGTTTTCCATGGATAATTTGACGACATGCTTCATCCTGAAAGAATGGTGCTCACCCTCATTACAGCTGGGAGCGACCTGTCCAACCCAATAGCAAGCGACTGCACAGTGAAAATGTTTATGCTGAAGGAAACAAGTCCTCAGAAGAATATATTATTAATGATTTTAGAGAATGCAAACTAGTCTATACTGACAGTTGTCACTGTCTTAGGGTTCCAATTGCTGTGATAAACAGCGTTATCAGAAGTAGCTGGGAGAGAAAGTTGATTTGGCCTTTACCTCCGTCACAGTCCATCACCATCAGTGAGAGAACCCAGGGCAGAAGAGTCCATGTAGGAACACTGTTTACTGCTCAGCCTGCTTTGGTATAGCACCCGGCACCACCAGCCAAAGGGTGGTACCACTCACAATGAGCTGGCTCTCCTACTTCAATCATCAATCAAGATACAGTAGGGGAAATCCTCACAGTCACCGGAGTAAGTGGTGCATTATATCTTAATTTCTCTGTTGGGTGACTTACGTCTAATAGTTAGCTAGTGGGTCGGTACTGCTTCGGGAGGTATAAAATACTTTTTAAATATAAAGTGTGGTCTTTAATTTTTGTATTGTTGAAATTCTAGAGAGGAGAAACTTTCAGAGTTGTGAATACTGCTTTCTTTAATTCTGTAGTAGTGAACAAGATGGATGCCTCATAGTTTGTGGGCGAATGCCTGCTTGTGCATAGACAATCAGTTTTCCATCAGTAAGAAACTCTACTTGTTCATAGAATAAAGTTAATTTACTGTGGAAGAAGGATAATAGTTTGAGAATTGTTAATTTTTATGACTTTCCTTTGTAATTGATAATATATATTTTAAAAAAATCTTCATTTTTCTTATTGGTGACCTTTAGAAACTTAGGATTTTATGTGTGTGTGTGTTTTTTTTTATAAATCCTTGAAAAAATGCATGCACATGTCACATGAAAATTTTTCCTTTGTTTTTTAATAGAGACAATAGAGTTGGATCCTGTGCGTTGCAAAAATATCACCTCAGAAATTCATCTCCTGTAAACGTTTTTAAATGTCAAAAATGGAAAGCTTCACTTTTGAGTCAGTGTGTGTTTTGGAGGTTAGAAGTCATGGCCTGACATGGCGGCCCTGGGGAGGACTGTCTGTTCACTTGGTACCAATTAGACTTGAGATTCATTTGCATACCTTCAATTTCCGTGAATTCTGGATTAGAGCTGGAGAAAGGTTGCCAAGCTAGGCGGTTAGACCTAGGTTATTCCAGAGTATTCGTATGGGAATTGTGAGTCACCAACAGTGTTTCCTGCTCTCTGACAGCTATTTGGTGTGATACTGAAACATTCTTTCTGAGTCATTTGGCATTTATAGGCAATTACAATTTGGACAGTCACATCCCCCACCCCGCACTGTATAATTTCCTGTGACTACACAATATATAATACAGGAGCAAAGTACTTTGAGAGACCAAAAAGAATGTTGTAAAATACACTTTCAATCATTTCCCCAAAAGCTTAGTTAAAACTCTTCCCATCAATTTTCTCAGTTTCTAGATGGATTCCAGGGTGCACACACTTTGGTCTAATAGTTCTGCACTGTAAAGTTAGGAGGTCCCGGGCCATCTTTGAATGGGAAAAGATCACAGGGAGCTTGGCTGAGCCGTGGGCCTGGAAAGAGACATATAGTGACCTCTGTTAAGATAAATAATTGGGGTTGAATTTGATGGGCACCTTGGATGCAGAATCTAGCTTTTCCATTTACTATACAGACTTTGCCCTCAGTTTTCTTAACTATAAAGTGGGAATTGGAATGTAGCATTATATGTCTTAGTATCCAGGAGAGGGCTTGGTCTGTGGTGAACACTCTTGAGATTTGTTGTTAAGAAAAGCCCCCCACCCCAACTTGTTTGGACACCATTGTGAGTTCTGTGCTTAGTGCTTTAGATGTTTGTGACGAGGTACCAAGCACTGTCGGTAACATTTTTAGAAGGACGTGCTTATTTGTGGGTAAGAGTTCATTTAAAATTCTGTTGCTTTGTGCAAGCCTAAGGCTTGTGTAGAGGCAAGTGAACCTAGGGCAGAGATCTCTGGAGCTGCAGGTCCTGTCCTCTTGGTCCCCTGACTATAGGGATGGAGCGTGGTCTTCAGTCCTTGGAATCAAACTGCTGTCCACATGTGATGATGGAGACGCGGAGGAGTGTTCCACTGCAGAGCTCCTGGGAGCTGCGTAGGACCTGCCTGTGGACCCTCTTTGTTTATCATTCCCTCGAGAGGCTCCCTCACCCATTCCATTCCAGTACAATCTTTTTAATTTTGGAGACAAATTGACACAGTAAGCTTTGCTTTCTCAGTAAGGTCAGAGGGTACTGGTGAAGCTAACTGTCTCAGAGGTCATGGGAAATTCATCCTCAAGTTTTTTGAAGCAACAATGAAGAGAAAAACTATTGTTTGCAGGAATATAGGTATATGGAACTGCAGATTGTGATCCCATTAAGCAAAACAAGCCATACTCAGGGAAAGAAAAAAATAATTTGTCTCTCTTGTGAAATCTTGACTAAAGTTAAAAGATAAAGTACAAGACGGGGTTGTTTGGTCAGAAGAAGGGGAACTAGCAGGAGGGGGGCTGTTGATGAACTTTATTCATGTGTAGAGCTGATTCAGGCTACTGGGGGGACAGAGGAAGATTGGTCCCTTTTACTTTTGAGGAGCAAGCAGCAAGGTTAGGAAGGCCAGATGAGACTAAGGAACAAAGTGAGGTCGTCATTTGCAACATACGACAAGGAACAAATTAATGTATGTCAGTGAACAATACATAAGACCCGACTGAGGGAAAGTCAGAGGCGCCCTGCCTTATACCTGTGAGGAGGAAGTAGCCAGGGAGGGTGTGGGGAGGATGCTAAAGTGGTCGTGCAGGCGTGATGCAAGGGGAAAAGTCGGAGAGGAAAGTCCCACTATGAACTGAAGACTAGATTTTTGTTGTTGTTGTTTTGTGGAAAACTGCCAGGTTTCCGTTTAGGAGATCACAAAGTGCCTGTCAGGTTGGAATCAAGTGTCACCTCCCCTGTGTGGTTCAGGTCTTCGTTCTTTATAATGGCACCTAATTGGTATTCTTGAGGTCACTAGTGTTATCCCTGCACCGAGGCAATCGTCAAACAAGCAAAATCATTTCTTTCAAAGAATAGTTTGGGACTTGGCAAATCCAACATGTTGACAGTAAAATTGCATTAAAAAGAAGAGTTTGTGGAGCCACTCCTTATGAAACAATAGAAAGCCAACTTCAATTCTTTCAGACCTGAAGGGTTCTTGGAGGTTTTAAGCCTATTTGATACCTGATGTCCAAAGGACAGTTGTGTTGGTATATAGCATCGGAAACTTGTATTTAACCAAGTAAACAATATCGTAATTCCTACTTGCATTCAATTAACCAGAGGAAATCTGGTTAAAAATAGCAAGCTGAAGGAGACCATGACTGCAGAGTTTTTACAGAATGAACAGTGGAGGCCCTGCTGGCAAGTGCAGTCCAATAAGGGAATTGCGAGAAGGCTTTAGACACATGGAAATACTTTCCAGGCTTGCCTTAAATTAGAAAGGAAACTCTTCGGTTACATTTCATTTCTTGGCTACTTGTGTTTTTCACATGGTGGTGGATTCCGGTGATACTGAGATCTTTAAACTTGTAATGGGCTTTAAAAATAGAAATAACAGGAAAAGGGAAGGCTGTAGTGGATGATAAGAGGTGGAGGAGGGTACAGGGTCCCAGCAGGACCACCCCTGATTAGTCCACAGGCTCTTCTCGGTTGAACTTTGCTGTGCACGCTGCCATCTGAGGCAGCAGCCTTCCTCGCTAGCATCTGCCAGTTTTTCTCCTTCCCCTCAAGTAATCTCTCATTCTTTCCCTGCCTTCGTCATCTATGCCTGCTCTTCCAGCCCCAATCCAGTCCTCCAACACCCGGCCTAGGTACCTTTTCCTAGGTTATACTTTCCGGGGATGGAGGGGACCATGGATTTCTGGCTGATTTTGTCTTCTGTGTTTCCAGGACCCTAAGGAGAGAGATTGCTGTTGCCTTAAACGAGGAGGGAAAAGACGAAGGGAAGTGTAGTATTTCAGTAAATTCTGTCATAATATTAACTTGCAGTTGCTGAAGATTGAAGTATCTGCAGTTTTCCAAAACCTTGAAAATCTCTCCTGCTTAAAGAGAGATGGCCAAGAGGTCATCTTTAGATTTTGTTGATTATTTTTAGGTTTTGCCTGTTTCTCTTCCCCTTCCATCTGTTTTCTCTCATCCCTCTCTTGGGCACTAAGACATCCCTCTTCACAGCCCTGTGCTGTACTCTGGCCAGTTTCTTTCTTTGTGTGTTCGTATTTGTATGTGTGTAGGAGCCCATGTGTGCATGTACATGTGAAGGACAGAGGTCAACAGCAATCCCGTTTCTGGAAGCCAGTTAAAGCCATTAGAGACAGGCCCTGCTCCCACCACTAGGAATCCCACAAGTAGATAAAGCCACACAACTGTCACACATATGTAGAGGGCCTAGGTCAGTCCCATGCAGGCTCTCTAGCTATTGATGTAGAGTCTGTGAACTCCTGTGTGCCCAGGTTAGTTGTTTCTGTGGGTTCCCTTGGGATGACCATGAAAACACACACACACACACACACACACACACACACACACACACACACACACACACACACACACACACACACACAGGGCTTGCACAATTTTTCCTCTCTTCATCAGAATTCCCGAGGTCAGCCCAGAGCTTGGCTGTGGATCTATGCATCCGTTTCCATCAGTCACTATAAGAAGGCTCTGTAGCCTCTCTGGGGCTGTGGATTATAGCCTGGTTATCCTTTACTTTGCAGATGTCCACTTATGAGTGAGTTCATACCATGTTGGTCTTTGTGCATCTGGGTTACCTCACTCAGGATGATTTTTTTCTAGTTCCATCCATTTCCCTTTAAATTGTGTAATATTCTATCTTGTAAATGTACCGCACTTTCTTTGAATTCTTAGGTTGAGGGTCATCTAGGTTGTTTTCAATTTCTGGCTATTATGAGTAAAGCCACAGTGAATATGGGTAAACAAATGTCCTCGTGCAATGATTGAGCATCCTTTGGGTATATGCCTAAGAGTGGTACAGCTGGTTCTTGAAGTAGATTGAATCCCAATTTTCTGAGAAACTACCATATTGATTTCCAAAGTTGTTATCCAAGTTTGCACTTCTACCAGCAGTGGAGGAGTGTTCCCCTTGCTCCACATCCTCTCCAGCATAAGCTGTCATTAGTGTTCAGCGTCTCTTAGCCATTTGAAATTCCTTGAGAATCCTTTGTTTAGATCTGTACCCCATTTTAAAAACTGGATTATTTGTTTTTTGATGTCTAGTTTCTTGAGTTCTTTATATATTTTGGAGAGCAGTCCTCTGTCCGATGTGAGGCTAGTGAAGACCTTTTCTCATTCTGTAGGCTACCCTTTGTGTTATTGACAGTGTTCTTTGCCTTATAGAAAATTTTCAATTTCATGAAGCTCCGTTTATAAATTGTTGGTTTCAGTGTCTGTGCTACTGGTGTTCTGCTTAGGAAGCTGTCTCCCGTGCCACTGCATTCTAGGCTCTTTACCACTTCGTTTTCTATCAGGTTCAGTGTGACTGGGTTTATGTTGAGGTCTTTGATCCACTTGGTCTTGAGTTTTGTGCAGGGTGAGGGGTATAGATCTATTTGTGTTCTTCCACATGCTGACACCCAACATTATATTTTAAGAGCAGTGTAAGGTTAAATAGTGGCAGTATAATATTTAGAACCACATGTAGTTACATTAAATAGGACCCATCCGTAAAAAAAATTGTAAAACACAGAATTTTATCGTTTTGAGAGAGTATCAAAGATTATAAACAAGTCAGTGTTTACATCACTTCAGTTTTAGTGTATGTGCTGGCACTGTGTTCAAATCATAGCACTTTTTGAGTGTTTCATATGATTGGTAGTGATAAATTTCAGTGAATAAATTATTTTGACAATTGGTATGAGTTTGTGAACATCTGGGAATATTGAAGATTATATAAATAAAATACATATAAGTATAAAAGAATATGAAATGGGTTTTCCACTTAGCTTCAGTTCCTATTGCATTAAAAGGTACAAGTGTTTGCTTATTTTGTGTGGCACATATTAACTGTCTCATATAACTAGGTACACATGATAGGAACATAATACAATTTTATTCATCTATGCTGAATATAAAAATTATTAAGTCATGTAAAAATAGAATCTGTGGTGGGTGTGGTGGTATATGCCCATAATTTCAACACTTTGGCCAGGGGGAGGGAAGACAGTATATTTTGACTTTCCAGACTATCCTGAGCTACTACGTAGTATGACCTAGTCTCAAAAAAAAAAAAGTTGAACTGTTACATATCATAATGTAATAACATGTCTAGATTTTTATTGAGGAGAAGCAAACATGGATATGAGCAAGGATGTTCTTGGAGGCACTGGGTATAAGAATTGCAAACCTTATCTATAAATACCCTGCAACAAGGGATTCACCAAGTAAATTATGAGGTAATATATGGTCACTAAATGTTATAATGATAAGCAACATGAAAGCATACTAATAATGTATTAACACTAAATATGACAGTGTGCTCACATTTGACCACCCCTGAGGTACCTGTGCTTAGGAAATGAATCTGAGAAAAGAAGAAGAAGATATTTCTGGATAGTAAGATGAATATAATTTAAAATTCCCCTATGTACTTTATAGCCAACACAATCTTTTTTCCTTATCATTATTATTTTTTAATTTATATGTGTGCAGTACTTTCGGAGGCCAGAAGGAAGTGTTAGAACCCTTGGAACTATAGTTACACACACAGGTGTGAGGCACTCAGTATGGGCGCCGAGAATTGACCTAGGTTTCTACAAGACCAGCCAATACTCTAAATCCCACTTCTTACTGTCTTGTTGCTTAATTTTAACACATTTTTCTCCCTTTTTAGTGTGCTTTCCGTATTCTTAGGAGGGTTCTACCAACCTGGATTGACCCCTCATAGGGAAGGGGGAAGAATGTGGCTGTGGTTCCTTTGAGGGCGAACATTTCAACATCAGTTCATCTTTGTATGGGTAGACACCAACCCTTTCCGTGGCTGTTGCGCATGTCATTAAGTGTTCCTTTCTTCATCCTGTCTTTATACCTGCAGGTGCTATGCTTCTCTCAAACTGAAATAGTCAGATAAAATACAAATGAAAATCACATAGACTGTTGAGAAGGTTCGTGTCCTACAGAAGCACATGAAAACAACTCCCCACCCAACCCCCCATACAGAGTCTGTTTCCTGGCCTGCGCTCCAAGTGTCACTAGGAGACTCCACTGTTTGTTCCTTGTCAGCCAGACCTTCTTACAGACACTGTGCTGCCACTATGACTTACATGCATTAGCCAAATGTTTCCCGAGAGCTAATATTCTCTTTGTAATACATTCTTTCTAGATATAAAGACCTGAAGTAGCTTTTCTTGTCTAAAGATGGAAAACAGTACCACCACCATTTCTCGGGAGGAGCTTGAGGAGCTACAGGAAGCATTTAATAAGATAGGTAAGTTCCAGGAAGCCTGTCGGTAGGGTTCCGGTTCCATTTGCTGCCACACTTCAGGATGGAGCTTCACCTTTGACTCTGCTGCCGCTCAGCTCTCCTCCGGCCATTCCTTTCTTTTTTCTTTTTAATTGGGGTTTCACTGCATTCTTTCTGAAAGATAAGCTAAAGACGAGCTTGCATTTCTAGGTGAATTGGACTTTAGTTTTTGGTCATTACTGCGCAGAGGATAATGCAGGTTAATGAGTGACCGTGTAACTGAGTGCACTTCTCACGTATCGTCATCACAGAGAAGAAAATACAGAAACACTTCCTGGTGTAAACTGAACTCTGCCTTCGTGGGCTTGTCACTAACAACAGTACTTCCTGCCTTAATGCAGAACATTTAAAATACAATTTGGTTTTTAAAGGCTGTATGTCTTATTTTCCCTCCTATACGTGATCGTCTCCTTCCTCTTTCACCTTCTGAGATCATCTTGTGTTTGTCCTTTACATTGTTAGCAGGTTTGTACTTCTCTAAAAATAACCTCAGTTCACACTTTCCCCTTTGAAAACTCCAGTAAACAAGGAGGACGTGAAGGCCCCTTTCCTTTGTCTGCCCTTCCTTCCTTCCTTCCTTCCTTCCTTCCTTCCTTCCTTCCTTCCTTCCTTCCTTCCTTCCTTCCTTCCTTCATTCCTTTCTGGTTTTGTTGTTTTGCTTTAGTTTATAAACGTGTGCTGGTAGACCATGAGCCCTGTGAAAGCTGCGCTCAGTGTTTCCCCTGTGTCCTCAGCAGACTTCCTGGATACGGAAGACTGTGTGGAGAACAAGGCTGGTGGTGGAGTAGGGATCCATGCTCGTCAGTAGTCTCCCCAGCCTCCAAACAATAACTAAAATTCATGTGGGGTGAACCTTATGGTTTATTTGTTTTATGTGCAATGATATTTGGCCTGCATGTATGTCTGCCAATAAATATTGAGTTCCCTGAAGGGGGAGTTACAGGCAGTTATAAACCACCTTGTGGGTGCTGAGAATTGAACCCAGGTCCTCTGGAAAAACAGCCAGTGCTTTCAACCACTGAGCCATCTCTCCAGCCCAGGGCAAAACTTAAAATACAACAATAATAATAATTGTTAAAATATAGCTTATCTTGTCTTCAGAAAGGGATTTGCATATCATTGGTGTGTAAATAAACACTTCTAAGGAAATCTCTGCTTTGCTCTTCTCCCTGGAGATGGAAGTGTTCCTATTTGTCACTGTAAATGCATATGGCATGGTTTGCAGAAAGCTATTAGCAAGAAATGTTTTAGAATATTGTGTCCGGTGCTTGGCATTTTTTTCAAGCCAAGAATTGGGCAGTTATTAAATGTTCTTTTTTATTTTAGATATCCAGGTAATAAAAAATGGATCTGCCAGTTTGGCATTGCAGTCATTTTACAGGTGCCTTTTAATGAAAGAGACCTATCCTGGTCTCAGCAAAATGAGTTAGTTAATAATCTATTTTCTTTGTTGAGCATGACAACTTTAATCTTTCTGACTCATGGAAACATAATCTTGCAATTTTTAATCAATGATATTTTGAATAGACAATCCACTGATGGAATAGTTCTGACAGCAAGATAGTTTCCCCTGTGAGGGCATCATTCACACAAGCAGAATATGTACTCACTGACTTTTTACAAGGTAAATTGATTCATGAGCTCGGCAAGCACAAATAACTCTGTCGGAGGACACACCTATGCAGCCTGACTGGAGGGAAGGTTTTTGAGGTCACTGGGGAAAGTAGTAAGTTAAAAATGTCTGTTTGTCCTGTTTTCTTTTTAAAACTGGGTTAAAGCACAGCAGACCGTTTTGACCCCGGTAAGTGTCCAGTTGAGTTGGTTCAAGTGCATTCCCATTATTCACCACCACCATCCTTTCCCGGAAGGTCTATTTTATCCTGCCACACGAAAACTCCACATCTGTTAAACCAGCCCCTGGAGACTACAACCCTCCTTTCTCTCTGGATTTTCTCTTCTAGGTACAGTGCACAATAGAATCATGGAGTATCTGTGGTTTCGTGACTGCTTTGTCACTTAGCATGAAATGATGCTTTTATGATGTAGCATGTATCACAGTTGGCTTCCTTTTAAAGCCTGAATAATATTGTATTGTATGTGTAAACAATAGCGTCCTGCTTGCCAGTGCTTTTATTGATAGCCATCTGGGTTTCTGGTTACTTTGAATCACACTGCTGTGAAAATAGGTGCACAACTACCTGCCTAGATCTCACCATCAGTGGGGTTGCTGCGCGTATGGACTTAAGGGTCATCTTGCAGTTCCACATTTAACTTTCTGGTGTACAGCTGACTGCCTTTCGTTGTGCATGTGCGGGTTTTCATCCCCGGCAACGTGACACAGGTGCTTCGCTCCTCCTCATCCTTGACCTGCACTTGCTCCATCACTGCTGTTTTGCAGCATCTTATTGTGTTTTGTATTTCTCAAATTATTGAAATATTTTTGATGGCAACTTGTATGCTTTCTCTAGAGAAATATATATTCCCAAGCCCTTTGCCCGTCTCAAGGTGTTTTGCCTGTGTTTCCCGCTAATGATTTCGTGGGGGGGGGGGGAGAGGGAGCTTACATTAAAGTCTTTGATCCATTTTGAATTGATTTTTGTTCAGGGTAAGTGACTGTGAATCTACATATATTTCTTTCTTTTTAACATGGTGCTGGCATTTTCCCAGCAGGATCATTTCTCCAATGTTTTCTTTCTGTCACTGTTGTCAAAGACTGGGTGGCTGTAGATGTATGAGTTTATTTCTGGGACCTATATTTCATTTTATTGGTCTATTTGTCCGTTTCTGTGCCAATACCATGCTGTTTTGGTTGTTGTGGTATAGTTTGGGATGCTGGAAGGCCTCTAGCATTGCTCCTTCTGTTTACCGTTGATTTGAGTATTAAGAGTCTTTTGTGTTTCCTTATGAATTTTAAGATTTTTTTTTTTTGGTTATGTGAAGTGTGTCATTGGAATTTTGATAGAGTTTCCATGGAATGTGTAGATGTTTTCTTAGTAACCTAGTCATTTTTTATAACATCAATTCTACCATTCATAAGACTTCAGACTTGTTTTTTAGTGTTTCAGGGTTTTCTTTATAGAAGTCTCCTTGGTTAGGTTCTTGTTTTTAAAGCCGTTATGAGATTGACCACTAAGTCTGGTTGGTCTATAGTGTAATTTCACTCTGATGTTTTATTGTTGATTTCATTTGGACACAGTACCTAAAGATGAGTGGGAGGGTCGAAGTCACTTACTGTCATTGTATCAGGACCCAATTGGCATCTTCTGTTATCAGTGTCTGTGTTAGGAAACTGGGAACGCCAGCTTTCAGTCTCTCTCTCTCTCTGTGTGTGTGTGTGTGTGTGTGTGTGTGTGTGTGTGTGTGTGTGTGTGTGTGTGTAACGTATGTCTGTATAAGGTTCTTTTACCATCTTGATGAATAGTTCCCTTTATTAATTTGTAGTTGTCTTCTTTATCTCTTCTGAGTAACTTGGCTTGAAATTTACTTTACTAGATATTGAAGAAGCTTTGCCAGCTTGTATTTGGTTTCTTATGTGTTTGATAGGTTGGCATCATCTTTTGTCTGCCTGTCTGTGAATGCTTTTTTGCCTGTGAGCTATGAATCTTGGCAATAGAAAATGACTGATTTTTAAAAAATTTTTAATTGATTCTTTGGGAATTTGACATTATGTACCCTTACAGCTTTTAATATATATATATATATATATATATATATATATATATATATATATATATATATTTTAAATATTGTGGCTAAAATGTTAAGGATACATTCTTCTATCATCATGCTTATCTGGGAGTTCTTAGGGTTTTTTGTGTTTGGGTGTCCATTTCTTTCTATAGATCCCAGGAAATTGCTTGTTATAATTTTATTAAATAGATTCTCTATACCTTTAATTTTTATCTGCTCTTCTACTCTATTGACTATTAGTTTTAATTTTTGATCATACCTTAGAGTTCTTAGATACTATGGTCATTCTCCCTCCTTGCCCCTTTTGTTAATGTTTGACTATAATATGGTATCGCCAGTGGTATCCAACATCATCTTTCTTCTGCTTGGTTGAGTCTGTTGACAGTGGGTGCTTTCCACTGTATTTTTATTTGATTCATAAAGCTGTAATTTCCAGAATTTTTGTTCATTTAGTGCCCCCCAATTGTTAATACATTTTTTTTCTGACTTCCCTCTCCCACCTTGTTTCCGACTTTTATACATATGGCTGGTTTACTCAGAGTTTATTGACTTGGCTGAGCGTTGTATTCTGGACCTATTTCCTTCTTTCACCTGCTCGACTGTAATCCTGTTTGAGGTCGTTGACCATTTTTATTAGTGAACTTAGGAGACCTTCATCCAGCATTACTTACATTTCAGTACATTTTAGCTTAGTAGTCGGGAGTTACAATCTTTTGGAGAAGCCATGATGTCTTGCTGTTTTATGACACATGTGGTAGTTTGAGTGTCTGCTCTCCTTTTTATTTGGGGATATTTTTACCGAGCATCCTATTCCTGAGAGCTCATTATGTGAAGTTAAAAAATTGTCTAAATGTTGAAATAATAATGTTGCAAAGGGGAAGAAAAGGTGCAGGATTTAAGTCAAATAAAATGAAGGTGTGGGGGCATTAGCAAAGGTGTGTGTGCTGGTATTTAGCTCACATTCTCCTTTTATTCAACTGGTCCTCAGTTTCTAGGCTGATGCTGGACACAGTTGGGAAGGGTCTTCCTTTTTCCTCCTAAACCTTGCAGAAAAACCTCCTAGACACACCCAGATGTTTGTGCACTGGTCCTGTATCTTCTCAAGTTGACACCAGGACAAAGCTTCACATAATGTGGTTATCTGATGTAATGGTTAGCACTCTGGACTCTGATAATTAGCCATCACAGATTCTGCACGAGGTGACTCTGTGCCATATTCAGAGCAACCAACTTGGCAACTTAATATGTTGCCAACTATGCAGATTTGTTTTATGTTATCTTTGTTCTGAGTCCAGAACTGCTCCCAGTCTCTTGGGAACACTACAACCTGCCCAAGGCCATCGTAGTGATAACAAGAAAGCATATAGAAGTTTATTTCCAAAAGTCCAAATCTAGGGGTGGAATTTCTTGAACACTTAATCTCAAAATGTCATCAAACATGATTAAGCATACTTAATAATATGATAGATACATATCAAGCAAGCAGTTATCAATAAATTAACTGTCACCAAAAATATAGAGAAAAATGATTACATATGTTTTTTAGGAGTAGAGTTTTGTTAATTACATATGTTTTATATGTTGCAAATAGATATTTTATAAGGAATGTGGTGCCAGCAGATTCATTTATCATCAGCATAAAGTCTGATATTTATTCCATCTTTACCTTTGCTGATGTTTTTTAAATATATATCTGAAATTTAGTCATTTGTCAAAACTGAGTTTTTTGTGAGAGCTCTGTTCATACTGTACACTTAAAATACCTACTTACATGAACTCTAAACCTATGAGAGATGAGCTCTATTTAAACATGAGTGCTAATTAAGGATATTGTACAGTGTTGGTCTTAATGAGATGTTCCCCATTGTCTCGGGCATTTGAATACTTGGTACCCAGTTGGTAGCACTGTTGGGGAAGGTTTAGGTGGTGTGGACTTGCTAGAAGACATGAGTTGCTAGGGGTGTAGGCTTTGAGAATAGTCAGGCTATTTTTAGTTCATGCTTGTGGTTCAGATTGTGAGTTCCTGCCTCTGCTGTGATGAATTTACAACCCTCTGGAACTGTAAGCTCAAATAAACATCTTCTGTAAGTGGTGTTGAACACTTATCAACCAAATTTAAAGCTCTGGATTTCCCGCATTTGACAATTTACCACATATCTTTACAGATATTGACAACAGTGGATATGTCAGTGACTATGAACTTCAGGACCTGTTTAAGGAGGCAAGTCTTCCTCTTCCTGGGTACAAGGTGCGCGAGATTGTGGAGAAGATTTTAGTAGTTGCCGACAACAACAAAGATGGCAAAATCAGTTTTGAAGAATTTGTGTCGGTAAGTAATCCAATACTCTTCTAAGTTACTGATCATTTGCTGCAAGTCTGACCTGACTGCAGAGGCCAGACAAAACACTACTTTTAAAATGGTGGTGATGATGCTAACTATTGGTTTCGCCCATGAGAACAGACACATGCTACCAGCGCTACACTAGAGTTTATTCAATAAAGTTGCCAGGCAAATACAAGGGAAGAGAAGCAGAAGAAAAAGAGACCATTTTTCACATGGTGGCTCTGGTGGGCACAGATTTACATAGCCACGCCTAGGGACATACCTTCCATACACAGCAAGTTCTGCCTGCGCCATGTTGGGTTTACCACATGGCCGCCACATGCCAGAAATTCTTATCTAACCTGGTGCTGTGTTGGGTTATCGGACTAGCACATTTACCATGTAGCTGTTACATGCCAGAAATCCTTACACTAACAACAATGTTATTGTGAAAATAATTGTCACAAGTCATAGAGTAAAGGAAAACACTGAATGGAAATCTGGTTCAAATAATAGTCATTCATGCTCTAGAATTACTGTACTTGAATATTATTAACCATTATCATAATTGAATAAGTCTGTAAAATATCAATTTTCTAGTTTTATATTCTTTACCTATTAATTAAATACTTGAGCTCTTGGCATTGTGAATAAGTGATGAGCAGAAAGAGGCATGATGCTTGCTTTTGTGGTATGTACCTGTGAGGAAGTCAGAATCATACAAATGGATAGAAAAGCCAACTATGGTGGTGGCTGTGGTAGAACAGCTAAGGCCCCATGAACATTTAGGATGGACGGAGCTGAGCTTGAAGAGGGGACTAGAGGTCTCAGGAGCTCAGGGCAGTATCCTTCAGTCTGTGAAGATGAGCTGACATCTGAAGAGGGACGTTATATAGGAAAGGGGAATGCAACAATGTGGGAAGCAGGCAGAAGTGCCAGTGTGTCCTGAGACCCTGTAGTATTAGAGATGCTGCATCTCCCAAGGGATCTGAAAGATGGTTATGGCTAGCGCTGAGGAGGCAAGGTAAGAAGTGTAGGTGGACAAGTAAGCAGGAGTCTGGTCTTGGAGGGCCGTGTGGGATAACAGGAAGTCACTGAAGTGGGAAGAATGAAGTAATCTGATTAGGTCTCCATTAAAAAAAAAAATCACTGATATTGCATGGAGAAAGTATTTAATTTAGCCTTGCAGTTCTCTGTAGAGCACAGTGAGTAACTGGGAGGTGGTTTTGTAAGTCTCTAGTATTTCTTACAAAGGCTGACTTATTTATTTGAACATGCGTTGATGTTCAGACAGGAGGCTGCTTTCACCAAAGTATTTTAAAGTCATTCTCAAGCGGTGACTTCTTGGGTTACATTGTAAAAGATCTTGGTTAGTCAATATTTTCAGTGGGTTCAGTTGTAATGGGTTCCAGTTGTTGGGTTACAAACATTAGTCCAGTTTGTTTCACTGGTAAAGTGGCGGAATTATCTCTCTCTACAAGGGCCAAGTATGAGAACGCCCAGTTCATATTCAAGTTGGTGTTGTGCAAGCTTTGAGTGCCCTCCACATCTCTAGAATGTCTCCATTGTGCTTGTCTTCCATCCCAGCTAATGCAGGAGTTAAAAAGCAAAGACATCAGCAAAACATTCCGAAAAATCATTAACAAGAGGGAGGGGATTACCGCTATTGGGGGAACGTCATCCATCTCCAGCGAGGGCACCCAGCATTCCTATTCAGGTAACTGCTCCGAATTAGACCTTCTCGTCATTGGTCCATTTAGTGAGGTCATCAGTCTAAGCTGCTGTTGGGATTCATACCGTTATTTCACATGCAGTGGAGGGAGGACAAAGCTGCAGACTTAATATACCGTGGCATCAGACGTAAATATATCTCAAGTTTAGCATTGCCAACATGAAAAATACCAGGATTCGTGAAAGCTATATGTTCCTACTCTATGTCGAATCAAAGGCACACAAAACGGAACAGATGCTGCTTGTCATTCAGTTCTGGATGGGTTTCATTGTGATCTCTGGAGCAGTTGTAAAGGATTTTAGGGCGTGATCATTAAGGATCAAATCTAGGGCCTCATGCTCGGAAGGTACTGCCCCACCTAGCTATGCCCACACTTTCATCACCGCTTTTGGGTGGGCTTCTCATCATGATGGCAAGCTTGACATGTAGAGCTCGTCTAGGAAGGGTGGAGGGGCTTGTTCTAAGGATTTTCCCCCTTCTGTTTTCCAAGAGTAGAGGGTACATTGCCTGATGTGTCCAATAGGATCACTGGGTCATTTGCCCAAACCCAAAGTAACATTACCTCTCTTAGTAGGCCTTCTACATGTTAGGCAACAGCTTTGCTCCAGACATACATCGACTCTGTGTGTGTGCATGTGCAGCTTTACTGATTTTTAGCATATGTTTATACCCAGCACCGGTTTCACTGTGGTCTTCTATGCACATGTACAATGTATGTGGACCATTGTTTCTCTCCGACCCTCACTGGTCCCCTTCTTCCCAGTCCTAACTCAGCACCTTTATAAGCCCCAGATCACAGCAGTCCTAATCTTTTTAGGTGATGGAGTTTATTTCCATGAATTTTTTTCCCTTACATTTTTTCCTCTAATTTAAACAATCTATATGTAGGTGTGTATATTTGATCTCTTGTGATGTGTTTCTAATTCCTAGGGTTTTAGAAGCAGTTTATATTTGGAAAGATTTTAACATCAAACCACATGCATTTGAAAGTTTATTTTTAGTTTACATGAATTGGTGCTTTGCCTACATGTATGTGAGGATGCCAGATTCCCTGGAACCCGTGTTCCTGACAGTTGTGAGCTGCCATGTGGGTATTGGGAATTGAACCCAGGTCCCCTGGAAGAGCAGCTAGTGCTCTTAACCACTACGCCATCTCTTTAGCCCTTAAACCACATGCATTTTATACTAACTTAAGATGCATACCTTCCTTCTTCCTTTCTACTATATTGAGTGAAAAAGTGCAATGAATCCCCCCCCTTCATATATTAAGTCCTGAGAATATCTCAGTGGTGTTTCAATGGTGTCATTTATTATCTTTTAATAGAAATGAACAAGTACATTCTTGTAGTGTGATAAATGCTGTGAACTGAAATTTGCCTACTGAGATTTTCTGTTTTCAGAGGAAGAAAAAGTAGCTTTTGTTAACTGGATAAACAAAGCTCTAGAGAACGACCCAGACTGTAGTCATCTTCTGCCCATGAACCCCAACGATGGCAGCCTTTTCAAATCGCTTGCAGATGGCATCCTTCTTTGGTGAGTTGAATTAGATCTAGTCAGAGGAGCCATGTGCTCTTACTTCCCCATGATGAACATTCCCTGAACACCCCATTCTGGAATTAGTCATGATTGTCTAGAAATTTAAGTACCTTGTACTTTTCAGGATTTTTCTCCTAATATGGTATTTTATTTTATGGTGCCTTTTGTATCTGTTGCCAGGATACTGCCAGCGAGCTTCTGAACCTTTTAATGCACTGCAAAGTGGTGATGTGGTTTGTTTGTTTGTTTTTTCACTTCTCCATAAAAGAGTACTGACAGGGGCAGGAGCCTGAGGAGATGCAGAAAGAAGGAAGATAATTCTCCGTCAAACCTAAATGAAGCAGCACTTTACTTCAGACTTGGCTCTTCAGTCTGTTTTGCTTACTACACTGTGAACTTTCGAAGAGAGTGCATTATACCACATGTGTGGTCACAGCACCCTTCTTTTTGAAAACATTTTAAAATTTGCTTTTATTGTTTTCTTTTGTGTGTGTCTTTTGCTTGCATGTTTGTGCCCATGCTTAGTGCTTGTGGAGGTCAGAAGAGGGCATCAGATCCCTGAAACGGTAGTTACATGCCTGTGAATCACCTTTGGGTGCTGGGAATTGAACTCTGGTCCTCAGCAGGACCAAGAATTGCTCTTAACTGCTGGGCCATCTTTCATCACCAAGCCCAAGCACACATCTTTTTATAGTGCTGGTGTCTTTAAAGTTTTTTCTTTTTTAATTAAAAAAAAAAATATAGTATACTTCCACAGTAGAAAATACATATCACAAATACACATAGCCCCTCTGGTTAACTCAGTACCATGGCTCATTATCTTCAGTGTTGTTGTTGTGTGTGTGTGTGTGTGTGTGTGTGTGTGTGTGTGTGTGTGTGTGTGATTTACTTAAAAAGGAAATAAAATCTTCAAGCCTCCCCGTAAGTGTAAGAAATCAATATCTATAAAATATACCTCAGCCTCTATTTATAATTTTTGTCTCATCCCCCAAATTGTAGAGAATGTTTAACTATGAATCAAATCTGTACTTTCCTATTTCAGTTTCCAAAGATTAAATGTATTCTGGAACATAAAGACTAAATTTATACTATTATTTTTTTTTTTAATGTCTAAATTACTGAAGTCTTCAACTGAGGCTTTGGTTCCTTCATCCCTGAGACAACACAGTGGGTTGATTTCTGTGAAAGTTGGCTGTTTTAGATTTCTTCACACTTCAGGTTGCTAATGTTAATTACCATCTGTGAAATGAAGACTGAAATGCAGAAAGTGCAGGTGGCTTCTGTAGAGAGAGGGCAGGTGTGCTCGAGACAGATGCAGAAAGCACAGGTGGCTGTAGAGAGAGGGCAGATGTGCTCAGGACAGATGCAGAAAGCACAGATGGCTCCTGTAGAGGGAGGGCAGGTGTGCTCAGGACAGATGCAGAAAGCACAGGTGGCTGTAGAGAGAGGGCAGATGTGCTCAGGACTGATGCAGAAAGCGCAGATGGCTCCTGTAGAGAGAGGGCAGATGTGCTCAGGACAGATGCAGAAAGCGCAGATGGCTCCTGTAGAGAGAGGGCAGATGTGCTCAGGACAGATGCAGAAAGCGCAGGTGGCTGTAGAGAGAGGGCAGGTGTGCTCAGGACAGATGCAGAAAGCACAGGTGGCTGTAGAGGGAGGGCAGGTGTGCTCAGGATGGAGATGATGTGGTAGGTTTTTCTATTGAAGCTCCTGACTGAACTTCAGCTAAGTAAAATAGAAAGGCTTACTATTCTTTTTCAAAAGTAAGTAATCTGACTGCTTGTGACAATAACTAAGACAATTGTAGGAATTTTCGTCTAAATGATTCCCATTTTCTCCTTAGCAAAATGATCAACTTATCCGAACCAGATACAATTGATGAAAGGGCCATCAATAAGAAGAAGCTCACCCCATTCACGGTTTCTGTGAGTACTCCTGCTAGTAGTTAGTGACGAGGCTAAAAGTCACTAGTGGTGTTGGTAGCTTAAAAATAATTTGCCATTTTAAAATACTTTAAAATAATTTTCATAACTGTGAATTGAACCCAGGGCCTCTTGTTTGCCAGGCAGGTGCTAGTTGAGCCGTAGCCGTGCCCACCCTGTTATTTTATAATTTTCAAGACAAGGTTCCTTTGTATAGCTCTGGCTGTCCTGAAACTCTGTAGACCAGGTTGGCCTTGAACTCACAGAGATGCACCTGCCTCTGCCTCCTGAGTGCTGGGATTAAACGTGTGGGCTACTACTCGGGGATAGCCCTGTCTTTATTTTTTATTAAATAAAAATTCAGCTGTATTTTATAATAAAATAATTAAGATTTTAAGTTATTTGAATATGATTCTTTATTAAAGGTAATACCACTCAGTTTATTGTAGTTGCTGAGACATTTTAGTGATGATCACGTATTTGATGCCTGTATCCATCTACTTTCCTCCTCCTCCTCCTCCCTTCTTCTTCCTCCTATCCTCTCCTTGTTCTCCCAACTCCTTTCTTTTCTGAGGATTGCACACCGGGCATGTAGGATGCTAACCCAACCAAGATCTGTAGGCTAAAAGAGATCACTGCAGTTAGGTAATGTTTTCCTACTTCACAGAGTGTTTATTTATTCTGTACTAATTAGAAGCATTATCAAAGTCTGAATTTATAGACACCAGTTTCCCCCTTCACAACTGCTAAGCATAATGATTACTCTTCATTGAGTATTTTGTTTCAAACATAGCATATGAGGCTGGGCATTGTGGTGCACGCTTTCAATGCCAGCACTCAGAAGGCAGAGGCAGGTGGATCTCTGAGTTTCGGGCCAGCCAGTATGACACAGAGACCCTGTCACAAAACCAACCAGTTAAACAGAGAACAATAACAAGACACATTATGTGACTTATTCCCTGGCTCTTCCTGGAAGTTTTATAATGAGGTGTACACCATGAGTTTATAGATCAGGAGTGGGCAATCTTTGATTTCGCTAAAATTGTGTTAACATTCCTTCTAACAGACACATTGATCTTAGAGCAGTGACACAGAGCTGCTGTTGAGCTGGAAAGGCGTTCCATCCTTGAGAAATGGAAAACTGGGTGCTGAGCACAAGGCTTTCCTGCCCCTTCCTTGATAACAGGCCAATTGTTATGTTCCCCTAGTAGAAATGCCGTTCTCGAGACCTGTTTTCAATATAGTTGCCAAAAATTATTTTTTTCTCACATTTTGTGATAAGCTTTTCAGGTAATGAACATAAATACTGAAAATGTTCACGTCTGCCTTCCTTTTTAGAAACACAGGTTCTAACTTTTTATGTCACCGAACCTGGAATTCAGTATTTCCTGTGGTTTTCTAAGCTTACTGTTTGCTCTTCCATTTACACTTGTGAAGTACATTAAATAACATAAAATATTTCATCAGTTTTTTGCAGTAGCTACAGAGTGGATGATCTAGTTTGTAAAGATAGCATTTTTCCTATGCGATTATTAGTTTTAAGCCTTTAGGATGCTTGAGAACATTGATGTAAAATGGGTCAAGAGCGGAACTTTTGGGTAGGGCCGTGTTACCATGGATGTTAAGTCTGTCTCAGTTGTTTAAGATTTTAGGGTCTAGAGTAGAAATTAATTCTAGAGAATTACTGTTGGAGTCCTGGTGTACTCTGGAGTGTGAGGCAGGAGGGTAACAGGTTGGGGACTGTCTGGGTTACCCTCAGACCCAGCTTCAACAAACAAACAAGTTTCACATGGACACTTCCCTCCCCCAAACTAATTCATATGTTTTGGAAGTCAAGATTGTGATGATACCATTTTACTTATGACAGTGGGCTTATGTAATTTCATGATACATCACAGATGAAGGATGACAGTGATGTGTAATGGTTATAAAACTAAGGGAAATAGACAGATCCAATAAAGAAGAAGAATCTTTCGTTTCTTCCAGAGTTGGGGACAGAACCCGGAGTTTGATCACTGACCTAAATCCCCAGCCCCGAGACTCATTTATCACTGAAATTTCTAATCTAGAAAAGATGGGGAAGTCTTGGGAGATGGTTTAGTTAGTAAAGTACTTGCCTTACAAACATGAGGACCTGGGTTCAGTGTTCAGAATCCACATTTCAAAAGCTTGTACTCCCGGTGGTGGAGAAATGGAGACAGATCCTAGAGTCTCCATGGCTGGCCAGCTATGCCTACTTGATTGCTTACAGTTGTGAGATTGTTTCAAGATAAAAGTGAATGGTGCCTGAAGAATGTCATTGGAGATCATTCCTTGGACTCCATATGCATGCATACACATGCATCCTTATATACATAAACATGCACACATACACAAAAAGATAATATGAGGGTTGGCAAGCTGACTCCAGTTAATGGCTTTCTTATTGCCAACCCTTAATAATCTAAGTTCAGTCTCCAGAACCTATGTGGTGGGCAGAGAATATCGCCTACTGCATGTTGTCCTCTGACCTGAACACGTGTATTGTAGGGTACATGCGTATATGTGCTAAGTAAATAAATTTGAAAGAAAGAAACCATGAGAAGTTTTTATGATCATAAGGAAGTTTTCATGCTTCTTTATTATTACCAAACAAAAGTAGTTATTTAAATAAGATTGTAAAACAGTAGTAATGTGAAGACCCGAAATTTAGGAAATCAAGCTCAGTGTGGTGACACCAGAACTTGTAGGTAGAGGTCGTCTTTGGCTTCAGAATAAATTTGAGGAGAGCCTGGGCTGTAAGGAGACTTTCTCAAAACAGAAAGAAAGAAAAAGGAAAATCAATACAAAACTAGATACAAGAAATTGAATGTGTTACTAATTGTAAAACCACCACCCACAGAACAGTTACAACAGCAAAACCAGTGCAATTGTGGTGGTTTGAGTAAAAATGGCCCCCAGAGGCTCATATATGAATATTCAGTCACCAGGGAAGGGAGCTGTTTGAAATGATTAGAAGGATTAGGAGGTGTGGCCTTGCTAGAAGAATGTCACTGGGGGTTAGCTTTGAGGTTAAAAAAAAAAAAAAGCCTATGCCAGTCCCTGTCTTTCTCTCTGTCTCTCCCCCCTCTGCACCCATCTCTTTTCCTTTCTCTCTGTCTCTTTCTGCCTGTTACCTTCAGATCGGGATGTAAAGCTCTCAGCTACTGCTCCAGTGCCATGCCTTTCTGCTTCCCACCCTGATGATTATGGATTAACTCGATTAAATGTTTTATGAGTTGTCTTATCACAGCAATAGAACCCTAAATAAGATAGCAGCAGATATATTCACATATATGCAAGGTGCATATTTGCACTTAAGTCTGCATATATGTATTAAAATATATGTACACACATATGTAGTAGTTTTAGTTCTATTGCACATGCAGTAGGAAAAACATAAATTTCACTTGGACACTTCTAATGGAGAATAATGGTGCTATGTAAGTCTAAGTAACATAGTATTCTTTTAATTTACTAAATATAGCACAGCCCTCAAAATCATTTTAAAAATAAACTCTTCTATAATTAAACCTTTTGAACAATGAGAATTTTTAAATGGTATGAAGGAAAAGAAAGGAAATTTACAGTTTGAGATTGTTGGTAAAGACTTGGATATTTAATTAAAATAGAAGTGACATCAGAAGCCACCCAAGACAGTGTACATTTTCCTATATGGTACACAGAGGAAAATGGATGTGATCCAAGATCAACTGCCATGTTTGCCTTTTTCTTTTGCTCACATCCCTGAGGCAGGAGAGTGTCCTGTTTTACACACACTAAAACACAGGGGGCGGGGGCAGCACTTCTCTTCTGTGCAGCTGTGAGTTCACACTGTCCTTAGCCTTTCTCCCTCAAGACAAGCCTTGAGAAGGAAGGTTGGACACACAGGGCAGATGTCTCTTTTTTTAAAAATTAGGTGTACTTGCAGAGAACACACCACCAGAAGCCAGAGGATAGTTTTGGGGAAATGGCCTTTATCTGTACTGTGTTTAAGGCAGCGTCTCCTTTGTTTCTGCCACTGTTCTGCCTACCGTTGCCCGATGACCATCAAATTTCTGACCGATTATCCTGTCTCTGCCTCTCGTCTTGCCACTGGAGGGTAGGACCAAAGATGCACTCAGCCTTTTATATGTGTTTAGGGATCTGACTCAGGTCTGTTCTTAAGATTCTCTACTATCCCACAGAGCAGTAATGTTGGCTTTATCCATTGAAAGCTAGTAGCTAAGGGTTTTCTATTCTTGTGTTGCAAATGTTAAAAAAATCAAAAAGTCAAAACACTAAACATTGACATCAAAGCCTGTTGATAAGATGAAGCTGGGTTTATAGCTTATTGAAATAAGAGGAAATCGCCATCTACAAAGCCCTTTATAGTGTCTTGGACCTGGGCAAGTGAAGACTGAATCTGAGGATGTGAGTATGGTTTAAGATGTGGGACGCGGGGAAAGGATTGTGATTCAGACTGGCTGAAGATAGCAACATGACAATGTTAGGCTGGTAGGTAGAAGCAATGGGAAAGTTTTGAAGTGAGAAATCAAAGGAACCTTAGATCTAAGGAAATCTTTTTAATAGATCTTTTAGGCAGTGCCTATGGAAAAGACTTTTGGAAGGGAAAAAAATCATGTTAATGAAAACAGGACGAGTCGGTTGATGTCAGAGGAGTGGAGCAGCAGAGCATTTTATGCTGCAGAGATGGGATAGATGGGGTCATCATCCAGTCAGAGATCAGCAGTAAAAAGCTGTGACTCTTACGAATGACTACAGTCAACTTAGTGTACTTGCATACTTCCTTTGAACACAACTTCATGCTGTCAACAAATATGAAATGGTTTATTGTAAAATTAGGTTTGTTGTAATCATTGCAAACCCAGTTCTTTCGCCTTGCTGATGCCTTCTGAGGAGTCACAAGTAGACAGGCATTCTTTATACCCTGGAAAGAAAAGCCAGAAAGAGGCTAGTGGTCAAGCCTAAATTTGCAGAGAGGATGTGTTCTGAAAATTGTATTGATTCGGCTCTGGGTGTTTAAAAGCATCTGAAGCTCTAAGCCTCCAGCTGCAGGATTTACCAGGTGCCAGTAGCACTTCACATTTGTCTGAAGTGAATGAACTATGAGGCTCTAAACAAGTTGAAGGCTTTCCTTGCTCTGTTGCTGCCTTGGGGAGAACTGTACTGGCAAGAACTTTCCTTCTTACAGACACAATTCCAAGCCCTGACTCTAGTCCCTCCTTCTGCTTCCTCAGGAGATCTAGTAGTTTACTTGGAGGCAGCAAGGTCAATTATGTCCATATATTGTAGCAGGAAGCCACTGGAATACTCCACTCTGAAAGCTCCGTGTTGTTGCTGTTATTGCCAGCACATTATTGAGGTTGTCATTGCTACCACCGTATGAGAGCATGTCTGGAAAGCAGGAGGCCGATCAGACCTTGGTTTGTTCATCTTAAGGTCTATCTTAGTAGTTACCTGAAAAACTCCCTGAATTTGAACCTGATTGCACATCATTCTCGAAGAAATGCTTCTAAATAGAGATTTTACAGAGATAAAGATTCCTTATCCAAAACTAATAAACTAGCAATGCTGAATTTCAAGAGGAAAATACCAGTAGAGTATATCCTAAAGTGAAATGTTATATAAATGTATTAATAACTTCCTTTCTGTATATTCAGTGTAAACCGTGAGAATTCAGGAAAGGGGGTACACAATTGTGTATGTGGAGACCATTCAGAGAAGGAGATGTATTTAGGGTAATTCATGGGCATATGGTGTGAAGAGTGACATGCGTCAAGGAAAGAGACTTTCTTCATGAAGCCATAGTCAGTTCCTGAAAGCTTCTCTTTGCCCCACTAAGAACTTGAACTTGGCCGTCTCCTTTCTCTCCATGCCTAGTTCACTCTTACCCATTCACCATTATTTATTCAGTAAATGTTTGTTGGGTATATAACTCATGAATGCTTGATGAAAGCCTTTAACAGATCAAAGCCTTTTCTGTTAAAGGACTCACACATACTTAGCAGGGACAGAGGTTGGAATTCTGAGGTAGAGTGTTGCCCTAGTATGAGTGAGGGGCAGTGTTTAAACCCTAGCACTAAAGAAAAAATAATAATTCTTAACTGGAGGGGATATACTAAGTAGGTATATTAATACTGCATTGCATCACCTTGTTTGTGTGAGTGGCTCTGAGGAGTGTTTTGCCTTCTCTGTTTGTTGCTTTGTTGTTTTGAGACAGTATCTTATGTCACATGGCCTTGCTTAGTAGCTAAGGCTGTTCTTGAACTCCTCTTGCCTCTACCTCCCAAGTATTAGATTGCATGTACCACCTTCTTTGGCTGATACAATATAATATTTTAGAGAGAGAGGAGTAAAATTGGGGAAAGTACAGTGTGTGTGTGTGTGTGTGTGTGTGTGTGTGTGTGTGTGTGTGTGTGTGTGTGTGTGTGGTGATATTGTTTTGTGTGGGATATTCAGAAAAAGATGCAGATTAGGTGTTTGAGCAGTTTTAAAGCAACTGGGCAAGCTGGCAAGATGGCTCAGTGGGTAAAGGTGCTTGCTGCCAAGCCTGGCTAACTGAAACTGATCGTTCACATAGTGGAAGGAAAGGGCTGACTCAGAATCAAAGGTCCTGTACAGCTTGAGTGGAGAGGAAAATGTGTAGCATTTCCCTTGAGTAGCAAGGGAAAATGAGAGAATGTGAGCTGTGACAGGAAACTGTGATGAATATGTGACCTGACGAATAGCCTGGGATTGTATTTCTATAGGACAACTACCAACAACAGGCTGTGCAGGGGAAGTGTGAGAACAATCATTCGGAGTTAGGTTGCTTTCAGGAGTAAGTATTTCTAACTGTTGATAGAAATTGGTGACTGGCTGTCGAAGGCCAGGAAGAGCAAAGACCCTGCTTGGGCTTCTGGCTTGGGAAAAAAGCAGCAAGATTAAAAAGCTTATACCTAGCAACTGAGACAGGAAGTCAGTGAGAACTGACCTTAATAGGGATGGTAGGGAGATCGGAGAAGGAAGGCAAGAAAAGCTGAGCATTCTGGACCTGCGGGGTTTGAAATGCTTTTAGAACCACAGTAGATATAACCAAGAGGATATGTAGCCATAGAGCTCAAAGTGGGTGCTTGCAGGGACTGTGGACTAAAGAAAATCCAGACGACAGTTAGCCATGTAGCAGTTTTCTTGTGTCAATACTATGTTTAAAAAAATGAAAAATTCTCAATCAGTTGTTACAAACAGCTTTGTGCATTTCTTTTGGCAACTCAGGAAAATCTGAATCTAGCCCTGAATTCTGCCTCGGCCATTGGCTGCACTGTGGTCAATATTGGTGCACAGGATCTCAAAGAAGGAAAGCCTCACTTGGTCTTGGGGCTTCTCTGGCAGATCATCAAAGTTGGTCTTTTTGCTGATATTGAGCTTTCTAAGAATGAAGGTGAGATGATCAGATGCATTGCTTGCTCTTCAGCTGTAGACAGCCCGTGAAGGAAGTGCTGATATCTCCCGTGTCTCCCTCTTAGCCTTGATTGCATTGCTAAATGAGGGGGAAGAGCTAGAGGAGCTGATGAAGCTTTCTCCTGAGGAATTGCTGCTCCGCTGGGTGAACTACCACCTGACCAACGCAGGGTGGCGAACCATCAACAACTTCAGCCAGGACATTAAGGTACACATCTGTAAAAAATTGCATTACTATTCTTATTATTGTTACTGTTGTTTTGGTGGGGAGCATATTGTCATCATGTGTACAGCAGCCAGAAGACTGGGAGTGGTTCTCTCCTACTACTGTGTGGGTCCTGCAGGTGGAACTCGGGACACCAGGCTTTAGCAGCAAGTACGTGAGCCACTGAGCCATCTCACTGGCGCGGGTTTAGATTTTAACATTCACGTGTTTTACAATGAAATAAGGGGGTAGGCTGTAAGAAATAGGGGGTTCAGACTTAAATTTGGATCCAAAGAGATTCTTGGGAATGAAAAGCAAGGTGTTTATCTTTTCCTGTCTGAATTAGATGCTACCAATTATATTCGCAAAAACCTTTTAAAATAATAGACCGATTTATTGGCTTTTAAAAATAAGACAACTGGCTATGGGACAAAGGGGGCTGGGGAGCGTCAGCAGACTACAGCATTCTTCCCCATGTAGTCAGAAGTTTCTCTGTCCCACCTTGCCAGTCCCTCATCTGTTTAGTCCCAAATAATCACACAAATGCTTCTATTAATTACAAACTATTTGGCCTATGCCTCAGTTTTATTTTTTGCTAACTCTTAAACTAACCCATAGTTCTTATCTATATTTAGGCATGTGGTTAAATGTTCTCAGAGCAGCTGTTCTCAGAGCAGTATTCCCTCCTTCCTTCTCTCTGCGCTTCCTCTTCCCAGAATTCTCCTTATCTGGTTGCCCTGCCTATACTTCCTGTTTGCCTAGCTTCTGGCCAGTCAGTGTTTTATTAAACCAATATTTACAGTGACAAATGTTTACAGTGGACAGGAGCATAGCCCCACAGCACCTGTGTCACTGGCCACTGAATTATCATGTACTAAGAATTTTGCATCTGTTTACTGGGTTGGAGTCCTGTGGGTTCAACACTCTTCCTTCCATTTTGTTAATAATCAGCTAATAGAAAATCAGATTGTCTGAAAACATGGGGAATCAGTTGACTATGGGGATGTTATTGTAAGTCTCCTAACCAGAGCAGCTTGGAAACACTTTCCTCTCTTCTGGAGAGCCTTGTCAAGGAAACTATAACATCCACTTACCAGTAACTTTCCCGAGGTCACTGCTGGCATAGACACTGCCAAACTGGAATCTTTTGACTTTTTCTCTCTGTGATTTATTTTTTCCAGAATGATCTGAGAAAAAAATATTAGAGTAGTGCTGTCTTTTATTCATATTTCCTTTTTAAGTATAATGCCCTTGGTCACATTTTGCCACAATGATGACATTGTTTTCTCTGATTTCAGGTATTAACTACTGTTTTAAAAGCTTATTAGTCTAAATCTTCTTAAAATTCAATTCAGTTCATTCAGATATTTTTAAAGAATCTCCTGGCATTACACCAGATATGGCAATATAAAGGCTGGCTTTTGAGAAGTTTATCAATTAGACCTAGCAAACTATGCAAAATTTACTGACTTAAGCCAATGATTTAGTATTTCGCATAATTTTGTGTGCTGTTGGTACCTCTCTACATTTGTCTTCTGGGATCAGTTCTCAGTTTGGCTGATCTGACAAGTTCATAAAAGCATCAGTTATATGTCCCAGTGCGCTCTGTCAGGACTTTCCACATAACTATCTCAGATTTCCTCACACCCTGAGAATAACACATAGTCAGATATTTTAGGTAGCGGTTAACTTGAAGGAGGAGCCAGAGGCTCCTTGGGATTTTGAAATCCCTAGAATGTTCACAGTATTCTGTTTGTCAGAGTGAATAGCCAGGCCAGCCTAAATAAGAGAAGTGAGCAATAGCCTCGGGTTCCTGCTGTGAAAAGTTACATCTCTGTTTGGAGAAAAAAATATAGCACCCATCTTGGAGATGACTACATTAGATGATGTAATCTAATGAGGTCAAAGTTTATGTATACAGATGGCAAAGTGTGCAGTCTAATGTAGAGGAGGCATTAGTTCATTCTAGCAAGGCCAGCAAAGCCTTCCCAGAGTAAATGTTTGACTCGAGTCTAGACAACATTGATAACTGGGGACGTAAACACATGAAAAAGGTAAGGGGAGGGGCTTTCAGTATCGGGGATGTCTTTGCTGGAAGGTCCGTAGTGTAAGAACATTGCTAGAAGCCTGGAAAATAGTGTTGTGTGTTCAGGACCCCTGGGTATTGATGCAGTAAGCTGTTTAATACACCATTTTGTTTTGAGATGAGAACACTTTCCCCTAAAATTATTTTTTATCTTACTCATTTAAAAATGCTATTTTCTTCTTTTCTTGAAGGACTCAAAAGCCTATTTTCATCTGCTTAATCAAATTGCTCCTAAAGGTGACCGAGATGGTGGACTTGCCGTTGCCATTGATATGTCAGGATTTAACGTAAGTGATTTTTAAACTAGTTTTATATACTGTAGCAAGAGTACACATGATATAAGAACGATCATTTTTGAGTGTATAGTTCAGTGGCATTCAGTTCTTTGTAACCATCACATTGTCTCTCTGAGGAACATTTTCTTAATCTCATTGTGAAACTCTTTCTGTCCAACAGGAACCATCCATCCCCCCAACTCCTGGTGACTCTTCTACTTTTTAACTCTAAATTTGAGTAGTGGGTGCTAAAACTTATAGCTAAGCGCACTCTCTCTTCTTCCTCTACCTCTCCAAACTCCCCTTCCTTCCTCCATTCTTCTCTTTCTTCCCTCTGTGTACCATGCAAGCCCCTGGTCCCTTTGGAGGCCAGAAGGTGCTCTGGAACTGAAGTTACAGATAGTTGTGCACCCCCATGTAAGTGCTGGGAACTGAACATAGACCCTCTAGGAGACCAGCTGGTGCTCTTAACGTCTGAGCCAAATCTCTACCCCCCCCCCACAAGAGACTTTAAAATATTTAAAATAAACAAGGAAGTTTGATTTGTTATTCTTTCACATTCTGCTATTATTTGATTCATTTCTAGAAACATAATTGGTTGTAAAAATTATGTCTGTAAAATTATGTCAGTAAAAGTTGGATAGTGACTATTTTTTTTTACTTCCTTGTTTAGGAGAAGAATGACCTGAAGCGTGCTGGATTCATGCTTCAGGAAGCAGATAAGCTTGGGTGCAGGCAATTTGTTACTCCAGCAGATGTGGTTTCTGGAAACCCCAAGCTAAATCTAGCCTTTGTAGCAAATCTCTTTAACACATACCCATGCCTTCACAAGCCTGACAATAATGACATTGATATCAATTTATTGGAAGGTATGTTCGTTCTGCCTTGAGTTGACTTACTGTATCTCTTTCTATGGTATTGTCCACTTCACTGTCCTGGGTTGGCGACTCTGGTGGCAGGTGCAATTTATGTGTGTCAGCATGTGAGATCACAGAAAGTTCAAGTTACAGAATGTAATTGCTGAGTTTTGTTGTAAGAAAATGCCAAGTAACTCTTACTTACCTGCCATTTCTCCAGAAGAATAAAGTTAAAACTATCGGACATTTAAAGGATTCTCATAAGTGATCCTGTAACATAAAATGTAACTCCATCACTAATATAGAGAATGAATTATCTATTAGCGAAAGTAATTCTTGATAGTATTTTCTCCTTTGAAAGCAAGTTTGACTTTATTATTGCTCTTTTTTAATGTTTCTTAGAGTATGTGAAAATTATCATATTCGTTGCTTATTGTGTGTAGGTGGTTGTTATCTGTCTCATAATATAATACTTTCCTGTTTTGCTTCATGAAATGCAGATTTGACCCCCCCTAATGTAGGTACTGTATTTAGTACTTTTCTATATTCTATAAATATATTCATTCTGATTTTCCTTTTGTTAGTGGCGTTTATTCTTTCCAGCTGGGTTGATCTTTATTGTTTTGCATTTTCATGCTATGTTGTCCTGATATACCTAGAATGAATGGCTACAAGCAAGAAATGCAAATGAAAATTATTAAGTAGAGCAAGGCTTTGATTATGTACACTCTACCTAATTGGCCTTCTTTAACGATGGGATATTGTGGTAAATGTAGTAGAAACTCGTTTTGACAGTTTGAGTTCGAGATTTGATGTAAAGTCTTTATCTCTCTCCTGTGACGAGTCTTATTTTTTCCCATAACTGTCTTTGCAAGGATTTATTTGTAGTTTACAACATGATTTTTTATATTATTTACGTTTCATATGCTAAATGTCATTGAAGCCTACAGTATATGAATTATCACAGTGACAAAAACGATCCTCATTAACTATTTTTTTCTCCTCATGTCTGTCACCTAGACTCTCCCATTTTCACACCCTCACCCGCATGAAAAAGAGTAAAATCAGTGGCAGCCTTGCTAGCTGTCCGAGGGAGAGCCAACCTCAGGGCTCTGGGCAAACAGGAGAAGCTAAGGTTACAGTGTGTCCTCCTCACTGGCGAGTCTGTCTTCCTCAGTGAGACAGAGTGAGTCTGCGTCAAAATCTTTTTCCTTGGGCTTCCACAGCTAGCGTTCCAATGTATCACAACATTAAAATTTCAAACGAAAGGTATTTTTAGTTATAAGATGAATCTAATTCATTCTTTTTGAGAGCCCTGCTTTACAGAGATGTGTAAATGATAGAGGACATGTCAAAAACATAGATTTCATTTCTTAAGGAAAGAAAAAAAAATTAGAGCAATAAACTAGACCTTTAAGAAAACTAAGCGAAAAAGGAAGACTTATTTTTGAGTCTGGAAAATTTCAAAATCTCTGTCTTACAACAGAAGGCATTGTTTAGAGTGGCATATTAAAAATGATCTGCTTTTTATAGTCACTGAATTCTTTGCTAAATACCTTTTCCAACTTGCTCGCTCTCCTCTGTCATGTGTGGTCCCTTTGCTAGTTCAGCATGCTTGTGAGAGTTTTTAGTGTGATTGCGGTTGCTACATATTTCCTATAGTGCTCCTTATACCTGTTAGGAGACTGTGGGAAATATTTATCAATCATCTTTATTTAGAACATAATGTATGTCCTGACATACCTGCTAAAAATGCATTTGACTTTGGCTGTCATTGGATTATTTTCCTCTGTAGATTGTTTTGTAGAGATCCTTATAAAATTTTAGCTTTGAATTTATCACACCCCAAATTCACAAATTAGTATGTCTCATTGGCAGAGAATTTCACCTAGAGAGAACTATAGAATTTAAAATCCCAGTTATACATCGAGCCCTCACATCTAATTGTGCTAGGCACATATGCTGCATATTGGAGAGACTATCTGAGAATTTGTTTGTGATGATAGAAAGTAAATAGACCATAAAATTAGAAAGACTTTGTTCAAATCATGGTTCCACTACTTAATATCTGAGTAACAACTGTGAGCCTTGGCTTTCCTACATATATGGAACACAGGTAATAATATTGACTCTGAAGAGTCCCAGAAGAGATTTAATGTGATCATATATGAAAGCATTTAATCTGCAGTATATGCTTATTAATGGTTACGGCAGGAGAAGGAACTCACATTCAGTGTTGAGGACGTTAATTCTCTCTCTCTCTTCTTAATAATGTAGTTTTAAAATATACTTGTTTTATTGAAACTTTTGCCAATTTGACTTGCAAATAAATTATTTTATAGTACTATCAAGTAATTAGAAATTGAGATTTTTAGTTATGCAATTGCTTTAGTTGTCTATGATATACAATTTTTTAGTCTGCAATACATATGTTTTTGAAATGCTTTATGTGGCCTCCTGTGCAAATGCATAGTGCTTCTAGCTTTGAGCATCTATTTACCAAGATGTTGTAAGTGACATTTGGTAAATAAATGCTCACTTAGAAAATCTATTTTACTTTCTATGTGTTAAAAACCAAAATAACACAATTAGTTGAGAACAGAAAAAAAAAAAAAAAACAAATCTCCAAAACTTATAACACTTTCCAAACTTTTAAATGTAAGTTTAATATATTTTCAAATAACCATTTCATCAACAGTTTTAATAGACTTTGAGTATCTTAATCAAAATTCTGACACTCTATCTTTTGTAATTTTAAAACATAATTTGGTTTTTCCTAGTTAGAAACAATGTAAAAATTTTCTAGTTACTGGGGGAAATTGTATCGTGATATAGTATTAGCAAGTTAAAGAAAGAAGCCACATGTATCAAACGTAATGTTTATGTTCACACCCTGTTGAAAGCAGTTAAGGTATTTAACTGGCACTACTTAGTTTGACCTGGCTCATTTAATAAAAGTTTTCCCACATAGATTGTTTATTACAAAATAATGGGCAGATATGACAGACTGATCAGTTACTTCTTGAGATTAGAGGGGATAGAATTTAAGAAAGAAATTATTTGTTTAATAAAACTAGAATTACATAGATTCTGGTAACTATTAGGTAATAGCATTGAAAATATACCTGGAAATAGGGTGAGGTGTTTATTTACTGAATATTTGATAGAAATAAGTGGAATCCTTTAGATTGCATAAAGCTTCAGTTCTTTGTGGATATTTAGGCTTATATTCTGTGGCACTTAATTTGAATGTGACCATAGAGTTGACTAAGAATGAATCCTGGAAGCTAGGTGCTTATACATCACTGCAATTCTCTTATGGACCAAAGTCTAGAGTGACCTGTGGTGCCCTGTGCACTAGAAGTAATGAGAAGCATAAATGTTTTAAGACATACAATGGTTTGGCTTTAGGGAGTTTGGTGATAAGATATAGTCTAAGTTTTGTATTGTTCCCCAAATTTATCAAAGAATAAGACACGATGCAGTCACTTAGAACCATTTGCTGCCAGTACATTCTGTAAGGCAGATATGGTGGGGAGGGCTCACATCTCTCCCTGAGTTGTGCATACCATACTCATGTTTTTTTAAACAGATGGTGTACACCCAGGGAGACAGGCTAAACAGAAGACTTGTTGAGTTATCCCCTTGTGGTGATTTTGGTGGTTCAGTAACTTACAGTGATGAAATGTATAAAATGGAATGCTGTGGTGGTCTGTGCTCCTCATGAATTTTCAACAGTAGCAATCTAAAGTATCAGAAAGCTGAAAAATGTTAACCCCTCACTGCATATATTCTTCACATCACCTGAAATTTTCTCTCCCCTTGATTACTTGTAAAGTTTAGATTTGTATGCCCAGGAACATTCCTGCCTAACCATAATCTACCCAAATGTAGAAATGCTGCATTTGAGAAAGGCAGAATGCTCTGTTTACTGCGCTGCTTGTAACCTTGCTCACTAAAAGACTGGCTTTATATTTGGCCAAACCAGATCATAACTTTATGCTACTTAAATTGCATTTATACTATCTGTTGCATCCCTGGACAGAAAAACCCATGGCTCAGTAGTTCACAGACCTCAATTAAGAGACTCAGGGTGGAGAGAAAGAGAGAAAAAAAGAGGCTTCTTAGATAATTGGGATGAGAGATGTTTTCTCCTTAAAGTAATTATGTCAGGCGAAGTGGCCAGTTTACTCCTACCAGAGTTCTTTGAGTAGTTCTAAATTACTCTGATCTTAGTCATCAATATGGGCTTTTGTCTACCCTAGGAGAGAGCAAGGAAGAGAGGACGTTTCGGAACTGGATGAATTCACTGGGGGTCAACCCGTACATCAACCATTTGTACAGGTAAAGTAGCTGACCATGCTTCAGCCTCACCTTTCCCCTCTAGGTATGTTAACCGAGGATCTAGCAACGTTCGGAATGCTGGGAATGAGCAATCTGTCTTTTTGTTTGTTTGTTTTTAATGCTGTGTAAAAAGACAATGTAATGATAATAATGTTTTATTATAGTATAATGAGTAAATGTCCACATTTTTATAGTTGTTGACCATGAAAATAAATTATTTCATGTGGGCATGGTGGTACATATTCTACCCCAGCACTTGGGAGGCAGAGGCAAGAAAATCTCTGTGAATTCAAGGCTAGTCTGGTCTACAGAGTGAGTTCCAGGACAACCAAGGCTACTTAGAGAAACTGTCCAAAAAAAAAAAAAAAAAGAAGGAAGGAAGGAAGGAAGGAAGAATGCATCATTGTCCTTTGTTGTTACTCCTCACCACTGCTCAGCCATCCTCCCCCTTTCCCTGCAGACCCCTAGATCCTTCCTCCTTCCCCATCATCCCTTCTCTATGTTCATATTCTACACATATGCTCATGTATAGACTTAAGTCTAGATCCTGCATATGAGAGGAACATACAGCGTCTCCCTGAGTCTCACTTACTTCATGTACCACAGCAATCTCCATTTGCACCTGTTTTCCTATGCGCATCCTAATTTCATGCAAAGTAACTTTTTAATTTTTGTTGTTATATTGAGGACTGAGCCTAGGGCTTTGCACATGAATAGCAAGCATTTTACAACTGAGTTAATCCCTAGCCCTCAATGTCCCCGATTTTATTCTTTTTTAAAGCCGAATAAAATTACACTGCATGTATGGATCATATGTACCTTGTTCGTCCTTCTGTTGATAGTTGATAATATCTTATGATACTATGAATAATGCAGCCAAAACATGAATGAACAAGTATCTCTGTGGTTTGCTCACTTAGAATCCTTTGAGTATATGCTTAGGAATGGCATAATGAGGTAACATAGTAGCTCTAATTTTTTTTCGTTTTGTTTGAGAAATCTCTACACTGATTTTCATAGCAAGTGCCCATTAACAGGCCTACTAAAATATTTATTAAATCATTTTCTTGTTTTCTGCTAATGGTAATAATGTTTCTCTAGGCATGGGTAAGAAAAATTCTTTTCTCTTTATTTTATAATATAGCCTTGTTGAGGGCTGGAGAGATGGCTCAAAGGTTAAGAAATAGCCTAGACAAAAATGAAAGCTGAATGTGTCCCTAGTAAGGTCCTCCTTGATACCTAGCTCCTCTGGGGCTGTGGATTGCAGCCTGGTATTCTTTGCTTTATGTCTAACATCCACATTTGAGTGAGTACATACTGTGTTTGTCTTTCTGGGTCTGGGATACCTCATTCAGGCTGATTTTTTTTTTTCCTAGTTCCATCCATTTGCCTGCAAATTTCATGATGCCATTGTTTTTTACTGCTGAGTAATACTTGTAGTCATATGTTTCTCTGTCCCATCTGGCCAATCGCGCAGCCATATTTAGTCCTAAATAATCACACAAAGGCTTATGTAAATTATAAACTATTTTGTCTATGGCTCACGTATATTACTTGCTAACTCTTACTTTTGAATAACTAACTCATGATTCTTATCCATGTTTAAGCCACATGGTTTCGTACCTTTGCTTACTACGGCATTCTTGTCTTGCTCCCTTTGGGTCTGGCTGACATTTCCTCTGCTCTTCCTCTTCCCAGAATTCTCCTTGTCTGGTTGCCCCACCTGTACCTCCTGTCTGCCTAGCTTCTGGCCAATCAGCGTTTTATTAAACATTTATTTACAGTGACATATATTTACAGTGTACAAGAGCATAATCCCACAGCAAATACTCCATTGTGTAAATGCACTACATTTTCTTTATCCATTTTTGGTTGAGGGGCATCCAACCAGGTTAGGTTGTTTCCAGGTTATGGCTATTACAAATAATATTGCTATTTTGTGAGTATGGGTGTCTTGCCTAATAGTTTGTTTGGGTAGTATATACATGCAGTGCCTGTAGAGGCCAGAAGGAGGCAGGCAGTCCAGCCAGTGTAGGTGATTTGGTTAATTCCAGACCAGTGAGAGACCCTGTCTCAAAAAAAGAAAAAAAAAAAGATGGACAGCTCTTGAGAAACAAACAATACTTAATGTTGTCTTCTGGTGGTCATGTATACATGAATATGTACATGCATATGCACGTATGTGTGAATACACACACACACACACAGAGAAGTTAAAAAAGGATTAAGATTTGTTGAGAATCAAGGTTAACTTTTATAAGTGTTGAGAATGGTTGAAAGAAGAGAACTGACCAAATTTTTAGTTAAAAGATATTTATTATGATGATATTCTTCTTGAGATATTAGTAAAGGCATCAAGGCATAGGCAAGTTTTTTCTTGAGGATGATATTCAAAGTAACATAATCATAAAAGGAACCCTTGGAGATAGAAAAACAATAGGCAGTAGCATGTGTCTGTGAATTTGGGTCTGGTTATATTCCTAACCCATCCGTATCACTTTTTTGATACCAAAGCAACTAAATGGACTATAAAACTAATTTTAACTGAATATTTTTTTCTTTAAATAAGCTGTTAAATGTATTTTTCAGAACTATTAGTCCTGGAACTTTTCTACAACCATTTGCCTCTGGAATTTATTGTGAACTTCATGGCCATTATTCAGCTCTCTGAGCCTTGGGTTTTTAATGTGCAGACCATGAATCATAATATAATGCCCTAGTAAGTAAGGAGGGTGGATGCATTTAAAATAAGAAAGAAAGAAAGAAAGAGAAATAAGTCAAGTTCCAGAACTTACACAAAGACTTTAGTGATATCTTTTGTATAAGGAATTGCTCATGTGCTGTCAGCCCATTCAGATCTTAATAACTACATTAGATGTCTCCATCGCTTAGCACGGAGCCTGACTTCATTCATTCACTGTTTGTTGCATGGTGTGTGTCCAGAGAAGGAAAGTAACTAATAAGAACCTCAGCAGAACATAGCCAGTGCATATGCTATTGAAGGGGAAAAGCCAGGTATTCCTTCCCAGAACTTCTTACTGCAATAACCCTGCTTTATTTCCTTCACATAAAGGGCCAAGAACAGACTCCACAAACAGAATGGATTTTTCTGAATCCACAGTAACAGTGTTCTATAGTATTCTTACATTCAGAACCCCTACTTCCTTACACAGTCTTTCTCTTGATTTTTATTATTGAGCAGGAACAAGTTATTCACTGAATAGCTGTGATTTTCCTGTAACTATTTTTAAGGTTTAAAAAAAATCATAATATATAACTCATGAGCTCATTCTATTGTATATGTCTCAAACAATGTAAGTATAAAGAATAAAACATTCGCCCCTTTGTTCTCTCTCATATTCTTTTTTATGCTCACAAGTGATTGATCTTAGCAGTTCCTACATATATATGTTTAAAACTTTGAAATCAAACCATATGTGTGCTCTGCCACTTGCTTTTAAATACTTAATGTATCTTGTAGAATGTTTTTGTTCTTTTGGGTTTTTTTCTTTTTTATTTAAACTTCTTTTTTTTTTTTTTAAACATACCCACCACTGTTTCCCTTCCTCCCTTCTTCCCAGTCATCTCTAAGCTTCTGCCCACCCCATCCCCTTATCCATTCCTCAGAGAGGGTAAGAACACCCAAGGTGAGTCAATGCAGTATGACATATCCAGTTGAAATAGGGCCAAGCTCCTCCTGCCAATGTGCAGGCTGAGCAAGCTGTTCCTCTGATTTCAAGGTGGCTGTACAAGTTTACACTCCCACCAACAATGGAAGAGTGTTCCCCTTACTCCACATCCCCTCCAGCGTTGGCTGTCACCAGTATTTTTGATCTCAGCCATTCTGACATGTGTAAAATGGTATCTCAGAGTTGTTAGGATTTGAATTTCCCTGATGGCTAAGGATGTCGAACAATTCTTTAAGTGCCTTTCAGCCATTTGAGATTCTTCTGTTGAGAACTCTCTATTTAGCTTTGTACCCCATTTTTTAAATGGATTATTTGGTTTTTTTTTTTTATCTCTAGTTACTTGAGTTCTCTATATATTCTTCTACATACTACCATCCAGTTATGCCAACACCATTTGTTGAAGATTCTTTTATCCATTGTACATTGTCAGGGTCTTCAATTCAATTCCACTAATCCACATGTCTATTTTTATGTCAATACCAAGCTGTTTTTATTACTGTAGCTCTTGAGTAGAGCTTGAAGTAAGGATGGTGATATCTCCAGAAATTCTTCTATTAAACAGGATTGTTTTGGCAATCCTGAGTTTTTTTGTTTTTTCATATGAAGTTGAATTCCATATGAAGTTCTTTTGAGATCAAGTGATGAATTATGTTGGAATTTTGATGCGGATTGTACTGATTCTGTAGATTGCTTAAGATTGCCGTTTTTACTATGTTGATCTTACCTATTCAAGAGTTTGGGAGATCTTTCCATTTTCTGATATCTTCAGTTTCTTTCTTCAGTGACTTAAAGTTCTTATCATACAGGTCTTTCACTTACTTGGCTAGATATTTGATGTTATTTGCAGCTATTATAAAGGGCGATGTTGAGAGCTGGTTTACAGGACTCATAGTGGTGATTGGAATCAAACTAGAGCCAATCATGTCTATTATGTCCTATAATGGAGGGGCCATCATAGCCAGGAAGGGAAAAAAATTATGTGGCCATTGCTGCAGACAGGCATTTTGGGGATCCAGGCACAGATGGTAACCGCGTACTTCCAAAAGATCTTTCCCATGGGAGACAGGCTCTACATAGGCCTAGCCGGGCTGGCCACCAATGTCCAGACAGTTGTCCAGCCCCTCAAGTTCTGGCTGAACCTGTATGAGCTAAAGGAAGGGCGGAAGATCAAGCCTTACACCCTCATGAGCATGGTAGCCAACCTCTTGTATGAGAAACGGCTTGGTCTCTACACAGAGCCTGTCTTTGCTGAGTTGGACCCAAAGACCTTTAAGCCATTCATTTGCCCTCTAGACCTCATCAGCTGACCCATGGTGACTGATGACTTTTTGTAGTCAGTGGTACCTGCTCCAAACAAATGTATGGGGTATGCAAGTCTCTCTGGGAGCCCAACATAGATCTAGAACACCTGTTTGCAGCCATTTTCTAAGCTATGCTCAATGCTGTGGACTGGGATGCTGTATTGGATATGGGTGTCATTGTCCACATCATTGAAAAAGATAAGATCACCCCCAGGACACTGAAGGCCTGGATGGACTAACCCTGTGTTCTGGTTCCTATTTTATTTTGTTTTTCTTTTTAATAAAATCGCTTTTCTTAAAAGGGGGGGGGGCGATGCTTCCCTGATTTATTTTTTAGCCCCTTTTATCATTTGTGTATAGGAGGACTACTGTGGGGGTTTTTTTTCCCATTTTTTTTAAGTCAGTCTTATACACTGCCACATTGCTGAAGGTATTTATCAACTCTAGAAATTCACTGGTAGAATTTTGGGGGTCACTTATGTAGAAGATCATATCATCTGCAAATAGCAATAATTGACTTACTTCTTTCCAATGTATCCACTTAATCTCCTCTTGTTCTTTTATTAATCTAGCTAAGACATTGAGAACTATATTGAATAGAGATATGGGGAGAGGGGCCAACCTTGCCTTGTTCCTGATTTTAGTGGGATTGCTTTGAGTTTTTCTTCATTTAGTGTGATGTTGGCTGTCAGCTTGCTATATATCACCTTTATCATGTTTAGGCATTTTCCCTGTATTCCTGATCTCTCCAGGACTTTTATCATGAAAGATTGTTGGATTTTGTCAAAGGCTTTTTAAGTATCTAATAAAATGGTCATGTGGTTTTCTTTCAGGTTGTGTACATGGTAGATGAAATTGACAGATTTCCCATGTTGAGCCATCCCTACAGCTCTGGGATGAAGCCTACTTGATCATGGTGGATGATTTTTTGATATGTTCTTGGATTCAGTTTGCCAGTATTTATTGAGTATTTTTGCATCAGTGTTCATGAGGGAGATTGGTCTGTAATTCTCTTTCTTTGTTGCATCTGTGTGGTTTGGGTGTCAGGGTGACTGTAGCCTCATAATAATAAGAGTTTGGTAATGCTCCTTCTATTTCTGTTGTGCAAAGCAATTTGAAGAGTATTAATTCTTCTTTAAAATTCTGGTAGAATTCTGTGCTGAAGCCTTGGGCTTTTTTTTTTTTTTGGTTGGGGGACTTAATAACTGCTTCTATTTCATTAGGGGTTGTAGGTCTTGACTTAATTTTGGTAAGTGGTACCTAACCACTTCTTTTAGATTTTCCAATTATGTAGAGTACAGATTTTTGAAGTATGACCTAATGATTCTCTGGATTTCCTTAGTGTCAATCGTTAGGTCCCCCTTATCATTTCTAATTTCTTAATTTGGATTCTCTATGTCTTTTGATTAGTTTGGAGAAGGGGTTGTATATCTTGTTGACTTTCTCAGAAAAAAAAACCTCTTAGCTTCATTGATTCTTTGTATTTGTTTTAATTTTATTGATTTCAGCCCTGATTTTAATTATTTCCTGCCATCTGGGCAAGCTTTCTTCTTGTTGTTCTAGAGCTTTCAGCTCTGCTGCAAGTCTCTTGTGTGAGATTTCTACAAATTCTATATGTAGGCGCTTAGTGCTATGAGCTTTCCTCTTAGCTCTGCTTTCACTGTGCCCCATAAGTCTGGGTGTGTTGTGGATTCATTTTCACTGAATTCTAGGAAGTCTTTAATTTCTTTCTTAACTTCTTCCTTGGCCCAGAGGTGCTTCAATTGAGAATTGTTTAGTGCCCATGAGTTTGCAGGCTTCTGTGGTTTGTGTTGTTGTTGAACTCTAAACTTGGGCTAGTTTGGTCTAATAGGATACGACGGGTTATTCCAGTTTTTTAGTGTCTGTTCACACTTGCTTTATGACTGAGTATTGGGTCAGTTTTAGAGAAGGTTCCATGGGGTGCTGAGAAGAGGTATATTTGTGTGTGTGTGTGTGTGTGTGTGTGTGTGTGTGTGTGTGTGTGTGTGTGTGTGTGTGTGTGGTGGATGGAAGGCTCTGTATATGTCTGTTAAGTCCATTTGAGTTATAACATCTATTAGATTTCTTATTCCTCTTCAGTTTCTTTCTCATAGACCTATCCATTGGGGGAGAATGGGTGTTGAAGTCTCCCACTCTTAGTGTGTGAGGTTAAATGTGCAATTAAACTTTATCAATGTTTCTTTTACTTATGTGGCTACTCTTTTATTGGAGGCATAAATGTTCAGGATTGAGACTTCATATTGATAAATTTTTCCTGGGATGAATATGTAATGTCTTTCCTGATCTCTCTTGATTGATTTTAGTTGGAAATTTATTTTGTTAGATATTAGGATGGCTACACCAGCTTGTTTCTTACATCCATTGATTGGAAAGTCTTTTCCTAACCCTTTACTCTGAGCCTGTGCCTGTCTTTGAAGTTGATGTGTGTCTCTTGTATGCAGCAGAAGGACGGATCCTGTTTTGGAACCGTCATATTAGGGTGTGTCTTTTTATAGGTGAATTGAGTCCATTGATGTTAAGGGATATTAATGACCAGTGATTGTTAATTCCTGTTATTTTGGGTGGTAGGTATATGTTTCCCTTTTGGGGGTTACCTTATGTGGGATTATCTATTGCTTGTGGTTTGGTGGGTACATCTTACTTCCTTAGGTTGGAGTTTTCCTTCTAGTGCTTTCTTTAGGGTTGGATTTGTGGACAGGTATTGTTTAAATCTAGTTTTGTCATGGAATATGTTGTTCACTCCATCTATGGTGATTGAGTGACTTACTGAGTATAGTAGTCTGGTCTGGCAACCATGGTCTCTCAGTGTCTAATTAACATCTGTCCAGGACTTTCTGGCCCTTATAGTTTCCATTTAGAAGTTGGGTGTTACTCTAATGGGTCTGCATTTATAAGTTACTTGGCCTTTTTCCTTTGCAAGTCTTAATATTCTTTCTTTATTCTTTATGTTTAATGGCTTGATTATTATGTGGTGAGCGAACTTCTGGGGGTTCTTGTCTATTTGGTATTCTGTAAACTTGTATCTTTATGTGCATTTCTTCCTTTAGATTGGAAAAGTTTTCTTTTATGATTTTTATTGAATATATGTTGAATATATGTTGAGCTGGTATCTTCTTCTGTTTCTATTATTCTTGGATTTGGTCTTTTCATATTGTCCCAGATTTCCTGAACATTTTACATTATGACTTTTTTGGCTTTAGTGTTTTCTTGATAGATCTATTTCCACTATTGAATCTTCCACACCAGGGATTCTCTTTTCCATCTCTTGCATTCTGTTGGTATATGCTAGTATGTTCCTGTTTGTTTCCAGAATTCCCTTGGTTTGTGTCTTCTGTATTGCTTCCATCTCAGTTTTTAAATATTGAAATGTTCCCTTCCCCTGTTTGATTGCTCTTTCTTGACTTTCTTTGAAGGATTTATTGACTTCTTCCAATTTTTTTTCTTTGTCTTTTCCTCTATTTCCTTAAGGGAGTTTTTTATTTCCTCTTTAAAGGCTTTTATCTTTTTCATAAAGTTATTTTTAAGGTCCATTTCCTCTGTTTCTTCTACATTGGAATTTTCAGGTCTTGCTGTTGTAGAACCACCAGATTCTGGTGGTACCATATTGTTCTTTATGTTGTTATATGTATCCTTGCACTGGCGTCTGCCCATTGCTTCCTCGGTTCACTCCAGGATTTGTCTCTGTCTCTGGGAGCTAATCTTGGTATAATCTGTTCTCGCTGTGTCTATGTCTCAGGGAGACTCTCTTGTTTCAGTCTGAGCTCTTGGTCCACTTGGAGTTAGTATATTCTGTGTAGAGAGAGCTGCTATTGGTCCAGTAGAGGCCAGCTGATTCTGTGTCACAGGGAACCACTTATGGTCCAATAGGAGCTGGCCAAATCTGTGTCTCAGAGAGCTTTTGAGGTCATAGGGTGATTGGTGGATTTAGGGGAAGGTGTGGTACTTGTAATTGCAGGGTCTGACAAACTTGGGTGTTAATGGGGGATACCAGCCAATAGGAGTCTTCCCTGATGGCCTGCGATTGGGGCTACAGTGGGTAGGAGTGGGGAATCTACCTTTTAGAACATCTTATCAGTATTTTCATACGAAATTTAACATATCTGAGGGCCACCCAGGAGTTCATAGTAAAGAGAGTTGACTCAATAGTCTTTCTAATACTAGACCTTTGTTTTCAAATTTGTAAAAACAGTGGTAATAAAAATCTTTGTATGTTTGCATATATATAAATGTGTACACATGTGCAAATGCCTTTTAAGTATGGAAAAGTTGGCCAGATTCTTAGGTTGAAAGTTTGAGGTCAAATGGAATGCCTTATTATTTATAAGCTTTAAATAACTGTTGTGTTTTAAAGACACATATTTACCTGTAGCACAAACAATTTTTCCTTTCTCGTATGCATTTCCTTCCTGTTTTAGTGACCTTGCAGATGCATTGGTGATCTTTCAGCTCTATGAGATGATCCGAGTGCCAGTCAACTGGAGCCATGTCAACAAGCCTCCTTATCCTGCTCTTGGAGGGAACATGAAGAAGGTGAGTGGAGGGGCTGTAGTTATAATGTTGTTCTCTAATGTAAAGAAAGCCATGGGTTTAGTTTTATAAATATTGGTATGTTGTTTGTACCTGTAGATTTATTTCAACTCAAGATGTGCTAAATTTAACATATTCTTTATAAGCTCGGTTACTAAGTGTTTGGAAAGATGAAGGCAATCCTTCATTACACTGTCTCATTTTTACCAAGTTATGGTACTTTTGTTATTGAGATGCACCCTAAGTGCCCTCTTCTGCTATAATTGCCACTACCTGCTAAATCTCCAACCATTCATTTCTTATCAAACGTGTTCTGATTTCTCACTACCTGCATGATAGAAAAAGTGCAAGCCACAGAGCTGCTGCCTAGGAAGTGCTACAGAAATGATGGTGGGAAGATATGTACATGAGCGACGCTGAGCGATATGGGCACTGTGGATTTTAGAGTGAATAGGGCCACACGTTATCCAACATGACTGGCTTTGTTCAAGAGGTTGTATTTGAGTCAGAATCTAGAAAATGATTGAATTTTGTCATGGGGGTACTAGAAGAGGCTGGAGCGTGAAAGAGATGGATAGTGGTGGGGAAGTATTGCTAAGAAACAAAACGTTAGAAAAGGGATTCATTTTTATGACACTTTTAGAATTGCTTGGGTGAAATATAATCAGAATATTAAACTCCTTTGACCTTAAATTTTTAGCTTATTAATCTCATGAAAATCTAGAAAGTTGGGGTGGGAAGATGACTGCAGTTGTGAAAGTGCTTGCTGTGCAAACATAAGGACCTGAACTCAGAACCTGGGTGTGGTGCTGAATACCAAATTTAAAACCAAACGTTACCCCAGATAGTCTCCGCCCTCTCCTGTGCATAGGCACTAACTTGTGGTTTCCTATTCATTGCGGGTTATATCAGCATCATCTTTGGCCCGACGCTAGTAATTCCATCGCCCTTCTTACCGTCATCCCTCCTAAGAATGTGCCTTTCACACAGAAGCCATGATTGTAGTCAGTGGGAAGTTTCCCATTCAGCCTCACCGTTCTCTCTTCCTATCCATGCTGCTGCGTGTTATTTTGTAAACTAGAAGTTCATTTCACTTATCATAATTATATACATCCCCATAGTGCTTATTTCTACTAAATATGCTTGTGAACCTGGGATAACTATGAGTACTAGAATTAGTGTTTTAGTAAAAAAAATTATATTTGTGTGTGTGTGTCTACTGTTTTGAATGGAATCTTGACTAACTTGGGGGAAAAATGAAAAAAAATCAATTATACTACTTTTCTTAATTTGTATTTATTTCAAAATGTATTTAGTAAACACCTTTTTTTTTTCCTACTTGTGTGATAAGATTTTAAGGCCTGGGGCTGGAAAGATGGTCTAGCAGTTAAGAGCACTGACTATTCTCCCAGAGGACCTGGGTTCAACTCCTAGCACCCAGATGCTGGCTCACAACCAAGTGTAATTCTGGTTTCAGAAGATCCCATGTACTTTTCTGGCTTCTGCAAACACCACTTGCTTGTGGCAAGACACCAAAATACTAAAATAAAAAGAGGAGACAAGGATTTTAGAACTTAAAATTTCATCAGAGCAGAAATACCTCAGGAGGAGGGGTGGCAATGATGGTTTAGTGAGTAAAAGTCCCTTCTATAAGCATTAGGACCTGAGTTCAAATCCCAAGAATTCACATAAAAATTGGGCCTGTAGCATCAGTGTCCATAGTCCCAGTGCTCCCATAGGGAAGTGAAGGAGGAGACAGGAATCATCTAAAGCTTTAGGGTTTGCAACAGAATAACAAGGCGATGATTGGGACTGATGCCTAGGTTGCCCTCTAGCCTCCACATTAGTGCTGTGCATGCATATGCCTCATTTATTTACACCTGCACACATATACATACACACAGCTGTAAACACACAGAGGAAAAAAATAAAAGGCATACTTATGATACATATATCACCAGATGATGACTGATAAGAAATATCTGCAGAGAATGGATCAGACCAAATATTTTAGAAGTACTTAACTGGGTTTCTATGGCCAGAAATTGGTAGGTAGGTGGGAAAATACTTTACCTGGTTTTTGTCTTAGTTATGTTACGTTGCTATGAAGAGACACCATGACTACAGCAACTCTCATAAAAGAAAGCATCTAATTAGAGTTTTGCTTATAGTTTCAGAGGTTTAGGGCATTGTCATGGTGGGAAGCAGATAGGCATGGTGCTGGAGCAGTAGCTGAGAGCTTTGCCTTCTGACCTTCTGAAACCCAGTGACACACCTCCTCCAAGACCACACCTCCTAATTCTTCCAAACAGTTCATCTACTAGGGACTAAGCATGCACATATGTGACCTTATGGGGGACATTATTCAAACCACTACAAGTGTTTATAAGACATTTTTGTTGTAGATGGTACTTTTCTGAGAACAAATCTGAAGTATGGAGAGAATGATAGGGATCTGTATTGAACATTTTTTTAATAAGAAATTGATACTGTGCATAACAAAAAACACACAAAAACTAATTATAGCATAGTCCATGTATCTAAGGAAATTAATAAGGGTTATATAATTGGCTGGTATAATTAAGATTATTTAGTTACATTTTTGTGATTCTTGGGACTGAACCCAAGGCCTCACACATTCTAAGAAAGCACTCTACCAGTGAGCTATGGTTGTATGACACTATATTCCTGGGGTGACTTGAACGAGCAAACATCTTCTCACTCCAGTTAGAGTACTGATGATTGACCAAAGTAAGGATAGTACCAAGGGCAAATCAGTGAGCCAGTGAATTGTATTGGGGTTACTTAGCAGAGTATGAGTGAGGGGTTACTTACATGAGCAGAAATGACACGATGCCCACCCTAGCATGGATGACAACAGCTTGTGAAAGCTGGAAACCTGGAGCACCCTGCACAGCCTACAGGCAGCTCAGCTGGTCTCAGCCTCTGCTAAGCATGCCAACTACTCTGATACTATCTCTCAGTGTCTTTACTTGGGAGGGAGGAGCCCAGTAAATCTGGTCACTTTCTGAGATGTTCTGAATTTTAAGGAGCTTCCTTGCATGGTGGAATGTTCCACTTCCCTTTAGAACACCCTGTGTCTTAAGAAACTGTCCTCCAAGGTCAAGTATCTTATCTATGAAGAAACTGCTACACAACAGCCCCGAGAAAGCCTTCGCAGAATCAAGGGGACGAGGACCTGAATTTCAGAGAACACATGAAATCAAGAGTTTTTAGCCACAAACTTTCCATCAGTGAACTGTGTAGACTGCAGACAGTACTTCAGGGTTGGAGGGGAGCCGAACATTGCTAAGCTATTAGTCTAGATTAATCCCTTTGTTGTTTTGGTCACCGCCCTATAAACTGGGCGCAATTGTTCCACTTAGTTGTTATGAAATGAAATTTAGTCACATAGTGCCGTCGCTGACTCTCAGGTGGTTGGACTAGGTTAGCATAGTCTGGGAATGTTTTTAAAATCTGTTTGTTTGGTTTTTTTATACCAAAAGTTGTATTTACTTACAGATTGAAAACTGTAACTATGCAGTAGAGCTTGGGAAGAATGAAGCCAAATTCTCTTTGGTTGGCATTGCTGGGCAGGACTTAAATGAAGGGAACGCAACACTTACCCTGGCACTGATATGGCAGCTGATGAGAAGGTGAGATTTCATGCCTTCATAGGAACACTGAGTTTCCTTCAACAAATCATTTGAACTAAACATGTAGCTAGTTTCGGAGATTCATGGACATAAGGAATATACAATGTGTAATAAGTTAACTCTGTAAAAGACTTGATACTGGTTATATATTTTTAAAAATTACAATGGATTGATCTCTAGCAATACAATCACTTTCTATTAATGCCTCTTAAAAATGTCTTTGTAAGGAATTGCTCTAAATTTTTAAAATGCTATCTGGTAGTGCTTGGTTTTGATTAGTGAACTTTGTAACTTTTGAATGTAACTAAGTGCAGATGTCATACTAAAATTAGAAATGAATTTTTGGCGACAGGAACTTGTGACCCTCTAGCTTCAGCCTTCCAAGTGCTGGGATTATAAGTGTAAGCCACCACATGGGGCTGTTCCTTAAATGTTGATATAAATGATGTGAAAACAAATTCCATCCCCTTGTCTCAAGGTCACATTGTTTCTGTTGCAGATACACACTGAAGGTGTTATCAGATCTTGGAGAAGGTGAAAAAGTCAATGATGATATTATTATCAAATGGGTCAATCAGACTCTTAAAAGTGCAAACAAAAGCACTTCTATTTCCAGCTTCAAGGTAACAAGAACTTTTAAAAGTTATGTCTAAGTTTAATGGACAGGATTTCATTAGTGAGGCTCAGAACTATATTAGTATTATACCACAGGAACATATAATCCAGGAATTTAGGCATAGTAATTATCTGGCATGTTTAAACTAGAAATAATTTGAATTCTTATATTTTGACTGGTTATCTATTGGATATGAATGCAGGTCGGTGTATTTAATGTGGTAATCTGATGTTAGAAATAGAACCCAGGCAAAAATCCAGTTGTCAAATGAATGGAGAAGCTACTGAGCGTTGGTTGTTTATATGGGACCTGTAATGTTTTGTACTCCCTAGCAGCAGTCTCTGAATTGTCTTGGCATCATTTCCAAGCTATACACAACCAGCCAAAGCGATTCAAGTGAGGACTGAGAAAACTGGTAGGAAAAATAATTCTTATCATCCGACTTCATGATGCACTTAACACTTCCTTCTAAGCATTTGTGGATGACTCATAAAGCACGGAGAATGTAATCTGCACAAACATACCCACTAATTTTCATGCATTTTCATTGTGTTTTGCTGTTGCATGCAAGGTGGTATTAGCTACAAATAAGCATGTCTGCTTGAACATACTCATTCAGTGACTCTCGTGTTTGTGACTTTTATTATATGTTTTTAAAAGCCCAGACATTTCCATTTAAAAAAAAATTTAAAAAGTACTAATAGATGAAACACTAAGCTATTTCTAAAGATACCTAACCATCTTTATTCTTTTCTTTGCCTTTGCTCTATGTATTTAACAACATTTGAGAGTAGCAGAAATATAAATTAGGGACACAGGAATATTTATTGAAATATAACTAGTATGTAGCTTTTCTAGCTAAGTGTCCATCATTTATATTAAACACAAAACTCGTATAAGGGATGTGATACTACTATGGAGTAGATTATAAAATTCAAGCAATACAACTGATTTTTCTCAAGTGTACATGGTTGATCTTCCTTACTCAATGGTCAGTGAAGAATAGACCAAGCAGATTTGATGGTGGGCTATAGCTTGAAGTGCATTATATACCTTCATGAAAATGGCCTAAATAACTCAGTATAATAAACATTTAAAAATCCAAAAAAAAAAAAAAAAAAGAAAACAATCAAGTTGATTTGAAGATCAGCTGGAGAAATGATTTGATCCGGTGGACAGAAGAGGGAGATAACCAGCTGTAATCGCCCGTCTCTGATAAAGGCACTGCTGAGAAGATAGTTCCTGAAGCACACTGTACAAAATAGATTCAGTCAAGATGGGGGAGAAATTCGTCTTGAATAGGAAATACTGAGTAAAAGGGGTAATGTGAGAGAGGTGACTATTTCAGAAAGAAAAGTCTGAATTTAAGACATGCATTATCTAGGCATTTTAGAAATGGCATATTTAACTTTTTATTTGTAAAAAAAATTCCTTCACTAAGAAGATAGAGAAGTATTATATAAGCAAGTGATGGTAATTATGATTGCCATTTATTGGGACTGTTTGTCATCATTCTAAGCACGCCTCACATTTACCTACCCTAGGAGCAAAAATGTGAGATGTTTGAGAACTTATCTCCGCTGTCGCTCACCTGTTATGGGGAAGAACTAGCTTCTTATCAAGGGCTATCTATTTACAGATCCAAAACCAAACTTTGCAGTTGTATGGCCCTGGGTTTTACTCTTGCCTCAGCACTTGCTACCTGTGTGACTTACTCATTCTGTAAATACCTAAGCTCAGTGTGTCAGGTGCCCTGTTACCGTGGCCACCAGTGTCCTCAAAGAACTCACTGTTCAGGGAAGGACACAAGTAAGAAAAGGAGCATGGCGTGTCAGCAGTATTAGGTAAGTCAGCTAAGGAGATGGCAGTGCAGGAAGGCACACTGTAGCTGGGCTACATCTGTGGGTGAATGAAATAGATGTAATATTTGATTCTTCATTAGTGCCATGTGTTCCCATGTTTCAGTTTCCCCAAGTCTAAGATGAAGATAGTATCTGTCTTACAGGGTCACTGTAAAACTAAGTTAACAAACGAACAAAAAAAAAAAAAAAAAAAAAAAACCTTAAGCATGTCTGGCACACAGTGAGGGCTCAATACATGTGGCTTGCTACACTTTAATGGCGCTGCCTGTATATAAGGGCATCATCAGATGTGGAGGATTCCTGTTAAGTCTTTTGGCAAACTCTCTTGGTCACATCCCTGTTTCTTTTCACTTTTCAGAAACAACAGGAAGAATAATAAAATAGAGTATCAAATCAAAGGAAAGAGATGCTACAATTCCTTCTCTTAGAAATCAGGCTAAGCTCTAGGTTTCATTCTCTTTTAAGACTTTTGCTTATATAATTTCTTTATGCTTAACTTAAAGGAAAAGTGCTATAAATGTGCTTATATATGGAACTAGGGATTTTCATATCTACCCCTTTGTAATAATAAAATGTCTTCCAATGATAATGTAAAAGTCAAGGGAGATGGAAAATGGGTCTGTTTTTTTGAAAACATTATTCAAGGATATGGTAGAAACTTAAACTTCAATTCAGTAAAAAAATTTCCCCAGGATGAAACATGAAAAATAGGAGGGGGAAATTATAGTGATGGCCAAGAATCCCGAGGCATTCCCATCCCAGAGCTTAGGTAAAGGTGTTTGTGGATTCTAGAGTAGAAATGTAAGTTGGTTTAGATCAGAGGACAGTACTGACTGCAATAGCAGTAATGTGGAGGTCAGTTAGACTTTAGGACTGTCTGAGCCAGTTCCCCCACCACCTACTACTGCGTTGTCCTTTAACACCCCAACTGCACCCAAAGCTGCCCTCTGAATTATATTTCTGGTTATGACAGAGCACTCAGCCTCTAACTCACATTCAGAAAAGTTGTTGACTTATGAAAGCCCAATTAACTTAGACTCAAGTAAAATCATTGTGTTAATAGAACTGCTCCATGCATCTTAGACTGCCCATTGACAAGGGCTTTTGAGATATTTTTTTTCTTATTCTCTCTCTGTCAATTTTCTATAATTGTGGGTGTTTTGCCTATGTGTAAGTCTGCACCATGTACATACCCAGTGCTCGTAGAGGTCAGAAGAGGGCTTACATCCCAAGATAGTTGTGAGGCACCACGTGGGTGGTGTGGTGGGAATCGAACCCAGGTCCTTGGAAAAGCAGCGAGGGCTCTTTAACTCCTGAGACATCTCTCCAGCCCTTCCCTCTGAATTTTTAATTTGTAGGTATATTGTATATCTGGCTATGCATTATGTTCTTTACACATAAAATTTGTTTTGAATGCATGACCCACATTTAATTCAGGTTTGTTACTAGACCTCTTTCTTTGAAGCTCATGTCCACTTGAGAGATATGGACACAGCAAAAATATGGCTTCTGTTAGAATTTAGAGAGGTAAGGAGTGAGCCAGTGTGGGCCAGGCAAGCAACAGAGGCCATTATTCGAGCTGAAAACAACAGATCATTTGTCCATGCACAGGCAAGTTACAAAATTAGTTCAGATCAGGATTTTGTATTTTAACTACAATAGTCTGTCCCCTACAGTAACCGTCTACTTTTAACTCACTCTGGGAGTAACTGCAAAATGGAGTATCTGGGTATTAGTGTTAGGCTGTCACATTTCAAATACTTTGTATTTATTGGCTGTGTGAGCCATTTGAGCTTTTAGATTCATATACTTCATTATTAAAGGAGGATATAGTTCATTTGTCTCTGGGTTATAGAATTAAAAATTAAAACATTTAAATCACCAAGAATGCCATCTTTGTAAGCACGAAGCTCCTTTCACTTCTCCTTTCTGAAAATCCTAACTGAAGTCTTAGGAATTCATGGTCCACAAAATATAAAATTATTAATTAAAAATGTATCTCAAAAGTTAGTTTTCACAGAATAGTTATTACAGTTGGCAAAAGTAGGAACTATCACAACCATAAATTGTATTCAGGTATGAGGTAACTCTATACACTGTAATTTACACAAAGACTGAAGAAAAATCAAATTTTAAATTTTTAAATATTTATTTTATGTGTTAGTTGCAGAAAAGTTTAATATTAAGTACAAAGAAAATTTATAGGTTGGTTTCAGTTGCGTGACTCTAACCAGAAGAGGCTGGCATTTGTGAAAATTAAAGGTAAGATGTTCATGCATGATTATCTTTATTTTCTAGGATAAATCTATTAGCACAAGTTTGCCTGTCTTAGATTTAATAGATGCCATTGCACCAAATGCAATTCGTCAAGAAATGATCAAGAGAGAAAACCTTACCGATGAAGACAAATTGAACAATGCTAAGTAAGCTCCTCTGGTTTCTATTAGATTGTAGTAATATTCTCATCACATAAAACTCTTACTAGGGACCCTTTTGCCTTTTAAAGTACAATTTATATGGGGAATATGACTTTAAAAAAACTCACATCCTTCGTATATAGTGGGATCTGATTTCCTCTTCTGGCATAAAGGTGTACATGCAGATAGATCACTCATACATAAAATAAATCTTTTTAAAAATTCACATCCTTAACTTTTTTGTAAAGTTAATCTCATAAAAAGGATCTTTGGCTAAATTGTATTAATTTAAAACATGGTAGATAACAAATTCCAAGATGTCTTTCTTGTCTTTTCAAGATATGCCATTTCAGTTGCTCGGAAGATTGGTGCCCGGATATATGCATTACCTGATGACCTCGTAGAAGTAAAACCAAAGATGGTTATGACAGTGTTTGCCTGCTTAATGGGGAAAGGACTGAACAGAATAAAATAATGAAACACTTACTATGATCTGCCACATTAAACACATCGAATATCTCAGTTTACAGCACTGAAATATAGTGGGTATAAAATCAGAAAATCTGTATGCTCAAAATAGTTCTGTATTCAGTAGTGAATATCTTCTCCATACAAGCTAGAATTTGTCAACCTTTTTAGATAACAATTACTTTAGCAATCAATACCAATACAGGAATATCTTATCAAGCTGCTGTTTCATAATTAAATTGTTTTATTCCCTTAAGGTTTTACCAAAACAAGACTAATCATTCTTTTTCATAGCTCAGAAAGGACCTGTATAAAGTTTTATCCGGTCCTGCTATTAAATGTGTTTGGATTTTTTTTTTGAAGTTTTTCTTAATTTTGGTCACAAATGTATCTAAAGTTGTAATTCAGCTTGATCTGGTTGGTTTTTCCCCTATGTAAAATGACCTAAAACTATGACCTTTCTGTAAATTTTTATCTTGGATAAAAGTTTAGAGGGATAACATTAAACTTTTTAAATATAAAAACTAATTCTTGAATAAACCCCAAGGTTTTCTGTCTTGCATAAACTGTAGGAACTTTATACTTAAAGTTTGATCATAACTGCATTGCTACTTTACATGTCCTACTTTGATAATCATAGCTTTATTTCTGACATGTAGCATAATGCTATATGTTGGAAAGGTGTTACATATATGTATTTCCTTAAATCTTCTGAATTACCTGGATTTTCCTAAATGATATGTATTAAGTGTTCTGCCAGCCATTAAGGTATTTATTTTGTCCCTACAATGTGTGTGACACTTTTCAGCTTATGAACATCTGATATGTGAAGATACCTTTTCCAAATATTAATTATGAATGTACATATAGTTATTTTTCACCTAATTTCTTTCAGGTCCTTGCAGCCAAACATAGAACATCTCAGCTGACACTGATGCTATCTTGTTAGCATCACATTACACTCACTACTTTCATTTTTGGTTGTGATGAGGCCTACGTGATTAGAGTAGCCCCCCCCCCCCAAATAACTTTAGTGGAAAGCATATAAAAGCTAATATGGATCATGGTTTCATGTTTTTCATAGCCACGTATAAGCTGCAAAGGTTTAAGGTTTGTGTTCCTTAGGAAGAGTTAAAACTTGAAGCCTTGTTTCCCCAGAATTTTTAGCAGTAAAGAAATTCTGTGGCTCATAGATGACGACAGAAATATGCTCCCATCTTCCACTTCAGTGCCAGTGCGCATCCTGCTCCTCCATGAAAGTGCATCACTGTCTCTGTGTGGATGAGTTCCCCACTTCCTCCTCTTCCACTGATCAAAGCACATATGTTAAGGGTGAGAGTGTCTGTGTGTTTAGGGTAGACCTTTTTAAACCAAATACTAACAGGTGGAGTTCTTAAATATATTCTTCTACAAGAGATTTCTTTGTCTTTTATATTTTGATGATTTCTTATATGAAGATGTACGTATGCTTTTGCTCTTTTTCTGAGATTATTAAAATCATGCTTCACTGATTTTTTTCAACATCATATTTACTAAAATAATTTGATTCACATGGAATTTAGTACTTTAAGGTGTTCTTTTTCTCACAAAGTATATTTAATAAAATGCTGTGTATGTAGAATGTGTATTTTATTTAAAGAAATATATCAAGCCTTTGATAATGATCTTTTATAATAAACTCATTTCCCACAAACGAATACAACACCTAAAAGAAGTAATGTGAAAATTTTATTTCTTTGGAGGTGAGGTTTTTTTCTTTCATATATTAAAAAAAAAAAAAAATTAAGGGCTGGAGAAATTTCTCAGTGGTTAACAGCACTGACTGCTCTTCCAGAGGACCTGGGTTCAGTTCCCAGTATCTACATGGCAGTCACAACTATTTGTAACTCCATTTCCAGGGGACCTGGTATCTTTACACACAGACACACATGCATGCAAAACACCAATGTACATAAAATAAAAATAAATATATTTTTTATAAAAGAAAAATTTTAATTCTAAAATTTTAATGTTTGTATTATTGTGTGTGTATGTGGATGATGTGTATATATGGACATGCATGCATATACATGTGGAAGTCAGAAGACAAAGGACAAATTTGTGGAGTTTGTTTTTTCCTTACACCTTTATGGAAATTAAACTCATGTTTTCACCAGGAGGTAGTGGCACACACCTTTAATCCTAGCACTTCAGAGACAGAGGGAGACAAATCTAGAGGCTAGCCTGGTCTAAGGAGCAAGCTCCAGGCAACAGGGCTACACTGAGAAACCTGGTCTCAGAACAAGTCAACAAAAACAAAAATTCAGGTCTTAAAGTTTGCACAAACAGCACTTATATCCACTGAGCCATGTCACTGGTCCTCAAATGAAGAATTTTATTAAATACTATCTACATGATTCTAACAAATTTAGTTTGTGATGAAATAATTTGAGTGAATAAAATTCACTAGCACTAATGTATTGTCTCCAGTGTTCAAATACTACATGAAATTCTTGGGGTTTGGCTAAGAAAAATATAGACAGCCTTTTGACCTAAGTCCTAGTGGAGAAAGCCAATGAAGAAATAGCAATAAATAAAGCAAACAAACAATAGTGGTAATGGAAGAAGCAGGAGAATGTGCTACATGTAGGCAGAATTGTCTCATCTCTGGAACCACTTTCAAATTACCACACAGAGACATTATTTGTAAATGCTCGGCCAATAGCTCAGCCTTATTACTAACTAGCTCTTACATTTTAAGTTAATTCATATTTCTTATTTACACTCTGCCCTGAGGCAGTACCTTTATTAGCATGGCACGTTCATCTTCTGCTCTCTCTGTGTCTGGCTGGAGACTCCTGACTCCACCCTTCTCCTTTCCAGCATTCTCAGTTTGGCTTTCTTGGCTAACTTTATCCTATTCAGCCATTAGCCAGCCAGTTTCTTTATTAAATCAATCACAGCGACACATTCACACTGCACAAAGGAATTATTCGACAGCAGCTGCAGTCTGATTTGGAAGCAGAGGAGATTAGCCAAGGTCTCTCTAAAGATGCTTTGTTTTGGACTGTGTTCAGCAGAGAAAACAAATGCAAATAGTCTAGTAGGCATCACGACAAGGAAGCACGTGCTCTAGAGTAGTCAAGGGGAGGGAGGAGGACACTGAAAACTAATAGGATCTATCTTACTTGTAGGACTAGATATAATCAGAATTTCTTTTCCTTCTCTGAAGTTGTCACTTGAGGGAGTTGCTTAAAGTAGTATGCTAGTTCTCAGGTTTGCATTCCATTGTACTTCATAACTCCACCACTGGTCTTCACACCATATATGAAAATATGTAAGTGATGTTAGAATGATCCAGTTTATGTTGGCCAACCAGTTTCTTAGAGACGAAGAAAAAAGAAGATAGTCTGTGACTGAAGCAATCCAAAAACCTTAAGTGTATTATCACACCACTTTGCCTGAAGCAGATGTTCTAATGCTTTAGGAGGTCTCCTAAGATTACTACCAAAGAGAGTTGGAATTCTTTCAAATCTTTGAAATTAAACCAGGCCCTCTAGGAGTTCTTTGAAGAATCGGTGTTTAGGGCTGTGAGCCTTTTGAGTTCTTTAGCCTAGAATACTGACGTTTTGGTAGGTCAGGGTTAGACGTATGCTACTGGTTAAACGTTTTGCTGATCAATGAAATGTGAAAGTACATATATAGAAAGTAAGCATGTTCCTGTTTCCATTGGCCTTGCCTAGAGCCACTTGGAAATTTCACCAAATACATCAACTTGGAACTGTATTTAACATTACAGAATAATGGGTAGATTGTTTAGAAACAAAAACCAGAATGACCTTAAAGACTTTTAAAGTGAACATAGAAAAGGGTTTGAAAAGATGTCTTTGGCATCTACTAAGGCCTTTTAGGGAACATCCAAAGAGAATGGTGATTTAAAGAATTAAGAAATTAAAAGGTTGGTAGAGAAAGCAATGGTACAAAGCAACCTGAATGGGAGAGAAAGTATTCCCCCCAAATTTAAGATGCTCCTAAGTCAATTTATCCATTGTCTTAAAAATCTAAAATTTAAACACAGGGTCCATATTTTCCCCCTAGCATCGCACTGTAGGAAACAATAGGAATTATTGAAAAGTTGTAATTTCAAGTCACACTTGGTATGTTTCAGTCAGCTGGTGTCTAATTCACAAATCTCTCAAAATTAGGTTGATAAATGTAATACAATGCTTATAGGTCACCTTTGAATTACATGTGAATATATATATACTACATACATATACATACATATATATGGCTTTAAAATATCATGAATTTAAATAAATATATCATGAATATTAGACCATATTAGGTCATAAGAAAAAATTTTTAGCGTCCTTTAGGAACAACGGTAAGGTAAATACAGAGTCCCAAATCTTGTTGCTTAGCCAGGCTCTAGGACAATTCCGTACGGATTTTAACTAACCGTTAATTCCTCAAAAGCTCAAAGGCACACTGCAACTTTCTGTGAAGCAGTAGCAGCTGCAGGCAGTGGCAAATTACCTCAGATCTGCAACCTAAGAAGTGAGGGCAGGCGGTTCCCACGCCCCTCCTCGGGTGCTCAAAGATGCTGCAGAGGCGCTGCTAGGCGACTGACGAGGGAGGTGCGTCAGGGCTAGAGCTCCGCCCACCCGCTCCGCCAGACCACGCCCACTCGAGCCGGGCTTGGCCGCTAGCCCCGCCCCGGCGTCGTCGCCACGGCGGGGCTGAGGTTGCTGCGCTGAGAGCGGCGATCCTCTGCCTCCTGCGGGTGCAGCTGCGCCAGCCGTTCCCACAGCGCCGGGGCCAGCCGTGCTGCGAAGCCTCCGCCGGGCTCCCCTGCCGGCGGCCCCCTCACTCCCTCCCAGGCCGGGCCGCCCTCCGCGCGGCCCCTGCGGCTCCTGGCACGGCCCCGCGCTCAGCAGCCGCCCTGGCGCGCTCCACTCTGTCGTCCCCGGACGGGCGCGGACCAGCTCGACCGGGACGCCGGCGGCTGGGCAGAGGGCGCTGGCCCCGGGGCCGCGCTGGCGCGGCCACCAACCTGGGGCTGTCAGTGGAGGGCGAGTGCTGGTTCCGGGGCGAGGCGACGCCCTTCGGGGCCAACGGGCCGCACGCAGATGTGGCCGGGGGAACGACTCACCCGTTTTCCAGCTCTGGGGCGGGGCTGGGGTCGGGGTCCATGGGGGCCCAGCCTCCGTCCCCTGGCCTGCCCCCGTCGTGGGCCGCGATGATGGCGGCCCTGTACCCGAGCACCGACCTCTCGGGCGTCTCCTCCTCCTCCCTGCCTTCCTCCCCATCCTCCTCGTCGCCCAACGAAGTGATGGCGCTGAAGGATGTGCGGGAGGTAAAGGAGGAGAACACCCTGAACGAGAAGCTTTTCTTGCTGGCGTGCGACAAGGGTGAGAGCTAGGACCCTTTCCCTGCCCCGGACATCCTAAGACTCCCTCCCTGGGTCCTGCCCCAGCCTCAACTTACTCTTGGCACTCCCGCTTTTTCTTGTGCGCGGCGCCCCTTCCCATCCCTGTGAGACCCGGGGGCCTTCTGCCTGTTGGAGCGGGAGCCCAGGCAGGTAGGACAGGGGCGGTGGACTCCTGCAGGTGGGCTGTTTCAGTTGCTAGTTGGGAGCCCTGACCCCAGATTTGCTTTACTTCTGCCACTGGAGTCCTTCCTCTTGGAGCCAGAGACTAGTTTGGGGCCTTCTAATGCGAAAATTCTGTTAATTTCCCTTATGATTTCTCCAATTTATGGCCGTTCACCTTGCATTTTTGTTTTGCTTTGTTGTTTTAAAGACTTCTGTTTAGCATCAGCCGTCAGTGGCAGAGCATGTTACAGTTGAGTGGAATGAGGTAGTCCAGTATCCTAAGCAGAATAACATGGAATAAGGGTGAGAAAGGAAAAATTCTGACCTAGTTGCCAAAACTTTCCCCAAACTTATGAAACCCATTTGAGTGTTGGTATTTTTTTTTAATTAGGGAGAGATCTAATTATTGCTTTAAAGAGTTGGTGGGAAGCAAAGGTAGTGAAAAGTATAGGCAAAATATGTGGCATATATACTGTTTTGAATCTAGAAATTGATCACTTAGGGCCACATGAAAAGTTAAGCATGCTTCTAAGCGATGCGTTGTAAAAAAGGACCGGGAACTTGATTGCTCTCAGACTTCTTCTACTAACTGAAAAACAACACTAAAAAGTTCTTACTCTTCACTTTAGCAGTTCGTTGTGCAAAGACTATGTTCATTTAGGAAAGCTTTGCTAGGACCATGTAGACCTCCCAAACCCAATTCTAAAGGCCAGACTACACTATGGGAACACTTGTTACAGAAGTTTTTATTTACATGAATATGATGAAGTCAACAACATTCTCCCTAATCTTTTAAAGCTTTTGAAATAGTTTTTTTTTTTTACACAACTACACTTAATCTTAGCCAAGCCAAGAAGCAATTATTTATGCAAAACGCATCGACATATAAACATAGTCTACTTATATCTTTTGCCAACTCACTTTTATGGTTTTTGCGTTATTAAATAATAAGCATTTGTTAAAGCCTTCCATAGAGATCTTTGAATAATCTTGGACATATAAAGAATTAAAAAATGTATATCTCTAATGTCACAAGACTATAACTGTAGATTATATAAATGACTTAAATTCCCCCAAGTGCTTTGCCTGGGTTGTTTCTCTAAATGTTTTCTAAGAGAAGGAAGGAAATGAACCCGTGATTTATCCAGTTGATTGTGATGCTTATTTTAAAGTATGGTCAGAAGGGAATTAGATGTTCTTGTCAAACTGAGAACAGAGAAGTGTTGTAATGGAATATAATTGGAGCAGGTATTTTTGTGATACATATATTTATGCATGAATGGTTGCGTGAGATTTCTCTAAAGGAGCTTTAATTATAAATTTTTTTTATGAACTGTCCATAGTACCAGTTGAAACAGCTTGAGATATCTCTATCTATCTTTCTGTCTGTCTACATGAAAACTTGGGTCTGATGTATGTATGGCATCATTTAAATCCTCGGAGAGATGTAGAAGTGGAAAAGGAGTTAATGTGCTATGTTGAAGAAACTGCAGATTTCTTGCATAAAGTTTTAATTGGCATTTGTTTTGAAGATGAGTTGAAGTCAGAGGAGCACATGTTTTTGTTCATGTTTATAATCAATGATATTGTTAAAAACGTTTTTAATGTGGCCCAATCAAATATAAAATGAAGATTTTCTTGAAATAGCTATAACTTCCACTTTTACAATGAAATCTTCATCAGACTAAATGGCAAACATTTACTAAAATAACTTTGAAGTGGAATGCTCATGCATTTTGTAGATGATTTCATCTAATACTCACAGGGGCCAGAGGATATAGCTCAGTGATAAAGCACTTCCCTAGCATCAACAAGGTCCTAGGTTTAATCACCAATACTGATACTTAATATACACACGATCCAGGTAATTTTATCTTCCATGTATCAGATGTGGTGTGTGTGTGTGTGTGTGTGTGTGTGTGTGTGTGTGTAATCACCACTTTGCCTTATTGATCTGATTATAGTTGAAGAAGTTAAAGTAATTTATGTTAGAAAAGGCATCCATATTTGAATGTACTAATTGGGAATTAACTCCTATGTGTATGGGTAGTTTATAAATTTTGTTTTCTGTGTAGATGTAAAAGGCAAGCATGATATCTTTAATAGCTTCAGAGAAAATCAACTAATTTCATTTAATGATCCTTTCTACAAGTGTGAAGTATTCATAGCATAGTCTTTAAAATAAAAGCTAGAAATTCCTAAAAGAAAATTTGCAGAGATAAGGTTGTATGCATTCTAGTGAATGAAGGGCTGTTAAAATGAGTGCTGTGCAGTTAAGGAGTAAGCAAAAATAGAAAGAGTAAATATAGTTTTGAATTATTAGCTTTTATATAAATTGATTTTATAAATCTAGGCAATTAACAATCCAAGTATTACTCAATTAGTAATGGTTCTTATGGATCGTCAAAATAGACCAGAATGACCTCAAAACTAACATGTTGTCCTTTTTTGTATTAAAAAAAAAGTAAGATAAAATGAATTGAAAGTTGTGTTCTATTGATATAAAGCAGTTTTTATATTAACCTACCAAATTTATATAAACCTACCAAACTAAATTCTTACAGAGTATATATGTGAATTCTTTATAGACTGAAGTTCAGATACAAAAAGCAAACTGAACAAGAGCTGACAATAAAGGTGTTGTCTTATTAATATTAAATAGACCAGCAAGTTTTTCTTTTTTCCTCTTTTATTGAGAGTTAGTGTGGTAATTACCCTATTTAATTTGTGAAAGCCTTTGATATCCGTCAGGCCTCTTGTCTGCTGGAAGGGCAAATAATGTTTTAGGAACCACCTAAACTTAAGTATAAGTCTTTATTTCTTCTCTTTTAAAGTGTTAAGTAGATGATACCTTTTAAAACATATTTGTGAACATAAGCCTTTTGATTTGTTGATATCAATAATCAGTGCTTGTGCTGGATAAGGAAGAATGAAAGTATTTACTCTCTACCAGTGCTGTATGAGGAGTATTTCAGAAAATTCATATTTTATTAGTAGTTTCTTCTGGACATTTCACCATGGAGTTGGAGGGTCTGGGAAGGACAGAATCTTACCTGTACCTCTGGATTACTGTCACCTTTGTGGTAGGGTCACTACATTATAAAACAGGCCACTTTAATTTTCTATAGAAGCTTTGTATATGCTTTCAAAATGTGCAACATTTCCTTGAGAATATATGCCACTGTTGTATTAACACCTTACTTAATATGTTTATATAGTACTTTCTATTTTTGCTAGTTTGGAAGAGATTTTAAGGGTGTGAGGTTTAGAGAGGAGAGTGGTTTGGTTAATTAAAATACAGAGTACTGAGTATGGCTAAGAATTTTCATGTAGATAGACTTCACCTAATATAAAGATATGTACAATGAGGGACAGTTCTGTGCGGATAGGAGGGGTGATGAGAGTAGAATTATCCTCAAGAGTATTGGGGTTGTGATAGGCATCATTTTATACACTATTCTTTCAGCTTACAAAGTATCAACAGTTACAGAACCTGTGCATTCCGTCCAGGGAATCTTTCTTAGAAGGAACTAGTTGCGGAGTGTAGCCATAGGGAGTGGTTCCCAGTTACTTTAATAAAAGATGACTTTAATAAAAGCTGCCTTACTGGCCTATTTTGTGATCTCAGGGAGTGTTTCTTTCTCTTATTTTTAATTTGCTGCTCTTCAATATATACACATGAAGTTCTTAATTGTGTTAAGGCATTGGGGGAAAAGCTGTTATTAATGAATTACTGACTACATCCATGTTTGTTAGGAATTTTTCCTATAATGAAGATGTTTTCTTGTGAAGCAGTAAGGAACACGCGGATAAAAAGATGTATATTTGTGTACAGAATAAATATTTCTGAGAAAATGTTCAATTTAATTTAAATGGCCCATATGAGATGTGGATGATAGGTTATTCCTAGCACAGAGCACTCTCGCCTGGGAAGATAAAAACAAATGAGCCACGTGAAACCTCCGCACGTTGTGTGTTATGAGGCTGGAAGATCAAATTGGAATGCACCAGCACTGTTGGAATCTGAGTTTCTTTTGCCCCTTTCTAGTACTATAAATGTCTTCTTCAGACTGTTTCCATCAAATTTAATGATGCTGAGTAGTCTAAGACTAGAAGTAATAGTTTAATACAGACAATGAGAAATTCAAATATTATTTAGAAGTAATAGATGAGAACATTAAAAATCCAAAGTGAATGATTAGGACTAAAAGATTCCAGTTACATATCTATTTTTATGAGTTAGTAGAATTTCTTTGGATTTCTCTTAATCTGTTTTTAATATTAATTAGGTTTTTTTTGTTTGTTTGTTTGTTTTTGTTTTTTTGTTTTTTTTTCATTCAGTGACAGAGTTTCTCTTGTAGCCCTAGCTGCCCTGGAACTCGTTCTGTAGACCAGGCTAGTCTAAAACTTAGAGGTCTGTCTGCCTCTGCTTCCCAAGTTCTGGGATTAAGGTCGTGGGACACCACCACTCATCTTAATTGGGAATAATTTCATGTCCAAAGGGGTTTTTTTGTAGGAAGTTTGATTTTAAAAGATTTATAAATTTTTTGACACAAAAATTTCCCATACTTAATAACTAGCTTCAAGTTCTGTTTGGTTAATATAAAGTTTAAGAGCTGGTTGACTTTTTTGTGGGAGTTGTGTGGTTGGTTTTATTAGACAGACTCTTAGTCTATTATTCAGGTTGGTGGGAACTTGCTATGTAAGTAACCTAGGCTGACCTCAGACATGCAGCAATTCTTCTGATTCTGCCTCATGGGTACTGATCAACATTAATGCTGTCATCTCAGTAATGGTAAATTTCCCATTACTATGTCATCATGTACTAGAAGTCAAATGAGAAGCCAGTAAGAAATAGAGACTCCCTTTTACTAACTAATATTGTAACATTTCTCTATTGTATATCTGTCAAGGATTTATCAGAGTTGGGCAAAGTAAATTTATTGCTGTGGATCTCTGGGATTACATTGGTATGTTTTATATTATTTTATTTGCTGGCCTAGTTTTCAGTGGGCTTTACAGAATTCAGTAAAAATTATGTTTGTTGAGGATGTTAGAAAATCATAAGGTTGATATGCTTTTAATGTTACAGATTGGATTGAAGAGGTAGGGCTAGAACATGGTGACCAACTGATCCATAAGCTCAGTCTGTGAGCTAAGACTGGCTTTTACATTTTGTATTTCAAATACTTAAAAATATTTCTAATTAAAATAATGATATTTTAAGACATTGGATTTTTATAAAATTCAAAAAGTTTTATTGGAACATATCCTCAGTTGCTTCCATGTGATCCGTGCCTGCTTTGGTGCAAAAGGGTCTGGGAAATTGTGACTGAGCTATCTTGCCCACAAAACCTAGCAATATTTTACTGTCTGTCCCTTTTTCAGAACTATTATGTTGACCTCCCCCCACTGTGTTCAAGTATAAAGTATTGTATGAGTAATAATACAAAAAAGAGCCCAGTGTGAACTGAATTCAAGTTCATTTTGTACAGTGGTAGCTAGGGATTCCATAGAGTCAGGGAAGGGAAAAATTATAAAACATCAGGGGAAAATGTACAAAAAGTGGATGGTTGATTTATATGAAACCAGTGTGGATTTGTTACCTGACACTAACGGTGGTTAGATGGCTAGCTTTTCCCATGGGCCAGAAAATGGTCCCTGTCTTCAGTGGCCCCTGTCTTCAAATGAACTAACAGCCATGACTTTCCTCAGGCATGTATTTGCAGAGGACCACGTTAGGGATGCAACCTAGAGCTATTAGAAAGTATGTTAAAGGAAATGTTTTGTTCAAGGCTTGGGGCTAAGACTGAAGCCTTGTAGGGGAAAAGGGGAAACATGAGCTTGCTTAGGATATGATCAAAGAGAAAATCTTTTTCAGTGGGGTCTATCAGTTATGAGGCTATTTCAATGTTAAAAAGGATTGGTAATGGTTTGTGAGGGTTAGCTGTGTACACAGGGATGGGTGAGTGAGTATGGGAGGTACTTAGGGATCGGACTGAAAAGTATTTCTGTTTTCTTTGTTTAACAAAGACAACTAGAGGCTGGGGGTGGCAGATAAAGTGCCTGCTCTCCAAACATGAAGACCTGAGTTTGGATTTCCAGACTTCATTTAAAAGGCAGAATGTATTGATATAATTCTGTAACCCTGAGCAAGCTGATCCTGGAGCTCTGTGGCAGCAAGTATAGCCAGTCAGTGAACTCTGAGCTCAGGGAGATATCCGAAAGGTATGGTGGGGGATAGGGGAGTATAGAGCAAGAGAGGAGGATACCCAAATTGAACCTCTAGCCTCCACATTCGGTACCCCCCTACACACACCCAGGAACACACATATAAACCCACAGACACACAATTAGAAATAAAATAAAATAAAAAACAACTGTACCTCAAAAAGTAAACAAATTCTGTCGCTTTTCCAAAGACAAGAGATATGATTTGCAAGCAACTTCACTATGAAAGGAAAACTTCATCTGGCATTCTTCCTCACGTCTGGGTTGTTAGCTAGCTTCCTGTGTGTCTTAGGTTTTCTAACCTCTTTTCACATATGCATTCAACCTCAAAGTTAAATGACTTGCAGGTAAAAACGTTAGTAATAAAGTGACATTTAAGAAGTAATGGCTGAAAACATTACAGAATTAATGAAGTGCGATGACCATAGACGTAGAGTGTCCTTTGAGTTCCAAGAAGGTGATTTAAAAGTGATCGACCTCACTTACCTGTACCGGGAGAGCAAAGTGGAGTTTTGTGGGTAGCATTTTCTTACCCCTATCCTTAAAAGCAGATTTGTCTGAAATAGTTTATTTCTTAGCAATAGGGATACTATTTGAGTGGATTATTTGGCCCTCTTGGCACAGCTCAAGACGAAGAACATCACTTTATCAGTGGAATTTAAATGTTAATTATTGCTATGGGAAAGTTATTTCATGATAGTTTTTTATTCTTGAGACCTAAGGAGATATGTTATTAAGAAAACTACTATTCAGTGTCTTTTTTTAAGCATAAGCGGGTATTAAAAATAATAGGAAGTTTGAAATCTTCACAAATAAAATCTGTTACCTCAGTTGCAATATTGTTTTTCTTACTCATTTAGTCTAATGTTTTCTCTCTGTGTACCATGAAATTATTTCTTTTCTCTTTCCAGTTTCCACTCTGATCAGTCTTTCCCTATTTCTTACTCACAGACATCTAAGAAATAACTCTGTGAAACTATTCATTTTGTATTTAAAAAGGAAAATGAGACAAGTACCCCGTCCTTTCTTTCTCTAATGAGTATTTATTTCCCTTTGGATTTTTATTTCTCTTTTTTCCTGCACAGTCTTATTAGCAGGCAAATATACCCACCTCTGGTGACAGTAATTCCCATTTTCCTCACATGGGATGGCTGTTGCGTAGTGGCCTTCAGGCAGAAGTCAGCCTGGATGCTCTTTAAAGGCCAAGCAGTCATTCTAGCCCCTGCATGGCATTTTGTGAGCTGGATGTTCCCTGCTTATTATCACACCTCACATTTCTTCACACGTTGGGGTGTGGATGCTTGTGTGTGCATGTGTGTGTGACAGAAAGTGGAGAGAAGTTAGAACTCTTGGGTACTCTTACTGTGCATACTGTCAAATTCATATTTTTAAATGTATGCTTTACCTCTTTCTATATCCTCTGTCCTGGTCTCTATTTTAACCAATATGATGCATGAGTAAATGTGTGTGTGTCTGAGATCCAAAACCAATTCCTTCTAAGTTTCATTTAATTTTCTATACTAGCTGTCAGTTTGTATTTTGGGGTATATCTTATTAAATTGTTTTACATATCTTCTTTAAGTTTTTCATCTTATAACATCAGGTTAAGAATTTTAAACTAGAAATTTTTATTACATGCTACATATTTATTTTTTCTACTCGTTTTTTATATTTATTCCTTATATGTATATTATTTTATCAAGAAATACGTTTTCCAGGAAGTGTTCACATTTTCTGTACACATGTCCACATGCAAAACAACGAGTGGAGGTATTTTTAATCTTTTAATTAGCAGGATAAAGGTTTCTTTATACTCGCCCTTGTTTAATGTCTTAAATATTGAAGTGTGTTTGTGTATTGTCATTTAGGTGACTATTATATGGTTAAAAAGATTTTGGAGGAGAGCAGCTCAGGTGACTTGAACATAAATTGCGTAGATGTGCTTGGGAGAGATGCTGTCACCATAACTATTGAAAACGAAAGCTTGGATATACTGCAGCTGCTTTTGGACTACGGTTGTCAGGTACAAGGCTGGACGGTTTTGTCCAGTAGCTTCTAAGAAATGTTAGCTATGCCGTGCTTTCATCTTTTCCTTCCAGCTTGCTTTCATCCTCTCCTTTGTTTACTTCCTATTCCTTTGCCTTCACCTTCTGTTTGGTTTTAAGCCACTAAAAAGTTTACCAAACAAAGCCGAATAAGCTATTTAAAAATGTAATATATTAAATTTATGTTTTTCTTCCCGTTTCCTTTCCCCACGTCAGATGAAAATAAACTATCATGAATTATTAAAAATGACATTATTTTTATTACTGGTAGGATTACTTTTGTATTGTGTACCCAAAAATAGTGCAAGTATTCTAGAAGTGCCGGGAGACAGGGTTCTCTGGGACCCGTGCTATTTATAGGCACATGAACAAAATGTTCCTCACAAAACAACTTACAGTTCTATTGGTTTTTCCTACGTTTTATTATGTTTTCTCTTTGTTTGAAATTTAGTGTTTACTTTCATCTAAAGATGAATGATTTGTTTTAAAACTGGAATGGGTAGAACTTCTCATTTGTCTTCATATCACTTAAGGTAGAAAGGCAGGCATGTGTGTACACCTTGAAGGTGTAAGTTAATAAAACCACTTCCTTCCCCTTTTGGTTCACTCCTGATAAACACAGCATAGGAATGTTGTTTCCTCTTTTGCAGCTGTAACAAGTGACGTCAGAAAGCACAGCATTTTCTTTTTTCTTTTTAGTATGGTAAGTGGTTGTAGGTACATCCCTATTATATTGTAATGTGGTTCATGAGTGATTTATATGTGTGTATATTTAAGTATACACACACACACACACACACACACACACACACACACACACACACACACACACACACACACACACACACACACACACACACACACACACACACACACACACACACACACACCCCGGATGGAAAAGGGAACTGGGTACCCAGGCATTCTAGCTATCCAGCTTATACTGAGAAACTAAAAGAGAAGTGAGCTGCCATAGTAATTTCCATGATGTTTCTAGGTTACATTTAGTTGTAGAGCACTTCTTCAATGTCTACTTTTTAGCATTTTAGATTTCATTTTAACAAACTTAATTTTTTTTTTTTTTGTTTTCTTCTATGAAGAGAATTAAGAAAGGCCATAAAAGGGGCATAGAGTTTCAGCTGAGCAAAATGAAGCATGGGACTCCTCACACTATTTAATGAGAGACTGTTAGTATTGCATGTCTGTCTACTGGTTAAGCTTCATAACAGTGGTTTAGCAACAATAAGGAAAAGTTAAATTATATTCACTATCTAACACCTTAGATGAAAGTGCATATATGTATATGTATGTGTGTATATGTTTGTGTATGTATATACCTTTTAAAAGCAGAAAACTATCAAAATTATTTAAAATTTAAAGTTAAACACTTAAAGGCATAAGCTTCAGTTACCTAGAAAATGAGGTTATAAAGAAATTCAGTCTTTGATGATGTTGGATAAGAATTTCTATGGTATAATGACTGCATTTACATACATGATTTTATAGACATAATAATTCTGCAGTACACATGTTTTTTTCTCTCTCTTGATTCTATTTGAGCAATGCTGTTAGACTATCTAGATGCTATATTTTATAGTTCAGGAAACTGAGGCTCACAGACCTTAATGAATTGCCCAGAGTTGTATAATTAGTAAAGGCAAAGCTAATGCTTGCATTTAATCTTTTGGCTGCAAACTCCCATGCTTATTTCTCTGTATTCTGTCTAAGTTATCTGTGTCTCATTCTGTCAGTCAATGAATGTCCAAGACCTTTAGCTGGGTGTGATGATGGAAATAAGTAAGGAAAATATGACTTATTCACCAATGTTTATTAAATGAATTGAGACAGCTAAAGCACTCATGGATTACAAAGGAATTTAAATATAAGGCTGTATTTGATAAATGTGGTAACAATGCTTGACCCTCATATATTGCTTTTATAGCTACAAAATGCTTGTTTTATCTTGGGTTATATCAGTGGTTCTCAAAGAACTTTGCCTGCACCAAAGGATATTTGGCAGATATGGAGACATTTTAGTTTTCCGTTGGTGGGCAGATTACTATTGGTAGCTAGAGGGTAGATGCTATGGATGTTACTGTTTAGGTGTTTATCTACAATACACAGGAAAGGTACTATAACCACAAAACTATATGTGGCCCCAAAAGCCAGTAGAGCTGTTTTTGAGAAGCCCTATGCTTAAACTTTTTGTAGTTGAACATAAATGTTTTAGCAATATAAGAAAAATAATAAGACCAGTATGGTTTGGAGCTTTCAAGAAAACTAGGTTTCTGCCTAACACATGTGAGTCTCTGCATTTGATCCCTAGCACTGAAGAGGTAAAGGGAACTTAAAAATTTTTTTTCTTTTGTTTTTTTGTTTTTTACTGTATTGAAACTGGAGAAATTGCTAAATGGTTAAGAGCACTTACTGCTCTCTCAGAAGACCCCAGTTCTATTCTTAGTACCTACATAAAATAATTCATGACTCCAGCTCCAGGAGGCACTGGTACCCTTGGCCTCCATAGGCCTCTGCCTTAACATGCACATATTGTTCAACATCCATGTAATTAAAAATGTATCTCTTTTTGTTTATTTTAAGATGGGGTTTCTCTACATATATCTGGTTATCTTGGAACTTTATAGACCAGGCTGGCCTCAAACTCAGAGATCTGCCTCCCAAGTGCTGGGATTAAAGCATGCACCACCACCACCTAGTCTAAACATTTTACATATATATGATATATATATCTATCTTATATATATATATATATATATGATATATATCTTTTAAACGTTTTAAGGAAGATTTTACTGGAAGAATGACTATTGAGCTCAGCCTTGAAGCATTAATACTGGGCTGGAGAGATGGCCTAATGGTTAGAAGCACCTCTTGCAGAGGATCTTGGTTCAGTTCCTGATACCCACATGGCGGCTCACAGTCATCTGTCTTCAGCTGTAGTTCCAGGGGATCCAACACCCCTTTCTGGCCTTTCCAGGTACAAGACACACACGTGTATACAAACATAGCGAAGACAAAACACTCGTACACATAAAATAAAATTGAAAACAAAAAGGAATATTAATATTTTTAACATCTATTTTGTGCTCCTTTATGCCAGTGGCCTTGACCTTGACTTCATTGTCTTCAGAAAGTTTGAGTAACTAGTCTGGATTTGCTCTTCTGTTACACGAATCCTAATTGTTTTTATAATAAAAACCTGGAGCCAGATACCAGATATTGGGGTAAATGCTGACAGATCAGAGAAGCAGAGGAACAAGCACTAGAGAAGCTTCCCACCACTACTGAATCCTCAGGCTGAAGGAAGATCCTGTCTCCTCCAGTCCTCAGACTGAATGTTCTGAGCCCTCAGCTGAAAGGGACTTTCTTCCTTTCTTCACACAGCCAGATCACTTCCTGTCTCAACCTTCCTAGAGCTGGAATTAAGGGGTGTGTGCTTCTCAAATACTGGGAGCAGAGGCATGAATGAGTTCCCAAGTGCTGGGATTAGAAGTAGTTAAGGGACAGGGAAGGCAGGAAAGAATGTAAGCAGATAAGGGAAATGTGTTACCTGAGACAGTGATTCACAGCCTTTAGAATAAAATACTAAATAATAAAACTATTGGAAAAGGCTTTGTATCAGAGGCTGGGAATTTGTGTTTTATATAATAGATAGTGAGGTATCATTCAATGCATTTTGATAGAAAGTATGGTGTATGTATTGTGGTATTTTTAGATAGATGAATATGATGATCGAGTTTAGGCAAGACTGGAAAGGAAGGGAGGGCTATTATAGCTCATCTGAGCAGTGTTTTAGTAATTTGAGTATGAATATTAATGTCTGAACTGGAAGACTGGCTGTAGGAGCGACTGGGAAACCATTGCCTTGTGTGCTGAGGTCCACTTTGAGAAGGGTGTGAGAGGGGCACAGATCCAAAGCTGTCAGGAAGAGAACTGAGTCCTAGGGCTTTACCAGTCTTATATATTTGTGACTAGGGGAGAAGAGAGGAGACTAGCCAGCTCACAGGAGAGTTGGGCTTGATATAAAGGAATACAATTTCCAGGTTTTACCTTTACTTATTTGGGGGTTTTCTGACAATGACCAAGGTGCTCTAGGTATTATAAGCAGGAAATGGTCCTATATATCCTCACGAGGCAGAAAGCACAGAACACAGAGCTGCAGATTCATTCTTAGGGAGTTTTTACACTTAATAAAGTGGAAGGAAAGAGCTGCACTCTAAAAGAGCAAATGAATTATTCACATTTTGGATCAGTTAGAATGGTGCTATGACAGTCAAATGGGAAATTATAATGTAATTTCTTGTTTAGAAATCAAGACACAAGAAGAGAGAGGAAAAATTTAGGGAATATGATGTACATTAATTTGAGAATTTTAACAATGAAATAAAAAACATTTAGTGACAATAGAAAGATAAGATCAAGTTAAATTAACAAAAAGGGAAGAATTTAAAGTTGTCGGATGTGGGACTAATATTCCTGGATGAAGGACCAATTTCTTGTAGAATATTCCAGAGCATTAATATATACTATCACTGGGAATTGGATATAGAAAGGAAATAGGGTATCTTCTCACACTAAGTGTAGAAAGTTCAGGAGTTTCTGGACAAGTTCTGAGGCCAGAAAGAAGGAAGTGGTGGCTTCAGCTATACAGTAAGTATATGTGTTGAATATGTTTCCATGAATGGCCAGATTACTTAGAAATTAGGAAACAGAAATGAGTGAGGGCATTTTGTATGCTTGCAAGTATTTTAGAATACTTTAAACTGGGTGTGGTGGCACACACCTGTCATCCCAATGCTTTGGAGGCGGAGGCAACAGGAACACAAGTTCAAGGCCAGTTTGGTTTTAATACTGTGTCTCAAAAAATAAATGTATTTTTAAAAATTAAAATACTTTTCTTCAGAACTGACAAAATAAATTTATCAAATAACACACTATTTGTATAGAATGAGTCAGTGGCCACGCTTTAGTTACATTTGTTTTAATATAAATACTTTTCATAGCTGAAGCTTATCCTTTTAAGTATTGAATATTAATATACATTTTAATGCTTTACTGAGTAGTACATCTGAATATAATTTAACTCTATCATCATTGGTTGGAGTTTTTGAGAATGTAATCATTTTACTTTGCTTCATGAGCTCCAAAATTATTAATAATTTGTCCTTACATTAAAGTCTGCAGACTGCTGTGTTTGATTTTTTTTCTATTGGTATTTTATTGTTTCTGTGGTCAACTCCCCCCCATTTGTTGGTTTTATTCTAGCTGTTCTTTTATTTAGTAAATATCTGAAAAAATGTTTGGGAAAACCACTGCCCTTCACTTAAGGATAAATCCTAAATCAATGTGCTTAGCCCTGTCTCTCCCAGGACATAATGTTCATGGTGTTTTTCTGTGACTCGGGTTGTTGTATTTTTTTTATAGTGTTCTTGTTGTTTTGAGTTGTAAATAAATTCATAGCTGGATTTTAGATTGTTGGAACTGTGTTTGAGAACAGTGGCATTACTATAGTTTAGCTTTATTGGTTAAAATTAAAACTATAGATAAACTATCTAGTAATAGTGGTTACTGGGTTCTTGTTTTAAAAAGTTTATTCGCTTCAGTTGATTGAATATGCTGAAGCTGAAGGGAGATATGAAGCTTAAAAAGAAAACAAATACTTGCACTTTTTAGGGCCATATCTAATGAACTCTAAAATTTTCAAGGGATTAAATTTCCCATCTAGTGAGGCAATTTTTCCTACAGGAAAACATGGGTGATTCCTAAGAGTTTAATGAGAAGTCCAGCCCTTTCTTTGATTCATCAAATACTGTTTTTCAAAATCCCACTAAAGCCTGCCATTTTTAGTCTTACTCAAACCAGAGTAAAGCTTTATTCTATGCAGATATAAAGAATGCTAAAAGTAAAGTACCAAAACTTGGTGTCGTGGTTGCCAGTATCACACAGGCTTCGCTACAGAAATGCAGAGCTCCTGGGTCTGTGAGGTTTGCCTCTGGTCACAAGTAGATCTGCACAGTAAGTTGGGACTAGAACTCCTTCCTGACTCTACCAACCTTGGTACCTGGATTCTTTGCGATTTATTTGACAAGGGTGCTAGCACCAGTATTAAACTGTACAATTTCTATCAGCCATGTGTGTTTTGAAGATGAGCTTTGGTATATTTTTCCATTCTCCCTTCTTCTCAGAATTGTACTGATGATGTTACATCCTACGCTTCTGTTGACTTAAAAGTTCCTGGTCATTTCTTTAATGAATTTAGAACCTTAAGAAATTTTTGGTCCATGGTTCAAGAGAAAACATCTTGAAGGTTTTGGGCATTTTTTGGGGAGGGGGGTTGTTTTTTTAGCTTTAAATGTTGCATGGCTCCGCATTGTTCCATATAGAATCCCTTCTATGAAGTAGTCTTTATTTTACCAGGTTGCTCATTGAACCAGAACAGAAATGTTTATGCTGTGGTACATCAAAGTACTATTGATTTTGGCAAGCAAATGTACTACATGGACAATAGAATTTTTTGAAATCCAATATTACTGTATATAATACAGTGTGAAGAATTTTAAAATAACCATGAATTAGTAAAAATAGTTTACATTTTTAATCTTCCATTTTCATTTTAACTTTTATTTTTTTAAAGTCTGCAGATGCACTTTTGGTGGCAATCGACTCTGAAGTAGTGGGAGCTGTTGATATACTACTTAACCATCGACCAAAACGACCATCAAGACCAACTATAGTAGTCAGTACTCTTACATATTTGTTAATTGGGATTTTTAAGCCACAGTGGATCTCCTGCCCCATTGCCATTTTTTTCTCCCCTCCTCAGTTTATTTTGTTTTTAAAAATATTTATTTTTTTATTTTGTAAAATATTACTTTGAAGTAAGTAGAGACAATAATAATTAATTTTGCTTTCTGGAAATCTTTTTATAATTAGTTGATATTTCCATATCTTGTCAAGTGTGAATCGGTATTTTAGATCTGGGGTATTCTTTAGGGGATGTTGAAATCCAGATTAGTTTCTAGATAGAGTTAAGAAATACAAGTAATGAAACCATTGAAAAGGAAGACAATGGAGACAAGTATTTAGCTGGTTGGTGTGGAAGAACTAACTGTTCCAGCTTAAATGTGATGGGCAAGGGCCGCAGCAGCACACATTCTGGTTGTTACGGAAGTTATGTCTCAGTTTTAGAGCTGAGAAAATGTGGAGCTAGGGATACCTGGGAAACAGGCTTTCACTAAGTATCTCAAATTAATAGTAGAGCTGGGCCTGGTGGCACACACCCTTGATGCCAGCACTTGGGAGGCAGAGTCAGGAGGATCTCTGTGTGTTTGAGGCCAGGCTGTCCACATAGCAAGTGTCCAGGTCAGTTAAGGCTACACAGTGAAACTCTATCTCAAACAGCTAAATAACTAAATAAGTAACTAAATAAATAAGTGAATGAATGAATGAATGAATAAGGTAGTAGTAATAGAAAAATGATGGAATGCACCAAAATCTATTAGAAAAGAATATTTAGAAATTCTTTAGTCTGGTGCTTTCTCTTCTAGAAATCTGAGAAGGAAATGGGCAACTCACTGATTTTATGTATAGCCAGTTTGAAATATTGTTTAACGTACCCTAAATGTCCAAAATGTTTCTCAGTGGTAGAGCACTTCCCTGACATGACCTTTCTTGCATTCCTAGTGTACCTCTTGTAAGAGGTAAAAATGAAAAGGAAAAGCATTCCAAAGGACAAGACAGAAAATATAAGTAATTGTCTGCATAAACCTTGGAATAAGGCAGTAATTAAAATGAATTTAAAATTTTTTGAGGCCAGCTTTAATGTATCTCAGGCTGCCCTGAACTACCTGTATAACCAAGGATGACCTTGAATTTGTGAGCCTCTTCTCTCTACCATTAAAGTGCTGGGATTATAGGTGTGAGCCACCACACCCAGATAAAGATAGTACTTTAAAATTAAGTTTTTAGAATAAAAAAATATTAAGTGAGTTAAAATGAAGATCCTAGATTATACATATAATTAACTGAAGGATAAGCGTATACTTAAGAGAGACTGGAGAGATGGCTCAGTAGTTCAGAGCATTTTCAGAAGACCTGGGTTCCATTCCTGGCACCCATATGGCAGCTCACAACCATCTTCAACTCCAGTTCTAGAAGATTCATCACCTTCATCTGGTGTCTAGGTATTGTATGGACATTGTGTCCAGTTATATATGTGGGTGAAATATTTATACACATAAAGTAAAAAATTTAAATCTTTAAAAATATACACAGAAAAGAGATATATAAATATAACCAAATGTTACTTTATAGTAGTCATTTCTTGTTAATTGACCTAATTAAGGATTTTTAAAAAATATTTTATTGGTTTTTCTTAGTAGGAAGATAGTCATTGATAATGTTAGTTTAAAATGAGGTCTTTTTGTACATTGAACTTAAAATGTTTTAACATTATTGTTGAGGGTATAGTAAAAACAACGAGTTAATCAGTTTAAATACATGCTGGGATTATCAGATGACTGTAATCAGAATAAAAATATTTTTAAAGAATTAAACAAATTTTACTTTATTTAGACCACTAAAAAAAAAAAAAAAAAAAAAAAAAAAAAAAAAAAAAAAAAAATCCCTGGTTTCAGGGGCTTATAAACAGTGTAAGATGTTTCTCTATCATGCAGCCGTTAGCAACACACATAGTCTCACACACACACATACAATTTAAATTTAGCAACAACAACAAAATGTGTGACTCTCCTAGAATAGCTTAGTTCAGATGTTGGGAAGAGAGCAGTAAGAACTGAGGGAAAGGCCGAGAGGAGGTAACAGAACCCTCAATTCCTGCCATTGGTCCTGCAGTTATCACTATAATGTTCTAATTCCTGTTCCGCCTTCCAGCCTTAGAACTCAGGTCCTTTCTTTGCCTTTCTCTGGAGTAAGGCGGAGTGCTGTGTGCCAACATTAGAACAGTGGCAAGTATTAGTTCATCACCATTGTCATCAGGAGTGAAAGCCTTGGCAGTCCCCAGCTAGTCAGTGAAGAAAACACCTTTGCTCTGTCTCTGCCAAATACAGGTTATTTGTTGTCTTTATCTGAATACTTAGAACCGCTGTAAAGTCACCCTTTAATAGGTTTATTGTTCCTAGACACACAAATATTTTAATATACTCTTCTTTACTGTTTCAGTGGATTCATTCTATAGCCTTGGCTTTCTGACTTCTCCTTTCACCATTAGCTTTAAAATATAGGCTATTTATTTGAAAATACGTAGTGAAGCTATACACTTTAATCTTACCCTTATCCAGTAGTAGTTTTCCAGCTATGAATGCTTTGTAGGAAATGCAGGGCCACTTTTTCAGTTAGGACTTTAAGCCTAGGACTAAATATAATTCTTTTCAACAGTAATACAATGAGAGAAAAGAACCAATTTTAGGCTTTTATGTAACTGTTACATAAATTCATGAATATAAAATCTCCAATAAATAATTGGAAAGTACATGGAACAACTTCATAAAAGAAAAGAATATTAGAAAATATCCAAACTTACCAGTATTCACAAGAAAGTTAAAATTTCATTGTTTTTCACTCATATTAAGAGTGACAATGCCCTTTGCTGTGAGTACAACATTAGTATGAAATAGATACATCCATATATTATCAAAAATATAAACCATTGAAAAGATTTTGATATTACGTATCAAAAACTTCAAAATGTTCTTGACCTTTGGCTTGTGCTTCTAAGGGAGGGTCTGTGCTAACGAGTGTCCTAAATTTGTCAGAATCTGTTCTTATAGCAGTTGGCTATAATGCCATTTACATCCCATAATATCCTGAACACAGATTCTGTGAGTTTCCTTAAATTGCATCCAAAATTCTGTACATGATTTTTATCCCTTGGTAATCCTGGGCTCTAGAGCAATGATATTATCTTTGAAGTATTAAGAACTATTGTTTTTATCAAGAACTGTTGTTTTATCACTGGTGATTAGCATAGTAGGTTTTATGCAAAATGTGTCCTTCAAAAATGGTGAAGTAGAGAAAAGACTAGATTGGATTGGACTGTAAAATGCTATCTGAGTAGAAGGAATATGGGTATTTTTATTCTTCTTTCTGCTTTTCTGTATTTTTCAGATATTTTATAATGAGTGTACACTACTTTTACAATGTTAATAAAACTTACCAAAATGTGAACTTGATGAGCTTACCCTGGAATCAAACAGCTCTCAGGGAAACCTCTGCAAAAAGTGAGAAGCATTGGAAAGAATATACAATAATTATACAATAGCCAACCTTTTTATTTAACCCTGATTCTTAAATTACTATTCCTTTTGGTTTCCTTTTCTCATTTCATACCATTGTAGGTCCAAGGGTCCTTGTAGTGGGGGGAGCTAGGGGTCCTGAGAAATGCAGACCTGGATGTGATTGGCACCTGTGCTGATTGTGGTTCAGGCACATTAACGTCTCTGAGCCTCGGTTTCTTCATGGTTGCTGTTATACTCAGCCTTGTAGTTCACTGTGGGGGATTAGGAGGGTTGACAAATGGCTAACAGTTCCAGTTCTCATTAAATAGTAACTGATGGTAGTGATCTTGTGCATCTGTGACGGGTTGCAGACTAGGCAGGGATTGATTGGACGGAAATAGCTTTATTGCTCTCTGTTGGGCAAGACTGGACACACAGGTAGAAATTTTAGTTTTTTTCATGTATTTATACTGTGGCTATTTTAACATTTCTATTTTTCATTTTATTCTTTTTCTAAAATTCTTGTTCTTTCTCCTCATCATGCATGTTTCTATTAATATTTGTTTTAAATTAATACTTTTTCTGAAGGTCTTTTTCTAGATACCCTTGCTTCTTTAAAAGAAAAATGTAATTGTAGTTTTAGGAATGTTGCCTATTGAAGATTCTGTTATGTTGTGTAGCATTTGTTAATTAGAATTGAAATTTTAAAGTTTTAAAAAAATGAGTTGAAATAAAATGTATTATTCTTTAAAAAATTATAAAGTCCCTTATACATTATTTTTATTCAATCCTTTAGATAAGTACCTTTTTTGAAGTTACAGATAATAACTTTTGAATGTTTGTATGAATATTTTTCAGAAACTTATGGAGCGAATTCAGAACCCTGAATACTCAACAACAATGGATGTCGCCCCTGTCATTTTAGCTGCTCATCGTAACAACTATGAGATTCTTACAATGCTTTTAAAGCAGGATGTGTCTTTGCCCAAGCCCCATGCAGTTGGCTGCGAATGCACACTGTGTTCTGCAAAAAACAAAAAGGACAGCCTCAGACATTCCAGGTTAGAAAAGTAGGAGTTTGACAAATAGTTGAGTGATGTACAGGTACATGTCAGTGATACTCACTTTAAGAAAAAAAAAAATGTTCTTTCCATGCAACTTCTGAGAAATGTTCTTGGGTGCCTTAGGAAAGCCAGGTTTCTAGCTCCTTTGCTCATGAATTCTGAAGTTTTTAGAAATGTTTACCAAGTGATAATAGGAAAATCTTTCAAGTTGTAAATGAAATTTATTTCATATTTTTTCTGGTTAGTCTTTTTAGAGGAGTAGCTTATTAGTTCAAGAATACTTCCAGGTGGCAGGAGTAGAAGGCACCACCACCATCACCACCACCACCATCGCCATTGCCACTGCCACCACCAAAACCCCTATCACCATCCCCACCATCACCACCACAACCACCATAATCATCACCACCATATCCACCATCATTACCATCACCACCACCATCACCAAAACCACTACCACCATCACCACCACCATCACCAAAACCACAACCACCACCACTACCACCATCACCACCACCATCACCACCACCATCACCACCACCATCACCACCACCATCACCAAAACCACCACCACCACCACCACCATTGCCATCACCACTGCCACCACCAAAACCCCTATCACCATCCCCACCATCACCACCATCATCACCACCGCCATCATCACCACAATGACCACCATAATCACCACCATCACCCACCATCATCATCACCATCATCATCACCACTGCCACCATAACCACCACCATCACCACCATCATTACCATCACTATCACCACCACCATCACCAAAACCACCACCACCATCACCACCATCATTATCATCACTATCACCACCACCATCACCACCATCATTACCATCACTATCACCACCACCATCACCACCACCACCATCATAAGCACCATCATAACCACCATAATCACCACCACCATCATTGTGATGGCGTTCTGAGACAGTCTGCTAGACAATACTGACTAGTGGAACTCACCTTGTAGATTTTAAAGCTGACCTTCAAGTTGTGATTTTCTTGCCTGTCTGCTTTTTGAGTACTTGGTTTGTAGTATGCACTACTATTCCTGGTAGAAGACATTTGTTTAAATATTTTTATTTTGTTTATGAGTGTTTTGTATGTGTATGTATCTGTATACCTCATGTTTGCAGTGAATGCCAGATCTTCTGGAGCAGAGGAAGTCCTGAGTGAGTGAAGTCCTGAGTGAATGTGTATTGTTGACACAAACATAGTTTGTGAGACTTCAATGGCTCAGTCCCTTCAAGGTGGTAAAGCCTTACCCTGGTGAGGCTCAATGGGTGTGGCAAATATCTCATTAGATGCCCAGGTCTGAGTGTTTATGACGATTTATAACACAGTTTATGAGCCTGCAAAAGCTAGAAACTTCAGCTTTTTCCTCCCAGATGTCTATAGCCCGAGACCTCTGCCTACAGAGATCTACTGAGAATAGCTAAGTTCTTTCTGGGCTATATTAAATGTACTGAGAGGATCCAGAGGTAGTAAAACCCCACCTGATCCTGATCCCAGCTTTACTGTATATGTGTCTCTCTGTATGTAGTTAACCTTTCTTCATTTCCTTCCCACACTAGTCAGGGTTTCAGGACCCAAGCTTCACGGGTCATGTTATACTTGTTTCCATCATGTGGATACTGAACCCAGGCCCTCTACAGAACAACAAGTACTTTTAACCACTGAGCCATCTTTCCAGCCCACAAAACTTAATTTCTCACTAAATTTGAATTATTCATGCCTCTTATTTTTCTTCTTAGACTATATCATTGCTTCCCTTCTCCCCAGTTGAAATGATAAGATCAAGAAGGTACCTGCTTTCTATAGGCTGAACAAGATAACCCCACGGACAGTTTTATTACAAATGTCAGCTGGCTGAGAAGTTAGCTTTTCAGAATAAGCCTTTTCTGTGCTTTACATATGGTTTTGATTCTCATTGTGACAGTGTTAAGATATGGCCAGTCTTAAACATGGTAGCACACATCTATAACCTCATTACCTAGAATGTTGAGGCAGGAGGATCATAAATTTGAGGCCATAGAGTATTTAGAAAAGTAAAATTACTCGGTCTGAGGAATTATTATACATAGTATCCAAACAGCCTCTTTGGTCATTGATTTTCTTGTCAGTAAAATAGAGCTGCTAAGTATTTTAGAAATATTTAGATAATAAATACTAATTACAAAAGAACTGTAATGTTTAGGTTTTATTGAACATATGGAACTTTTATACTTGCAAAGTAAAAAAGTTTAAAAATAGTTATAAGTTGAACCTCACAATCTGAAGAGCATCATTGTAGTGTTTGCTGCTCGTGATGGTCTCAGGCATCAAGGTAGGTAAGGAGGGATACTATTTTTTCTTACTATGGCCTGCCTGTTTATTCTCTTGACCCATGAATTATATTTAAATGTGTTATGTTTTGTATTCACTTACACAAGAGATTCCCAGATTTCTTTCTACTGGTAACTTCTCCCTTAATTCTGAGGGATTGAAGAGTATAATTCATTTCTAATAAAGTATAAAGTAGCAAACTAAATTTTACTTTTTTTTTTTTAATGTAAAGTTCTGATCTTAGGATACGCGGTGGTTTGAAAGAAAATGGCTCCCGAAGAGAGTAGCACTATTAGGAGGTGCTACTTGTTGGAGGAAGTGTGTTACTGTGAAGGTGGGCTTTGAGGTCTTATCACCAGCACTCTGGAGGCAGAAGCTGACAGATCTCTTGAGTTTGAGGCCAGCCTGGTCTATAGAGCAAGTTATAGAATAGCAAAGTTTAGGCAGGAAAGGAAACTATGGAAACCAGAAAGCTGGTGAGGAAGTAATTGAACAAGGGCTATGTTCCAACTCCAATAAGCAGGAAAGCTTGACAGTTTCAGCCATGTGGTTTTGCTTTGGAGTTAATGATAGAAGACATGGGATTTGAACATTCTTCTGTGACTAAGGAAAGCTGCTGAGGCTAGGCCTATGTCAGGGGTGTCCCTGAATGGAAGCCCAAAGAGGTCATTTTGTGAAGTTGTGAAGGTGAAGCCTGGATTACCTTGGAGAACCCAAGATGTTGGTGATGCTAGAGCCATGGGATACCTGTTGAAGAAAGCTGCTTACAGGGAGAGAAAAGTGCATTGCAGTCAACAAAGCTGAAAGAAGTTGGAGATCTGAAGAGTTTTTTGACATCAGGCATGGAGATACAGAGTTTGGAGTTTGCCCAGTTGGTATTTCAATTTTGCTGTGGTCCAGTATATTCTCTCTATGCTCACTTCCTTATGTTTGGAATGGTAATATATAATCCTGTGCCATTATATGTTGGAAATATGAATCTGTTTTTTGTTTCATTTGGTTTGATTTTGGAGATAGGACTTCTCTATGTAGCTTTGGAGCCTGTTCTGGAACCCGCTCTGTAGATGAGGCTGGCCTTGAACTCACAGAGATCCATCTACCTCTGCCTTCCAAGTGTTGAAGTTAAAAGCATGCACTGCCACTGCCATTACTGCCTCCTGATTGTGAGCTACTTTTTAATTTTGATTTTACAGGGGATTACAGTTAAGAGATTTCATGAATCTCAGAAAGGACTTTGAACTTTCAACTTTTAATAAGTCTGAGACTGTTAAAGACTATGGGAACTTTTGAAATTGGGCTGAATGCATTTTTTGCATTTTGATATGGTTACAAGCCTTTAGGGGCCAGGGAGTGGAATGTAGGCAGAAATTTCTGTCCCACCACAACTCCCAAATACCCAGCAGCCACTTCCTAAATAATTGACTCAGAGGATTGATATTACTTATAAATGTTCAGCCAGTATACTAACTAGCTCTTACACTTAAATTAACTTTATCTTATCTGTGTTTAATTCTTATCTGTGTTTAGCCACATGACTGGGTACCTTTTCTCATCTTAAGGTGTTCTCATCTTGCTTCCTGTGTGTCTGGCTGGTGACTCCTGGCTCTGCTCTTCCTCTTCCCAGAATTCTTCTAGTCTGTACTTCCTGTCTATACTTCCCGCCTGCCTAACTACTGGCCAATCAGCATTTTATTAAATCAATTCAAGTAACAGATCTTTCCAGTGTATAAAAGCATTATTCTACAGCAGTGGAATGTGGTGGTTTGAAAGAAAATGGCTGCCAAGTAGTGGCACTATTAGGAGGTATGGCCTTGTAGGAATAGGTGTGGTCTTGTTAGAGGAAGTGTGTCATCACTGTGGAAGTGGGTTTTGAGGCATCATCTATGCTCAAGATACACCTTATGTCTGAGACCACTTCCTATTGCCTGTGAGTCAAGACAGGACTTTCAGCTCCTTTTCCAGCACCATGTCTGCCTGTACACCACCATGTCCTGCCATAATAATGATGGACTAAACTCTGAAAATGTAAGCTGCCCATTAAATGTTTTCCTTCATAGGAATTGCCATGGTCATGGTGTCTCTTCACAGCAATAGAAACCTAACTAAGACAGGATATTTATACAATTTTTTATTGATCACTTTAACTTTAGAGTTTATCCATTTCATGCTAAAACACCATGCTATTAGTAACTCTTCCAGTGCATAAAAACAACAGAGTCTAATTTTTATATCCATGTTGGCATTGTTCTGCAAATATTATCTAAATTGCACCATTTAGTTGGTTGTGGGTTCTGTACATGATCCTACATTAAGTAACTTCTTAATACTTCTTTAGGTCTTCCCCCCCCCCAAACATACATGTTACCCACGTGTGTTAATTGTCTAGTCAGCTGGGAATTTTCAGAAACACATATTGCACAAAATTCTGTTTGGTATTATAATAAAAACTGAGAGCCATTGTGGGAAAGATGAAATATCAGAAAGATAGAGAAACGAGCCACAGCCACTTGTCACCCAGCCAGCTCCTCAGCCTGTCTCCATGAATCCTCTGACTCCTTGCCTCTCTGTCCTCAGCTGAAAGGGAAGTGCCCAGTAAAACTGAGCTCCTCCCCCCTTTGTCTCCGCCCAGCCATCTCACTTCCTGGTTCAACTTCCTAGAGCTAGGATTAAAGGTGAGTGCCACTACTGCCTGGCTCTCTTTTAGGTCCTGAACTCGGAGATCCAGATAGATCTCTGCCTCCAGAGTTATGAGATTAAAGCATGGGTCACCATTTCCTGACCTTTATGGCTTCACTCTGTGGTGGCCCTGTCCTCTGATATTTCAGACTATTTTTATTAAATACACAGTATATCACCACAAACACTATTAATCGATCTGTAGGTTTCTCGTTTTCAGAGTAACTCTTAACACTTCTGGTTGGTCCTCTGCTGACTTCATCTTGAAGTCTCAGTCTTGAGAAGCTGGTTTTCTATTGACTGTTTTACCCATCTACTATTTGGTTCTTCTGGCCCAAAGTCACAGGTTTATTAAGTTGAACCTGATAAAAGTACAAGTAGGAAGGATTGAGACAGATCTCAGCCATAGTTTCTTAAACTCAGTGGGAAAGTCATGAAACTTGTCAACAGTAAAAGGTTTGTCAATGTGAAATGGCTAAAAATTAATTCAAAACCAAGCAGCAAATTTGGAATGTTTCTGGCATCACTTCCTACATTGAGCTGTGCTTCCTGAAGCGCTGCTTGTGCCGGTATGCCATCTGTAATGGCCTAATAGAATTGATCACTGCAGGTACATTGGTGAAAGCACAAAGGCAAGTTGTCTACACACATTTGGTATCATGCCGGCAGTTGCCTTAATAAGATATAGATAAACCAGATATGGTAATGCATGCTCATAATCTGAGCTACTTGAATGGTTGAGGCAGATTGACTGTGAGCTCAAGGCCAACCTGGGTATTGAAAAAAATAAGACATATAGACAATTGGGTGTTGTTTGTTTTGGTTATTAGGGGATATCTTGCTATGTTACCCAAGCTAATCTTGAGTTCAAGCAATCCTTCTGCCCCAGTCTTCTGAGTATCCATGAATACAGACTAATTTTGTTTGTAAGTAACACATTAAAACTATAAGTTAAAGAGGGATATATCAGTAAATTTAGAATCCTATCTAGAAAAAAGAATCATTATAAAGAAAGTAAAAAGTTAAACAACCAACTAGAAAAGCTATTTGAATCATTTGTGACTAGAGAATAGTCAGCAGAAGACTCGGTTGAAGAATATGAATGGGGTATCTCATAGAAGCATAGCAGTATACAAAGCGTGAAAGCATAGTCAAGCTTCTAAAAAAATAGAGATTATACTGTCTAAAGTTCCATTTACTATTGAGTTGCCTAAGTTTAAGATGGATAATACACTGGATATAATGGAGGCATATGGGGGAAATTCACATTTCTTATTTATGGTTTTCAATAATCTCTCAGAATATACAATACAACATGCATGCTATTTTTGCACAGCAGTTTGACTGTGTATAGGATGTGAGAATTAAATGGTATCTGTTGTTTTATTTTTTAGTAGAAAGAAATTAGAAGCAACTTAAATGTGTATTGATGGCGTTCCAGTGGACAGCCCTTAAGTGGAAAGCCAGCTGTAGGGAAGAGTGAGATGATGCACTGAGATGTGACTATAGGGAAGGGCTGTGGCATCTGGGTTTCCAGATTGTCTGCTCTCTAAAGTGTGTACTGAATTCATATGTAAAAGAAACATGTATTTTATCCCCCAAATTTGTGAATTATGAATTCTATTTGAATGTTTGTAAATAAAGAATTTTGATGATTTTTTTGTTTTCTATTTTGTTATTAAAATAGGAATATTTATCAAATTACAGAGAGTAAAGGAGGTTATCTTAATTAGTTAGAAATCATATATAACTGAATAATTTCACTGAAACCTGGATTAATGGGGCATATTGTTAAATATATGGTAAAGAAGTTTAATCTCTGGGAGAGGAAAAACTTAGTAATCATTCAGTCTATATTGTATTATTTACTAGTACATTTCCTTTAAAATTATGTGGGTTCAGAAATAGAAATTTACTTTCACTGTATTACAGATTATTTCCTTTTGTCTCATTTGTCATTTTTTAAAAGAAAGATCACAGGTAGCCACCATTTAAATTAGTTTAATCTGATTATATAAACTATAAATGGAAATAGAATTAAGAAAGGAGAAGTGTAGGTTTTAAATTAGACCACTAAAGTAGTTGTGCTCACATTTTCCAGACTAACTAAAATGTTATGTGATAGGAATTATAGATAGAATATTTCTCCTACAATTAAGATGTTCAGACGTAAAGGAATTCAGTTTAAACATTGAGAGTTTTTGTCTCCTTGAGGCATGCTGCTCTATAGCCTTATATAGTTATGTAACTGACAAATGCGTTAACAGGAACCATTTATCTGAAGAGAAACAAAAATGGTCTTCTGTAGAGTCATAAATATAATTCAATTATGGGTTCTTTGTTCTTTTTATTTTTATGTTTTGAGAGCTTCCTGCATGCACACTGTTACCTATATCACTCCCACACCCCTCTTCCCTCTCAAGCTCTTTCTAAATCCATGGTTTCTTAATTATCACAACCTACCAAGTACATCTAATTCTGCTTGTGTGTATACGTGTACAGGACTGACATTTGGGATTGGACATCCTATACAGGAGCTACCCCTAGAAGAAACTAACTTCTCTCAGCAGACACTGACCTCCTAAAGCTTTTTATGTAGGCGTGGGGACCATATGGAATTTCTTCTCTCTACACTGGCCCATCAGCTTGTGCTTTCATTATGCTGGTCTTCTTCAGACAACCGTATTGTCAATCTGATGGTGGCACATACCTTTAATACCAGCACTTGGGAGGCATAGGCAGACATATCTCTGTGATTCTAAGCCTGCTCAATAGAATTTCAGGACAGCCAGGGCTACACACAGAAGAGCCTTGTCTCAAAAAACAAATAATACAAAACGTGTGTGTGTACACATATATACAGATATATATGTATGTATGTATGTATGTACATATATAGACAGACAGACAGACAGACAGACAGACAGACAGACAGATAGATAGATAGATAGATAGATAGATAGATAGATAGATAGATAGATCCATGGATAGATGGGATTTCATGGCTGCATTTTTGCTGCCATATCTAGAGAAAAGTCTTTAGGAATGGGGGTCTGGGCCTCTGACTCTTACAGTCTTTCTGCCCATCTCTTCTGTGTTTTGGGGTTTTTTAAACCCCAAACCTGAGGTTTAATGATTGCCTTGCAGATGTATAAAATGAGGTTGAGCATCCCATAGCTTCTGATTTTGCATTTCAATCAGTTGTAGGTTTCTGAAAGACTAGAAGAAGCTTTTCTAATGAGAAATGAAAGATGGTCTCATCTGTGGGTATGAAGACAAGTATTTGGAAATCACAGTGGCTTAGGAAAATGGTAGTAATAGTTTCTCCTCTCTGATCTGTGACCCCTCCAGGTATACTAGCTCTTACTATGTATCCTAGGTTGGCCTGAAACCTACTTTGTAACCTTCAAATTCCCAATCCAGCTGCCTGGAGCTCAAATTACAGCTATAGGAAGGTTGCCAAATTGAATGTTTGAAAAGAGACTAACTTAAAGCAGTGGACAACAGTTTCCAATATTTGTTCCTCAAAATATTTAAATTTTAGGTGCTTGTCCTTGTGGAAATTATCTTCAAATCAGCATATGTATATTTATATTTTAATGTTTTATGTTTTATAAGCTTATAAACATTGCATATTAAAACTAACAAGGGTAATTTGTTTACATTGTGTAATCAAATTTTATCACAGGTTTCGTCTTGATATCTACAGATGTCTGGCCAGCCCAGCTCTAATAATGTTAACAGAGGAAGATCCAATCCTGAGAGCGTTTGAACTCAGTGCTGACTTAAAGGAACTCAGCCTCGTGGAGGTGGAATTCAGGTGGGGATAAATGGATACTGTTATATCTTTTCTGCTTCAGTCTGTTCATAAACTGAATGATAATTTGCGTTTATTTACATTCGATCTAAGATGGCTAATGTTGTTACCACTTGGAATTTTCTTTCTCTATGGAAGGAACTATCTTGGTGCCGTTTGGTTGGCCCCTCCTCTCCCCTTTGCTCTTCCGTACCTCCTTAGTCCCCAGGCAGACCTTGCAATCACCCTTACAGAGAGTATCCCTAGGGCCCTCTCACCAGCTCCCATTTGCAAAGTGCCAACTGGGACTGTACATGAACCCACTTTCCTTTCACGGTTGCCTGTGTGGCTCTGCTCCATCTTGGAAAGTCAGCTTAGGGAGCAGGATCAGAAGCCCAAAGCTTTTTCTTTAGCCTCAATATGAGCGTACATGGTGTGTTACTGGAAGTTCTGAGTCCGGAGACTTAGGAAAGGCTGCATGTACGTTTTCAGGTTTTGAGCTTTAAGTACATTACATTAAAAAAAAAACAAAAAATCTTTATATGACATCTATATACTTCGATAAACTCATAAAATAGTTAAAAGCTTAATTTTATTAGCACATGAGGCTGTGAATAAATTCTATTTAAATATGAAGAGTTTCTTATTTTAACCTTATTTATATTTCCATATAAAGTATAATTTATCTAATTTATTCCAAAAAGGATTTGAGCAACTGCTGTGACTGTATTACAATCATGAACTAATAAGGTTAGATTCAGATGGCACCCTAGAACTCATTTATTTCACTGTGGTTATAATACATAGAAAGATCTACAAAAGCTAGATGGTTTTACTAATGTCAGCACAGTTAATACCTAGAGAAGCAAAGTTATAGCTAGGCGTGGTACCTCATGCCTTCAGTCCCACCATTTGTAAGGTGGAAGCAGGAGAACTTCTGAGTTTGAAGCCAGCCCCCTTGGCTACATAGCATATCGTGTCCCCAAAAGCAGAGACAAGGGTAGGTGTGGTGGCACATGCCTTTAATCCCATGTCTTGGGAGGCAGAGCTCACTCATTCTTGTGAGCTCAAAGGCCAGCTTAGTCTGTCGAGTGATTCCAGGCAGCCAGGAACACAGTGAGATCCTGTCTTTAAAGACAAAATCAGACAAAATCCCCATGAAGTCATATTTAGGGAACAAGATCTTTGCTTACTACTAACTGTAGTGCCGTCTAAACTGTACAGCCACTTAACTACCTTTCCCGTAATCTATTAAATGTTTATTTAAAGATAATATTTTTGTAATAACACTTTTGATGCTTGTTCCCATCTGCAGTTTTATTCCTAAGCCAAAAGGCATGTAATAAATACTTTGTTCGTTTAAAAAAAATTGTTAAACAACTAATTGTTCTCAGGTTATATAGTGATGCAAAGAATAAGAAAAATGTTTGTCTCTATGGAAACATTGTGAGTTTTGAGTCTAGCTTCAAACAGCTAGTTCATGGGGATGTTTGATGTGTGCAAAGATTAAGCACACGGACTTCCTGTTCCCCTTCCTTTTTGCATGGAGGGGAAGAAAGCTGAATAAGATTAATTATGTACTAAAACATCTTCATTCCTAACAAATTATGTTAAATACAGTATTTTAAAATTTATTTCTATTTTATGTACATTGGTGTTTTGCCATGGTGTCAGGTGTGAGCTGCCATGGGGTGCTGGGAATTGAACACAGGCCCTCTGGAAGAGTAGTTTGTGCTCTTAACCACTGAGTCATCTCTCCACCTTCTAAGTACAGTTTTTATGATTAAGTCAAGGACAGTGGTAAGGCTTGGAAAGTAGCTCTTTTGAAGAGTGTCTTAGGAGGCACCATTAGTGTTTTTCACTCAAGTGAACACTTTAAATATGAGTCACAAAACTTTTTCCAATATTAGAAGTAGCGTATGTATATTGTATGTAGATTATTGAAAATTACTGTAGGTAAAAATCATTTACTAATATAAAAATAGTGCTTTATTGTTATTATTATTATTATTTTTATTATAAGTAATGTCAAGGGAAATTTTAACCATCTTACAGGGAATGGGGGAAGTGGGTTAAGTGAAAAACTGGCCAACAAGGTTTATAAGTATCCTGCATTCATCTGAAATCATCAGTATGGGCACAGGAAGTGTATTTCTCCACAGTTGTGAAGAATGTCTGCACTGGTAAGCTCCTACGATTGTCAGCAGGAAAAGAGAAGACCCTATGTAGCCTGGTCAGACTTTAAATATCACTGAGTAATTTCTAATGCTGTAATCTCATTGGATAGTGGAAACAGCATTCCTAATAGTGGACTATGCATTTTATAGGAATGATTATGAAGAGCTAGCTCGTCAGTGCAAAATGTTTGCTAAAGATTTGCTTGCACAAGCCAGAAATTCACGAGAACTGGAAGTTATCCTAAACCATACATCTAGCGATGAGCCTCTTGACAAACGAGGACTACTAGAAGAAAGAATGAATTTAAGTCGTCTGAAACTTGCTATCAAATATAATCAAAAGGAGGTATGAAGCTTTTGGTGACATAGTTAAAATATTTTCTTTACCTTGGTTATAAAATGAAATAGAAAAGTTGTAATAGTATAGATATACATTTATAACTCAACAGTATATATACAGCGTAAAGGAAAGGCCATGCTAGTCTGAAAGGAGAAGCAGATCCTGTTTGTAGGGTCGTCACTCAGATTTCCTGTGTCCTAGCATCAGCCAGGACCATGAATAGCGTGCTCTCAGTGGGCTGGGTGCTCCCATGAAGGAATGCACAGAAGGCAGAGCTTGGAGAACTCAGAACTAGACCCTGAGAGGAGTACAGTAATCCCAGGGGGCAGTAAGGCCGTGGGCCAAGAAGAGCTAAGGCCTGACTGGAGTGTCTTCATGTGTCTGTGCTTCTTGGGCTTCTCACGACTTGGGGGCTGTGTGATAGCGGACCTTTCTACAGGCCAACTCCTAACGCTAAAATCAGTGCTGGTGTAAAGAAGGTGAAAGAAGCATGACCTTGAAGGACCTTTCTGAGGTCACATTGTGCTGACTATAGCAATCACAGGTTACTGAATTAAAGGACACATGGGAACAGTGATTTCCTCCTCTGCCCACCACCTCTTTTTTTGTTGTTGTTTTTGTTTTTTCAAGACATAGTTTCATTGTGTAACAGTCCTGGCTGTTCTGGAACTTGCTTTGTAGATGAGACTGGCCTCATACTCACTGAGATCCTCCTGCCTCTGCCTCCCAAGTGCTGGGATTAAAGACATGTGCCACTGCAACCTGGCTTGTCCACCACCTCTTGATGACAGGAATATTAGAGAACATTTGTTCATGCCTCAAACCACTGTAGACTTAGAACATTTTCAGTTAAAATTTTGTTATTCCAGCTACCACTTAATATACTTCGGTAATATGAAATCTGATTATATTATACTATTGCCATTTATATTTATAAGCTAAGAAACTTGATAAACTTGTACAAATTAACTTCTGTATTTGAACTAGCATTCTATTCTTATTTGAGATTTTTCTTCTCACATAAAATTCACTATTGACTAAGTTTAAGAGTATTTATTTCTAGGGGGCTCAGTGAGTCAGAGCACTGTTGCTCTTGCTGAGTACCATGGTTCAATTCTCAGAACCCACATGGTGACTCACAAACATGAATTCATTTACAAGGGATCTGATGCCCTGGTACTTACCTCTGTCAATACCATGCGCATACATGTGTGCATACATACATGTAGGTAAAACATACATACATGATGACAGTCTAACGGCGTGAGCGGTGTGTGGAGCCTCTTGCAGTGGGACCAGGTTTATTCCTGGTGCATGAACAGGCTTCTCGGAGCCCATTCCCTGCAGAGGAACAGCTTACTCAGCCTTGATACTTGGGGGAGGGACTCAGATCTACCTCAACTGGGTATGCCAGACTGAAATGACCCACATTGGGATTTCTTGCCCTCTCCGGGAGATGGGTAGGGGAGGAAGGTGGGGGGCAGTGGAGGGTATGTGAAAAAAAACTTTGTAAATAAAAAAATACTAATCCCCCCATATATACAAATAAATAAAGCTTAAAAATAATTTTAAAATTGTAATTTTAATGGCTCAGGCCTGTAATCTTAGCTGCTGAAGCAGAAAGATCACAAGTCTACAGTCAGCCTCAGCTGAGGATGTGGCGGAGTGGTAGAGCACTTGCCTATCGTGTACAAGGTTTAACTTTAGGCCTCAGCGCTGCAGTCAGTATCTTTGAAATAGTTAGTCCCCCTCAGTGTTTTCATGAAGAGTGTATAGCTCTAATACATGGACCATTCTTTATCACGCCAGCTGGGCTTCTCATAACGCAGCAACTAAAGCCAACACTTTCTTAAGATTAGTTACTGCTGTCTATCAAATGCATATTAACTTTCAACCTTTATTCATGTCACGTGTAAATATGTACTGACTATGTACTGGCTTATAAAGCCTCTTGATGGTCCTTGAATGGGATCAGCTCAGTGCAGTTGGCTGTTAATTTAATACTTAAAATGGCATTATGCTGTAAAGAAGCTATTCTAAGAACTTGGTGCTAAATCTGCACAAGTTTTCAAAGAGCTACTGTTGTTATCCAGATGTTAGGGGTGAGGACTGGAAAACTTAGAGAGGTTCAAAAACTTATTCACAGCCATCTAGTCTGTGTCAGAGCCTGCATTTGAACCATGCAATCAGGCTCCATGCTCTGTGCTCTGAACCTCTACACTCTCAGCTGTGAGAGGAGAAAAAACGGTGTACAATGTGTAGGAGTTTCCTTTGGACGTTAGCTAGTTACTACTTAAAGGCTTTATTTCCCTTTTAAAAATGTTTTCTATGTCCTTTTCAGTTTGTCTCCCAGTCAAATTGCCAGCAGTTCCTGAACACCGTTTGGTTTGGACAGATGTCAGGTTACCGCCGAAAACCCACCTGTAAGAAGATAATGACTGTTTTGACAGTTGGCGTCTTCTGGCCAGTTCTGTCACTGTGTTATTTGATAGCACCCAAATCTCAATTTGGCAGGATCATTCACACACCTTTTATGAAATTTATTATTCACGGAGCATCATATTTCACATTCTTGCTGTTACTAAATCTCTACTCACTTGTCTACAATGAAGACAAGAAAAATACAATGGGGCCAGCCCTTGAGAGGATAGACTACCTGCTCATACTGTGGATTATCGGTAAGTGTCCAGTGAATTTGGAAGGTTCCCCTTTGTTATTTAATATTCCTTGCTTGGTGACATTATGAACATGGAATTCAATTTGCAAATTTTATCTTTTGGCACAGCTAAGACATGAACATTTTCATGATCATTTGTCTAATACTTTTATAAAGGTTAACGTTCCTGATTTTATGACTTTGTATTACTTAAATACATGAAAGTCAAAAATTGTGTGTGTGTGCATGCACACACATGCTCATTTGTGCTGGCGTACATGTGTGGGTATGAATGCAGTGTGGGTGTATTTTGTGACAAAAAACTTTCCTGGGGAGATGCAGCACACATGTCTACTTATCCCAGATAGGGATCCCATGGCAGACCAATGTCAGGATTCCACCCCGGTCCAATTTGGTGAACCAGTGAGATTTATTGGGGTTATTTTCAGGAATGTGGGTAAGGGGTTACTTAAAGGAACATAAATAACTCAAAGACAGCTGTATCCCTCAAGCCCACCCAGCATGAGTTACGGCTCTCAAAACCAGGCACCCCGAGCACACTGCACAATTCACAGGCAGCTTAGCTGGTTGGAGAGTGTCTTTTCCAGGTACCTTAGTGGGTCTAAACCTCTTCCAGGCTGAGCTGTTTCTGCTTCTTCAAGCAGCTGGTCAAGGCTGAGAGTTTGGCTGCTTGTCTCTGAGTCACTGAAAGCTTGGCTGCCTCTGGTCTGAGAGGAACTCTCAGATTTTATTGTTTACTTTGGAAGGGAAGAGGAGTAGGGAATCTGGATAATTTCAGGTACTTTATGAAGCTAATTTGAGTCGTTTACCTTCCTGCTTAAGGAGCTTCGCTACGTATGGAATATTTCAATCGACTGTAACTGTGTGTAGAGGCTAGCAATAAACCTTGGGTGTTATTCCTCAGGAATATCCACCTATTGCTTACTGAGATGTGGGAGTTGCTGGTCACTAGCAAGGTCCTCGTGATCCTCCTGTCTTTGCTGTTGGTATTACAGGTGTGTGCTGTCACACTTGGCTGTGGGGGAGGGTGGAGGAAGAAAGTGACAGAGTGTGTGCTGGGAATCTAATTCAAATCATCGTGCTTGCACATCGAACATTTAAAGATGAAGCAATCTTTTGAGCTCATAAATTAAAGGTTTTTTTTTTTAAAATTTGTATGTATGTATGTGCATGTGTGCATGTAGATTTACATGCATGGGCCCCAAAAAGTTGAGTGGTTGTGTTGTTCAGTAGCTCTCCATCTTGGTTTTTGAGACAGGGTCTCAAAGAACCTGGATCTCATCAATATGGATGGCTTTCTGGCTCTGGGGATCTGCCTGTCTCAGCCTCCATAGCACTGGGGTTACTGATGTACACTGATGCACCTGGCTTTTTATGTTCATGCTGGGGATCTGAACTCATTTCCCCAGTCTTGCATGGCAAGTGCTTTATCGACTAAGCCATCTCCCCAGCCCTAAAACTTACTTATTCTTAGACTATGTTGTTAATGATTATTAAACAGAAAACATATTTTTATGAGTGAATGTTCTTTTTCATATGGCATACATTTTTCTAGGTATCTTAAAACTAAGGAAATTTCAGGCTTTCAAATGTCTTACAACTGTTTTGTTTCATTGTGTATCAATGGTTTTATTACTAAAAATTTATGAAGTGTTATGGTTTTAGTTTACTTTATATAGAGAGATTTTACTTACATTTATAGTTAAAAGGCTCACGTGACTCCCTCTGTAGGTCAGTCTTTTGTCATGGAATCTAAGCTCTGAAGAAACGATTAAAATAATACAATGTTTTTATTTTCTAAAAGACATTTTATGAGTCTTACATTGTATGATAAATGTATTGCATAACTGTTGTGGGCCTTGTTTTGGGGGAAAGGTAAAGGGTTGTGTGGATTCTTTTGCTTATTTATGGTTGTTTTCTAGATAATTTCTTTTTTCTTTTGTATCTTCAGCTTCAGCATGCTTCATCTATCATCCATTGGCTGTTTACTGTAGGATAAAAGGATATAAAATATAATCTTCCATGGCATATTGATTATATTTATCTTTGATTGCTGTTCTTAATTGTTTGCATTATTAGATAAACGCCCACTTTTGTTTGCCTTTTGCTAGTAAATGTAATTTTCATATACTGTAATTTTAATAAGAAAAAGTCAATTATTTTCAAGTGACTTGACTTTGGAGTTTACTTTCAGCAACATTCAAACCATGCTGTGTTAATGTATAAAGTTAGGTAGTTAGAATAAAATTTATATATTAGGTTAAAGAGAAGTTTCATATTAATATTTTCCAGTTTCCTATTGCATGAATTTTGTTTGGTATTATTACTAAAAACCTGGAGCCAGACATTGGGGAAAAGCTGAAATATTAGAGAGACAGAGAAACAAGCCACAGCCAGTTCCCACCTAGCCAAGTCCTCAGGCCTCCTACTGAGCCTGTCTCCATGAATCCTCAGACAGAATGCCTCTGAGTCCCCAGCAGAAAGGGAGACTGGGTCCCAGGTGGAGGGCTGGACTCCTGCCTCCGACTCTTTCTTTCCCCACCCTGCTATCTCAGTTCCTGGTTCACCTGGTTCAAGTTCCTAGTGTTAGGATTAATGATGGATGCCTTACCTCCTGGCTCTGTTTAGAGGATCTCTGCCTCTTAAAGGCACAGGTCACCATTACCTAACCTTAGCTTGACTCTGTGGGTGGCTCTGTATTCTAATACTTCACGATATCTTTATTAAAAACACACTATATCACCACAGTTTCCTGTTTCTTTACTTAATCTAAGATTTAATGTTTTAATTTAGAAAATAATTTGTAGTTCTCATTTATTATATGTAATTTTCCAATGTAAATTTTATATTGTTAAGTTTAAAAAGTTTTAAACAAAATCTCTAAGAAGAAATTTTCTTATATTTACTTATGCTATTTCTGAAAGATCCTTACATATTACTTATCTTGAATAAGATATCTTGAATAAACTTGTTTAGTAGAAAATATGTTTTTGGATTTTGTAAATTAAGATTTAGATTGTCTGTAGAAGAATCTAGTTGTTTATATATTTTAACAGTAAATAAAACTCACTAGACCCAAACTTATACTCTCTTTATATAGCATTGATTTCAGAAACAATCATTATTTCCTTTTATGATGATGACTCTATTTTTAGTAACATTGTGTGTGTTCATATGTATCCCCCTGCTTACATAATATGATTAATTTTATAACCATCCTCTGCCTTTATGAGTTAAACTAGTAAATTTCCTGGAGGTTTCTTACCTTGTTCAGCATAGCTTCTACTTTAAAATTCTTAGATCTGAATGTGCCTTGCCAGGGATATCTCCCTACGCCTATTATATAACTTGATTGCTCTGGGCCTCCTTAAATATAGAGATCTAACCGTGTTAATAATTAGTTGTCCAGGAACCTGTTTGTCTAAAGTCATTCATTGGTTTAGTTATTTCAAAGAAATACTAACAGTAACTGTTTATTCATAATGACCAGGTTATTTTCTATTGCTATTGTCTAAAGCCTCATTAAAAAAAATAGGGTTAAACCATTTTTATAAAGGAAAGAAGGAAATAATTTGCTGATAAATATCCAGAATAGTATTATTTTTCTTAATGTTTTTGTTTTAAAACATAATAGAGCATCTATTACAAAAACATATATTAAAAAATGTTGTGTGCCCACTTTGCCCAAGCATAGAAAGGAACAGATACAGCCCCCACACTCATGACATTGTGTTCGGTCTATAAGGCACAAAGAAACAGTGACAAGTTGCAAACACATTATTTTACTAAGAAAGGATCATGGTGCTAGGGTACCAAGTGTATTATGTAGGCGTGTGCCCAAGCCAGGGGGTGGGGTTTAAAAGAGATTTTGAGGAAGTAAGAAGTGAACTGAGATACTGTCTTAGTCAGGGTTTCTATTGCTGTCATGAAACACGCAGTTGGGGTGGAAAGAGTTTACTTGGCTTAGTCTTCTACATCATAGTCCATCATTGAAGAAAGTCAGGACAGAAACTCAAACAGGCCAGGAACCCAGAGGCAGGAGCTGATGTAGAAGCCATGGAGGGATGCTGCTTACTGACTTGTTCCTCATGGTTTGCTCAGTCTGCTTTCTGATGGAATCCAGGACCAGCAGCCTGGAGATGGGCTGGGCCTTTCCCAATCTGTCATTAAGAAAATGCCCTGTAGACTTGCTTATAGCCAGATCTTCTGAAGGCATTTTCTAAATTGAGGTTCCCTCCTCTCAGGTGATGTTAGCTTCTAAAAATTTGACATAAATTATCCAGTGCAGACATAAATTATGAAAATGTATTCTTAGAATTAGAACCTCAACTATAGGTTGAGGTTGAGGCCAAAGCATTTCGAAAGCGACGGCAAGAGAGGTCATGGTATTGAGTGAAGGCAAATGTTCCCCTGCAGGGAAAATAAGGAGAGGAATACTGAGGAAGACGCTGAGAAACACTGCCCTGCCTCAGGCCAGGCAGGGCCGGTGACTTCAGACCAAGAACGAAGTAAAACCACCAGAATGTAAGCAGTTCAGTGATAGTTTTGTGCTTCGGGAAGGTCACTCTGTCTATGGCATGTGAGTTGGATTAAAGGCAAGAACAGACGGAGGGAGCCTAAGCTTTTGCAAGTGTGACAAATGCCTGGGAGAAACAGTTTAAAGAGAAAAGATTTATTAGGGCTTACAGTTTTGGAGGGAAACTCCCACCACCACCACCACCCCACACACACTGTGGTCATGTGACTTCATTGATTTTGGTCCCACGATTAGGCAGAACACCATGGTAAAGAGTATGGGACAGAGCCAAGTTGCTTACCTTGTGGCAGCCAGGAAGCAGAGAGGGTTGTCCTTTAGAGACACCCCTTCCCTACATTTTTGAGACCTCATTACTCAGCAAGGCCATGCTTCCCTAAAGTTTCCATTACTGACCAAAACAGCACCTCAGCCAGGACCAAAGCCTGAGTCTATGGGAGGCATTTCATATTCAAACTATAACATGGGCTAACAGGGAATTGCAGTAATCCAAATTAAAATATATGGCACTCTGTAATTAGAGTGATTATGATGGAAAGATGGGGAAGGAGAAATGGCGAGCTGTTTGCATTGCAAGGCCAGGAGGACATGCACACATGTGGAGATGTGAAGAAAGGGAACTACTGATTGGCACAGCTCTAGGTGGAAGGTGGCCATGGCAGTCTGTGGGAGGATAGATGGTCAGTGTGGCTTTACATGTATTTTGTATGAAAGCCTTTGAGACATCCAAAAGAGCATCAATGATAGAATGAATATTCAGTGAAGGATATAAGAAGCTGTCCAAGCTTGAAGTAGAAATATCTGGATATTTGCATACGGATAGTATGTGACTGGGCATAGATGAGACATTAAGGAGAGAATATAAAGTGTGAGTGAGATTTAAGCCTTTAAGAATCTCAAAATAACACAACCTAAGGCTCACTGAATATTACTAATTCTAAGAAGCAAAGTAACCAGAACAAATGGAACATTGATTATGTAGTGATGGCATTGCTTGTAATAGTTTATAGTTATGTTTCCCATTTCTACTTCAGCTCTGTTTTATATGTGTGTGTGTTAAATGATGGAGGAGAGACTCCTATGTGGTTCTCACTAGTCTTTCACATATCTGCCTCTTTAAAGGCTGATTTAACTTATTTTGTGTGGGGATATCAGAGGACAGAGCCTTCTCTTCCGGTCTTTTTTTTGAGACGAGACAGAGTTTTCTGTGTAACAGTCCTGGCTGTCCTGGAATTAGCTTTGAAGACCAGGCTGGCTTTGAACTCACAGAGATTCTCTTGCCTCTGCTTCCTGAGTGCTAGGACTAACAGTGTGAGCCATGACTTCTGCCTTCTCTGTCTTTCTATGCCTGCCTTAAATACTTTCTTCACTCAGTTGTTTCACATCCAGGTTAAGATTAAAGGCCTGGCACCACCACTGCTGGGATTAAGGGCATAGGTCACCACTCCTGGATATTCCCTGTGCTAGGATTAAAGGTGTGAGTTACCACTGTCTGATCCTCCTAGACTGACTGTGGGGAGATCCCTCTGATATCTCCAACAGGTTTTTATTAAATTTGAAACATATCCCCACAATTTTGTGTACATGAGTGTTTTGCCTGCATGTATGTCTTTTACCACCTGGTATTCATGGAGGTTAAAAAAAAAAAAAAAAAAAGGCATTGTATCCCCTGGAAATGAACTCATGGATGGTGGTGGAGCCACTATGCAGGTACTGGGAATCTAACCTGGGTCCTCTGTAAGAGCATTGTGTGCTCTTGAGCAGTAAACCATCTCTCCAGTCCCATGGCTCCCAATTTTGATCAAAGGCCTTCTCCAAGTGGAGTAGAGTCTTATTTCGATAAAGTCTTGCACTTTACAGAAGTAAGGCATTTTCTTTAATCAGCATCTAAAGTGTTATTTGGCAGTGTTTTATAAGTAAGATTTACGCATTGCTGTATATTGTGATCCAGGTTCATCTTTTTTTTTCCGCGGCAGATCTATATGTGTCTGGGTTTGTTTCTACATAAAATATTGTTCAGCATAATAGCAGTGTTATTCCAAGAATGTTTCATGTTTTCACGTTATTCTGCCGGCTGGTTAGCCAGAATTACTTTATTTCTATTCACATGTTATGTTGTAGCTCTTGTTCTTCTGTTACTTCATGGTGTCTTTAAAATGTCTTGATTAGCCAGGCATGGTGGTGCACGCCTTCAGTCCCAGCACTCAGGAGATAGAAGCAGGCAGATCTCTGTGAGTTTTGAGGCAAGCCTGGTGTACCCATCTAATTCACTTCTCTGGGGATCATTTTTATCCGAGTACTAATTTTGGAACTCTTTTCTTATGTTTGTGTTTTTGCAGTGGGACCTAGACATCTGAAGTTAGGCTAGTGGTAGTCTTTCTTGATAGGAAATTGCTGTCTTCCATTTTGAGTGGGTGCTTGGCTCTGTTTTCTGTTCCCTGTATTTGTCAGAATGTAGACTAGCTAAATGTGGCTTAGGCTTCAATACTGGGCCAGTTGAATGTGTTGATAGAATATGGTATTAGAAGTAGTCTTGGCTTAGTGTAAGCCGAGTAAAGTTTCTAAGCTCAGGAGTGACCTTTGTTAGAGTTAGAAGCTTCTCATGGTCACTATCTAGGGGAAGTGCTCGGGAACTATCCTCCCTCAGGCAGCAGGAGCCTGTAGAGTTGGTGACTGAGTCCACCATCCTCAGCTAGATACGGGCAGCCCTTAGCTGCAAGGATGGGTGGAGTTGGTATTAGAATTCTGGGCTCCCTACCTCAGGAGAGGGGCCAGAGTGGGGACTAGAGGTAGAGGGCAGAGTAGGACACATTGTCCTCAGGCAGCTCTTAGGATTGGTTAGGGTTGTCAGTGGGAGTCTAGGCCCTTCAGAGGGTTCAGAGTGGACATGAATGGAGTTTGTGTCTGAGTCTGGGCTCCCCTACCTGAAAGGGATATGGAAGGACAGGGTTTGGTTTTGTAATGAATGAGAAGTTTAAAAAAAGAAGAAGTTGGGCTTGATTCATATTTTGAATTGATGAGCATTGAACATAGAAGGATGGAGTGCTAGTAACTGAAATGAGAAAATCTGAAGTGTGGTGTGTATGAGGCAGAGAAAAGCTCAGCTAGAGGTGAAGATCAGAAAAATGTCTAAATAAACCGAGTTTAGGAGTGAAGTTTGGAGATAGAAATTGTTTAATGTAAGTATAAATAGAGTTTAAATATGTGTTTAAGGAGCTGGGAGGTGGCTCTTTCAGTAGAAACCTGCTGTGCACACTTGAGGACCCGAGCTCAGGACCCCAGCACCACATAAAAGCTGTGCTCTACCGCATGGCATCTGTAACTGTGAAGACCAAGACAGGTGACTTTTGGAGCTTGTTGACCAGCCAACAGTGAGCTCCAAGTTCACTGAGACTCTGTCTCAAAAGGTCAGGTAGAGAGTGATTGAAGAAATCAACTGACCTTGGCCCTTGGCTTCTATACATATATGCACATGTGCACACACCCACTGAACACACAAAAAATTAGAGAAATGTGAGACTTTTTGTTACACAGATGCTACTTAAAGTGACTAGACTGAATGAGATCATTGACATATTATGTGTAATAGTGGAAAATGTCAAGAACAGAACTGTATGTGTTCATGTGTGTGTGTGTGTGTACACATGTGCATTTATCATGCCTTCCTAGTGGGTTTCACATCATTTAACATTCCTTTCCGGCCAATATGAAACTTAAGGCTATTTTCTTTCAGATTCTAAAAGCTTTTCACTAAAAGGTTGTTGCTCCCTATCCACCCCTACTGCCTCTGGGATACAGCTATAGTTAACCCAAGTGCTATAAACACTTTGTCTCTAAAGTATTACTTAGCTTATTGAATTAATAAATCTTATTTTTTTTATTGTTTTAGGGATGATTTGGTCAGACATTAAGAGACTCTGGTATGAAGGGTTAGAGGACTTTTTAGAAGAATCTCGTAACCAGCTCAGCTTTGTCATGAATTCCCTCTACTTGGCAACCTTTGCCCTCAAAGTGGTGGCTCACAACAAGGTGACTATTCACTGTCAGTCAGATATAGACAGACATTTAAAAAGCTAATATGCTTAGCTATGTAACTTGGAGTTAATACAGACCCAAATCTGTGTCTGGTGTGTTTTCATTTTAAAATAATCTGAGAAAATCTAGTTACTTACTTTTTCAATAGTTTGAATGGTTTATCTTTTCAATAATGGGTGCCTACCATATGTTGGTCTTCTGGTTGATGTTAGATATACAGCATCTAATTTTATCCTCACAGTCGATGCTTACCAACCATATGCTATGATCCATGGTTGATGGTAGATATATCGTGTGTAATTGTATTCTCACAGGAATTCTTTAAGACAGACAGAAGTCCTTATTTTCATTTTGCAAATAAGAAAACGACTCAGAGACATTAGTTTTTAGAAAGATGGTTTAAATCCAGGTCCTAGGTATTTTCTCTCTACCAAGTGCCTTATTTTTTCATTTGGCTTATTTGCCATATCTACTTAAGACCTCTTCTAATTTTACTTTCATCAATATTTATGCTTTCTCAAAGCCAGAGAGTGTAATAGATTCTGTGTTAACTCTGGAGTGTCATGTTTAAGGGACTAAATAGATTGTAGAAAGAGTGAAGTGATTCTATTGGTTTACTTTATTTAATGTCTCTTTAACTGGCCAACAGTGTGCAACATGTTAGTCAGAGAGATTGCTGACTGAAGTGAGACGTTACTGAAAAGTCAAAGTTGGTCATGTGTAAATGAATGGCCTGGTAATTGGGTAGCATTGATTTCTCAGACTCATGTCTTTAGTTCTGGAAGTAGTTTTCTAATCCAAACAGGACACTATAAGAGTGGAAGGATGTGTGGCTGACAGTCCCACAGAACAGCTGTTATACAGTCTCAGCAGTGGGACAGGTAGATGCCCCAAGCCTAGGTACAACAGTGCATTTTTTTTTTTTTTTTTTTTTTTTTACTTGAAGGAGGAGGGGCAACTTTTGTGGTTTGCTCTAAATTCCTAGGTCAAAGGACTAACTTTAGTATGGCATCTAATTAACTGACAACATACATTCTCACAATTTGTATTATAGGATGTAAGGAAACTAGCTAATAGTTTACTCATAAAAAGTTTAGTGATAAGATTTTTTTGTTGTTGTTTTTTGTTTTTGTTTTTTTTTTTTTTTTAAGTTTTATTTTATGTATGTGAGTGCCCTATCTGCATGAACACCTTTTTGTCAGAAGAGGGCATCAGGCCCCACTCAGATGATTGTGAGCCATTATGTGGTCACTGGGGATTGAATTTAGGTCCTCTGGAAGAACAGCCAGTGATCTTAACTGCTGAGCTATCTCTCCAGCTCCTAATGATAAGTTTTATAACACCTTTAATTTTTTTTTAAACCAAAGAATTTCTGCATATAAAGTGGTATTTCCTAGCATACATGGAAAGCTTTTGTTTGGCTAAAACAGTACTTAGATCTCCCACAAGAAGACAATTAAGATAGTTTTCTTTCAGACATTTCATGACATTTCTCTCTATTTTCCTGATTGACTTTGGCTTCTCTTCTGCTTCCAGTTTCATGACTTTGCTGACCGGAAGGACTGGGATGCATTCCACCCCACACTTGTAGCAGAAGGGCTTTTTGCATTTGCAAATGTTCTGAGTTATCTTCGACTCTTTTTTATGTATACAACCAGCTCTATTTTGGGTCCACTGCAGGTAAATGAAGGTCTTAAGGAATGTTTGTTACCTGTCACTACTATTGCATCTGCTTATTCACTTCAATGCTGCTGTGATGCTATAACTACACTTGGCATTTGAGAGTGATTAGCATGCACGTTGCTTCTGGCTCACTGGTAATTTTCTTCCAAGAACTGAAACTTTATCAAGCTGTGGTCTACTGGCCTCCCCCCTTTATTTTCTGGCCATGGATATCCATAAAGTAATTGTTATGTTTCATAGAAAGGAGTAACAAGAGTCTGGTTTTTACCAAAATAAAATGTATAAATAAAGAAAATACTGTCTAAATGATTTTAACACATAGATGTGTAAATGTGAAATGAAAGACAGTGAGAACATAGAGACCAGGCTAGGAGAACTGGAGTACACTCTTGTAAGGCTCTCCACTGTATGCCAAGTAGTGTGATATATATCACTTGAAAGGAGGCTGTGACCAGATAGGTGTCATAAGCCCTCGGGCGGTCTATGAAATACACAGTTATAGTTAACAAACCAACAAAGGACATGAAATGGCGTTTAAAATAACCAGAAGCAAGGCATTAAAGGGGAAAGGCAAAGAAGCCTAGATGACTTAGAAGAGGAAAAAAGGGCATGGTAACTGTAAACAGTTCACATCACCGCAGTCCTCCCTAAACACCGCCAGCTCTATGGCCTGGAAATAATTTCTGTCTTATTAGGGTTGTTTTTGTTTTTGTTTTTTTTTTCCTTTGATAAAACACCATGACCAAAAGGATCTTGGGAAGGAGGGGGCTTATTTAAGCTTAAAGTTCTAGATCAAGATCCATCGTTAAAGGAAGTCAAAGCAGGAGGCCAAGGCAGAAACTTTGAAGCAGGAACTGAAGCAGGAGCCACTGGGGGGTGCTGGTTCCTGAGTTGCTCCTCATGGCTTGCTCAGCCTTAATGTTTTCTGTCAGCTTAGTGGCTACACATGATAATTATCATCCATGGAGGAGCCTCTCATGGCTCCTTAGTCAGAGCCCTGCTGGCCGTTTAGGCTGAGGCCTGGTGGGGTGACATACGTAGATTTAAGTAAGTATTGTTCTATTTATTAGTAAGACTCAGAAGTCAAAGGCTAGGGTGAAAACCTGATAGTTCAGAGAGACTGCGTAGCCACTAGCTGACCTTGCTTTTTAACTGGAGATACCACAGGAGACACATCTCTTCCCTTGTCCCAGAACCAAGAGAGCTCAAACTCTACTCCCTTTCCTTCCTCTGTGTCAGCTAGTCACTGTCTCTGCCCCCTGATTCAAGGTAATTTATTGGGCAGTGTCTAAAGTGTCAAGTGTGTGATCAAAATACAGACTGCTTTCTTATAGCACCCCGGATCTCCAGGCCCAGGGTGGCACCACCCACAGTGAACTGGACTTTTCTACATCAATCATGAGTTAAGAAATGCCCCACAGGTCAGTTTAATGGGGGCATTTCCTCAGTTGAGTTTCCTTCTTCCCAAACGACTGTCTTGTGTCAAGTTGATATAAAACTAGCCTAGTACAACCCTGAACATGTAATTTATAATCACAGACTTTATAATTTCAGGCCTTATTTTTAATTATCTTTTCCACTTTGAGTTGATGTGTGTGTGTGTGTGTGTGTGTGTGTGTGTGTGTGTGTGTGATATAAAATTTGTATGATGTAAGATAAAGGTTCAGTTTTACTGTTTTCCATGTGGATAATACAGTCATTTTTTCCATCATCATTTGTTGAAGAGACTACCATTTCTTCATTGTGTCTTCCTGTATCTTTGTTGAAGAGAAGTTTAGGTTTTTTTTATTTTTACATTTATTTTCAAGGTCTTTATTTTGTCCCATTGGCATACACATCAATCTTTATTATAGTTCAAAACCATTTTAATTACTGTGGTTTTATAAAATATGTTGAAATTGGGAAGGGTGTTATCTTTAGCTTTGTTCTCAAAGTTGTCTTTTGTGAGGTTATAATTTCTGTGTATGTATATATAAGCATATTATTGGGATCTTTATTTTTGTCTCAAATCTGTAAGTATTTTGGTAACATGAAAATGTTGTTAACCTCTCAGTCATGAACATCTGTGTCTCTTCTGTCTCTTTGTCAGTGTTCTAGAGTTTTCAGTGTGGAGGCCCTCTTCTTCAGGGTTAGATATATCCTGTCTCCTTCCTCTTCATGTTAGAGGATTTGCCGTCATAATATCGACCTATCTCAGATGGTTGTGTTCCTCACATAAGGAAAGGAACTGCAGCCTGGTATTTTGCATGCTGAAATGTTTCCGGATTGATTTCTGGTTCTGACAGTTGTGGGGTGTTTGTCACGTTCTCTCCACATAGGGTCGTGTCGTGTTCAGAGGCAGACATTTCACTTTCCCCCTGATTAATTGTTCTGAGTGCAGCTTTCAGTACTGTGTAGACAGCGTGTAAAGAGACGTCCTGGGCTGGTCCTTGTGAATGAAGGAGCAGGTTTCCCACTATGGACAGTGTTAGCTATGGTCCTTCATATGTGGCAGTTATTGTGCTCAGGTGATTTCTTTCTGTTTTTCATGAGGATGGATTTTTTTGGTCATAAAAGGGGGAATTGAAATTTATCATATGCTTTTTCTAGATTTATTGACTTGATTATGTAACTATTATTTTGTTTTCATTAATTTGATAATATAGCCACTAAGTTTTTTTTTATATCCCCAATGTAAATTCTAATCGGGAGGTATATATACTTTTTTTTTAATGTACTATTTAATTTGGTGGGGTAGTGTTTAGGTAAAGACCTTTTTTCTTTTACAATTTTTATTACACTTATTTATTTATCATTTTGGTATATATGTCCTGTCTTAGTCACTGTCCTGTTGCTGTGAAGAGACACCATGACCAAGGCAATACTTATAAAAGAAAACATTTAATTAGGGGCTTCCTTACAGTTTCAGAGGGTGAGACCATTATCATCATAGTGGGGAACATGGCAGCATCCAGGCAGACATGACCCTGGAGCTTTACATCTTGGTCCAAAGGCAGCAGACAGGGAAGGCATAGAGGGGGAGGGTTCAAGGAGGGAAACAGATGAGACACAGACTGGGCCTGACATGAGCTTTTAAAGGTCAAGGCCCATTCACATGATAGACCTCCCACAAGGCCACACCTTCTAGCCCTTTCAAGCAGTTCCATGGTGGCTGAGCATTCACATCTGAGTCTGTGGGTCTATTCTTATTCAGATCACCATGTATATTCATGTGCTGTGGCTTATGAGTCCTACAGACTCAGCTCAAGTTGTCTGATTAGCAGCAAGTGCCTTTATCTGTAGGGGTATTGTGTTTCATGGCAAATAATTGTCCCACCCATTGGTTTAATAAAAAGAGCTGATTGGCCAAAGGCAGGCAGGAAGTGTAGGCGTGGCTACCAGACTAAGAAAATCTCTGAGAGCAGAATGCCAGAAGAGCACCAGAGAGAAGCCACAGAAAGCCCGAGGACAACTATGCTGCTCTAAAGAAAGGTACCGAGCTGCATGGCTGAACAGACAGAATCATGGGTTAGATGAAGGGTAGAGAGTTAGCAAGCTATATGCCTGGGCCTGAGGCTGATCAGCCAAAAACTAATGAAAGCGTCTGTGTGTCTCTGTAGGACTGCGGGACTGCGGGTCTACTGGTCTGTGGTCCTAAACCTTGAGGCTAGGCCCAGAAGTCTGGGCCAGAAACCACATACTACATTTATCTGCTGAGCCTCCCTGTCTTTTATTTTGGTCAAGATTTTTGTATACATATTGCAGATATTCAAGCCAATAGCACTCTTTTCTTATAGTCTTTGTTTGCTGTTGGCATCGGGCAATATAATCAATATTTTTATCATTGGCCTTATGAAATGAGTTGAAAATGGTTTCCAAATACTTCAAAATGGATTTGAATTAAATTTCAAGAATCAGTTCATAGAGTTTTTCACTGAAGTCATCTGATTCTTGTTAAGAGATTTTTATTATTGATTCAGTTTCTGTGTTACTTATAAATGTGTCCAGGCTTTCTGTAGCTTCATGACTTATTCTTGCTAGGTTGTATAGTTCTAAGAATCCGCCCATCTATTTGGACTACCCAGTTGGTTGTTTGTAGTCATATCCTATTATGTGCCCCTTGCTCTCTCTCTGTATATCTCTTCTGTTTGTCTCTGTCTCTTTCTTGCCTCGCCCCTTCCTTCTGCATGAGCACATATGTATGGAGGCCGAGGTTGACTGCCCTCCACCTTGTCTTTTAAAACAGGGTTTCTCAGTGACGTTGGCACTCATTGATTGCCTGGATTATGTGACCAGTGAGCTCTGGGACCTATCCATCTCCTCTTCCTTCCTTGCAAATGACCACACCCAGCATTTTTACATGGGTCCTGGAGACCCCAACTCAGATCCCTGTGCTTGTATAGAGACGTGTTACCATGTCCCCAACCCTACTATGGGTTTTTGCTCTTCCCCAGACTTGAGCCTTAGGCTTTTGCGATCCTACTGCCGCAACCTCTGGTTCTGGAGAGCAGGTGTGCTCCTCCACACCCAGCTTTTCCCCACTGTTCCGACAGCCAAGAAAGGTTTTCCCGTGGTCTATACTAGTGTTCACTCCTTTGTGAACCTCAGCACTGATAGTTTAGTTCCTTTTCATGTCTTCACACCTTCATCTGTGTGATATCATCATATTTACAAAAGCCTCATGCTTATGACCTTCCCACCCACAAGAAGTTTGTTGTTTTTGCTGCTTATCTGTCACATACATGTTTAGTATTCCAGCCAGTGCCCACCATTGGAAAGTCCATGATGCTAGTTTAGTTCTACATCATGCAAGAACTGATGTCAGTTTCTGGTATTTTCCTTCTGTAGTAACTCACCTTGATATTCAAATTGGTTACACTTATTTTTAATTTAGTTATATTAAATTAAATTTTTTTGAAAATTAAGATTATATCACTATAAGTGGTTACTTTTTAAAAGTCTCTTTATAGATAAGTGAATAGTTCCAGAACTTTCTTAAAAGGTCATTTTCCCTGAAGTTATCAAAAGCAGTTGCTTTATTACTGCCTTAGCACATTCTCTGCTGACTTGGGTATGATTATATTCCAAATATTCAGTCTAAGTGAATGGCTTTTCCCCCCTAAGTGACCCACTAAAGTTACTGCTAGTACATTAAAAAGGAAAATACATTTCTTCTCTTTCTCACCTATTTTGAGACCAATGTAGTCTACAGAGCAAATTCCAGGACAGCAGGGGCTACCCAGAGAAACCCTCAAAAAACTAAAATGAACAAAAAATAAAACAAAACCCCACAAGTATTCCAATTTTTTTTAAAAAAAAATCAAGATTTATTAAAACTGCCTAATTTTCAGGCATTGGAGGAGTGTGAAAGAAAATAAAAGTAGGCTTGAATGAAGCCTCCCAGTGCCTTATGCTAATGTATAAAAGATAGTCATTATAAAGTCTTGGTATGCAGTGGCATGCATACATAACACTGTCTTACAAAAGGAACGGGAGGGAAAGATGCTCACTCTTGGCAAGAAATTGGGACAGTCCCAGATGTCGATACTGTCTTTTAGGAGTTGGTTGAGAATTAGTTACAAAATCAGATGAAACGCTTCATTTAAAAATGGTTTAATATTTGTAAACTCGAAGAAGCCACTTAAATATAAACATTTATTTTCCTTTAGATTTTTCAGAGAGTTCTTTCTTTTATCTGGGCCAAGTGGCCTTTAAACAGTCTCTATATTGCTAGCAATGGTGATTTTTGCATGATCCTAGCATGTGGGAAGCTGAGGCCGGAGGATTGTTAGTCCTGTGGCAAGAATGATCATGGGATAGACTGTCTCAGCAACAACCAAAAATAATAATAATAATAATAAATAATAAAAGTAGCTGAAAAATCTATTTTCTATTCTCTACACATGTGTAGAGAATGTGTACCATTCTCTCTACACAGCAATAATAACCTTTGAAGACCTTGTCTGGCAAGGACAGTGCATCTAACCTCACAATGCTGGTTTGGGTAGAATGGCTTTTCGGTAGAGAGCTGGGTGTGTTGTTTTTTGTTTTTGTTTTTCTGCAGCTGGAGTTTTGATATTCTTCACCTACTGAAATATTTCAACCAGGGGAAATAATGGATATGATTTGCGGATCATGTGTTAGCCTTCCTTTTGTTATTTCACCTTTAATATCCAGTTTCCCCAACAGTTTAGATGTACACCATGTGATATGTTCACAGATTTCAATGGGACAGATGCTACAAGATTTTGGGAAGTTTCTGGGGATGTTCCTTCTCGTTCTGTTTTCCTTCACCATTGGGCTGACACAGCTCTATGACAAGGGGTACACGCCCAAAGAGCAGAAGGACTGTGTGGGCATCTTCTGTGAACAGCAGAGCAACGACACCTTCCACTCGTGAGTGTCTTCAGCTTTTACCAGATGGACTTTCTGCTGCTGAGTTCTGTGTGGGTCAGTCATTACATGAATGGGGTGTAAATTGTTCTTTAAAAATCATTTTTAAATATCTGCAAGTTTTAACAAATGTTCATTTTTCATCATATTCACCTGTTGGATCTTAGTAGTAGATCCAGGTCATTACATGTGTCTTCTCTGCTGAAATCTGTCTGAACAGAACTCTTGACAAATTTACACACTTAGCACTTTTATTCATCCCATATATTAGAATATTCAGCATCTCTGTCCCAAAACTATTAAGTACCTGTAGCAACTATTGGTTTCTGGTACAACCCAGAGCATTCATGTTTTCAACACTTCTTGAGAGGTCACTAAAATTGAGAATCATCAGAATGTAATGGATTATAAAGAATGGTACAGCCACTGTAAAGTAGACAGACTACCTCTCTTCAGGTCCCTTTTTCAGTGGTGGGGGTTCAAGCCAGGGCTCTGGGGGTGCTGAGTAAGTGCTAACCACCAAAGCTATATCCCAGTCGTATTCTCCTTGTTTTTAAATAAAATATGGATGATGTGTGCTGCACATTTGTTGTGTTCTTATGTGCCACGGTTCTCTAGGTACTTTGTGTGTCCTCTCATTTACAGATAAGATTTCTGGGCTGGCTAGAATAAATGTATAATAGGGATGGATGATCGTGTAGGCCCTTGCTGTCTGATTTGGGGCCATTGTGATTTAGAGTCATCTGAAGGTTGAAGCCGAGGACTGGCAGAATCTAACGAGATACCCTATGGACTTCTGTGTTGAGAACTAGAAGCCCCTTACCCCCAAATTAAGTAGGAATAATGTTTTTGAGTGCGTTCCTACATTTAAAATAAGACTTTCAGAGCTGAAAAGATGACTCAGTGGTTAAGAGAACCTATAGTTCTTGCAGAGGACCTGGATTTGGTGATGGCCCATAACTATAACTCCAGTTCCAGGGGGTCTGATGCTCTTTCCTGACCTCTGTGGCATTCTTCATACATGTGATGTACATAATATACTCAGGCACACACACATAAAATAAAAATAACATTTAAAATATGACTGTATGTACTGTGAAAGTGAAAATAAACAATAAAATTATTTTTATAATTTATTATGCAACAATTATTAATGATTTATATGAATAATTTTGATATAAATGCATTATCTGTTGTTGCTAATTAATTTCCTTTTTAAAAAGAATGTACTTGCCCTTACAGGTTCATTGGCACCTGCTTTGCTTTGTTCTGGTACATCTTCTCCTTAGCACACGTGGCCATCTTTGTTACAAGGTTTAGCTATGGCGAAGAGCTGCAATCCTTTGTTGGAGCTGTGATTGTTGGAACTTACAATGTTGTGGTTGTAATTGTGCTTACCAAGCTGCTGGTAGCCATGCTTCATAAAAGCTTTCAGTTGATAGCAGTAAGTGTTCTTTCAAAACCTTATATTCAAGTATGAATTTAACTAATTGATGATTACAGAACTAAAGAATATTTTAAATTAAACATAGATTTTAAAATAGAATGACTTATAATTGCACATCCTTGACCATTTTTTAATCTGTAAGGTGACAGACAATTTTGATCAAAATCTCCCCCAATCTGCCCATGTGCATTTATGTTTGTTCTTATTCTATCCTTTTTTCCTTGCCTCATAGAATCATGAGGATAAAGAATGGAAGTTTGCTCGAGCAAAGCTGTGGCTTAGCTACTTTGATGACAAATGTACACTGCCTCCACCTTTCAACATTATTCCTTCACCAAAGACTATCTGCTATATGATCAGCAGCCTAAGTAAGTGGGTTTGCTCTCACACATCGAAAGGCAAGGTCAAACGGCAGAACAGTTTAAAGGTGAGAAATTACAGGTTGGAATTGCACCACAGTTTTACAGTTGCTAACTTTGTGTTTATTTTTTTCTTTGACTTATTTATTTATTTATTTATTTATTTATTTATTTATTTATTTATTTATTTATTTATTTTTGAGATGGAGTCTTACTGATTATATGGCTGTGGCTATCATGGACCTTGCTATGTAATCAGGCTGGCTTCTGATTTGCAGCGATCCTCTGTCTGCCTCCCATGGGTTGGAATGACAGCTGCACGCCACCATGCCCAGCTCAGATGGATACTTGGTCACATTGTGACCCTGAGAAATTGCATTATTCACTGGGAAACCTGTTTCTAGTTGTGTGCTCAACCTTGGCACATACCTTTTACCCAAGAGCTTTCTGCTTTCATACTGTCAACAAGATTAAATAAAATTAACCATAGGTCAAGAGGCAGAGCAAGCAACCAGTTGTCAGGAAGTGAATTTAGGGGGGGAAAAAGATATAGAGTAAGAGGGAGTCAGGAGGATGGATAGAGAGATGCACAGGAAGTAGAAGGTAGGGGTATTCAGTTTGAGAAGTCTTGTTTGGGACAGTGTAGAAGAAGGTGGAAAGGCTTCTGGGATGTCAGTTGAGGAGGAAGGTCATGGGTGCTTTCTCTGCCTCTCTGAGCTAGCAGGTTTTCACCCCAGTATTTGGCTCCCGAGTTGTCTTTGGTAAAAACCGAACGATTGAGATTTTGTTGAAAACCACAGATGTTTCTTAAAGCACAAATGTGAGTGTTTGGCAAGGAGCCCTGATGTGTCTTCCACTGTACCCTCCTGCATGCTATGGTATCTAATAGGAAGATTCAATAAAAAATTGAGAATAACAAATAAAGCAAGTATTTGGGGGTTGGTTTTGGTCCTTTTCTTAGTTTTCAAACATCCCTAACACATGAACTCATATCCCACAGTCTTTCACTATAGATTTAAAGAACAACTATTAGTTTCATATCATTTTTAGGTCTTGGAAGTTACTCAGTGTATTTCTTATCTAGTGTGTGCTGTTTGTAAACCAAGATTGGTAGGCTTCCTAAAAGATCAGACAGTAAATATTTTACACTTTGCAAGCCAAACAAAACAAAAAACACCATCTAAAAAGTTATGTAAGAGAAAAATTTTCCAAAATCTTATAGATGAGATTAAAAATTTAAACATTAAATAAAGTTAACCATAAGTCAAGGGGCAGAGCAAGTAACCAATCCACAAGAAGTGAATTTAGGAAAAAAAAAAACTTAAGATGAAATTAAAAATATAATAGTAAGCAGCAGTCACTATAATAAGTTACTAGGGAAAATGGAATTCCCTGTGGTTAAAATTTTGTTTAACTAGAGTTAAAAATGAAGTTGTTCATTATAAAATTGATTACAGATATTCATCTTTAAGGCCATTCTTAGCTCACAGGGTGAGAAAGATAAGTCATGGGTTACGGACTTGGAGTGATAGTTTGTGAATCTCTGTTGTAGACTGAGCATTACTAAGACCAAATTTTTTCAGTGAAATTCGCCTAAAGGAGATTAGTGAAACAGATACATAGGCTATATTTTTTAAGCATGTACTGACTATGATTTTTACCAAAGAAAGCTGTCCTCTAAATACATTGAAAGTGTGTATATATCTATGAATGTATTTAAAATTTACTTAATGTAAATATGCCTTTGGGGCTGGAGAGTGGCTTGATTGTAGACATTAGCCTAGCATGCATGTGACCCTGAGCTCACTCCTGGGTACTACAAATACATATGTACATATGAGTGTGTATACATTCACACACTTCTTATATATGTGAGTACATGGGCACATGCATTGTCCTGCTGTCCCTATTATCATGTCATTGCTTGTTTTGAAGGAGTGGAGAAACCTGAAGCAAAAGAGAGATGAGAACTACCAGAAAGTGATGTGCTGCCTGGTGCACCGGTACTTGACGTCCATGCGGCAGAAAATGCAGAGCACGGACCAGGCAACCGTGGAGAATCTCAATGAACTGCGCCAAGATCTCTCAAAGTTCCGAAATGAAATAAGGGATTTGCTTGGCTTTCGGACTTCTAAATATGCTATGTTTTATCCAAGAAATTGATAATTTTCTAATGCTTATAGAAATAATTTTCCATAACAAATCTGAAAGACTATTTGCATACCTTACAATTAAACTAATAATATATATATGGACATAAACAATTACACAAAAGCCATTCTTTAAATATTTATAGTATAAGATATCATGTAAAATATGTATATAGTTAGTTTTTTAAAATCTGTCTGCGGCTTTTTGTAGAAGCAAAACAGAATAAGTCCCTAGTTTTGTTAGCATGCTATTTGATTTTCTTAGTCCATCAGTGCTTAAAATTTGTAACGTATAAGAGGGGCAGCTATTAGTGTACACATCGCCCACTCCCTTTTATAAAATGAAGATCAGCAGCTACCTTAAGAGACACTTGAAATGTAGAGTTTATGGTGTTTAAAATATCTTGTTTTAGGAGTTCATGCGGAGTTTGGTATTTATTGTTTAAGAGCATAGTTTTATCTAAAATACCCCATTTTTGTTATAATCTTAAGCAACAAAGAAAAATCTCTAATGAATATTTGAAATTAAGCTGGGCATGGTGGTGCACTTAGGAGGCAGAGGCAGGCAGACTTCTGAGTTCAAGGCTAGTCTTGTCTACAGAGTGAGTTCCAGAACAAACAGGGCTGGCTACACAGTGAAAACCTGTCTCAAAAAACAAAAAACAAATTAACTTATTTAGTTCTATCAATCTAGATTCACCTTGGTTTATTGTGTATTTTATTTACTTTTACATGGTTATAATAATTTTATATTTTAAAATTTGGCTTTTGACTTAATATTTTATATATAGTTCTCTGTATTCAGGTAATTCATATATTTAAATATTTATAGAATTCTGTGATTTTTGAAAAATAGTAGCTATCTTTAAGCCATAGAATATTTGTTCATATTCATGCATTTGTAAAGTTACTTCTCTGGCCATTTGGTTAGTTTTATCTTTTCCTTCTAATTTTTCAGATTTGAGTAAGTTACAAAGTATAAGCTGCTTGTCTTCATGTGCAGTCACAGTGGGCTTTGCTGGAGAGCATCAGGGGCCTTGTAAAAAAGCTGCTTTAAGTTCAAATGAAGGTTCTTGAGCTTTCTTTATAGAGTTTTAACATAGCTACTAGAAAAGTGACTTCGTGCTTGCTGCTTCCGATATAAAGCATTGGGGTTTTTCTTTGTTTGTTTTTTTCCAGTTTGAAAATAAAAAGTGTATTTGACCTCTCTTGAGTGTTTATGTCTGGGTGTAGCTGAAGGTTTCCCCAGCTAGTATAGATATTCTTGCAGCATGTTCAGTGAGGAATGCATATAGTTACTTTCCTAGCTGAATGTCAGCTGGTGTCAAGGGCACACAGGGTGCAGGCAGCCCTCCATCTGTGAGTACCACCTACCCGGGGCATCTGAGTGATCTAGTGTTAGGTTTCATCTTGCTTTTTACATTTGTTTTTAATATTCAAGTTTAAGTGTCCCCTCTTTTGGGCAAATTCTTATAAAAATGTTTATTGTAAAGTTATATATTTTGTCTACAATGGAATTATGCACTTCCCTATTTACATAAGGATTTTTAGTCATTCTTAAAAAAATAACCTAATTATTACAAAATTTATAGAGTGCCTATTGTGTGCATGAATTACTGATGAGGTATATTTTGAATGACAGCATATTGTAAGAAAAAAAGGTAAATAAAATTTGACATTAAATTGTAAATTGATAGACCTTTAACATTTTACTTACTATTTTGCTTTTTATTGTTTAATTACTTTATTTAATGTGTGAATATTTTGCCTGTGTGTATATTTGTTTACTGCGCATGTTTCTGGTACTCACAGAAATCAAAAGAAGATGTTGGATCCCCTGGAGCTAGAGTAACAGACAGTTGTGAGCTGCCATGTGGCTGCTGGGATTGAACCTGGGTCCTTTGGAAGAGCAGCCAGTGCTCTTAGCCAGTGAGACATCTCTCCAGCCTCTCATCTGCTTTTGAGTTATAGGGGTGGCAAAATGGCTCAGTGGTGAAAGATACTTACCATCGGGCCTGGTGACCTGAGTTCAACCCCTTGCACCCTCATAGAGGAGAGACTCCCACAAGTTGTCTGCTGACATTGACATGCATGCTGTGTCACACAGCACCCATACTCAAACACACATAATAAAGTTATTTAGTTGAGATATAATTTGTATGCATCTATAAAATTTAGTGTTTTTCAAACGTATGGTCACAAAGGCCTAAAATGCAAAATGCCAAAATTAGACACTCTTAGTAACACTTCCCACCCCTGAAGCAATTATACTTAGCCGTTGTTAGCCTTTTCCTAGTATAGCATATTTTAAATTAATATATCTACACAAAGATCTGTACGTGAGCATTCAAGAGAACTTTATTAATTGTCAAAAACCAAAAACAACTAGTAAATAGATAAATAAGTTGTGTGTTTACATAGTATAAATCTAGAGTAAAAGGCTGTGTCCAAGTTGGAGGCAGAGAACCAGAGTTGCTCGGATGATTACAAGCATGGTAGTGTGTATGCCCGTGACATATTTGTATATAGGGGTCTGACATTGCACTTGTTGGTCATTGGGCAGGTTCTGTGGCCTTGTGTCCAACATTAAAAGTCCCTTCAGTAGCAACTAAGAAGAAAAGGCAGATAGAGATAAGAGAACAAAGACAAGCCTGCACCCATGAATAGATGGAGGGTGCCTCTTGTGCCTCTGGCCTTATGCTGTCATATCCTGAGGCAGTACTGTTGCCTTTTATCACTTGCCTTTGTAAATACACCTTTGGCTCAGGAATCACAGATGTTGAAGAAGGACCAAAGAAGGTGCTGCTGCCCTACATCATCAAGATGAATCAGCACACATGAGTTAGAGAAGTCCTGCTGTGTCACTCTTCAGATCCCACACCCTGACTGGAAGCACACAAAGGGAATTCTGGGAAATGAAATCAGTCCTAGGCAAGTTAATACATAAAGCCAGCAGCCACAAATGTAGACTGGGGACACTTGCAATAGCATGGATGAATCTTTAAAAATGGAAAAAGCTGCACACTCCACCATGTAGCATTATACAAGATAAAAATGTTAGAAACTGAAGTCAAATCATTGGTTCACAGGATCTGAAAAAAAAAAAGAAAGAAAGAAATTGACTGTACAATTCAGAAAACTACACTTTTATTTAAAAATGGTAAATTTTAAGGTGGGCATGGTGGCGTAGACCTGTAATCCCAATGTTTGGGAAGATGAGGCAGGGAGATTTTAGAGTTCTAAACCAGCCTGGACAACAGAGTGTCCTGAAGACTAGCCACAACTATGTGGCGATCCTGCTTTGAACTGTGGATTTTAATGTGTTAAGATTGTTTGTGTCAGCCTGATGAGAAATTATGATGCTGTAGTGGATTCAAAGAGTTAAGAAAACAACCCACTACATAGTGAAGAACTGATCTGTTCTGTATAGCAGGAAACACATGCTATTTGGGTCCACAAGCAGTATGGTAGTGGAGAACACACAGATAATTGCCATATGCATCGTCCTTTTCAAAATGAATTTTAGTATTTACACAAATTGGAATGATCAATTTCTAAACAAAAGCCAAGTTGACATTTTTATTGGCATTATATTAAATCTAGACACTAACTTGGAAAGAATTTACACTTTAGCAATGTCTTTCAGCCCACCAACATAGGACATTTATGTATTTATTCAAGTCTTCTTAGCAATATTTAGTAATTTCTAGCACTAGAAGTTGGGTTGCATTTTAATAAATAAAAATATGAAGATTTTATGGTTCCATTCATGTTCACCTTGGGCTTACCCAACAGAACAACGGGTGAGGGTTACAGGCAGGAACACAGGTGACCTAAAAGCATTGCAGTTGGAAATTCTGCACTCAATATGGATGATGACTTCCCCATGGCTGCATAAATGGAGCTTCTTCCCCTAATCTTTCCCAGCCTGTATCCTCTAGTCCTTCCCAGAGATCCCGAGGCCAAGTGCAATTGGGGCAGAACTACGTAGGACTGCCAAGGATTCTCAGATCAGAGTCCAGTGACTCTCTCCAGAGGGACTGTCAACAGTCAGCAAACTAGTGTATGCACCTGTGCTGCTCCAATAAAGATCTGTACCTTGATCAGAATTAGTAATTTTTTAAAATTTCACTCATTACTACTTTTTCTAAAAGTAGACATTGTAAATTATTGATCAGTAAAGGGACACATATAACAAATTACTAATCATTGTTAGCCTTTGATATAAAGATAAAACTGGAAATGTTTTTGTCTCATCTCTAATGGATACATAGTATTTCTTCCTAGTCAAGTCATTTTCCTGAGTCCTAAAGGGCTTTTTGTTTGTTTGTTTGTTTGTTTAAGATTGGCTTTCTCTGTGTAGTCCTGTCCATCCTGGAATTCACTTTGTACACCAGGCTGGCCTCAAACTCAAGAGATTTGCCGGCCTCTGCCTTCCCAGTGCTGGGATTAAAGGTGTGCACCACAGTGCCTGATGTCTCCTAAGACTTTTAAAATGTTGCTTTCCCAAGTACATTTTTCTAAAATACTAAATAATCTGAGATCATGAGCCTTGAAAAATGAACCACCAGGCCTAATTCAGAATTAAATTTACAAGGCCAAGGAAATGACTCTATTGCTAAAGTACTTGCCGTGTAAGCTGAGGTCCTGAATTCAATCCTCAGCACCTACCTATGGTCTTAGTGATAGAGAGGCAGAGACTGGCTGAGGCTTGCTGGACAGCTAGTCTTGTTGAATGGGTGAGGACCAAGTTCAGGTTTCTCACTGTTAGGGGCCTCGGAAGATGGTTCAGTGGGTACAGTGCTTGCTATGCAAACAGGAGGACATGACTTCAGATCCCCAGCACCCACATAAAAGCCAGATGTGGTAGTGTAAACCTGTAACCCCAGCACTTGGGGATTGAAGAATGTGGACCCTTCACTGACCAGTCAGTCTGACTAAAGCAACAGTCCAGGCTCAGTGAGAGAGTCTATCTCGGAAAATAAGTCAAAGAACAATAGAGGAAAGTACTGTGCATTGACATCTGTCTGACTTCCACACGAGCATGATCAGGAAAACACACACACACATACTCACATAGTTTCTGATGCATATTAAATTATAGGAACACAGGAAGTAAAACAGCAGGCTTATTTATATAGAATATAAACTTTTTTGGAGTGTCCTAGGCAATCAAAATTATGGGAAAGCTCCATTTTCTTCTGTTACAATAAGGTTTTTGGTCCTGGAAGGCCAGAGGTCCAGATCCACAGACCTGCTGCCCCAGATCCCTTAGCCACCCCCTACTGCTTAGGCTCCCCTCAAAATGGCTCAGACACTTATATTAACTTTATACTGTTTGGCCTATGGCTCAGGCACATTGCTAGCTAGCTCTTACATCTTAACTCAACCCATTTCCATTAATCTGTCTGCCACGCGGCCCGTGGCTCACCTGTGTTCCTTACATGTTTTTTTCTGGTCAGCTGGCTCAATCTGTCTCTGACTCAGCCCTCCTCCTAACTATTCTAATCCCCCACCTACTTCTTCTAAAGTGCCTGCCATGGCCAAAACAGTCCTTTATTTAAAGATTGATATGCACAGCATACAGAAAGACATTCCCCCATCACTCTTCATCTTGCAATTAACAATCAATTCATTCTCTGCTTGCTCTCACCAGGAATGTTATTTAAAGGGCCCATGAAATGGCTCAGCAGGCAGAAGAATTAGCATAAAAGCTAGACTCGCCCCAGTGATGTGTGTCCATCAACCCAATATTCTCATGGGGACAGGGAACTATTGCAACAAATCTCACCTGTGATATATTAAATATAGGATGAATATGTATTCAAAAGTAATTTAACACTCACGATTACAAGTTAAACCTTAGGATGATTCTGTGGCAATAGGATGATCCAGGCAACAGATGCTGATATGATCTCCAAGAAGGCAGGAACAAAACAGAGCTCTCCAGATCCCAGCAGCCCTCTTGAACAGGGCTGGCCACACCCCCATCAGGAGCCCGGGACCCTGGATAAGTGTCTTCCAACCTTATCAGCTGACACCTGAATCCCACCACAGGAAACTTCCCCTGGAAGCTCACTCAGGCTGGATATTCCAGTACTGCATGCTACAGTAATGATCTGCCAGGGAAGACCATGGGAGTAACCCTGATCACTTACTGATGGCAGAGATACTGTTTAAAGTGTTGAGTATCTGCATTTGAGCATGCTCAGTCATAAAGGGGGCATCATCAACCTCCAGTCCCCCACATACAGGGCTCAGAGAATATTGTGGAAAAGGAGAACAATGTAAGATCCTAAGGATGAGGAAAGCTCTGGAAATGCTGTCCTTTGGACATGACCTGGCTGCCCACACGTTAACTCAAAGCCTCTGTGGGTACCATGAGAGCTGCATAAGACCAAGACAGTTACTTTTCTATTTCTGAGAAGAGACACCATTACCAAAGCAACTAATTTTTTAAGGCATTTGATGTGGGGCTTGCTTACAGTTTCAGAGGGTGAGTCCATGGCTATTATTTTAGAGAACATGGTGGCAGGCAGGCATAGTGTGGGAGCAATAGCTGAGTGCTTAATTAATTTTTTCAAGACAGGGTGTCTCTATGTAGCTTTGGAGCCTGTCCTGTCCTGGAACTCCAGCCTCTGCCTCCCAGTGCTGGAATTAAAGGTGTGTGTCACCGCCCAGCTGAGAGCTTAAATTTTATCTATAGACAGCACACACACACACACACACACACACACACACATACACACACACACACACACACACACACACACACACACACACACACACGGGGGGGGGGGGGGGGTGTTAGGCCTAGGCTTTTGAAAATTCAAAGCTCCAAGAGACACACCTCCTCCAACAAGGCCACACTGCAAACATTATTTTCCCCAAACAGTTCCTACTAGGGGCCAAACATTCAAATACACAGCCTATGGGGGGGGGGGGGCATTCTCATTCAGACCACCACACTGGTTCATCTTTCTATGCCAGTTTTCACCTGTTTGATTTGGATGTAAATAAAATGAATGAATCTCAAGATGGTAAAGGATCTCAGAAAGGATTCTATTTGTCTTTCTCATTCTACAGATACACTGGGTGACATATTGTGCATGAGAATCCAAGTATTTTCCTCTTCATCCAGGAGGCTCCTCCTTCATAATGTAACCACTGACATTTTTAAAGCTGAGTCAAATGTATAAAGTCTTAGCTTGTAAATTTTCCTAATAAGTTTTTATTCTTAAAAGCCCTGTCTCTGAAATATAAGTCTCACTACCAGGATACCATAAGCATCCTTCAAGCAAAAGACAATATTTCTAGTTTATATTTAATCAAATGCTATCCTTTTAAAGCTTTTGAAAAGAAAAACAAATGACAAAGAAAAAATCAATAATTTCAATTATAACATCAAAATGCCTTTGTAAATATTTCTGTACTTGATCCAAGCCAATAGACAGACAATGGATTAATTCCCATGTATGTTTCAAAACTCCCCTGAATAAAACAGTCTGACTACAGCTCTGAGTACCTGTGAATGCTTTCATACAGACACAGTCGCGGGCTCCACCAGCCAGCTACGGTGACAGGTACGTGCGATCTCAGCACTCAGGAGGCCAAAGCAAAAGATCAGGAGTTTAAGTCCAACCTAAGCTGCCTAGCAAGTTGCAGGCTAGCCTGAGCTATATAGTCAGACCCTGTGTTGAAACAAAGCAAGAGGCTTTAAGTGTGCATGGCACTTAATCCAAGACTTTTGATGATAAAATACAATATAGTTAAAGTTTTGTCCTGAAATTAAAGCCTATTTTTATATCTAAGACAAACATATGAAGCCCTTATTTTTAATTACATTTTATTTATTATTTGGCTTAGACAAGTGTGCACACATGTTTTGTGTGATGAACATACGTACCACACAGTGTGACAGAGATCAAAGGCCAATTTAGAGGAGTCAGTTCTCTCCTTACGTTATGTGAGTTTTAGAGATCGAGCTCTCGTGGTTCATTTGGTGATGTCTCATCTTGCTGAGCCTCCTTGACAACTCTCCTTTAAATGATAAAATAACTCTTCTTATTTACCTGCAGATGTATTCTACTGAGTTTTTATTTGGATAACACAGCATCTTCGTGTTATACAATCTTATTTCTTCCTTTTAATTTTTGCATCATACATTCCATTTATTCCCTCACTGCTCTGTTTCATGAGTAAAGGAAACTCAGGGCCAGGTCTCTGGGAAAGGCGGAGATATCAGAGAGTAAACACCATAGTCAGATCTCACCCAGCTGTCTTCCAGCTTCCTCAGCCTCGCTCCTCCTGGCTTCTTCTGCCTGCTCTGTCTTTCTATGCCTGCCTTAAATACTTTCTTTGCTCAGTTAAGGCTTGGCCCCACCACTGCCTGCCTGGGAGCCTGGAACTCCTGTAAACTAAGATGACCTCAAACTCAAATTGGATTAAGGATGTAGGTCACCACTCCCAGGATACTCCCTGTGCTGGGATTAAAGGTGTGAGTCACCACTGTCTGATCCCCCTAGACTGACTGTGAGTAGATCCCTCTGATATCTCAGGTTGTTTTTATTACATTTCAAAATATCCCCACACTACCTAGATCTGCCAGTACAATTTTTAATAGAAACAGTTATTTTATACAGAATATAAATATTATTTTATATATAAGTGTATAAAATAACCATTTGATCATTAGTCTTAAATACTTTTAGTAGTTCACCATGAGATTTGCCAAAGGGTTCCCTGTGAATTGGATGCTATTTTCTTCTATTCACAGGTTACTCTAGGTTTATTTTTGACGTGAAAAGAACTATGGAATCGGATCGATCACATTCTGCTTTATGACGATCAGGGGCTGGGACCGCAGCTGTGCACCACCACCTGGCTTATGTTGGGAATCAACCCTAAGGCTTTGTGCTAGGCAACCTCTTCACCAGCGGAATTACATCCCCAGTTTTATCTAATTTGTTACTTAGCAATTTGATAATATGATTTGTCAACTCTGTTGCTAGGCAAACTTGCTTATGGTTAAAGCTCTGATTGGCAAATGACATCTGGACTAGGAGGAACCATAAACAAACTGGGAATATCTAGTGAGGGACCAGAACATTGGGCTTTTCCAAGCATCTGATGGTTTGATACCCGTGAGACGTCTGGGAGCTGTGCCTCTTGCACTGTGAGATGGAGCTTTTCTGAAGATAAATCTTTTGGCTGAGATGTCTATACCCACCTGATGTGACTGTTGTCTCCTTGTACCTGAAATCATACACACACACACACACACACACACACACACACACACACACACACACACACACACACACACGAACACACGCACGCACGCATCCTGATGTATATTTCTCATCTGAGAAGAATGGTACCAAAGAGATCTGTAGAGTTCTTAGGAGTCTGGTGTCCAGTTGCATCAAAACTCATAGCACAGTGAAGAATATCCACTGACCTTTCACATGTTGAGTGCATTCCTGGGCTAAGCCCTAGCTGATCACCATTTGTTTGTTTGATGGATTGTGATTTTAGTAATGTTTTGTTTAGAGCTTTTGCACCTATGTCCCTAAATGAAATCAGACTGGATAATTCCCTGGCGCCTACTGTCTGCTAAACTTTTAGAATTAAGGTTATTAATCTCACAGGAAGTACCCAGTGTCATTTCCTTGTATACACTCTTGGATTGTTTTTGTTAGGTGGACAGTTCTTGCTCCTTAGATGTATGATAAATTCTCCAAATAAAACTAATTGAGGCTGGAGTTTCTTTGAAGGGAGATTTTAAAATACTTCCTGGATGTCTTCAATGGTTATAGTACCATAAGATTTTTTCTGTGCTGCTAGTAGCCCCTGCACCCCTCACAGGAATTACATTTTCCCTTATTTCATACAGGTTTCCCAACATGTAGGCATAAAGAGCTCATAATGCCATCATATCATTACCACTTTGTTGGGGAGAGAGAAAGAAGGAAAGAAAGAAAGGGAGAGGAAGAGGGGGAGAGGGAGAGGGGGGAGGTATAGAGGAAATGAGTGTGTCACTTTTACTATGTGGCCTCTATTTCTTGGCTGAAGTGATGTTTCTTGCTTCTGCCTTCATGGGAGCAACATTACAGGTGAGCGCCCTTGTGACCGAAACTCTCCTTGCTACTAAATCATCTAATACTTGTAAAAAGTTCATATTTTATTCATAAAATTAATTTTACTTGTTTCTCTTTTCTAAAAACGTTAGCTTTATTTTATTTTACATGTATGGGTGATGTACTGCATACACATCTATGTATTATATGCATGCCGTTCCCAAAAAGACCAGAAGGGGGTGTCAGATTCCTTGGAACTGGAGTTACAGGTAGTTGTGGAGTCCATGGCTGGGGATTGAGCCTGGGTCTTCTGGAAAAGCAGTCAGTGCTTTTAGCCACTGAGCCATCTCTCCAGCACCGGCTCTTTAAGACACTTTATGCTTAATCTTGGCAGAGTTTTCTGCGTGTATCAGTCCTCTCAAAGAAATAACGTTTAACTTTGTTAACTTCATCTGTTACTTATAACCACTTTTGACTCGATTTCTAAGTGTATTGTTCCCCTTGCTGTGTGTGTGTTGAGCATGTGTTTGCCTGTGTGCACACATGCGCATGTGTGTAGAGCCTAGAGACCAGTCAGTGATAAGTATCTTCCTCATTCACTCTTCACCCTACTTCTTTGAGGGTTTTAACTGAACCCCGAGCTCCATGGTTCAGATGATTTCCAGAGAGCTCTATGATGCTGTCTGACTCAGTTTCCCCAGTCTCCTTGTTTAGGAATCTTGCATTTCCCGTGCTGGGCTTATAGTGCTGTGGCCTGTGGCTTTCTTGTGGGTAGTGCGGTTTAACGCACCCCCCCCCACGTCCTGCTTCACTCTTCTACCTTTTAGACTTTGGTTTGCCTGTTTTATTTTTGAAGCAGAGTCTCACTATGAGGCCCTAGCTTGCCTGGAACTCATAGAGATCTGCCTACCTCTGCCTTCTTCATGCTGGGATCAAAAGCAAGCACCCTCAAGCCTGGCTCTCTCCCTTAAAAAAAAAAAAAAAAAAAAAAAAAAAAAAAAAAAAAAAAAAAAAAAAAAAAAAAAAAAGGTTATGATTTTCCTTTTACTAACTTTCTAGTTTGTGCCATTTATAAAATTATAAAATTTAAAATACTTTTAAAAAAGATTTATTTATCGTGTGTGTGTGTGTGTGTATGTGTGTGTGTGTGTGTGTGTGTGTGTGTGTGTGTGTGTGTGTGTGTGTGTGTGTACTCTATCTGCATGTACACCTGCATGTCAGAAGAGGGCATCAGATCCCATTGTAGATGGTTGTAAGCTACCATGTGGTTGCTGGGAATTGAACTCAGGACTTTCCGAAAGAGCAATCAGTGCTTTTAACCACTGAGTCATTTCTCCAGGCTCCAAAATTATAAAATTTGAAGTGTTCAGTTGTTTTTAGTATTTTTATTTTATGGTTTTTAAAGCTAATTATTTAACAACATATTTCTTAATTTTCAGTAAAAGATTTTATTGTTTTTGTTATTTTTGTCTAGTTTCTTGGCACTGATCTCTAGTTAATCTCTGTTGCTGAGGAAAGGTATCCATATGACATAATTCTTTAAAATTTGTGTCATAGTTCATTAAGTGGGAAAGTTTAAAAATTATTCTATATATAGGCTGGTGAGATGGGTCAGTGGATAAATGTGCCTACTGCAACTCCCTCTGTTTATAAACTGAGGAAACTGAAATTCTGTCTAAATAAATGATTTGCTGGACCAGGAAGGATAGATATACTTACTATATGGCTTGACTGTCTTAAACATGAAAGTTAAAAGCCCAGTCAGTGTGGGAATTAACCATGGGCAGTTGTTTGAAGTCAGAGCTGCCGATGGAACAAATAGCTTGGTTAGCTGTTCTCAGTGTTCCGAGGTGTGACTCCAGACCCCACTCAGAGTTCACAGTGTTCCCTGAGGTGTGACTCCAGACCCCACTCAGAGTTCACAGTGTTCCCTGAGGTGTGACTCCAGACCCCACTCAGAGTTCACAGTGTTCCCTGAGGTGTGACTCCAGACCCCATCCAGAGTTCACAGTGTTCCCTGAGGTGTGACTCCAGACCCCATCCAGAGTTCTCAATGTTCCCTGAGGTGTGACTCCAGACCCCATCCAGAGTTCTCAGTGTTCCCTGAGGTGTGACTCCAGACCCCACTCAGAGTTCACAGTGTTCCCTGAAGTGTGACTCCAGACCCCATCCAGAGTTCACAGTGTTCCCTGAGGTGTGACTCCAGGCCCCACTCAGAGTTCACAGTGTTCCCTGAGGTGTGAGTCCAGACCCCACCCAGAGTTCTCAGTGTTCCGAGGTGTGACTCCAGAGCCCACCCAGAGTTCTCAGTGTTCCCTGAGGTGTGACTCCAGACCTCATCCAGAGTTCACAGTGTTCCCTGAGGTGTGACTCCAGGCCCCACTCAGAGTTCACAGTGTTCCCTGAGGTGTGAGTCCAGACCCCACCCAGAGTTCTCAGTGTTCCGAGGTGTGACTCCAGACCCTATCCAGAGTTCACAGTGTTCCCTGAGGTGTGACTCCAGGCCCCACTCAGAGTTCACAGTGTTCCCTGAGGTGTGAGTCCAGACCCCACCCAGAGTTCTCAGTGTTCCGAGGTGTGACTCCAGACCCCATCCAGAGTTCTCAGTGTTCCCTGAGGTGTGACTCCAGGCCCCACTCAGAGTTCACAGTGTTCCCTGAGGTGTGAGTCCAGACCCCACCCAGAGTTCACAGTGTTCCCTGAGGTGTGACTCCAGAGCCCACCCAGAGTTCTCAGTGTTCCCTGAGGTGTGACTCCAGAGCCCACCCAGAGTTCTCAGTGTTCCCTGAGGTGTGACTCCAGAGCCCACCCAGAGTTCTCAGTGTTCCCTGAGGTGTGACTCCAGACCTCATCCAGAGTTCTCAGTGTTCTCTGAGGTGTGACTCCGGACCCCACCCAGAGTTCTCAGTGTTCCCTGAGGTGTGACTCCAGACCCCACCCAGAGTTCACAGTGTTCCTTGAGGTGTGACCCCAGGCCCCACCCAGAGTTCACAGTGTTCCCTGAGGTGTGACTTCAGGCCCCACCCAGAGTCTTTGCATCTGTAACACAAGAGACAGTGGGACCATGCTGCTGGTGCCATGCCAAGGAGGGGCTGCTGAGAGACAAGGGGATGTGCATGCATGTCCCTTTGTGCATTCTTGACAGGACACAATTAGCAGGCTTGTCTACCAGGTGGCACTGTCCAGAGAAGCTACCATCCAACTATTTTAGGGTCCTTTAGATCATTCTCTTCTTCAGCTAGTGAAGTCCTTGTACTAAGGAGCACTTAGAACAATTTATGACCCTTCTAGCTGACTTCTATTAATTCCTTTTAGACCCGATCAGCTACCAAAACAGCTTTTCAATTTATATAAATATTTTCAGCCACATAAGTATTTGTCAGGTCAAGAACTGGGAATTACTATTTTCATCCAAAATAAGGGTTTTGTTTATTTCTAAAATTTTATTGCTATCAAAGGAGACATTGTGACCTGTGCCTTTATTCATTCAGTGTTTCTTTACCATCTTTAGATGTAGACAATGGGTCCTCTTGCACAGCCCCTGGCCGACAACTTTCTAGAAGACAGGCTGTCATACCCATTGCAGGCAGAGCTGCCTCTTAAACAGTTCGTCTCAGCTGCTACAGTCCGATTCAGTGAAATGGGCATGGACAGGGAAAGGGCCTTGGGACTCACAGCCAAACGGTCAGATTATCTTATTTCTTGGTCTAGCAAATGCAACCCTAAATATTAGTCCTGAGTACTAAACGCTTCAAGTAGGAAGATGGCCTTCTCCTGGGGCTGGGGGCTTCCTCCTGGGGTTGGGGGAGCCTCTTCTAGTAAACACTGGTTTTAAAATTAAGACTCTTAGATGGTTGGAATGTCTCTGATGAGAAGTGTACTCTGGGGAAGTTCCTATATATACCTTCCATTTCAGAGGCGAGGAATTTGGACTGGATGCCAAAGGGGCTCCGTTCTGGTTTTGCAGACAGATTAGAGTCCACTGACATTACTGCACTGTCTCATCCCCGGAATTCTTAGAGTGCCAACTCTAAAATGACACAATGAGAACCTTCTGTGTAAACAGCGTCTTGAACACTTAAACGGGAATGGTTCCACAGCTGCACTTTCTGTGACAAGTTTACCGGCTGCTTTGTAATCACTTAAAATATTTTTATTAAGCATTGATTTAAAAAAAAATGCAAGAGAAAAATGTGACACCTCAGAGCAAATGCTTGAAGGTAACCAAATATCATTATAAATATTGCACTTTATAAAATCCCCTTTATATCTTCATACAACTCAATTCTAGAATATCTTTCTACAGAGATGTATATTACAAGCTTCCAGCTGCCAGTGCTTGCTGCTATCCGCCATTAGGCAGTGGGTGGAGCGGTTCTCAGACATCTGCTCCTCTTGGCCCGGTCTCTCAGAATGCTCAGCATTAAAGTGTATGCGCACTTTCTCCGTGGAGAGAACAGATCTTTCAGAGACGATGAACAAGTACAGCTGAAGTGTCGGAGCTCAGGCTAACACTGCTTGTTCTTCAGGGCATTCATGGGTTTCTGATTCTTATTCTTGAACATCTTGACAAAGCTGTTTGGCATAATTTTGCCACGCCCATCTTCACTCACTTGTCCCATGATAATGTAATTTAGACCTAAAGAAAGAAAATGTAAAAATAAATGTTTTTTTAAACCTCCATGTTCATGACTAAAGGCTTCCTTTCTCACCAGAAGTGGATAATGTGACTCCACTTCCCTACACCAGCCCCGGCCTGGAAAGGCCCATGACTTGCGCAGAGAGGCTGTCCCCTGGCCCTCTCTGCTTCTGAGCAGAAAAGAGGCGCCAGCTCCATCCTTACCTCTTCTGAGAAGCGGACACTGCTTGCAGACCACAGTGAGCTTGACACTCATGTTCTTACCAGCCTGCTGAATGGCCAGGCTGCCCTCTCTGTAGATGCTGATGATTGAGACTGTGGCGTGCAAACTCCCACCTCGGGTGGCGGTTGTGATGACTGTGCCTGCTAACACTGTAGGGGAAAATTGATGGTGAAGGCAAATCCAAACAGAGCTGAAAATGATTTTCATTCTTTTGTGTTTCAGAAATGAAAATTTAGTGTTAAAGAATTCTCAAAATTGGCCACTAAAATGCAGGTTAGGAAAAAAAAAAAAAAGTGGTATAATGCATGTTTGGGTGTTGGTTTCCAGGAGAGAAATCTAGCTGCTTTCCCAACTTCAAACTGTGGCTGAGATAGAGACGCTTTTAAAATGTTCCCTCTACCACGTGGATAGATTTGCCACTTAAAGGATAGAGTTATGAGCCTTACTTACAAGTACTTAGCAAGCCTCTTTAACCTCATTTGGAAAATCAAAGAGAACTGAGCTATAACTTAAAACAGAGTGAGCTATGTGCTTCTGCTAGCACACTCTAACATAAGCAAAACTGCCCCCAGGGAGTCACTGTCCCTCGGTGATAATGTTTAGTCACTGTGTCATCTAAGTGATCAGAGACAATAGGCTAAATCTGGTTTTAGGCATAAGTAAGAAGGCCTCTGGGCATTGTGAGCCCCGGTGCTATGTAAAACACCAGGTTCCTAAAATCACAATTCCTAGCACACACCTTCCTTTGATTCCTGGTGATGTAGGTCCACTGCAAATGTCAGTCTGTAGCCAAGGGAGATCAGAGGGCTCCCAAAGCACAGAAAAGCAATTCCCCGCCTGTCTCCCACAGAAGGGCCCGGGTGTGGCTGCACATACACCTGGCAATGTTTGCTTATGTTTCTATGTAGTCATTTGAACTCAGCATGAAAACTGCAGTGAGATCCATCCCTCCCTACAAGACAGTCCCTGGGCTGCAGAGAGACCATTTAAGGGCCCTGAAAATGAGCCAGAATGCTTGTTTCTGATGACCTATTTGGCGTCTTACTTTTCCTGATAAGATTACTTAGAGTCTTTTGTTCTCAAGTGCTTTTCACAATGATGGAAGTTCCTGGTTGAAAAAGTCCCTAGAAACCCCAAGCACCTGAGTATCCCCCTCAGGGTCCAGTTTACAAGAGCTTCAAAGGGACGGCAGATTTTCACAGTTTACACTAGTACTTTGAAACTACAGGGCTGAGAAGATATTTGCTTGTCATTTTCAGAGAGATCAGCTTTCGAATGTGAGCTTAACTATTTAAATGTGCTTAAGCTGAATCCCAGATGGAGAAAGTCATTCTCTGGTGTATGAAAAAAAAACAAACAATTTTTTTAAAAAACAAAACTATACAGACTTCTTCATGGAGTCAGCCAGAATACATAGAGTAGCAGTGTGGTGTACCAGGAGTCGACTTATTAAGCTGGTGTGGGGGGAAGGGGACACTGTTTCTAAAGTTTAATCTTCTCACTGTGAAGCCAAATAGTTCAAAGTACACAGGTGGGATACACTCTGGTGGGCAGGACAATGGTTCACGGGTAAATGATTGGTGTTGCTGAGTGCCTCTGAGATTAAGCATACAGTCTCAAGTTTCTCATTAAAGAGAAAAGGCTGGTTTCTGTTTCTTACCGAAGTTGCTTGAACAGTAATTGCTCTCCAGAGTCCCCATCCGTCTACACTTTTGCTGACATAGGGCCACCGTAGGCTTTAAACCTAATTCAAAGAAGAAATTCAAAGAACGGAGTCATGAGATTCAGGAAAAATAAATCCAAGTATAATTGGTGTTTACATCAGAACCAACTAGTCGTTGAAATTGCCATTTCTCTCCCTGAGCCCCCAATCCACCACTGCAACGAAGTGGTTATGAACCATGCAAGGGGAGTTCTTCATGCTACCAACTACTGTTCTTTATCACAGGAACTCAATACTCACTATTAAATTTTAAACCCAAGATCAAAGATAACGCAAATTTAGTCCTGCTCTCTTCTCCCTTTTGAGCAGCAGTTCTCAACCTTCCTGATGCTGTGACCCTTTAATACAGCTCCTCATGTTGTGGTGACCCCCCAGCCATAACATTATGTCTGCTTCTACTCCATAAACTGTAATGTTGCTACTGTTATGCATCATACTGTAAATGTTTGGGGGAGGTAGAGGCTTGCCAAAGGGGTCATGACTCACAGTTTGAGAACCAATGTCCTATATGAACCCCATAACAGAATTGACCTGCATGTCCAGCTTAGGAAAAGCAATCAAATGTAGAAAGCAGCAGGCTTCTGAGCTGACAAAGCACAGGTTAATTCTTCACAAGAGGAATTCCATAGTGTTCTCATGAGGCCGAGAGGTGCTTTCTTGGTATAAGTAGTAAATAGTTCTTGCTTAAAATATGCAGCTATCTAGATGTCATTGGTTCAGAGACTTAGGGATGCTTCTCACATGGAAAGTCTTGGGTTTGATGGCAGGCATGACGTTAGTATTTGTTTTGAACCCAGTATTGGCTAGAAGTAAAATTAGACACAATCACAGTTGTTCTCCGTCGGTGGTAACTTTGTTCTGTGGGTGACATACGATGGTCATAGGAACCATTTGTCCTAACTAGGGAGACAGCAATGGTGTCTAATCACAGCTTAAACTGTGCATCTGTGCTGGTTGGATTTGTCACCCTGCCACAAACTGAGACATATCTGGGAAAGGATAATCTTAGCTGAGACAATGCCTCCATAAGCCTGGTGTGTAGACAAGTCTGTAGGGCATTTTCTTGATTAATGATCACACACTGGTGGTGCCACCCCTGGTCTGGTGGTCCTGGATTGTGTAAGAAAGCAGGCTGAGCAAGTTTTGGAGCAAGCCAGTAAGCAACACTCCTCCATGGCCTCTGCACCACTTCCTGCCATGACTTTCCTGGATGGTGAACTACAGGCTATAAGATGAAGTAAATTCTTCCAGTCATGGCATTTTACCACAGCGATCCAAACCCTACCTAAGACTGCATTGCAGCTCATCTGAGGTCCTGTGACTGAATGTGTGGGTCATAAAACATTTGGCAGTTGCTGAAAGGTTCCTGCGTGCACGACGGCCAAAAGCTAATTCAATTTAGCATCACAGGTGTCTGTATCTGAGGTGTTCATGGTAGTGTTTTGTTGCGCTGTGAACAGCAGACTTGGTTCTGAACACAACATCTCATTCAGCAGTCAGGCAGGCCCCATCACACCAGCCAACACTGCCTGACACAGGCTCAGATTCCAGACTACTGCATGTGAGCGGCTGTCACAACTCCATCTACGAAGTTTCCTACCCATACAGAAACACAGACATTAGTTTCTCCAGGGGAGTCTCACGGGGCAAACAAGCTATTCCTAAGGGTGGGCTGCATGCCCAGCAGTAGATGGCCAACAGAAAACTAACTCAGCAGCGTCTTTGGAGGTTGTCTCATTAATGTTGAGTCAGAGCATTCTTTTAACCTTACAGATCCTTTGTCTATACTGTGGCTTTTGTGGTTTTGAAATCTATGGGATTTCTCTCTGTGTGAATATGTGTCTCTTAGTCTATGCATTTCTTATGCCTTTTCTTTGGCATATATATATCTTTAACATACATCTCTTTAAATTCAGCAACGTTTTAGCAGGAGGGGGTTCTGTCATTTGTACTCCTTAGTTCTTTGTCACCTGTCAACTGGTCACATGCTAGAGACATCTAAGAAGGCAGAGCCTCAGGTGAGAAAATACTTTCATCAGATTGACTGTAGACAAGCTGGTGGTGGTTTCTTTTTCTTTAAATTATTTTAAGTGTACGAGTGTTTGCCTATACATATGTCTATATAGCACATGTATGTCCAGTGCCCAGGGAGCCTGGAAGACAGAATTGGATTCCCTGGAACTGGAGTTACAAATGGTTGTAAGCCACCATGTAAGGGCTGGGAATGTAACCCTGGAAGAGCAACCAGTACTCTTAACTTATGGGCCATCTCTCCAGCCCTAACATTTTTCTTCATTAATAATTATGTAGGAGGGCCCAGCCCACTGTTGGTGGTGCTAGGTAGGTGGTCGTGGGCTGCCTAAAAAACAAAACAAAAAAACAAACAAGCTGAGTGAGTCATGGAAAACAAGCCAGTAAACAGGGCTTCTCCGGGGTCTCTGCCTCAGCTCCTGCCTCTAGCTTCCTGCCTTGTGTTCCTGCCCTGACTTCCCTCAGGGATGGACTGTTACCTGGAAGTGTCAGGTAAAATAAACCTTTCCAGCCCAAGTTGTTTTTTGTCAGTGTTTTATCATGGTAGCAGACAGCAAAGTGGGACATGACTGTCCCATGAGTGCTAGGCTTCACTTAGGCACCTCCCTAATAATTCAGAAAAACTCAGTGGCACATGGGATGATGTATGGGATGGACTATAGGAAACCAGTTCCTTTTCAGCCATGGGATAGCTGTCTGGGAGTTGGGTGGGTGCTTCACCCTGCTGCTTCCTGCCTTTCAGTGCATCTCTGCCTTCTGCTCTTTAAGTCATAGGCTACACTACTTCACCTACTGTTGTTGTTTTAACTTTTGGGGGCCCACCACCCGGCTCCCAAATAAATACACAGAGATTTATTCTTACTTGCAAATCCCCTGCCTTAGCTTGGCTTGTTTCTAGCCAGCTTTTCTGACATTAATTATCTTGTTTCTCTTTACGTTTTGCCTCTGGGCTTTTTAACCTTTATTCTAGATATCTTTCTTTCCTTCTTCCTTCATGGTTGGCTGGGTGGCTGGGTGGCCATGTGGCTGGGTGGCCGTGTGGCCGTGTGGCTGTGTGGCTGCCCCTGGTGTCCCCTCTCCTTCTTTTTTCACTCCATGCTCCCCTATGTTCTCTCAGGCCTATATTTCTCCTCCTATTTATTCTCTCTACCTGCCAGCCCTGCCTGTTTCTCTTTCTGCCTTGCTATTGGCCATTCCACTCTTTATGAGACCAATCAGGTGTTTTAGACAGGCAAAGTAACACAGCTTCACAGATATAAACAAATGCAACATGAGAGAATGCAACACATCTTTACATTACTAAACAAAAATTCCGCAGCTTAAATGAATGTAACACATCTTAAACTAAACCTCCACAATAATCTACCTCATTTTCTAGTCTATATCTCAATTTCTGCGCTCACAAACCTAGGCCCTGACTCTTAGCCTTTCTCTCTATACATTCTTACACTATCTCCAAAGGGTCCACCTTCTTCATGGATGATTCCCTCAAGGGTCCCTGTTTCAGCCTCATTAGGGACTATCCTCTGGTCCATCTGCCCTTCAAATCCAGGCTCACATGTCCTCATGCAAAACCATGTATTTCCGATCTCTTATGTGACAAACTTAGACATCCTAATACCCACGGTAGCCTCCTCTCTTTCGGGCTCATTTTTTAATCTAATGGCTACCCCACCCCGACACTGGAGGTCAATGTTTTGGGTTCTCTCATGGCCCCTGGACAATCAACCCTAGCTTGCTTTTACTTGCTTAGTTACACGAGTTGGTTTCTACAGTCTGGTTTTTTGCCAATCGTTGTCTTTACAATCATTTAAATTATCACACCAACCCCCAGAAGTCCTGCAGGAGTATGCCCTTGCTGGTGCCCACATTGAAGTCACCCTAGTTCACAGATGTGCACCATGAAGTGACAGGCTCCTGGCAAGCCAACTGACTGTCCCACTTCCACAGGCACCTTTAGATTTTCATTCTCCTTGCTGCCTGTTGTATGTGTTGTTGCTCGCTTCTCCTCCTCAGCGGGTGAGCCTGACTATGTTCAAAGGGAACAGAAGGTGATGTGGGAATGCCTTTCTGTATGCTGTAAATCTCAATCTTTAAATAAAGGAGCTGTTTTGGGCCATGACAGGCACCATAGAAGAAGAAGGAGGAGAAATCAGAGCATAGGTAGGAAAGGAAGGGCGGAGTCAGAAAGACCAAGCTGAAGACAAAGGAGCAACATGTAAGGAGCACAGGTGAGCCACGGGCCACGTGGCAGACAGATTAGTGGAAATGGGTTGATTTAAGATGTAAGAGCTAGCTAGCAATGTGCCTGAGCCATAGGCCAAACAGCATAAAGTTAATATAAACATCTGAGTCATTTCTGGGGGTCTGAGCAGCGGGCGGCTGTGTGGCTAAGGGATCTGGCATGGCAGGTCTGTGGGTCCAGGTCCCTGGCCGCCCGAGATTAAGAAACCACACTACTACAAGAAGTCATGGCAGAAACTGTCCCTTGATGTCTTCACTAAGCCTCAAGGCCACCTCACCCACACACTCTCTAAGGGAGGAGACTACCCTCTCTGGTTTAAGCCTTTTGGGTATGGAGTTTGCAGTCTGTTGCCTTTCTGAGACCTTCCCACCTCTGTTCCTTCTGACCCTGTATTTACCTTTGGCACTGGATTACACCCGCATTAATGTGTTTGCCTCTCAATATCCTTTTTTTTTTTAGGACCAAAAGTATGATATGAGTTGCTAGAACTTCCTGTTTCTTTACTTTGATCGACATGTGCCCCGCCCCATCCTGGCTTCTGCCAGCATTACATCACTTAAAAAATTCCTGAACAAGGATTAAACACAAACATTTGAGTTCCTCCCATATGGTGTCATCATCAGGAGATGCACTGGCCACCTCTTCTGATGATGTCTCCTTCTAGGGCCAGTGTGGCTGATGTCCTTCCTCCTCCTTTACTAAACTTAGAGTTCCTCAAAGGTTTGTCCTGGCTTCATCCCTCTCTGCACCAGAATCTCTCCCAAGGCAAATACTTCCCCTTTTTAAAAAGATTCATTTATTTTTATGTGTATAAATATCGTTGCCCAAATGTATGTATGTACAGCACATGTGTGTGGTGGTGTCCTTGTTGGTCAGAAGAGGGGGTTGAATTCGCTGGAACTGAAGTTATGAATGGCTGTGAGTGCTGAGAATCAAATCATGCCCTCTGGAAGAAAAAGTGTCTAAACTACTGAGCCATCTCTCCAACCTTAAAAGTCCCATTGCATATCATGACCTTAACTCTGCATAAATCTCCCTCTGTGGCCTGGAGGGAGATGTGAGGCATGTCTGCCTCAATGGCATATCTCATAGATACTTCAAGCCTTCGTTTGTGACTCCTGACTCTCTATCTGCTTCAGTGAACACAAACCTTCTCCAAGTTATGCAAGCCAGTGATGTGGGAGATATTGTCCAGTTAACCACCAGGGCCTGTCACTGTCCTCCATTCATCTATGGTCTTTGTAGTTATATAATGTATATACAAGCTGTTAACTTGCAAACTATTCATTTACTAACAAGCTCTCTTTAGCCTCCAGGGCATGTCTGTGTCCTGGACAGCTCTAACAGGAGGGGGAAACACCTAAACAATTATCTGCCACTTTAATCCTCTCCCTGGCTTGAGGTGTCTAATCTGAGGTCCTGATTTCCCACAGCTTCTGTAATTTCTCTGCAGCTTCTGTAATTAGCAAACATTTTTGCCTGATTTACTCCATTTGAAATAGATATACACATACATATGTATGTATATATTATATGACATCTTCTAAGATGTGAAAATAAACGCAATCTTAAAACTGGATATTATGAAAAGCTGGCAGGTATCAAGGCCCTGGAACATTAACCTTAAATAGAATTTTATGTAATAAAATGACTATAAAAAGGTAGTCAGAAAGGGAGGAAGAAGATAAGGTGACCCAGGACTACAGTCATCAAATTGGAGTTAAACAGGGGGAATGCTCTAGAACCTATGTGTGCATGACCACGTAACTCATTGTATTATATTCAGTTAAAAGAGTAGGCTTCATGTATTTCAGTTCGTACGGGAAGGTGTGTATGCAGAGGTCAGAGGACAGCTCTGTGGAATCTGTTCCCTTTTTCAACCTTTATGTGGGTCCCAGGGAGCAAACTCAGGGTACACCTCTGCACAGCAAGTGCCTTTTCCTGCTGGCCCTCCCCGAGCCTGCATTATATACTCTAGAGACCTAGAAGAAAGGAGCTCAAATTTGAGATGGTAAATAAATATTTAAGGAGATAAAATGCTAATTACTCTGCTTTGATCAGGGTACACTGTATGCATGGGTCAAATACTATATACTCAAATAAGTGCCAATTCTTATGTTAAGTTTTTTTAAAAGCAATGAAGGGTGTAATGTTGCTATGTGCCAGTAAAGGAACACTGGGTTTATAATGATAGTATTTATAGTACAATCAGCTTCCTTGTATGTAATTCTTAGGTGGCCATTGCCCGCCCTCCATGGCTTATGCAAACCACGAGCTGCTAAGCCTCCTTCCCTGGTGTTCTTTCATCCATGAAATCTCATCATCTCACACAAGGATTTCTGTTTCCATTAGCTTCCTATTTTGCCTTAAAATAAGAAAAATTTCTACTTCAAAGGAATTCTTTGTAGAATTCTGAAGTATTTGTGCCAACTGGCCATCAGCAGACTTACCTGTGGTTACAGGCAACGTGGTGGTAACAGGCATGGCTGTAGTTGTGGGAATTTTTTTCGGCCTGAATTTGTAGTGACCAATAAATCCATCTGCTGTTAAACTTAAGTCTGATAAAAACTGAATGAGAAGTTCATTTCTCTCAGACACAATTGGCCTAGGAGAGAAACACATTTACAGTTTACATGATACCTCTTTTAAAATGTCACATCGTGTAGCTTACTTTATTGTTGTTTGGGGTTTTCTTGGTTTTTGTTTGTTTGTTTTTTGAGACAGGGTTTCTCTATGCAATCCCGACTATCCTGGAACCTGCTTTGTAGACCAGGCTGGCCTTGGCCTCAGAGACCTTCCTGCCTCTGCCTCCCAAGTCCTGAGACTAAAGACATGCACCACCATGCCTGGCTAAAGCTTCTAGCTTTCTATCTGTTTTTGACAATAGATCAGCTACTTGTTAGAAACCTAAAATGTAAAACATTTGAAAAAATGCAAGTCCTACCATGCCATGTCTACACAAGCCCCTATTATCATACTCCTTTTGTAGAATACACAACTGAACCTAGAGTTCAGTGATCTTCCCAGAGTCCTGTGGTCAGCACTCAGAACCAGGATTTGAACCTAGGGCACAGTGATTCTAGAAACAGTGGAAGATACTGGGACCAGTGTGAGCCGTAACACTGCTGTTATGGCTGTTTCCCACAAGCCCCAAGGCTTTGCATGACTTGTGAGTCTGAACTAAGTCTGTGACTCACCCCAGCTTCTAGCGAAGAAGAATCTGAGGGACAGACTGGGGACAGGAAGGGTCAAAGAGACCACATTTCATTTTTAAAAAGAGGTCCAATGCCTGTCTGTAATGGCAGCATTCTATTTATAATCCCCATTAGGGAAATGCTGATGTAGAAAGAGCAGGTGACTGCTTACTGGAAGCCATGAAGTGTGCCAGCATTAGGAACGTGTTGGTTAGTTGAACTACAGGATTAGAAATGACAGCAAGTCTTGAAGGCCCTCTGAATCTCAGGAGATAATTGTATAAGGTGTCAATTTCACTTAAGTTGCTATTATTTCCTGAACAATGGTGACAATGCTGTTTGGCTAATTTTATTTTGAAAACTAATAAGTAGAAAAAGATTAAACAAGTTATTTGATCGAATCAATTAGTGATTTGGTGAAAGTCCTTTTCTAGGGCATCTGTCTAGTCAGAGCATTTGGGCCTCAGAGCAGCTCACTTCACAGCATCTACTGTGAACAGGCAGATCCATACTGGAACAGATCAGTCGGAAAAACTGTGGATTGGCTCTGTCTTGAGTAAGTGTGGGGTCAACAGAAGGAGGAGGTCATGACCTTCATTTATATTTCCCATCCCCAGAGCAGCTAGGACCATGTAGACAGTGCTTCGGAGATTCAAGCTTTCAACAGAAATATTTTAACTTGCTTGTGAAAAACATGAAATAAGCCAGGGTGGTGGTGACACACCCCTTTAATTCCAGGCAGCAGAGTCAGGTGGATCTCTGTGAATTAGAGGCCAGTCTGGTCTATAGAGTGAGTTCCAAGACAGCCAGGGCTATACAGAGAAACCTTGTCTCACAAAACAAACAAATAAATAAAAACTGAAAACAAAAAAGGAAAAACATGAAATAAAAATTTAAAACTTCTCTGTACATGACTCTCACCTACAATTACAAACAAAACATGCTAATCGTGTTTAAATGATAAATTACAAGAAGAATTCCCTACAGGAAAGAAGGGACCTCCAGTCAGGCTGGCCTTCCTCCACAGGAGCGTTCTGGTGACCAGGCCCTGACATTTCTTTGATATATCTGGGAGACATTGTATCACAAACTGATTTTTTTTTTTTCAAGGAAGACTATTTTAGTAACAGAAGTAGACTTTTGTTGTGGTCTTTTGTGGAACTATGACAGGACCACGGTGCACCGAGGACAAGGGCTGTATCTACAAACTGATGTTATGAGTAACTAGGAAGAGAGATGAGATCTGACCCAGACATGGGCCGAGAAGCCAAAAGCTTATGATACATCCAGATGTTTTATCTGATGGAGATCTGCTTGAGGCCTTTGTTTCTCCCATTGCTACGCGAATTAGTATGGTTGGGCTAATGACAGACACTGTGTCCAGCAAATAGAGAAAACATTTTTTTTTTTTTCATCCAAAATGGGTACAGAAGAGAAAGCCATAGAAATCATTCAAGATACTTGAGCAGTAGATTTTCTTTTTTTCCTTTGAGGCAGGAAAGAAATCTGAGCCAGACCAATTCTACTGGGGTTCTGAACAGTGGTGGTGGTGGTGGGGGGGTCTGGGGACATAAGGGATAAAGTAATAATGAAAGGAAAGAGTTAAAAGCTGGAGTCAGGAGGGCTTCAGGGGCTGATGATGCAGGCCAGTAACTTTATTAGGATCACAGTTTCTTATATAGCCCTCAAATGGGGAAGCAGAGAAAAGGGCATAAGCCTCAGACAGCAGAATTACGGGGAACTCAGAACAGCTCAAGTCCCCCTTTAATGAGGTACATTCTGGGACATGAAACAAAGCCTTTCACATCCCAGTGTATGGAACATCTAACCACATACATTAGCGGTGGGGGTGGGGCGGAACATGTCAAGTGCCAGTTCCCAGATTACTAGTACTGGCCAGACCTTCACCCCAGTCTGTAGCTGGCCTTGCCAGCTAGGTGACTCTGGCTAGGTGAGGGGCAAAATGCCCACACCCCCTCATCTTGGGCAGTGGCCTATCCAGTCTGGCCCTTAACACAAGTCAATATGGTTTTTCTCCAGAGTTCTGACAAATACCACAGAACAGGTGTTACAAGGCCGATCCTCCTAAGGGAAATAAGCCTCTGACTTATCTTTTTTCTCAGATGTTACTGTTATTCTCCAGGCCTGAGCTCCTTTATGGGGTCTGTGACATAGGTGGAGCATCTGCCCCTGGGGTACCACAGCCCTGCCTCTATTTGTCCATGTGGCTGCTGGAGTCCGTGTTTGGTGGCCTGACCTTTGCCGCTGCTGATGGACAAGCCTGCACTGTTATGGGACCCGAAGCCTTGCCGACCAACAACATAACATTTTCCAGACAAGAAAGGTAATTAGGGAATTTAGTAGGATGTAGGTTTGGAGTCATTCAAAGCTTAGTGATACAAACAGGCACTACTTACACAGGTGGGCTATCACCACAGTACTTTCCAATTCTTTTAGCGTCATTGAGTTCCCCACCGTTAAACACAGCCACATAGTCATATCGGCAGTAATTGTCACGTTCAATGTCAAACTTCTCAAACTTTAACTCTATAAGCTTCAGGAAAAACACAGTGAGGAAATGTCAATAACCTGAGTAACCTTGAGTGGAAATCCTGTTGTGGTTGGTGCTGGAGATCTATTACAGCAGCTATACATGATAACGATATACATTTGAAAATTACAAAGAGTGTGGATTTTACATGTTGCCAATATATACACCAGAAGTGTAACTGTGCTAAGTGAAGAATATGCTAATTAGTTTATTGAAATATTTCCCAGTATGTGAGTCATCAGAGCATCACTCTACATATTGTAGACATATGCAGTTTTTATTCGTCAACTGTATACCTCAATAAAGCTAAAGAGAGTAAAGGGAGGAGCTTCTATCTGAATGTGTGTTGATAAAGGGACCTGTAGAACAAATCCATCCTTCTCAGAAAAAAAAAAATTAACACAAATCAAAATGTATTATCTAAGATGTACCTCACATTGCATTCCATCTGGGTGTGGTATGTTTGCATGGTGTAGACGTCTCCTTCTGAGAGGAGACATTCTAATCACATGTAAAGGAGTCAGTTTGGGGATGAAGGGTTCAGGGATGTGGGAACTGGCTAGAGTTGCTAAAGAGTGATGCACACGCGCTGTGTACACACTCCAAGCACAGGCATGTGGAGTATGGCTGATTTTTGAGGAGGTTACATAGAAGCACTTATATACAAAATGTGAGTATTAAAAGTTTTCTCTCTTTTTTTTTAGTGTCCTAAATTATTCATGTGAAGAGCATATTTAAATTTCATGAGCCATCAATTGTCCCCCTTACAAGCAGTTTTGTTAGGAACGTTTTCAGTATGTGAATCTAAAAAAAAAAAAAAAAATCTCCCTGGTTCTTTAACACCAAACAGGTAGCCAGGGACCCTGTCTGCTAATTCAGGGAGAACTGATGAAATTAATTCCCACTAGATGAATTCATTCCCAGCTCAAGAAGACACTTGCACATTAATCTGCGCAAAGGTATTACGGTTATATTACAGCTGGACACAGAGGTAAATTTTGATTGGATCCTAAGTGTTGTACACATAGATATTTACCTGCCTGTAAAAAGCCAGAGTCTGTGATGGCGAGTAATGTCTTACTCGTGCTAAAAATTTCTTTCAGCTTCGTTTAAAAATCTCCTTTGGAGAAAGTCACTGACTTTTCACCAGCATCTAATAAAATATTTTCCATTTAAAAATTGGCTGAACTTTCTTGCCCTAAAAATTAAAAAGCTTTAGGAGAGGAAGTTAAAAAGAATGGGGAGAGGAAAGCGGTGACAGAATCCAGAGACACTGCTTTTGAAGAACATTCCAGAGACTTGCACAGAAATTCCTTAGGATTTAATTTCCCTACTGTTTTTCCTCTTTGGACAGAACTGCCCGTGGGTTCCAAACACCCCAATGCTGGTGAAGAATTCAACTGAGTGAAACCAAACGAATCCCAAGCTCCCAATAATGGCCGAAGAACCATGAGAGAAAATGCTGGGCTGCAGTTTAGAACTAATAATATTGACCGCATTTGGTCAGCTACACCAACAGTGTCGTAGACAAATGATCACACAATTTCAAGAATTACATAATGGTTTTAAGTATTTCAAAAATGTATTTTTAAATATTACTATAAACTGTAATCCCTTTAACAGACATGCAGTCTTTCATTATTAAATAAATGATTACATTCCTAGTCTTTAAATGTAGACCGAATTTTGAGATATGGTCACAGTGTGGATGTCTGCATTTGTATGTATATGTGTGTTTACCTTGGTGACTTTCCTGGTGTATTTGCCTGGGTCACAATTGATGTTATAAACAAATATGTGGCAAGTATCGTGGGACTGTAGAGATGGCTCAGTGGGTAAGAGCACTGGCTGCTTTTCCAGAGGACCAGGGTTCATTTCCCAGCACCCACATGTCCATTCACTATCACCTGTAACTCCAGTTCCAGCGAATCAGATACCCTCTTCTGGCCTCCACAGCTAGCAAGCACATACATGGTCTACAGACATACATGCAGGCAAAATACATACAGAAAATAAAAAATAAAGAATACAATAATTTAAAAAACAGTATTGTGATGTTCACCAGAGAGTGTTTAAACTAAAGTCAGTAAGTAGTGTTTGAAACAAGAATAATTTTATAAATTTATTTTTTTAATTTTCCATTTTTTAGGAAAGATCCACCTATTCCTGCATCAAATTCTGTCCTACAATTGATATGTGGTGGTTCCTAAAAATTTATCTAACCACATATTAATAAATGCTGAAAACTGGATTTCAGCTGATTGTTTTAGAGCTGTGTTTTCAGCTGTGGGTCCCGACCCTTTTGGGGTGGGGTCACATATCAGATATCTACATAACGTTTCTTAACAGTAACAAAATTATAGTTATAAAGTAACAATGAAATAATTTTATGGTTTGAGAGGAGGTCTCCACAATGTGAGGAACTGTATTATAAGGTGCCAGGGCATCAGGAAGCTTGAGAACCACTGCTCCAGAGGAACGGATGAGCAACTGGTACCCATTTTGTTTCAAACAACCCTAATACTCAAAAGCTGACCCTCTATCACCAGAGATGGGGGTTCCTTGAAGGCTCTATAGCTGCTGTAGCTGCTTGCTGGCCTTGCTAGAGTGAGGCATGGCCTGGGTGAGGTGGGGGCTAAGTGAGCAAAGGAAATGCTGGGATATGCACGTTTCTTAGGACCTTCATCCCCTCACTACTAGGTGTAGACAGCTGCAGCCTCGTTCTCTTTACATCTGCCCCAGGCCTATGCAGACCTATGTGGAATTTGCTTATGATTTGTATTTTCAAAACTCTTTTGAAAGTTAGAATTACGTAAGAGAAAATCAAACCCATGACTTTGCAAGTCAAAAAGTCCCAAGGGTAACTTTAACCTGGGTCTTCATAAGAGTAAGTACTGGTGTCCACTTGGGCTTTTCTTGCCTTTGTCTTTGAGTCTTAAACCCCAGAGGCAGAGGTTCACCCTGTGGTCAGCTCACACATACTCCCATCACATTTTCTGGAGCCTCACCTGGTTCTTCGGGGCTATGATGTGCCACACACAAATAACTCCTACAGGGTAATCTCGATCTGGCCAGTTGGGGGTCTTAAAAGAGCCGGAAGGTTTTTCAAGGCGTCCTCCACAGTATCTGTCTCCTGAAGTTAATAAATATGGAAAACGTACAAGTTTGTACCCTTACATACGTCACAGTAGTACAATGACCCAGAGGTTAGGAATGAGAACATTAGGGGTGTCATAGCCCATCAAGGCAATGCTTGGGGTGCTGCAGTTTTCTCTTATAAAAATGATCACACAAGCTGCTCCACACGTTTAATTTGTTTTTGAGATGGCCTTCCGTATCACAGGCTAGTCATGAATGCACTATGTGGCTGAGTCTGCCTTTGGTCCTCCTGCCTCCACATCCTGGTGTTGTGATTACAGACATGTTATCCCCACAGTCAGTTCACTGAGCACTTCGTCACACATGTCACACAAGAGAGGGAAGGAACAGACTCAGAACCACAGATTTTCTGTTTTCATCCCCCCCCCACTTTTTTGAGCGAAATTTTCCACTTATTTAGAGTTGTAGACAGTGCAATGAATCAGTTTCTAAGAACTCTCAAGGCATTGGTTCATTAGTTATTTCTTAAAGCTCCGTGGACAAAATTCATATTAGCTAGTATAGTTTTCATTACTATTATTTTGTATTCTCTCTCTCTATATATATATACACATATTATACTCATATGTAACCATTATATAACACCTAGTACCACTTATATAATAAGCTTCAGAGATTACTTAAACAATCCATATTTACAAGTCTGAGGAGAGAGCCCGTTGGTAAAGTGCTGTTGAGAACCTGAGTTTGAATTCCAGAATGCAGGTAGAAATGCCAAGCATGGTAGTGTGTGCTCATAACCCCAGCACTGGAGAGGTAGAGGCAGATCCATGTGGCCAGCCAGTCTAACACAGCCAGCAAGCTCTAGGTGCCAGTCTGAGAGCCTACCTCAAAAACAAGGTAGAGGTTCCTGGTCCTGTAGAGCAGCAACACCTGAGGGTGATGACTGTCTTCCACACACATGTGCACACACACACACACTGGAGGGTTATATGACCGTACACACCTATCCCCACACAAAAGCATATTTATAAACTCCCAGAAGTACAGGAAAGTGTGCAAGTAAAAAAATTGCCCCAACCCCACCATTTAAATCGACCACAGAGGCCAGAGGAAGGCATCAGATCTGGGACAGGAGTACAGATCCTGGTCCTCTGGAAGACCAGACAGTGCTTTTAGTCACCGAGTCATTGCTAAGCCTCTCACTGTCTCAATTTGCGTTTTTCTGATGATTAATGATACTGGCCATTCTATAGCATCCTCTGAGAAATGCTTGTATAAATGTTTCCCTCAGTTTGTATTTATTGACATTCTTCTATTGTTGGGTATTATTTTTATGTATTCTGAGTATAAACTGATACTTTGCGGATACTTCCTCTAGTGGTGTGGATTGCCTGTTCATTCCTGTAATGGTGTAGTTTAATATGTATTGGTTTTAATCTTAATGAAGTTCACATAATAAATGTCTTTTTCATCTTTTTACTTTCAGTCTATTTGGTCTTTGTACTCCAAGTGGTCTTTGATAGACAACACGTGTCTGGGACTTGATTTTAATCAATCCTAACAGCTTTCTTCTATTTGGGTGTTGAATCCCTTACATCTAGCGTATTTACGGATGTCTTGGGTTTAATGTATCTGTTGCTATTTCAGTTTGTTCTCATCTTTTATTACATGTGTTCTTCCTTCAAGCTTTAAGTGGGTAATTTTGGTATTCTATTGAAATCTTTTGTCTATTAGTCATAGATCTTAGTGGATGCTCTACACACTTACCTCATTATAACCCATACACAGATCATTCTGAACATTTTCCTGTGGTATGTGTGTGTAGGTACTTAATCCATCTTTTTTTCAAACATAAGACATTATATCTTCCATAGTACATTTGTGTTTTAGTAATAAACACATGTAAAAAGAAATAAAAAACCAAACATAATATGCTAAGCATTATTATGCTAAGCATTCCCAGAGGGCATCCTTCACTGCCTTCAGCAGCCCTTGACATGAGATGCTGCCTTCAGCATTTCCTGTGGCACGGATGTAAAAATGTCTCTGAGATATTCATAGCACTTGTGAGTGTTTTTCCCTTCCTTTTGTGTTAGAAAGTGGCTGTAGAGGATGCTTGGCTTCCTCACTGCAGCACGTGAAGGAGACCATGACACTGCCCTCTGTATCCTCCGCTTCTCCCAAGCTCTGCTCCTAGTTCTTTCTGTTTATCTGCTTGGTTGTAGGAATTGTATTTTTTGAGCTCTGAAATTCAATTATAATGGACTAAACTTTTTTATTTTTATATTCATCCTATTTAGAGTTTATTGTCTTCTTGGCTGCATCCATTCGTGTACTTTGTTGTAGGTGCAGCTAAGTCATTTTTCTTTACATTTTTATTTCCTTATAATCATCATCATTTTAGAGGTAAAATTTACACATACGTTAGGCAGTTTGATACTGTCTCTCTGGTCTTTGGTCTCCCCCTTTTCTTCCATCTTTTCTATGCTGCTCTTTCAGACTGGAAACTTCTATTTCTAGGAACTGTTTCTCCAGGCTGCTTGTTGGGTAAATTATAAGATATTCTGTATTTTTCTGTATCTTTTGCTCTAAAATTATCATCTCGTTCTTTTTTATGTTTTCGGTTTCTTGTTTATATTTATTCTGCATACATTCCTAATAAATCCTGAAACACCCCCCCCCCCCAAATGGTGGAAAATGAGCCCAAGACTTGGCACATGGTAAACAAGCATTCTATCACTAGACCACACCTCTGAGCTCCCCCACTCCCGGAAGTATCTTCTCTGCTACCCTGGCTGGCTTTCTGTTTGAAATCTTCCTTCCTCAGCTTCCTGGGTGACTGGGATTCAGGAAACAAATTCACAGTAGCTGCTAAAAGTGCTCAGTCCTGTCTGTCTATTTGTCTATTTGTTCCTTATACTTCCACTTGTCCTCTGCTGGCTTAAATCTCTACAGAGAACTCACCAATGCATGAATATAATAAGCAGCCCAACTGAAAAATGAAGCACTCATCTGCTAATTGAAACCTCTGATTTATGATGGGTCTTTCTACTGGCTGCCTTTTTTCCGTTATGGATATGCAGCATGAATGGGCCACATTATACTGTAGATTCTGTTGTATTCCTATGAAAAATTATTTTCTCTGTGTAGACATTTAGCTACACTCTGTCTTCCCGGCAGAAGCCAGAGGCTCTAATCCCCATCGGGGCTTTTTGTCAACAGGCTTGTTTTAAAACTGTCATTTTGCTGTCAAAGATGTGGGTAGATCTTCTGTGTGTATTTTGGACTCTGCTTTTGCAGCAGCCTGCTAGGATTCCGCACTTGGTGCTCTGGTTGCATGGTCCGCCCTCAATCCTGTCAGGTGGCGTTGTCACCCAAACCCAGGGAAGATGCTCAAGTGCCCTGGGGCGGAGGGCTGGAGACTTAGAAATCCTGCCTGCTGCAGTCATCATTCAAAATGTTCCTGGAGAGCTCCCACAAACTGACATAAAAATACCCCAAGACACAGAGTTAAGTAAAACAAGGAAGTTATGAAATGATATGTGATTTCATTTAGGTTTTTAAAGAGTTGTTGTGAACATACATGGATATAAGTGAACATGGAAAGATCCAGAAACCATTGATCATGCCTGTCTGTGAAGATACATTCACGCTTCTCACTCAACCCCACGAATTTCTATAGTTGTCTTTTTACAAGAATATTTGTGGACTTTCTAAAAAGGACTGACTTTTTAGAATGATCTCGTGGTGACTTGCTGGCATCCCTCGGTTCTTTCAGAACTGCTAGTGTGCTTTGAAGGAGGGAACACAGTTCCAAGAACAGCACCTGACACACACAGTAGATAATGAACCCCCATGACTGTGTTCACTATTGTCTCTCCCCCTGTGTGAAAATGGGTACCTTTTCCGTCTGGTGCAGCAGCAGAGAACGTGGCCATGAACCCACTCCCGGCAGTGTTGGCGTCGGAAATCATTTGTACCATCATCTTGTTACCAGTGGCTACCAGGGAGCCAGGTCGGAATGTGCCACAGAAGCGCCCGATGCGCTGGCCATTGGCATGGCCATTGTACACATCCACGAAGTCATAGCGACACAGATTGTCGTTCTCGAGGTCTATGAACCGGAAATTCAGAACGACCACTTTGCCCTCGGGAACCTGTCAAGAAAAAAAAGCCAAATAAAAACTGTGTCAAAGAAGAGAGAACATCTGTGGCCTGTCAGCACTCAAGACAGCAGAGTCACGTACAGGAGGGCAGAATATGCCTCAGTACAGGGTCAGAGCGCAGTCCACCAGGCTGATCTGGGCCTCAGTACAGGGTCAGAGTACAGTCCACCAGGCTGATCTGGGCCTCTGTGCAGAGTCAGAGCGCAGTCCACCAGGCTGATCTGGGCCTCAGTACAGGGTCAGAGCACAGTCCAGGCCCAGGTATGCTTCAGTGAAGTCTTTGTCTAGCATGTGTGAAGTACTGGATTAGATCCCAGAAATGCACACTCATAAAGGAATAATAAAATGACTCAAGATACTTTTATTCTCAGGGCTGAGCTAAGCCAGGAAGAATTCCTAGCACACTACTTCGGAATAAGAACACAAGTCCTTACCATCCTTTGCTAAGCTCAACAATTCTGTAAGGCACACGACTGTATTGTGTAAAAGAATTTATCTCAATAAAGCCACAGAATACTGAACAGATCTCATTAGCTAGTGTCATTGTTTATAAAGAATACCAGTTCTCACTGGTTTTGCTAGTACATATTTACATATTCTAAAATACTGTGAATTATATTTGATATATAATAAAAACCCGGAGCCAGAAATTAGAGGAAATCTGAAATATCAGAGAGACAGGGAACAAACCACAGCCACTTCTCACCCATCCAACTCCTCAGCCTGTTTTGACAAACCCTCTGACCCCAAATCTCTCCATCTTCAGCCCAAAAGTGAAGTGACAGGCAGAGGAAGCTGACTCTGCCCCTCTCTCCACCCAGCTCTCTCACTTCCTGATTCAGTTTCCCTAGAGCTAGGATGAAAGGTGGGTGCCACCACTGCCTAGCTCTGTTAAGCCTTGAATTCCCAGAGATCCAGAAGGATCTCTGCCTCCGAGTGATGGGATTAAAGGCATGGGTCACCACTCCTTCACCTTTGTGGCTTGGCTCTGTGGGTGGCTCTGTCTTCTGATATTCCAGATTATTTTTATTAAATATATAATGAATCACCACAACTGTGCTATTAGACATGTTGCTTGGCAAAGAAACACTTTGAAACACTTTTTTTTTTTCAAATGAAATGAAAGATAACCTCACTATATAGCATGTTACTGTGAAGTTCAAAGTTAAGGGCTTATTTAGCAATTTTCAGATAGTTCAATTGAGGCCAGGAAAAAATCTGAATCAAAATCTATATTAAGTTAATTGGATACTTCTTGATTTATCTCTTCTTTAAAAAAAATCACTATGTTTTAAAACATTTGTATTTATTCTCCCTGGGTGGAAAATGGGTTTGCCAGGTGTCCCTGAATTATTATTCTAAGCACAGCAATTAAAAAGGTAACCTTCCCCTTCTCATATTTTCTTTACTGTAATTTCCCCATACGACTCTTATGATGCTTCCTTCTTTGTCCTGTGAAGAGGAAGAAGAAAATGTCTATAAAAGTGTTAAGTGGGGTCACTGGCCATCAGTCACACGGCTTTTACTTTGCTTATTCAAGTTGCTCTGCTCTAAAGTTCAGACTGAATGCTTTATCTTCCCAACCACGAGTTCACTGTTAGGATTTTCTTTCCTTCCTTCCTTTCTTGATTTATTATGCATACAATATTCTGCCTGCATGTATGCAAGCAGGCCAGAAGAAGGCACTAGACCTCATGACAGATGGTTGTGATGGTTGTGAGCCACCATGTAGTTGCTGGGAATTGAACTCAGGACCTCTAGAAGAGCAGCCTGTGCTCTTCTGAGCCATCTCTTCAGCCCTGTCAGGATTTTTTTTTTTTTAAATGTAAAGACATACTCATGAAATGGCAAAGGTCAATGTGGAAAATGCATACCTGCAAGTGTTAGCTGTTGGCTCTACATCCATCTAACAGAGGGCCTCAGAATTGAAGGCCAGAAATACATTTACATTAACATTTTTTTCCCAGGGCACATTTTGTTTGACTATAGTAAAATAATATATTTTCAGTATCATTTAATTTTTCTGTCAAACCATATACAATCCACAGTGGAAACTGAAGTGGAAAACCCCCAAGAGGAGCACCCTCCACGTCCCACTTTGAGACAAGGTCTTAAGTAGTTCAGACATTCTGATCCTTTTGCCTCCGCGTCCCACAAGTTGGGACTACAGGCATGCCACCAGGCTACGGTTTATAATGTGATAGGAATTGAACCCAGGGTCTTATGGTCACCAGGCAAGTACTCTACCAACTAACCCATATATCCCAGCACTACCTGGTTGCATTATAATTGCTAAATACGTGTCTTAACTATGCAAATATCAGAAACTCCAGAGAACCAAGAGAAAATACAGCTTACTGTTCAAGGATTCTCAGCATTGCTCTTTAGAAACTTTTTATTCAAAATCTTCTCTGAATGCTCACATATGATGCAGACATTTGACAATTATTTATTTTGGTAGCAATTAGATGACGATGTTGTATTGTGAGATGATATTGGCTAGGGGATTCATTATCTGCTTAGAGGATTAACAATTCCACGTTGATGCTTCTTCCAATCAACAGCTGAATCCTGTGTGGGCCAAGGCCGATGGCTGTGGCAATGACCTCAGTTCACACATAGCCCCTGGGATGTTCTTATTGTCACAGGCACACTTGCCAAGTCACTTGATGCCAGGGCTCCTGCCAGCAAACAGGGTAAGTGCATTCTAAGTTAGTGGTTTGCATTTTCAGGGATGGATAAGCAAAATGCAAATTCACAGCCAGCTTTGCTGTGGAGGATATGTCTGTGAAATGCTTCTGTTTCTGGGTCCGCAGCTCTCCTCCACCAATGCATCATTTGCATCCTTTATTACCTTGAGAGAGAAGATCTCTTTCTGCAGTGTATCTGCTTTGTTTTTAAGCATCATTTCCTGCTTCTAGGATTTCTCTTTTTTACAAATAGACCTGGTAATCCATGCTCTAATGCTCAGACCATTCACAGCAAGCCTGAGAAGAAGGGGACCCACTGTTACCCTGCACATGCACCCTATATGTGGTCCAGAAAATTTTATAATAAAAGTACACATGAATATTTGTCTATGTTTCAAGATGGAAATAAATCAGAAGCTTATAAAGTCTTGTTCACATATAGCCTATATATATATATATGTATATATATATATCTCAATACTATTCTAAGGAAACCTTGTTCATATTTAGAAAATGAAACAATTTTAATAGAAACAACACATAATATTGTGAACATTTTCTCTTGTTCCTGTAAATTTCACCAAAAAATAAATAAATAAACTCCTTTTACATTTAGGAGAAAATCCATCTGCTGGAGTCTATAGAAAGCTGGTTACACTGTCCTGCTGGAAATCACCCTAAACTTCCTTACTGCCTTTGGAACCATAATAAACTTGAACTCCAGGTGTTGGGAACATTAATAGACATTGTACATGTATCTCCCTCAATCATTCCTAGTGATTCCACAAAGCTGATGCCAGGATTAGCCCAGGCTGATGGAAACTGAGGTAGAGAGAGGTCCTGACTCTGCGTGATACAGTCCTTGATCATGCCTTCTATCTTCTCACATGGTTTGGCTACCACACAGCCATTTTACTATTTGAGGAACTCCCCCAAAATAGCTCCCACCTCAGGACCTGCTGCTAGGCCAATGCTTCTTCCTGATACTCTGTGTTTGACTCACCTTATCTTAGGCCTCAACTCAAGGATTACTTCTCCCAGAGGCCCACCTGCACCCTTCAGGCACCACATACTGACCATGTGCAACACACAGCTATACAATTATAGAAACATGTAAACTCACTTAAAGGTATGGAGCGAATGTTGGGAATAGGAAGAGACATCACAACCACTATAAATATAATGACTGTCTAAGGCCACTTAGCAAGTCTGTGACAGAGCCCAGGGTTTGTGCCTTGCTGTTGGACTACATTGCTGGCTGGTTAGAGGTCACAGTCCGCCACAGCTTGGCAGCTTTCTCTACGCTTGGCAATATGGAGGACTCCAGCCCCACCCCCTACCAGTGAAGCCTTAACTGGAGGATGTCCTTGGGCCTGGAGGACTGACCTTATTTTAAAGCAGTCTGTAAAACAGATGTCCGATTCATCTTTACCTTAACCCTTGACACACAGATCCCTGATAAGAAGACGTGAGTTAGGGCCTCTGCTATGGGACCGTACTGCCACATATGAAGCCTTGTGATAGGGGTGTGACACTTAGTGTCAATTAAGGGTCCACCCCAGGCTCCCCAATCCTATATATTCCTTATATTATAGAATAAGATTGAGCTGATTCGCTGATCGGTCTCCTGGAAGGCTGTCTCCACTCATGTTTGTGAACTGCAGACAAAGCTTTCTATTGTCCCTTCTTCCTCTTTCCCCTCTTGGACTGATGGCTGACAGGCTGTGGGGTAAAGAGGACCCCCAAAGTGTTTCCCGGTGACCTGGCTGTGGTAGAGACTGTGGGGAGGCTTCTTGAGCTCGTTTCCTCTCTCTGGACACACAGGAAGTCCACATTTTCTGGCCTCCTTTGCAGGTAGAATGAGGCCATGTGAACAGGTCTGGGCCAGTAGAATACCAAGAGAAGTGACGTACCAACTATTCTGTATAATCCCCTGGGGCTCTGTTTTGTCTTTAATGGAAGGATTCAGTAGAGGAAACAGGAGGTCCTAGCAGACAGCCCAGCTTCACTGGGAGGGAGGACCACTGCCTGGGACAGCCACTCAGAGATCAATGTGCTGTGTTAGGCCACTGGGGTTGGGGGAAGCTGCTTGTTAGGGAAGCTTAGTACTTTCTGTTAGTGACCTGGGTAGTGGCATGCGTGGGTTGTCCCTCCAACATCTCTATGACATGCATCTGTCATCTTATGTTGTTTTAGGTGTCTGTACATCCTTTATAAGTAAACAGTTTGGTGTGCCTCCCAGATAAAGCAGGTTCTGAAAATAGCCCAGGGAGAAACAGCTTTGCCCGATGACAACTATGTATCACATACTTGGCAAGCAGCATCCCATTAACAGTGACTTATTTTACAGGGGGCGTGGATGGCTTGGATTAATCACAAAAATGAGACAATGCATAGTAATTGGGGTACACAGTGCTTGTCTGCTTCCTATCCTGGTGACAATATGCCGGAGATAATGGTCCTGTAAGAGAAGATAGTGTTTATTTGGGCAGATGCTTGCATAGGTCTATGCTGTTGCTTCTCAGTCTGTGATGAAGTTGCAAATCCCGGTCAGGAATGCAGGGTAGCAGAAAAATGGTCCATTGCCGCTAGGAAGCTAAAGGAAAGAAACAGGAAGAGGCCAAGACTCTGTTCGGTTAGGATGTCTAGTACCCTGATAAAAACAACATAACCAGAAACAAGTTGTTTATTTGCCTCTTCCAGTTGACCCAGGAAGCCAGGGCAGGAGCTCAAAGCAGGAACCTGGAGGCGGGAACTGAAGCAGAGGCTGCAGAGGGAAGAGGTACTCTCTCTGGCTTGCTCAATTGGCTTTCTCATAAACTCTAGGACCACTTGCCTACTCACAATGGGAAAGGCCCGCCCACATCAATCACTGATTAACACACCAAAGGCCAATCTGGTGGGACATCTTCCCAGTTGAAGCTCCCTTTTCCTAAATGACACAAGCCTGTGTCAAGCTGACGTAACACCAGTCATCAGGAAGGACCTCCTTGGCCCAATTTCCTTCCAATGGGCCCCTCTTTCTAAGGGTTCCACCAGATCCTGATGCAGTAGTCCTTAGCCTTCCTAATAGTGCAATCTTCTAATACAGTTCCTCATTGGGGTGACCCCAACCATAAAGTTATTTTTGTTGCTACTTTATAACTGTAATTTTGATACTGTTAAGAATCATAATGCAAATATCTGACATGGCAGATGGTCGTAGGTGACCCCAGAGGTGTCGGACCCACATGCTGAGAACCACTGTCCTAATGACACCCTAGGCTGAGTACCAAAACTTCAATACATGCATTTTCAGGGCATGTTCAAGATCCACACTACAGGATACAGCAATAGCTCTAAACTTAGTCTCTAAAATGCCATCATCATTATCCTGACTCACTCACCTTGTGGACAACTGGGGTAAGAGGCGTCCAGTAGCTGTTTCTTGACCTGAGGAAAGAAATTGACCCCTCTTCCTCTTTGTGAATATTTTCTCTTCCTGAACCATGTTTGTTCTTCATCTCCAACCATTGACTTTCACCCCAATTCCAAAATGGGTCAAATACATTTCTAGGAACCTGCCTCCTACACACTCTCTAGCCATATCTAGGGGGAAATATCACTATTACTCTCCCCCTGGCTGACGACCAGTCACCACAGGTCTCACTGCGATCTTAGGCATGGGTTCAGCCTCTCAGTACAGAGCCAGACAGTTCTCCTCTGAGATCTGTCTGCATGAGGAGAACATGGCAGCAGAGGCCCAGGCAGCTGAGAAGGTCGGGAGGTGGAGGTGGTAATGAGGAAAACATTTCTATCTTCATTTTATTGATTTTGATCGAAGTGAGAGTAGCTTTAGGCTTTTATGAGCCTTTTGATTATCTATTTCGCAAATCAATAAATTTTCATTAAATACCAGGGAAGGTCAGTCATAGCCAAAAGAGAGCAAAGGATTGAACTCCAAGAATCCATGTGACCCAGAGGCTGGCAACACCTTTCTGGAGCAGGCTGGACCTCACTGAGGTGAGAGGTGGTACCTAAGGCTAGGCTGATATGCCTGTCCCAAGGGTCTCCTTTGTTACACGCTTCCAGTCCATGGGTATAGGGCTGTGAACTTTAAAAGTAGGGGTAGTAATGTCTTTTTCTGAATTATGCTTCTTGATAGAAGACTTCAGAAGGTCCTAAAACTAAAGCAAACTGATTTTTCTTCATCTTCAAGGAGTCATTTTAGGACATACTTTTAGGCCTCCAGGAGTTGTCAAGATGAGTGAATCCAGAACAATGTAAACACGGTTGGTGGAGATTTTTGTGAAAGGAAAAAGTACCCCCTACATTAAACAATTAGTCCATGTTATAGCTATTTTTAAGCACAACAGAAATAAAAGCCGGAAGTCTTTTACCAGGAGAATCCTCTTCCTCATATAGCACTGAAGAGTTCCCTTTTGTGTGTGCCTGCGCACGTGAGTCCGTGTGTTTCTGAGTATGTGTGCATGTGCATGTGGGCGAATCTGTGCATGCAGGTGCACATGCATGTGGAAGCCAGAGGTCACCCCAGGAACTGTTCCTCAGGAGCTGTCAAGTTTTGAGACAGAGTCTCTCACTGGACCTGGGACTCTCCAATTAGGCTATGCGTACTGGACCGAAAGCCCCAGAGATGCCTGGCTTTTCCCATGGCTCACAGGAATCAGCTTCTGCAGCCTTTATCAGTGTTCACACCAAACCTCCTGTGCTTTCTTCTTAAATGATCCTAAGTGTAATCCCCCCAAACCTTTATAGAGTAGAGCCTATTTCTATCCAGTGACCTAAAGAAAGGGGGCAAAACCTGAAATGTTATTTTCAAGAATACTTCTGCAATTCAAAATTTAACTGGATAGATTTGTAATGGGTTCTGCATATAAAATTATAATGGTATTAAGGAAAAACACTTCCCTTCTGAGATGGGGAGAGTCGCAGCAAGGTAATTGAGTAGTTAAAACAGAATCTATACAAACGAGCATCCCCTGGCTTCTCCATGAGTAAAAAGGCTTTGGGGAGCTGCATGCAGTTGCCTCAAGAAAGAACTCAATTATTTGAAAATCTTATTCTTTGTAAAAATTAATGTTGCTTCCTACAGTCTACAACAGGACTACAGGGTGTCATGAGATGTTCCAGTCTGTACCACCTTCCCATCCCTGCCATCTGCCTCTTAGAGGTGACTCATTGAACTCTCTGCTGGCCCTTTCAGTACTCCCTTCCTTGAGAAAGAGCAGCCTGTGGGTTATCTGTTTTACTCATTATCTTTTTGCTTCCCATAATTCCCTTCCATCAAATTTCTAGTTACATAAATATTTAGAATTTCTTGTACCACCTACATTGTAAACATTTACTGTTGAGCTAAAGCGTTATATTTCTCATGAAATTTGTTCCCCTGGAGCAGTAATTTTCTGAGTCTCTATCACGAAATCCTCCCAACACAAAGCATCAGCAGCCCACGGTTTCTACTTTCTCCTCTTGAATGAACAATCATCCTATTATAGATGTAATTACACAAATTCTGTGTTTGAGGAAATATTTCTATGGAATAGATTCATAGAAATTGGTGAACTCAAGACTTGAGAATAATTTGTTTTATTTTCCTATTATTTGTGTGGAGGGGGGCTTAAGATGCACACATGAGTTTGGGTGTTGGTCCCTACTTTTCCACTTTGTCTGAGATGGACCCTTGATGGTTGGGTATACCAGGCTAGCCCTCTGGTTTATGGAGCTTCTCTTGCCTCCACTCCCCATTTCTCAGAAGCACACTAGGATTGCAGAAGCTTGCACTACTGTTTCCAGCTTTCAGTTGGCTCTGGAGCCATAAGCTCAGGTCATGAGGCTTACACAGTGTTTTTACACAAAGGATGCTATCGCTATGTGCCAGATTAGTAGGTACAAATATACATTACAAAGGGGGAAAAGGAAAGGCATAGCTGTTATTTTGAGCTCACTATGGCCATTGTGGGGGAAAGCTGAGCTTATTTAAAGTGACAATAGACTAGAAGAATGATGTCAAGTAAGGGACACTTCATCAAAGACACCCTGGAGGTGACAAGCCGTGGGCACCGTGAGAAATAGAAATGCAGTCAAGAGAAGAGGGTGTGTGTTACTTTACCTTAGAAGACATGCAGAGGGGCCAAGGGCACAAAAGATTTTGAAAATGTTGAGCTTAAGATGCTACAGGCATATGTTCCACTACCAAAGGCTAATTAGAGTGACCGCACAAAGGCCCCACCTCGTCCACCTCCAGGTCTGGCTCTCTAACCCCCTCTGTCTTTCTGGGTATCGTTTTTGCCTCAATTCATCTTGAATTCCAAGAATAGTGATCTTCCACACAATGATGTCATGACAAGAACCACATTACCGATCACTCCTGGGGGAATAAAGACGTTCTGGGGTCAGCAAGGCCCCAAAGAAGCAGACCCGAGAACTGGACCAACCAGTGTGACCAACCATGGCTCTTGCCCCTTCCCTGTTTCTTCCCATGTAATTCTAAAGCTTAGGATGCTTAGATGACAAGCCTTTGTCCTGCATTTTGGGAAGCAGAGGCAGGTGAATAGAAAGAAGCCAGTTATATGCTGGGCTAGTCTACATAGTGAGTTCTAGGGCCTAGTGAGTCCCTATCTTGAAAGAAAGAAAGAAAGAAAGAAAGAAAGAAAGAAAGAAAGAAAGAAAGAAAGAAAGAAAGAAAGAAAGAAAGAGAGAGAGAGAGAGAGAGAGAGAGAGAGAGAGAGAGAGAGAAAGAAGGGAGGGAGGGAGGGAGGGAGGGAGGGAGGAAGGAAGGAAGGAAGGAAGGAAGGAAGGAAGGAAGGAATGTACGAACGAACAAAAGCCCCTTTCCTGTCACCACAGCACCTACAAAGCCGTGGCAGAGAGATAGTGACTTGAAAGCAAGCCTGGGCTACATACATAGTGAGACCCTGTTTCAAAAACCAAGGGTGAAAAGGGAGACATGGAAGGTGGGGGGAAGCCTAGCTAACTGGTATAAATTCTCCTCATAATAATTAAATTATCTTCCGCTTAGACAGCCTCACCCGTAAAACTTTTTAGAAACATAATGAATCTAAAAACAGAAGAAAAGTGGATAAGCTAGTATGATATTTGAGCAAAATGAGGAAGAGAGTGAGTCACTTTCTTCAGACGGTGTGACATTTTAATTAAATGTTCCTAAATATTCAGTGACGACGATGTGCTTAGGAAAAAGCATAAGGATACCAGTAGAAACAGAGGACTGGGAGGCTCAGAACTGTCACTGCGCAGTGTCCAATGCACATGGCTGGGCAGGCCATCAGGGGTGCAGGGAACGATGTCCAGTGTCTGTCACTGTGCAGTGTCCAATGCACGTGGCTGGGCAGGCCATCAGGGATGCAGGGAATGATGTCCAGTGTCTGTCACTGTGCAGTGTCTGATGCACGTGGCTGGGCAGGCCATCAGGGGTGCAGGGAACGATGTCCAGTGTGCCCGGTGCCTCTCTGGATGTCTTTGTTTTTCCTTCTTCAACTGCAGAGCTTGACTTTAAAGTAAAGCACCTTTATTCAGACACCCCAGCCCCTGTGCCTGAGGGGCTGACTGGCAGTGCAGGGTGCTGTGGGGCTTCTTAATCAGTTCCAAGAAGCCAGGCACAGGGTGATACAGGTTCTCTCACCCCACCCCTAGGCCATAAGACCACAGTCCCCTGATACCTCAAATGTCATTCAGGCCAGAGTTCTTCAGTCTGAAGCCCCACCCCCTTTTATAACCTTAAAAACAACTCCAGTTAGGTATGATTAGCAACTATAAACTCATTCATTCTGAGTGAACATGTCAATGACGTTTAGTAAATTTATGCAGTTTCACAACTACAATTACTATCCAGCTCTAAACATTTTTATCAGTGGCCTCCAGAAGATCTCTAATGTCAACTGCAGCCAGTTCTTGTTCCCACCCCAGCCCCAGGAAGCCACAGATTTGCCTTCTCTGGGTGTTTTATGTACATGGGCTATTGTGACACAGAACTATTGTATCTGGCTTCTCTCACTTAGCGTAGCATCATCAGATCCGACCATGTTATGATTGAATAACATGCCATCGCATGTACACACTATCTGCCCATTCATCGGTTGATCAATATTTGGAATACAGCTACTTTGGGATTGTTATTAACGGTGCACCCTATGGCCAGTTTTCACAAGTCTTATGAATGCATATTTTCACTGTTCTTGCGTTTGTGCTACGCCATGTGGTAGATGTTTAACTTTTAAAAAACTTTTCTGAAGTGACAGTACCATATTGTATTCCTACCAGCACTGTGAAAAAAATAAGACTCTCTCTCTCTCTCTCTCTCTCTCTCTCTCTCTCTCTCTCTCTCTCTCTCTCTTCTGTGTGTGTGTGAGTACACACGTGTGTGTGTCTGATGTCTTTCTCAACTAATCTCTATTTTATTTTTCAGACTTTCACTGAACCTGAACCTCATTGAATTGTTGAGACCCACTGGCTTCCAGCCCTGGAAATCCTCCTGTCTCTGCCTCCCCAGCCCAAGAATTATAGATCGGTCCTACCCAGCATTTTATGTGGGTGTTAGAGGTAGAACCCCGTCCTCACACTCACAGGGAAGCACTTTACTGACAGAGCCATCGGCCCAGTCCCTATTGTCTGTATTCTTGACCCCAGCTATTCTCAGGTGCTTGACATTTGTGCTTTTTACTTTGGAACACACTACGCCTTTTATCTAAATTTCTCCAGGCTCTGCATCTCTCTACACTGGCCATTCATTTACCTTTCGGTAACATGTCTATTCAAGCCACTAGAGAGATGTCTCAGTGGTTAGGGGCAATTGCTGCTCTTCCAGAGGATCCATGTTTGATTTTTAAGCACCCACAAGGTGGCTTACAAATGCCTGAACTCCAGTTCAGGAGAATCTGACACTCTCTCTGGCCTTCAAAAGCATCCAGCACACACGTGGTGTATAGACATACATGCAGGCAGAATACTCATACACCCCAAATTAAAACAAACTGATTTATTTTTTTAAGTCTACTCAAATTTTGATCTGATTTTTCTAAATTGTCAACCCCAGAGCTCTTCTAAAAGTACCGAGGAGAGAATATAAACTTAATCCATAATAAGATGTATATCTGCGGCACATGGCAAATCTGGGTCTGCATATTCACCTATGCCAAGAGGGAGAGAGGCAGAGCAGCCCCAGGCGGCTTCTTTAGTGACATCACTCCACCCAAAGTGGACCTTACAGCCCCAAGGAGAATGCCCCAGTCCTGAAGACTGACCTTACAACCCCAAGGAGAATGCCCCAGTCCTGGAGACTGACCTCACAGCCCCAAGGAGAATGCCCCAGTCCTGGAGACTGACCTCACAGCCCCAAGGAGAATGCCCCAGTCCTGGAGACTGACCTCACAGCCCCAAGGAGAATGCCCCAGTCCTGGAGACTGACCTTACAACCCCAAGGAGAATGCCCCAGTCCTGGAGACTGACCTTACAGCCCCAAGGAGAATGCCCCAGTCCTGGACACTGACCTTACAACCCCAAGGAGAATGCCCCAGTCCTGGAGACTGACCTTACAGCCCCAAGGAGAATGCCCCAGTCCTGGACACTGACCTCACAGCCCCAAGGAGAATGCCCCAGTCCTGGAGACTGACCTTACAACCCCAAGGAGAATGCTCCAGTCCTGGACACTGACCTCACAGCCCCAAGGAGAATGCTCCAGTCCTGGACACTGACCTCACAGCCCCAAGGAGAATGCTCCAGCCCTGGACATCGTTTCTCCCTTTTATTTCTCGATCAGTCATAACTTCATTTTGTTTTAATGCCAACTTTAACCCCAGCAGGGTATTTCTAGGGAAATGAAAGCTCTTCGGATTTTCTCTTACACGTCATAGTGAAGTAAGTGTGTGTTTCGGGGCAGGCAGTCAGCAGCTCCACCTGGTCTGACCTCAGGCCTTGGCCACACAGATGCAAATGGCAGCTTTGTTAGCTGTGCAGAAAACATGCAATGCTTCAAAACGACCAGCTATAGTTTTAAGGAGATAAAAAAGCAACAAATATATAGTGGTGCCTGCCTTTAATCCCAGGACTCAGGAGGCAGGCAGAGGCGGGCAGATCTCTGAGTTCTAGGCCAGCCTGGTCTACAGAGTGAGTTCCAGGATGGCCAGACTTCACAGAGACTTTGTCTTGAAAAAAAAAAAAAAGTCAGGTAGGCGGATTGAAGGAAGGAAGGGAGGGAGGGAAGGAGGGAGGGAGGGAGGGAGGAAGGAAGGAAGGAAGGAAAGAAGAAAGGAAGGAAGGAAGGAAGGAAGGAAGGAAGGAAGGAAGGAAGGAAGGAAGGAAGAACTTCCTCTTACTGTTTTCCATAGGGTAAGACGAGGGACAAGAATTAAAAAATGGTGGGGCTGAGGGGTGGGGATTGACCTCAGGGCTGCTCGCTAGGCAGGCAATCATTCTAACAATAACCATTTTCACAATGCTAATTCTCCCGATTGTCAGGTACCTTCATCAATTTCACGTGTTTTTTTTTGTCCCAATGTGGGAGAAACTAAGAGATGTGGCTGAGCTGGAAGAAGCAGGTGACTGAGGGTGAGCTTCTGTGCTTCTTTCCCTTTCTCTCTCTCCTCTCTCTCCATCCTGCTTGTCACTCTGCAAGCCACCCAGCTGCACTTTGTGCTCTGCCATGATGCCCTTCTGCCTCACCCAGAAACAGCAGCCAACTCACTATTGGCTAAAACCTCCGAAACTGTTATTCGAATGAACCTTCCTTGAAGCTGATGTCCTGGAGTTATTTCGTCAGAGAAGAAAGCCAACCACCCTGTGCAGGTGCTGTGACCTGTATTTATCTACCAGTCAGCTGAGTTCAGATCAGGCTTGCCATTCACTGCGGACAAAGATTGGCTAGCATTATGATACTATGGAAACTGGAGAGTTACTTTAGTGGTTTAAGAACATGGGCTGCTCTTGCAGAGGACTCCAGTTCAATTTCCAGCACCCACGTGGTGGCTTGCAACCATCTGTAACTTGAGTTCCAGGGAATCCGACATTTCTTCTGTCTTCTTGGGCACTGTACACAGTAGTGTACAGACATATATGCAAGAGAAACACCCATATAAATAAAATAGAAGCAAAATTTAAAAAAAACCATTATCTATCATAATAAAACCACTGGTTAACAGCTAACTCGGAACCTGCTACTTAGAAAAGGTTGAATCTCTTTGATATGGATCTGTGTAACAAATTCCCTGAAATGTATTTAGTCTGCCACCCTGCTACCTACTAAAAAAAATCAGTAACTCATTATGTGTCACAAACAGTGCAGCATATCTTTCTAATTTTATCATCTGTATCCTTAATTTAATGCAATCACCACTCCAGTAAGTTAAACATCATTGGTGGGCGCTAGAGAAATGTTTCAGTGGTTAAGAGAGTTTATGGCTCTTGCAGAGGATCTGGCTTGGTTCCCAGCACCCACATCAGAGGGCTCACAACCATCTGTAACTCCAGTTCTAGGAGATCCAAAGCCTTCCTTGGGCCTCAGCAGGCACCTGTACACACATGGTACACGTGCTTTCACTAGGTACACATATGTACACATACATTTTTAAATTCTTTTTTAAAAAGATATATCAGTAAAAGGGCTACAATTTTATGATAGAGTCCTTGCCAAGCATGTTTAAGGCCAGGAGTTCCCTCTCCAGCACACACAAAAAAATTATTAGCGGCTAATTTGATAGTTCCTCAATGGCTCTAAAGTAATTTTTTTTTCTTTCATGAAAAGCTGTGACAGTATATGTATGTGTGGTGTTGGAGATTAAACCCAGGGTCTCACTCATGCTCAATACACACACTGAGCTACATCCCTGGCCAGGCTGCTGGCTCTTGGCTTCCATCCAGAAAGTACCTCTGAGGCCTGAAAAAACTGAAGCAGGTTATAAAACCAAAACAGTTGAAGAATGAACTCAGTTCCTTGAGAGTGGGGCAAGAAACAACAGGGTATTGTGGGTTACTTCCCTGTCAAAGCCATTCAAAAAGTAACCAAATACATGTCCAGCACTATGTCTGTCTGCGCTGGGTCACGTAGTGGGCTCTGAGAAGAGGGTGGAGGCTGAGTGTGGCTTCTCTGCTCTCCAGAGCATACGGGACAGTGTCAATGAACTTCTGGCCTCCATGGTCATTTGATGGAGCTTAGTAACATGCACAATCCATCATTTTATACCTGCTCTTTCAATAATAATGTTAATTGATCCATGTTTTCAAATGAACACACTACTATGTTCACACGGGCAAGAGATGATTCTAACGTGTTCCAGTCTTTCTGCTAATGACTTCAAAGAAGGGTTTTTTTATTATTAATTTTATGTTTATATGTGTGGATGTTTTGATGGATTTATGTCTGTGTACCATGTACACACCTAGTGCGCTCAGGAGCCAGAAGAAAGCCAGATCCTCTGGAACTGGAATTACAGGCGGCTGTGAGCTGCCGTGTGGGTTCTGGGAATTGAACCCAGGTCCTTCAGAAAAGCTCTAAACCTGAGCCAACGTTCAACCCTTTTTTGTTGCTGTTTATCTCTACAAATCCACAATTCCAAACAATAAGATGTCAGGAACGCTACATGTGTTTCCTGTCTTCCTCAGATTTTTTTGATGAACTAAATTAAATAAGAACCCAAAAGTCGTGGAGTCATTCCATCTTACAAAATCCAGCATTCTACAGATGCTCAGCTAATGAACATATCACACTGGCAATCTACAAGGCTGGCTGCTTCCATTTGGGCTACATCTGTGAACAGAACCCTGGCAACACTTAGTGCTAAGAAGTGTTTTTCATGTTCGGTTGCAAGTTTCCTAACTGGCCTTTTCTCTTAGCTTCCAGTCTATTCTCCTCCACACAGCATCCAGGAGATTCTTTGAAAACACAAATTGTGAGCTAAGAATGTATCTTATTTGGAACAGGATGCACAAATCCTTCGGGTCTAATCCCTAGCAATGCATAAAACCAGGAGTGGTGATCCACACGTGTAATCTTAGCACTGGAGAACGAAAGGCCGAAGGATCATAATTTCATCTCTGCTACTTAGCAAATTTGAGACCAGCCTAGATGGCAGGAGACCTTGTCTAACAAAAGGTCACTTTATGGCATACTGCTCTGGAGAGACACTGGCATGGTTAGTTTGATACATCAATTTGGCTAGACAATAACAGCAGACAATAATAGCATCTAGTTATTAAAATCTACCCTTTGGAGGAGCTAGCCTCCCTATCTACCCATTTAAACTGCTGCTTGAAATATGAGTCACTACATATGCCTATATGAAGATCATATATGTTAAATACATTTTTATTTATAGATGAATAGTATTCTATTTATGTATGTACCACATTTCCACCACTCGTTCTCCAGCTGATGAAAATCTAGGCTATTTCCTTTGCTATGTAAACTTTTTTAATTTCATGAGATTTCACTTGTCTATGGGCTGTGCTACCAAAGTCCTGTTCAGAAATTCCTTTTCTATGCCTATATGTTAAAACTTTCCTTTTTTCTCCTCTATCAGATGAGGGGTATCACCTCAGGTTTTATGTTGAAGTCTTTGATCCATTGAGTTGTGTGCGGGGTGACAGATAAACATCTAGTTTCATTCTTCTACATGTAACTATTCAGTTTGACCAGCACCCATTTGTGAACAGTGCTCTCATTTCTCCAGTGTGGTTTTTTGCTGTGGGAGACTTTCTGTACCATGTGAAAATGTGTTGCTCTCGTTGGTTGATAAATAACGCTGTTTTGGCCAATAGCTGGACAGAATACCATAGGTGGCACATTCAAACTAAAAACAGAGACGAAGGGCAGAATCAGGGCAGATGCTGTGAGCAGCATAGGAAGAAAGATACAAAAGAACCAGTAAGCCACAGGCCACGTGGTGATAGATAGACTAATAAAAACTGGTTATCTTAAATATAAGAGCTAGCTAGTAATAAGCCTGAGCCATCAGCCAAATATTTATAATTATTATAAGCCTCTCTGAGCATTTTGGGGGGCACAGGCAGGCAGGAGAGATGCCTTCGTTTACAGTTTTTGTTGTTGTTTTTATTTTTTTACCTCTTTGTTGAGAATCAGGAGGCTCCAAGAGTGTGAACTCACACAGAGGTTCAGTACTATTCCTTGATCAATGCGTCTGCTTTTAGGTCAGTACCAATCTGTTCTTATCACTATAGTGTAACTTGAAATCAAGGATGGTGATATTTTCAGCCGTGGTTTTTATTGTTCAGGATTATTTTCATTACCCTGGGTATTTTGTGCTTTTATATGAATTTTAAGATTATTTTTCAACTTCTGTGAAAAGTTGCACTTGGATTTGATGGTACTTATATTCAATTTGTAGACTGCTTTTTGGCAAGATGTCTACTTTTGCAATACTAATTCTACCAACCCAAGAGCATGGATGTTCTTTCCATATTCTGGTGTCTTTCTCAATTTCTTTCTTTTGAGTCCTAGAGACTTTACTGTGAAGGTCTTTCGCCTTTTTGGTTGGATTTATTCTAATATTCCTTTGAGGCTGTGGTGAATGTTTCACTGATTTTTTTTCTTGGTATGCTTATCATTGTTACTGATGAAGGCTACTGATCTCATGTAATACTGTTGGATCAACGGTTGAAGTTTTCTGGTTGGAGCCTTTCGGTCTATTGTATAGAATCATGTCTCCTGCAGTAAGGATGTTCTGATTCTTCCTTTCCTGTGTGCATCTCCTCTACCTCCTTCTCGTGTCTTATTGCTCTAGTTAAGACTTGAAGCACTATATTAAACAGGATGAGGGAGGGTGGACATCTTTGGCGTGTTCCTAATTTTAATAGAAAGCTTTGAGGTTTTTCTCCATTTAGAGCAATGCTGGCTCTGGGCTTGTTGCACTTTATTATATTATGGTATACCCATGTGTGCCTAGATTCTGTGGGACTTCTATTCTAAAGGGATGTTGGGTTTTGTCAAAGAGCCTTTTCTATATCTAGTAAAATGATCATGTGATTTCTGTTCCTGAGTCTGCTCATGTGGTGGATTACATTTATGGGTTTACATATGTTGAACCTGTCCTGCACCTCTAGAATGAAACCAAATTGATCATGTTAGATGATCTTTTATGCATTCTGGGATTTGGTTTGCAAGTATTTTATTGAGGTTTTTTTGTGCCTGTGTACAGCAAGGAGATTGACCTATACTCTTTTAGGGCAGTGGTGGTATCTTTTTCTGGTTTTGTATCAGGATAATATTGGCTTCATAAAAAATTATTTATATGTGTTTCTTCCTGTTGTATTTTATGGAATAATTTGAGGAGTACTGGGTTAGTATTTGTGATGGTCTGGTATTATTCTGAACAGGATCCATCTGGCTCTGCACTTGTCTTAGTCAGGATATTTTTTAATTACGGAGTTCATCTCAGTGCTATGGGTCTGTTTAGACTATTTACCGCATCTTGATTTAACTTTGGTTATATGCACCTAGAAATGCAGCCAGGTCTTCTAGTTCTGTTCTGTTGGTCAGGCTCTCCATAAGGCATTCGTTGGCTCAGTGCGGGATCACTTCAGTTTACGTTCTTCTTGAGCAATTCTCTTTGTTGAATTCTGTGTTTCCATCTTGGGCTGATTCCTCATCTAATTTACCTCTTGACTTTATTCTCTGACGTACACTCCTGTCTTCTTTAAGTTTCCATAAGGCCTTCCTTTGAATTCTTTGATAGTTCTCAAAAGTGATTTTCATTGGTAACATTATTATGGTGTTTATAACGTGTGGAGGAGATGGGTTGTCTTCGGTTTTCATGCTGTTTCTGTGCTGAGACTCACATGTGTAGAGTCATTTGTTGGTTGAACACACACATACACACATGTACACACACACATACACACACTAATACACACACATACACACACATGCACATACACACACATGCACATACACACATACATACACTAATACACACATACACACATACATACACATATACACACACATACACACATGTACACACACACATACACTAATACACACATACATATGCACATACACACATACATACACTAATACACACATACACACACATACATACACACACGCACACACACACATACACACACATGCACATACACACATACACACACATGCACATACACACATACATACACTAATACACACATACACACACATACACACATGTACACACACACACTAATACACACATACACACACATACATACACACATACACGCACACACACACACCTGTGGTAGTTGTTCAAGGTGTTTTCAGCTTTCATTTGAAGCCTTCCAGTGTTGAACAGAGGACTAAGTTGCAGTGTTTAGATCTCTATTTCCTCTGTGAGGCTAGGGTAGAAAGTTCCAGAGAGGAAAAGAAACTACAGGGGCCATGTTCTCAAGGACTTTACAGTTTAGCAGGGGACAGAGATTAGTGAGCAAAGAGCACAGAGTGATCAAGCGATGCCATAAAAAAGATTCTCTGGATAGTCTGGGACGATAACCTTAAGCCCTACCTAAGCAGCCTTTTGTTCACAGACGTCCTGGGTGCTTGCTGGACGCTACGCTGAATGAACAAAGACTCAGGGAGGAGGGTCACCACCACAAACTAAATTGTCTGCACTTGAAGCAGTGGAGACTGCACAAGTCTTTTGAAGATCATCAGTAAAAAGATGGTCTGTGACATTCGAATCTCAGCTCAGATGTCACCACGTCACTGACACCATTCCAGTCCTCATTACGTGTCTTGTATGCTGCCTTCCCAGAACTTGTTACCTCTTGATCCTGACCCATTTCAATGCTTCTAGACAAGCACTATCCAGTGCAGGGATCTTCCCTACTGCACCCCAGAATATAACAGAGCCTGACTCACAATGAGTGTTCAGTAAATATTTCACAGAAAAATATTTTTTAGTATTTGCTGTGCACTAGATGCTGTGCCTTTTAAGTTTTTAATTTACTTTTTGCTTTATGTGTATGGGTGTTTTGTCCGCATGCGTGTCTGTGTTTCATGTGTTTGTCTGGTGCTGGTGGAGGCCGGGAGAGGGTGTCAGATCCCCTTGGACTGCAGTTATACCCAGTTGTGAGCATGTAGGAGCTGGGAATCAAACCAAGATAGGGTGGAGAAGCAAGCAGTGCTCTTAACTGCTGAGCCGCCTCATTAGCTCCCTACACACTGTCCTTAATGCCATCCATATAATGTAACATCTAACATGGTCCTACGAGGGAATAGTATTATCCACATTTACAGATAAGGAAAGCCAGGAACCAACAGTGTAACTAAGATCAAGATCATACAGCTGAGAAGTAATTGTTTGGGTAATTATGGTTCATAACAAAATTCCCCAAAGCCTCATGTCTTAAAACAATGATATTCTCCTGTGGATTCACTGGTGTTTTGGGGTTTCTGTTGTTGTGAAGAGGCACCATGATCTCAGCAACTCTTATTAAAGGAAAACATCTAACTGGGGTGGTCACTTACAGTTCAGAGGTTCAGTCCACTATCATCATGGTGGGACGTGGTGATGTGCAGACAGATTTGGTACTCGAGAGATATCCAGAGTCCTACATCTTGACTCACAGGTGACAGGAAGTGGTCTGAGACTCTGGGTGGTATCTTGAGCATATATGAGACCTCAAAACCCACCTCCATGTTGATACACTTCCTCAACAAGACCACACCTACTCCAACAAGTATCATTTGCTTTGGAGGTCATTTTCCTTCAAACCACCACAACTGGCCTCCGGTGGATGGTTCTTCTTTGATTCTCTCCTGCAGTTACTGTGATTGAGCAGGAAGCACTTAGTCTTCTGAAGGTCTGGGCCTCCAAGGTGACCTTTTCATTAATAGTCTGATAAGTCAGCTTTGAAGACAATCACTGAAGGCTGCATCCTGAACATCTTTCCACAGACATACTCACAGAAGGATGGTCCTAAGAAAGTCCCTGGAGTGTGTGTGTGTGTGTGTGTGTGTGTGTGTGTGTGTGTGTGTGTGTGTAGGCATGTGGATGCATATGTTTGTGGAAGTTGGGCCAACATTCAAGTGCCTTCCTCAATCACTCTTCACCTTTTCTGAGACAAGGTCTCTCACTGAGCCTGGAGCTCACTGACTTGGCTAGCCTGGCTGGCCATTGAGTTCCAAAGAGGCCTCACTCATGTCTCTACCAACCCTGTGATGGGATTCTACACAGGTGCCACTATACCTAGGACTGTTTATAACTTGAGTGATAAATATCTGGCCTCAGGTCCTCATGCTTACAGCTCAAGCACTTTACTAAATAAACCATCTCCTCTGACACCAAAATATACTTGCGTTTATTTATTTGGAGATAGGTCTTCTCATGTAGTCCAGGATGACTCCAAATTCACTATATAGCCGAGGTTATCCTTAATTTCACCATCCTATTGCCCAAGAATCCTAAATGGTGAGACTACAGGCATATGCCACCACCTCCTGGGCTCTAAAGTGAACATTTTTAAAAACCAAGGTGTGACTGGGGAGGTAGTCAGAAACTCTTGGGTCAATGGCCAGAATAGAGAAGAAAGAAAAGGGTAGGGTGGTGGGGGAAGGGAAGGGAAAGAAAAGGAAGGGATGGAGAGGAAAGAGAACAGAAAAGAAGGTGGGGGGAGGGGAAGGAGGGGGGAGGGGAGGGGAGAAAGCCAGGACTCCTCCCTCCCTAGGCCACACCCACAAGTCTTGTCTACTTCGTTCTCTTTGAAGGAAATGAAGACTTCCTGAGACCCCTCAAGACTCTACTGGGGGACACTGGGAAACCAGAAGGCATGTCAATTAGAGGCTCGTCTTAGGAGACTCCAAGTGCTTCTGGCTCTAAAAACTACACCGTAAGCACTAGGTCATGGTATGCCTTCATTGGGAATCCTTTAGCTAGTCTGTGTAACTAGAGGCCTGTTTGGTGATGGAATTCCAAAGGAGGATTCTCCATCTCTAAAGACAGAAATGTTTTTAATGTAGTCCTGGGGGGGCAGAACCCAGAGACCTGAAAGAGAAAGACACTTGCTCTTCCATTGACTGTCCTTCCCTTCAGCCCTAAGTTTCAATGACAATCCTTTCTCTGGTTCTAAACACTCCAGTTTCAAAGTCATGAGGAAACTTCAGTTGTTGCTGGGGTGGGAGCTGGCTGGGAAGGGAGAGTTGGAGGCAGTTTCTGTGGATGAAATCTTATGAAAGATTGTATTTTAAATGAAGAAAGGACACAGTGAGAAATTTCCAATGGGAATTTGCCATGCCCCAAGGGATTACCATACAGATTGAAACCAGTTGGCTTACAGGCAAGTTCTACACAAACACCACACTTTTACTCCTTATTACAGCCCTGGAGAAGTGGTTTTAAAAGATCAACACCACCTCTAGCTCTGTGCCAAGGGACCTCCCATCTAATACCCCACTTCAGTCCTCATATCAAGAGGGTGCCAGCTTCAGAAACTTCACCACATGCCTAGCAATACGTAAACAGGGACTAAAACTCACATCCATATGACTCTCTAATGCTTATTCGCCTAGGCTCCAAGGAATGCCACACAAGTAATTCCCTTTTAGATCCCAGTCCACCATGCCTCTCCCTGCTTCTCTCCAGAAGTGTGGTTTCTCAACCATTATCAGTTTCCGGATTCAGTTCAGCACCGATGGGCACATCATGAACAATGTTAGTGAATTAATGAATTATGGTTCTTCCAGAAGAGCTCAGTTGTAGCCCAGAGAGTTTAGCAAGTCTGTGTCTAGAAGTCAGGCTTGGCATCCCTTTCTGAGGGCACCTGACAGTAAAACTGCTCCAGGTTTCCCTGGGCCTTTCTTCTCAGTCTGGTCTAGTAATAAATAGTCTGTCCTTGATTAATGGGTCTTTCTGTCCCTTGACATTTCAGAAAACACTATTTGGTTCTGCTCAAGAGTGAGCATTTGAGGAGGGAGCCTAGGGTGTGGTGGAGGGAGAAAGAGGGGTGATATTTAGAGATAGGACTATGCTTTAGGAAGAAGCTTCAATTCTAACTCCACACTGCTCTAATTTTCTTCCTATCCAGAATGTTTATATTGGTTGTCCAAGACTTACCTCTCATGAGCTAACAAATAGCGTATTTGAAGAAAACACTTGTTCCCTCCTCCCAAGTATCTAGAGTAAGAAATTCAGAGATACCCACAGGTACAATTGCACTGAGGAGGTGTAAATGTGTGAGGGCAATAAATATTTGCCTAGGCTGTTCCTTGGGCTTAACCAGCAGTCCATACCATCCGAAAGAGCACACCCAATTCTAAGGATGAGGAAAGTGAAACTGTAAGCCTCTAACACGGCCTTCATCTTCAGCAAACGGAACCCAACAAAGGAACCCACTCTCTACCGCTGATAGCTTTTAAGGAATTTGCAAAATCAGTGTGAAATTCAAATTTGCCACTACATTCACACCATAATTCAAACTGCAGCTTAGCAAGGAATGTAAAAGTATATCTCAGTCCTTTTAATAACATATTTTAAAAAATTATCCTTGGGTATTTATCTTTATTGAAGGTCTTCTCCATTGTTATCAAAGACTCCATTTTCATGTTTCCCACTCTGTTCATTAAGAGCCTTTTAGAGGCATTGGATTAAAAACAGCAGTAAAAACATAGGCAGAAAAAGAAGTGTATTTATAAACCATCTGGTTTCCAATCAATAAAAACATACTTCCATCTGAAAGAGCGAAGGAAAACAAAATTGAAAGGGGCAATCTAAGCCCTCAAAAGCAAGCAGAAAACTAAACAAATTTAGAAAAAGTGGACTAGGGCCCCACTGGGAAAGTGTTACCCACTTGCTTATTTATCTAGGATTTATATTTGTCCTTCCCGAAAGGGACCGGAGGCAACAGGAAAGCTCTGTAACTCTAGTGTCTTAGTAACTGAACCCTTGCTGGAAGAATTTACCTACTGTAAGACTCATAAAGCTTCCAAATTAGAAATTATCAGTTTAAAATGCAAGATGAGCAAAGGCTGCATACCCTCAGCCCAGTCATATGGCGCACAAGCTTGAAGGCACAGACACTTTCTGGTGATCTCAGCCATCTGCACTTTCCTCTGGTGTAAATCATATTAACTTAGCATTGGGTAAAATTATTGTTCAGGAAGCTAAGTGGCTGTGCCTATAAGAAAAATGTACATACACATTCATTAAAAAATATGTAAGATTAGAACTTAAGTCTCCACATGATGTTAAATCCTATGTGCAGTCAAAAGCCAGGAAATCTGTGAGTAAGCCCCAAATTCCCTCCCTCTATCTACTCTGCTGAGGCCATTCCAGACAAATACTAGTTACAGCGATTTGGGAAGCCTTTCTTCATGCTTAAGTATAATTAACTGACTTAAATGCTAAGTTCCTGCCCAAATTAATTCTTTGTTTTCTCAAATTATATATCTACCACTGGTCTTCCTAGATCACCACTGCATATTTCAGACATACACAACTCCATGTCCATCACTGATTTTTTTTCCTCATTAACCATATAGAAGTTGTTGAGAAGAAACAAGCCCAATTCCTTTTTAACTTATAAATCCTCTAAGCAAAATGTGAATACCATTTAAATTTAACCAGGCTTCTGGGAGACAGATTCAGTACAATGACTTTAATATATATGAGTTATAAGATTACCCTCAAAGCAATGAATGGTACAGAAATACCTCTCTAGGACTCATTATCAGTCGTGTATGGAAATAACCAAGGCACGTGTAAAACTGACCTGTGAATCTAAAACCTTACAAAGCACCTTCAAATTTTCCATATGTAAAGCTACTTAAGAGGGAGCAGAAAAATGACAGGTGATAACCCTGTCACCAGTTCTTCAGATAACAGTTTCTATACCTGTGAAATGGGTATATTAATGCTTGTCTTACCCAGCTCAGAGAATTAAATGCAAATAAGAGGCTCAATACATGTGAAGACATGCTGAAAACATTATCATCTTAGTAGCACGCATTACAAAAGTATAGTAAATGTTAGCTGGTCAGGATAAAGTAGTTAGCTTATGAAAGGGCAGTATATATATTGGCTAGGCAGCTGAGGGTCCTTATGCTGAAGAATCATAAGTAAACTGCTCAAAGACATACTGGTTCCTCCCCAGCCCCCCCCCCCATCAGATTCATGCTGAAATTAAGATTTAAAACTTTACATAACTGGCTGATTTTAATGCTCTTTAAATATTTTTAATAAATGAGGCAATTGCAAATAATACAAACTTTGTGGTTTTAATGGTGATGTGTAACAACTGAGCTCCACACATGGACTTTTTTATTTTAAAACTGATGTGCAAATTGTGCTTAAAAACCTAAGAATAAAATCATTTTTGTGTGTCTCTGCAGACCCAACATTATCTCCTTTACACATTCAGATGCTCTGCTGGATTTTTTAAGTTCAGAAACTGATTTTAAACAATTCCTATACTTGCTCAAGATTTCCCAGAAGGCTCTGGCTTCAAGTTTCCTGTAACTTACAGTTTCTATAAGCAAAGATTCAGCAGTCGACTTTCTTACAAAAGAGTAAGTAAAATTGTTTCAAATCAAGTTGTGTCTTTAATTCTACTATGGGGGTTCTAAAGGGAGCAAGCAATAAGCCAAAGCATCAAGGAATCAGTGACTCCCCAAGTTTGTGCTGCATTTATCCAGAAACTATTAACAAGAGATAACGCTGCAACTGTGTCTGGTGGGTCTGGAGGGCTTTATCTCCCTAGCCAGACAACTTACATCCCTCTCCACATGCTCACAACACTTCTGACATCAGCTAGGCTCTCCTGGGGCTGGGGTGCTGTAAAGCCTTCTGGACACTGCTCTGATGAACCACCGAGTTCACTACATTGAGTCCTTGCTGTCAGGGGTTCATTGCTACCTTCCCACTTTCTCTGAGGATCTCAGATACACTCCCCCCCATCATCTCCTGCACATTGTTGCAAAAGAGTACTGTAGCCAAGTGTGGTGGTAGTGAGCCAAGGTCTGGAATTTCATCTCTTGCTGCAGGGCTTGGCACATGGCTTTTATTCTTCAGTCACTCAGAGTAACATCAGCCTCATCCCAATCTTTTATTTCAAACCTGCTTTACAAGAGTGATTTCCACTTTTCAGAGGACCTGAGCTGTTGAATCATGCTCAATTCTTGTCCCTTACTGCGGGGGGGGGGGGGGGGGGGGGGGAAGCAGAGGGACATGGCATCTAATGTCCATGTAGTTAACTTCCTGCAGAGTTAACGTCTTCCTTAGAGTTAACATCTACAGGAAGTTAAGAAACACTCATCCTCATCACCGGTTACATAATACCAAACTATTTCATAACTCTCACACCCTCCGGTTTGTCTAGCCATGCACTAAAAAAAAAAAAAAAAAAAAAAAAAAAATACTCAGCCAAGTTAATTACTAAAACCTAGTCAGCTAAGGCCGTCACAAGTTGATGGCCAATGATAGACTAAGTCAACAGCATTAAGTCATCAACTATGGAGGAGTTGATCAGCTTCCTCACTGACAGAGTAGAAGAAGCACAGCTACACAGTCTGGGGCAATTTCATTCTTCATATTAATTTACACATGTAAAATTAATCCCTAAGATTCTCCATAACTGTCCAAAGGAGCATTTTATAATGATGGAAATATTCATACACCAAACACACACACACACACACACACACACACACACACACACACACACACACACAATTAATTGGTTCTGCTCCTCTAGAGAACCCTGTCTAAGACAACTGGTTTTGGGAAAGTCTTTCTAGACTACCTTGGGTAAAGCCCCAGCAGAGGTCACTCCTGTCAAAGACAGGAGCCACAAAGGGAACAAGCTGGCGCATGGGCAGCGGGTGTCACTACACACCTGGCTGCATGTACATCTGCCTGTGAAACACCTGGAGGCAGACAATGCCACATTTCTTCATCTTTGTTGTTACTCCCTACTAACTCCACCCTTTCCTGGATACTTAACAGCATCCCAATATCCACCCTACTCTACCCCCTGCTACTCCACCCCACCCCCTGCTACGCCAACACACACACCTTTTTAAGTCCAGGACTCACTACTCAGGCTTTCAGGTTGACTTCAAATTTCAGTTTTCTCTCCTCTCTCCAGACTGTTCTTTTGTTCATCCTGTCCCAGCCACACTGACATCCCCAGTTAAAACTCTTCACTTTCACCCCTTAAAATTCTCACCCACCCCACCCCTGACCCCTAGGCCTTTTTATTTATTGACTTTGGCAACTTCATACCCTCTGAGGCAAAGCCCTCCCTGATCATCTTTCCAGGACACTTCCCTCCCTCATTAAAGTCTGATGTCATGGCAACATGACTGGTACATCCCCCAGATACACAACCCACCATGAATTTTGACTTGTTAGGCACATGATTACCTCTTGGATCATCGAACTCAAAACCACTGAGTCATAATTAAAACACAGCTATAATATAAAACTATATTTTACATCTGTTTCCCAGCCTAATTTCACATTTATCAATATCAATATTTCAAAGCTGTTTCTGGGGCTTCTCCTTCCCCAGCTCCGGGTGCTGTAACAACACCATGATGTCTATAGCCATTCTCTGAAATTTTACAAGAGAGCAGCAATGCACAACGAAAGCCAAAGTTTATATTGTGGAGAGTCCTCCTCCCAAACCCACCTGCCAATATCACTGCACAACAAGTAACATCGGGCTCATCAAGTTTATGTCTCTATCTAACTTAGCTAGGCCTCAGCTTTCTCATCTATAAAGTTGGGGAAATAGTGAATAGAATGATTCTGTGGATTCAGTGAGATTCTTGTTGATTACTTGGCACATTTAAGAAACTTAAAATGTGATCCAGGGTTGGGTTTGTATTTTAGTGGTAGAGTACTTGTCAAGCATGTATGAGGCTCTGGTGCACCCTACGGCAACATAAAACACATAGACAACAAACCATAACTGGCCGGTGTCACATCCTGACTAGACGGACTTTTTTGATGACTGAATAACTTCCCAGGAATAACAACAAAATGAAGTTAGCAGCAAAAGTTCCATCAGCAGTGACTGGGAACATGACTCGGCCAGCTAATCTAAATCCACTCTTATTTACATTAGTTGTATACATCTGGTTTCTTGCCTTGACTCTGGCTAATATAGCCAGCACTGACCACCATGGGCATTTTATTAAGCCTCCTTAGCATCCTCCGTTCTTACTGTCTTTAGTGGTAGTTCCTAAGAAGGGACAACAGATTGTAGCAAGGGTGGTATCTGTTGTTCTTTTTCTCTTGAGTATAAAGTAGCCAAAACTACTTTGATCTTTTTATTTCCCATGAGGGATTTATGCAGACATGACCAGCATCTGACTTTCAAAGGTCCTCACAACAGACCTCTGACTGGAAACAGCCTTAATCATGAATCCATAAAAACTCAACTAACTCAGGTCAAGTTTTCAGAAACATCTGCTTGAAGGGTTTCTTCCTTCAGCCATCATCTCAGCCCTTCCTAATCGCTACTGCAGGACACCACCCGCTCTCTTAATAAAAACGTCCCAGACAAACATTTTCAGGCATCTGCCACTAACCCAAACCCGGACACCAGGAGGGAATGGCATCAGTGTGCATTCTTTCCAGTACCCACGTCCAGAAGAACACCTTTAAAATAAATGCTTACTGTGATTTTCCAAGTACATTTGCTATTTGGAGGGTACATTCCAGGAAAACCTTCACTGCCAATAAATCCAGACTCTCCGGTAAGAATACCGCCACATGTGAAAACAGGTCTGGGGAAATAAAAAGGAGAGAACACTTAAATTGAAACAGGCTAGCAATCTAATGTAAATTTCAAAAAGGTGTACATGTTGATATGAAGGAGTTAGGATTGCTTAGTAAGATCTTGCAGTAGATAAGAAAATCTGAAAGCTTGCCAGCTCTTAGAATATTTAAATCATAGACCGATAACTTGCCCAAATTTATCATTAACTTAATACATTAATTAATAATAGTATATGTGTATATATAGTAAAATATTCACCATGCTGCATAAAAATTGAGTAATTTAACTGGGGAGAGTGGGAGAAGTGGTGAGGGCCACTCTGGGAGAGCCGCATGGTTTAAAAGCCATGGTGAATACAAAGTTTGTAAATTCCCAGATTAGTTTTCTCCTGTTTTCGGAAAACTTGGGTTTCTCAGTGCGCCCCTCCCGCGGGAGGGGCTCAGGGAAAAGAGGAGACAGAGGCAGCTGGACACGGTGATGGGGAGTTAGGCATCCCGTAGGTGCTTCTGCCCTGGCACTTTGTGTTAGAAGAGCGGCTCACTGGGTTCGCCTAAGTGACCAGGGCTGGGGAGAAAAGAGCTGGGAAGAGGAGGGAGCACACGGGAGCGCTGGTGCGCCCTGCACCAACACCCAGGCGCGGGGAGGCGAGGCAAGGGAGAGCGAGCCGCGCCACGTGGTGGCCCCGGGGGCCGCGCAAGCGTTCGGGGGAGCGGGACAGCGGGCGGTGGCGAGGTGCGGGATCAGGGGTGCGGGGAAGGGCCGGGAGGGCGTTACCTCTCTGGAGTCTGCGGCCGGGCCAGCTGCGCGGCGGCCAGCAGCAGGCAGAGCGGGATGCAGGCGCCCGCGCCCCCCATGGCCGGCGGCTCACTGCGGCATCCCGCTCGGCGCCCGCAGCCAGGTACCGAGTGCGCCGCGGCCGGCGGGAGGGCCGCTTTTGAAGGCGATCGCGGCCGACTCCACGCCTGATTTCCCCGGGGGACGCGCCCTGGCAGCCGCGGGCGGAGGCTGAATGTCCCGTTTGTTCTCGGGCGGGAGGGGCCGTGGCCTGTCCCCCGGAGCGGCCGCGGGGGAAGGGAGCCCCGCCAGCAGTACCCAGGGCCAGCCTTGACTCTCGAGGGGTGGAGGTGGGGGGTTGCCCCCAGCTTGCTTTTAAGTAAAACGCAGCGGACTTGCTGGGGACCTCCCCCCCCCTCCTTTGTCTCCTTGGAACCGCAGCCCCCAGGGGTAAGTAAAGAGATCCTTCCGAAGTGGACCTCCACCCCCATGCTTGTTTTAAATGCAGACGCGCTAGAGCCTGTGTTCACAGGAGTCTAACAATGGCTAGAGACATAGATTTGTGGGCAGATTTCAACGTGCGTTTCCAAGCGAGCGATTTGTGAGTGAATTGTCATTAAATGTCAGATCCTCTCATCTCACCACCCACGTTAGGTTCAGAACAGGGTGTTTCTCTGTGGGCACCTCCGTTATTTGAAGAGTTACCCCCAACGGCTGGAAAAGGAAACTTTATTGATGAGTTAAATGATTTACACACTCTGGCCGAGAACACTTCTAGCCTTGTGGCATCGAGGCTTTATTTAATGACAGAAAAAAAAAAAAAAATCCTATCTTAATCGTGGCACGTCACCAGAGAGTCCTAAAAGGCTAACAGGAGCAGAATGGAATCAACTTTGATGGAGATACAACTCTGAAGCTTTGTCAGTGTTGTTCCTTTTGAATTATTTTCACCTCTGTAAGAAAAAAACAAATCAAGGCTGTACTTATCAAGACTCCAGCTCTGAGGCGAAAGGAACAGCTCAGAGGTTAGGAGTGCTTTCTGTTCTTTCAGAGGACTCAAGTTCGGTTCCCAGCATTCATGTTCCCTTGCTCACAACTACCTATAACCAGCTTCCTGGGATTGGATACCCTCTTCTGACCTCTGTGGGCTCTCTCTCTCTCTCTCTCTCTCTCTCTCTCTCTCTCTCTCTCTCACACACACACACACACACACACACACACACACACACACACACACACACATTTTTAAATGGTTTAATTCCTAATAAGGAGTTTATAATGTTAAGAACTTAACACTCTGGCAAGCAAATAACTGATTATAGGCAATAGTCTAAAATTTGAAAGCCTTCTTCAGAGTTTAGGTTGCGTTAGCATCTTAAATAATTTTTAAATAACTACTGTACATGTATGGGGGTTTTGTCTGCTTGTATATCTGCGCATCATTTGTGTACAATGTTCAGAGAAGCTAGAAAAGGCCATCAAGTCCCCTGGAACTGGAGTTATAGCCAGCTGCAATCTACCACGTGGGTGCTGGGAACTGAACCCTGGTCCTCTGGAAGAGTTGCTGAAACTCTTAACAGATGAACCATCTCTGTAGCCCCACCCCCAGCCCCGCCTTAGCGTTGTTTTTCAAAAAGCAAGGTCAAAAAACTTCACCAGGAATTACAACTTTAAAAAAATTCCCTAAATGTACCACACCCTGTATGACATTTCTGTAAAAGGGAATTACAGAATTTGGCAGCTTACATTATATTCTGAAACTTACACCCTCAACTTGGTAAAAAAAACTTCTTTAAAAGAGCCAAAAGGAAAATAAGTTGTTTATTTTATACACATTCCCAGAATAAATTATCAGAAAACTCAAGTCTTTGTAGAAGATAGTTTATTACAAAGTCACAGTTTGGAGTTCTAAAGTGAAAATATTGCTCAATTCATTTTCTAGTAATGCTTTGGAGTTTTCCTGCATGAGACTATTTCATTTGTAGGATCTTAAAAAATAAAATAAATCAGTATTAGCCAGGCATAAATAGAAAACTGCTTGACCATGAATATGCAGAATTATTTTCTTTTCTTAATTTGTAGGCTAATGGTGTTGTTTGTACCTCACTAAAAAGTAAAAGATTTTTAGTTGTTCTGTTGTTGTTGACACTCATAAAAAAAGATCTTAACGTATGATTTAAAAAGTTTATTAAGAACCATGTTATTTGCTCTTAAAAACACATATTTGATCTGGAACTACAGCTCTAACCAAAATTATAAACCTTGAATGTCCTGAGATGTTTAATGTGTTAATTTGAGACAGACTCAAGGGACCTCTGAAGATGTGTGCACACTTCACATGTATGAGATCAGTTTCCGGTGCTTCAGGGTGCAGAAATGAGGTGAGAAGGTACAGAAGCAGGGGAGAGCTATTGAGAGGCAACAGTCCTGTTGGTAGATCACCTGAGGGACAGCAGAGAGAGGGACATGGGTCCTCCTCTCCCAGGTATGGGATTCCCTTTCTGATGTTGCCTGGTTGCACAAAGAATCTAAGTCATGGGAATATGCACAAAATCACCAGAGAACTGACCACTTGGAAAATTAGCGCCCACTGTGCTGAGTATTGGCATCTCGTGTTTGCTACTTCATTCTGGTTGATTAGACATCTAAAAATGCCCCATAAATTCTAGCACAATTGCTTACAGGTCAGTATTAGCCTTATAAAAGATCCAGAATTACACACACACACATACACACACATATGGATGCAAAGCTACCGCAAAATGAGACAATAATGAACTTATAAGATGAATGACCTTAGATGGGCTACTTCTGTGGACAATTGAGAAAAACTAAAGAAAGTTGCTGATGAAAAGTCTCCACAATGACTTTTGTGTCCCCTCCTCTCCCTTTGGATTGGACTCGGAACCTCAACACAAGCCTGTATTCCACTCTTGAGGGCCATGCCAACCTCATGAGAACGTTTTTCAACACCGAAGTATTAACAGAAAGCTTGTGAAACAAATGAACCCTACAGTCATTTTCCAAAAGTGATATTGTGAGTGTTACACTCCATGAACCAACAAACACCCCTGAGACCATCAAGTTACAAAGAGAAAAGGGTTAGTCTTACCTTTTTAGAGGTTTTGTTCAGCTGTGTTGCTTCTAATCTCTGGCAGTTTATCACAACAGAAACCCGAGGGGGGAGTCGAACTGTTTACCTTGTAGGCCAGTCATTCTCAGCCCTTTAATACAGTTCCTCATGGTGGTGATTCCTATCATAAAAAAATTTTCACAGCTATTTCATAGCTGTAATTTTTCTACTGATATAATCATAATGTTGATTCATATGATGTGCAGGACGGTCTTAGGTGACCTCTGTGACAGGGCCCTTTGACCTCTAAAGGGACTGCAACCCACAGGTTGAGGACCACTGTTGTACAGAAGGGACCAGGATCCACGCACCTGTTTTGAGAAGGGTATGCCTTCAGTTACTGCCCCCAGAACCCTACCTCCTGAAGGCTCTACCATTCATGGCAGCACTGTGGGCTGAGGACCTTGACACACGGCCCGTGGGGACAACTCTAGATACAAACAGTAGCAGTAAGAGTCAAAAGTATAAAGAAGATCTGTGGTTTGTTACGTGGTTCCATCAGGAAAATAACATTTGACAAGTTTACATTGGGGCTGGGAAGTTGACTGAGTAGGCAAAATGAGTACCTGCTTTCAGATCCCCAGCACCCACATTAAGGCTGAGAGAGCACAGACAGGCTGTCCCTCGCCTGCCATTCTGCCTGAAATGGTGGACTCCAGGCTCAGTGAGAGACTCTTTCTCAAAAGACAAGGAAGCATGCTATTGAGGAAGCCATCCTGTTGTTAACTTCTGGCCATACATACACACACACACACACATATGCAAATAACATATAACATACACACACACCCCAAAAAGTTTATAGTGATTCTGTCTTTGTTCGTTTTGAGAATTAACACTAGTTTCAAATATAATGGACATTTGTGAATCCAAACAAAATTAGTTTTCTAATTCTCAGCTTTTTCATATTTTAAGATAAAACCCACAATAATGTTTCAATATATGCCATAAATATTGGTAGTTTATTTTAAGAAAATAAGTGGACTTTTACAGCACGATTAATCCCAGGTATGGTATCAGTAATTTCTATCATTTTTTTCTTTTATCTTAAGACAAGATTCTAGGCTAGCCTAGAATTCACTGTGTACATAGGCTGACCTTGAGCTACAACAGTCCTCACACATATCATAAGGAACTGTTTTTATTGATGACTGATGTGGAAGGGCCCAGCCCACTGTGGGCAGCATCCTTGGTGGGATTGTCTAAGAAGCTGGCTGAGCAGAAACTATGGGACAGACTGATAAACAGTGTTCCTGCCCTGCCTCTGTTTCACCCTCTGCCTCCAGGTTCATGCCTTGGCTTCTTGACTGACTTCCTTCAAAGATGAACTGTTAACTGGAAGTGTAACCAGATAGACCTTTTCTAATCTGATTTCATCATGGTGTTTATCACAGCAACAGGAAGCAAACCAGGATACCTGCTGCCTTAGTTAGGGTTTCTGTTGCTGTGAAGAGACAGCATTGTAGTAGTAAGGTTTTCTGGCCCCGGGTGGCCAGAGGTCCAGACCCACAGACCTGCCACCCCAGACCCCTTAGCCGCCCACAGCTGCTCAGGCCCCCAGAAATGATCCAGACATTTATATTAACTTCATGCTGCTTGGCCTATGGCTCAGGCACATTGTTAGCTTGCTCTTACATCTTAACTGAACCCATCCTCATTAATCTGTCTGCCACGTGGCCTGTGGCTCACCTGTGTTCCTTACATGCTTCTTCTTTGGCAGCTGGCTCCATCTGATCTGACTTTGCCCTGTTTCTCCTACTGATTTCTCCTCCTACTTTTTCTATGGTGCCTGTCATGGGCCAAAACAGCTCCTTTACTTAAAGATTGATATTCACAGCATACAGAAAGACATTCCCACATCACAGCATGACCATAGTAACTCTTATAAAAGAAAACATTTAATTGGAGTGGCTTATATTTCAGAGGTTCAGTCCATTATCATCATGGTGGGACATGGTAATGTGCAGGTAGACATGGTGCTGGAGAAGTAGCTAAGAGTTCTACATCTTGTGCAGGCAACAGGAAGTGGTCTGAGACACTGGGCATAGCTTGAGCATATATGAGACCTCAAAGCCCACCTCCATAGTGACTCATTTCTTCCAACAAGGCCTTACCTACTGGTATCTTGAAAAGTGCCTTGAAATCAACCCAGCTGGAGCTTTGGATCAAGCTGAGAAGGAGGCCATGAGAGTTTCTGGACTCTCCCCTCTTACTGTTTCAAGCTGTACCTGGAAGAGGTCAGGTGGGCTCTCTGTTCCAACTGGTCTGATTTATAAGTGTTATAAGAAATAAAACAGGCCTGGAAAGCTATTAGTGTGAATATTTTCTTTGTACAGCCTAAGTTAATGATAATACAGCATTCTTGATGCTTCCAGAATATTTTTAATTCTTTAGAGCTATGGAAGTAAGAATTCCTTATGTTCTTTTTGGGAAAATATGATATTGTAGCATTTTTAACACTAATACCACAGTGCTCCAAATGTCTTTCTTGGATTCAGCTTTTTATCTCTCCATTTAGCTTCTGCCATTATTATTGTTAATATTATTATGATGCCTGTGTCCACTAGTCAAGTGCTCTACATTAAGCAGCATGATCAGCCCCTGAACTCATCAAGTTTACAATCAAAAGTTCACTTTAAAATGTGTTACTAGCCAGGAGTAATGGCGCATGCCTTTCATTTAGAGGCAGAGAGACAAGCAGATACTTGTTAGTTCAAGGCTAGCCTGGTCTACACAAAGAGATCTAGGGCAGCTAGGGAGAGAAAGAGAGATAGAGATAGAGAGAGACTCTGTCTCAAAAGATATATATTTATGACTATACATTAGAAAGAAAAGTAAACTTTCCTTCTCTCCCATTACTCCTACCAAATGCTGGTGTTACAGAGGAATTGAATCTGTTATAGCTTCTCAGACACAAACATGGTCAGCAAGCATTTAGAGATGTAGAGAAAAGACTCATAGCTTATTCCCTAGAATAATGGCCAGAATTTCACCTGGTAAGTGGCCCTTTGAGAGATCTACTGGCTTCACTGCTATGGAGACTGAGCACTAAATGCAGTCACTTGAGCTTACCCTCTACAGAATGAAGGCTCAGCCCAGGATCCAAGGACTCTAAGTGCATAGGATGGGTACCGTCTATGCATCTCAGCTCCAAGGAAGGTGGAAACTCATGGGGAATGAGGGTCACGCACTGTTGAAATCCTACCCTTTTCAAAAGCCAATGGGCAGGCAGGAGAATAATTAAAATACATGCTAGGGATCTGCATAGCTCCGTGACTCATCTTCTTCACCGAGGAAAGCCCTGAAGGGGTGTCTGTATTTCCAAGGTAACATGTTTGAAATTGGTGCAGCTGTATTCACCTGCACAGGTGAGGCTGGGTCAGCCGAGCGAAGCTAGACAAGGTGGATTCAAAGGAGTGAGCTGTTGGCTGCTTTCCAGTGGAGGTCCTCCATGACAATAGCCGTTGTCATGGTCACGATCAGCATCAAGCAATTATCTCTACCTTCTGCTTCGCGCTATAACAGGAACTGGGCTGAGTTCTGCACAATAACATTTCGCTTGCTTTTCTTTCCATTTTTATGTTTAATTTCCCTTTTTCTTTTGTTGAAAATAGATTTTCTCATACAATATGTCCTGATTTTCTCATACAGTATTTCCCCTCCCTCTACTCCTCCCAGTTCGCCACTTCCTCCCTGTCCCCTCTGGATCCATTCTTCCTTCATCTCTCATTAGAAAAGAACAGGCTTCTAAGAGATAACAACGGAGCAAGACAAAATAAAGTATAATAGGATGAACTTGCTTCCATTTCAAGTCAGAGAGATAAGAAGGTTTGCTGTCCTTTCACAGGCAGTTCGCCATTAATTTGCATAAATGTAAAGCTGGGATTTGAACCCAGGCTGACAGAAAAGTAAAGCATGTAATCAGTACTGTAAGATGAGCTATCATGACCTCTGTCAGGATGCAAAGTGCTTAGGGCACAGGGAGACAGTGTGTAAATGGACTGGCAGATGCTGTTTGCCTTCCCAGAATCTCTTTCACAAGAAACTACCCCTGCTTGAGCTTTGTGGTTCCATGAACACTAAGCCCATTCACTTCTCCAGCACCCAAGTAGGGCATGTGACCAAGGACTGAATGAGTGTGCTCACTCAAGGTTTTTAATTATCTATTTTTGCCTCCTCTTTAATCCCCTGGAAGTAGTGTGTAAGCAAACATTTCCAGGACCAAACCTGAGGTCAGTGTTTCATAACAACAGACCACATAAGCCTTCTTTATGGAGCTGGAGTTCCAAGAATTACAGAGACTACTGAAAACTTACCATGTAGTGTAGTTCGAGGTTTCTGGCTCGGACTTTCCGGCCTAACCTCAAGGTTTAGGACCACAGACCCGTGGACCCACAGACCTGCAGACCCGCAGTCCCACGGTCCCACAGAGACACACAGAGGCTTACTATAGTTTTAGGCTGATCAGCCTCAGGCCCAGGCATATCACTTGCTAGCTCTCTACCCTTCATCTAACCCATGTCTCTTGTTCAGCCATGCAGCTCGGTACCTTTCTTTAGAGCAGCATAGTTGTCCTCTGCATCCTGCAGCTTCTCTCTGGTGCTCTCTGTCTGGCATTCAGTTCTCAGAGATTTTCTTAGTCTGGTAGCCCCGCCTACACTTCCTGCCTGCCTTTGGCCAATCAGCTCTTTTTATTAAACCAGTGGGTGGGACAATTATTTACCATGAAACAATACAATACCCCTACATATCCCCTTTTCTCTTTAAACAAAAAGAACTCCAATTCTAAAATTCTTTTCCCCCTTATCTGTAACAACCTATAAACAACACTGTAAATAAACACAAACATCCATAATCCATGTTTTGGGAATGTGGGCATCATTCTCTAGGCTACTTCCTGCTGAATGGGGACGCTGACAATCTCATGGGAATCCAAAGAAAATGTAGGATTATGGACAAGTCTTTAGTGGAGTAGTCTCTAAGGCTGGGTCATCTCAGCCGGTCTCCTTGAAATTGTTCTGGATACAGAGCTCTGGAACTTCAACAGAGGTTCTCTGAAATGCTGAATCATTTAGTCCATCCATTTCCATTGGAGATTCAGGGGGTCTTCCTCTATCAAACTTTATGTTCTTTATCCAGGAAAAAATCCACAGTCTTTCATTTTCTGTGAAAATAAAAGGAAAACCTCTTCTCCAAAGTAGCGTATCTTTGCATTTCAATTTTAAAGTAAACTCATTTACAAAATATATAGGTTGAATTACTCCAACAACATTTATAATCAACTGTCTTTTAGCAGCTTTTACTAAGTCATTTTCAGTCAAGAAGCTTAAAGATAAGACAGTAATATACAGTATCCAGACAATGTTTGTATTTTCCATCTTTACTTGGCTTTTGTTTATTTATTTATTTATTTATTTATTTATTTATTTATTTATTTATTTATTTATTTATTTATTTGTTTGTTTGTTTATTTATTCTATTTCTTTAAGGGCTTTCTCTACCTCTTTTTTCTTTCTTTATGCCTATATATATATTTTCAAAACACTCTTTACCACTTAGACTTTTTTTTTTAAAAAAAAAAAAAACTGTCTTTACTATATATTTATTTCTTAACTTTTTCTGTCTCTGACCACACCTTTGCTTGTCTAGGGTGATTGACTCCACCCAGATGCTTCTTTTTCTTCTGTTTCTGAACACACCTTTAATCTGCCAGGATTAAAGGCTGGTATGATGGGTGGATGGCTCCACCCAGCTCCTACTTTAATTTTATAGAATTTATCTTTTCAACCCAGGTACTCTGGGGAATTTTAGGGTTCATATAATTATCAAGTAAAGTTTTGCCATCTGCTACTCATTAACTCTATTTAAGTGTTAGGTAGCAGGGCCTCTTTAAAAACTCACAAGTGTTTTGCTTCTAATGCTGAATCAGGAAGCTTCTCTTAAAACCAAGCCACAGTTTGCCTCCGGCAAACAGAGCTGATCCAAGAAAACACTGCCACTAGAAAGCCATCTTTGATTCTGTTCCCTTTTTCTCCTTATGAACAGAAACCTTAAATAAATCATTTACAACCTTTTGCTTACATCTAGGCTCCCGTGAGACTTCAGGAATGAGCCATTTTACACCTTAAGCTGCACTCCAAAAGCCTGCCACTGTAGCTCAAGCCGACAGGCCTCACCAGGGTGTCTCTGTACCACTGCTCTTGTGGGAGATACAATTCAGAGGCTGCTTTTGGCTCTAGACCATTTTTAAGTTTTCTATGACTTTATGTGGGCATATTTGCCCCACGTTGGGCGCCATCTGTAGTTCGAGGTTTCTGGCTCGGACTTTCCGGCCTAACCTCAAGGTTTAGGACCACAGACCCGTGGACCCACAGACCTGCAGACCCGCAGTCCCACAGAGACACACAGAGGATTACTATAGTTTTAGGCTGATCAGCCTCAGGCCCAGGCATATCACTTGCTAGCTCTCTACCCTTCATCTAACCCATTTCTCTTGTTCAGCCATGCAGCTTGGTACCTTTCTTTAGAGTAGCATAGTTGTCCTCTGCATCCTGCAGCTTCTCTCTGGTGCTCTCTGTCTGGCATTCAGTTCTCAGAGATTTTCTTAGTCTGGTAGCCCCGCCTACACTTCCTGCCTGCCTTTGGCCAATCAGCTCTTTTTATTAAACCAGTGGGTGGGACAATTATTTACCATGAAACAATACAATATCCCTACAATGTAGTACTGAGAAGTCATAAATGGAAGATAAAGGAATAATCAAAGCATTAATCAATTATCTATGCTAGCCAGCTACGGTTGCCCATGCCTGTAATCCCAGCATTCAGGAGGCAGAGACTAGATCATGGGTTCAAGGCTAGTTTGGGCTCCATCAAACCTAGAGATGTAGCTCAGTGGTATAATGCTTGCATGTGCAAAGCCCTAGCTTTGCAAATAATAGCAACAATAATAAAAAAGGTAGTTATGTGAACCATATGAGGAGTATGAAGTATAGAAAACAATACCACCAAATCAAACCAAAATACCTTGGAATTGTCTGTGTTGACTTGTAGAGACAGACTTTGGCCTGTAAGAGGGATTAGTAGCGGGTGCCTGTAACACAGATCTTATTGTACATGTGTACTCACCACATGGGAATAGTCTCATCCTATAAATGGACACAGACTCAGTGAGTACATTTTGTAGCTGACTAGCTTGGCTGTCTCACTGGGCTCAATATTACTCATGACCTTGACTCATAGCAAGCTAGCTTTTGTCTGCAAGAAAGGCAGTGCAATAGGGCTATGTAAGGTAAGGACAGGGATAGCAAAGACTCAGAATGACAGGAGCCATTAGCCAGGGTTCTCTCTTCTTCATGTTCCTCTCCATTCACTGATTCTACAGGGTTGGGACAGAGTTTGGTGTAAATACCTGAATCCTGACCACACCAAGGAATAAAAACAGACTTTCCAGATATGTAGTTCCATTTTGTGTGTGTGTGTGTGTGTGTGTGTGTGTGTGTGTGTGTGTGTGTGTGTGTGTGTAGGGTGTCTTAGTAAAAATATTCTTCAGTATTACATTGTATATAATTGTCCTGCCTACTGGTTTAATAAAAATGCTGATTGGCCAAATGCAGACAGGAAGTGTGGGTGGGGCTACCAGACTAAGAAAACCTCTGGGAACAGGAAGAACAGAGCAGGGAGGCCACAGATACCAGAAAAGCAGATGCAGAGGGTACCTATGCTGCTCTGAGAAAAATGTACTGAGCCGCATGGTTGAACAGGATAAGAATCATGGGTTAGATTAAGAGCAAGAGCTAGCAAGTTATATGCCCGGGCCCCAGGTCAATCAGCATAAATTAATGTAAGCATCTGTGTGTTTCAGTAGGACTATGGGACTGTGGGTCTGTGGGTCTGTGGGTCTGAGCCATGAGGCTAGGCCGGAAAGTCCAGGCCAGAAACCTAATACATCAACAAAGGAAATAACTTCTGTCTTAGTTAGGTTTCTATTGCTGTGAAGAGACACCATGACCATGGCCACTCTCATAAAGGAAAACATTTAATTGAGGTGGCAGCTTACAGTTTTAGAGGTGTAGTCCATTGTCATCATGGGGCATGGTGTCTGGGAGTATGATTGCATCCAGGCAGACATGGTGCTGGAGCTGAGAATCCTACATCTTGATCGACAGGAAACAGGAAGTGGTCTGTCTCACTGGATGTGGCTTGAGCATATGAGACCTCAAATCCCACCTCCAAAGTGACACACTTCCTCCAATAAGAGTACACCTACTCCAACAAGGCCACACCTCCTCCAACAAGGCCACGCCTCCTCCAACAAGGCCACACCTCCTAATAGGCCCACTCCTTTCAGGGGCCATTTTCTTTCAAACCACCACATCTGCTCATTATGTAAAATCTAGAAATTAAAAAAAAAAGAAGAAACAAGAAAAAAAAAACACCCCAAGACATCCAGAGATGATACTGGGACCACATTGGCCCTATTTTCTTGCCCCTCCTTTAAACTGCTATTTGGAGAACATCATTGTCATCAAAGACACAATTAGACAATCTGGCCAATTCACCTGACTATTCATTTGCAGCTCAAGGAAAAGTGTGGCATTCGTTGCTCACTGAACACGTGGAGTGAAAGAGTCTGGATTTTTCATTTGAGCATGGATTGTTATTACCTTGCAAGATTGCTTTAGAACTATCATTTATGTAAACGTAGACTTACAAAAAAGGAATTATCCAAAATAAATGCCATCTGAAAACTAAAGAACTGGAGCTATGATACCAAGTAATTAAAGGATACCCTGTAACTTAGGACGTGAGAGAAAAGTCTTACCGCAATCGCAAATATGTGTACTTATATATTCACATGGAAAACTATGCTTATGAACATAGTCACAAATCCACACTATCAATAAGACAGGCTTAAAGCTTATGTCTACTCCTTTGATCTCAGAATTCTGAAAATATTTATATCCCTATAAAAGCTGGTGAAATAATCGCTATGAAAATGTCATGTTTCCCAAGAAAGGAGAACTGTGAACGCACAGTTTTGCTATGGTAATTGCACAGGAAGATACACGTGAGGAAAGACTCATTCTCAACACAGAAACATCTTAAGCAATGTCAACAGACTTGACCATTAGCATAAACTTATCCTGGGTATGACATGGCTGTTCATTTTAAACTCCAGTGCGTGTCCTACCTGTTTGAACTTAATCAGAACATACTTCTTCCTTGACTCATTTCCCCCCCCCCCCCTCAGGATATCAGGATCGATGCTTCTTAGCTGGGGGATGCTAACAGCGGCATCCTGACCCACTGCTCATGGCTAACAGCGCACATGGGAAGTGCCCACGGCAGACACACCACCTCTGTGCCTGGAGTTGCAGCTGGCTCTGTTTCCTTACTTGGCAATGTTTCCATGGTAGTGTCTAGACACTTTGTTGTTGCTGCTGCTATTGCTGGTTCATTCCCCTTTTGTTTTGTGTTATATTTAGGTCTTATCTGTAAGTATTGAATATTTTGCAAAATATATTCGGCACGTAAGTATATATTTTGTGTATTATTTGCTGAATGTTGTCATTTATGCATATGCGGATATAGATGGAGGGATGAATGTGACTATGCACATGTGTGTCTCCCAGACAGTGCTAGAAACACACACATTGGGACGTCCCTTTTCTAAATTCCAAACCGAGACTGCTCAGCTGCCTGCACATTTACTCTTGGAATTGTTCTTTTGACATCCGCTAACGTTTAATTAGATTTCAGTCTAGGCTGATGCAGACCTTCTCTCTTCATTCCTGCTCTCCTTCCCTCCCTCCCTCCCTCCCTCCCTCCCTCCCTCCCTCCCTCCCTCCCTCCCTTCTGTTTTTCCTGTTATTAGGAACCTGTTCAATGTCAAGTGCTACCACAGGCACAGAAGATACACGGCGCACAATAGAACAAGCCTGGTTCCTGTACTCCTTCTTGAGAACATCTGTGAAGTCTATTTTTTAGGACCTGAGGAGATGCTCAGTCAGTACCATGCTGACCTATCGAGCATGAGGACCTGAGTTCAATCCCCATCACCTATGTGAAAATCCAGACATAGTGTCGCACACAGGAAGGGCCCTGAACTCGACGGTTCGCCAGCTCAGTCTAATTGACACACTCCAGGTCAATGAGAAACCCTGTCTTGAAAAGAAGGAAAATGGCATTTGGGGGATGAAACCTGAGGTTGTCCTTCGGCCTCCCATCATCCTCATCTCCTACTTCTAAAGAGGGATTTATTTTTCAAATAGTCTCATTCATGTTGTAATGCATGGGTTTGACAGAATTAGACTTGCAAGATAAATGCCTCAGAGGGAGCCTGAGACTTACAAGCCATCTGACCTCAGACTGGGGTCTGGGAACAAAGGAGAGGAGAGTTCCAGACTCCACTGCAGCCCAAGAGAAGTTTGGTCACAGCAGTGAAGAACTTTAAGGTGACCTAGTGACAGGGATGCTGTGAATATGGTTGGTGGGGATAGAAAGCAGCCTGGGTGAGTGTAGTTAGCATACCTGAAGCTATAGATCCCAGTGCGTGGTGGGCAGGGTTGGTTCCCGCCCCTCCCCTGGGGTTGTGTCCTTTTGGAGTCTCAAATCTAGGAACAACCTTGGGTTACATTTTTTTTTTTAATTTTTAAAAAAGTAAGATATAAATGCCCCATCTTCCCTACATTATTACTAAAAACAAAAGAGTTGTAATAGAGGAAAAGAGAGGCTAGTTACTTTAGTGACAGTGCCAGGGACTCAGTGGCTTATAAACAGCAAACATTCAGGTTCTCATAGATCTAGGATCTGGGAAATTTGGATCAAGGGTCTCAGTAGTCTGTGGATGTTGATTTGCATGGGTGGTACTTTTACGCTGTGTCTTGGCTTGGCAGAGGGAGCAAAGCAACTGACCTGATTTTGTAAGATCAGGCTCTAATCCCAGAGCTCCATTACCCCATCACCCCAAAAAGGACCCTTCATAGCTGGAGGAGCAGTGGTGGAGCATGTCTTTAATCTCAGCACCTGGGACGCAGAGGCAAAGGCAGGTGTATCTCTGTGAGTTTGAGGCCAGCCTGGTCTACAGAATGAATTCCAGGACAAGCTCCAAAGCTACACAGATAAACACCGTCTCAACAAACAAATAAACAAACAAGTACCCATCCCCCAAGCCCAGAATTAAATTTTGAGGGGGATGCAAACACTGAGACCATAGGACCATGCAACAAAAATGAACTTGAAAACTATAAAGCCATGTGCATAGTTCCAGAGTAATTGTAACCCATCCACATGTGACTGAACCCAACCTTGGGTTACCCCCTTGTCAAATAATTCTAGCAAGTCTGAAAACATCTTGAATATCTCCACAAGCAGCATAGTAGACAAATAACTCCACTTCCAACATTATTACTGCCAAGAGAATTTGGAAATTTAAAAAATAAGCTATTTAAGGCAAAAGCCATCAACAAAGAAGGCAAACCATTAAGAATCCAAATAAATGGTGCTTGAAGATCTGGTGGTTGTTGGGGCAATGAAGCCTATAGCACTCCGATGCCCAGTGAAATTCTATGAGGCATAACAGGACAAAGAAGGCTGGGGTGGCCTAGCCTTGGCAAACATGGTCATGGAGAAGGGAGAAATCAGCGGCAGAGAAGAGGAGAGAAGGACCATGCCCTAGCCTATGGGAGCCTCTCAAGATGCCAGGTCTTCTCTGGCTTCCACCAGAAACTAAAGTAATCTTTACTCTTGTAAGAATGAAGAGGGAACCTTCTGGGGCTCTGCTTACGGGCACCATGGGCAGAAACAGGTGCTTGGGGAGCATCTGAGTGATGCTAGTCACTTGGAGCAGGCCGTGTTTAACTGCTTCAGAGTCCTGGCCACAGCAGATGTAGTGTTGACCCAGAGGTTGACTGTCAACTCTTTCTCAAAAGAACAGTTCCCAGACTGCCCATCTAGACTCTTAGCCTGAATCAGTCAGGCTAAATGTCTCTGGGTATTACTCAACTCTGGGGCTCCCAGGCTTGGGAACAGGAAACCCTGCACTGATTTTTACAGTAATTATTATCAAGTTCTGCTCTTGGATAGGAAGTTCAGTGGGCACATGGCCAAACCGAGTGTCTCAAGACCATCTTTGCAAATAGATCTGATTAAGTGTTGTATCTTGACATCCTCACCATGTTCATATTTTCTATTTCCCAAATCAGAACTCCAAGCCTTGGGCTAGTCATTAAAAATAACAAGAACATGATTTTATTACCTCTTCAATGAGACAATAAAACCATGGCTCCTGGTTCTATCTTAAGGCCAGAATAAAGATTAAGTGAAAAAAAATAACCTAAAATTAGACTATGTCAACTTACGTTCAACTCTATGCTGCTTGTCTGATAAAGTGCAGCCTGACAGGAAGATGCTGCAAACAGAAAAAGGCAGTAAGGAAAGCTAAAGCGAATCAGCTCTCATAACCTGAGGTGGAGCTTGGTCCCAATGATATACCTGGAACCTAGCCAGTCTCTCCCCTTTGTTTCTTTCCTGCTGGTCCACTTTCAAGTTGTTGCCCATCAGTTCACAAGAGGCTTGCAGCAGTAGCAGACTCCATGTCTATTAGATGAGAAACAGTTACTGGGAGACTGTGGTGATCTATTGTATAATTAATAAAATCAGCCTGGAATATCAGAGAACAGAATCACCCAAAGTCAAGCCGTAAAGGTTAGAGAGTGGTGACTCACACCTCTAAGCCCATCATATCTTTCTGGATTTCTGTGAGTTCAAGGCCTAACAGCCAAGCAGTAGTAGCTCACACCTTTAACCCTAGCTCGAGGATTATGATGCAGAGTTCAACTGGAAGTGAAAGAGCTGGGCGGGGAAAAATATAATATATAAGATAATATAAATTCATGCACTCTGTAGAAGTGACCAGCCAGGCTGAGGGTCTGTTTGGCCTGAGAAGTCAGCTGGGTGAGAACTGACTGTGGTCTGTTTCCTCTCTCTGATATTCCAGCTTTTCCCCAATATCTGGCTCTGGGTTTTCATTATCTGCTGACTAGAATTTGTGCATTAGGAGACTACCACAAACTAGCAGCAGGTGGTATCAGAGAGCCTCGAAGCCCCCTACCCCAAGACTTCTGGAGTGCTGGACCTAATTGAGTATGCAAGAAGACATCACTGGTAGAATGAGTCTGTGGCCACAGTTTGGGACAGAAGCCAGAAAAACACTCAGTAGCTCCCAGGTTGTAATGGGTGGCTTACCTGTCTGGTGTGCAAGAATTTAATGCCAAACGGATGGAAAACATGTAGCAACTGTAGTTGGTGACCTTCCTCTACAGATGGCCAGTTATGGCGGCTTTGTGCAAATCAATTAGAAGAGAGTTAAAAAAGATAAACAAAACCAAAAGACAGACTAAAAAACAAGAGAATAAAGCAACCTCCGAAGTCAACAATATAACTGTAGAAGCAGCAGAATTTATCAGTCCAAACGTGATGATATCCATCCACTCTGTGGGAGGCTTTAGCCAGGTCTCACATCTTAAGGACTCAAAGGCCCTGACTTAGTGAGTTCAACTGTAAGAACAGAAGTGGTAGCCATAGGGTGATCACCTCTCAATAACACATGTCATCAGAGTCCCCAGAGCAAGAAACAGCTATGACCTGGATAATAGCAAATGCCAACAGCTTAGTGTTTTGCCATCTGTGGCTTGGCAGCTGGTTTTGGCCAGAGGACAATCTATGTATGCGTGAACAGTACTCTTGAGCAAACTGTGGCTTTTGCAATTTTTAAAAAATTACATTTGTTTAGGAACTAGCCTATAGATATCACCATTGGCCATAGATACGGAAAGAGAAAAAAGCTATTGTGTGTACTGTCCAATGAAATATTCCCCTTTTTAATTTAAATAGTTGTATTTCATGCTTTGCTGTATGGTGAAAATAATTAAAACTGCTCTCATTGCTTCAGACACGTTTGACATAAACTGAAGAATTGTGGTGTCCTTTTGGGAGAGGCCTTAGAAACAATAGAATTATTAAGATATCAACCTCTTTCAATGAGCTGATGTTGAGGCTGTTTCTTCCTGCCTTTACCCTAAAGGAGCCTTTTGTATGACTATACTGCTATCTACAGTGATTTCTCTCTCTCTGATGTTTATGGTTTTAAACATATTTCCTCATATGTTCTCATTTTTCAGATTTGTTTTGTTATTTGTCCTGACAGCCTAGAAAGAACTGTTTGGGGAGTACGTTTTGGTTTTATTGACCAGTTTTATCCTCCCCATCGATAAGTTTATTAACCTCAAATGCATCTTGTTTTTTTATTTCTAAAAACTCCAATTCTTATTTTGGCCTCTTCTTCATCAAAAGGCATAAATTCACTTGAAAATAATTAAATGTATAACATGAACTACAGTCTGAAAATCTGTGATTTTCTGTGTAATCATTACATTACAGCTGAAACAGAACTAACTCCTCGACTGTGTGATGTGAGCTGAGGCTCTCGGGTGCTGGAAGCATTACTTTGCCTGAACCTCAGGCCAGTTTGCCTGTTTCTCTGGGTCAGCGTTGCACTTGCTCAGAGCCTATCTTGTCCCAGAGGTTTTGGTATTTCCCTTGCCTGAGAGTTCTAGGTTGGCAAGAGAAAACAGAAGTGTGCAGGCTGGAGTCTTCAGCTACTCAAACCATGCACCTTTATTAGGAGGTCTGCACACTATATTCTATACATTATATTATATTGCATTATAATGTATTATAAACATGGAACATTTCATATTTTTGGTATCAGTTATAACCTGCATGCTTTTACGGTGTTGGGCGCTTTTATATGGAATGTGGGACTGATTTTTAATTTCCTTTTTTATTTACATTAGTACCTCAGATATAATGCTAAATAAAAATCAGGTTTCTTTACCTTTTTCGGCCTTGACACTTAGGGGAGGGATTTGGTCCTACATCAACTGGATATGCAAGACAGAATTGACACACCTTGGGATTCCTTGCCCTCTCTGGGGAGTGAAGGGGGTAGGAGGGGAGGGGAGAGGCTGGGGGAGGACTGGGAGAAGGGGCTGGAGGGGGAGCAGTGGTGGGTAAGAATATGAAGCTGACTGCTCATCTCTAAACGGGACATCTCTCTATCCCAAACCCTGTACTCTCACTATCTAGGATCAAGAAAGGCAGGGAAGGAGAGGTGGAGAGATGTAAGATCTGGAAGATGGAGGAGACCTCTGAGTGTCATCTTCTGGACTGACGGGACTCTACTTATGAGCTCACAGCTGGCATGACCTGTACAGTTTCAGGAGATTCCATCACCTACAGGGTAGATGGTCTTCAAGACCGCCCCTTACTGAGAAGACAGGCAGTTGATAGCTTGAGAGGGAGAATTATCTTTATGCCAACACCCATGCACATATGAACCAGCCCTGACTGGTCTTAGTGGGTTATATATATTAAAAAAAAATACAGTTTCGGTTGGGGGTTGTGTTGGGAAGGGTAAGAAGAGAGAGTTGGAGGGGGCGATGAAGGAATAGCTTACTATATTTCCTTGTATGCATGTGTAAAATTCTCGTGGAAGCATGCATGAAATTCCCAAGAATAAGATTTTTGCTAATAATAATAAAAAGTGCCATTCTTTGTAATGGTTTAGGCTTCAGTCACACTGCCATACAACAAACCAACCCCACCAGAATTTTATGAATTGAGAGAGCAGCGCTGGAAATCTTACTGTGGTTACCAGAAGTATGGAGGCTAAACCATAGGTGTCATTTACCTAAATGAAACTCTTTATACTTCAGGCCACATAAGGGTGGTGGCTGTGGAACAGACAGATGGGATGGACATTTGGGACCACAAAAATAAAAAATAAAAATTTTCCCGCTGTATTTCTACCTACAGCATAGGGACCTTTTCTCCTTTTCCTCTTAGTGAAGAGTCACATGTGGACTGTCTGAACAGTCCATCCAGTGTCTAGATGACATTTGCTGCCAGTGGTCCTCTTCAACCTTTGCCAGAGTGGCCTGTGGTGTTTCTGTGGCTGTTAAAACCAGTGCTGTTGCAGGGTCTCCATTGCCCTCCAGAGGCAGAAGAGACATTTCATGCTGCAGGAAGGACCAGCTCCCAAAGCGTCTCTTCCCACTTCTCTCAAAGGCTTGCATTTGAGGCCCATGTCCTGTGCTCCCACTTCTGGAACTCAATGAAAGGTCTGATCAGCGGAACCCAAGTGTAGTGTGGACAAGCAACAGGTGGGTCTGTTAGACACCATTGTTAAGTGGTGGTAAAATCAAGGATGTGGAGACGGGCGATTCCTAGGTGTGATACCTTGTTCAGATCCCTCATGTGAGGAACAAAGAGAACGAATAGTTGAGAGGCACCAGGGTGAAGAGACAGGCATGAGCTTGAGTTGACTGCCTGGTACATAACCCACAGTGACTCACTCAGAGCTGCTGACGTAGTTAGGCAGGGTATGGTGAGAGGGGTCATGCTTATGCCCATGGAGATTTCAGTCAGACAGCCCTCCTGTGAGTTGTCACATTATTCTCCATATAGCCCTTTTGTTCTAAGTACCTGGGGTGACAGCATGGCCATCAATGTATTGGGGAGGCTGTCGGGAACCATAAACCTTTCTATACTGGGAGATTACTCTGCATTTGCAGGTTCTAACCAAGAAATAATTGTAAATATTTTGAGAAAAAAATAGCATTGCACTCCTGCATCATTCCCTTAACAACACGGTACAAAAACTGTCTACACAGCACTTACATTGGGTTGAGTATTAAGTAACCTAGAGATGTTTCAAAAGATGCAGACATACCCAGGTTATGTACAGATACTACACAACTTTATATATTTTACATTTTGAGAATATGTAGGGTTTGTATCTCCTGGTGGCTCTTGGATTCTCAAGGGGACTGTACATGCCCGGGAACAGTGACAGCAGTGGCCTTGATTGGCCTTCTAGCCCTCTAGGTCATCTTCAGACAATGCAGAGTTGACTTTTTAGTCACAGCATCTAATGCTGAGCAAAGTATTAAAGACTTAGCATATATTATCTTCTTTGTTCCTTACAACAAATGTGTAGGTCAAGAACTCTCCACTCCTAATTTACAGATGAGGTCAAGTACAGCAAAGCAATGTTTAGTAAACATAGTTCTACATTGCCAGACTTTAGTCTGCCTCAGTCACCGATCCTCTCCAGCAGTGCATCTCCAGTGCCTGCTTTTAGCAGTTATTCAATAAGCATTTTTCTTTAGGTGACACGGTATGGTGACACACATCTGTCGTTCTAGCACATGAGAGGCAGAAATGGTCAAGACCAGTCTTCTTCACTACACAGCGAGATTGGGAACAGCCAGAGGCACATGAGACCTTATTTCAACCCCCCCCTCTGTGTGTGGTGTGGTGTGTGTGTGTGTGTGTGTGTGTGTGTGTGTGTGTGTGTGTGTGTGTAATTCAACAGTGTTTTGAACTGATGGATGATTTTGTGGATGTTGTGTGGTCTCTCTATTCAGGACCATGGCACTTGCTCCAGCCTCTGGGTGTGCTGGCCGCTGAGGCTCCCAGCTGGCTTCTCTCCAGTACTCTCCACTAGAAGGTTCCATCCCTCCCCCAGGATTACACCCAAGCCTGGTATGTCCAAGGATGAAAAGATCAATCCCAATTTTGGAAGACTGAGTTCTATCGGAGGGTCACTCAGCTGAGGTCCGTCACAGCAGGATGGCAGTTCTGCTTCCCCCCTCTCTGATCCGGCTGCCCCACCCCCTTCTGATCCAGCAGCCCTTCTTCCCTCACAGGAGTCTTTACTGTTGAGACTACTTGTAGACACGGTGTATACACTCCACTTAGTCCAGGGAACTCCGACTCCAGGCAGTGGGAATGTGCTCTTGGCGCAGTCCGGTGCCTCTCGAGTTTAGCATGATCTTCACAGCTTCAATCTTCCTCTGAAACTGAGGCAACTTGGCAGCTAGTTGCTTGCTTCAAATTGTGTTTTTAGAAAGCTCGTGGAAGCCTCGTGGAAAGCTGAATGCTCAGGGAATAGCCACCTCTCACTTTAGCTGCTGTCACTGAGGTTTCAGGTCCTGGCTCTTCCTGTGTCTGGCGGCTGAATCTCTTGCCCCAGTATCCAGTGCCTACACCTGTCTAGGTCACAGTGGTAATGTACCAGTCGAGAATAAGACCACAAGGCTACATCTTTCCCATTAGGTCCAATCAGGGCAAGCATACATCCTGACATACTTCCTGCCTACATACCTCCTGCCCACATATGATCAAACACATCTGGTGCAGATGGTCAAACAAACTTGATTAGGGAATTGAAAACCCACGTCTTGGTATCTTACATCAACAATAGTCTTCAGCATCTTAGAAAGTATCTGTCCTTGGGCAAGTGGGCTTACTGGTTAGAGGCATTTTTGTTTTATAGATCTCTCAGACATAGTAATTAAAACTTAAAATATAACTTTAGCCTAAGACATGAAAAGTGACATTTGTTTCCCATGGAAGGCCTTACATGATGATAGCTTCTTAGCTATTAGTTTAGTCTCGCCTTGCAAAGTGAGCACCCTTGGACATGCTTTTTTTTTTTTTTCCCCCTGCCTGTTGTTGAGGCCCCATTATATATATCTTGAGAGTCATGACTGGTCAGCTTTATCCTCTCAGCTCCTCTGTAAGCTCTCCTGAGTCTCCATTTCTTTTGCCTTCCTCCACTAACTCACTAAGTCTGCAGATATTGACTATGTTGTAGCAGGGAGGGGAGGGTGTGTATGCTATGGGAAGAGGTATTGGCTTACAGAGAAAACACCCATAGCAGAGGAGTTAGGAAGTCACACACCTACCATTCTTGCATCTTTGCATCCAAAGTGGCCTGATCAGATGATTAACTAAGTACAGATAGAGCACTTAGCACGGAGCGCTTCATTAATGGCACCCACGCCAGTGAGTAAGCTTTTGATGCTCGGTTCAAAGCCACTATGCAGTGATCTGAGTGGGCCTGGGACTTCTGTCTGATCAGCTGTTCGAGGGGTGGTGGAGAGGGGGGAGGCTCTGCTGATGGGGACACCAGAACACTGTGTGGCTGGAGAAAGGAAAGGGTCCTGCTCTTCCCCTGTGGGTTCAATCAGCCTGTTCCCATGAGTGTCACCTCAGCCATGTTTCCTCCATCCCTTGCTGGAGCAGCTTCTGAATCTAGTTGGAAGTTTTCTCCTCCCTTGTAGGACTACCTTCATGGCACCTCCCAGGTACCAGGGCACTGTTACCCTGTACTCAGGGGCCTAAGGTACTCTTCCAGTTCCCAGCTGCACCACCCCACTTCTGGGAGCAATGGTTGCTTCCTGCAGCCTCTATTGCTACTATTCTTTAGTGCCCTCCTTAGCCTCATACCTAGAGTCTTAGTTGGAAAGTTTCTATTGCTGTGAAGAGACACCGTGACCATGGCAACTCTTATAAAGGAAAACATTTAATTGGGGCTGGCTTACAGTTCAGAGGTTTAGTCCATTATCATCATGTCAAGAAGCATGGTGGCACACAGGCAGACATGATGCTGGAGAGTAGCTAAGAGTTCTACATCTGTATCAGCAGGAAGAGAGGGAGACACTGAGACCTCAAAGTCCCGCCCCCACTGACACACTTCCTCCAACAAGGCTACACCTCCTAATAGCACCACTCCTTATGGGTCTATGGTCCCTATAAATTCACTACCACACCGAGTTAGCAAAGGTTTAAGTACTTCATTCTCACTGCTCAAAGAAGGGTCTGGATTTGTCTCCTGGTGATTGCATAAGTGAAAAATTGGTTCACATTGGTTCAGGATTTCTCAAAGGTCACAGAGCCTATAGGGGTCTACTGAATAGCAGAACTAATGGTGGCTGAAAGCAATGGGGACGAGATCTCTCCAGGGCACTCCCACCTTCTCATTGTGCTAACCTCATTGAGCCCCATCATATGTTCCACCCACAACCCTGAAGCTTAGAACTATGGGAAAAGCAGCAGCTTCACCTGTGACAGTATCTACAATGTCTAGGTTCTTCTCAAGGATCTATATGAGAAAATAATCTGAACCAACTTCTGAGCTTTTCACCAAGTAAAAAGGGAAGAAAAACCAGGACAAAAACAACCTCAAAACATGGCTCTTTTAATTTCACTTGTGTTTTCAAAAGAATCTCACAGAATACTTTTTGCTGGAAGACAGGTGGTTGGGGAGAAGGGGGCAGAGCCAAAGGACTGCTCCTCGTTTCTAAGTGCCTGGGGAAAAGCACACTGACACCACTGTGAATCTGGCAGGCACTACAGCTGAATTTTTAAAACTTTAGTGGCGAATAATTCTGGAACTCAAATTTCTTTATAGTGCCATAAAGACAGAGTTTTTCTCATATGAAGGATCTTAGACAGTTCTTTAGCAGAAAATTCAATTTTTATTGCAATGAGTCTCTAATTGGAAATAGTGTCTCAAAGAAAAAGCAAGTGAGTTGTTAAATAATCATTGTCAAGAAATAATGAGTAATGTCAGTAGATGAGTGGAAAAAGCCTACACAACATGTTTGTAAAAACAGAGGACATTATCCAACTCTCGGGTCATTACCAAGGAATGAGGGCAGAGTTCTCACTGCGGGCGGTGACACGGGCTAATCTTATGATTCTCTGCTAGGAAAAACAAAATCAGCTCCACACAAAAAAAAAATTGAAGAAACAAGGCCACTTAATTTTTGTGCCACCAAAAAGAAGGTTCCCGAGGGAAAATAATCACTGACAAATGTAATGTTTTACATAAAAATTGATACTCAGAGTTATGCCTGAGTTCAACAGTCAGAATTTATTAAAGAGTAAATGTCAACTAACCAAGAGAAGGAAATATTCTTCTCCATCTCATTCTTCTCTCTACTATGACAGCATCTTCTTTTCCATTGACTGATTCTGTTTCTTGGAGGTTATTTTGGTGTATACTGTTTATATGCTACTGCATTTTAAAGACAGAGAAATAACAGGATTTGATGATATTTTTGGCGGGCTGACAGCTTCCTACAGTGCAATTTTGAGTGGCTATTATGCTATTATTATTTTGCAATCTTTGAGTGGCTATTATGAAGAAATTTGTTCAAGTAGGTTTCAGTTTGTGCAGTGGTGGGATTTGAACCCAGGGCCTTGCAAATGCTAGGCAAAATCTATACCACTGAGCTATCAGAAACAAAAACAGAAGGAAGTCAGTAGTTGCACTATGGTGTCCTTGATAAGACAAAAGATCTGCTTAGAGATTTGACTGGGTCTTTTGTAATAGATACGGGTAAGCAGTGAAGTGGCAGAAAGTGTGTATGTGGGATGGGACAGGGCAGGGATGGTGTGTCAGGTAACATGTGTCCAGGCCCAAAGCGTCAGGGGACGCAATCCTATGCTTCAGGGTCAAAAGGAAATAAGAAGAGGAAGAAGAGGAAGAGGAGGAAGAGGAGGGGAAGGAGGAGGAAAGGAAGGGAGAGAGAGAAAGAGGGAGAGGGAGAAAGAGAGAGAGAGAGTGCAACCAAGCTTACAGGCAGGTCACAGAGCTGAGGCTCTGACATGCTGTCTAGTGGAAGGTGCAAGTGGCTTCCTCAAGGGAGAGGTTTCTGGGAAAGAAAAGTGTGTTATCTCATGAAGAGGGTAGCTAGTCCTCCATTCTCTGTAGTACATCTTCAGGTGACTCATTTCCCATCTCTGCTGAGGGACTGACAGGCCTAGCTAAAGTAACTCCTTTTTTCTTTTCTTTTTAAAGACGAGAGTCTCCATTTGTAGCCCTGATTGTCCTGGCACTTGGTTTGTAGACCAGGATGACCTTGAACTCACAGAGATCTGTCTATCCTTGCCAGGATTAAAGGCATACATCACCATGCCTGGCCTGAATTAACTCTTAGGAGATGGAGACAACAGTATATAATGCTTTGAGTCCAAAGTAGAAGCAGAGCTTTACATTCTATTCTTTTGACCTGGAGGAACTAGCTTCACCTTAATGGACCTCAACAAAGTACAGATCCTGACGCCTCTTCATAAGGTGTTTGAAATTCTTAGGAGAGGCAGAGCTACAGCCAGGGAATTGGAGAGGGGCTCCCAAGCATGTCGGATCCAGCCAAGAAGCTATACTGCTATAGTGACCTCCAGCTCTCCTCTAAGGAGTAACCATAAAGTCTAAAGATTGAGTACTGTGTAAGCATAAATGCACACATACATATCAGCAATGTGTATATACACAGTCATATGTAAAGAGAATTTATTTACTTATTTTTAAATATAAAATATAAGACCTTTGATAATAAGAACAGGCCTAACCTGTATACTGATAAGGCATTAATAAGGCTGAGCAGATCCCGACAGCTTGTTTCTGTTTTAAATTTTGTTATTTATTTTCATGTGCATGGGTGTATATGTCTGTGTACCATCTGTGTGCTGGTGCCTGCAAAGGCCAGAAGAGGTCATCAGATCCCCTGGGACTGAAGTCACAGACAGATGTGAGCTGCCATATGGGTGCTGGACCTCAAGCCCAGGTCCTCTGAAAAAACAACCAGTGCTCTTAACCACTCAGCCATCTCTTCAGCCCAAACAGGTTTTCTCCTTTTGTTTACATTGGACAAGATAAGAACCTTGAAAACCCCAGATTTGTTTGTTTGTTTGTCCTGCTTTGTTGTGTTTTCTTGGTTGCTGTGTTTTAGGCAAGGTCTCAATAAGTAGCCCTGGCTGGCCTAGAACTTGCTATGTAGTCCAGGCTAGTCTTGAACTCAGAGATCAATATGCCTCTGCCTCCAGAGTTCTGGGATTAAAAGCATATACTGTGAGAGTCATAAAGTTACATTTTAAGTTTGAATTACTATGCCTAAGAGGTCCACAAAACAAAAATGCCTCTGATCTACAAGCTCCTTTGTGGGAGGTTATGTTGTTCCATTGTAAATAATTGTCCCACCCACTGGTTTATAAAAAGCGCTGATTGGCCAAAGGCAGACAGGAAGTGTGGGCGGGGCTACCAGACTAAGAAAACTCTGAGAATAGGACGCACAGAGCAGACCGCCAGAGAGAAGCCAAAAGAAGCAGAGGACAACTATGCTGCTCTGAGAAAAGGTACCGAGCCCCACGGCTGAACAGGATAAGAGTCATGGGTTAGATGAAGGGTAAAGAGTTAGCAAGTGATATGCCTGGGCCTTAGGCCGATCAGCCTAAAACTATTGTAAGCATCTGTGTGTCTCTGCGGGGCTGTGGGTCTGCGGGCCTAAACCTTGAGGTTAGGCCCAAAAGTCTGGGCCAGAAACCTCCTACTACACTCCTTGCTCAAGGACAGATAGTTCCGGAAACACTGGAGGCTGTTGCTTATGGGATAACAAGTCACGTGTTTTCATACCCCTAAACAAGTTTGTTTGACCCATCTGCACTGAATGTGCTTCATCACACATGGGCAGGAGGTTCACAGTAAGCGTCCCTAGATTTCAGATGTTACTGTCTGTTATCGTATCTCTTCACCATAAAAGGGAAATTTAACAGAAATAACTTGATAAATGCACACACCTATCATTTTGCCTGTGGTACAACAACGCCCCTCCCCCATGCAGTGCCTGAACAGGGGACTATCAGTTTTGGCTAAGAGAGGGCTTGCTTATATGAATGGCTTTGACTCTTTCGTTTTAAATGGCCACTAAGATTAAAAGTGCAAACGGGTGGGATTTTATCCCTACTGGATATGAAGTTCAAGGGAAACACTTTACCTGAGATATTTCCTCCGTGTTCACAGAGGCCAGTCTGGCTACAGTAATGAGCAGCCAGAGGTGGGCAGCAGTTAGGGTATGGTCACAACTCAAAAGAGGGACGGTCAACCATCAGATTGGCTTGTGGCTGGGTCTGTGGCCTCTGCTTCTTCTCTGCTTGAGTTCCTGTCTCGGTCTCTCTCAGTGTTAGACCATATAACCTTAGATGGTAACCTGGAAGCCAAAGTTCCTTCCCAGGTTGCTTAAAAAAAAAAAAAAAAAAAAAAAAAAAAAAAAAAAAAAAAAAAAAAAAAAAAAAAAAAAAAAAAAAAAAAAAAAGTTTGTTTTCTGTGTCTCTGCGCGTATATCCTTATCACGGCCGGAAGAGGGCGCCAGATACCCTGGAGTTGGAGTTCCACAGTTGTGAGCTGTCCAACATGGGTGCTGGGAACTGAGCCCGGGTGCTTTAGAAAGACAGTTATGAGATCTTAACTGCTAAACACCTCTCCAATCACCCTCTATCCTCTCCACCCTCAAGTTGCTTTTGGTCCGTGTTTTTAATCACAGCAACAGAAAGCAATGTAGAACAGAAAGTAAATAAAGCATGACCTACACTTGGGGCCCTAAGAAAATGTTTTGGCTTGACTTAAATTCTTTTTTAAGAATTTAAAAATTCTTAAAAACAAATTTTTTAAAGCCTCTTTTTCTTGGGGCTGAAGTTTAGCCGTCAGGAGAGGAACAGAACAGCACTCAGTGGAGTATTTTGTTTGTTGTTTTTGTTGGGATTTTTCTCCGTCGATGTCCTGCGCTGTATTGTTTTGCCCTTTAAACTATGGTTCCATTATGATAGGATTCCAGATTTCAGATTCTTGCCCCTACAGGAAAAAAAAAAAAAAAATGTAGGCTGGGAAGGCCAGGAAGACATCAGCATGCAAAGCCATGGGCTGTGAGACTCTGTAAGAAATGGAGTCAATCGTGTCAATGGTCACCTTACAGTTTGCTTTCTCGCTTCTGTGCAAACAAGGCAGGGGCAGGACTCTGGAAAAGGTGAACGGAAACGCAGGCACAGGAGAGGAGGAGCTGACAGACAGCTGAATTCCAGTGATGTAGGAATCCCAGGGGTACTGTAATCGTCTGCATACTCAGTGGCAACAGAGAAAGTGGGCAATTGGTTAGGGGCTGCCGTTCTGGCTGCTCTGGGAAAAGGTACCGAGCCACATGACTGAACAGGATATAAGAATCATGGGCTAGTTCAAGAATAAAGAGTTAGCAAGTTATATGCCTGGGTCCCAGGTCAATCAGTGTACAATTAATGTAAGCATCTGTGTGTCTCTGTGGGACTGCGGGTCTATGGATCCAAACCCTGAGGCTAGACCTGAAAATCCAGGCCAGAAACCTCATACAACATAGGTATAGAAAGTAGAAAGGAGGGAGTTGCTCCAGAGAATGAATGGGAAGCCTCGATGTATCAGGAAAAGCGTGGTCAAGCTTTGGTCAATATTAGAAAGAAAGAGACAGGAATAATCAGTCTTCCCTGTTCTTAGCATGGTTCAGGTGAACCAGCTTTCCTGCAGGAGTAGCCTCTTGGCTAGGTGAATGTACTCTCACAGCCAGGCTTGGTACCTTAGTAACTGCCCCAGCACTCCAGGAAGTGATCTGTCCTTGGCCAGTAGAGCTTACAGGTTAGGGGTGTTTCTGTTTTACAAATCTCTCTTTTTTAAGAAATTATTTTTATTTTCATTGGTGCTTTGCCTGCATGTGTGAGGGTGTCAGATCTTACAGTTACAGTGTTAGCTGCCATGCCGGTGCTGGGAATTGAACTCTGAACCTCCGGAAGAGCAGTCAGAGCTCTTAACCACGGAGCCATTGTCTTTTGTAGATCTCTTAAGCACAGTAATTTAAAGCCGAAACATAACGATAGCTGTCACTGGGTCTCATCAAATCTCAGTACTTCTGCCTTTTTATATAGTAATTTAAGTCCTGAAGAGGGGCTTTCTTTCTAGTGTTACCAAAGCAAACAAGAATCAGGCTCTATCCTCAGTGGCCTCCAAGGCTGCTTGTCCTTGAACAGTGTGAGTGGTGTTCAGTAAACACTCAATGTTTCTCTAGCCAGAAAATAAACAAACAAACAAAAACAGAAGAAGAACTGAATGTATTATGGGAACCAGAAATAGAGCATAGTAGCTAAGTAAGAACAATAATAAAACAAATAATATATAGAAATAAATAATAATAATAATAAACTCACCAGCAGAGCTTCACAGTATCTCCGCTCTTGCCACCGCAGAAGATTGTCAGTGGGAATAAGAGACACAGCTCAACACTGGCAGCTGTGGTCGGAAACCCCATCCGCAGTCCTTTTTAGAGACCCCACCCCCCCACCCCTGAGATAAAGCCAGGATTCTTGGCTTACATTGCAGAAAAAAAAAAACTGTCAGAAAGAGTCAGTGTGAAGGGAAGCTGGAGATGGTTGAGAAATGGTCTTGGTGTGGATTTCAGCACAGGCGTTAGGAGGGAGGGCCTAAGAGGATGGTAGACACACCTCAGAGAGGTCCCCAGCTGCCCAAGTATTGGTCTCCAAGCCAGTTTTCTGTCATCGGTACTGAGAGCAGACGATGTCTTAAGAAAACCTTACAGTTTTAAACAGAGAGTGAGGCTTTAGCTCTGTATCATGTGCTAAATTTGGAATTTAGAAAATTTTAGTAACCTTCAATGGCATGTACACTTGTTTTGTAGCATGCTTCAGTTTGGTTTGCTTTTATCTTTATTTTCATGTTAGACGAAACAGTATTTTTATCATACAAAATACATTTTCACCCAAAACTGTTTTTCTTCCTCTTTAATCTTTTGACCAGAAATAGAGTACTACAGTATGCTGGCTGGATTTGTCAGCCTGATGCAAACAGACATATCTGGGAAAAGGGAATCTTAACTGAGGAAATACCTCCAAGACTGGCCTATAGGCAAGCCTATGGGCATTTTCTTTATTAATAATTATTGTAGGATGCCATGCCAGGTGGGTGGTGCCACCCTGGGAAGGTGGGGAAGGTGGTCCTGGGTATGTAAGAAAGTGAATTAAGCACACTTCAGGAGGTAGAGGTCTTGAGCAGGATGCTTCCTAGGTCTTGATTTTGCTCCTGTCTCTGGTTCTTGCCTTGAGTTCATGCCCTGACGTTTTTTGATTACATACTTGAATGTGGAGTTGAATAAATCCTTTGTTCCCCAAGTTGCTCTTTGTCATGGTGTTTATCACAATTACAGGAACCCTAAGACTCAGACCTAAAACTACCTTCTCATACTTGCTGGGTTTTTCTGCCCTATGTTTTGTTTGTTTAAACTAAATTTTGGGGTTAATTTTTTTTTTAAATTTAACCCAATTTTTAAAATTAATTTTAAACCAGGCATGGTAGCACAACCTGAAATCCAAGCAGTTGGGAGGTTGAGGCAGTGGTGTGAGGACAGCCTGGTCCTACAGTGAGTTCCAGGATAGTCTGAACTAGCAGCGAGATCCTGTCTCCAAAACAAACAAATGATTTTGCTAAAAAAAAAAAAAATAAAATAATAAAATAACATCACATTTTAATAAAAACACAGGAAACTGAAAAAGAAAACATAAGTATTATGTTTCGTATTAACAGTGATTAACATATCTGTTAAGTAACTTGTATAAAGGGACAAGGTTGATTTCTGTTTAAAGCCATAAAAACCTGGATGGAGGGCACTCAAACCACCTACAAAAAAGATGTTTTTCTTCAGGTTCTGGGAGTTGAAATCCTCACTGTGATGACTGCACCCCCCGTGGTGACTCCCAGAGATAGATGGCTGATTCCCCCTTCTGGGGAAGAGAAGAATAGTCAGGGACCACATAGATGAGAAAGGCACTGTGGCATCTCTCAGCATGTCTTCCCCCTGCTTGCCCAGCTTTGGAAAGCCTCCTTTCCCAGACAGTACCTGAGGTCACACTCCCTGCCAACTCAGCACAACCTACCAAAAGGTCTCTCAGTGGGTGCCTACCTTCCTGATAGCTGTCCCTCCCAAGTGTACCTCTGACTCTCACAGCTCTGCTGGAGGTTATCACTGATCTGACTCCCTGCTCAGGGTTTTCCAGCTCCCTAGATTTGGTATCATTTTATTTTCATTCCTTAATCATGACCCTGGAGTAGTAGGGCATACGTTTGGAGCAGGTATGTCTTGCCTGGGAACAGAAAAAAATCACACTGGCCTTTGGGGACGTAGCCTAAGGCTAGGAACACTGTCCTTAAGGTCACAACTCGGCTCTTAAGCCATAGATGGCAATACTGTAGGATTGTGTAAGTAGATGGCAGGTGGGGGGGGTTGTTGAGAACACTGGCAACAGTTAAAGGTTTCTGACCACAATGACCAAAGTTAATCCCAAATGAAACATATATTGAGCCACACAGGTACTTTGACCTGTGCATGCCCTCACACCGTGCAACTCCAGTGAACACCTGGGACACTTCAGCTCAACTTTGGGACTATCACACTATGAATGACATCTCTCTTTACCAGGCATACAAGGTTTCTGTTCTTACAGACCTTAATGGCTTTACTGTAGAAAACAAAGATAATCATGTCCTATTGTTCTTCTTTAGCATATAAATGTTAAATTAGTAAACCTTTGTAATGTATCACCTTGAAATGTTTGGTTTTCAAATTTGATGATAGGCCTGGCAGTGGTGGTGCATGCCTTTAATCCCAGCACTTGGGAGGCAGAGGCAGGTGGAGCTCTGTGAGTTTGAGGACAGCCTGGCTTACAAAGTGAGTTCCAGGACAGACAGGACTGTTACACAGAAAAATTTTGTCTCAAAAAACAAAAAGAAAAAAAAATTGATGGTAGAGTTGCTGAGTTAAGTGTCATTAAGAAAATATTTCATAAGTTTTGGTTTAAGATTGGGACAGAATTTCCAGTAATTTCTGAAATGACCCCATATGTATTTTTGTGGTGCATATGTATGTGAATCAGCATTCTTAGTGTTGACAATTATAAAATCAAAATAGTAATAAACTCTTAAAACACACTAAAGATGCTCCATGTCCTGAAGTGGCAAATATTTAGCCAAGATTTAATTCTGTATATAAAAATAAATATCTATCTCATTAGTATATAGATTCACTTTTTCGATTCACATGAAAATTATCTGTATATCAAATAATTAATATCCAATAAATTTCTTTGGTTGTGATTAAGAATGCATACTGCTCTTGCAGAGGATCCAGGTTCAGATCCCAACATCCACATCAGGCAGCTCACAACTGCCTGTAAAGCTACGTCCAGGAAATCATCGGCCCTCTGGCTTCTCTGTGCACATGGCAACACATGGTACACAGAAACTCACCGAGGCACACATAAACATACATGTGATGTTTTTAGTCAGAATTACTTATGATTTCCTGTCATTAATTGTTGATTTGTGTGCATATATTATATGTATACCTGGGATCTTGTAAAGTTTTCTGACAGAAACAAATGGTTTCAAGTGCAGAATGAAGAGGCTTGCTCTGGAGAACCTTCTAGAAGAGCAAAGGAGAACAGAAGGCAGGTCAAGCCACAGCAGAAGGCCTCTCAGAGGGCAGGGGGTGAACGGGAAGAAGAACAAAGAGCCTAGTCTTGGGCCGGCTGTAGTTTATTGAATTGTGAAAACCACATTCTACACAGACAACATTGTGGTGATATGTTATATATTTAATAAAACCAGTCTGGAATATTAGAGAAGAGATCCACCCACAGTCAATCCAGGAGGATCAGAGAGTGGTAACTCACACCTTTAATCCCAGCACGGGAAAGACCAGGAGTGGTAACCTACGCCCTTAATCCCAGCAGATCTGAGTTTGAGGCCAGCTTGGTTTACAGAGGGAGTTCCAGGCTCCCAGGCAGGCAGTGGTGGGCCAGGCCTTTAATCCCATAACTCCAGAGACAGAGGAGATCTTTCTGTGTTTCTGTGAGTCCAAGGCTAACTACCAAATAGTAGTAGCCCATGCCTTTAATCTTAACCTGGATCTGAAACAACTTGGCAAAGAGGGTATTTAAGGCAGACACAGGAAGACAGAGCAGGCAGTAGAAGTGAGGAGTGAGGCTGTGGAAGCTGGAAGACAGCTGGGTGAGATCTGACTGTGGTGTTTCCTCTCTTTAATATTTCAGCCTTTCCCCGATTATCAGGCTCTGAGTTTCCTTTATCACAACCAGAATCTGTGCAACATGACCTGAAGCAGAAATCTTCCCACTTTCTCCTGTTAATAAAGGAAGAAATAATAAAGCACATTTTATCAGTATTGTTTTTTAATTTTGTGATCATTTTAACGCTTGTTCTGTGTGGACCAAAGGACAGGTGTTTGAGGTAAGCCCTGGCTAAGGCCTTTATCACCTCAGTTTACCTTCCAGCTTTGGAGCAGATAAGAGCCCTCCCCCCCTTTGACCTTGAGCCTAAGGGTTGTAGGTCCAGGCTTTTCTGCTTCACCTCTGCTGTTGAGGGCCGCTGGCTGAAGGGCTGGGGCTCAGAAATTCTAAGCTGGGGTTTCTGAGAGTTGGCCTCCTCCCCTGATTCTACCACCTTAGCGCCACCAGCATTGTTTCAGATTCTCAGTGTGGCCATTTTAACACCCCACCCAATCGGAATCTGGTCTCATGTTCTCCTATCCAGATTATGGGGTTTTTTTTCATATATATAACTATATATATTTATATACTCTATGCACCTTTTTCCTGGTAACCAGATTTGATAGGCCATGGAAAAGGAAGTGCTTTAAATGTGCCTTTAGCATAAATAAAGCATGGGAAGGCCTGTTTAGCCTCGCTCTCAAATTGTGAACCCACATATTCCTAGTTTTCCTCTTTAGACAGAGCAGGCATCTGAAGGGGCCTGGACTTGAGTGTGTCCAGTCCCTACTATCATTACATTCTGATAAAGTTCCAGCAATTTAGGTTCTGACTAAGTTGTTTTCCTGTGGGTGGGCTTCGCTAAAAACAATACCATGTGGGATATTATTTTAAGATGTGTTACATTTGTGTATGTCATGGAACATTTGCTTAATGATGCAAAGCGGTGCTGCATTCTTTTATATTGTGTATGTTTAACTCTGTGAAGCCGTGTTACTGTGCCTGTCTAAAACATCTGATGGTCTAATATAGAGCTGAACAGCCAATAGCAAGGCAGGAGAAAAGATAGGCAGGGCTGGCAGGCAGAGAGAATAAATAGGAGAAATTTGGGAGGAGGGATTAAGAAGGAACAAGAACAAGAGCAGAGGAGGACACCAGGGGCCAACCACGCAGCCACGCAGCCACGCAGCCACGCAGCCACACAGCCACACAGCCACCACACAGCCACGCAGCCACGCAGCCACACAGCCACACAGCCACGCAGCCACACAGCCACACAGCCACACAGCCACCACACAGCCATGCAGCCACGCAGCCACACAGCCACACAGCCACACAGCAACACAGCAAGCCATGGAGTAAGAAGTAAAGAAAGACAGAAATAGAGAAAGATTAAAGCCCAAAGGCAAAAGGTAGGTGGGATAGTTTAAGTTAAAATAAGCCGGCTAGAAACAAGCCAAGCTAAGGCCAAGCATTCATAAGAAAGAATAAACTTCCTCCTGTGTATTTATTTGGGAGCTCCATGGCAGGCCCCTCAAAGGACAACCAATTACAGAATACAATTCTATGGCACTGTCAAAATGGTTTCAGCTTCTTGCTGGAAGCATGGGGTGAGGGGAAGTTTCTCCAGTGTTTACTTGGAGACCCGCCTAGAGGCCTTGTAGGTAAAATAAGTGTGGAGCCTCCCAGGACTCGGTTCTCTTGGGTTTTCAGAGTTACTCACAGTTGTGTTGTTATTGGTTCCAGAAGTTTCTAAACTCAGCCAGACTTTTCTACCTAGATCCGTGGTTCTGTGGGCTTTTAGACCCCGTGGGTTGGCCTCTCTGCACCTGCCTATCAGTCTCCTCAGCTCCTGGAAGTCCTCCTGGCTCTCACTTCTCTTACTGGTTAAAGAGAGTGCTGGTTTGCATTTTTCTTGCCTTTTCCCTCGTCCAAGCTTCTTTTTGGTTGGGCCCCAAACTGTCAGCGCTCTTTTCCTTCCGCTGAGGTAGGGTCTCATGCATAGCCCTTTTGGGCCTGGAAATCAGGATGGCCTTGACATGTTGGTGATGGGTTTGCCTCTGCCTCCCCAGTACGGAGGATCCAGGCTGTTCATCCTTTAGGCTTTGCCTTGAGTCTTCCTTTAGGGAATCTTTGCTGACTTTCCAGAGTGTTTCTCTACTATGTGCTCCCACGGTATCTTTTGATTCCCAGAGCTTTATCTTGACCGTGATTACAAATTCAATTTGCTAGATTTGATAGCAGGATCTGTGAGGAAAGGGATATGTCATCTCATTTAAGCGGTTTTCCCAGCATTTCATTCATTCATTCATTCATTCATTCATTCATTCATTCATTCATCTACCAGTATTGGACATGTAATCCTTTCAAAAATGTGTCCTTGAAGGTGAATGCATGCATGACTGAATGAAATAGGTTATCATATAACCCAAAGGTATAAAGAAATTAGAAATGACTTTTATATTGTATAATTAATTAATTCTATGATTATTTGCTAAAGGTTTACCAATGTCAGGCAACAGATTATAAAATTGATTATGAAAAAGATACAGAAATATGGAAATATATTTATAATGCAATTTAATGAAAAAAAAACCCAAAAACCAGAAACAAGAGCATGCCGAATTATAAACCTAAGCACACATAGGAGGCACCCTGGTGGTATGCAGTGGTTTTTAGGCTATTTTTAGTTGATGGCTCTTTTTTTAGACGAAATCTTAGAAGCTTCAAAATACAACATATTAAAAAAGAGGTATTTTGGTGTTTTTGGTGTTTTTTGATGTTGCTGTTTTATTTGCTTAGCACTGGGGTGTGGTCCAGAGCCCACCCACCACTTCCTGCCCTCCACCCCTCTCTTCCTCTTCTGTTCCCCCTTTACTACACATTAGCGTTTTCGCTGTAGCAACTTCACAGAACATTGTTGAGAACTGCTCCGCACAGACTTCTAGTTAAAGACTGCAGCTTAGGATAATTTTTCTTGGACCTCTCCAAATGCCCCTAAAACTAAAATAACAATAAAGATGCTCCCAGAGGCTCAAGTCCACAGGATAAGGAAAATACGTGAAGATCTTATGTCAGCTTCCATTTGGAACATAAGTAGGGATTGGTTGAGAAGAGTCTGAACCAGCAAAGCGGATAAGATGAAAAATTATTTTCTGCAGATGTGGGAGGGAAGAAAGCGACCCTGTTTCAAAGCACAGGATCAGAATACAGAGTCTTCAGAAAAGGTTGATACCTGGAGCTGAAAACAGGGGGTTGTAGCAAGTCTTTTGAAGACATCAAGTATCTGCATTTCTACAGAGCTAGGCTTACTCCTAGGAGAACTGAACAAGAGACTCCAGACTCAAGGGTGCTGGAAACAATTCCCTGGAATAATAGAATTAACTGATTAGCCTACAGGGGGACATGCGACTCAGACAGGATCAATTGAGTACACTCTTGGCACTTTTGCTGACATAGGCAGGAAAAAAAAAAATCAGAGTTTAAGTATTAAAATGACAGGCATTGGCTGCTGTGAGAGAATTGAGTTGGGTGGTTGATGCCGATTGCCAACTGGTAAAGATCTAGAATTAAGGAGAGGTTAGGCGTGCTTGTGACTTAGGTTAATTGAAGTGGAGAGGCTCTTTCTAAAAGTGGGCATCGCTATTCCACAGCTTGGGATCCAGGACTGCATCAAAGGGGAAATTGAACTGAGCATCAGTGGTCATCTCTCTCTGCTTCCAGACTGTGAAGGAAGTTTGAGCACCAGCCTCATGATCCTGCCGCCAAGCTGTCCATGCCATTATGGACTGCAACCTCCAACTTGACACAGATAAGCCACTTCCCAAAGCAGTCGGGGGAATATGAGTTCAAGGCTAGCCCGAGCTATTCCTTTCCCAAGTGTGATGACACAGGCCTGTAATCTCAACGGTGGGAGGTGGAGCCAGGAGGATTGGGAGTTCAAGGTCATCTTGGGATACATGGTGAGGAACATTTTTTTTTTCCAAGTCAAATAATAAAACAACAAAAATCGCAAGAGGTCATTGCATCAGCCTGTGCTCTGCTCTAGGCCCCAACAATCCTGGCTAAAAGCCAAATAGAGGCACTCAGGTTTAAACCGCCTGTCAGATTTAGAAAGATCACAGCCAAATTTCCTAAAGAGGTCAGTTTTGGAAACCCTGTGAGCTTTAATCCTCACACAGAAGAAGGAGCCCGGGATAAGCCGACACTGGGTCACCATCCTGCTGCCTGAAGTGACTAATTCAATTGTTTCTTAGCTCTGCTTGCTCAGCCTTTTTCATTGTATGATGCAGATTGCTGTCTTGACCATTGGAGCGCTATTCTTCTAGACAAGTGAAGTGATGCCTCACTCTAGAATTGAAAATAAAGCCAACTTAGATGCTTGAACTAAACAGTAACTTTTTCCTTTGTTTGATCCTGTTTTCCCCTCCTCAGAGTAAAAGTCCAGGTAAATAGATGTGGTGGTTTCAGTGGCCTCAGAGAGTGGAACTACTAGGAGGTGTGGCCTTGTTGGAGTAGGCGTGGCCTTGTTGGGGTGTGGCCTTGTTGGAGGAGGTGTGGCCTTGTTGGAGGAGGTGTGGCCTTGTTGGGGGAGGTGTGGCCTTGTTGGAGGAGGGGTGGCCTTGTTGGAGAAGGTGTGGCCTTTTTGGAGGAAGTGTGTCACCATGGGGGCAGGCTTTGAGTTTGCATGTGCTCAAGCCTTACCCAGTGAGTCAGTTGACTTCCTGTTTCCTGTGCAAGATGTAGAACTCTCAGCTGTCTCTGCAGTAATATGTCTGCCTCCATGCAGCCACGTCCCACCATGATGACAGTGGACTAAACCTCTGAACTATAAGTCACCCAATTAAATGTTTTCAATTATAAGAGTTCCCATGGTCATGGTGTCTCTTCACAGCAGTAGAAACTCTAAGACATGAGGGAGCATGAGGTCAAACACAGGAAGGGCGAGGAGACACGTGTGTCCTGACTGTGTTGAACCCCTTGTCCTCAACCTTGAAGTCTTTGGCTCGACCTTTCCTATAATTCTTTTAATTCTGTTCTTGCCCAGCATGCATTTCCTTGTTCTCCATGCTGCATTAAAGCCTTCATCAAATGATTTTCTCATGATTTTGGAGGTTGCAGATCTTGGTGCTAGAGGTCTGATCTCACTGGGTTACTGGGTGTGTTGTGGCTTATTAATTCAACAGTACCTACAGGAAATAACGATGTGGTATGTACGTGATAGCACCTCCTCCATACATGTACATGTAATAGTAGGTCTTCCTTCCTCTGCCTTCCGTGTTCTAGGTCAGCTGCACCGCTAGGTCTGGCCTGTATTAAGCAATTCTTTATATCCATCCCCATTAATTGGTGTGTTTTCATCTGCCAATATAATTTCCTAAAATTCTTTTTCTTTGCTTAGTCAGAAGTTACCAATTAGTAGCTCTAATTCTGAAGCACTCATCTGAAATAACTTAGGCAGTTTAAGACTCCATTTTGTTAAGCAAAATGGAGTGATTTTCTCATATGTTATGATAAGGAAAAAATCCTGAGATACCTCACATTTAATTATAAGGATCAGAAGGTAGAGCGGAGAAGAAAGATGAGACAGCTTTGGACCAAATGAATAGAAGCCTCTTTCATGCTCCTAAATATGTGTTGAAACCCTGACATAAGTCCCATTGGGGGACCACCAGGAGCCGCCATACGTGCCCCAGGTAAGCTCTCTGGACTGTGAAGTCCAGCCAAACCCAAAGAGACAAACTTGTTCTGTTTTGCACAATTCTATTACTCATCTCTGTACCTAGTATAGATCCAGTGTAAACTATTTATGTTTTTTCTTCAAAATTTTTATTATAAAAATATTTTATGACTCTTTAGTTTGCCAAGCATATTTCCAACTGCTATCCATCCTCAAGCTACAGAGACACTCTTGTGACCTGGTTCTTTTTCTCTGGCCTATCCAAGGCTCAGCAAGTTCTCTTTATAGAGATCACTCAGCCTTAACAGCTTTGGTGTGATTGTTGGAAGTGCTATTGTTAGGATGAGAGGCAGGCGGGGGCTGAAATTGTTGGCTTCTGGTCCTCACAGTATCCCCAGACACTGAGTCACTGGTAAGATGTTTTTCTGAAGTTGCTTATGCTCTCTGGGCTCTGGCATGTTTATTTACAAACTGTACAACTGTGTGGGAGTGAATATGTTTGTATGTGAGCATGTGTGACTATGTGAGCATGTGTGACTGTATGAATTTGTGACCATGTTTGGCTCTGTGTGTGTGTGTGTGTGTGTGCATGAAACTATGTGTGTGAGTGTGTATATGTGAGTGACTATATGTATGTGATGTGTGTGTGTATGCACACATGTGCACGTAGTGCAGGCAGGCTCTTGCCACAGCATGCATGTTGAAGTTAAAAGACAGCATCCAGTGTCAGTCCTTGTCATGCATTTTGCTTTGGGATCAGTGTTTCGCTTCTGTTGATCACTGCTGTGTATGCCATGCTAACCAGCCAACAAGCTTCCAGGGATTCTCATACCTTCCATCTCTGCATAGAAGCTCTGGGTTCATAGATGTGCCTCCCTGCCAACTTCTACTCTGCTGCTGAGAATTCAAGTACAGATCCTCACACTGTGTGAATGACTTTACCCACATTGCTGCCTCTCCAGCTCAGTTTTTATGATCTTTAACCCTAACTAACATTCAATATTATTCTTGCAAGGATATTTTACATGAGCAGATGCTTTAAAAGTTACATTCCTGCTGGGTATGATAGAACACACCATTAATCTCAAAATTGGGGAGGCAGAGGCTGTTGGATCTCTCAGTTCAAGGCCAGCTTGGTCTACTTAATGAGTTCCAGGCCAGCCAGGGACATACAGTGAGATCCTGCTCTAAAAACCCTGTATACTTCATCAGTTATAGGGCTGAGTAATTGCAAAACATATCAGATGCATTCTACATGAGCAATAAAGAAATGACTAAAATTTAGCAATAATTAACATTATAGTATCTTTTAATACATTGCACGTTTTCTTTCTTTTTTAAAACATTTTTACTTTTTGTTGTTTGTAGAGACAGGGTTTCTCTGTGTGGCCCTGGCTGTTCTGAAACTCACTTTATAGACCAGGCTGGCCTTGAACTCAGAGACCCAACGGCCAGTGTCTCCTGAGTGCTGGGATTAAAGGTGTGTGTCACTACTACCTGGAGAACATTTTATTTCTTAATGAGTAACTCCTCTAACCTGCCTGTCTTAGACTTACTTATTGCTCTGATGAAGAACCTTGACCAAAGCAACTTGGAGAAGAGTTTATTGGGCTTATATATATATATCCCTAGTCACAGCCATTGAGGGGCGTCAAGGCAGGAATTCATAGAGGGTGGGAACTTGGACACAGGAGCTGATGCAGAGGCCATGGAGGGTACTGCTTACTGGCTTGCTCAGTCTGCTTTCTTGTAGAATCCTTATAGGACTACCTGCCCATGGATAGCCCCACCCACAATGGAATGGGCCCTCCCTCATCAGTCACTAATTATAAAAAATGCCCTCCAGACTTGCCTGCTGACAAGCCCATTTTCTCGATTGAAATCCACTCTGCTCAGATGACTATCACTGGCATCAAGTTGAGTTAAACTTTGCCAGCACCCTGCCCTAAAACCTAATGTGGTTAAGATGCCAGTGAAAATGCTGTGTTATTGGATTTTAACTTCTTGGCCATTCTCAATTCCTCAGGGTGATGCTTTGAGTCTTTGATGATTGGATCCTATAAATCGGCTGGCTTGTCAATCTGCAATTATTGAGTCTCTGACACTGAGAAATGTGTGTATGTGTGAGTTTGGAAGGAGAGAACACAGAAGAGGTAATCTATAATGTGTGCTCCTGATAAGGCACCCACTTTGTGCTGTGAGTACTCCCACAAAACACAGAAATGAGCTGAGAGTATAGGTCAGTGGCAGAGCACTCATCCAGTATGTATTGGGGCCTTGCATTCAAGACCCAGAACTAAAAAACAAACAAAAAATACACCAAGATATTAGCAATAGAGTAATACCACATTCTTTCATCCCTTCAATAAAAGCACATTAACTGCCCACAGTGGCTCAGAAGCTCTCTATGAATGCAATTAAATTGTAATCCTCAGAGAGTTGACATCTTAGTTAAGTCTGTATTTCTGAACAGCAGAAATGGCTGTAGTTGAATCATGGGTTAATCATCTCTCCCTCAGCAAATTCACAGCAAGCAGCAGGGGGCAGAGGAGCTCAAAGATCCACAGTCAGGGAGCTGGCTGGCACTCAGGGCGAACCTTGGGTGTCTTCTGCACAGGGAGCAGATCCTTTGCCTCCGAAATCCATTATCAATAATCATGGAATGAGCTGAAGAATAAGAATTGTCCAAACTTTGCGGGTCAGTTTTTAAAAATATAATAAAATAAGTTATTACCATATCAAGAGAGGGGCATGTAACTAATTATTCTCCTTAAGTACATCATTATTGTTCAAAAGAATAAAAAAGTATACATAACTTCATATTAATGCCTACAGAAATAACTAACATTGGAGCTTAATAGTAATCCCTACTAAAATCAATATCAATTTATCAGGAGTCCATCATGTGTGAATTCAAATTAAAAAGGAAAAAAAATCACACCTTGTAATTTACACTGTTTTGCTGTTTTAAAATTTAATCCTGAGCAAATACTTTATGAAAGCTTGCATGAGAGAATAAATTTGATGAGACAGATTGAATTGCTCAGGTGCCATCATGGCCACCGTTCTACCATGACTTACTTCAGATCTAGGGTTTGCGCGCAGAAGCAGAGCACACACAGGTTGGTGATGAAGGCTCACCCAAGGCAAGCTCCAGCAGCATAAGAGATCTGAGCCATTAGGGACTCAGCTCTCAAACTACCTCGTGTTGTTAAGTCCATTTGTATCAGGACTTCTCTGAACTGGATGGCTGACTACTGTGTGCTAATTGTATGTATTGCAAAATTACGGCAAATGCAGGAGTTGTTTAAAGGTCAAGAAAGCTTTTGGAGGGAAGAATGTTTGACACGCTGTACGATGGCTAGTGCGTAATTGTATTAAAAGTAGACCAACTTTTTTAGTCCTTCTGCATTACTATTCTTAAAGTCTCTGTAGTCAGCATACTTCCTTACTCCCTAGGACCACACCTATCACCGCTCTAGGGATACCAGTGCTGCAAGAGATGAGAAAAATTAGCATTGGAGGGGCTGGAGAGGTGGCTCAGTGGTTAGGAGCTCTTATAGCTCTAACAGAGGACTGGGGCTCAATTTCCAGCATCCCGTGGTGCCTTACGATCCTATTCATCTCCAGTTTCAGGGACTCTGGTGCCCTCTTCTGGCCTCTTTAGGCACTACATGCACATGGTATATTTATATACATGAAGGCAGAACACATGAAATAAGAACTTCAAAAAATCTTTTGAAAATAAAGAAAAATAGTATTAAAACTATAAATCGAAGCCATATGAATGCAGGTTAGGTAGTCACAGGCTTCTATGGGAACTTCACCAAGCCCCAGTGGGTATTCCAGATCTTGATGTGAGGTAAGGAGTTGCCTAATGTTACTTTCCACAGATTATAAAATGAGAGCACACACTGTTTTCCTGTTGGGTGAATATAAAGCAGGTGCTGGGATGTGTGAGTCCATGGGTTGGGGTGAGTGAGAAGGGCTGTGTGCACATAGGGTGAAGGAAGGGAAGACAGCAAAGAGAATTAGGAATGAGCATCCAATACAACCTGTGTTCTCTCCTGGGAACAATACACGATTCTTGGTTTAAAATGGATTTAAGTATTAGCTTCTCTTTTCAAATGCCTTGTAGCATTAAATTCTTACTTTGGGCTTTCCTGTGAATTTGGCAGCAGATGCAGATTACTAGTTTAATAAGGAAGAGATTATAATGGGAATAGTTGGTTATTCCACCACCCTTGGGGTGGTGAGTTTATAGATCACAGATGGGATTCTGGTGTACATTTTAAAAATACATTTATTTTTTCATTCATTCATTCATTCATTCATTCATTCATTTATTTATTTATTTATTTATTTATTTATTTATTTATTTATTTATTTATTTATTTATTTATTTATGTGTATGAGGACCTGTGCACACCACTGTACGTGCATAGGGGGCTCAGCAGGCAGTTTGTGGGAGCTGGTTCTAGCCTCTTCTCATGGGGGTTCTGAGGATCAAATGCAGGTCAGGTCATCAGTAGGTCCCTGTACCCGCTAAGCCATCTGGCAAGTCTTCGATGTACCTTTAAAGGAAGATAAGAACATTAGATGGGGTCAGCGACCAGTAACTCTCTGAAGCTATTATTTAAGACTGTAATCTGATCAAAAGCGGTGAAGTCAAAATGAGCATTCCCAATGACCAGCCACGACCCTTCTAAACATCCAACCAAGAGAAGCCTCCTGTGTGAGCATTAGAAGCAGGAGAGACTCAGTACTAAGTTGATCTTCAAGGAGGATCGCCTTTCACCCTTTGGCAGGACGCTTTGGTCCTTGCTACAGGAGCTCTCCAGGCCCCAGAGCCACAGCAGCTGAGTTCTCCCAGCTCAGGCAGCCTGGCCAGTGCCAGCAGCGCCTGATTACACTGCATGCCTTCCACCCAGGAGTCCCTTGTCATAAGGTAGAGGATGCAGCGGGACCATGTGTGGTATGCCAGTTTGATTAAAGCTCAGAAGGCTTCAGGCAGTAGGAATGCATCTTTCTGCGCCTGCTCACGTTCTGAAGCTCACCGGAGCAAACCACACAGCAGCTGCTTCCGCGCTGTTCAGAGGTTCATAAGTTACTTTGTTAATGGACTTTATCCGCAGTGAGGTAGAGGATGAGAGCGTCTAAGGGTGAATTCTTCCGCTCCCCAAAAGGACTCTTCAGAAAAATAGTTCCATGGAATTTGTCTCAAAATTCCTACAGGACCAACCAACCCACCCACTTCCTAGTGCTAGAGAGCCCAACTCCGAGATAAACCAGTATTCTCTCCCTCCCTTCACCCCACCACTTGTCTCGTGTTAAGAAAGCTTTGGAAATAAATCCTGCCTCCAATGACAGTCTGGGAATTTATTTATTTACTGAAGCCAAAATGTCACAATGCTCAGACATTGTCTTATAGCTACACGCACGCGCACGCACACACACACAAAGCAAATAAGTCATTAGTATATGGAAAACGAGGGGGAAAATGTAGAGCAAAGATTTATAAGCTCCAAACCAGAAAGAAAACAGAGACTTGCACGCAGAGAAGCCTGGCCCTAATATTCCCCTGACATTCTTTCTCTGCTGTTCTTTGAAAATGGTTGTGTAAATATTACGCTTTACATGATTACAATATTGTAAAAACGCTTTGAAAAAACTGTTTCATGTGTAGGTATGTGTCGCGTTGTGAAAACTGCATTATTAGCCGATTTCATTGTTGGGTGCATCTTTTAGTGTATACAGATAAATACACACTAAAATAATAGTCTTTTACTAGATTGTATAGATAAATCACAGGCGAATCTGGGACTCTCGAGATGGATGAGGTGCTGCCTGCCTTATGTAGGAACTGCTTTTCAGGAGTCTGTTTCTAGAAGGAAGAGGACTAAGTGTAAAATAACCAGTCAGAGGCAGCAATGTGTGGGCTTAGTAAGCACAAGACCTTGGCTTTGATTCTCAGTGGAATAAATAAATGGTTGATTAAAGATAAAAAGTCAGCAAAACATAAAATCGTGAGTCCTTTATTACCAATATCAAGTATGATATAATTATTAGTAGTAATTATTAAGTATTATTATTATAATATATGAACATCTTTGCTAAAATCTTACCCAGCTGGCAGCGCAGTGGGTGTTTCATACAAGCATCACTACCAACCCATGAGTGATGTATCTCTCTAGGGGTGTGATGAGTTTCCTGGTCATGTAGGAGACATGGAATCATTTTTCTGAGTCCTTTTGGGGAAGGGAAGAATTTATCCCTCCAGCTCCTTCATAAATTCTACATGGTTGCTGTGGTGCCATGGTCCATTGTTGCCTAAGTCAATACTGCTGGATTATAGCCAATAAGATTGTGTCTCAGATAAAAATCATGTTCAGGAGAGAAGTCAATAGTTTGGAAAAAACTTTAACACATTTTTATTTTGTAAAATTGTTCAGAATTCCAAAAATTCATCCTAGAATTCTGGGGTGAGGTAACCTTGGATTAAGGACCTACCTCTAGCTGTCACTTACAAGTTATTCACCCTTGAGCCCCAGGATGGTTTGGCAGGTAAAAATACTTGCTGTAGAAGCCTGATAACCAGAGTTGGATTTTTAGAACTCAGGTTTAGCTGGAAGGAGACAGCTGACTGTACCCATGCTGTGGCATCTGTGCCCACACAGTAATGATAAAATTTGAAAAACTATTGAATCTTTGAAAGTTCCAGTATCTTTTTTGTTGAGAATGGGATAGTACATATGGAATATGTTTGTTGTAGATTTTAGATGGGAGAAGTCAGGATCCAGCATTTAACAAGAAATATCGTGAAGCTGGGGAGGCAGCTTCATCAGTATGAGGGCTGAGTTCGATCCCCAACACGTGCTTAAAAAGTTGGGCATGATGTGTGCACTTGCAATCCCAGCACAGGAGAGGCAGAGACGGGGATTCCTAGATCTCACTGGCCAGCCAGCTTAACCTAACTGCAGCCCTCAGGTTCCAGTGAGAGACAGGGGTGGGGGGTGGAGGGGGACAAGGTCAGACGACTCCTGTGGTTGTCTTCTGTTCCCCCACATGCACTAGCAGCATCCACATCTGCACCCCCACATACCTGAGCACCCTCCACTCTCTCTCACACACCAGTACACACAAAAAGAAATATTACTATTATGACCCACAGTAGTCCCAGTGAGAAAAATTATAAACCGGAAAAAAATGGTGCTGATTAAGGCTGTTTATGGTTATTTTGAGACAGATAAATTCTGTTGGAAGTTTTACCACAGAAAGCAGCATACTTTAAAAAATTATTTTAAGTGTGTCTGTATATGTGTGCAAACATGCGTGTATATGTGAATTAACTCACTCATTTTATGGGGCACTGTAGGTTTGACCTTTTTCTAAGCACAAGAAAAGATGGACATAAAGATAGACCAGGAAGCATCTCAAAGATGGCTACCAGCTTGCCACTCTCTTTGTTTCTGTTTCAGAAGGGGCAGGTCTGCACTTGGCAGCCCTGGCAGGCTGACACCCATGGACAGAATAAAGACTGGAGCTTTGTGCCTTTGATCCATCAAATGTGCAGATTGGCTGGTCTCTGGGAAAGAGTACAGGGGTCCAGAGCCCAAAGGGCTGGGGCTCAGGTGGGTAAGAGGTCCCAGGCTAAAGCAGAGTATTAGCTATTTTTTTCTATTTCTGTGATAATACACCATGACAATTTGTAGAAGGAAGGGTTTATTTAGGCTTAGAGTTTCAGAGGGAGAAGGGTCCACTGAGGCAGGGCAGTGTGGCATCAAGCAGACAGAGGCACAGCAACGGAGTAGCAGAGCTCACATCCCAAACCATAGGCAGGTAGCAGAGAGCTCATTTGAAATGGCAGGGGTCTTTTGAAAGCTCAAAGCTTGCCTCCAGAAATGCATCACCTCCAACAAGGCCACACCTCCCAGTCTTCCCCAAACAGTTCCACCAACTGAGGCCCAGGCCTTCAAGCCTATGAGCCCACTGGGGGCCATTCTTATTCAACCCCCCACAGTGGGGTACAGCGGGACCACTAGTGTAGATGTCTTCTCTTTCAAGCCTGATGTTTCTGCCTCTGGGGGGGGGGGGTGGAAATCGCCAGTCTAGAACCTCCTTTATCAGGCTGCCTGGAGCTCATTTCCTGCTACCCTATCACAAGGCAGCTCACCCTAAGCCCAGAGAGGGCCCTCCTTTCCTGCAATTGCCAGTTCCCAAAATCTAGGTCTAAACTGTGCCTGCAAACTTAGTGTATGAGGATAGGCTTTACTGGATTTTAAAAATTAGAACTAGTTCGTCCTGCTCTAACCACACATCTTACCCCCACCCCCATCTTTGAATATATTGTGTTTCTGTTCTAGGATATCATCACATACCATTTCTTCTGTCTGGAAGTCTTATCCCCGGAGTATTTCTGAATTACCAGGTGGACTTCAGCCTATAAGGCATCGCCTCCAAAAGGCTTGCCCTGACTTCTCTTTACTAGTGACTACGGAGATGCATTCAACTGTCTGATTTCATATGCAGCGTCATAGTGAAGCTACTCATTCTATCCTTTGATTGACCTGTTTGAGAATAGACTGGATGTAGATCCAGGACAGAGATGTAAACACACACACACACACACACACACACACACACACACACACACACACACACACTAACCATTTTACACACATTTACTCAAGGAGTCATCACAACCCAGTGAGGAGGCGTGCTCCCCACTTTGCAAATGAAAAAATGCAGACACAGTGCACTTGTTCCACAGGGAGCCACTCCTACTATTCTGCCATTATCTACCTTTTGTATTGTCCCAATAGTCATCAATCCCCCATCTTTTAGGCTGTGGGGAAGATGGTGGGTTGGACTGCAGACATCACAACTGTTACCAGGCTAGTCCAACAGTAGCACTGTCCCCATGTTACCCCAGATACGTTACCTCAGGGTGGTGCCAGGCAATGATCTCAGAGACAGTGCTCAGAAAAAGAAAACAGTAGCAGTTCTGCCTACACTGCAGCCAACAGTGGCTTCCTCTGCTTTGCCTACCCTTAGCCCACAGCCCTCCTCAGTCCCAGGGATTTTTGTGGCTTTTGCATAGATTTGCATACATTTGTAGATCTGGACATCTCTTCCTTGTTTCTGGTGCAACATCGGGCTTGGTTTGGGAGTGGGGTGTCCCTAATATTCTTCAGTTTTTATCACTATTTGGAAGTGGCATCTTGGCTTATTCATTTACCTATCTACCCCTCCAGCATCCCCACCCCCTAAGAGGGCAAATGCCTCGCCAGCAAGGACCAGATCTGTCTTATTCATGTTCTAATCTTCAGATCAGGGCCAGCATATAGCAGGTAGAGGAACGTAAGAACTAGCCATGCTTTTTACAGAAACACAGTTGAACACTCTTTCTTCCGGGGACTCACCCCCCTAAACCAAATGCTCTCTAACCTCAAATTTTCCACTATCCTCAAGAGTACCACCCTGGGGACTAAGCCTTTAATATATGGGTTTTGAAGGCCGTTTTAAATCTGAACTACAACAATCTCCCAACAGCTATGGGGGGTTTATAACCCCTTCTCCTTGGGTAGTTGCCAAAACTGGTAATTGGTGACTATTCTGAGACTAGAAAAATCTATCATCTTGCTGATACCCCAATTTTGCCTTTGCTTTTCTTTCTTATTTCTTTCCATACACTGAGCCACATCTCCAGTCTTAATTTTACTACGTTTCCTAGGCTAGCCTTGAACTCACTCTGAAGCCCAAGTAAGCTTTGAACTTGGGATCTTCCTGCCACAGCTTTCTGAGAAACTGAGATTATAGGCTGTAGCTGATTTTTTTTTTTTTAACTCTTTGGGGCCCTCCATCTGGCTCCCAAATAAACACTTGGAGACTTATTCTTACTTATGAATGCCCAGCCTTAGCCTGCCTTGTTTCTGGCCAGATTTTCTAACTTAAATTAACCAATTTCTCTTCTTTGATGTTCTGCCTCTGGGAACTTTATTTGACTTTATTTATTTTGACTTTATTTATTCTATGCACCTTTCTTCCTTTCTTACTCCATGGCTGGCTGGGTGGCCATATGGTTGAGTAGCTGTGTGGCTGGCTGTGTGGCTGTGTGGCTGTGTAGCCGTGTGACTGGGTGGTGCGTGGCTGCGTGGCTGGGTGGCCATGTGGCCCTGTGGCCTTGTGGCTGGGTGGCCGTGTGGTCATGTGGTCGTGTGGTCGTGTGGCTGCGTGGCTGCGTGGCTGGCCCTGGCATCCTCCTCTCTTCTTCTCCATCCTTGCCCTTTTTCTCTGAAGTCTAGCTTTCTCCTCCTATTTATCCTCTCTGCCTGCCAGCCACACCTATCTTTTTTCCTGCTTTGCTATTGGCTGTTCAGCTCTTTATTAGACCAACCAGGTGTTTTACAGGCACAGTAACACAGCTTTAGAGAGTGAAACAAATGCAACACGTTTTTGCATCACTAAACAAACATTCTATAGCGTAGACAAAGGTGACACATTTTAAACTAATATTCTACAACAGTGGGTTCATATTACCAGGCCCAGCCCAGATTTTTATTTCTTAACTTAAATTCATAGAACTAATACAAACATTTTCAAAAGACTAGAGAGATGGCTCAGTGGCTAAGAGTGCTCATTGTATAAATATAAGAACTAACATTCAAATTCCAAGCTCCCACATAAACACCTGGCTAGGATAGCCCACACATCTGCAACCTCAGAACTATGAGGGGATGGGGATAAGGGGGGGTCACTGAGAGCTGGATGGCCAAGCACTGTAGCTCCAGGTTCAGCAGGAGATTCTGTCTGTATTAAGTTTCTGGCCTGTCTGTCCCCTGGTCCAGACCCAGAGACCCGCAGTCCCACAGAAACACACAGATGCTTGTATTAATTTTATGCTGATCTGCTTATGGCTCTGGCACATTGCTAGCCAGCTCTTGCTCTTAAACTAATCCATGATTCTTATCCTGTTCAGCCTTGCAGCTCAGTACCTTTTCTCAGAGAAATATAGTTATCCTCTGCATCAGCTGGCTTCTCTGGCGTCTCTGCTCTTCTCTTCCTGTCCCCAGAGTTTTCTTAATGTGGTAGCCCCATCCTCACTTCCTGTCTGCCTTCAGCCAACCAGCATTTTTATTAGACTGGTAGGTGAGACAATTATTTACAATGGAACAGAATGCAATCCTACTACATTTCCCCTTTTTAAAACAAGAACCCCAATTGAATTTCCTTTGCATAATTTTTTCCACTATTATCTATAACAACCTGTATCCAACACTATAAACGAAGACAAACATCCATAATCCATTTTTTTTTTTTTTTGGATTGTGGGCATTGTTCTCTAGGCTACTTCCTGCTGAATGGGGGGAAGGTGTGTTGGCAACCCCATGGGGACCCAAAGAAAAATTGTAGGATTATGGACAAGTCTTTAGTAGAGTAGTCTGTAAGGCTGGGTCATCTCAGCCAGTCTCCTTGATGTTGTTCTGGATACAGAGCTCAGAGGAAACTAACAGAGCTGCTCTGAAATCCTGAATCGTCTGGGCTGTTTTCATTGCAGACTTTTCCAGGGGTCTTCCTCTATTAAACTTTATTTTCTTTAACCAGGAATAAATCCACAGCCTCTCATTTTCTGTGGAAATAAAAAGAAAACCTCTTCCTCAAAGTAGCATATCTTTTGATTTCAATTTTAAAGTCAACTCATTTACAAAATAAATAGGTTGGATTAATCCAACATCATTTATAACCAACTGTCTTTTAGCAGATTTTACTACTTCATTTTCAGTCAAAGACCTTAGACAAAACAATAACACAGTATTCAGACACTCTTTCTAATTTCCATCTTTACGTGGCTTATTATTTTACTCTATTTCTTTTTAAAGGACTTTATTTTTTTTCCTTTTTCTTTTCTCTCAAGCCTGAATATATATCATATATATATATAATATATATATGATATATATATTTTAAAATACTCTAAACCATTTAGAGTTTTTTTTAATCTGTCTTTTGTAGAGAGCTGCAGAGCCACACCTTAAAGATGGCGCTGGCTTCTGCCTCCCACCTTCCTGAGGGTGAGTGCTCTCTGGGGTAAACAACTCCTTATTTGGCTAAGGCTGAGTGCTTGGTTTGCTTCCTTGTATGTGCACCTATTGGCAAGGCCCACGTGGCGCTTGGTGATTGGTTATCCTGAAGGCATATAGCTGGGCAGGGCTTCCCCCAGGAAGGAGAAACAGAGAAACAGAGAGAGAAGATGCATGTACAAGGTCCTGAATAAGTCGCTGAAAGAAGAGCCTGGTGTTGTGTCTTCCTTGCTGGTGAGGTTACAGTCTTTACTGTATATCTCTTTATTTCTTATCTTTTTCTGTTTCTGACCACACCTTTGCTTGGCTAGGGTGGCTGACTCCACCAAGCTTTCTCTATTTCTTTCTGTTTCTACCCACACCTTTAATCTGCCAAGGTGTGGCTAAAGATTAAAGGGTTGGCTAGGGTGGCTGGCTGGCTCTACCCAGCTCCTAGTCTAGCTTCATAGGATTTAGCTTTTTAGTAGAGGTACTGCTAGGACCCACAGTTGTTACCACTCAGGGAATCTTAGGGTCCATATAACCACCAAGTAAAGCACTGCCATCTGTTGCTCATGAACTCCATTTAAGTATTTGACAGCAGGGCCTCTTAAAAGACTCACAAGTGTTTTACCTCTAAGGCTGAATCAGGAAACCTCACTTGAAAAAGCTCAGCCTCTGCTTGCCTCCAGCAAACACAGCTGATGCAAGAACATACTGCTGCTACTAAGAAGCAGTCTTTGACTCAGTTTCCTTTTTGTCTATATAAACAGAAAGCTTAAACACATCATTTACAGTTTGTTGCTTACATCTAAGCTCCTGTGAGACCTCAAGAACTGGCCATGTTAAGCTGTACTCCAAAAGCCTGCCATTTTGTAGCCCAAGCCCACACGCTTTACCAGGGCATCTCTGTAGCATGCCTCATGTGAGAGACAAAACTTGGAAGCTGTTTTTGGCTCCGATTCTGTGCTCTAGACCCCCTTTTAATCTCTCTCCAGCTTTATCTGGGTGTATATCACCCACATTAGGCCACCATTTGTAGTAATAAGTTTCTGGCCCGGACTTTTGAGCCTAGCCCTGAGGTTCTGACCTGCAGACCCACAGTCCCACACAAACACCTAGATGCTTACATTAATTTTATGCTGATGATCTAAGGCCCAGGCATATAACTTGCTAACTCTTAATTCTTAAACCAACCCATGATTCTTATCTTGTTCAGCCATGTGTCTTGGTATCTTTTCTCAAAGCATCATTTCAACTTCTTTCCTCTCTGTCTGCTGGTGTCTCATCTCACTGGCCTCTCTCTGGCATCTCTGCTCTGCTCTGCTCTTCCTCACCTGGTAGTCCCACCCACACTTCCTGTCTGCCTTCTGGCCAATCAGTTTTTTATTAAACCAGTAGGAGAAACAGATACTTACAATGTACCAAAACATGGTCCCACTACACTTAGGAAAGTAAGGCAGAAAGTGGTTGAGCAGGGCACTGGACATCTCTTCTTGTGTCCAGGCCCACGTGAGTGTTAGAACAGTATACTACATTCTCACACGTATGGTAAATAAAAATATGTTAGTTTTAAGATAGGCTGTATATTTTAATATGGTTTCTCTATGTAGCCTGGCTATCCTAGAACTTGCTATGTAGACCTGGCTAGCCTTGAACTCACAGAGATCTGCTTGCCTTGGCTTCCTGAGTACAGAGATTAAAAGTGTGAGCCACCATGCCCAGCAAAATCAACTAAAATTTTCTATGAACAGTTACTTTAAAATCTCACAGACACGAGGTAATAAAATGTATAGTTCAAGGATTGAGAAATTGATCACCAGGTCCTCACTGGTCTGGGCTCTGAACCAGCAACTTTGAACTTCTGTCTTGAACCATTGGTTCAAGCAAAGCCACACGGCTAAACCTAGTCTCAAGACCTACCGTGAGGGAGGCAAAGGGCAAAGTCCCATTGCAAACGGAGTGGATACAAGGAGACATGGATACTCTGCCACACAGCGGAGTATCGAGGTCCACTTCAGTCACAATGACTTTCCACCAGAGGATCAGAGCTTCTTCCTCTAGAGCTCTGGGATGAAGCTCAGGGAAATTTTCACTGTTCATTGACTTAACTATGAACAACTTGTGAAATGGACACTGGACCCACGAAGTTCTGCTTTGGCAGACTTTCCACTTACCTGTTTATGCCAGTTACGGTTTAGCTCTCCATGAACAAAGACCTCTGAAAACAGGATCTCTCCAATGGCCCTTTCCAGATGATGAGGGTGTTAGTTTCACAAGCTTGCATACAAGTACAGTCTCTTGTAGTAAGGGGTTTCTGGCCCGGACTTTCGGGCCTAACCTCAAGGCCTAGGACCCACAGACCCACAGAGACACACAGAGGCTTTCAATAGTTTTTGGCTGATCAGCCTCAGGCCCAGGCATATCACTTGCTAGCTCTCTACCCTTCATCTAACCCATGATTCTTCCTGTTCAGCCATGAGGCTCGGTACCTTTCTTTAGAGCAGCATGGTTGTCCTCTGCTTCTTCTGGTTTCTCTCCAGCATTCTCTCTGGTATTCTGTTCTCAGAGATTTTCTTAGTCTGGTAGCCCCGCCCACACTTCCTGCCTGCCTTTGGCCAATCAGTGCTTTTTATTAAACCAGTGGGTGGGACAATTATTTACCATGAAACAACACAATACCCCTACAGTCCCTCAGTACATTTTTTACAGTTTCATTTACTGAGTACTTAATAGTGTAAAAACAGCAAACACAAAGAACTGGGAAGCTTCCCCAGAAGTCACTAATTTGGGCACTAAACAGGGCCAGTCACACTCTTGAAGAAATGGGTCCTTTGGAATAACCAGCCACATCAATTGTACTATAGATTAAGGGTAAGAAGGAAGAAGGAGATTAAGAAATTAATTAAAAACATAAATCCTGATGCAACTCACACACAAAAGCCATGCATCTCATAAGACCTTTCTTGACAATTCTCAGACTCTGAGAGACATAAAAACATGTTTATGTAGTTACGACTTTCCTCCAAGTAGTTCAAATCCTTCATGAGGAATTTCATAATATTTGTTATATGAATAGGCAATATATTCATTCTTACGCTGCGTATATATTTAATGAGTTTCTGAGAAAAATGAAAATAGCTGATAAAAAGTCTAGCCATTTAATTCTTTGGCTCACTTTTATTTGACTTCAGAGGTGGGGATTGACAGAAAAACAATGAAGAAGCAATCTTTATTATTTATTAAATGTCTAAACTATATCAGCTAAAATTTTTGACACACAAACTCCCTCGAAGCCTCAGGGCACATGATAATAATATGTCTTTTTCAAATATCTAAGAGTAAACATCTGAACTTTTAAGATCCAAGAGTCTAAAGATAGACTAACTCCCACTGAACATACATTTTGGGGAGGTAGTATATATTAACAACCAACAGGAAGAATAAGAAAAATGGGGAAAGAACCCAAAAAACATAGGTTTTAAAATAATAATACAAGTAGATGGAGGGGCAATGTTTTCTTTACAGCATCCATGAGCTTGACTCATTATGCAACAGTCCAGTTACTCATGTGGGATGACCTGGCTTTTGTCCAAGCTCCAAGATGATTACTAATTATCCCAAGTCGACCAGAGGCTAAAAGGTGTGTTCTTGTAATTCACAGACTTTCTATGGTGCGGACTGAAAGAGGCTGAAAACTGTATGGAACTTGTGGAACACAGATACTCTGTGGGATGCAGGTGTGAGGCCTGGACCTACTTCTGAACACCTCACCAGGTTTTATGATGCTCTTACCACCAGCTTGTCCCTAAGACAGATATGTTTACTAGAGTGGAAACTGTCAGGGCCAAACAAAGAGTCGCAGTCCTGGGCTGCTTTCCCATCAGGTCACAGGCACTCCTGACTGTGTGGCCTCCAGACCTTCCCTCCCCTGACAGGGCTCTGTAAATCCTGGCTAGTGAAATGGAGCATCCAACAGGTGGACATTCATCCTGGTGAGGCCGCAGCCATGGGTGCAGTAGTGCTCTTATAGGGACTTCGGAGAATGACTATTAGTACCTGCATCTAGAAACACAAGACAGCACCCTGTCCATCAGCACTGCGTTTACCTGGAAAAGATTTGGCTGCCATCCTTTGTGCCCAGCCTTTGGACTATCCTTTTCAAAAATTGCTAGTGCCCTTAATCAGTAAGAATCAAATTTTAGTGCTTTAACTTGAGAACCCCCAGTGGAACTGTTAGCCAAAATATTGTTGTCTGAGTCCATCTAAACTGGGCTTTCAGTTACTAGGCACAGAAGGCCCTAGCTGATGCGTCTGTTCTCAGGTGGTTTGAGCAGTAACAGAGTATCACTGAACTCTGCCCAGTGCCTCTACTGCTGGTTCATAGTTTGGGCATGAAATTGTCACATGGTGACTGAGTTCCAAGGAGGAACTCATCAGGATCCTCTTAAGACAAGTAAGCATCACAGCCTCCCCATCTCCCTGGCTGTGGATGGCAGGTGAGAAGAAACACAGGCTAGTCTGTTCCTTCCAAACATCAGCCCTTCTCCAAGCTCTCAACCAGTTACCTCAGTATTGTCAGCTATGCAAACCTGGCCTGTTTGATAGTTGGTGGTCTACACCCTGATTGAACTAATCCAGGGCTGAGAGGGCCAAGGATTCCTGTGTGTATTGTGTGTATTGTGTGTATTGTGCTATTCTAATGAAGCCGGGGGGGGGGGGGGCAGACACAACTCTTCTAGGTAGAGGCCTTATTCACAGAGTTGGTAAGATATGAATCTATGTGGCAGTCTCCACACAGTCTAAGTGTACACTCAGAACTTACCTTGAATGAATCACAATGTGTTATCACTGCTATGGTTTGGGTATGAGATGTCCCCTGAGGCCTGGTGTAGTGAAGCCTTGGTCCCTAGCTGATGATGCTATTTTGGGAAGTAGTAGAAGCTTCAGGAGGTGGGGCCTAATTGGAAGAAGTAGGTCACTGGGGACAGGTTCTATCTTGCCCTGGCCCCTTCCTGTCTCTTCTCCCTGTGTTCTGAGAGTCATGAGGTGAACAGCGCTTCTTCATATTCTCTCTCTGTCATAATGGTCTGCCTCACTACAGGCCCAGGATCACAGAGGTTCAAGACCATCTTCACTGACATAAGAAGTTCAAGGCCAGCCTGGAATACATGAAACCCTATATCAAAATAAAGTAAAATATGTTTCTCTGACATTTAAAAGTGGCTTTCCACTGACTGCTCATGTTTTCAAGATTGCCTTACATTTTTCTAAAATTAATACTATTTATTATACTTTATATCTGAGATAGTTAATGTCTGAAATCTTTAGTGTTTTAATGATAATGGTATCTTCTATTTCTATTGGTTATTGCTCATGGTGCTTTTACTCCTAATATATTTAGTTTTTTGGGGAGAGAACCTTTGTTTCATAGAAGTGTGTATATGTGTGCTCATCCTTCCCATGAGGATAAATGTAAAAGCAATTACACAATTTATGTTCAAAGAAAGGTTATATAGTTACAGAAATAATATGCTATTGAGAAATTGCTCCTTACACTTAGAGACTAATGAAGAAAAAGCTCTTCGATAGTGCTTGTCCAGCTCTGACTAATGCTCAAGGAAGGGCTGGGCTTGAATAGAAGATTTAAAATTTTATACATTCCATATACACTGTCATTCCTAAAACACATTCAGATCCCAGCTCCAGGTTACATTTTGAACAATTTAAACACAGACAGGAGATGGAAATTCTGGTCCCTTAAGCAGATGGGAGATTTACACAGCAAAGATATTGCCAGGTTTATTTCTTAGATACACCAGTATTGCTCCTTTCCCATAATTGTTACCCAGGGTCATCTTGCCCACCTGGCAGAATTATGCTTTTCTCAAGAAGAGAACTGTATGTGTGGCACGCCAGGACTTGACATTGGTGGTGACCCTGTGCTGCCCCTGTGAGCTATTAAGAGTCATGTTCTGTGGAATGTGGCCTAGAGGCTGGTCAGTCCTGGGGAACAATTATTAGCATATCTCTAACCTGGCCTGGTTAGCAGACTATTTATCCTTGGGGTATTTTGGAGGCCGAGTTCCCTTAGCTAAATTCTATTTTGTGTGATTTAATGTCTCCTAAGCAAATCTATTACAAAATCCTCTAGAACATTAATTCTATCGCTTTGAGTTTCTTCTATACCAATATTAGCTTGAAGTAAAAACTTGAAGCATATTGATTGTGAGTGTGAGGAGACCAGGAGGTGGAGAGACGAAAGAGGGAGAGGAAGGGAGGAGGGGAGGAGGGGAAGACAGGGACATAGAGGGACAAAATGCACGATGATATGATTAGTTTCAGAATTCCCATAAATGCCTGCAGAGAATGAAAGCTTAAAAATATAATGTGTGAAGAAAGACATTTCCCTACTTTTAAATTTCACATAAAATAATTAGAAGCAATATAAAAATGACTTGAGAGAATAATGCCTTGTAGTCCCATAAAGAATTTAATCTTTGGGAGCTATATTAATATAATTTGGTTTAGTGTATCAACGAAGGGTAATTAATACTGTCAGAATAAGTGTATATCCACAAGACTAGTCTTAAGTAAAACGCTTTTTTAAATTTATTTTGTGTGCGGTGTGTGTGTGTGTGTGTGTGTGTGTGGGTATGTGGCTGTGTGTGTGTGTGTGGCTGTGTGTGTGTGTGGTTGTGTGTGTGGCTGTGTGTGTGGCTGTGTGTGTGTGGCTGTGTGTGTGTGTGTTGCACGGATATGGAGGGCAGAGGACAGCTTTCCAGAGTCAATTCCCTCCTCCTACATGTAGGTTTTGGGAACTGAACTCAGGTCGGCAGCCATGGAAGCAAAGCCCTTTTCCTACTGAGCCATCTCTCAGCTCATAAATAAACATTTTAATTAGTGGAAAAAAAAATCAGAAACTGTTCATAAAAAGGAAAGACAAATATAAAATAAAAATGTGGCAAACTAAAGTGTCCTTAGGTTGAAAAGTAAATACACCGCGGGGACCACGTGTCCGTTCCGTCTGCGGCTCCAGCTCCACTCTTCCACTGTAACTTCAGCTTCCTAATTTTTAAGAGGTTTTTTTAAAAACAGAAATTTGAAATATTTTTCACATATGAGTGCCCATTCCTCATTTTTTCCCTTTGTGAATATGCTATGATTCACCATAGAGATTTGTGAATATTAATGAGGTTGTACTAACATATAGCATTTAAAAAATATGAGGAAATGAATATTTTCATACTTGGCTGGAATGCAGCAGGGCTTGAAATATAACCAAGGCAAAACTGCTGAGTGTAAAAATGTCACCTGTGCTGTGATCTTCCACCCCACTTTGGGGATCTCTACTAAAAAGATTAATATACTACCAGGCCTGTCCAGCCCATGGTCTGTGGGCAGTTGTAAAGGGATATCTCTGAATGTACTCTAATGCAAAATCACAAACTTACTTAAATGTTATAAGGTTTTTGTGTATGATTTTTTAAACATATAACTCTGTGGTGTGGCTCTCGAGCAGGAGACAGATGACAGGGTTGTGTCATAATAACAAGAGATTAGACACACCTGAACCTAGACCTTAATCAATCTTCTATTGCTGTCAAGAGACACCATGACCATGACAACTCATAAAAGAAAGCATTTAATTGGTACTGGCTCACGGTTTCAGAGGGTTAGTACATTGTTGTCATGGTGGGAAGCAGGGTGGCACTCAGGCAGCCATGGCGCTGGAGTGGTAGCTGAGAGTTTTATATCTGAGTCATTGGGCAGCAGGGAGAGAAAAGACACTGGGCATGGCTTGAGCATTTGAAACCCCAGAGCCCACCCCCAGTGACACACTTCCTCCTACAAGGTCACACCTTCTAACAGTGCCACTCCTTGGTGACAAAGCTTCTTGCAGTCATGTTTGTAGTATAAAACTCTGCAGACAGGGAGGGAAAGACAACTAAATACCCACCTAACACAATGGTGTTTTTATGGCTATTTATGAGAGTTTAGGAAGTAAGGTTTTATTCGGCTGTCACTAACATTATATTCACATCAAGTACTTTATATGGACAGATGTCCATGACATACTCTGTTAAGTGAAGAAAGCACGACTCCGTGGATACAGCCACATTCTTCCGTTAGGTCAGGCCTTGCTAACCCTTGAGGTCAGTGTCATCCATCAGGGCAGTCCTGGTCATGTCAGTCTGAGCATTTCTCTGGCCACAGACATTTGATGTGGCTAGAGCCACTAAGTACAAAATCCTAGAAATGATGTCAATCCTACTAAAAGAAAGGAATTCCAGTCTGCCTTTCCCTCCATGGGAATTAATAAAAAAGATAATAATGAAGCAAATCAAGAGGAGATTTGCCTAAGAATTGGCTAACAGTGAGGATAAAGCCAAGTGCTGGGTTAAGTCCTTAGATCTGGCTATTCTTGGAGCCTTCTTGGGCTCACAAACATATTCCTGTCTTGCAGTCAAGAGTCTTGACCAATAGCAACAATATTATAGGCGATTTGATTTTGACTTAATAAAACAACCTTAATATTAAAGCATTTTGCTTATGGAAGACCTCTAGTACAATCAAAAGTAGATGTTAAGTTTCTAGGGGGGTTGGGAAAGGAAGAGTAATAATTTTCCATTACATATCTTTATAATATTTGATCCCCAAACAAGTGTTTGCATTTTATATATCATTAAAGTTCTACAAAATTTCTAAGTATTAGATTTATATGGAGGATAGATTAGTATGAGTGACTTGGGAAAGGAATCAAATTTTACATTTGAAATGAGAAAAAAACTGAATATAGCCAATTATTGTTTCTTATGTATTCACTTTAAGTTTTAAAGATAACATACAAAGTAATGGGCTTCATTGCATTCACTTAGCTGTCTATGCCTGCCTGTCTTTTGATGGTCCCATTCCTTCCTCAGTAGCCCTCTAAGACCCATTTACACACACACACACACACACACACACACACACACACACACACACACACACACCTATGAGCAAAAACTTGGCATATGCCTGAGTCTGAATGATTTTTTTTTTTTTTAGAACATAATGATTGCCAGCTGCATTATCTTTCTACAGATATGGTGATTTCATTTTCCTTTTCCAGTATGACTTAATAAAGTGCTGTTTATGTATATATATCATATTCATACTCTTTATCCACTCATTTGTATATAAGATTCATGTTTTTTTTCTAGATAACTTGATGTACCTACAACATTAATTCAACTTGGGCATAATAATGTATGCCTATAATCCCAGATACTTGGGAATCTGAAATAGTAGGATAGCATGATCCTGCCCAATAACAGGGATTTTATGGGAAATTGAGGGCCAACGGGGAAAATTAGTGATACCTGTTTTAAAATAGAAGTTGTTGGGTCAGGAAGAACTAGGAAATGTATGTCAGTGGTAGAGGGATGGCCCCTGATCTCAGTGGTAGAGGGCTGACCCAAATGTGAGTTCAACTCCAGGAACTTGGAAAAGCACAAACAACAAAAAACCAATACAGTTAGAAACTTAGGAATAAGACCCAGAATTTTCTCTTGAATAAAATATACCTCTGCCAACACAAAATGAAATATTAGATTATTTCATAAAGATCTTATAATTTATCTGTTAAACTCTAATTGTGAGTTAATGTGTCAGTTAAAAGTCTTCCTTATTTTGCAGTGTTTTAATAATTACCTGTGGTCATGTTTGAGGCTTTATTTCTTACAGTGGTATCTTCCATTATTTGACTACAAATACACCACATGTCTAAACAGTCTTCACCCTAAAAACTCTATCTCACACATTTATGGAAACAATTTGGTGACATGGGTATACAGGATTTATTTTTGTGTTATTGTGTTATTCAGAATTATTTGCACCCCCCCCAGGGAGGGCGAAACAGGGCAGGAAAGGAACACTGATGACAGAATGCACCGGGGAGGGGGGCGAGATAAATGTCCCAACCATGGCCTCTGGAGTGGCATTTCAGGAGCCGGGTTCTGTAACAAGAGGTTTTTGGTTTGTTTGGCTGGTAGTCTAGACTTATAGACTTGTAGTTTTAGACCATCTAGCCTTATGGTTTGGACTTGTTTAGTTTTTAAATAATTATTTAAATGTTTATATTAATTTTATTTTGCTTGGCCTCTGGCTTAGGCATACTGTTAGTTTTTGTATTTTAATTTAACTTATTTTTATTAATTTGTCTTGTCACGTGGCCCATGGTTTACCTGCGTTATTTTATATGTTGATTTTTTGGGCGGCTAGATTGTGGGGTTTTTTTTTTTTTGTTTGTTTGTTTTGTTTTTTTAACTCTGCCCTCCTTCCCATGTCTTTCTGTATACTGTAAATAACATTCTTTAATAAAGAGACTGTTTTGGCGTATGGCAGGCTTCTTAGAAGTAGGCAAGGAAATAGGCGCATAGATAGGGGAAGGAGGGTGGAGTCAAGAGAGACACCATCTAGCAGCCCAAAAAGCAACATGTAAAAATAACACAGGTAAGCCAGAGGCCATGTAGCAAGACAGATTAATAAAAATGGGTAGAATTAAGATGCTAGAGCTAGCTAAGGATATGCCTAAGCCATAAGTCAAACAACCATAAAATTAATATAAGTCTTTATATAATATTTAAGGCTAATCAGTCTAGCACTACAAATTTATAAGTCTGAACCACCAATCAAAGAAGCCAAAAGCCTCATACTACTTGAGTCTCCCTGTCCATTGAAAATTAAAAAGGTTATTTACTTTCTCCACAGTCACTAACCCATCTGAGAAATGGGCTTCACCAAAGAGGGCTCCTGGGAATTGTAACCTGCCTTTGGGGAAAGGCTGGCCTGGTAACTACGGTGTTGGATCAACAGGCACTAAACATTTATTTACAAGGAAGGTGCGTAGCCTGTGATTACTGTGCATTGTCTCTCCACAGCCGTGTCAAGCTGCCTGATGCTCCCTTCTCAGGGAGAGGATACATTTCAACATAATTAAAAGTCGAGAACTGTTTCCTGGACTCTGAGCAAATCCAGTTTCCTGGACTTTGAGTAGATCCATTGCTTTATTTCAGTAAATCTTGTGGCTATCAAAAATGTATAGGAAAAAAAGAGACGATTACCAGGATAGGATTTTAACGTGGCGTGTATGAAGCATCATACATGTTAATGGCTCGTAAATTCTTCTCACAGATAAAATTTTGAGAAATGAAGTGAATAGAAGAAGTAAAGATACCTCTTCCAGAGGAAACACAGTAAAGTCTACATAATTTTCATCTTATAAAAGACATGAAAGCCTAATCGATTTTACTGATTTACAGCAGAGCCCACAGGCTTGTCATGTAAAATTTAATAGGTAGCTTGGACATTAAATTTTAAACTCAGCATCATCATCAATCTTTTATTTAAATCTGATAAGCTTCTGGGGTTACTCCATGGGTGGAATCCCAGTATATTTCTCTCCCATGGTTCGCCTTCTGAGTATTATGTCCTCCTGTACAAATCTAGAAATATATGCATTACATTACTTCTTTTAATGGTAATAGCAACTAACTAGAGTTTTTCCACAACGCTGCAGTAAGGGAGTGTTACTTTGCCTAACAATTTATGCCCCTTTCATCTCATCATTACTAACTCCAGCTAAGACGATAATTTTTATAAATAGAATTGAAAATATTCTTCTTTTAGTTGTCCGGAGTTGAATTCTGGGTCACGTAAAGATTAAGTGAAGTGACTCAAAACCGAAATCCTATAATTACAGAATGGCTGTTTAGATGGAAACCGTCTTCCTCTCCCTTCTGCTAGGCTGGAAGGCAACTTCCTGAACTGCAAATTAGGAAAGCCTGGCTGCTTGTCTGCGGTGAAGCCAGCTCAGGCCAAGAGTCCGAGGTCCTGAAGACAGCAGCTACTTAGCTGCCATTTGCTTTGTTTAATCTGAGATTAGGCCTAGGTTTACAAGGGAAATCTAAATTTAGAGCTGACAGGATTGTTTAAGGTGGCATTACTAACTGCAGTGTCTTCCCATAGCTTTTCTGAGTGATCTGTGGCAGGGGAAAGAGTAGTCATTTTAAACTCTGAAAAAGAGAGAGAGAGAGGATGTTAAAGTTGTGGAAGAAAAAGAAGTATCTACAAATTGCCAGTTCATTTACTGGATTTCCAAATGCAGCGGGATACCCGTGTGTGGGGGGGGGGCAGTTTTCAAGGTGCTTGTGACTCTGAAGATTCACTAGCTGTTTTTGCCCCTGCCCGGCACCTGGGGGGAGATCACGTGACTCATTACTCTAATGGCCCGGGAAAAGCCACCCCCAGGGGAGGGAGGGCTGGGAACTGCAACCACTTCCCTAATTGGACTGCGGTGAAAGATGGACCTGCTGGGACTGGACGCTGTCTGGAGAGGGCTTGACAGCGAAACTGTCCACACACGGGGAGATGGCGTTGGCAGCCGACCTGGGGGCTTAATTCTGCAGTCTCAGAACCACCGAATGTTGGATGTTTCCTAGGTTCAAAATTCCTTTATAGAGGCTGCCATGGGTAGAGAGAAAGTGGGCTTCGCCTTAGAGACTATTGTTAATCCGTGAAGGGTTTTAGTTAAGTTTTATTTTGTAGCTCTGGTAAGCTTTGTTTTGGTGGCCCTTGAAAGGGGGGGGGGGCATAGTTGTGGTGCTGTGCTTTCCCGGTGGGTATTTGTCTGCCCCTGAAGCTGCACGGTGAATTGGAGAGACAGACCAACAGACAGATAGACAGACAGACAGGCAGGCTTGCAGTCATACCTTATTATCTGCACTTAGGAATTATGTAGCTCATCATCTATCTATGGTTGTGAATATGGAGCATACACTATTGCTACAATTTTGTGGGATCAATAATTAATTACTTTGAAGGAAAGTGGAGATAACCAAATAAGATATGCAAAGTTCCTGGCACATAGCAGATGCTCCAAACACCACTTACCATCCTGTTCCCATCTGCCTTCTCAATCACCAGGTTTATGCTTCTCTTACCCCACAGCTAAGTGTTTACTATAGTGAAGGTAGAAAAGTTGGGGCTGGAGGTGTAGTTCAATGACAGAGTATGTCCTTGGAATTCACAAGACTCTGAGTTTGATTCCCTAGCATCACAAGAAAGTATACAAGAAGGGAGGGAAGGAGGGAGGGAGGGAGGGAGGGAAGCAAGGAAGGAAGGAAGGAAGGAAGGAAGGAAGGAAGGAAGGAAGGAAGGAAGGAAGGAAGGAAAAAAGGAAATCGGATAGTCCCAGGTGACACTGGAACATAGACATTATGCTCTTCCAAAAGACAGATCAGATCCCTGCCAAACAGCCAGCTGTGACAACAGACTACAGAAACCTTCACAAAGTCCGGGGCCCTGGAGTCAGAGAAGGGCCGCCATTGATTTTGGCCAGTCTAAACATGAACTCTGCTAAATCAGCTGGATAACAAAACTTCTGCTTTTATCTTTGACCTCCTGACCCAGTCATTTCCTCAATGAGTGATCTTCCTACTTGGCTTGTCCTTTGGTCTAACTTTCCACCTGCTGTCTGCCCTATGGAGAAACAGCAGGTCAGCAGTCACACTACCAGCTGCCATCACGTTGGCGCCCATGTAGACTTTCCTCCTTGAGTCTTTTCCGGGGCCCCAGGCCTTCACAGTGGCCCTTGCAGCTCTGCAAACAATTTTGTCATATTTCTCTAAAGAGTGACAGTTAAATCAATGTTTTTAATCTGTTTTGTTGCCAAAATTCGATGACCTGTCACAATTCTTGCCCAGTGCGGCCAATCATTCATGTTACCCTGTTTTTAATGTTGTTTATAGACCTGTTCAGACTGGTTTACAAATCCACCCTCAGAGTGAAACTTCAGTATGTAGCATTAGCAACATTTCATTATATTTCTCCTACTCCAGAGAAATACTATTTTATGGTTAGTGGTGAATCTAATTGCATATGTCTTTTTTCCTATAATTTCACTTTGGAGGGTTTTTACTTAGGCCAATCCTGAATTAGTTTACTATCCTTTGTGGCTTCTAATCTATGAACTAGACATGACTCAGTCTACCTGATGCTCAATACACTGCTACAGTTCCATCAAGTCTCGGAATTTTGTGCCTAAATTTAATGACTGGTAAATGCTCATAAACTAAATTTCACACTTTTATAATTGGCAGTGTTTGTTAGTTTTGTTAAATAATTCTTCTGTCAGACTTTTAAAAATTATTATTAAATAAAGCAATCCTTTCGAATCATTTTTCCCCGTTGTGTCTATGATACAATTTGATTTTCTGGGACAGAGGTTCACAAACCTTTTCTGTGAAAGGCCAGAAAGTGAACTTTTCAACCATCTCATATCATCCCTTCTCTATTGCAGCTGCCCAGCCCTGTCACTGTGGCCCAAATCGGCCATAGAAAAGCCATAAGTGAATGGGTAGAGCCAACACAACTTTATTTATGGACACCGAAATTTAGACTTCACGCGTCATAAAGTATTAGTCTTTCTGATTTTTTTCAGCCAGTTAAATATGTCAAAACTATCCTTAGTTTGCGGGCCGTACAAAAGCAGGCAGAAAGCTGAATTTGCCCTGTGGCTATAGGTTTCTAAGTTTAGTCCAGTTTCTGGTTAGAGGCAGATTTAGGTTTTATGGAGACTGAATCCTTTATAATTAGGGAACTTTAAGAAAAGAAACATGGGGCTGGGAATTTGTTGAGTGGCAGAGCATTTGGCTAACATCTGTAAGGACCTAGGTTCAATCCCCAGCACTTCTGAAGAAAATGGAGAAAGAGAAGAGAAAAAGGAGGAGGAATGGAGATCATAACTCCAAAATTAGTTGCAATGACTTCGTAAGTAAGACATGTACATAATGAGCCCTGGACACTGAGCTTCTTTGGAGTTTGGATGACTCTGAACTCAGGTGACTAGGAAGACACGGTAAGGTTCTAGGGAGCTTCCCAGACCTGGCTGGTGAATGGAGTCAACAAGGGGACTTTTTAAACTCCGGGTTCCAGAGCTCTGAGAGATGGTGTGAGTTCTGGAGATGAAGCCTGGGAATCAGTGGCCCAAAGCTCCCTGGGTAAGGCTACCATAAAACCAATGCTGGAAACCTCTCTTCTACTTAGTTTTGAGACAACTGTCCTGGAACTCACTCTGTAGACCAGGCTGGCTTTGAACTCACGGAGATCCACCTGCACACTCCACTATGCCCGGCTCTCTAATCATATTTTATAGTTAAGTGAATTCGTCAGAACTGGTGTCACAAATACATGCCCGGGTTTACTAATATTGTCACTGACTCATAGACCAAATATTTAACTTTACCAAGAGTGCAGTATTAAGTGATCTCAGCTGACGAGACACACACCATATCCCACACACTTCACTCATCTGTTCTCACAGTCTCTTTGTTTTTCTTTATTTGGCAGGGACTTGCTCTAGCCCAGGCTGACCTGCACCTTACTCTGTAGCCCAGGCTGTCCTCAAACTCACAGTGACTCCTACCTCAGTCACCCAAGTGCTGGGATTGTAGGCATGAGCCACTAACTAATCTGTAAATTAACCCACGTGTAGTAAATTTAGCCTTCCTGGATTCTGTCCAATTCAGCGTTGATTGTTGTTAAAATTATATCCAACACTTAGCATTTTAAATATTTCTTTATGTTTCTTTTGTTTGTTTTTGAGACAGGATCTTGTGCTTCCCAGGCTGGCCACAAACACACTATTTAGATGAGGATTACTTTGATCTCTTGATTCACATTTCTTTTTCACTTCCCAAATGCTAGGATTATAGGCTTGTGCCACCATGCCAGACTCTTAAAAGAAACCTTTGAGTTGGCACAAGTTTCAGATAATCTATATGGCAAATAAATGATTCTTAAGGAACATCTGAGGACTCTGTCATCACAGCTTGGAGAGTTGAGCTAATGAGCCTTGGCATGGAGATAAGAACTGAGTCATTTGTTATTGCCTAGGATTAATCATCGAATTTATAGAAGCCTGTCTTCCTGTCCCTGTGCATGCTGGTTTCCTCTGGGTTGTTCAATTTGAGTATTATTCCATGCTGAGATGCCTTTTTGATTGGTATTGGGCCGTTCTGTGTGCAGAACAGGTAGACGAGCTGTTGAGCTTGTCTATTTTTGGCTATCTGGGAACTTACGTTGCTTTCAGTAAACAAATGGCACACCACTGCCAGTAATGCAGCTTTTATGTCACTGGAAGCTTCATCGGAGGGTCTACAAAGACCTACCTTTCTTAATGGGGACTTCGGAATTTAATGTCTCAGGGTGCAAGCAAACTCAACTGCCTCTAATTTTGTTCACTTCCAGAAAGCAAAACTACTTACTTTGTTCTTTTGGAAGCATTTAGAGAAAGTGCTGATTTTGGCTGTTTCTGGGGCAGCAGCCTTTCCCCTGGGTAGAGGTTTTTGTTCTAGGAAAACCAAGATTCTATCAGGTCAAACTGTTTCTTCCAACAAGGACTACCAAGTTAGCCACTTACCCATCTGTTCATATGATACACACACACACACACACACACACACACACACACACACACACACACACACACACACACACACACACACACACACAAATGAGTTCCAACAAGGCACCAGGGACTGTGATGTGTGCTGAAGGCCCAACTCACAGTCCTGGAGTTTAGATTCCAATGGGGAGTATTGGTTAGACTTTTGTGTCCATTTGACACAACCAGGGTCATCTGGGGAAAAAGAAGTTCAGTTGAGAAAACGCTTCATCAAGCTGGCCTGTAGGCAAGTCTTCCAGGGCATTTTCTTGATTAGTGATTGATGTAGGAGGACCTAGCTCACTGTGGCAGTGCCATCCTGGGCAGGTGGTCCTAGGATGTGTAACAAAATAAACTGAGCAAACCAGTAAGCAGCATTTCTTCCTGGTCTCTGCTTCAGCTCCCACCTCCAGGTTCCTGTTCTGAGTTTCTCACATGATGGACTGTAAGCCGTAAACGGAAATAAACCCTTGCCTCCTCTAATCGCTTTTGGTCATGGTGCTTATCACATCAAACCAGAGCAGAGAAAGAAACAATAAAGAGTTTCACTGAGTGACAAGTGAGGTGTAGGAAAGAAAACCGTGACTGTATAATGACAGCGTGTGTTTGCGTAGAGAAGGAAGAAGTAAGCATGCGTGTGCTCAAAGTAATGATGACATTCCTGCATCTGTCCAAATGATGGAAAGGAATCTGTCTATACAGTCCTCAGAGCACAGCTACCATGTCCAGCACATATGCACACTTTGAAGTGGCAATGCTTAGGTTATACGGGGTTGAATAAAGCATATACTGAAGTTAACTCACTTGATTTTATATTTTTCATATGCCTACTAGAATATTAAATTGCATGTGAGTTTCATATTATATTTGAACTGAGCATCACTTACTATCCCAGTCAGGTTCTACTGTTGTGATTAAATACCATGACCAAACTTGGGAAGGTTTATTTGGATTATATTATTTTATAGTCCATCATGAGGGGAAGCCAGAGCAGGAGCTGATGCACAGACCATGAAGGAAAGCTGCTTACTGGCTTGCTCCCGTGGCTCCCTCAGTCTGCTATTATACAACACAGGACCATCTGCGCAGTGGTGGCTCACCTACAGGGGCCCAGACTCCATCAATCATTAATTAAGATAATGTCTCAAGGATGTGCCTACAGGCCAATCTGGAGGAGGCGTTTTCTCAGTTAATGTTTCCTCTTCTAAGGTGGTTCTAGTTTGTGTAGAGTTGACAAAAAAATGACCAGAACACCTAAGTCTTACTTGTTTCTAGAATGTACAGAACCTCTGCCCCCTCCCCCAACAAGGATTGAGTGATTTTTGGTTTTTTGTGTGTTTGTTTTGTTTTATCGACAGGGTCTCTTATCCTGGAACTCACTCAGTAGACCAGGCCAGCCTCAAACTCAGAGAGATCTGCCTGCCTCTGCCTCCCACACTGCTAGAGTTAAAGGGGTGCACCACCACTGCCCAGCTGTGCTAAGAACTCCTAAGAGTTTGAGGTAATATAATGTGTGTTGGCTAAAATGAACTGAATAGCAGTGATATGCTGAGCAAAACTATGCTGCAGGAATTTCCTGACTCCTCATACTGCTATGAAGTAAACTAGATTCCTAGCCCATTCTATAGCTGAGGAGTGGAGGGCTAAACAGCCAAGGCAGTTTTTTTGGGGGAACAAAACTGACCAAGTTTGAGTGGGCAAAGAATGAAACCCTTGGAACGTGGCCCCCAACTCCAGGCAGAAGCTGGGTACCACAGGCCCAAAGAAGACTGGAGCAGAGAAGGCTAGACCCTGCTGTAGAAGCTTCTGACTAACCAAGCAGGGATGCCAACTCCTGTTTTCTGGGCCTGGAAAACAGCCCAGAGGCTGCTGGCTCCTCACAGTGTATTCTGAAGCCGTATGGAGGGCCTGCAGGAATCCAGTGAACCTCCAACCTTCCTTTCCATCTACACCCCTTCCCTTCTGCTGTCTTACCTGGTTTTGGAAGAGGTCTAGAAGAAACCTTCTCATAAACATAGTAGTCCTGTGTCTCTGAGAGAGATGGAGCTTAAGAACCCCCTACCCCCAACTTAGGGTACAGTTTTCTCCTTTTTTGTTGTAAGGAACTTCAGTCTATCCCTACACAAGATTATGAACAATAACAACACAACACCCCACACACTGCACCCACACAAGGATGATTCGAAACCCTAACATGGCCCAAAAAATTAGGCAGTTAATATAAGGGTGCCTATTATTCAAGGTTGCATGTGATTTCTCAGGAGAAGTTGTAAACTGGCACCAGCATTTCTGAGGGAGCCAAGGGACACCTTGACTAGACGGACAGATACTTCTGTTGAAACCATTTATGTAGCAATATAGCAAAATGATAGGGGATGGGTAGAAAGATTGCTCAGCATTTAAGAGTGTGCACTGCTCTGGCAGAGGACCCAAGCTGAATTCCCAGCACTCACTTCTTGTGACTAACAACTGCCAGTAACCGCAGCTCCAGGGCACCTGACTTATATTCTGGTCTCCCTAGGCACCAGAATTCCTATGCACATGGCTATACACCCTCCCCACACACTCCCCCACACCCCACAGACAGCTACAAACTAAAAAGAACATGGGGTCAAGGTTTTGTGTTGCAGAACCACTTTTGAATGTATGTGACAAGCCTGGACTTACATCATTTGCTCCAGATTATTTCTCTTACATATTAAGCTGGCTCCTATAAATTAGCTTTACCTTTGGCAGGACAAAGGGAACACAAGAAACCAAAATGAGGGACTTCTGGCTGCATTTTACATCCGCCATTTTAGTATTTGACCCTTTCTCCAGAAACTAAGATTGATCAAAATAAAGTACCCAAATGAGAATTTTAAGAAAATCAAAACTAAAAGAATAGAGTCAAAATAGCAGTAATAAAAGAAAGAGGCTTGAATGAGTGTAGACTTCTTATAGCTGGCTTACTGAACATCTGCACAAACACCTGCTCTTAGTATGTGTATGTAGGCACTCATTTGCGTGCCATGGTTTATGTGTGGAGGCCACAGGACAACTTGAAGGAGTTAGTTCTCTCCTGCTATGTGGGTCCCAGGGATTGGACTCAGGTCATCAAGTGTGACATCAAGAACCTTTACCCACTGAGCCATCTGAATCAGTCTCCTCTTGTACTTTATGCTTCTGTGAGCTAAAATCAGAACCTGAAGGAACTAGATGCTCACATCTATAGATGGCCATCAGAGCAGACCTGAAGTGAGGTAAAGACCCACTAATAGCCACCACTAAATTAGGAGGGGTTGTAGAAACCTCTCAGGGTCTCACGATCCCAAGCTGGTATAAACTCACGGCAATCCTCCTGCTTTAGTCCAAGCGCTGTGATTATAGGTAGGGGCCTCTGTGCCTGGCAAACATGTGGAAACAATAATTACATCTCGAAGAGAATTACGTTTTATACTGAAAAACATCCACATGACGCACACCCTCTGGACATTTCCTACATGTTTTTCTCTGTTGTGGAGGATCTAGGCGGAAGAGGAGGAAATTCTATGAGCAGGTGGGTGTGCGTTCTCTCTTGCTAATACTATTGTTATAAACATTACAGTCTCAGGGGTAAATCCCCAGATTTTTAAAGGAACTATTTTACCTTGCAAGAAAAAAAAATGGAGAATAGAAACAGAGTGATTTCTGAGGCAGAAGGGCAAGAAAATCATTTGTAAGTGCTGACAAATCACGGACATTTGTAGAAACAATTTCCTTCCCTTGCAGGCTGCAGACATCGAGGGCATGGATCCATATTCTTAGTTATTCTGTTGTCCCCATTGTACATGACACGCTACAAACAGTCCGTGGGTTGAGATTTTTTCCTAGTATTTTCTTCTCAGTTTACTGTTTTCTCTGTGTGTTTGTGGTTGAATTTTTTGGTTTTTTAAGTACTGGGAAGGAAGCCAAGGCCTTTCCCCATCTCTATCCCTTAGCTTTTTTGAGCCAGGGATAAATTATTTATTTAGCCCTAGATGACCTTAAATGCTTACTGAAAGCAGGCATGCCCCACCGCACCTACCTTTGAATCTTTAAATCCCCCCGTTCTATGTAGATCACCTCCATTTTGGGAATATTGATGGTTTCCATCATTGGAACTCTTAGCCCAACTGTTTGGGGTCTGCTGATAGCAACATCCTTGCCAAATCTTAACCTCATTCTGGTGCATGCTTTGTGTCTTCAAACTGTGGGTTTGTCCCTCTTTTCAGAAAGCTTTGGGGGGGGGGGTGAAAAATAGACACGTCTTCCAGGTAGGATGAATGAAATACAAAGACAACCCCAAAACTCTGAACTGCGTCTCGCTCTGTGGTTTTCTGTGTCCCCATGTCCACCTCCATTTCCAGGCAGCAGGTGCTCTGTGACCTCGTTCATCTGGTAGATCTGGGAAGTGCTGTGGGTTTTCATTTCAGCTTTTTCTTAGCATTTTGCTTGCTACTTGGAGTCACAACCTCCAAGTTCCTTACTTGCCACAGAGGAAGCCAGAAATCCTCAGAAAAAAGAAACTTTGCTCAGAGGAGATGAGAGCCACTAAGTGAAACTGGGAAACGAACAACGGAAAGGGGGAGACTGGTGGAAGGCTGTGGGGTTAGCTCAAGAACTACAGGAAGATGTGTGTGGAGGAGGAAGGGACAAGCTCAGGATAGACCCCTGGTGACATGCCTTCCTGATGCCTGGTAACACAGTCCTGCAGGGATCTGTGGGTTCAGAGGGAGGGACCCTTTTTCAGAGGAAGTTCAGAAAGCTGCTGGGAAATACAAAGGCCGAGCAGAAGGCCCTTGAGTTGAAGGGGAAGGGGAGACAGTGTGCACTGGTCTTAGACCGGTCTGGCCACTCCCTGTACATGGGTCCTCAAGACCTAAAGACCACACCTCTAGGTCAAGGAAAATAACGCCTGATTCTCACCACACAGTATAGACTGAAGCACCTGGCCTAAGCAAGAAAGCAAGCAGCTCGGAAAAGTCCAGCTCACTCCTGGCTCCTCCCACCAGGAAGGCATGGAGGCCATGGTTAACTTTTTAGATCAGAGACTCAGATCAAACACTATGGTCAAAAGCGACTCGGGAGGAAAGAGTCTATTATGCTTACAACTTCTAGTACATAGTCCATTACTAGGGGAGTCAGGGCAGGAATTTACGACAGGACCCTGGAAGCAGGAACTGAAGCGGAAGTCGTGGAAGAGTGCCCATAGTGAGCTGGGTCCTCCCGTCCATCAAGAAAATGCTCCACAGGCTTGCCTAGAGGCAATCTGATGGAAGCCTTTCCTCAACTGAGATTTCCCCTTCCTAAACAAGCAGAAAACTTGTGCATACTCAACAAAACCAACCAGGACATAACATTACTGAGACGTGAAACTGATATAAACAGTATATAAATTATCATTTATGGAAATGCTATTTGTCATTTATGGTATTTATTTTAGATTTCTTTCATTTGATATATATCTGTTAAAAAGTTATGTGTGTGTACACGTTCCTGTGCCACTGTGCACATGTAGAGCTCAGAGGACAATTTCGAGTCTGATCCCCCCTTCCACAATGTGGGGCCGGGAGCTCAAATCATCAGGCTTGGCAGCGGATCCTTTACCCACTGAGCATCCCCACAAGTCCTCATCTGATGAACATTCTAGGTATCCATGCTGTACCTCCCTTTACTCATTTAAAATTCCCATTAAAGGGGGACATTTCTAGTTAATTATCCTCCTAATGTTTATTATTTTGATTTTGTTTTGCTTTGAACCAAACTCCCCAAAGAGGCTGCTTGGTACAAAACCTGCTTTGTTTTGCCAAGAAAATTAAAGATTAAAAAAAAAAATTAGAAGCCCAACACTATGCTTGCCAGTGGTTTGGGGAACGTGGAGCTATGCCTCCCTGTCTCCAATATCCCCTCTGATCCCACTCCTGTTTATAACAGAGTCTCATGAAACCCAGACTGGCCTCAAACTCATGTAGTCGAGGCAAGAATGAAATTAAGATATGTAGCTGAGAATGGCCTTGAATTCCTAATCCCTTCTCAGTTACCCTCCTGCCCAGTTTGCCCACAATTTTTTTTTCTTTTTTTCTTTTTTCTGCTTACCAGGGACATCAGTTTGAACTCAGATGCAGACAAGAAAACCTACTCAGGCAACTGGGAAGAAGAGGGTGATTATCCCACAATGGCTGCCTTACAAACTCACTGGGTAAACTAAAGGAATCTAGAGCCAAGGTCAAGCTTTCTGAGCAACAACAGTAGTACCCTGGTGGAGCAGAAATGCTGATTCCCAGCAGCTGAATCAGAAAGCTGCTGACTGAGACCTCAAACTACAGTGTTGATGGTTTCTGTTCATCTTTTAAAGCTTTCTTTATGAAGGCATGGAGAAGATAAGCTGGCAAAGGAAGTCATGTGAGAGCAACCGAAGGTTAGGAAGCCACAGAGAGTCTTAGGAGAAAGTTATGGAGAAGAGTGTCTCAGAAATGGCTGGCTGGCTGGCTGGCTGGCTGGGGAGGTGGCTCAGTGGATAAAATGCTTGCTACACAAGCATAGGTGACCTAATTTGGATTCTTAACACCCAAGAAAACCCAGGCTTGGTGCCATGCATCTATAACTGCAGCATAGGAGGGCATATGCACAGATTCCGGAGCTCTATGGCCAGCCAGTCGGATTGAAACAGCAAACTCCAGGTTCAGTGAGAGAGCCTTCCTTGAAAATTCACGTGGGGAATAAATAGATGAAGACACTGACTGATGGCTTTCACACATCCATGCATGGTCTAGTACACCCATACAGACAGTGCCTTCTTTCCCTATGTACAACACACACATTATGTAATTTTTTATTAATCAGCGAGGAAGTGGTTAATGACTGTAGGAACATTAATGGAGCCAGAGCACAGTGGGTGGAGGAGTTGAGTGGTAAGAAAGTAAGGACAACACCCAGCACCTTTCCAAAAGCTGGCTGTGAAGGGGCTGGGATGGATGACAATCAGAGGATGGTACCGAGGCCGGGTTCTCAACTGGGAAATGGAAGCCACCAGTAGTCCATGTTTTAATGCTCTTTCATGACTAATTCATCCAGGAGGAAATAGCTGAAAACATACTGGAGAGCAATGCACGATGGATACAGTGTGGTTTCTGAACAGGTGGGAAGTGGTGCAGGCTGAAATTTGAGGAGAAGTGAAGAGTAATGGGTTAGAGGCTTCAAACAGGGTGGGAAAAGGAAATGTTGTGGGTATCACAAGAGGATCACTGACTGATTGCTGATGTAGAAGATCTGCACTTACACATGAAGTATTGCAGGGTCAACAAGATGGCTTAGTGGGTATGCTAGTTGGTTTTATCAGCCTGACACAAATCTAGACATGTCTGGGAAGAGGGACTCTCAATTGAGAAAATGCTTCCATCAAATTGGCCTGTAGGCAAGTCCTTTGGGGCATATTCTGGATAGATGATTGATGTGGGAGGCCCCAGCTCAGTGTGAGTGGTCCACCCTTGGGCAGGTGGTCCTTCCTGTGTTGTTTCAGAAAGCAGGCTGAGCAAGTTATGAGGAGCAAGCCGGCAAACAGAGTTTCTTCATGGCCTCTGCTTGGGTTCCTGCCTGGGTTTTTGCCTGCCGTTCCTGTTCTGACTTCTGTCAGTGATGGAGAGTAACCTGGGAGTTGTAAGCTGATACAAACCCTTTCCTTCCCAAGTTGATTTTGGTCATGACGTATCACAGCAATAGAAACTTTAAGGTAACAGGTAAATGTACTTGCCACCATGTATGTTAGCCTGAGTTCAATCCCCGTGTGTTGTGTGATAAAACTTTTCCTGAGAGACACAACACACATGTCTGTTCACCCGAGATAGGGATCCCATGGTGGACCAAAGTACAGATATCACTGAAGTCCAACTTTGTGAACCAGTGAATTTTTTGATGTTACTTACATGATTATGGATGAGGAGTTACTGTCAGGTGAAAAATGACTCAGAGAGAGAAATGAGTCAAAGACAATTGCATCACCAAAATCCACACCAGCACGGGTGACAACTTTGCTTGCCTGAGAAATCTTCATTGCAGCTTGGCTTCGTTGAAGGAGGATGCTCAGTTTTTATTGCTTACTCTGTCAAAGAGGGGCCTTACTCTGTCAAAGTGAATCTGGTTGGTTTTAGGGACTTCCTGAAGCTATTCTGAGTTGTTTACTTTCCTGTTTAAGGAGCTTTCCTGTAGGATGGGATGTTTCTATCTCAGAAACCTACACAACACCACATTGGAAGTAAAGAATAAGATTCTTCAAGCTGTACTCTGACCTCCACACCCAGTAAATAAATAAATAAAAGTAATTTTTAACTTTTTAGTAAAGTTTTACAGATTCAGTATGCAGATCCTAAAAAGTTGGACTAGCTGGGTTGAGGTGGGCTGGGGTTGTGTGATCCAGTAACCCACCTGGCAGACATGAAGATATTCCTAAGACACTTGCATCTATCAGACTATTGAGACAGAAAGGAAATTTCTCTAGAAATTTCATGCTGGGAGCAAAGGCCCCTCTGGTGGTGGGGTGGGGCTGTGCAACTTGTCTCCAGAAAAGAGATTTCACAGTTCTAAGAGCTTATCAGATCACATTATAAGGTGAGACTGAAGCTTAGACCATGATGGGTCCCCCAGAAGATGAACTTGGTGGCGGTGTATGTGTGTGGGGGTGACACTGGTGTTCTCTGTCCCTCTTCCCAAGGTCTCTGCACTGAATACATCTTCCTGCTTTTTTAATTATGTGACTGTTTTAATTGGCTTCTCGAGGATCTGTGGTCAAATTTCACTTCTTGAGTACAGACTGTGACCCCCCAAGTTTGATAACAATCCTAACACACATGACTGAGATGAACAAATCTTACAGAAAAGTTAAGATACTTCTGGGTTCAGTAGTAAGTCCAACCTAAACTGAACCTTATAACGAAGGGAATTTATTAACCTGTAAGAGAAAGTCCAAAGGTGTGTGGGCCTCAGGCCCAGACTAGACAGTCTCCTTATGACCACAGCCCTTGACCCACTGCCCATGCTAGAGTTTATTCTTATCTTGCTTTCTCTTGGGGCTAGACACTGGCTGATAACAGAAACCTGGTTAGAGGTCTCAAGGAAAAAAAAATAACCACATGCCACCACCATCAATAAATATATATATTATTAGAAGCCTGGGAAGGGGAAAAAATACCTTCTGCACCTCTTCCTGCCAATCTGGTTTTCTACCATCTCATCCCATTATCAGGACCTTAAACAAAAGGTCCAAGAAAGCCTAGGAGCAGCTCCCCCATGCAGGATGGGTGAAGGGCAAGTGGCAAGTGAATCTTGAAAGCACACTAAAGTGTCTGGCAGGTTCGGAAGATGGAGTAGCACTCTTAGGGGTGCTCTTAGATCAAGTTGGAAGGTGTCCAAACATCTTACCCAGTGTATGAATCTTTACCTGAATGAGGTTGGTTCTGGGGGGCTTAAGTACCTAGTCAGGATTTGGGGTTGTCTTTGGGAAGGGGGCTGTAAGAGTTGGAACATCTGTGTAGTAGTTATATTCTGTGAAGAATTCTTGTGTGGAAAGGAGGGTATGTGCTAGCCAGGGGGCTACAGCTGCTATTGTTTTGATATGTTAGTCTCCCTCCCTCCCTCCCTCCCTCCCTCCCTCCCTCCCTCCCTCCCTCCCTCCCTCCCTCCCTCCCTCCCTCCCTCTCTCCTTTAATAGAGACCCCAGAGTAGTAGGACACTGGCTTAACTGGAACCCACAGACACAAGCTCTCTCCCTTAAGGCAGCCTTGACTTCACACTCCATAATGATGGAGATTTGTGGTTTGCCTTTACCTTATAGCACAGAGTGGGGATGGCTAGCAGTTCCTTTCGTCTGGAAAGCAGCCGTTAGTTTTATCTGTCTATCAGCCTTCTTTTGTCTCTACATTTCTGGTGGTTCTAAAAAAAAAGCTCAAATGACAGACATCCATACTTTGTTTTTTAAGAAGACCATGTGACCTAAGGTAGGCTTTCCCAGGAATTTGAGTTGGGAATTGGTAAAACCAGGCTATAGAGCAGCTGAGGTTGGCTTGTCTGGTAGCAGTGTCCTAGAGAACACCTCTGGAGGAAAGCAGATGTTCTCAGCTGGAAATGCCAGCACTGTATGTCTGACCAATCAGCTCTCTGTATTCTGTGAACTGTCCTGTTCCTTCAGTAGACCTTGCTTCATTAAAAAGAAAAAATTCTGTCCATAATAACCAAAAGCCTCCAACAGAGTCAGTAGAGTTTAAAGGCTTAGTACTAAAATGCTCGGAGCTAAAAGAATTAAGTTGGGTCTTCGATAAAATTATTGTAAATTCCCAACGTCATCAGAGTTCAAGGACAGTGTTCACTGCCCAGTACCCATGGACCATGCACACCCTTAAAATCAGTGAGCTTGTATCATAGAAGATATGACTTCAAAGTACCTTAGGAATTTCCTTTTTCATTTAATAATGTAAAAAAAAATATACTAAGAATTTTTTAGGACAACAATATTCTTCTAGTTATCATATTTTCTTATATTTATTAGTATTTCACATACTTTGTTGCTTTTTTTTTTTTTTTTGAGACAGTGACTTGCTAGATGTCTTGAGCTAGCCTGAAACTCACTGCGTAGCCCAGGCTGGCCTTGGCCTCCTAAGTGCTGAGTGTGTTTCCACATATTTTACTGTCAGTTTGGGAATGCTTGGCTGAAAAATATGGACTGAACATTCACAGAGGCACACAAAAGCAGACTTAAGTACTGTGCTTACAAATCATTTATTCTTATTTCATACATTTGTTTTTCAGCAAAAAAATGCATAGTTATATCATTTTCACAGATCTTTTTTGTGAGATTCAAGACAGGAGGAAAGAAATGTCTCAGAAAATTAAAATCATAGCAAACTGTACAACAGAAATGAAAGGCAATTTGTTCAGTCACATGCACAGAATTGACCAGAGAAATGCCTGTTTCTACAGATGCTTTTGCTTCACTTTTCTGGAAATCTGGAATTACAGTGAAGTTATGCTCTTCTAGCAGAACGGACTTGAATGGACCATGGACTTGAAACCATCCTAGAGTCCAGGCTGGAATGTTCTGAGAATGCCTCTCTAGCCAGCTAAGTCAGCTCTTTGGGTAAGGGTCAGAGTGACCTACGAAGAATTAATTCAGCAAGCAGTGGAAACAATTCTTTATGCCTACATTATTCTTTACTCTCATCTTTCTCCAATGCCACCACTAAATGAGACTTAAAAACAACATATGAAAGCTTTCTGTTTGGTCTATTAATGTGAAGACAGACAGTCCTTCAAGCAACACCCTCATAAGGCAGATGGTTGAATGCCTAAATACACAGGGAATCCTTTTATGAATCTGTTGTCTTCAAGGCTGGATTTGTGGAAAGTAAAGGCTTCGAAGGTGGTTGAAATGGGTTGGGGGAAGGCTGAAATGAAGGTTCAAGTTCAGAGCTACAACGTACCTAAGCAAAAGGAGAAGCCACCACAGAATTCTCCCCATGGTCCCCCAGATGGAAAACTTTCCTGTCTGTGCAACAATACGTGAGACTCATAATTTCATGTGGAAGAAACAAGTGTCCGGGCTGAGCATCCTGCTGGCTCTATGATTTAGTAAGGTGATACTCCATCCACATGAAATGTGTCTCACATCCTTATGGCCTGGGTATTCAGTTGCTTAGTTAGAATAATTTCCCTCATGGCCCCAGAAAGGAAAACTAATGTGGCAGAGACAGGCCTTTACTCTGAGCCTTCTCAGGAGAGGAAATTTAGTGGAGTTTCTAACCAAAATTTTATAAAAAGTCTTTTAAGTTTAGCCTTCTTACATACCTAGAATCTGTCTGGTGCATTTTTCTTTTTAAAAAAGTGATTATCTTCTCTTAAACTACATAATATTTACAGTTTGAAAGACCCAAGAGGCCTTCATCATTTGGATAAGAGTTCAGAATGATGAAATACCCAGACAAAGATGAGGCTTTTGCAAAAGCCCTGGTTCTCATCTATGTGCTAAGGCCTGTCTTTTTGTTTTTTGTTTTTTTTAAACAAACAGATTTCTATTACAAATCTCTGAATATAAAATTAAAATACGTCTGTGAGTTGTCTTGTTTTTATCCAGCAAGTTAAAAAAGACCATACTTTCCAAATAGAGATGGAACCAGCAGAAATATAAGAAGCGTATCCTGACACTGACCCAGAAACAGGGTTTATTTACAAGGTGACCTGTCTTGGTGTGGTGGTATCTCATGAGAAGCAGGGTCTTTATGGCATGGTTGAAGGACCAGCTGAAGACTCTTCCCAACTCAGCCTTGAGTGCATGTGTTTATTGCATATTTTGGGTGGAGTTGTAAGGCATGGGGATGGTGGGCTGCCACTTTTACACATTCGAGAATAAATTTGCACACTCAAGACTTTTCCTTGAGAAATGTCATGTTCAGAACAAAAGGCATTAAAGCTTCCTGTGTTACATTCAGAAGTATGCCACAGGGTGGGAGCGGGGATTTCTAGAAGGGGCTACTACTATTCCTCACCAAATTGGAACTACATATTGTTGCACAGAGGTGTGTGTTTGGAGCTTCCAAAAGTCACACTCTGCCACCATTACTAACTAAATAGGGATTTGGGGCCCTGACCCATAATCAAACTATCCAGTTCTGCAGCCTACTCATAAACTCTCTAAGACACCAAAGCAAAACCAAAGGCTACAAATTAGTGAGAAGTTTACAAACCAGAAAAGCAATACATTTGTTCTTTGGAATGACAACAGAAATTTATGTTAGGTTTTCTTGATTACTAAGGACTGAGAGTCATCTTGTAATTAAGAGAAAACTATTGGCAATATCTAAGACCCCAATGCTTCAATAGGAAGGTTTGTGGCCCCTCATAAAGGAATATTCTATATGCCCAGTTTCAGCCATCCAAGGCTCCCTTTCTCAGGGTGGCTAAGCTCGTTTGCTTTCATCTGGCAATGCACATTCAAAAACATGACTCAAAATGTAGCTCACAGTTAGGCCCTAATGCCTTTTTGACCTCTGCCCCAATTTTATGGAGATAAATTAAGCCAGGGATAAAGGTACTAACTCAAAATATCCCCTGGCACTCAGAGCTCTAGTCAAAAGCCACAGGATGTTGTTAAGATGCCAAATAGGATCCCTTGCCACCTGCTTGAGAGCTGACACTCTAGGAGGCCACATACTTTTCTAGGGACAACATTTAAAACCAGGTAACACTGTCCATAGCTGAGCAACTGCCCCATACTGGCTCCTTGAATCTTTCCTACACCTTCTACCAATTGTGTGTGTGTGTGTGTGTGTGTGTGTGTGTGTGTGTGTGTGTGTGTGTATTTGATCATACATGTGTGTATACATATATATATATATATGATCCCCTCTTTGACAAATGATTTCTTTTTTAAGATGTTCTCTGAAAGTTATGAAAAGATTGTAGAAGGAAGGAGGTTAGGTACTTTTTGGAGATTAAAGCATTTAAACTCACACCTGTGAGGGGTCTTGCTTTGACTTTACCATGTTGTCTATGAAAGTCACCCAATTACACCTCATTATAGGCACTTGGGATAAACCCCTCTTCAGAATGGCATGTATGCTATAACTTTCCAGTATCCTACCATTAGCCATATCGTTACTGTGATAATAAGCTTTCTCTCTCTCTCCTTATACCTTAATGGTAATTTAAAAAGTTTGTTTGTTTTTTTTTAAAGTTTAGTCTAAGGGATAGTGAAGAGTAAAAAGCTGAAGATAATTAGTGTGCTGTTAAAATAAGATTCTAACATACTGATCTTATACCAGTGGGGGGAAAAACCCAGACTTCTCTAACTCTGGTAATGTTGTTAATAATACGGACGGATGCATGGATCCTTGCTTAATGTCTTACATATAGTAGATGTTCAATAATCACCAGGGAGATTCTATGAAGACTAGATGGGCATCAGTCACAGGACCCTGACAGTCAGCAACGGCAAACTTAACCGGAGAAGAATAAGATGATGAAAACCATTCCATTGTTTAGTAACATTTTATAATATAATTTTAAAGGTAGCCATCTCTTCTTTTGTTCTCAATTAAAGAGATATATTTATCCAAGATTATATACATGTCCAATTAGCATCTGTATGTTCAATCCTGCAGACTAACAGACATAACTGAGCACCCAGCTAGCCCTGCTTTCTAATATCAGTTTGAAGACTAAATTCTGCCAATGGTGAAACCCTTGAGAAGTAACTTCTACCACATCCGTGTACCTTAGCTTCACAAAGATTAACTAGCTGGGGGATTTGAAGTTAAACAATCCTGGCTTATTGGTGTTAGCCCTCAGACTCATCACCATATCAGAAACATTTACCAATTTTACATTCTTAGCAAAGGTTTTCATACATAAAGTAGCATGACACATTAGGCTGAGTGGTTTTCTTACTGCAGGCTCTTTCAGGCAGGTTTATGAATGGAAGCAGACGAAAGCCACTCTGGACAGTTATGTAGCCCCATACTTTCTCCCTGGGTTATTTATGGAACGTGTATGGCCAGTGGAAAAAAGATCATGTTTATTTTTACAAGCCAGTCATGACATGAAGGATTCTTACTTCCTCCCTCTGGGAAAGTCACTGTCTTCACCTGAGTGGCAAGGGGGTAGGAAGAAAGGCTCTCCCCCTTACTTCCCTCAGCCAGCCGGGCAGCCCTGGGACCAATCCACGGAGCATCAGGCACAGAATCAGTAATTTCCCAAGCACAACTCTGAGGGACTCCTTCTGGAGATGTCACCTAGATTATGACTAACAAGGGAAAATTAAAGGGATCTTATAATATGCTTCAAAATTTTACTGCAAGATAGATTATAGGAAGATAGTCAGGTGAGTTCTTACTTATAATTTGTCATATATTTGGAACCATTAAATGCAATAAAAACCGAATATAATGAATATGGCAAAACAAAGCTTAATCATGGAAACGTATTTTTTGAAGTGTTTTATTCTGATGGCTGCATTACTCCTGAAATGTGTGACAAGCCTGGTTAGCTCATGCAAATGGAGACCGAGGAAATATTTGCTCTAAAACAGCATTATCTGCCTTAATACATAATGTAGTTCAGCCAGTAACATGTAGCTAAGCCATCACTGGTCTTGATTGGTGTGTGTGGTACCTATTTGCAAACAGGAAGGGAAGCTGACACCCTGTTTTCAATTAGAATGTCCTATTGCCAATGGTAGTGGCACATAAAGGGGGAGGGGGAAGCCAGGAGGAGAGGGGAGGTGAATCCTCTTTCTCCCTGGAGCATAGGGGGTGGGGAGACCTTTCCTGGGTCAGCTCATTGGCTCACGCATCATAATCACTTGAAAATGATATGGGTATGATTTTATCCTCAAGTGGCCTCTGCTTAAAGACAAAGATACATAAGAGGGGACCCAGAAGATCTCCAACCAAAACCTAAGATGACAAATTCTGGGGTTTCACAGAGCCTTTCAGATGTCTCTTTCAAAAGTTCTGTTAAAAGGATGTGTGTGTGTGGGGGGGGGGGGGGGCATCCCAATCGACAAAAACAACAAAACCCTACAAAATATTCTTTAACCTTTTTCTCCAGTTTATGAATGAACATTCCTTTGAGACAACGTAAGAGGCAACAGTAGCATGCAAGTAAGTGTATGTGGTATCCTGATCTCCACACTTGAACACTCGTGCTGAATTAAATTTCACTGAGGATCAGTGTCTGCGGTAGGTAGGTACACATCAAAGGATGAGACACTGACATTCAATGGGGGTTGTGCAAAGTGTATTTAAAATCCCATTAAGAAGCCCTAAATTCAAGACTCACACAGGAATTTAACTTCTGTGTGCAAGTGAACACACACAGGACGTGGGTTCCTCCAGGGAATTGTGCGAACATTCTCTATTTACAAATACAGTAGCAATTAAGAGCATAAAGAAAACAGCTGTCTTCAGGAGCACCATCTTACCAGTACTGAGGTAACTAACTGTTCATGTACTCTATGTGCTTGCCTTAAATTACACCACAAAGCCAAGACTCCACATTGGCTCTTAGCCAGAAGGACTTACCAAGAAGTGTGTGGCATTTTTAAATACACCACCTCAGTGATTTGTGATGAAGAGTTGCCATTTCAATGACAGGTTAACATAAGAAATGTCTAGCAATACTGGATCATTGAAAGAATCTGGGAGCATGTTCTTAACCTTTCGAGGTAACTGCCAATCATTTCCATAGTCTGGATTCAAATGAGACTTTGGTGTTGAGCTGGACAATTATAGTCAATTCAAAAAATTCAGCAATAAGTAACATGCTCCTAATTTTCATAATAGAACTGCCTCATGTATTCCTGATTGCCTTTTAAATTTTAAGGAAGGGTACGTGCATGACAGTCCTCCCTCCCACCCCTTGTGGTTGCACTAGGAACCCCAGCCATATTAGAGGGCTGACTCTTACAGAAGCCACATGCTCTGTACACCTCTAAGCTATTTCTGGTCCCACTATAAAGCTAAAGCCAAGCCCATCTTCCTTCCCTTCTGTTCTCCCATGATTTTCACAAAAGTAAGAAAAGAATATGCTATTCTCCCAGTACAAGAAACAGTGTCTGAGGACCAGTCATTTGGGCATTGCTTCAAAAGGCACATTTATTTCAGTGGCAACTTAAATTAGTAGAGAGAAAAGAATCAGATTAAAAAAACAAACAAAAACTCAAAAACCCGATGGGTGTTGTGGAATACATTAAAAGAAGCAGGAATTGGAGACCTATGCAAACCCCTGGAGCCTCACCAAGAGTCTAATCAGGGTCCCTAAGTGGTCGTTCACTTTTATCATGACACTCATAGGCCTTCAGAAAACACTGTTTAAAAATGTAGTCGAGAACTCTCAAGCAGCTTGTCCTAATGTCAAGTTCACATGTGCAATGCAGAAGGCTGCAAAATCAGAAAACTCAGTGCATCTCACGGGCTTTTTTTTTTTTTATAAATTATGAAAAAAAACATTGTATATATTATCATTTAAATAACATCTGATAAACATTTTGAAATAATTAGCTTGTGTTCACATTCCATGCATTGTCTAGCAGGTTAAGCCCTGGGTTTAATGTCTTTGTGCCCATTTCCCAACAAAGAAAGGTCCATTCTTTTGACAAACCCAAGTATTTCTAGACTGCAGTGCAAGCAGCCAGGGATTTGTGTTTATCCTCTTTACCTGCCTTCACTACGGGACACAGAAGACTGTTAGAAAAGCCAACTGCTTGGGGTTCTATCTGTGAGTTTCTTCATTGTCTTTACAAAATCCCTGGATATCATAGAGAATCCCTAATTTTCTTCAGGAGGCCCCTCTCCCTTCTGCTTCAGCCCCATCTCCCCCTCTCTTCCAAAGGCCAGTGAACTGGGATCCCCAACTAGCAGCAGACCCCTTTCTTGTGGTCTGCAGCACCCTCCTCTAGCAAAGAAGGAAACATCAAAACTTGAAAACAAACCAACAATAACAACAGAAACTCCACTCAAACAGGTGGGTGGACCACAGCCTCCTCCTAGGTGGAGGCTCACTTTTTACCGCAGAACTCGGAGCTGTTCAGGAACCTCCTGATGACCAGCCCCAGGCAAACCACCAGCAGCAGCATGTAGCCCACGGTACCGGAGAAGGTGGGCGCGGCAGGGGACGCCTGAAGGAACTGGCGCAGGCCCTCTTCCACGTAGTACACCTGATCATAGATGCTGAGGAAGGTGAAGATGTGAAAGAGCTGGTGGCTGTGGCCGATGATGTCAAAGAGACCCGGCTGGATGCGCTCAGGGATCTTGCTTACGTTGAAGAAGGCAGCCACTACCAGCCAGAAGTAGCGGCGGTAGAAGTGCACGAAGAGTGTGGGGTTCTCGCCTCGCAGGTCGAAGAGCCAGCTCTCCAGCATAATGGGGCAGGCCATGCTGAGCGGCATGACGAAGACGAAGGTGCGCAGGGCGAACGGGTAGGAGCACCAGTCAGTGCGGCTCTTGCAGCAGGCCACGGTGCAGGCCACGGCCAGCACGAAGGCCACCGGCAGCACGAGCGCGCGGTACACCGCGATGAGCCGGGTGCAGTCCACGTGCCAGCCCAGGCGCTGCTGCACGTACGGCGTCATGACCCTGGCGTCCAGCAGGCTCAGGCTGGGCAGCAGGTAGTAGTAGTAGGCCACGGTGCTGCCAAAGCCATAGTAGCTGATGGAAGCATAGTCCAGGTAGAAGAAGACGGCGCGCAGGCGCAGCGACAGGCAGCTGAACACGTGCGCCGTGCAGCTCATGGCGAAGGTCAGCAGCACTCCCGACGCATAGCACCACAGCGGCAGCAGCCAGGGGTGGTGGAAGGGCACGTCGCTGCCGCCCAGAAAGAAGAGGCGACAGAACTTGCTGAGGAACAGCAGCAGCGGGATGAAGTGCGTCCAGAAGTTGAGCGTCTCGTTGGTGGGCTTCAGCACCGAGGCCAGGCACTCCTGCGCGGTGCACGGTAGCCGCCGGTAGCCGGATAGGATGAAGCACTCCACGAAGTCATCGGGCACCTCGTCCCAGCGCAGCAGCGGCTTGGTGGCGCTCGCCGGCGGAGTCCGGGGGGCGGAGGCGGGGTGCGAGCGTCGGGAGGTCGGGGCTGGCGGCCCCTTGGCGCCCGTGCCCCGCTGCTGCAGGCGCCGCGGCATGGTGCCCCGGGCTGAGCTAGGGCGCGCGCAAGGCGACTGCGGGCGCCGTCCGCCGTCGGAGCCTTTGTGCGCGCGCGCGCGCGCGGGGCCGCGGTCGCAGGTTGGCGACGCGACCTCGGCTGGGGAGCGGGCTGCTCCCGGAGCTCAGCGAACCGGGAGGCGGCTGCTCGCGGCTTCTCGGAGGCGCCCTCGCCACGCTCGCGTCTGTCAGCGCGCGGGCGGCCGCGCTGCGGTGGCGGTGGTGGCGCGGCTGACTGCGGCGGCGGCGGCGGCGGCGGCGGCGGCGCGGCGGTGACTGGGCATCGTGCGCGCGGGGCGGGAGGCGGGATGTGCGCGAGGCGCTGGCGGGGGAGGGCGGCGCCGCGCAGGGCGGGGGCCCCCGGGGTTAGGGTGTCTGCGCCGCGGCAGGGGATGGAGGTGTCCCCAGTCTTGCGTCTCCTACCCCTCCCCCCTCTTCTCGGGCTGCAGCCGCTCCGGCCGCCGCGTTAATGATTGATGCGGGGTCGGAGACTGGCCAGAGATGCGGCTGCCAGCGCCCGAGGAGAGAGTGGACCGAGGGGTTCGAAGCGCGAGAGCCACGCCGGCGTTCTAGAGGACACTGGGGACCCGAGTTCGCGCAAGGGTGGGGGCGGGGCGGAGGGATGCTCTAACCGTAACCTGTCTAGGTGGTAGTAGGGAGGGGCGCTGAGATACTCGCTTAGAGGCGGCGCCCCGATCCGAGCCATGCAGTCGTCAGACACCTGGTGCTGCCTCTCTGCTCTGCTCCCATCCTTGTGTGTGTGTGTGTGTGTGTGTGTGTGTGTGTGTGTGTGTGTGTGTGTGTGTGTGTGTGTGTGTGTGTGTGTGTGTGTGTGTTCGCGCGCGTGCGCGAGTGTTGCTATTCAATCCGCGGCAAACCTTAGTTTATCGCCTTTGCTCTAGCGGACCTATTCAGGTGCGTCACTATCCTCTCGCTATCTCTATGGTGTCCGAAGGGACAGTCCCCAGACTCGTCTCTAGCTCAGCTCACCAACATGGGAGCCCCAGCTCAACTCTATGTATCTTTACAACATATTTTGAAGAACAATTTAAGATGATGGTATGGGGCATCCAGAAAGCCTCTAAAGAGCTCCTTATTAAAAGGGGATTATGAAGCAGAGCTGTTCAGGAGTCTCCGAAGAGCGTGGATGAGAGATGACTATAGGTGCCTTTTAGAAGGAACTTAAAAAGAGCGTTGAGACCTTTCCTAGAGACAAAGAGGCAATGGCTTTGATAGGCCTATGCATAATTAACAAGGAGTACCTGGCAGGCTAGTTTGGGTTCAGGCAGGGGGCCTGAAGAAATGGATACTTGAAGAGTTCAAAGGTTTGTGATGGGCACTGGTGTAAAAAAAAAAAAAAAATAGGTTTCCAAGATGGAGTTTCTCTGCGATGTTTAAATGTTCACGATGTCCCCATCTTCCAGTGACCCTCTAGGGAATGATTTCATCTGACCACTGTCTTTGTACCTTGGTATTATAAGACCTAAAATTTTAAAGAGTTAGGCACTAGGTGCCTTATAGTTTTAAAATATCTTAGATTCTTGTTGCTCCATTATTCAGGTAAGGAAATGAAGGCACCAGGACCATTAATGAGCGTGCCCAGATGATGAATGTGAACCTAGACTGGCTCCTTTTAGATTTCATGTATGAAACTAGAATCCCAGTGACCTCCTCAGTTAGGAAGCTCGTTGGTAGGAATCCATGACCCTCCCGCTTAGGAAAAAGTGTATTTCTTGTTCATTTTAAAATTGAAAGGCCACCTTCGTCATTAAAGCAACTCTTGTAAGGAGGTTAAAGAAGGTTTTCATAGATGCACAACTATCTAAGTTACAGACAAGTTATTTCTAACTAACCTGTCATTTCGTGTTGTAGATGTTTAGAATTACTAAAGTCTTTTTTTTTTTTGAAGTTCCAGTCTTCTCTCTGAAATCCACTCATTGATTTAGCAAATGCTTGCTCAACTAGGCCAAAGGTACACACTGGTCTTCTATCTTTCTGACCTATCACACATTTCTGGTTAGTCTGCAGCGAATTATGTTTTGTTGAGGTTATTTAGCTGATATTCTTAATTTCTCTTTCTCATTTTTTTTTTTAAAAAAAAAAGAGCTGGATTTTTAAAAATGGAAAGATACCTGTTGTGGCATCTTTGTACAGTGTGTGAAGATATATTTGCTATGATTGGTGTGATGAAAAGCTGAGCAATAGCTAGGCAGAAGGTATAGGATGGATTTCCAAGGGAAAGGAAGGAAAAGGAGAAGATAATCTCGGTGCGGGGAGAGGCCAGCGAGACTCAGGACACACAGAATGGGAAGGAAAGGTAAAAAGCCATGAGGCAAAAAATGTAGATTAATATAAATGTGTTAATTTAAATTATAAGAGCTAGTGGGACAAGCCTAAGCTAAAGCCGAGCTTTTATAATTAGTAAGAAGTCTCTTTAGCTTTCAAATCTTAGATGTTAACCAGTCTCTGCCTCTGAGTGCTGGGATTAAAGAGGAGGGTCACTACTCTTAGCCAGAACTAGATTTTTATAGGCATAAATACAAATGCCATCAGAGCAGCTGGGGGTCTGGCTGGGAGAAGTGTGGGCCAGTGAGGGAGGAAGAGAGGAAAGTGCTACCAAGAAAAGGAGACGGGGCGTATGAGCAAAGCACAGTAGTACACACTTATGAAAATGTCACAATGGAACATTATATGTTAAGAAATAGTTCAAGCAAAATCATAGGAGGACCGTAAAGACTGTGCAAAATCTCTTATGTAGGTGAATGGTATTTATCTTTCTAATTAAGGCTCATAGAATTGGCTTGGTGTGATGTGCGCACCTTTAATCCCTGCCCTGGGACCCAGAGGCAGGTGCATCTCTGGGTTTGAAGCCAGCCTGGTCTTCAGAGCAAGTTCTAGGACAGCCAGAGCTGCACAGAGAAACCCTGACTCAAAAATAGAAAGAGAAAGAAAGAAAAGAAGGAAGGAAGGAAGGAAGGAAGGAAGGAAGGAAGGAAGGAAAGAAGGAAGGGAGACTCTAGTGAAGTATAGTGTTCTTTTACAAAGTTAGTATTTTATAAAGTCGGAAATGTTTAGTGATTTTTTTTTCAGGAAGTTTTATGGCTACAGCCCTGCTTCCTTCCTTTCATATTTCTAACCCCACATAAGGCACAAAACCAACTGATGTAATGGGCAAGGTGACTATGAGCAAGGAACATGATACAAACCTGTGAAGAAAATGTATACAAATCCCAAGGAGCACCTTCAAAACTATCAAAGCAAGAAGAAATTGGCCCTGCTGCAAAGGAAGAGTGGTATTCACGAATGTTCTCTGGTGTGGGGCCCAGACAGCTGCCCTTGCTGCCTCACAGAGCTGTGGTGGAGAGGAACCGATGAAATAGCAAAGCTTAAAGCCGACATTTTCATCATCGAACAGAGCAGCAATGCAAATTTTCCTTAACTACTAACCATCAATAAAGGTTCTTTTTTATTTGCTTTTTCAAAACAGGGTTTCCCTGTGTAACAACCCTGGCCATCCTGGATCTTGCTTGGTAGGCCAGGCTGGCCTCGAACTGAATAGAGATCAGCCTGCCTCTGCCTCCTGAGCATTGGGATTAAAGGCATGTACCACCACCACCTGGCTAAGGTTCTCCAATATTTAAAATGGAAACAAACCATTTTCCTAAGTCCTGCAGGAACTGGGTTTTGTGTTTGGCCTCTGGTAATCTGCTTCTTGTCAGTGAGAAGCATGTTCATATCACTGGGCTTGGCAATGCAGATAGAAGCAATTGGCCAGCTGCCGTCTCAAGTGGTGTTCCATAGATTAGACATGTCAGGGGAACCAGGCTCTTAGATGACCAGAAACCATCAGGAATGACTCTGGAAAGCCAATGCTGGCATTTGGAGAGACTGGAAAAGTGGCTTTATTTGGTGAAATACAGAAATTGTAAACCAGGTTGCTCTAAGGCTTTGGAATGGAACTATCCATAACATCTGTAGCAAACCAGGTAACTTCCTCTCCTAACATAATTTTTTTGGTCATGTATCTTTTTATTGGAATAAAACAAAACAAAAATATTCTTCAGCAAATTCAACTTGCAGAAAAGCAAGCCCTTTGATGATATGCCTATTTTCAGAGAGATTTTTCTTAGGTTCTGGGGTTTAATCCTAGGGCCTTGCAGATTTTAGGCAAATGCTCTACTATAGAGCTAAATTTCCAGCCTTTTTAAAACTGTATTTTGAGACGTAGTCTTAATTAACCAGGCTGTCTTTGAGTTTGCTCTGTAAGCTCAGGCATGCCTTGAATGTCTATTCTCCTGCTTCAAACTTCAGAATAGCTGTAATTTTGGGACTACACCATCAGGACTGGGAGGACATTTGCTTTTTAATTTCATTGCAGTCCCAAGACAACCATCTAAACAAAAAACCTCAGTGGACCAACTACTTTACTGCCCTCAAGGGTCTGCTTGGGAATCCTCTTGAACGTTCAGGCTAAGCAGAGATGTTCCATTCCCTCCAAAATACAAATAGCTTTGCTGGGTTTCCAGCCATTCTCTTCCAGTCCAGAGAGAGTCACAAGAGAATGGTAGCATCTGAGCTCCTCAATGGCATGGAGAGGTCGCGACTGCCTTTGGAGAGAGCATGGTGGGAAAGCCTAGATGAAGTAGAGTCTAAAGAGAACATTCATTAGTGGGCTGGGTTCTTATCTGGGACTGTTGCTTCTAAGTTGGCAACAGGGTTATCTTTTGGGGAGAAAAAAAAAAAAACAAGCTGAGAAAGACTTACTTCGAATATGTTCACCTTTCAAGGTCAATGCTGTTCTTCAGTCCCTCCCCCCCTTTCCTACGGTGGTCTCCAAAGCAGGTGCACACAACTAAGGTGCAGAGGTCCTAACTTCTGTACAAATGGACCTTTCTATTTCAGTGTCTGTGCTGTGAGGCTCTCATGGTACACTTAGTATGCCGTGTGTGAATACAGCTGGGAGTGGGGAAGAAGGCACTGTGGTTTATTGACCTCTGCTCCACAATCCATGGCCGCTGTTTTCCCTACCTGCTTTCATCCCCTTTCAGAGTGGACTCTGCCTCCCTGCCTCTAAGAAGGGCGTATCGGGGTCACAATCTGGGGTGATTCTCCCAATTCTGCCCTTTGTCTTTCCTGCCCATAACCTTCGTTCTCTTTCTCCAAAGGCCTCATATTTATTTGTTACATTAAACCCAGTCCCAGGTCACCCTCTGGGGAGGAGCCTACCATTGCCTGCTATTTTTTGTGTGTAGCCTGTTGGGTGGTTGCCATTGACCCAACTTGAGAAACAGGCAAGCGCGGACTGGAGATTACCAAGTTCCTCACTATCTATCCACAGGTCTTCTTAAAGCACACTGCCTTGCACATAGTAAGCACTCCAACACATCACAACCGGGGGGGGGGGGTGTTTTCCATGTTATGTAGGCACGAGTTTAAGGTTATGACTTAGAATCTCAGAGTAGGAACTATTCAATAGTTACAGTCATGTGGGCTGACTTTACATCCATGGTAATTATTTTGTTTACTGATCTATATTCAGCTACTGTGATGGGAGCTTTACCTGTACCTCTGATTGTGGGAACACCTTCTGCAAGGTGGATACATCATCCCCTTTTTGAAACAGAAAACAAGAGAGACTCAGAGAAGTTAGGCAGCAAGTGGCAGAGCTGGAGCAAACCCTTATTGATGAATCCCTGCCCTTCATTCATGCCCCTACAAGGCACTGCCTCCTGAGAAATCGATGCATGGTTGTTAGCCTTGAACATTTTTGGAGAAGTGGCTTACGCTCTTCCATTTAAATTTTTCATTGTTTCATTATTGGAGAACCTTGTTAATAATTAACTGAGCACATCTGGTAAGAACAACATCGTGGTGCATCTGGGCCTGAAGGTCAGCCATAAATGTTATTGAATACGGGTACCCATTGGATTTGGCTAGAGAATCCCCAAAAGAAGGATGTCATTCAAGGCATATGTGCGTATGTGATGTGAAGGCTGAATTCTGACCTAGCACATTTACTATAAGGAACATCCTCCAAATGAATGAATTGTTGATCCTAGGGGTTGGCTGGGCCCAGTATAGCTGTGAGAGGCAAGCGGAAGACTGATTTCATAGATGATCCTTACATTTAGCATAATATAATTGATTATTGCAACTGATGAACATAGGAAGCAAAGTCCATTGTATAACTAACTCCAAGGGAAAGGCACCTCAATTATTGGGCCTTTTGGCTTTCAGATTCCCTATCAGTTCCATTCAGTTTAAAATGCGAGAGTATCCATTATTCCGGCTTTCGTATCTGCTGGAGATGTTTGTGGTTATATTTCCTAGGTTCCATTCACTAACCTGAGACAAGCCTACTCTATATGTATTGACTTCTTGACCTTGTGACAGTGACTTCCCCCATTCACCTTGGGCCCCATGTGCAAACCACAGCATTTGGGGTCACTCCTGAGGCTCCTCTGCGCACTTGTCATTTCTACACAGGGAACAAGAAACATTTTTTTTCCTTCCTAGGAACCTATTATTTTTTCCGTGATCACTCACTAGTCTATGTCCTTGAAGCTATGTTCTCTTTCTCTCTCTGGAAAGTCTAAGATCAAATAAATGCTGGAGGGTTTTATTGTGTGTGGGGGGTGTTTGTGTATATGTGTGTGGGATGTGCATGTGTATGGGGTATGTGTGTGGGTGTGTGTGTATATATGTGTGTATGTGTGTGGTGTATGTGTATATGTGTGGGGGATATGTGTATGTGTGTGGAGTGTGTATATGTGGTACATGTATGTGGGCTGTGTGTATTTGGTGTGTGTGCTGTTTATTGCTGGTTTGGAACTTTCGCCTTCCCTTCTGCCTTTACCTTCTAACTGCTGGGGTTACAAGTGGGTAGCATTGTCACAACAGATATATTTTGGTTTTTTATAGTTTTTTTTTTTTGACAGGTTTTATATAGCCCAGAGTGATTTCTTTTATGTTGTTGTTCTGAGACGGTTTCTCTGTGTAACAGCCCTAGCTATCCTGGAACTTGATTTGTAGATCAAGCTGGGTTTGAACTCACAGAGATCCACCAGCTTGCACCCCCCCCCCAAGGGTTGGGCATCACAAGTGTGTGCCACCACACCCAACTATTTTGTTGCATGCATCTTCCAGCATCTTCCCATCCCTCCTCCTTCCTACTTTTCCATCTCACTCCACCAAGCCTCAACTGTGGCTGCCCCCATCTACCGCACACGTAATTCCCTGTCTAGAGACACTTCTGAATGCTGGGGTGGGCTTATTTTCTGGATCCATATTGATCATTTTTAGTGTTCCTGGTAACAAGAATCACCATTGTGTTCAAAGCCAGTGGTAGGAAGTCAGGGTGTTGAAGGAACAGAGAAACAGAACAGAAATGGAGCACAGTATAGCGAAAAGAGAATCCATCTTGTTTTCATCTGTAGGGAAATGGCCCCACCATGTTTTCACACAACCATTGTAAGTTGACTTTCCTAGGCCTGCTGTTTTAAGATCAGGGAAAATTCAGTACCAACCTAAGTACCATTAAGCTTTGGATGCTTTTCTAAATGATGCACTAAAGGTGCTGGAAAGATGGCTCAGCAGGTATGGACACTTGCTGACAAGTCAGATGACCTCTCTCTCCCCTCAGATGGCCTGATTTCAGTCCCCGAAGCCCACACAACAGGAGAGAACTACAGTTTCCCTCACCTCCACATGTGGTCATGATACACAACCACCATGTGCCAACATGAATATTAAATAAAATATTTTTTAAACAAAAGAATACCTCCACCCATCTCTGACCCTATCTCTGTGGGGGCTAGGCTGGGGTGAGGGTGTGAACCATGTAAACCTCAGAGTCCTGAATTGTCCATACTCAACTCCTCCCTGAGAGAGATGTGAGTTCTGGAGAATTGGCTTCCTTTTCCTAGTGTGTCCACCTGTGCTGGACATACAACCACCAGGCTCACTCGCTTGTAATTAACAAGTGGATCTGGAAGCTGGCATGTGGGCCTTCCTTTTTTGCCTACTTGACAGAGCCCGAATGGCCATCTGTGCACTTCTCAGACTTGCTGATGGCACTAACCTTGTTTATGGAGGATGCCTGGGAAGGAAGAGGAGGAATAGAAAGGTTCCACGGGCTCCTATTCCATCCTGTATTCCCAGCTCTAGAGAGGCCCGGAAACATTGAGAATTTCAGACAAAACACTGAGCAACAGACACATTTTACAGCCTTTTATGGGAGACAAAGGACTGCACGGCTGCTTGGTATAAACAGCACAGTGCATTATGTTCTCAAATTACTTTTCAGTTTTGGCTACCCACAAATTTAATGTGGAGATATCAAAGCTACATATTAAGGTTTTTTTTCTTTTAGATTTTATTTTATGTATATGAGTGTTTTGCTTGCAAGTGTGCCTATGTGCCACATGTGTGCCTGAGGGGAGAGAGAGGTCATCTGACTTTCTGGAACTGGACTTACAGATGTCTGTGAGCTACCATATAGGTCGTGGGAATAAAACCCATGTCCTCTGCAAGAAGAAGCACTCTTAACACTGAATTGTCTCTCCAGCCCAATTTTAAGGTATTTAAAACAAATCAGAAGTAAAGTCTCATACAAAGAAAGGAAATCTCATGAAAAGGAGAGTGAGAAATATCTAATTTCTTGTTTTATTTTTGTATTAGAAATATTAAAAATACTAATAATATTTTGCGCTTATGCTGGGCCATGTTGACTTTGCTGTGTATGATGTCTTGCTGCAGGGAGATTAGCGTTAAGTACAGATGCTAACAGTGAACAGTTAAGTCGGGGAAGAGAACATTTCTCCGTATGAATAAGATGTGGAAATGGCTGGCCACAGGCTTTCATAGTGAGTGTTACTGTCACTAAAGCTGATATGATTTTAAAATCCTGTTGCTGCCTCATCCCTCATCATTGATGATGTCCTGATAATGGTTCACGGAGAGGGGACTGGGGGGAGGGGAGGCTTTGAATTCTCTTCCGTGTAGCTGCTAGTGCTTGGTTTGAGAAGGGGATTTTGAAAGGCTAGGATGGCTAATATCCACTCCTTCTCCTCCATCTTCTTTCTAACTGTATCAGCCTTCTTGGGGTTCCTCTAGGTCACCAGCAAAGGCTTCCTGTAGCTGTGCCCAGGCTGTCCCCTGCCCAGTGGCCCAGGGAAGGAAGAGAGGTCTGATCTATAGTGCCAGCCATGCTCTGCCACCAGGTCCTAAGCCAGGCATGTGCTATCTGCTCTGGAGAGGAGAGATCATCTTCTTAGCGCACTGGTAGGCTGTGCGCTGCCCCAGGGCCCTTGCATGCCCCACTCTTCTCTACCTCCTTTTGCCTCACATGCTTTTCTTCCAGGATCCCCCCCCCCTCCCATTCAGTCTCTTCTTAGCACCACCCATGCTTTCACTATGGGGTGTGCTATGTTTTTTATTCATTTTCATTCTGGTCTGATAAAAGATCTATCAAGGCAGGAGCTTTGCTCACTGGTCTCTCTCTAGTGCCTGGTGCACTGTGGGTAACTGATGAACATCCATGGAATGATGAAGGGCTCTCATAGGCCAATGAGGTGGCTCAGAAGGTCAAGGTACTTGTCATCAAGCTTAATAACCTGAGTTTGATTCTCAGGCACTCAAGTGTACACACGCACACGCGCATGCACACGTGCACACACACACACACACACACACACACACACACACACACACACACACAATTATTTAAGGTTCTTCCAAATGCCTCCTAAACCCAGAACCTAAGCTTGGCTTGGAGTATTTGTATTGACAGTGACCTGGCATAGTCTCCACAACCCAGACCTGCTAAATCAAAAATAGAAAACTCAAAAGCTGTTGGCTGTGAACCTCAGAGACTAGGGTAGTGGTTTCTGCTCTTCGTGGTCAATCACTTGGGGACCTGAAAGGGAAAGAAGGAACACAAAGTGGTACATGCCACATTCTCCACCCCCACTCAGCTGAGCTTCTAGAACAAGGCTTGTTGATGTGCTACTGGTGATTTATCTAAAAAGAAACACCAGAACATTTTAGTAGAAAGAGTCAAAGGCTTTTAATTTGAATTTTAAAGGTCAATTCGAACAAAGTAGTTTGTATCAAGGGAAATTCTTAACATCTATTAATAGCATCATTTAGCATCCCTACCGTTCAGCAGAGCCTCACTGTGTTCTCACCTTTCTAGAAATGTCAGTGCAGATGCTGTGTCATATAAAAAACAATCTACACTCTTTGCCTTTGGCTGGAGCTTTTAGTGTTAATATCCTCCCCAAGGAAGCCAGTTTTAAACACCAAAAGTTTCAAGCATGGAATGAGCCTCTAAGACCACTGTGCAATGAGTGGGCCCTGGTAAAGCACAGCCACACATGCAGAGACAAAGAGAAACCTTGGCTTCTGTGGAAGCCACTCCGTGCACTGACCACTGGTGTAGCCCGCTACAGGGATGCATACAGGGCTCAGCAGCAAAACGGTTTGGCGAAAGGGTAGAGGGAAACAGCTAGACATCAGTTGTAAGCAGGTTTCAGTGTGTTCTTTTCTGGTACTGATGGACATAGTGCTTTCTTCTGGGAGCCAGGTGACCTGACCCCAGAAAGAGAGTCCCTGAGTCCCACGCTGAGGCCCAGAGTTCAGGAAGAACATGAGCTCTGGGAAATGTGAAAGGTGGTGCCCAGATCTGAGCTTGGCACCAACAACAGACAAGTAAGGTAGAATTCATTGACGTTGGGTTCCCTTGCTCCTGGTGTGTCAGCAAGAAAGTCTTTGTAAGAGCGTGTATTTGTGTGTTTCAGTGTGGTGTTATGAGAGGCTGCTGCTGGTAACAGCTCTTGGGCAAGGACTAGCTTATGCCTTGTTGCCTGATTTTGTTTTCAGAAGCATTGCCCCTATGGTCATGGTTCCTCTCTGTATTCTGTGTGTTTTCTGTTGTGGCAGAGTCTATGATGATATTCTTTAGTCTTGAGTACAAAATGCATTCCCTCCTAATGTAGGTGAATCTAACTTCCTGTGGACCAGTCCTGCAGCTCAGTCACAAACATTTCACCTTACTTTGCCTAGCTCAGAGCTGCCCTGCAAACTCTGGAAGGGAGGAGTCCTGTGCTTGCTTCTTCATGTAATAGCTGGGGCCCACACTTGGTCCTTTTTTTCTCTTTATAAATGACTAACAGCCTACCTGTGTGCTGAACACTGAACCAAGGCAGCATGGCAGTGGCCCCTGGATGCAATGGGGGCCCTGTTGCCTGCTTCCTCAACATCTTCCATCCTTTGATCCAGGCAGCTCCCTCACAAAGCCTATAAAGAGTGAACTCTAGATCCCACAGCTGCATTTCTGACCACCATCCTCATTTCCTTGAAGGCTACCTGGGTGCAGGGGTGAGGAGGGGTTCAAAGAGTCTTAGCTTTGGACTTGCCTGGGCTTGAAGTCTGACTTTGTTGTGCGCTAGACCTTTAACTTTGTGATAGTGGTCTAAGCTCTTTTACCACGTGACTTTCCTGTGGGGTCGTCAAGAAGACTGACATGTGAAGTATGCCAGCCATCAGGGAAAGTTACCAGTGAGAGCAAGACAGCATTATTACTCCAGTTCCCCCCTTAAGCGACAAGAAACCTGGATATTGTATTGTGAAATAATGAGCTTAAGATAGTGTCCTTTCCGGGTATTTGTCTTTTAAATGGTATGACTGAACATGAAAAGTCATTGAGATGGAAAGGGATGAAACCCTGACAGCGGGTGGACACTGGACATCCAGCTCATTGCCAGGGAAAAGATGAAGTGTTGGGGAAGCTAAACTGGAAGTTTCTAGGAAGAGAACAACTCGGGGAGAACTCAGAAAGGAGATGTCCTGCCTAGGTCCCAGTAGTCAGCCTCCTTGGGAAGGTTGGCTATCCTGGAGAAACCCTGGCTGTGTCAGTGGAAGAGAGACAGAGGCAGCGACTGGAATGTGGAGACGAGAAGCCAGGTTTGATTTGAACAGCTCCCCTCTGTGATCAGAGGGAGGTGTGTCTTAGTTATGGTTCCTATCGCTGGGATAAAACATAACAGAAGAAATGAAGAGGAAAAAGTTTATATGGCTTCCACATCACTGAAGGAAGTCAGGACAGGAACTCAAGCAGGGCAGAATCCTGGAGGCAGGAGCTGATGCAGAAGCTATGGAGGGATGCTGCTTCCTGACTTGCTCCCATGCTTTGCTCAGCTTTATAGAACCTAGGACCACCAGCCCAATGGTGGCACCACTGTCTCAGGGTTTCTATTGCTGCTAAGAGACACCATGACCATGGCAACTTTTATAAAAGAAAAACATTTAAATGAGGTACATTTTCAGAGGTTTAGTCCACTGCTACCATGGTGCCACATGGTGACTGCAGACAGATATGGTACTGGAGAAGGAGCTGAGAGTCCTATATCTCGACTCACAAGCAACAGGAAGTGGTCTGAGATACTGGGTGTGGCTTGAGCATATATGGGACCTTAAAACCAACCCTAATAGTGACTCACTTCCTCCAACAAGGCCACATCTACTTCAACAAAGCCACACCTCCTAATAGTGCCCCTCCCCATGAGCTTATGGGGGTCAATTAGATCCAAACCACCACACCCACCCACCATCAATCATTAAGAAAATGCCTTACAATTGGGTCTTAAGGAGTCATTTCACAATTGAGATTTCTTCATTTTCGATGACTCTGGCTTGTGTCAAGTTGGCACAAAACTGGCCAGGGCAAGGTGACAGGCCACGGAACCTGGAAAGCTGGAGCTAGGCACAGACTACACACATAAAGGAGGTGGCTACTGTTCTTCCCTTCATGTCTGGCAAGAATAACTCAAGCTGTCAGTCATCACTTATTCTAACTGGCATAAAAGGTGTGAGTTTTGTTCAAGTAAAAAATTTCTAGGGAAAGACAGCTGATAATTCCTAAACCACTGGCTATATTAAAAATTCTCTTTATGTTGTGTTTAATCAAAGTGAACCATTTCACGAGTTTACTATCTGTGTGAATTCTATCTCATGTTCTGTTTTTTAATGGCTCTGTTGCCTCAAAGGGGCAGCACATGTTTCTTCCACTGTGTCTCTGACTCCATCCCATCACTATGGCTCACCCCTGGGAGTGCCTGATATACAAAGAGTTATGATTGGTCGTTTAAAATTTTTCACTTGCATACTTTCTGCAAATTCCCAAAATTAGAATTAGAAAGTCAAATATGTAGTGGGGATCAGACATTATCCACCTTGACCTAGAGGTGTGGCCTTTAGATCTTGAGGTGTGGTCCGGCCAGACTAACACCAGCACACTCCCCAAATCAAATCCTCAAATGCTTCCCTTCACTCTTCTGTCAACCTAAATGTGGTGTCAGGCTGTCTCCACTCACCCCACAGGGATTTCCTGATGTGAGGGGACCTCTGCCAGGGACACTTGGTCCACACCAGTGTGTGCATGAAGGCTGAGGGGAGATGCCTGCTGGCTAAGCATGCTAGCCTCAGCCCTAGAGAAAGGGCAGAGAGTAAATACAGCATCTCCCTTTTAACAAAAGAAAAATAGCTAGTGAGTGGTGACACACACCTTTAATCCCAGCACACAGGAGGCAGAGGCCACAGATCTCTCGGCCAGTCTGGTCTACAAAATGAGTTTCAGGACAGCAAGGACTAAACAGAGAGACCTTGTCTTGAAAGACATAAAAAAAAAAAAGAAAGAAAAATATTCAGTAAAGGTGTCGGGGGAACAGAACTGGACTGCATTAACAGTTATAGACTCCAACATCATAACTTCTTTGTAATTTAAAAACAAAAACGAGTTTTGTATTCAAACATTGAGATGGGTTTTCATTTACCAATTGTACTTCGTTGCAGCAAAAGGCTGTGGTGACTTACAATTTCTGTGCAGAACTATCCACACTCCATTAGCCCGCAAGCTCCTAAGAGCGGGCACCAGCCTATACTGCCACTCTGTTCTCAGTGCCTAGTACCTCACATCACAGGAGCCCAATACAGGTCAGGTTCATAAATAATGAACTTGTTCTTAGAAATGGGAAACATTTCACAAATGAGACAGCTCAGTTTTGTATTTCCAAAAGGATTTCCAAGCAATGTGTCTAGCTTTTTAAAAAACATTTTACAGCAACAATCCAGAAGACTGGTGTGTGGGGGTGGGGGGCAGTCTCGATGCAAAGGTAAGCAAGACAAAAGGAAAATACATCCCTAATTACAGAAATTCTTCAGAAGCAAAGCTTAAGCAGTACTGGAGCATCCCAGGATGGTTTTGAATTCCACTGGTGCCCTTCTTGGGCTGAAGGAAACAGACATGATGAGTCAGCATGCACCCTGTTCCATCATAAATGGTTTACATGCATTAATCATCAGCATGCAGGCCTCCACCCATTATCACTTTCCACTTTCAACACAGCCTTATACAAAGTCTCAAAGGATGCAGAAAAATGTTTTCAAAAACGTGAATAGGATTTTCCCACTACCAATCCCAACTGGTTGGTAATATGTAGCTCTGGGTTTTCTGGACATATCATCTGTGTATCTTAGCCTCCCCGTTTACTTGTTCTGGCTTGGAGTTATTTTCCCCTATCATTTGCTGCCAGTTTTTAACACCACCAGATCTCACTCACTTATTTTATTTAGAATTGTTTATATGTGTTTTCTTAATAGACAACTTTCTGTAATTTTTTGCTGGGTATTTAGTAGCAGAATTTTGTGGCTTTGAGGACATAGTGAGATCACACAGTGAACTGAAAAAAAATCAAAAGACTCATTTTTCCCCCAAGGTCAGAATGGTTGAGGTGCTGTCCACAGCATTGGAAATACAGCAGTGTCCACAATATTGCTACAAACTTAAAGGCACAAGTTATGTGATTATGACACTAGTTAAATGACAGCTGATGATTGGCTAGGCATGGTGGCACAGGCTTATAACCCCAGCACTAGAGAGACAAAGATTAGAGGGTTTCAAGTTTGTGGCCAGCCTAGTCCACATACATGTTCCAGACTGCCAGACCCACGCAGTGAGACCCCGTCCAAATCAGATAAACAAAAGCAAGCAAAATCAACCAGTCTCTCCTCCCATCTAGGGCACTCTGAATGCTAGGCAAGTGTTCTGTCATTGAGTCCCAAACCAAACCCATTGATAAATCCTAAGTACAAGAGGAGCCCAAGCCAGCAGTGACCGGTTCCCAGTCAGCAGTGAGGACTTGCAGCTGCTGTGAGATGATCAGGGAGGGGGGTGATACCACACTCAGAGCTGTCGCTCCGTTGTTTCTAGTAGCTTTACCTTTAGCTGTCCAAAAATCTAACATCTGGAAGAGGGAGCAAGCTTTTGCAGTGTCCTTTTAAAAAGCAAGACTCCATTAAAGATCTAGAAGGCAGTTATGGTGACACAGGCCTATGACTTAGCACTGAGGACCTGAGACAGGAGAACTGAGATTTTTGAGGCCAACTGAGCTATGCAGTGAGTTCCAGGACAACCTGGGCTACAAAACAGAAACAAAAACAGAGGCCAGGCTCACTGCAAGACACATACACACAAACTGTTAGCTTTCTTTTTGTGATTACCTAACACATATGTGAACATATTCTATTCACAAAAATGATAACTTAGAAAATTCATATAAGATTACCAAGAATTAGAGAAATGCCTAACATTTCGTCTAAGATCGAAATAAGTGGATATTGTACCAAGTGACTGAAGAGAGATTGATATATAAATGTCAATTCTGAACAAATTAAGGCACACTTACTGTAATCCAAATCAAAATTCGTAGGCTTGTTTTCTTTGGAACTGGACCAATGATTTGAATGTTTGCATAGAATAAACATTCAAAATTTATTAGTTTATTGGATGGTTTTATCATGAACTTGCCTTATCAAAGGGCACACACATACATATACCACACACATACTACACACATACCATACGCATACCACACACACACACACACACACACACACACACAGAGAGAGAGAGGCACGCATGCACAATGGAATGTTTAGTTCAGTTAAATAGAAAAGCAGGTATATTAATTAGCTATTTATTTGAATATTTGAGGAGATAAAGTCCAGAGTAAGATTGCTCAGCTAAAGTATCAGTTTATAGTCTTAGAAGATACATGAGCTTAATGATCCCTTAAATTCTATGATACTCAATTTTCTTACCTTTGTGAACCTTTTTTATTTAAAAGTTTTTTTTACACACCAACCAACCACTGTTCCTTCTCCCTCCCTCTTTTTCCAGTCACCCCCAGCCTCCCCCTCCCTCTATGTGAACTTTATACAGTATTTTTTTCAGACTGCCTAGCATGTAGAAATTTTTCAGTAAATGTTAGCTATCATCATTACATATATTATTTCATGCTCTAATAACAAATTCCAGGTAGATTAGAAATATAAAAGATAAAAGAAAAGAATAATGTAGGAGAGTATTTGTAAAATTTTCAACACGGAGGACAGTTGAATAGCCAGAAGACAAGAAGGTATCGTCCGTAAAAGAAAAGTACAATATGGCAATGTAAGTATTGAGTGTAGGGACAGAAAATGGATGATGCTCAGCATTGCTACTGCAGCCCCTGGAAATCCTGGCAAGGTAAAACAAAATTTACACAGGCATTTTGACTAGGAAGTTTTACTTTTGAAAAATGTAACTTGTAAAAACAAAATTGTCAATATAAAAGCCATAGATGCAAAAGAAATTTGTTGTGCTTTTGTTGTTGTTTATTTATTTGTAGATTACAACTTTAGAGGGAAGAACCAAAATGAAACTAATCTGAAAGCTTTTTAAACAAAGGAATGGGCAGACAAGTTATGAAATATTGTGCTGTTCTGTGAAGGAATGACTTACACGGATGTGTCATTTTAATGGGAAATGATAAAGCAGGGGTAAGGACATAGTGGCTAACACCTGAGAAGCACATTGAGCTCAGACAGCATCTTTCTTGTGCTTTGGTTTGGCCTCCAAACCAAAAAGACCCAGGGATGTGTCTTATGAATCAGAAATGTAGCATCCAGTGTGGTAGAGCTGCATAGAGGTGGGCCTTAAAAGATGGGGATCATGGGAGGTGATTAGGCCATGGTGGGCAGTCCCTTGGAAGAGATTAAGGTAGTTCTGTGGGATGCCGTTCATTCCCATGCAAGCCAGTTGTCCTAACAGAGTGCCTGAACCCTGAACTCTCGCTGGCTTCCTGTCATATTGTATATGATTTCTCCTGTTTGCATACCATCCAGCCATGATCCCACAGTCATGGGACGCCCTTGCTGACCTGATGATACCTCCCAATTTCAGACTTACAGCTTCCAACATGTAAGCTAAACACTCTTTTTCTCTATAATACAGTCAGGTATGTATTTTATTGATAACAGATAGTAGAGGGCGGCACTGTGCTTGTCTCTCTGGGTGAGGTCCTTGTCGATGCTGTTGCCAGGCAGCTCTTGGTCTTATCTGCCTTCTCTTCCCTGGTATGTTCTGGGTTTTGCTTTCTCTGCTCTGCTTATCTGTCTTTCAGCTTTACACTGTTCATTGCTGGCTTCCTCTCTAATTCTCTTTGATGATTTAATTTGATCCCTCTCTTTTAAAAATACCAACACAATGGCAGTCTCTGGAACAGGAGTAGGCAAATGGGCATACTTAGCTAGCTTCCTTGAGTGAGAAGCTTTTAATCCCATGCTGTCAATAAGGAATGAGGGGTGGGGGGAAGCCCTGCATACATATTCGTTGATCTATATAGATTTCTCTGGGGACAGAAGATTTTTGAGGTATACAAAAGAGTTAACATTTGACTTGACACTTATTTGTCCAACATTGATTTGTCCTTGACTAGAAAGACCTGATGATGTTGCAAATAAAATTATCTTACTTTACAACTGTGGGGTGACCTGAATCAACAAAGCAGACTTTCATCATCATGTGCCTGTGTCCACCTGGAGCTGCTTATCCATAAAGAAGGCAAAACCCCCAAACTGATAAAGCAAATGATCATAATTAAAGTCTCCAAACCTAATACAGCTCTTTCAACCACCAACAGCAAGGAGCACTATTGCACTATTTTACAATTTCCGAAGCCTGTTGTTCTGTGGGCCCTATCTCACACACTTGGGTGGCTTCTCCTGAAATTTTATTTTCTTCCCTCTTGAGGTCTGAAATTTCTGATCAAGGTCCAGTAGGGTCAGTTCTTAGCAAGAGCTTTTCCTGGTGTGCAGACAGCTGCCTTCTCATAAGGGCAAAGAGAAAAGAGAGAAGAGAGAAGAAGGGAGGGTGAGAAGGAAAGGAAATAAGGAGAGAGAGAGAAAGAGAGAGAGAGAGAGAGAGAGAGAGAGAGAGAGAGAGAGAGAGAGAGAACTCTGGCAGTGTTTCTTATAAAAGGATACCAGCTCAGCTTCGTTAAGGACCCACCCACCTTACGGTTTTTTAAGAACCACATTACCTCTCTTAGGCCTCATACTCACCCACAATCACACTGAGGATTAAGGCTTCATTCTGGGAATATGGGGAAAGACACCTTTCAGTCTTTAGCAACTATTTCTCAGATTTCCTTTTTAATTTTAAAAGGCTGGTGGAGGAAAGCCTCTAAGAAAAGGAAAAAGCCATTCAAGATAACTTTCTTGACGTCATCTGAGAGTGTACGGAGATTTGAAAACTCTTCGTCCTTTTGCTGTGTATGTGTTCATAAAACCATTTCTTTGCTTGTCTGCCAGCCAGCAGGGAAAGCTCATTAAGAGTCGGTGGAAACAGCATGCTCCATTATCAACACACTAAACCACAGGATTAACGAATATTCTAGCAAAAGCAATCGCATTTATTAATGTCCCTACAGAAATGTGGTCTAAAACAATAAACTTAACCATAATAATTTGATATCTATTAATCAAATAAATGGGTGCCTCTATCTACTTTTCCTCGTATATTAAAAATTCCCTGATAATCAAAGGATAGAAGAAATAAATATTTTATCTTTTAAAAGGTTAACTTTTGAAAGAGAATACATTCAAAATATATAAGCAATTAATTTGCATTTCCTTCTAGTTTCTGATTCAGGCAAACCACCGCACAGATTTAATGAGCCCAGTTTTCTCTATTGTTAGTGACATTACAGAGCTGAAGAAGAACCCACATGATTGACAGGAAAGGCTGGCAGGGATTCCAGAAGACAAATGGGAAAGTGATCTTTTCCCACCCAGTCACCAAGTATAATGCAGTACTCCATCTTAAATCCAGTTGTGATGGTTAGTGTTAATTATCAACTGAACAGAATCGCCTGGGAGATGGGCCTCTGGAGTAGGGGGTGTTATCCTGATTGTAATAGACTGAAAAGCCCGCCGTGGGTGGTACGGCTTCCTGGAATCCTGGGCTGTGGAATCGGAGAAAGGAGAACTGAGCAGCAACTTGCTGTGCATTCGTTGCTTACTGCTTCTCAACTGTGGTTGCAGTATGACCATCTCCCTAAATTTCTGTCTCCATCACTTCCCTGCTATGACGAATTGTATTCTAGAACCATGAGCCAAATAAACTCTCACTGAGCTTGTTTTTAGCTGGGGTAGCACAGCGATCGGAAAAGGAACTGGGAGCCGGGGCCAGTTTTTCAAAGTGATCTCATTAAAGTTCCTCACTAGCCCTTCCCAATAAAGAAATCAGAGGGGGGTCAGAGGGCAAGGGAAGTTGGAGGGCCAGAGAGAGGAAAAGAAAACGCTTGACCCGGGTTAAAATGGTGCAAAGCCTCCGGTCTTTACAACGCTGCGCATGGCGCAATGATCCATACCTGCAATTATTTTCTAAATCTCTGATGGCCAGGCTGTGCCAGTCTGATCTCGCTCATTAATCCTTGTATCCCTGATATCATGCTCCAGAGTTCCCCCTTGTGGCCACTGTAGGAAGCAGGGCACTTCCTGTCCGATGTACAGGAATAACAGGCAAAAAGCTGGTTCATTTCACCCTAGCTGGATCTCCCTCTGATGCCAGGTGCCACATATGCTATTGCCTGATCTCATACTTCCTACAGCTCCCTCCAAACCACTTTCCAGGTGGCAAGCAGGGCGGCCTTTGAGAAGTAAATCATATAATCTTGGTCTAGAATAAAACCTCAAACCTTACTGTGGCTCTCAACCCTATGACACTGTCTTTTCACAGGCACCACGTTCCCCTCCCTCTCTACTTCCCCTCTTCCCACTTTTCTCCTCTTCACTCTGCCAATGATGGTGGAAAAAAATACGTACACAAGGGATCTTATAAATAAATAAATAAATAAATAAATAAATAAATAAATAAATAAATAAATAAATAAATAAATGCATGTTTATTTTATATTCTTGTTGTTATACAACGATTTAGAGTAACCCTGTGTCCTGCCTCAGTAGGAGCAGTGTGGTAATGTTTTAGTTATTTTCCTATTGCTGTGAAGAGATATCATAATGAAAGCAACTTATAGAAGAGAATTTTTACTGGGGTTTACAGTTTTAGTGGGTGAGTCCATAACCATCACGGCAGGAAGCAAGGCAGCAGTAGCTGAGAGCTTCCGCCCCGATCTGCAAGCACAAGGCTTTGAAACCCAAAAGCCCACCCCTAGTGACATACCACTTGCAACAAGGCCACACCTCCCAACCCTTCCCATATAGTTCCACCAAATGGGAAATCCAGCATTTAAATATTGAGCCTATGGGGGCCATTCTCATTTTTAAACATCACAATTAGTTATTGTTTCACTGCTGTGATTAAATAAAAGAAAAAAAATAATAATTAAAAAACCCAATGAAAACAACTTACAGTACAAAGCACTTAATTCAGTTTACACTTCCAAGGTTTAGTCCATCCATGGCCAAGGCCTCAGGCAGCAGGAGCTTGAGACAGCTGCTCACAGTACATGTAGTCAGGAAACAAGGAAATCCCTGCTGGTGATCAAGTGTCCTTTTTGTATAGTCTGGGACCCCAGCCTATGGAATGAATGGTACCACTCACAGTAAGCTAGTATTTCCACCTCAACCAACAGAATGTAGTAATACTCCACAGGCATGCAAGAGCCTCTCAGGGGGTTCTAGATCTCATCTAGCTGACTGTTTGACAAGTTAACAAACAAGACTGACCATACACTACAGTATCTACCTCCTGGACTTCAAAATATTGTACAACAATAAAAAACCCTAACATGTAAGTTAAAGTTGGTCAGCTCAGTAATGTACATCAACGTTAGCCGTTCATTTATACTTTACATAGTTTTTCTTCGAGAGGTTTATCCTGGAGATATGTTTATACACTTGAAAGTACAAGGTTTGTAGTCTGGCACTGGTTATAACACTGCACATAAAGACAAATCAAGACTTGATTGACAAGATCTGATTAAACTATGGACTAGCAACACAGAAGGCTATGGTTCCATGTTAGGGTTCCATGTCATCTTAATTAAGGTCACTGTTGTTATGGTGAAATACCACAACCAAAAGCAAGTTGGGCAAGAAAGGGTTTATTTGGCTTATATTTCCATTTCATAGTCTACCACTAAAGAAAATGTGAGTTTCAGACTATGGAGGAACCCGGAGGAAGCAGGAGCTGATGCAGAGGCCATGGAGGGGTGCTGCTTACTGGCTTGTTCGCATGACTTGCTCAGTCTGCCTTTTTATAGATCCCAGGACCACTAGCCCTGGGATGGGCACCACCTGCAATGGGTTGAGCCCTCTCCCACCATTCACTAATTAAGAAAACGCCCTACAGCTGGATCTTACGGAGGCATTTTCTCAATTGCGGTTCCCTCCTTTCTGGTGACTCTAGCTTGTGTCCAGTTGACATAAAGCTATGCAGCACACAGGTGAATGAAGGTGCCCTAAGAGATGTTCTGACTGGGTGGAAAATATTTTAAAATGAAGATCAGGCAGTAAACACATATAATGTATATTTTAAGTGGGCAGAGGAGTATTCTGGATTCTATTCACATTTGATTCAAATGCATGTGAATATGTAGTTGTCTAGGAAATAACAGAGCTTACCTGTGAAACCGGTAGGAGAGCTGTGGGAGCTGAGGGGTAAGGATGAGGAGAATGGCTGAATATTCAGTAGGAGGACTACAGAATGGCTGCTTCCAAGCAGGATATGTTCCTGCTGGGAGAAACATGCATCCCACATCAACTATCTCACTGGAAGAGAGAAGAGATTTTTTTTTGTGATCTTAACTTCTTTTATAAAGACTAGACAGGCTTCTTGTCATAGCACATTAAACGTAGATGTTCCTTTTAAAAAATGTTTGTCATATAGGGACAGGTCAAATGTTCATGTGATTAAAATCCAAGAAGTATTAAAATATGGATGAAGAATTTTTCTTTCCCGTTCCTGTCCTAGTCTTAGTGTGGGTTTGGGTTTTATTGCTATGAAGAGATCTGACTATGGCAGCTCTTATCCAGAAAAACTTTTAATTGGGACTGGCTTACAGTCCCTTATCATCATGGCAGGGAGCATAGTGGCACACAGGCAGACACGGTGCTGGAGAGTCAGCCGAGAGTCCTCCTTCTGCATCTGCAAACCGCTGAGGGCTCCTAAGCCTGGCTGGAGCTTCTGAGGCCTCAAAGGCCACCCATGATGAAACACCTCTTCCAGCAAAGCCACACCTCCTAATAGTGCCACTTCCTACTGGTCTATGGGGGCCATTTTGTTCACAACACCACACCTACACAGAAGAAGGGCTGGAGAGAGGGGTCTTGGATTTGTAGAGTGAAGGGATTGAGAGGGCCCATCCCTTTAGCTGTGTGGTTTAACTTATCTTCAGAGAGCCTGTGGAGGCAGGCATGTAGCTCAGTAGGGAAGCACGTGCCTTGCCCGTTACCCAACAATCAGTTAATTGCAAATAAGGGAATAAACAGTTGCTGAGATGAGTAATTAATAAGCAGGTGAAATGTTAGGTTCTGAGTATGAATGATGCTAGTCCAGACACCTGCTGGCACCACATCCTTCAAGTGCTGCTAGCCTGATTTGAGATGCAATGAATAAAAATCCTCACTGGATTATGAGGATTCAGGAAAAAAAACAAAAACAAAAAAACCCTCTCTGATGATCTTTAATATTGACTATATGTTGACATGATAATATTTGTAGATATTGTGTTAAATTCATAATAGTAATGAAATTGCTTCATTATTTTATTGACTGGATTTTTACTAAGTTACCTAGACTGGTCTCAAACTCCCAAATTGCTGGAATTATGGACCTGTTCCATCAGGCCTGGCTCTGCTTCTAATTCTTTAGTGTAGCAGCTACTAGACCAATTGAAGTTATATGTATACCTAGTATCTTATTTCTATTGGATGGAGTCCATTTTGAAAGGCAGCGGAAAGGTCCCAGGGAGTCACCTCTGCGTGACTGAAGATGGGTGAAGGGTGACAATGAACGTTTTGCTAATGGGATGGTTCAGGAGTTGCCTAGATTCTCCTTTCCTTCATCCAAATGTACCCCCCATCTTAATTGGCTAATGATACCTGGAAGTATACCCTTTACACAGTGCTGCTATTCTGTGTTTAACAGGAGACTTTCTCTTAAACATAAAAAAGGTATCCAGAGTGAGAGGGATAATGGCTCAGCACCTGCTCGTGCAGAGGACCTGAGTTCAGCATCCCCACCCAGTGACTCCCAACTGCCTATGACTCCAGCTCCAGAGAACCCAACACTCTCTTGTAGCTGGCTGTTTTGGGCTCTTTGACTCTTTGGGGTGGGGGTGGGGCACCAGTCAACTCCCAAATAAATCACGCGGAGGCTCATTCTTTTTTATGAATGCCCAGCATTAGCCAGCTTTTAAAAAAATTATCCTGTCTATCTTTTCGCTCTGGGCTTTTACCCCTCTCTACGTCTGTATATCTTTTCATTCCTTTTTATTATGCGTCAGCTCCCAGCATCCACCTCTTCTTCTCATTCCTCAATCTTTTCCTCCCAGATTTCTCCTTCTATTTATTCTCTGCCCACCAGCCCTGCCTATCCCTCTCCTGTCTAGCTAGTGGCCATTCAACTCTTCATTAGACCAATCAGGTGTTTTAGACAGGCAAAGTTACACAGCTTCACAGGGTTAAACAGTTGCAGTGTAAAAGAATGTAACACATCATTGCATCATTAAAACAAATGTTCCATGGCAGAAACAAATGTAAAACATCTTAAAAGAATATTTCACAACACCCTCTTCTGGCCTCAGTGGGTACTGGACCCGTTTATGCAAACCTATATACAAACACACATCCATACACACAATTAAAAGTAACAATAGAATCTTTAAAATGTTGACCCCCTAATGAGAAACACAAAGTGAGACTCCAGGAGATAGTATTGCTCATGTGGTGTGTTAGCCAAGAGAAAAACAAAACGTAAGTAAATCAACTATAAACCCCGCAAACAAACAATAGAAAAATAGAGTGGGGGGGGGGAGGAAGAGGAATTGGCAACGTCTGCAGGAACTTCGGTTGTGTGTGTGTATCTTTGGATTCAATCCAGTATTTCTCCTATAGATACAAGCAAAGCAAAGCAAGTGGAACATACACAAAGGAGTATCCGTTGCAGCATTTTGCTTTTAGAGAAGACTTCAGTGGAGACTGAGCAAGTTAATCATGAACATAATTTTAATAGAAGCATCACTTCACTAAAAGTGGTGTGAGTTTAATGGCTGGCAGCTTGCAGACAGTGAGCAGCTCCATGGCCAGCTGCAGGAAGGTCACTAAGAGTTAATGTTTTTGAAAAAGAAGGCAGTGGGGGAAGTGGTCAGAGCACAGAGGCATTCGGTGGAGAACAAATGTCAGAGATCTGCTGAGTTAAAGGTCAACACATACGTTTTGGTTAATGAGATGTAAGAAATTAGCGGGTGTTGTCTTTTAAGGTGGGAAGCCATCACAGGCAGAGCAAAGGGCAGGGAGAGTTGATCTTTCAGTGCCTACTGATTTGTACTTATAAAGTTCTTATAATATAAATGTGTTGTCAACAAGGCAGCATAAAACAATGTGAATGCTTCCATTTAAACATGGAATTCTCTTTCTTAGTAACTCTCTGAAGAGAGTTTGCGTTCAGTCCACGGTGCAGCTTTTCCCCGGGGCCTGCACCTCCTGTTACTTAGGAGCAAACCGATTTCTTTCTTCCCACCCTGTGCAGGTAAAAAGGGTTCTGCATCTATTTGATTGTATAAGGCAGGGTCCGGGCTATATTTCAAGGATTTCCCTTTCTCCTTCATCACTTTCTTCCAACCTAACATCTACCACACAGCCAGCCTTGCTGGTATAAGCCTATAATCCCAGTACCTGGGGGAGCTCAAGGCCAGTCATGTACAGGAGTTTGAAGCCAGTGTGGACAGGATAACCTGCCTCATAAACAAAACAAAGGAACAAAAACCATTTCACACCTATGGACTTCCTCCTCCTCCTCCTCCTTTCCCTGAATCCTTACATAAAGACTACTTATCTCACATTTTTTTTTCTTATCTTCTGATACACTTTGGAATCTACATTTTGATGATATAGAACTGGAGTAAAGCCAACCCCAAACACCACGTGTGAAATGCCCTCTAGTGGTTAAATACTCAAACTCTTCAGTCACTGTCATCTAGTTCTACACCCCCCCCACCCCCCCCCCCACCCCCCCACCCCCCCCCCCCCCCGCAAACAAGGACCAATATTTTGAAAATCTAAGTAAAAACCCTTACTCTAGGTCTCATGGGATGTTTCATTAGGTAAAGGCACCTGCTGCACAACCCTAGAGAACCTGAGAACCCATAAAAAAAGTGGAGGGAGAGAAACAATTCCTCTTTGTGGCATATACTCCCCACATACAACAATCCTGCATGCATAATAATACATATACATATAAATATACATACATACATACAGACAGACCGACAGACAGACACACACACACAGGTTTTTGGAGCCTGGGTTTCTCTGTGTAGCCTGGCTGACCTAGAACTCTTTCAGATCAAGCTGGCCTTGAACTCAAGGGTCCACCTTCCTCTGCCTCCACAGAGCAGAGATTAAAGGCATGAGCCACCCCACACATCTTAAGTTAATTAATTTTTAAACCCTATCCATTCCTTTAAAAAAAAAAACAAACAAACAAAAAAAGGGGGTCACACAAATATGTATGTCAAGAATATGGCATCACTGTGAAATAAAATGGTTAAAATGTGTTTAGTTACCACACATCTTTCCCAAGCCAAATACTCAGGTCAAACGTGGTTTTCAGTTTAGACCCAAGTGTGTGGATATCTTCACTCACTTGGGAGTGGAAACTTAAATTAACTACCATGTAATTTGCTTATGAAAGCAGTAAAGGAATCAACATAAAATACACAATGACTGGAGTGGGTGATGGGGAATCCTCATTTTGGTGACTAGGTAGGATTCAGAGAAAAATTTCAAAAGCAGCCTCATCTGTGGAATGTCCTCATGCCTGGCTATGATAAATCAGGGTCTCTTTGAAAAAGCTTGAGGAAGGAGCATCAGGGTGTGGTTTTCTGAGGGCATTTTTGCCCTATTGGGCAGGAAGATCGCTCAGTTAGGATTAAGTAGTGGTCATCTTGATGAAAGTGATGGATGTTGAGGTAGGGCCAATGGTGGGAGGCTGCCCTGCAGAGCACTGTCCACCATGGCTGATGGAAGAGCATCTCGTTTCTGTGCCTGTTATCCTTGAATTCTGGCAGAAGCTCACAGAGCTCAGTAGCAATGTCTCCTGAATCTACCTGGGAAACTGGCTGTAAGGAAGAATAAATCATAAATGTGATTTTTGTCCCTGGGCTAGCCTTGCCTCTTGTTCTTCCTGTAGTTTACCATGCTTTAATATTTTATGAGAAATATGTGCTGGAAGGAACAGGAGAAAGGAACAATGATCATGATTTTTCCTAGACCTCAAGTTAAGGCTTTCAGATAATTATACTTCTCAGTTCAGGATAAATCGTAGTTGGTGTGGCTGAGTTTCTCTGTGATTAATTGATTCATTCATTCATTTCTTTTTATCTCTTTTCTCCATTCACTTCCTTGTGGGGATATACATTTAATAAAATCTGCCTGAATATCAGAGGACAGAGCCATCTCTCCAGCCTTTTGTTTATTTGTTTTGTTTTTTTGAGACAGGGTTTTCTGTGTAACAGTCCTGGAACTTGTTTTTAACAGTCCTGGCTGTTGCTTTGTAGACCAGGCTGGCCTCAAACTCACAGAGATCCTCCCGCCTCTGCCTCTCTGTGCTGGTACTAATGGCCTGTACCACCTCTGCCTGGCTCTTGCTTCTACAGAATCTCACACCCTTTGCCTATGCCTGCCTTAAATACCTTCTTCACCCAATTGTTTCACTTCTGGGTTCAACTCTGCATCATATTCCAGAGTTAAGATTAAAGGTGTGGCTACTACTATTTGGTAGTTAGGCCTTGAACTCAGAAACACAGAAAGATTTTGTCTCTGGAGTTAATGGGATTAAAGGTGTAGGTCACAAGTCAGTCTTTCTACTGCTGGGGATTAAAGGCGTGAGTTACTACTCTCTGTGGGTGGATCTGTTCTCTGATATTCCAGACTGATTTTATTAAATATAAAATATATCACCACACTTCCTTTTAAGACTTTACCTAATGATAGTAATTGTAATATGTTTAATGTGTATCTTTTTGTTTGTTTTTATCTGTGAAATATATTGTTTTATGTGCTTCTTATATATTTTTTGTTTATTCAGTCTGTTTGTTTTCTGAGACCTTGAGCCAGCATAGAGTGTCCTCCATAGTATAGGAGAACATTGACCTCCTAATCTGTCTCTGCCTCCAGAGTGCTGGAAACATTAGCACCACTGTTTTGTTCTGAGTTTTGAGCCCAGGGCCTCATGTATGCTTGGTAAGCACTCTTCTGACTGAGCTCCATTTTTGTCTTGTTTTTTTGAGATAGGGTCTTGTCTAGGAAAAGAAATCACAAGATCAGGAATCAGATACAAAAGAACTTGGGGAAGGGGAATAAATTCTACTCCCACCCCAGGGGATTGAACCCAGAACCTTCTTCTCTGTCTTAAGTTGGGGGTTGTTATAATGAATGTATGAACTTTCCATTGACCTTTATTGTGAGCAGCATAGATAGATGCATCTATTCACAGAGCCATCAAATATATAGTCCTGGCTGTCCTGAAATTATTTACTAAGTAGAACAGGCTGGCTTCAAGTTTGCAATGATTCTCCTCCCTCTGCTTCCAGAGTGCTGGGATTCCAGGTGTATGCTGCCACAGCCAGCTCTAATATGTGATTCTACTTGGTGTATATTCACTTTCTGATACACCTCTCACCAAATCACAGTTATCCAATTCTCTCAAATCTCTACTACCAAAATAATGCTTTCTCCTTATGAACCTAAAAAGGAATATTGTTGGAACGTATACTGCAGGGAAGGAAATTTCTGAGCCATAGAATCTGTAGTGGATTTATGATGTTACATTGTAAATAATTGTCCCGCCTATGAGTTTAATAAAAAGTGCTGATTGGCCAAAGGCAGACAGGAAGTGTGGGCGGGGCTACCAGACTAAGAAAACTCTGAGAACAGGAAGAACAGAGCAAAAATGCCAGAGAGAAGCCGGAAGAAGCAGAGGACAACTATGCTGCTCTGAGCAAAGGTACCAAGCGGCATGGCTGAACAGGATAAGAGTCATGGGTTAGAATAAGGGTAAAGAGTTAGCAAGTTATATGCCTGGGCCTTAGGCCGATCAGCCTAAAACTATTGAAAACATCTGTGTGTCTCTGCAGGTCAGTGGGTCTGCGAGTCTAAACCTTGAGGCTAGGCCTGAAAGTCCTGGACAGAAACCTTATTCTACAAATGTCTTTTCTATAATAAGGGTCACTGAAAGCTCTATTAAGTTCTTTGTAGCAACTCCCACCAAAAAGTCCAATTACAGGCCCCGTGTGGCTCAGTCTCTAGAAGAGGAAAGAGGTGCTCCTTTTCCACCCTCCCTTCCCTTTCACTGGATTTAATCTTGTACACTTTTGAGCAGTAACAGCATTTTCTAACTCTATTGTGTGAGATCTGGTACAGACCTCAGGAGCCATTACAGCTCCTATTGTTGAGCTTGGAGCCTTTCCAACATCGTGTAGGAGAAGCCCAAGCTAATTTCATGGGGCTGAGAGAAACCTGGAAAGGCTCCAGGCGGGCCAGTCTCCTCAGCTGTGATGCCAAATACTTTAGTGAACCATGAGATACCCGAGCAGAAGATGGCTGTCAGGCAGAGCCCAGCCCAAATTCCCTACCTACAGAACTGAGAACTGGTAAAATGATTGTTGTAAGTCAATAAGTTTTGGTGTGAAGTTCTCTGTAGCCATAGATGTGTGATAAACTCCCGCCAGAAGAACTGATAATTTCCACATCCCCACAGCCACCTGACACTGGCCAGCCTTCTAATTTTCATGCCTCTTAGAGGGATGACCTCTTAATAGCAACTTATTTAAAATTGCTAGAGAAGTTATAGATTTCTTTATATTTTTAGTAGACTTGGGGATTTTTCCTCTTAAACGGTCCATTTATCCTTTGTCAAGCTTTCTTATGAAGTTCTATCATTCCTTCATGGTCTGCTGGAGTGCCTATATTTTCTGGGTGTTTCCGGGTTCTTGGCATAGCCTTCAGGCTGAAGGAACACATACAAGAAGCTGAGTAACAAAGGATTTTATTCAAAAGGCTAAAGCACAGAGAATATACACTAGAGAGCTGCTGGCTCTGAGAGACTGGTGTAGCTAAAGTAATCACCACCCAAGGGCTTTCTTTTTTGGCCCCAGGAGGATTTGATTACTAGGGGCTACATTAGGTGGTTTTCTGTTTTGATTGACAGGCTTAGGTTATGTAAACACTTCCCATGTCCTTTCACACAATGCATCTGATTTTGATCACATGCATGCCCAATTAGGCATAAGATGGCACGTAAAGAATTTTCCCTAAAAGTTCATTCACAGGATATAGTTAGCATTCCAGCACAGGCACCCATAATGAGTCCAGGCTGGACCAGCTCACTGCCCTAGTTCCAAGATATATTCCAAGATGTATTTGACCACAAGAAGAAGGTGAGGTTAATATAGTTTTCTAGAGAGCTACAGTTCAGAGTGACCAGTAGCTTTTTTGGAGAAGGGTTTATATACAGTCCAGTGTAGGTAGGAGCCCTGTTGCTGAGTGCTTTGATAGGAAGATATATATGTAGCAGGTTGCCCAGATGCCCCTTGCATATTCCCCTCAATACCTTTTCATTTTTTATTTCTTCTGTGATCTCTGTGTCCATTGTTCCCTGTCTAATTAGGGTTTCTATTGTTGAGATGAAACACTATGACCAAAAAGCAAGCTGAGGAGGAGAGGGTCTATTTGGCTTACACTTCAGCATTGCTGCTCATCACTGAAGGAAATTAGGACAAAAAGCTGAACAGGGTAAGATCCTGGATGCAGAAGCCATGGAGGGGTGCTGCTTACTGGTTTGCAATCCATGACTTGCTCAGCCCTTCTTATAGAATGCTGGACCCGGCACCTCCCCCATTGATGACCAAATGAGAACACGCCTTACAGCTGGATCTTAAGGAGGCCTTTCCTTGGCTGAAGCTCCTTCCTCTGAGGACTCTATAGCTTGTGTGAAGTTGACACACACACAAAACACTGAGTACATTCTCCATTGAGACAGGGCCTATCTTTGTGGGTCAGGCTCAACTCAAAGGGGTCATAGCATTGCAGGTCTGCCTCACCATGTCCTGTACTGTCATCTCTATTTTTAATCTATGACAGCCTCTAAAAGTAAAATTCTTTAATTTTTATTATGATCAAATGTGTCCACTTCTTGCTCTATGGTTTATATTTGTAAAGTTTTATTTGAGATGGTTGCATTAGTCTGGTTTTCTATTGCTGTGACAGAACACCATGAGGCAGCTTATAAAAGAAAGTATTTAATTGGGTTTACAGTTTCAGAGGGTTCGGGTCCATGATGACAGAAGGCAGCTGGAGTAGCAGCTTAGTGACCACAACTCACAAATGGGAAGCAGAGAGTGCTCTGGGAATGACACTGATTCTTCTAAGACCTTAAAGCCAGCCCTCAATGATACACCATTCACAACAAAGCCACACCCCCTAATCCTTCCCAAACAGTTCTACCAGCTGGGGACCAGTATTTAAAGGTGAGCCTATTGGGGGGGGGGCATTCTCATTCAGACCACCATAGGTATGCTTTCCTGCTGAGTGTGCAGAACACACCTGTAATTCCAGTATTCAGAAGTGGCCACATGGGGAGAAAATTTGCTGGAATGGTTTCTAGGAAGTGTGGTCCCTCCAACATTCCAGTCTTAAAGAGACGTATAAGCTTGGGAGAGGGGTTGTCTTAAAGCTTATACATACGCTGTGCCACTGTCCAGTCTCCCATCTCTTCCAGTTCTTCCGATGCTCACCTCTAGGCATCAAAGATAGAAACATTACAGTATGGTGCATGTAAACCCATCTAAAACTAAGGATCAAATGCAGATATAGTCCCAAATAGTGAGGGGCCCAGTTGCTGTGATCCAAGGGTGAGAGGGTTGAGGCAACAGTGGGCTAAGGATACTGGAAGAGGATACAGCAGGTTTACAGAGGAGTTAATCACACGAAAGGCCAGACAGGAAACAGGACCCAGTGGGAGAGATGGAGTTCAACGTGTGACTAGAATGCAGGAAAACAACCAAGAAGCAAGAGAATGATAAAGGAACATGAGCATAGACCCCGTGCAAGGACAGCACGCACATTCACGAGACATTCTACATTAAACAAACAAAAAACTGTCTCTGTCAGACACATGACTCAGCTTCTCTAACAATTTTTTTCTTAAAAAATAAAAACAACTATGAACAGTGATGCGGGCACAATAGTGTGTATCTGTAATCCTAGTGCTCTACAGCCTGATGCAGCAGGGTTGTGAATTCAAGGCCAATGTGAGTTACTTAGAATGATATCATCTCAAAAACAAAACACAAACACAATGAAACACTAGAATTATGAGCAATGGGGGTAAATCACACACATACACACACACACACACACACACACACACACACACACACACACACACACACACACACACACACCAGTTCAGGAACACCTGAGAATCGATGAATGCGTTGCACAAATAAAGGAAACTCAGGGCCAGATTTCTGAGAAAGTCGGAGGTATTAGAGAGTAAACACCACAGTTAGATCTCACCCAGTTGTCTTCCAGCTTCCTCAGCCTGGCTCCTCCTGGCTTCTTCTGCCTGCTCTGTCTTTCTACACCTGCCTTAAATATTTTCTTCACTCAGTTAAGGCCTGGCACCACCACTGACTGCCTGAGAGCCTGGAACTCCTTCTGTAAACTAAAATGACCTCAAACTCAGATTGGATTAAGGGCGTAGGTCACCACTCCCAGACATTCCCTGTGCTGGGATTAAAGGTGTGAGTTACCACTGTCTGATCCTCCTAGACTGACTGTGGGTAGATCCCTCTGATATCTCTGAATGTTTTTAATATGTTTGGAAATATCCCCACAGGGAACAGTAATCACTTCCCATTATCTAGTTATTTAAATGTGGCTTTGTCTTCATTTGAAGCAATGACATATCCTGAAATAGTGAAAAAGATCTACAGTTGAAAGAGTGTATGTCCTACCACCCCTGAGCCCAGAATCTTGTTTCTATCCCTAGTGACGAGTAATTTCCAGTTTTAAAAGAAATATTCTGTGTGAATGTCTTCACACATATACCTGTTACATCTTCAAGTAATTTGCTGTGTAACAAAATTACCCAGCATTTTATTAGTGCCAAACAACACACTTTGTTTTGTAAACCTCCCATTTCCCATGCTTCAGAGCTGAGCGGGCTCTAGTGAGGACTTCCTAAGGCAGGCTGGCATCAGGCTGCCAGCTGGTGCAGGTCCTCTGTAGGTCAGCTGAGACCCCTACCAACGGGGCAAAGCTCCTCACAGGCAGGCAGCTTCATTTGGACTCTGGCTTTTGGCCTGAGCCTTCCTTCCTTCAGGTTTTTGTTACATGGGAGCGCAGGAACTGGCTTCATCAAAGCAGAGAGAGGGAGGAAGGGAGGAAGGGAGGAAGGGAGGAAGGGAGGAAGGGAGGAAGGGAGGAAGGGAGGGAGGGAGGGTGGGAGGGAGGGAGGGAGGGAGGAAATGGGAGTGGGCGAGAAAGAGGAGACAGAAAAGGCAGGACAAGAAGCCAATGGATTTTTAAACCTGAAGCCTGCTCTTGGAAGGACAGCCTGTCACTGTTATTAAAGGCATGTCATCAGGCTGAAGCAGCCCAGGGAATCAAATGAGGGAATGGTCTAGGTGGCCATCGGGGGCCACCTATCACACATGTACTGTATTTTTATCTACAGATGCATTTTTTTAAATGCATAGCTAATTCCACACTTTTCTTCACTGAGCTGCACAATTCCCATGTTGTCCGGAAGATCCCTCACTTTAATGCTGTCTTGGCATCTCAAGCCCGGTCCACACAGCACTGTGGAGATGTGTCCATAATCAAAAGGCCCACACTGGCAGACTCCTCGATGCTCTAGGTTGTCGGCTACACAGTGGCTTCTCAGCATGTGCATTACATGGCCAGATTGCCAGGAGGGGGAGGTTGAGCCAAACTGCAAACCCAAAATGAGGACTGTTCGCTTTATCCACACCGTCTCACTACAAATTTCAATGAAGTGGGAAAAGTGAAAACTAAAATTCAAAGCTGTTAGACTGGGCAAATTGGAGCATTTAGTTTTTATTAGCTAACAGAGGAACAAGACTCTGCTGTTTGTTTAATTGAATCTGAATTTACCCAGGTATTTTTTCCTATTACTCAAATAAGAGCTGCAAATGGTGATTTACACCTGTGAGCTCAGCAGGTAGGAGGCTGCTGGGACATTATCAGGAGCTTGATGCTACACAGTGAGATGCTATCTAATAATAATAATAATAATAGAAAATAAAGAACACACACAGAAAATAGTAAGGAGCCTTCAGCGCAGGCCTAGGTGTGCCTGGTGATCCCTCTGCTTCCAGTCACCATAACCTGAGATAACATTTCCTACTCAGGATGCTGGCTTTATTTGGAGAACTCCACCGTCAGCTTATTACGTTCAAATTTTATGATGCTGCCAAACCAAGGTGATACTGACTGAATATTTACTTTGGAAATATTGCACCTTTGGCCATTTTCCTCCTGATTTTTGAGGCATGGGAAAGACAGAGGCTTCGGGGTAGAGGCTGCAGGGTGGATGCCTCAGATCCTCCAATTGTCCTTTATGTTGCAGAGCTTTGTCTACAAGCCGTGGGCTTCTCCGTGTGTCCATGGAGAAGTGTTGGCTGACCATTCCATCGCTGAATTCTCCTAGAGCTTAAAAAACCATTTTGTCCCTCAAATTAAAATGGGATTGGTTGTTCTGTGCCTTCAGGAGCATGGAGGGAAGGTTTGCTCTTGGTGAGCTGTTCCTGTGGCCTTCTGTGGTGCCCTCTTCTTTCACAGGATGACTTTAATTCCTCACTCACTTTTCAAGTGCATGGTCATGCTGGTTCCTCTCCTTTGGGGATCCTAAAAGGCACGGAGTGCAAGGACCGCCGTGGTAGCAGGCTTTCTGTGGGTCCGTGTATGAACGAGAGTGGGCCTTACTTTAGCATTGCTGTGATGAGACCCTATGACCAAAGCAACTTATAAAAGAAACAGTTTACTGGGGGCTTATGGTTTTAGAGGGTGAGTCCATGACCATCGTGGAAGGGACATGGCTACAGCCTGACAGCCATGATGCTGAAGCAGCAGCTAAGAGCTTACATCTTAAGACAACTACGAGAGAGAGAGAGAGAGAGAGAGAGAGAGAGAGAGAGAGAGAGAGAGAGAGAGAGAGAGAGAGAGAGAAAGATTCTACCATTTATTCAGACAACATGGATGGACCTTGAGGACTTAATAAAATAAACCAATCGCCAAAGATATTGCCAAGTGCGGTAGCTCACACCTGTAGTTTTTGCAGAAAGAGCTGAGATACAACGACTGTCCAAAGTTTGAGGCCAGCCTCGTCTGAAGATGAAGAATCTGTCTTAAACAAACCAACAAATATTGCACAAACTCCAGTTAGCATATAATGAAAACCGGGAGCCAGACACTGGGGGAGAGCTGGAATGTCAGAGACAAACCCTTGCCACCCAGCCAACTCCTCAGGCCTGTCTCCAGGACTCCTCCAACAGAAAGTCCTCAGCCAGAAGGAAAGCGACTGTCTCTGGGAAAGCTGTAAAACCCTCTTGTCTTGCTTCTCTTTCCCCGGTCCTAAAGCTAGGATTAAAGGTGTGAGTCGTCCCTCCCTGTCCTGGCTTGGTTCTGTGGTTAACTCTGATATTCCAGATTAACTTTATTAAATGTGTATCACCACAAACAAACAAAAGGCAGATATTATAAGAATCCACTTACAAGGCTAAGCAGTGGCTGCCAGGGGCTGATGAGAAGGGGCAATGAGAACTCGGTTTTTAATTGGCTAATTTTTATTATTATGTGTGTGTATGTGCTATGGTGCATGTGTAGAGGTCAGAAAGCAGCTCTCAGGGGCTGATTCCACTGTAGATTCCAGGGATGGATCTCAGATCACCAGTGTCTTTTACCCACTGAGCCACATTGCTGGCTTATTATTTTCTTTAAACACGGTATCTTGCTATGCTGCCAGGCTGCCCTCAGGCTCCTTGGGGTAGGTAAGTGTTCCTCCTAGCTCAGCTCCCCAAGTAGCTGGGCCTCCAGGCCTGCACCACACCATGGTTATTTCTGAGTGGGTAAAGAGGAGAAAAATGACTGGAGATGAGTAGTGGTGACGGCTACACAATAATATGGATGTGCTCTTGGCCACTTAAGTTAAAATGATGGGCTGGAGAGATGGCTCAGCGGTTAAGAGCACTGGATGCACATATCCATTCACATATCCATATGACTGAAAAATAAAAATTAGAGAAGGAAAGTTAAAATGATAAATTCTATGATGAGTTTTCACCACAACCAAGTTAAACCTTACTGCTTCCAACAGCATCTCTACATATAGGGAAAACATCTGCCGTTTGTCCGATAACTGTTTTTCATAGTCTATGGTTAATTTTGGCCCAGCACCTCTTCCTATCCTCAAGTCTTCTGGTTAATGCGATTTCAGAAACGTACTTTGTGTGGGGGTGAACATGGCAGATGGCAGCTCTAAGACCTTCCATAGCCACTGCTTACTCAGGAGACACGATGCCACCCAGCTGTATGCAGCTGGTGGGCACCTAGAACAGGTTCCACTGCTGGGGGATCCCTGGTGTTCTCTCACATAACGTTGCTACCTGATTTTACACACTTTTCTAATGAACACCTATTATATTGTGGTTTTTCTTTCTTTCTTTTAAAATCACATCTAATTTCCCTTATGAGTTTTTTTTCCCCCTTTAAGCAATTTTTTTTTTCAGTCTCAGAACAGATCCAGTTACTCAATGAAAGCTTGGCCAGAAAGGATAGGATATTAGAAAGATTCAGACTAATAATGACGAGCCATGTCAAGAACATTAGGCTTTCCTAGAGGTTCCTGGTGTCTTCACAGAAAACTTGGCGGCTGCTGAGTGTGGTGGCCCGTGCATTTAATCCCAGTGCAGAGGCAGGCAGATCTCTGTGAGTTCAAGGCCATCCTGGTCTGTATAGTAAGTCTCCAATGAATGAAAGAAAGCTGAGTGGTGGTGGTGTAGCACCTGGGAGGCAGAGGCAGGCAGATCTCTAAGTTTAAGACCAGCCTGGTTCACAGAGTGAGTTCTAGGACAGTCAGAACCACATAAAGAAACCCTATTTTGGAAATGTAAAGAGTCAGTTTGATGGGCGATTTATTTTTTTCTGCTCTTAGTGGCAACACCATGTGGCAATGGAGTGCCTGAAGTCCATGGAGTCTGTCTAGGTGGAAAGCATGCCATTCTCAAAGTAAAAAAAAGTTTTAAATTGATGAGAAGATATGTATTTGCTATATTTATATGTATTTACTATTTGTATATGGAGACTTTCAATCCTTTCAGATTAGCATTATTTGAGCTTTTAAAAACAGACAGCATTGTGCCAAGGTCTCCATCTTTCTGTGGGAGATTTGTAGCAAGTCCTGTGAGCCAGTCTGGTCCTTACATATACTATCCCATTTCCTGTTTGTCTTGTTTTAGATAGGGCCTCATGTAGCCCAGTCTAGTCTTGAACTCTATGTAGGAGAGCATGACTTTGAACTTCTGATCCTCCTGCTTTCACTTCCCAAGTGCTGGGATTATAGGCATGTGCCAAAGTGCCTGGTTTCTGTGGGGCTGGGGATTGATTTTAGGACTCTGTACATGCTAGGCAAGTGCTCTTTCAACTGAGCCACATCTCCAGCTCCCAGAGATGCAATCACAATTGACTCACAATCACAGATGAGTACCAGTGCTCAGCTCACCTCGTTGTTTTCCCCCTTTTATTCAGTTCAGGCCCCCAGCTCATGGTGAGGAGTTTGAGCATCTAGGATAGGCAGATAGGTAGATAGGGAGAGGGGCCATGGATATATAATGAACATGGACCCCATCCTCCCCCAACCTGGCAAGCTTTTCTGTGGACAAGTTCAAGGCCAGATCAGGAAATTTCACATCAAACTTGACCAGTTTCTCTGGCTTTGCTCAGACTGATCAACTCTAAATTGAGTGAGGGAGACCCCCTTAAAGACCCTTAAAATCCTCAGTCCTCAAGAAGAGATGGGGTTCCTGAGTCTCATCTCTGTGTGTCTTCTTGTGTGTTCGTGTTTCTTCACCCCCAATAAAAGCCTTGCTCTCTGATGTAGCTGGCTGTGAGATTCCCCGCCACCTCAGCCATACACACAGGTTTCTCTGTGCAGTCTTGGCTATCCTGGAACTGTTCTATAGATCAGGCTGTCCTGGAAGGTAGATTCACTTGTCTCTATCTCCTGAATGCTGGGATGAAAGGTGTGCACCACTGCCTGGCTCTCTCTTTTTAATTATTTAACTGGCTTTGAAAATAAATCCAATCAAGACTCCTAGACAGTGACAACGGGATGGTGACACCCACATCCAAACACCTACATAGACACACATCCAGAGGTGTGTTTCCATGGTAATTCTAAATCCAGTCTACTCACAATGAAGATGAACCACAATTCAATATACAACTCTAAAGTCATCTCATCCTCATAAAAACACTAAAAGCATTCTTGTTAAAGTCGGGAATAAGCCAAGGCTGACACCATCTGGTTACATTAGTCTCAATGAGCTACTCAAGAAGGGAAAAGGTTTTAAAAAGAGAGACAAGAGGAAATGGACTGGTTATTACCTGAAAGTGTTATCACCAACTGTGCAAATCAAAGAATCTGAGAGCTGGTTCAGTGGTTAAAGTGCTTGCTTATCCACATTTGGATTCCTAAGCACTCCCACAAAGAGCCAGCTTGCATTTGTTACCCAAGGGGTGAGGGGTGCAGTCTGGCAGAAGGAAAGGTTGCTGGCCAGACTCTCAAAGTAGCTGCCGATCAGTGAGAACTGGTTCCGTGGTAGATGCTTGGCTTGCTCACCTGCAGAAGGTCTTGTGTTCAAGTCCTATCTTGGCTCCGAGACTGAGCTGCACTGCCAGTGAGAAAGAGCAGGGCTCCACTACTGAGCTACACTGCCATCGAGGAACAGTTATACTCAAGATCACCTTGATATATATATATATATATATATATATATATATATATATATATATATATATATATATATATATTCCACAACCACTTTTTAAAAATGTATTTTTTATTTCTGTGTTTGCCTGCCATGTGTGTGCAGTGACTTAAGAGGCCTGATGAGTTTGTCAGATCTTCTGTAGCTGGAGTTACAGGTGCTTGTGAGTCACATATCATGGGGTGCTAGGAGTGCTGGGATCCAAATTGCGGTCCTTTGGATAGCAGAAAGTGTGCTTAAGCATTGAGCCATCTCTCCAGCCCTGTACCATTCATATTGTGAAATATAGTCTATACCTTCTTTCCCATTTTAAGAAATAAATATTTGGGGGCTCTGTGCCCTCTGTTCTACCTAGCTGATTTCAGCTCTGGCCATTGCTGTGAGACTTGAATATGACTACGACTGCCCCATGTTGTCCAAAGGCAGGCTTCATGAGGAAAATTTGTCTAGCATGTATATGTTGAGGTCCCAGTAAATTGGGGAGTACAGCTCCTGTCCCTAAAGTTGCGGTAGCTCATCTTAACTGGACAGCCCCCTACAATTGCCAGTCTTGCCCATTTTTCAAGAAAATCTGAGTTTTACGTAAAACCTCTCAATTTGATTTCAAAGAAAAAAACTTACTAAGCTAAACAAAACATTTAATGGATTGTCATTGGTACTTTGTAACTCCGATGGAAAGGGCCATTGCAGGGAAACTGAACAAATGACAGCTTTGAGGACAAGAGTCCTGACATTGGAGGAAAAAGGTGTCATTGGTGGAACTCTGGTGCCAAGGGCAGTGAGGTCTCTGCTTTTTAGTTCTGTTAACACTGTTAACTTGGTTAACACTGACCATGAGTCGAAGTCCACTGGGTTAGTCATTCTCCTTAGCTTGTAGTTTGAATAACCAGGCCAAGACAACATGGCTTACATGCACTACGGATAACTGCTTATAACTATGACTTGAAAGTTTTAAAAATAGATGTAATTGGTCCTTATGAAGACCTATGCCTAACTTCAATTAGGACACATGCCTAACTTCAATTAGGACACATTTATACAAAAGTTGCTCTGGGTCTTACTCTGTATTCTTTATTTTTTAAATATGTAGGGGTGAACATTTAGTACAAATTATTTTTAGAGAGATTATAATAACACAATTTTCCCTTTCCTTTCTCCCTCCATGCCCTCCCATATGCCCTTTTCTGCTCCCTTCAAATTTATGTCGTTTTTTTTTTCTCACTAACTGTTACTATATGAATATACATATACACACACACACACAAAACCTGTTTGGTCTGCATAATGTTTTCAGAGCTTACTGTTTGGTATCGGACACTCAATTGGTGCACTCTTCCCCGAGGAGACCATTTCTCCCATTCCTAGCCTTTCTCAGCTACCTGGTTCTTTGTGAAGCATCCAGGACTTGTGAGCTTTCCTCTGTCCAGTTTGCCACGTTCATTGGTATCATCCTTGTTCAGGGCATCACATTGGTGAGACTGTAGGGGTAGCTTCTGATATTAAACTCTCACAGCAAACTCCTGATCCTCTGGCTCTTACAATCGTTCTGCCTGCTCTTTTGCTGTGTTCCTGAAGCCTTTGTAGATGTATCCACTGCTGGGACTGGCTACATCTGCATTTTGATTGGTTGTGGTTTTCTGAAGTAGAAATTATTATCAAAAGCTGGGGTTTGACTAAAGGGCTGCATGTATATTCATTTATTCAAGGCAGCTGGGGAAACTGCCAGAACATCCATTCCCAAGCCTTCCTCTGCTCAAGTGATTTCACTTTCTGTTTTCTCAGACACTGAGTTTGTCTGTGTAGTCCTGGCTGTCTTAGAACTGACTCTGTAGATCAGGCTGGCCTCAACTCAAAGAACCACCTGCCACCAGGCCTGAAAATTATTTTACTTTCTAATCCTAGACTAAATAAACAATTAAGATCTAATGTGATAATGGAAAATTATGGGTTTCCATGAGAACAGAAACAGGTTTGCAACAGGTTTGGCTAGGGAGGGAAATTTGTAAACCTTCCCTAAGGAAGTGGCATCTTTAGTGAAACTAGATTTCAATTACAGGTCAGATTGAGGGAAGAGGCTCAGAATTGATGATTTGTGACAGGATCTGAGAATGTAAATAAATTCATTTGGCTGCAAGGTACAGAATAGCACTCTATTGTAATTTCATGTATAGCAACCATTACTTTCTAATCACTGGCTTGCTGCCTAGCTACCCTTACTGCCTAGCTCGTTTATCCCTTAGTGCCTGGCACCAGATTCTATTGACCTTTTTAGAAGGTCTGACAAATAGCATCCTATTCTAAGTGTTTCCCTACCCCCCCATCAACGAAAAGATAAAATTCAACTTCTGCATGCTAAATGTTCTTGCTTCTGCGAATCTGCCATCTCTTCACTCCATTCCTCTCTAGAGTTATTTCTCTCGGCCCCTCCCCTACTGGTCCTTTCTTCAGCATCAATTATGCACAGGGTTGCTTTGTTGTCTTGTTTGCTGTCCTTATTCCCAAGCTTTGCACTGTACAGTGCTATATTTATCTGTTTTTATAAGTCACACACTGTGCAGGCTTTTATATATTAAAAACAGCAGGGCTCCTGGGGAGGTGCTAGTGTACACCTTTAACCCCAGCATCTGAGAAGCAGAAGCAGGCAGATCTTTGAGTTCGAGGCTAGCCTGGTCTACAGTTCCAAGGCAGGCTTGAAAAGCCAAAAATCAAACCAAACCAAATCAACCAACCGAAAAAACCAGCAGTGCTCAAAAAATGAATTAGGAACAAGTCATGAAGCCTACACTGTAGCATTCACATCACATCTCTACTTATTATATCAAGACTAGATTCTAACTTATAACCACACCAGTTACCTGGGCGTTGTACATTTGTTCCTACCCCATTACTACACCTGGTCAACTTGACGTGTATGGTGACCTGTACTGACATATTTCACAAGGCTTTTACTTTAACTACTTCTACCCAGAAGACCTTTACATCTTCCCTTCTGCCTAAGATGCTTTTCTATTTTCCCACTTGATTCCAGACTGACCTTCTCAAGCACGTTTTCCTTTGAATCCTGAGCCAGATTAAGAAAGCTCAAAGAGCCGGGTTATGGTACCAGTATGCCTTTAATGCAAGCACTTGGGAGGCAGAGGCAGGCGAGTTCCAGGACAGCCAGGACTCCTGTCTCGAAACAAATAAAACACGATCCTCAAACAAACAAGAACCCACTCCCAAAGAACGCTATGCTCAACCACACCCCTTTAATCCTAGCACTCAGGTGGCAGAGATAGGTGTGTCTCTGAGCTGGAGGCCACTAAGGGATAAAGAGAGTTCAAGGACAGCCAGGGCTATAGAGAAACTCTGTCTCGAGACACCAACACCAAGAAAACCAAAAGCCAGAGGCCTGGTGGCCCAAGACTGTAACCCCAGAACCCGAGGTTGAGAGACAAGAAATCAGCAGATGAAAGCCATCTCCCGCTACACACACACAGCTTTTGTGACGATGCTCCAAAGAGACGGTTCATTGGCAGTCAAATGGCTCAGAGGGTGAAAGGCTGAGGGAACCTGCCCATCTGAATTCGATCCCCGGATCCCATCATGGTGAAAATGTGAGCAACTCCTGCAAACTATGCTCTAACCTCTCTCTGCCTGCACTACAAAGTAAAAATAAATAAAAAAAATACACATAGGCTCGACCTATAACACCGTCTCTATTTACGATTTTTTTTCCCCCCGTGAGTCTCTGCAGGTACCATGCTCAGACGTCCTAAACAGTTTATCTGATTACCCTCAGGTTGAGCCAACTGCCTTTTCTCAACTCCGCAGTCACAGTACTAGCTCACCGCTCAGCATGTTAACGTGAGCAGATTGCAAATTTGCCCTCCCACCACGGTCTGCGCTCCCGAGGGGCCGTAGCGCAAACCAGTGTCTCGACGGTCAGCTCTGTTTGCTGAGCGGAGACGCTCGGCCCACGTGGCTACTGCAGTTCTTTTAGGGAGCAGCTTTCCTCCCGCCCCAGGAAGTAGAACCCGCTCGCATCTAACACGGGTTGGCTAGAGAAAGAAAATGACTGAAGTATAGTTGGCCTTGAAAGTCGGGTCAAGGAGATTCCCTAAATTCCGCGGCCGCGTAACGTGACCAGACGCCGCAATTCACCGGAAGACGAGAGGAGTGGGCGGGGCGCGCGAAGCGACTTGACACGGAAGTCACCCGATCCGGCGAGGCTGAGTTCTTTATTTCGGCATTCGGCTATCCAGCCTGGCAGGACTCTGGCGCGCTCCGCCGCGATCCACTCTTTCGGTGCTCGACTCACCCGCGCTGCTGCCTCCGCTGAAGGAGGAGCAAAGCTCAAGATGGCCGACAAAACGCCAGGCGGATCTCAGAAGGCCAGTTCAAAGGTAGTTTCCCAGAGATCTCCGTCAGTCGGCGGCTCTTTCACCGTAGTCGGGGGGCTTCCAGCAGTCTGTGGCCTTTGAGAGCTTACTGGGGTGAGGGCCTAAGGCCTGTTCGCCACGGTGGGCCTGGCTCCGCTGCACCAAGGTGCGCAGCTTGAGAGGCCCGAGAGCGCGCGTCCGTCCCGGCCGGGATTCAGCCCCACACTACCGTGCCCGGGGGCGGTGGCGAGCGGGGCTCGCCCCTCTTGGCTTTGGGATCGGACTAATGGTTGAGAGGGTTTCGGTGTCCTTGTGTCGCAGCTTGCTGCGCCCGGAGGCCGCTGGCTAGCGTCTGAGGGAGGCGGGAAGGCTCCTGGTCTTAAGTGTCTGTTTCTCTCCCTTCGCTCCCACCTTCTTTATTTCGGGTCTACGCTAGCTCTTGGCTTTACTCAGTTTTTCTCATACCCTCCAGGAAATTAGCCTGGACGGTCGCAAGTGTGGGAGAGGCCGAGCAGCGGAGGGCCTCGGGGTGGGACGTGCGGAGGGAGCAGCTCTCTGTGCCTCGGGGTTCCACATGTGGCTTCTCCATCACTTCTCAGGAAGTGAAAAGTGAACACCGCTTTTGAGGGCCGCAGACTTAGGGGTCTCCGTCATTGTGTGGGGTTTCTCCTGGAAAGGAAATGTACTGTGGACCTGGAAAGCGCCCAAAGAATAGTACTTTGTATTTGAGTTTCCCGGGAGCCCAGTGCACTGTTGGGGGAAACCGTTGAGCTGTGAAAATAGGTTGTTAGTAAGGTTGAGCTAACATCTGGTATTCGTTGCCCATCTTGGCCAGGGCTTTTAATGGTTCTTGTTTTCTTCTATCTTGGATTAAATTTTGCTTTGACATTCTCACCACCCCCCAATTTGATATTAAAGGTGATTATGTACTGCCATAAACCAGTTGTGAGGCTTTAGATTCAGACACAGCAAGTTGGGTAACAATAGAGTCTAGGGACTTAAAAGTGTATGTTTATCAATCAATTTTTAGGTAATTAAGTTTACAGAAAAGAGAGTTGCATGTATGTTTATCAGTTATTAGGTAATTAAGTTTACAGAAAAAAGAGTCTTGGCATTTGCTGTTTGATTTGAGAAACAACACATCGAATACTTGCTCTCTATTTCTGAGAGCTGAGTTTTACTGCTATTTTGCTAAATGCCCCATATTTGCTTTGCAAATAGTAATGGCTTTACTAGACATTCTTTAGTTCGGTGAAACTATTGTAGGGAAGCAATTTTGGGTGTGCTTACACCAAACCTTTACTGTTAAGTTAGTTTCCTTTCTCTAGCAGATTTCCCCACCTCACCTTTCTTGGGGAGAAGGTGCATAGTACCTCATACTACCAGCTTTCATATCAGACCCATGACAGAAAAGATCTCATTGTATTAGCTAGCCACATCCTTAAAGACTCTTGTTTTTTTTCTCAAAGCATTAATTATTCCCTACTTGAGGCCTGGATACATTGAAAACTTTTCAAAGTATGTGTTTAGACTTTCTACTAAAAAGAATACTTCTCATGGCTGTGACTATGTGTAGTTGCTTCCTTTATTAAATACCTTATTGGATTTTTCTATTCATACCTTTTTAAGTTTATAGTCCTTTAGAGGTTACTAACAGGTTTCTTACTGGTGTCTGAAAAACTCAGTTTTGCCATTATATCTCCATTAATATGGAAGTGCTGTGATTGAGTGGCAAGTTTATAGGTTTTCAAAAGCAAACAATACTTTTGGATTTAAATCCTGACTTAATAATTAAATATATTATGATATATTTAATAATTTGATGATTAAATAATTGTGATAATATTAAGACACATTGCTTAATCACATTGCTTAATCTCTTGAGCTTCACACACATTCTTCTTCTTATTATTATTATTTTCTTTTGAGACAGGGTTTTTTTTTTTTTTTTGTGTAGCTTTGGCTGTCTTGAAACTCTGTAGACCAGGCTGGCCTTGAACTCACAGAGAACTGCCTGCCTCTGTCTCAGGAGTGCTGGGATTAAAGGCATAGGCCACCACCACCTGGCTGATAAAATCTTTTTAATAGGGCTGATACAAAGATTGAGTTAATGTCTATAAATTATATTCCTTTTCTAAATCTACTATCCACCCCATCCTGCTTACTAGTTGTTTTTTTTTTTTTTTTTTAAATTGTTGTTTTGTTTTTTTTTTTCAAGGCAAGGTTTCTCTGTGTTATAGCCTTGGCTGTCCTGAAACTCCTTTTGTAGACCAGGCTGGCCTTGAAATCTTAATCATCCACCTGCCTCTGCCTCCTGAGCACTGGGGCTAAAGGCTTGCATCACCACACCTGACTGCTAGGTTTTTAAGACAGGGCCTCATGTAGCCCAGGCTTGCTTGAGCTCTTTAACCTTCAGCATCCTGATCTTCCCTCCATTTCCCCAGAGTTGTGATTATAAGATTAAGTTAACCATTTCCAGCTCCCTTTTCTTTTGAAAAGAAATAGAAAGCGCTTGGTTTTCAAAATGTCAGCATACACATTGATCCTGTGATCCTTGAATCTATCAGCTATCATGATAACTGCTCAAATCACTGCTTTTTTTTCTTCAAATACAAGTTTGGACATTAGATTATAAAATGATTTTGGCTAGTACTACAGTATTTGGGATTTCCAGCCTTTCATATGACTTATTAGTTATTTTTAGATATTGAAGAAAATGCTAACTTTGTAAAAGACATAGAGCTTTTGCCATTGACAATGGTGAAGTCTCTCACAAAGTGTGTGTGTGTGTATTTGGACCCTCATGCCACAGTGCATATGTGAAAGTCAGAGGACTGGGTTCTGAGCATCAAACTCAGGTCAGGTCTCTAGGCTTTGTGGCAGCCTATATTCCCTGAGCCATTTTTCTGGCCCCCTCAGTGTCTCTTAATTACAAAATACACAAACCACTAGAGTATTTTTTAGCTTTAAAATTAAGTATATATATTTATAGTCAAATGATGTACACAGTGTCTGTAGTTGTTCCTAATGAGGGGACTTGATGGGGAGGAGGTATCCTCCCATATTCCTTTTACTTTTATGTAGTTTTTCTATACTTTGTTTTTCATTTAATATCTTCTGTTAGACATTGAGTACATATTTTAGAAATGAACAGAAATTTCCTATTGTGTTTTTTTTTTTCTTTTAAAATTTTACTAAACTATTGCTTGGTTTTAGGAAGGGTTTTGGAGCCATATTATAGCTTTTCTTCAGAGGGGAGAGACAGAACCTATGGTTGTTAACCTAAGATATGCCAAATATTAAAATAGTTTCTTAAAAATTTTTATTTGTTGGATGGTGGTGGTCTATGCCTTTAGTTTCCAGAACTTAGGAAGCAGAGATAGGTGGATCTCTGAATTTGAGGCCAGCCCTGTTTAAGTTCCAGAATAACCAAGGCTACACAGAGAAACCTAGTCTTGAAAACAAAAAAGAAAAAAAAAAGTTATTTGACCTTATTTTGTTTGCATATTCATACAAATAAGTATGTGAACAGATAATAATTTTACTCTGTAGTAGTGATAGATAGTACTGGTTTTCTTATTTTTCCTTTTAAAAAATGCATTTATTGTGTGTGTTTCTGTATGGGTGTGGGTTAAGGTCAGGGGACAGTTTGAAGGAGTTGGTTCTTTTCCTCTATCATTTGGGCTCTGGAGGTCAAACTTAAGGATTGTCAGGCTGGGCAGCAAGCACCATTACCAGGTAAAAACCATTTTGCCTGCCCCAGTCCCAGCCCAGTACCTACCTGCCTGCCTGCCTACCTACCTCTCTCTCTCTCTCTCTCTCTCTCTCTTTCCATCCATCCAATCTTATCTATTTAAAATCAGGTCATCTCTGTGTAACACTTTCTGGGGAGATGTGAAGCAATGTCTACTTACTCCATATAGGGAACTGACAGGCAGACCAAAGACAAAAAAAAGTAAGGATACCAGCAAAGTCCAACTAGATATGGAACCAGTGTATTTTATGGGGGTTACTTACAGGAATATGGATGAGATGTCATTTACAGAAGCAGAAATAACTCAAGAACAATTGATCTGAGCCTTTTCCAGGTTGCTCAACTTGTCTGAGAGTCTGGGTAGTGTAGCTGGTCTCTTTCAGATGGCTTTTGTCTGAGAGTGCCTCAGGAGTCTTCAGTATTTAATTCCCTTGAAAAGGTAGGAGTCTAGGGTAGTTGCTTAGTCTCAGGGACTTGCTAAAACATTTGGATTGTTTATTTTCTGAGCTTCCTTGCAGGATGGAATGTTTCACCTCTCCTTAGAATATTGTCTTAATTGGAGAGAATTATTCCACACTGCCATAAAAAATTGTCTTATAGAGATAAATGAATAAAAATAGGAACTACTGAATCTTTGAGCATGTAGTACTGAATTGAATAAATGTTTATAAGCAAAAAAATAGTGCTTAGAACTAGTAAAATTATAACCAATCTAGGCTCGAGATTCCTGTTTATTATCTCCCCCCCCCCCACGCGTGCGTGCGTGCGTGCGTGCGTGCGTGCGTGCGTGCGTGCGTGCGTGCGTGCGTGCGTGCGTGCGTGCGTGCGTGCGTGCGTGCGTGTGTGAGAGAGAGAGAGAGAGAGAGAGAGAGAGAGAGAGAGAGAGGTGAGGGTTTAAGTATGAATAATTTCAAGCAGCATACAAACTTTGAAAGTTCAGCTCTTCATAGTTTGCCAGCTTGAAACTGAACCTTAAATGTCATGATTGTGACTTTATCTTAAAATATAAAATGGTTAATGTTTTTTGGTTGTTGGTGGTTGGTTGAGTTTTGAGTGAAGTAGGAAATATGGCACTACTTCTCCCTTTTCTTTTTAGGCAAGATTTAACATTAGGCTAGCTTCGAACTCACAGTGTAGCCTAGACTGTCCTTGGATTGTAATCCTAGCACTCTGGATACTGAACAGTTATAAATATAAGTATTTACAAGTATTAAATGTGAGTATTTGGTATCCAGAGTAATAGAATTACAGGCCTGATATGTCCAGTTTGAACTCCCTCCCTCCCCCTTTTCTTTTCTTCCTGTTCCCTCTTCCTTTTTTCCTAGACATGGTCTAATGGGCTAACCTCAAATTCTTATGTAACTTTGGGTGACTTGCAACTCTTCTTTCTTTCTGTCTCTACCTTCTGAGTGCTGGGTGTATAGGCATTTGCCATCTCCTCTGATGCATAACTGTCTCTACCTTCTGAGTGCTGGGTTTATAGGCATTTGCCATCTCCTCTGATGCATAAGGTATTTGGGATCAAACCCAGGGTCTCTGCTTGTGGGCCTCTTAATGGAGTTACATATCTGGTCTCTGAATCCCACTTTCTTGATAAGTATGTTCTAGACTTGATTTTAGATATATTTATTTTGTTTTATGTATATGAGTGTTTTCCCTGATGTAATGATGTATGTACATCATGTTTATGCCTGATGTCCAAGGAGGTCTGAAGAAGGCATCAGTCCCTGGTACTGGAATTACTATGAAAGGGCCATTTGACTCCTAAGGGATCGTGATCTACAGATTGAGAACCACCACTCTAGATCCTGTGCTTTTAGACAAGCTTTCAGCATGATTTTGCAAGATTATGACTGTTGGTGTTAAAAAATATATTACTGGATTGATTTGTTTTCTTTCAATTCTCTTTGGCTTTTATTTTTGAAACTTTCCCCTTTCTTTCAATTCTCTTGGCTTTTATTTGTGAAACTTCCCCCTTGGAAAGTAAACCTTAGAAGTTACCATAGTGACAGATGAATGACGAGATCATTTGGCATTTTTGCAGAAAACATCACTTTTGAAATAATAAAATTTTGTTATGGAGTTTTAAAATAAAACTTGCAGATTGCCTTTCAAACTGTGTTATTTATCACTGGGAATTGATTCCAGGGCCTTGTACACACTGAGTGCACACTGTTACTGAGGTACACCCTCAACCTTGGAAATAAGTTTTGAAAGCCAATAACACTTGAGGCTTATTGTTAATTAAGAGTTAGAGGTTTGTTCCTCAACTTTTAAGGAAATTTAGGCGACATCAAAATATATTTAAACATTTCCTATATTGATAGTATTTATGAACATGAGTAAATAATTACATTATACAGAATGTTTTAATGTTCTTAAAGTTTTTAAAAATACTATTTATGTGCACGGGTGTTTTGCCCACTTGTATGTTGTGGACCATTGTGTGTGCCTGTTTACCCATAGAGACCAGAAAAAGGCGTTGATCCCTAGGGGCTGGAGTTACAGATGATTGTGAATGGTTATGTTGGTGCTTGGAATCCCAACCCAGATTCTCTGTAAGAGTAGTCATTGCTCTTTAACCATTGAACCATCCTTTTCACCTCCAAATTGTGTGTGCTTTTTGTTGTGTTTTAAGTGGAAACCTTGGTTTGGCTGAAACCACTTATTAACTAGTGGGGAGAGTGGTGTGTAGTCTATAGAGTGCAGCTTTTTTTAGTAGGTACTTGTGTAGAGATGCGGTATAAGTCAACAGTTACATTGAAGCTCTTTCTCTTGCCTGATCTTGAGTGTGATGCTGAGATACAACATTTCAAACAAGAAATTTTCAGAGTTTGAAGGAACATGCTGTGTAGCAGGAGAGAGTCTATACACAGAGCAAGGCAGGGCTGTCAGAAGTATCTGGAAGAAATGATGCCTGCTGAAGTGGAGATTGGGAGCTGTCCATAGCTTAGTGGAATTTGATTGATTGCTTTGAACCATGAGCAGAGCTTTGAAGGTCGTATTTTGGGGCATTAGAAAGAACTGGGGAAGATGAATACAGTAAATGATTGGGAAATTAATTGTTGAATGATCAGTCCAGGTAGTGTTCAGTGGACTTTCATGGGGAGAATAAAAGGAACTAAGACTGGACAGATAATGATTGGCTAAATTGTGGAGAGGTTTGAATGTAGAGAATAAAATTAGAGAGCTGGAAAGTTCTTCAGGAGAGTTGTTCCAAACTATAGATTAGAATGAATTTGAAGGTTGAAGGGCCAGAGGTTAGAGGTTATTGTGTTGCTGGCTTTACTCCACATATCTTCATATCCTTTTCTAGAAGCTTTTCCTGGCAATCTTCCTTTCCTTGCCAGGTTAAGATTTGCCTGGCCAGATGTACTTTTGTGGTATAGCCATATTATTTGAACTGTCTTTTTTTCTTTAAATTATTGTATAGGCTGGGGAAATGGCTCAACAGGTGAAGTGCTTACTGTGAAGTCTGACCACCTGAGTGCAATTCCTGAGATTCAGGTGGTAGAAAGGAGAGAACTGACTTCTACACATTGTTATTTGCCCTTTATAAGACACACACACGTCACACCTAAAGTAAAAGTCTTATCAACCTCTATTTGCATCTGTTTGTTAATTACAAGTCTAAAATTACTCTGATCTGAATGCTGGGTAGCTAAGCAGGATATCATTGGTAAAAAGTTTGCAGTTAAGTATTGACAACTTTCTGTAGTTGAAATCAGCTGATTCATCTTCTCAGGTTCTGCTGTTACTGGTTTATTTACAAGTTCATTACTTTGTAGTTGGCTTTTGAACCTTGAATTTTGATTATTTGCCAACTTGATGAAGTTATTTAAGTGATAGCTTTTTTTTTTTTTTTTTTTTTTTTTTTTTAAAGTTTTACACTGTTACTTACTCTGGTCAGAGGAGCACTTGTGAAGCTGGTTCTTTCCATGTGGATTGCAGGGACTCATGTCATCAGGCTTGGTGGCAACAACTTTACCTGCTATCTCAGGGACCCTAAGTGATAGTCTTGATGATTAGATTACAAATGTCTGGGAATCTGAAACAGACAGTGTATATGGTGGCTTTTATTTTTAAATTCTAGAAATGAAAAACAAAAAGATAAATCCTAGAAAAGGTCTTTGGTTATGACACATAGATTAAGGAAATGCTGTCTTTTTAAGCTGCTCTCCTGAAGCTACTGCTTCTATATAAACTTCAAAGTTATCTTGACAATTCCTTTGCTACTTGCAAAGAGTTCTCTTTGGGACTTTGAGCTGTTGAACTAGATATATAAATAATTTTGGATAATTTTACTATAGTTTTAATATTGAGTTTTTTTTTGTCTAGGAATGAGTCTTTAAAAGGATTTGGATGAATTAAATATTTTTTATAGTCTGTTTTTTTTTTTAAATAAAAATTCTTTAAAGTTAGTTTCTGAATTCTACCTATTACTGTTACATTATTTTTGTTTCCTAATGGGTGAGTATTAGTGTATTGGAAAGCAGTTACTTTCCTTTAGCCCCTTGGCTGAATTTGTCTTTTCTAAAAGTGGGTATTTGTTATTTTGATTGTTTAATTTCCAGATGAATACAGATAGCAAGATGTACTTTACAGTTTAGGTGGTAACTACCCTTACACTCCACATCATCTTTACTTCGAGAAAGCTAGCTAGGAGAAGAAAATTTACAGGGGAGGGCACAATAAAAATTGAGGACAAACCACAGAGAGATGAAGGTTGGAGGGACCATGCCTGCTGCCTCTTACTAAGTTTTGCTTAAGGCTTGGTTCAGTGGGTTTTAGAGAAGTAACTGTAGATGAGGTCATTAAAACAATACTTAATACCTGTGTACTCTGAAATGTGTCATTTAAGAAAGTAACAGTTGACATTCCTTAAAAAAAAAGGCAGTATTTGAAGATCGTTCTTTCTAAGTTAGCCTGTGCCAGGTTTCATTAGAAATAGCTAGCTAGCATTCACTTGCTCTCTTTTTCATGAGAACAGGGTCTTACTATGTAGCCTTGATGGGCCCAGAGCTTGCTTTGTAGACCAGGCTGGCCTCAAACTCAGAGGTCTGCCTGCCTCTGCCTTCTTGAGTCCTGGGACTAAATGGATGTGCTATACTAGCCTGGGAGATGCAGATCTCTTAGAGAAAGTTGAAAATAGAGATTTGATGCGATTTCCTTTCCTTGAACTAATTCTGCGGTGAATATTGTATCTTAGTAGCAGTGAATGTTAAGCTGTGTGTTTTCTTGCTGTTACAACCTATTATTTGTTTGCTGAGTGACTAGAAAAAGGAAGGAGGTTTCTCTTCTGTGTCCTAAGAAGTGCTGTTCTGACAGTGTTAGGTCTTGTGGGAAGCCTTTGTACAAATGTTTTGTTATGAGTAGTGGATAGTTTGCAGCCCATACTTAGAAAAGGTGGTTATATTTCAGATTTTTCACTTTGGGCCATATATTTAGAAATATATGTTGTTATTTTAAAGAATTTACTTAGCACATTTACCTTGGATCATGATTTTTGTAAGCCAGAGAATGCCATTGTATTGTTTAGTTTGCTTAGCTTGAAAAGCAGGGACTGGAAGCCAGGAAGATTAAACCTCTGCAGCATAAAACTGTAGAAAGAATTTCTGGTCCTTTAAATATTTGCTTTTGTTTTGATACTTGTAGAGCCGATCATCAGATCTACATTCATCTGGATCTTCAGATGCGCATGTAAGTATAAATGATAGCATTTTTCTTAAACACAATTTTTCTTTATCTATATATATGAGTTACATGGTAAATAAATACAGTTATATTGTGTGAACATTTAATTTGTCTGCCTTTGTGTTTTGTTTATATAAATAAACTCCCTCAAATTGTTAGAAACTTGACATTTTATTTTTTTATTGTGCTCATAAAATTCTGTGTACATGAATATGATTAATTATATAAGCCCCTTTCTTGCTGCACATTGTACCTGCCTATTGAAGTCTCTGCAATAAGCTTGCATAGAGAGTGTCATGCTACAATGTTCCACTATAGAAAGATAGACATATTTCTTTTCTTAGTGGGTACATGTCTTTTTCATTTAAAGCTTTTTGGTGTTTTGAATACTGCAATAAATATTTTCCCCCATGTTATAGCAATATTCAAAATGGTGTGCAGGCTCCTCCGAAAGCTGTTGAGAGCTTTTTAGGAGTATTCAAACTTAGAGCTATTTTGCAATAGGGGCTTTGGGAGATGGCTCAGGAGGTAAAGTGCTCATCACAGTACCTGTGTGAAAGCTGGGCATGGTGGTTCATGTTTCATTTAATCTTTCCCTGGGGAGACAGTCAGGTGGATGGATCCCTGGAGCACTATGGCTAGCCAGTTTTTGTAAACTGTTGAGTTCCAGATTCAGGGAAAGATCTTGCCTCAAAAAATAAGGTGGCAAGTGACTAGGAAAGATAATTCACACCAACCTCTGAACTTGACTCCAAACTTATGCACAAATGAGTGCACATGTATTCTCCCCCCATGCTTTATGTTGTCCAAAATAAAAACTCGTTTGTAAAACGGCCAAGGCATTATTTACCTTTCTCATTGTTTTGACATTTTCCCTGACAGTGCAGAGGCAACTGGTAGGCAAACTTTTGGTGCTTTAGCATGAATCAAGGAAGTGACTCCAAAATAAACTGTTGCATTCATTCTTGTCATATACAGTAAAATATGCTAGTTTAAGGATGTTTGAGTGGATGAGCCTGAGTGGGGGTTATGCCTGTAACTCCAGCATTTGGGAGGACAAAGCAGGAAAGAAGATCATGGAGTCATGAAGTTGAAGCTGACACACTATTTTAACAGACCTTGACTTAAAAAAAAAAAATTGTAAAAACAACAAAAGTAAAGTTGTAAAATTCTTAAGACTCGACTCACGTTTGGGCCTTTTGTCTTCAGTCGTGTGTGAGAAACAAGTACATATGAGATCTGCTGCTCTTTAGAGTGTGATGTTTGTAGGACGGGTGACTGAGTTGAAGGTGAAACTAGATTATGAACTACCATTCTTACGTGAAGGAATGCCTGACATAAACTATATGATTCGAGTACTTGACAGAGTATTTTCTTGAAAGAGAAGGAAAGAACTTGTTGCTTTAAGAGTATGTTTCCAGTGTAATATTTGAGCTTTCAAGGGCAAGTCAGAGTTTTAGAAACCCTCTTAAGAAATTTACTTATGAACTTGGTGTTTTTAGATAATCTAGTAAAATCTGTCAATTTGTAGGCACTTTGGACTAATTGTAGTTTTTAGTACTATAGATGTGATTTTTGAAACCATTTTTAATACTTTATTTGAAGATGGATGCATCTGGACCCTCAGATAGTGATATGCCGAGTAGAACACGCCCTAAAAGCCCAAGAAAACACAATTATAGGAATGAAGGTGGCCGTGAAAACCTTTGTGATTCTCCTCATCAGAATCTCTCAAGAGTGAGTATTGCTACAGATGACAAAGGGCGGCTAACAGTTTGACTCTGACCTTGATTGAGGATGGTGGCTTTGTACTTGTTAAATTTCATACTATTTGACATTAATATTTTTCTGTTAACAATGAACTCTCATTTATTTAAAGAAAAATTTTTTGCTTATATTAGATGTTTCATTGAAGGTGTTTGCTCATTTTATTTGACAGGTAAACATTTGAATATATATTATGTTTATTGAGTCACTAGACATATTCAGGCAATTAAAACAGTCTTTGGATCTGGTGAAGTTGTTCAGTGGGTAAAGGTGTTGGCTGTACAGGCCTAGAAACAAGTTGGGTCGCTAGAACTCATGTATAGATAGGATGGAGAGAAGTGACTTCACAGAGTTGTTCTCTGACCTCCACAGACATGCCTTGTCATGTACATCACCTACCCACAGCATTTACACATACACAGTATAAAAAAGGATACAGTTCTTGTGCTCTGAGAGCTTATGTTCTTTCTGAAAACAAACAGGATTAGATATTAGTCACTTGGGGAAGTAGAGTCTTGGGATGATCAGGAAGACAGCAAGATCTCTTTGTGTGTGTGTGTGTGTGTGTGTGTGTGTGTGTGTAGTGGTAGTATACTTGTCCAACATATACGAGGCTGTATGTTAAATTCCTAGCATTATTTTTTTTAAAAAGTATACAATTTAAATAGCTTTTCTTATGAAAAAGTTCTGAAAATATTAAGTCATTAGTCGGCATTAAACACTGATCATACTTTTATTTTTATTTATTTATTTATTTTTAAAGACAGGATCTCAATGTAGTCCGTTAAGTTCTGGAACTCACAAATGTAGACCAGGATGACCTAGAATTCACAGAGATCTTTGTATTGCTTCTTTGAGGAAACACTCCGTAATTTTCTTTGCCATTTTTCTCTTCTGCACATCTAAATCTAACTGTTAGGATATTAATAACATTTGAACATACAAATCTTTTTTCTTCTTCCTCCTACTCCTTCCTTCCTTTTATTGCCCCCTCCCCCCATCTCCTTTTCAAGACAGGGTTGCTTTGTAGCCCTGACTGTCCTGGAACTTGCTCTGTAGTCCAGGCTAACCTTGAACTCAGATCTGCATGCCTCTGTCTCCAGAGTGCTGGGATAAAAGTGTGTGCCACCATTCCCAGCCACAAATTTTGTTTCTAACATTGTGCTTTTCCTTGAATTTCTGTGTAATTTTTGTTTGTTCAAACTTATGACAGTGAATGATGGCAAGACATTCTCCTTTTTTTGAGGAAAAGCTGATTTTGAGCCTGTTTTAAAAAATGACTTTAGAGGTTGGAGAGGTGGCTTAGTGGTTAGGAGCACTTTTTGCCCAGGGCCAAGGTTTTGTTCCCAGTACTCCACAGGTGATTCACAATTATCTGTAATTCCAGTTCCAGGGCATCTGACTCTTTTGATCCCCCCCCCCCCCCCCCCCCCCCCCCCCCGCTGAGTTGGTTTTAGTGTTGCTGATGTGTATGTGATTTTTGGGCTGACCTCTTGGTTATATAAGCACTTGTGACCATGTCCCTGGGGAGACTAATCCTTCCTGTCAGCAATCCCATAGCCTCTCTTCTGTCTAAGAGGCCAAGTACCATGGGTGGTGGTGATGCTATTCAGATCTTTTTATGCAGCCAAATTGTTAAGGTATTATGAGTATGGCTTCATTTTCATTTTTAAAAGACGAAATCTCAGAGCAGATTTGCTGGTCTCTGGCTCTTAAAAATTTCTTCTCCAGTTGCATTTTAGATAGATTTCTTGGGTTTGGGCACCTCATAGTCAGTTGTTCCCTATATTTTGAACAGTTGTAGTTTTCTGTGATGGTCTCTGACTGCTGCAATGAGAAACTTGTTTGAGGGGTGGGAGTTAGATTTATCAAAGGCAGCTCCCCACTCCATTGCATATCTGGAACTAGGATTGTGGGTTTGAAGATGGCAGTGGGCAAAAGAAAGGTTCTTATTGTTTAAACCCACTTAGTTTCCTTAGTGTTGCTAGATACAGGTTAAGTATTTGAACTGTTTAGCATGAGAAGTGTTTTGATTTTTTTTAAAATTTTGATTATTGGAATATTTTCATATCCCTGAGTATCTTGGGCATGGAACTCAAGTCTAAACATAATGTTTATCTGTTTTGTATATATCTTATACATACAGCCCAAAGGTAATTTACTACACAGTGTTTTGCACCTGGATTTTGATTGCAACCTGTTCCTTGAGATCAGGTATGGTCCTTTTTCCACTTGCGGTATGGATGCTTTGGATTTTGGATTTTCAGATTGGGAATGCTCATTGCGTGTTCAAAATTATTGATAAAGTTTTATAGGTGCTGAAATCTGGAATTTGCAGTAGATGGTACATTCTCAACAAAGAAAGTGAAATTATATTAATATCAATATTTTTGATAAATGAGGTACTTAACAAGTTATAAAGGATATGATATGATTTGTAATACTTAAAATGGAAGTTACAGGTGGCTTCCTGAGAGTGGGAATGTATGCCTCCCCATCTGTTTTCTGTCATTGCTACTTTTGCCTAGAGGTATCTCAATTTTCTCTTTTGGGCTTTTGCTTTTGTTCTGAGCCTTGGTGTTGTAGAAGATTAGATTAAGATTAATTTATTTGTTAATGCTATGGAGTATTTGTTTAATGATGCAGAGATATGTTGCAATTTTTATGTTACATTTGTCTAACTGTAAAGCTGTGTTACATTGCCTGCTTAAAACATCTAATTGGTATAATAAAAAGCTGAATGGTGAGTAGATAAATAGGAGAGACAAATAGGTTAGGCTGGCAAGAAGAGAGAATAAATAGGAGACATCTAGGGAAGAAGAGTGAGAGTTGAGAAAAGGAGAAGAGGGTGCCACGGGCAGCCATAGATTAAGAAGGAAAGAAAGACATATAGAATAAAGAAAAGTAAAAAGTCCAGAGGCAAAACGTAGTTAAAGGGAAATGGTATACTTTAAGTTAGAAAAGCTGGCTAGAAGCAAGCCAAGCTAAGGCTGGGCATTCATAAGTAAGAGTAAGTCTCTGTGTATTTATTTGGGAGCTGGGTGGTGGGCCCCCAAAAGTAAAAAAACAAAAACAACAACAAAACCCCAAACCAGAAACAACTATATCTGGATTTTTCTTTTTGTTACTTTAACCTCCTTTTCTCCTTTTTTTTTTTTTTTTTTTTTTTTAAAGCCTTTTGCCTGCTATTTGACTTTGAGTTAGGAAATAAAAAGCATTCATTAATGAGTGGGTATTTACATCACAACCAGCTTGAGGTAGTAATCTGCTTGGAGTAACCCCAGCTTTTCTTTGCATTGACACTTTAAATCAGTAACTCTTCTAAGACTCAGTTATCAATTAAACTATGTTAAAATTCATAGGTAACGTTAAATGTGCACTTAAAGACAATAATCTTTTTTTTTCACAGCCTCTTCTAGAAAACAAGCTTAAAGCATTTAGTATTGGAAAAATGAGCACAGCAAAGCGAACTTTAAGTAAGAAGGAACAAGAGGAATTGAAGAAAAAGGTAATGATTGAAGTGCAGCTTAGGTTCTACTTGGAAATGGATGTGTAAGCGAGCAGTAGAAGCCATGTGTTCTAATGAATTTGCTTGCTTAGATGTTCTCCACACAAGTCAAGTCTTTAACATAAGGGAAGTTTAGGTGAGCTCACCTTCTCTGCCTGTCCTCTGACTTGTAGCTCTATTTAATGATTAATTATTTTTTGATTTTGGTTTTTTTTTTTTTTTTTTTTTGGTCAAAATGTGGGTGTGTGTTTGTGTGCGTGTACTGTATTCTACCCATTTTCCTTAGATGGATGATAACATGCCATATATCTTTTAAAACCAAATGTGATATCTTTGTGATTACTGGTAGGATAGAAAAATTCTACTTTTTTTTTTTTTTTTATAGCTTTGTAGGTTTGTAATAGTCTGTTCATTTAAAATCCTATGAGGGATTTGTGGTTTTGCCCTTTGACATATTACAAATGCTTTTATGAGTAGGAACTTTTTTTTTTTTTTTTTTTTTTTCTGGTTTGCTTTATGGAACATATTCCTGAAAGGGGAGATTGTTGGAGTGAATGGTATATTAGTAAAAAGTAATGACCCCACCCCCATACACTTGCATGTAGTGAATCTTACTGAAGGATGAAGGAGTCTTTGCCAGTCTGTAGTATGAAAAATAATACCTAAGTGTAATTGCAATTCTTTCAGTAGGAATATAGTTAAGTAGCCTCCTTCTCCGGTTTATCTATCATCTCCCTCCCTCCCTCCCTCCCTCCCTCCCTCCCTCCCTCCCTCCCTCCCTCCCTCCCTTTCTTCCTTTCTTCCTTTCAATTTTATACAAAGTATTGTTATAATCACTTGTCAGTCTTTCCCCATGATTTCTTGTTTTTAGCCAAGTTTTTTTCCCCCTCTCTCATTTTTGGCTTATAGGAGAATTTTCCTGTATTTTCTTCTAGGATCTGCTTTCTTAGGAGAATACCAGTGAGTTCCTAGGATTGTTTGCAGTTTTAAGAATATTTAATCTTCATGCAGTTTTTCCCATCATATATAATACAAAGAATTGATTTCACTTTATGTCTTTTCAAATACTTTTTATGATGGTTTCATTTATGAGAAAGTCATTGTGTCTCCTTCTGACACTAGACATTCCTTTTACTGATATACTTACCCTCTGTGAGTGACACCTCTCTACTTGCTATCAGATGTATCCTTTCCTGATCTGTTCCATCCTTCTGTTTGATCTGTTTGATCTTGTTATGTAGCTCAGGCTGGCCTGGAACTGTCTTCCTGCTTTCACCTCTGAAGTGTTAGGTGTATACCACCATTATCAGCTTGCTGTTCTTGTATATATTTTGGGGACATTTAGTTGATGTATAGTTGAGAATGGTAGCTCTAGTTTTTTTCTTTAATGCTGTGCTAGAAATAGGTACTGTGGCTTTGCTTTTATTGTATCTTTGGTTATTTGAGAATGACATTTTGATATTTGATGAGTCTAAGTCACCCTGCCTTGGAGAACTTCTTAAGTAGTAGTAGGCTAATATGTTTTCATAAGGTCATTTGTCTTACGGTTTGGCTCTTGGGTTATCTCTAAATATAGTTACTTGTTTACCCATACTCAGTAAGTTATTTTTGCTTTTCTAAATTTCTAGTAAAGGAGCAAAGCCTTTTTGTTTTTACTATTTAGCATATAATTATTGGTAATATCTAATGTCTACCAAATAGTAGGTATTAGAACTACTTGGGAAGGAAGAAGCTTTGTGTATGTCAGTAATGTCTTTTCTTTGTTCTTTTTTACGTGTATGGGTTTTTTGCCTGCCTGTATGTGTTTGTGCCTCTACGTTAGTCCCAGCATTTGGTAGGTGGAAGTAGGCAGAACTCTGTTCAAGACCAGTCTGGTCTACGTAGTGAGTTCAGGTCTGCCTGAGCTACATAGTTAAATTCTGTCTCAAAAACCAAAAAAGTCAAGCCACACCCAAACAGCAATTCTTATGTCACTAATATTTCGTTATGTCTTTAGGAGGATGAAAAGGCAGCTGCTGAAATTTATGAGGAGTTTCTTGCTGCTTTTGAAGGAAGTGATGGTAATAAAGTGAAAACATTTGTTCGAGGCGGTATTGTTAATGCAGCTAAAGGTAAGTGCAGAGGTCTGTATTTGAACAAACCTTGGATGACAGCAACACATTAGTTGTGAAAGACTTTTGACTGAATTTCACATTTCTTTTCTATTAGCACCCTCTAGTGGTTAGATTGAATAGCAAAACAAATGGTCAATTACAGAGTAATGAAGAGATACTGAATGTGATTAGCAGGACTGTATGAAGGAGTTAAAACCCTTAGTACCAAGCTTAAAAAAAAAAAACAGACTATGTTGCAGAAATTTTAATATTCATAGTTTTGCTATAAAGTGATTAAATTGTAGCTTTTTAGGGTAGAGGCAATAATTAAATTTAATTTCATATTCATATCTTAATACTAAAAGCATATTAATTTTTTTCTTAAATAAAATAACAAAAACTAAAATTATATGAAGTAAGTTTTACAACTTAATATTTTAAATTTCAGACGAACACGAAACAGATGAAAAAAGAGGTAAAATCTATAAGCCATCTTCAAGATTTGCTGACCAAAAAAATCCTCCAAATCAGTCGTCCAATGAGAGGCCACCATCTCTTCTTGTGATTGAAACGAAAAAACCTGTAAGTAATTATTAATACTTGAGCATTTGTTTTTAGAATTTGGCATGTCACTGGTACTTTCACTGTATCCCCTGCAAGGGCTCTTATGGTTTATAAGTCCTGGAATAGGTGTTGAGTTTAGATGCTGTCTAACTAAGTAATTCATGTAGATTGTGGAGCTAGATTAGGTGAGGACATGGCAATAATACTCGTTAAACATTTGTTATAAGTCAAAAGTTTGGTTGTAAGTGTAAGATAATCAGTTTTAATCAGTTTTGAACTAAGATCCTAAAATTATTAGCAACATGTACATGTTTCTCAGATGGCTTTAGAACTCCTTAGGGATTACTGTCAGAGCTGATGTATCTGTCTTAATTTTTCATTGTAGAGTTTTTTGTTCATTGCAAATAGGAGTTTTACAGTGCCAGTAGCTTGGTAAATAGGATCAGGCCACTTGGAGCCACATTTGGCTAATTAAGTATGATTACATTAACTAGTGAGATTGATTTTTTATGTGTGGCTGTTAATATTTGAAAGCAATTAAAATATAACTGCTTTAATGCTCTGTAATTCACTTTAAAATTTGTTCTTCAAAGTCTGTATAATTAGGTGGGATCTTTTAGTTTATTCACAGTTATTCAAAAGTGCCATTTTGCAATTCCAGAAGATTTTCATCACTGCCAAAAGATACCATAAATTTTGTTTGTTTGTTTTTTTTTGTTTGTTTTAACTATAACTTGTCATATTCTTATAGCCACTGAAGAAAGGAGAGAAGGAAAAGAAAAAAAGCAATTTGGAGCTTTTCAAAGAAGAACTAAAACAGTAAGTTTTGTAAGGAGAATTCTCTATCATCGGCGTACTGGACTGATAATTAGAGATGTGGTATGCATACTAGTTATTATCAACTGGCTTACAAATGAGCCTGCTGTAGCTCCAATAGATGGAAACATGTGCTTGAAAGTCAGCTAGCATTTAGTCAATTTTCATTGCTGCTTGTAATGTGTAGATTTAATTAAATTGGTCTATTTCTTATTTGGAATCCTAATTATTCACTAGGGTAGAGGTCATCAAGCTTGTTAGAACAAAAATGTGAGCGTGGTTTCATGTTGAATTTTCTTTCATCCCAAAAGGCATTATTTTCCGTGTGGACTTTTAGAGACTGCTGCATTAAATTATTTGAGGATATTACTTAGATAAGCTCTGTTACTAAATATGAATATGGCTTACTCTAAGTTGAGTATACATATTTTCCACAGAATTCAGGAAGAACGTGATGAGAGACATAAAACAAAAGGCAGGTTAAGTCGATTTGAGCCTCCTCAGTCAGATTCTGATGGTCAGCGACGTTCTAGTAAGTGATGTTTATTTTAATGTATATATTTATGACTTAGTATCCTAAAAACTAAGGGTTGTTCTCTCCTTTTCCTTTTAAGTGGATGTGCCTTCAAGAAGAAATCGATCATCTGGTGGTAGTACAGTTTTTTGCTCTTTTAATTAATAGAAATTGTTTCAGCTTCGTGTTTCACAGGGTGTAATTTGTTTTTTTCTCCTTGTTTTAGTTCTTGATGATTATGCACCTGGCTCACATGATGTAGGAGATCCAAGTACTACTAATTTATACCTCGGGAATATTAACCCACAGGTATTAATAAGCAAAATAAAATGAGTGTTGGCTTATGTTCATTTTTGTTGTTGGATACTTAGAAAAATGAGATTTAGATTCTGAAGTTGATAAATCTGGTGGAATTAGTAAACTTGGAACTACTGGTTAGATCTGAACTGTCCTATACGTTCTTGAAGATGTGCATTTTTAGTAACTAGATTTAGGCTTTGAGGCCCTTCCTGAAGACGTAGCCTCCTCTCTTATCAGTCCTTTTTCTTGTCCTCCTCAGGCTTTTCCCTTTTTGAACTGTTTTCTGTTTTAGCTGGAGCGTGGGCTCTCCTGTTACCCACCTCGCCTCTGCTGACTGCAGCACGTTACCACATAATTCTCTGCTTCAGTTTGATCAGTATGTTTTGGGGGATACTGTAGTTAGAAGGAATACTTTTGTTGAAAAAAATGATACTTTTGACCCTGCTGTACTGTTTTTTGGTTCTGTTCTTCATTACCCTTTTAGATGGGCACTAGAGAGAAGAAAGCATACAGTCTGTTTTTTCCTTCCATCATCAACAAATATACCCTCCACTCTTGCCTGAAATTCTGTTCAATTTAAAGATAAACTGCTACTGTCAAACAGATTTTTAGATCCTGAGATCTTCAAACAGGAAGAGAATTCAGACATGCCTTTGATTGTAGTAGCTCTAAGACCCTAAATTCTAGCTGCCTATTTAAATAAAATAGAAAGCTTCTAAAATGAAAATGTTGCAAATGCACCAGTAGGGCAGGGTTTTACCTGTGTTGAGTTCTAGTATTTGTAATACTGTAGCATTAATTTGTTGCTCTCTCCTTTGTAAGAATGATTTTGCTTTCTGGGCTGAATAGACTTGGTTGCCCCTTCCTCCCCCCCCCCTCCCCTCCCCTCCCCTCCCCTCCCCTCCCTCCCTCCCTTTGTCTTGCATAACCAAATACTCTCATCTTTTGATAGATGAATGAAGAAATGCTGTGTCAAGAATTTGGAAGATTTGGACCATTAGCTAGTGTAAAAATTATGTGGCCTAGAACTGATGAAGAAAGAGCAAGAGAAAGGAATTGTGGCTTTGTGGCTTTTATGAATAGAAGAGATGCCGAAAGGGCTCTAAAAAATTTAAACGGTAAAGTTCTCATGGTCCATTTATAGAATTCAGGCATTTCTTTGGTGTAGAAGATTATTAATAAAAGCTGTACTGAGAGTTTAGATCAAATCTGAAAGCCTATAAAGGAAATTTAATTCAAGTTACCAGAAATACAAGCCTCTCTGGAGGCTTGTCAAAGTGACCTTTTATTTTTCTTTTGTAGGAAAAATGATCATGTCTTTTGAAATGAAGTTAGGTTGGGGTAAAGCTGTACCTATTCCTCCACATCCAATATACATTCCGCCTTCTATGATGGAACACACACTTCCCCCACCTCCATCCGGACTGCCTTTTAATGCGCAGCCTAGAGAACGATTAAAAAACCCCAACGCTCCCATGTTACCACCACCTAAAAACAAGGAGGATTTTGAGAAGGTAATTTAAAAGATGTACATAGGGCTGCATCTAATATGTAAAAACTAAATCTGTGGTAGTATTTCTTTTCAACAATTTTATAGAAATATGTGTGTTACTCTGGCAACTCGTAAAGAAATAAGTAGATATGTTCCCTGCCTTAGCCCATGGAAACTCTATATTGAATTACTAGGTCTATTTTTATTTGTGGCTACCATTCCCTTTGACCACTCGGTAAGACCCCCCTCCCCCCACTTCAGTGTTGTATTTAAGTTTGCTTGAATTCAGTGTTTGAATTTACTTTGTTTTAAGAACATGATAGTTTTTATTTGGTTAAGAGATTTTTTGATTAGAAAGACCACCTAAATAGTTAAATTGTTTGGATGGCATCAAACTAACTTAGCTTTCAAAGTCTTGAGGTATTAGACTATAGAACAGCATATATGGTATTTAAAAAATAGTTTAACTAATCTAGTAAAAGCAAAGGGTGAGTATTTTTTTTTAATTAAACATAAAACCAACTTAACTTCAAGTTAAAAGAATTTGTTGGTTCTGTTATGAATTAATTACACTGGAAGTTGCAGGGCTGGCATTAAAGGCTTGGGAACAAAGTAGCAAATTGTATGGTCAGAGGCAAACAGTTAATTCACAAATTAAAATCTTTATCTGATAATTCTCAGTGTAGTACCTATTTCGGTGCATTGATGTGCATTCTAGCAGGAATGTTCTGATTCTTTGCATTTGGTGAACATTAATTGTTCACTGTGAACACTTCCATTTGCATTTATGTAATTGCATAGTGTATAATTACTTCCAATGCAGTGATTGCCTGCAGAACTTGTGATTAGATGTGTAGTGTTTTCAATGCATTATGTATATTTTTGCTTGTTACTTGTTAACAATACTCACATATTCTATGTTTATTATCTGATGTGACTTCATATACAGACTCTGTCGCAAGCCATAGTCAAAGTGGTTATCCCAACAGAAAGGTACATGTTTTTCTTTATTATTACTGATCTAAATATAGACAATATCCCCTTCTGAATTGAAAAGAAATAGTGTTGAGGAAAAGGTAATATCTTGACTGAGCAATGGCTCCTTCCCAGTGCTTTTGGGGATGTATAAAAATTAAATAAGTTTAGTACACTTTGTAATTTTATGTCACCTTTTCTTTTGTTTTTATTGTTATTTTAGAGAGTTTTAATAGCTTTAGAAGATAGAATGTCTAAATAGATAATGTGGAGCTATTGGTCTGGTAATTTGAAACTATTGTGAAGGGAAAAATAGGTATTTTAAATAAAACATCTTAAATTTTAGATAATGTTACAATGTAAACCAATCTATTTTCTCGTGGTTTCTGGATTATCTACATTTAGTATACAGTCTTGGTTTAGACATTACTGGAGATGCAGTAGTTGGTGTTTTTTCTTTTTTCCTAATTCATTTTAAGAAGAAATTCTAATTGTTTTTGTGGACACTAGACATACTAGAAATTTTTAGTCATGGTAACAAAGGTATTTGGATCTTTTTTTTTCTTCCCCTTGTTTTCTTTTTAAATACATTGCTAATGAAGAACAGCCATGCTATAGGTATGCTCTTGCTCAGTCAAGCTCAGCCTTTTCCCAAACACAGGAACACAACACTGGTTGAATAATAAATGAACACAAAAGAATTCCAAATTCTCTTTGACATTGGCCTTGGTGAGCAACACCAGCTGAAGTGTCTGCGGCAGCGGGGGACCAGGAAAACATCATGGGATGGATTGGGAAAGTATACAGTTTTTGACCAGACATTGGTACGATCGACTCCAATAAATGTGGTTTTATTATAAGTGAGAGACTTTTTTTTTGTTGTGGTTGCCCAGAATAAGATAATTACTGTTTAAAAATAAAATAATGCACTTTAAAATATAACATCTTTGTACTACACTGTTTTGTTTTGATAAAGTCATTTTTTAAATAAGAAAATTATATAATCCTTAAGGGAAGAGTACTTTTACAGTGCTTTACTCTTAATTCTAAGACAGTAGCAACTAATTGTCAGATTTTGATTTTAAATAATCATACAAAACATTTTAACTTACTTTAAATTTGTAATTTTGTAAAGATAGATTTTTTAAATTAATCAGTTTCAAGGCTGTTCAAAACTATAGTGGGTTATTTTTCCACTGTTCAAACATTCACAGGGAAAGTATTTTTTTTGTAATATTCAAAAAACCATGTCCAGTAATTTTATGTGTGACTCAGCTTATTTCTAAACAAAATTTTGTGTATATATTTTGCTGAAAAGTCTTGACTTAACATTAGATTGAATTCTTTGGTTTTAAACTTGAAAAATGGTTTTTCATGTTTCTTAATTACTCAAGTCAAGTTGGTTTGACTATATTGTCAAGTCTAGGTCTATAACACTGTCTGCCTGGTAAATGGTCATGTATTATGGTTTGCACATGAAGCTTTGCTGAGTTTAATTTGCCTTATAGCAGTAGGGATTTTAGAACGGAGTAGTAACTGCATGGCTCCTTTGTAAAGTGCCACAGACTGCATGGGTACTGAGTTCCTTCTTACTAGGGAGCAGTGCTGCCTATCTGCACAGCAGTTAAAACTTTTGTGAAGGAGAATTAATTTTTAAGTTAAAATTAAGTGATCTTAAAAAAAAATTGAAGTTCAATTGATAGTTCTAAATGGATAACTACCCCTTTGTAAAGATTTGAACTTCCATGTAATTTTTTGATATTTAGAATTTTTTTTTTTTTTACTATGTAGAAATATTAGTGTCCATTTGAGTAGGCTGTTTGAAAACTATAGAAAATACAGTAAAAGAGATTATTTCACTGTCAGGTACTTTGAAACAAAGTATTACAGAGTCCCCTCAAAAAAATTGTCTTCTATAACTATATTTATATTCTAGCAATTACATGGACTTATTTGAGCCAAGAATGCTCACGATATAACTTATGTGTGTTTTATACTGAGAGCCAATATCCTTTTGCTTTTCCCAATTGTTTCTTGCCAACTTTGTACTACTTGGGGACTGGTGGAAGTGAAGTCAAGAGCAGCTTATTAATAAGTAAGCTGAGTCATTTCTGCCTGACACATTAGTCAATGTCTGAAATTAGTTTGGAATCTTTTATTAAAGGCTTTATTTTCAGATTTAAAGAATTAAATTCTTCCTGTGAGTGCAACCAATAAAGTGACATAATCAACAGCAGCTCACGTCTTTTTTGCTTAAATAATGGAAGATAAGCATTATAGAAAGCGGGCACCTCACTATGTCCCCTGTTTGTAAAGTATGGGACTTCATTTATGCATGACTTTACAATTTAATTTTTTCATTGTTTGGTAATATGCAGGCAGGATTACATGTTAGGAATTCTAAACTAATTTTGAAGTGTTCTTCAAAGGGATGTTGCCTCATTAAAGATCAGATTTAATAAAAACTCCATCTGGTATGTGTGTACTAGAGACACAGGAATTTAGATGGGTCTTATTAAATCAGGTCTTAAATTTGTTAAATAGTTTTGCATTTTTGTAAATGTATGGTTATAACATTTCAATATCATGTGAAAGTACCTGTGTTAAGACTTTTCTTTTAAAAAAGACACAGTGCATACATTTTTAGATGACTGTAACATGCAAATTGTAAGTTGCTGATTTATGTATTTGCAGCTATTCAATTAGTTGTGGTTTATAATTTAATTTTTTTTTGTATTTTGAAAATAATGTTAAGTGGCATTTAGAAAATTGAATCTATTACTATAAGGCTATCTTGTGGCTTCCCATACTCCTTCACCTCTCCTTCCTTCCCATTCCTCTACCCTCACTGCCCTGTTCCCTTTTAATGCATAAGGCCTTTAATGTGTGCTCCACTAATACTAAATTCTGTTAGTCAGCAGAATTTTTTTTTTTAACTGCACCATTATAGTAACTTAGGTCAAGTGTAGTTTTATGTAGGGGTGTGTCTGAATCCATTTTCTTTAACTGTGTTGTTGTTGTAGGAATTTGCTCGCCCTGATACACCGAATGATAGAATTTGTTGTACGTGAAGGGCCAATGTTTGAAGCTATGATTATGAACAGAGAAATCAACAATCCTATGTTCAGGTGTGCTTCTTTTATAATGGTAATAAATACGTGACATTAAATACATTCACATTATGTTATAGCATTACCATTTATCCATTCTTTTCCAGACATTTTTTCACCTTCTAGAACTGAAACTATACTTACTAAAGAGTAACTCTCCATCTCTCTGGTCTCATAACCTCTTACAAACACAATTCTTTGTATGCCTGTGAATTTGACTATTCTACATATCTTTTTAAGTGTAGAATCATTTAGCGTTTGTCTTTTGTGGCTGACTTACTTCAATGTTTTCTTTTGGAGGCAGATGAGGGGGAGGTGAGATGATCTCATTCTGTAGCCTAGGCTGGCCCTGTACTTGCCCTACTTTAGAACTGAGATTTGCAGGCGAAATCCATACCCAGCTCCTTTTAAAGTCTATGACTATGCTCTATATTTATCACCAAATAGATGTTATAAGCCTTCTAACTCTGTTTCTTTTTTGATATTGAAAATATTCCCAAGATTAGGCTAATGAGACAGCTCAATGGGTTAAGGGCTCTTGCTGCCAAACTCAATACTTGAGTTTAAAATCCAAAACCTGGATGGTGGACAGAGAGAGCAGATTCCCCAAAGTTGCCCTTTGATTGCTGTCTGTTCTGTGACACGCATGTACACATGTGTTGGTTAATTTTACTCATTTGGGGGGGCTGCCACCCAGCTCCCAAATAAATACACCTGGAGACATCTTCTCACTTAAGAATGCCTGACCTTATCTTGGCTTGGTTTCTTGCCAGGTTTCCTTAATTTATATAATACCTTCTACCTTTTGCCTCTGGGCTTTTCCCTTTTCTCCTGTAATCTTATGTTCGCTGTTATGTTCTGTAATCTTATGTTTGCGCTCAACCAATCCGTGGCTGGTTGTGGCTGGTCTCTAGGTCCTCCTCCTCTTCTGGCTGCTTCTTCCTCTTCTCCCAAATTTCTCCTATTTATTCTCTCTGCCTGCCAGGCCTGCCTATCCTTTCTCTTGCCTTGCTATTGGTTGTTCAGCTCTTTATTAAAACACCTAATGGTGACAAGCACAGTCACACAGCTTCACAGGGTTAAATAAGTGCAACATAAACAAAAATAACACACCTTAAAATAATATTCTACAGCATTTTTCCCTTTTTGTCTAATTAAAAAAAATTTAATGTAAATGTAGTAAGACTATACAATAACAATTATCAAAGTAAGGATTACATTCACAGTATTCTGTTCATTTGTATCTAGCGTATTCAGAGAAAATAATGCATTATTTGTCCTATCTTAGTGAATACAAAGTTTTACACCTGATTTACTTTTTATTATATTTATGGAAAACTGCAGCTATAACTATTTTGACTTTAACTCCAGTCAAAGACCCAGAACGATGTAATATTATCTAACAACAGAGAAATTTAGCTGCTTGGAAAGTCACCCGAAATTCCTTTGCAATATTGGGGCATCTATCCTAAGCTGACAGGCCTAGAGTATCTGACAAACTTTTCAGTGAAGCAGGAAATTTAAAAGACTGTCCTGTCTTGTATTGACAAAGTTCAGCAGTCTTTTCCTGTGTGTCTTGCACAGCACATGTCAGCAGTCAAAGGCAAGAGCAATTTCTTGGCCCAGTGCCTCACCTTGCCATAAATGAAAGCAAACTCCATAAGGAGTCTTCAGTGCCTATCATCTCTGAAATAAATTGGTACTGCCAGGAACAGATGTGTCTCGTTATTAAAAAACCTTAGGTTAATAAAACATTTTAAATGCCATAATCTGTAGGTCTTTGAAGTGTTTGAAAAGCATTTAACTAAAATTAGCTACTTAACCTAGAAAACATACCTAATATCACTACAAGTTTAATTATTGTACATTAACTACGAGCTTCATTTTTTAAATTTATACATTGCATCTTTAGGTGAACTGTGTAAGTATAAACCCCAAACAAAAATAGAAACATACATACAGTGTAACAAAATTAACTTAAAATTATTATCAATGTACCAGAATCCATGCTAATGCCAAATATCTGACATTAATAGTTGTCTTTTTATCCTATATTCCTGTATTCCCCTAAATTATAATTAACATCCATAACCCACCAAATAACCAAAAGCCTCCCACAACCCAACTCTTGGAAATGTGGATGTAGTATTTTCCAGACTGCTTGCTGTTGTCTGTGGATGGAGTAATCTTTAGAGTCCCTGAGAACATTTGAGATAATGGTCAATTCCTGGGAAGACCAGCTCTAATCTTAGTTGATAGAATCACCTGTCAAGATTGAGAAGCTCGCACCTGATTGGACCTGGTCTATATTAACCCTGAAGGAGTTCATAGCCTCTCATCTCCTGTGGGAACGAAGCTCCAAAGCATTTTTGTTTTCCATTTGACAAATATATTTTTGACTTCTTTTTTAAAGTTAAGGCATTTCTAAAGTGTCTAGATTGGTTCAGTTTAGCAGTCCAGTTCACAGACCCATGTCCTTTAGCAGCTATTATTTGCTTGTCAGCATTCAGAAAATTCAAAATCAACACAATACTGTATAAGAATCTAGACTCCTTGTATATTTCTGTCTCTACATGGCCTTGTTTTTATATTCTCTCTTTAAAGACTTTACCATTCATTTTTTTCTATGACTATACCCCTTTTCTTTAGCCTATGAGCATTATCAAATACATTGTAACTGGACCGCCTTTACTGCTTATCTTTAGTCTTTTTTGGCGACACGAGCAAACTTTAGACTGTTAAGCTTTGAGGACTTCCACCCCAGGCTTTGGCGGCTGGCTCACTGGCCAGTCAGAGGTTCATGACTGAGAACTGTATTTAACCTTCTTAGAGCTCTAAAATGCTGATGTGTGAAAGTGCTCTGATGTGCAGCATAGTTTCTTAAGGAGCTATATCCTCTCTCTTTTTAGCTTTCTCAGGCCCTATGGAAATTTGAGCCCCATGTTGGGCACCAAAATGTTGTTTGCTCTTTTGAGGACCTCCTCCACCCAACCCTCAAATCCCACACGGAGGCTTATTCTTACTTACAAACGTTTGGTTGCAGCTTGGCTTGTTACTTGCCATCTTTCCTTAACTTTAAATTAGCCCTGTCTATATTTTGCCTCTGGGTTTTTCCTTTTCTATTCCTGTATACCTTTGTTTCTTACTCCATGGCTTGCTGTGTAGCTGAGTGGCTGGTCCTTGTAGCCCTCCTTTCTCTGACTACTTTTTCTCCTCCCAGATTTCTCCTTTTGTTTATTGTCTCTGCCTGCCAGCTCCATCTGTTTCTCCCACCTTGCTGTAGGACATTGAGTTCTTTATTAGACCAGTCAGGTGTTTTTAGACAGGCACAGTAACACAGCTTTATAGAGTTGAACAAATGCAACATAAACAGAAGTGACACACCTTAAAATAATAATCTACAACATACATGCACATATACAAACAAATAAGTAGTATATATGTATTTTTTTCCAAGAGTAAAATTCTAAAAACAAAAAGATTTTGCTCTTAGCATTGTTTAGTAGGAAAATAACTTTTATTATGTTTTTTAATGAAAGAGTCATGAGCAAGCTAGAATTGAGCAATGTAGTTTGAAAAGAAATTGTTTATCATGAATTGCTTTATCTAAGACATTGATGTAATACTTTATTAAATAGGGTAAAAGTTTTTCAAATTACCTGTTGAGAAAACCTCCGTAGTATTCTAGTATATCTTCTGACCTGTGTTTTATAATGCCAATTGTGGCATGGTAGTGAACACCTTTTTAATCCAAGTGCTTGTGAGGCAGAGGCAAGTGGATCTCTGAGTTAAAGGGTAGTTTGTTGGTATACACAGGGACATGTCTGAGACAGCCATGGCTACATACAGAGATTGATCCTGTCCCTAACAAAAATCTTAAGAATGATGAAAGCAGTCATTCTGAGTCTTCGTATTAGTTTTAAAGACAGTCTGGGACACAAGAAGGGTGAACATTATGGAAGATGAAAGGACCCCTTCCCTAACACCATACCCCAGGGTCTTAGGTTTTGGTCTTCTTTAGAAGAAAGAGGGCAAATAATATTTCTCATTTGTTTTATTTAGTTGACAGTAGCGTGGTCTTACTTTTTAATTGAATGGGCTTACAAGTAGCTAGTTTCATGTAGGCCCTAAAGTATCTATTCCTACAGCTCTTTCCTAAAATACATGGTGTTTATTTTATTTATTTATTTTTTTGTCTTGTTTAGGTTCTTATTTGAAAACCAGACCCCAGCCCATGTTTACTACAGGTGGAAGCTTTATTCTATTCTGCAGGCAAGTAGGATCAATTACTTCACTGACTTTAACTCTGAGGTTTAGAGCTTTCTAATAACTTTTTGGGTATTATTAGGGAGATTCTCCGACTAAGTGGCGGACAGAAGATTTTCGTATGTTCAAAAATGGATCTTTTTGGAGGCCACCACCATTAAATCCGTACCTTCATGGGATGTCAGAAGAGCAAGAGGCAGAGGCCTTTGTGGAGGAGCCCAGTAAAAAGGGAGCACTCAAGGAAGAGTAAGAGCTTTTCTGTTATGTACTCAGGAAAGTTGCTCTACTGGTTGCAGTCTTTTGTCTTGCTGTAACTCTTTCAGCCATAAGAATAGTTCTTCATGTGCCACTGTTTAAGAGTAACATGTGCTGTTTTATATTATGTGATTTTAGACTTCTCGGATACAAACACATGTCCTGTTGACCTTGACGTCTTCCTGATGAAATTAGTGATTGACTACTAAACATAGTTGAGCTCTTTCTCTAATATTGCAATACTTAAGGTTCTTAAAGGAAGCACTGTGAGACTATTTAATGTTTTACCTGAATGTAAGATAAAAGAATGAAATTACCATGTAGTAGTTCAGACATTTACTATGCAAAGCCTTTCTATAGTTTTATATAGAATACTACTATAGTATGTAGTAGTTCTGAAATGTAGTTAGGAAAACAATATTAGTGCCCACTGGAGAGATGACTCGTCTAATAAGAGCACTTGTTGCCCTTGCTGAACCCAGATTCCAGCACCTACATGGTGACTCACAACTACCTCTATCTCCAGTTCTAGGGCTCCAGTGTCCTCTCTGTCCTCTGCATGCACCAGATATGTATGTGTGTATGTGTATACATATGTACATGGAGGTAAAACAAACACATAGGATAAAAATTAAACCTTATGAAAAACGTTAGTACTCATTCAGAACTGGTGTAACGAGTTAGGTATATTTTAAAAAGCAGACATTAATAAATGTTTAGAGGCTCTTCATACCTTATGGAAAACATTGGTTAAAAAATTTTAGCATGTAATGTTACTTCATTGCACAATGTGGAAGGCTTACTATTCATTGCATCAGTTCTTTGTTGGTGAGGGAGTTTGCTAGTGGGGCCTTCAGTTGTTGAGTGTATTTGTTCTTTAGATCTATGTTCATTACATTAGCTGCAAATCCAGTCCTTAGTCTAGATCTAGCTATCCTGGTTTTGGAAATGAAGGTTAAAGTTCTTATTTCATTTACTTATATTTGTGTGTGTACATACGGAGAGGTTAGAGGACAGTTTGCAGGGTCTCTTTTTTCCTTTCACCTGTGGGTCCCAGGGATGAAGTAGGTCATCTCTCTGGCTTGGCAAGTGCCTTTACCTGTTTTGACATCTTGCCTTCCAAATGAATAAAGTTTTATTGAAACAGAATGGTACTCATCTCTCCTTACATGTATGCACGACTGCCTTGGAATAATAGCAGTAGAGGAACTGTGTTACAGAGACCATGTGGTCTGCAAAATCTAAAATATTTATGATTTCCTTACAGAAAAAGCTTGTCCTACATAATTTCTTGTAAAAGTGCTAAAATAATACTTCTGAAGAAATGATATGGAGAACTTGGAGGTTTTCCATTTTAATGGGCATAATAAGAGTGGAATACTTCTGAAGACTTTAAGATAAATGATCATAATTTAAAATTTTTTTAAGTTATACAAAAGTAACTAGACTATTTTGTTAGTTTTAGAAAAAGTATTATTTTATATAAGTTCTTTAAAAAAATCGTAGATGGGCGGTGTGGTGGCATACGCCTTTAATGTCAGCACTTGGAGGCAGAGGCAGGCATATTTTCGTGAGTACAAGGCCAATCTGGTCTACAAAATTAGTTCCAGGACAGCCAGGACTGTCATAATGAGAATCCCTGTCTTGAACCCCTCTCCTCCCAAATTGTAACAAATTTTGGGAGAACCTAACAAAACTCAGTCTTTAAAACCATTTTATCTGAGTGGGTTTTAAACAAGTTAGTTTTTTATGAGGTGAACATGGTAACTGATAATAGTAGAGAAACACAAGAAGCTATTCTCTGAGCAGTAGTTATTGGGACATTTAGAATGTTATGTTTAAATATTTATAAGTGAAAAACTTATATTCAGACAGCGGGATAAATTAGAAGAAATCTTGCGAGGATTAACTCCAAGGAAAAATGATATTGGAGATGCCATGGTTTTCTGTCTTAATAATGCTGAAGCTGCTGAAGAAATAGTGGATTGCATTACTGAGTCGCTGTCTATCTTAAAGACACCTCTTCCTAAGAAGGTATTGAAGTGATTTCTCTTTCTGAACATTAGTTAAGGGGGTAATGGTTGACCTTTTTTTTTAAAAATGAGGAGCTTGACTGATGAAATAATTTTTGTATAGTCTTTTTTTTTTTTTTTGAGAAACTGGTTGAAATTAACAGATTGTGTTGCTACAAAAGTCATGTTTGTGATGATGGAGCTCATATAGCTAATAATTAGTATATAGTATTAAATTATAGCTAAACTCATGGAATGGGTATGTAGGTCTTTTTCTAGATATGCTGTTGGCTATTGTTTTTCTTTTGTCTCATTTTGTATTGCAGATTGCCAGACTATATTTGGTTTCTGATGTTTTGTACAACTCTTCAGCCAAAGTTGCTAATGCTTCATATTACAGGAAATTGTAAGTATAAGATACGAGCTGATACTCTTGAAATAATGGATTTAAGAGTGAAGAGATCAAAACAGAGGATTATTTTGTTAGTATTCATTAAAAGAAATAATTTTATGGGTTGATAAGATGCCTCAGTGGGTTAAGATGTCTGCTATGCAACCTGGTTGCTAAGCTTGAGTCTAGGAACCCACGTGACAGTGGAGGGAACGAAATGACTCAACAGAGCTGTCCTGACCTGACTTCAGCTCTCACCCCAGTAGTAATAATAATAATAATTTAAAAGAAATTTAGAATTAAAAAAAAATAAACTTGTCTGTTAAACTAAACCAATATAAGCTAAATTAGTAGTTTTTTGAAAACTGTTTGAGTTTTTCTTTTTAATGATATTTATTTGTGTTTATGTAAATTTGGAACGTGACCTGTAAGTGGAGACCAGAGGACAACTTAGAGTTGATTCTGTCCTTCCACTGCATGGGCGCCAGGGATTGAACTCACATTGTCCTCCTTGACAGCAGGGCTTTATCCATTGAGCAAAGCTCACCCCTTACTTGTTTTTTTTTTTTTTTTTTTTAATTGAAAATGGGGTGTCACTTTAGCCCAGGTTGCCCAGAACTTACTGCGTAACTGACTTAAACTTGTGACATTTCTCTTGCCCAAACCTTCCAGGTGTTGAGATTATAGTACGAACCATCATGCATTATATTTTATTTTTCAAATATTCACAGGACAAATAGGTGGCATTCTTAAAAAAAAAAATTAAAGCTATATAATTTGCCTGTTTAGCAACTTTATAATAAACATAAATAGTATAATATAAATAATGACAAATGTAAAGGAAGAAACATTGTTTTCTGTTGGGAATTATTGTATTGATTTATTTTTTCCATATGAGTGCTTTGCCTGTGTGAATTACGTGCATCTCATTTGTGCCTAGTGCATCTAGGCCAGAAGAAGGTGTGTGATCCCCTGGAATCAGAGTTCTGATCTACCGTGTCATGCTTCTAGCAGCTGTCTTTAACAGGACTGTTGGTTGATTTTTCCTTTTCTTGTATTCTAAAGCAGAAGGGAGTTGCTGTGAACATTGTAATTCATATGTAAATACTAAGTTCCATAGAGCTCTCCCTTTGTCTGTTTATTAAATTGTCAGGCTCAGGGAAAGGAAATTCAGAATTATGGCATGGACTGGAAATTAAAACTCAGTTGTTTGAAGACGCCTTGGGTTTGATCTCCAGCACCACTTAAAACCGTTCTGTGATCCTGGCTGTCCAGAGGTAGAGGCAGGAGGATCAGCAACTCAAGGTTATCCTAATTAAGCCATATAGGGAGGAAGAAACTGAGCATTGATTGCATTTTAGTCTCTTTACCTCTTTGAGGTATCCCAGGCTCCTCTTTAACCCTATAGCCTGCCCACTAACACTTTTATTGATAATCTATCCAGAAGCTGACTGACATTACTTTCATGACCTAGGGATGACTGGAGTTTAGTTTGTAGAGTGCTTCCTTAGTGTTCCCCAAACCCTAGGGTTTGATCCTCGGCACTGTATACAATCAGGTGTGGGGATGTGTGCCTAGCACTTGGAAGGTGAAGGTGGGAGAATAAGTCCTTGGCTACATAGCATGTCCTAAGCCAACCTATGCTAGTTATATATGTGTCTGTGTGAGTGCTTGCAGGTAGAGAAGGGACATGGGATCAGGAGGAGAGCCCTACTTTCAATTCTGCTAACACTTTTCCCCCTTCTATCTCTCACTACCCTTTAAGTTTGCTATTGTATGACACAAGGAGGCCCAGATGATTAAATTCATCCTAAATAGAAAATTACTTGCTAAAGTAATATTTTTAAATTCCAAATTTGCTTTATCTGTAAGACCAGGTGAGGTTTTCATTGGCTAGGGTTTCATTTCAGGGTGAAGAGAATGTGAATTTTAAAACAAATTCTATTTTTGAAAATGTATTGTTTGAATTTCAGTTTTGAAACAAAGCTATGTCAGATATTTTCAGACCTCAATGCTACTTACCGTACAATTCAAGGCCATTTACAATCTGAAAATTTTAAGGTATGTATTATTTTATTGTTTTTGTTCTAATGTGTCAAATACAGGAGGAGAGCATTAGAGGGCTATAAAAGAGTGTCATACAAATATGTAAGTTTTAGAATTTTTAGTAGTTCTAGAAATTACTCTTAAAATTCTTTAAAATATTGTGTTGTCAGGTTAGTTTTTAGTTAGTTTTGTTAATTTAGTATTTTTATTTAAATTTTTTTCTTTAATGATTTATTCGTTTTAATTATGTGTATGTGTTTCTGTTTGGATATATGCACATGTGTGCAGGTGCCTCTCCAGGCCAGAGGTGTAGGATCCCCCTAGAGTCAGAGCTACAGGGAATTGTGAACCATCTGATTTAGGTGCTGGGAGCTGAACTCAGGTCCTTAAGTCTTATTTAAATATTTTTAATAGTTTTTTTTTTTTTTTTTTTAATTTTCCTCACAGAACACATTTAGAGGACCATTTATTTTATAATGGCATATATAGTCTGGATTAGGAACATGCATTTTAGTTATTCATGGTTGTTTAGAAAATATCTTCAGAGCATTGGTAGCTCCAGTATAGCCGGTGGTTGTGATGTGAGGCCTCATCTGTTGTGGCATGGGGTGCCACCTGACCCTGTGTTTGCTGAGATACCATGCTTGAGCTGGGGTGAAGATCCGAAACAAAACATGGAAGGCAGCAGCCAGCCACATCTTTCAGAGTCTCAGGGTATCCTGAAGCTTTGGCTTGTATTCCTTCCCTCAGACAATGGGAAGATTTAGTAGATTTCATGGCTGGCTACCACAGAATGCCACCAGAGGAGAAAGGTGTGAAGTGTGTAATTATGAAAGCAGAGTGCCATTTAAGATAGAGTTCTTCATAGCTCTGTTCAGGTGCAGAACTTGATACAAATAGTGACCATTACTGCTTTCCCAGTTTGCAGATAGGTGCTTGAAGCTGACCACCACTAGGTGGACAATGATGGGAGCACAAAGGTGGCTAAGAATGTTCTTAATAGTGATTTGAAAATTTGATCTTCAGAAGTGGTGTGGAAGATTTAAAATTTCTTAGTGTGAGGAGTGCTGGGCACTGTTCTTGTTCAAATCATGAGTACACATTTAAGACAGGCTGGGAATACTTTTAATGAGCTGCTTTGAAAAAAAAAATAACCTTAAGCTGTAGACCAGTGCTAAGTAAAAGCCAGCCAAGCCCCTCTTCCACCCAAAGTAGTAATTGAATAAATGAATATACTTTTGGGGGAAGATGACTTTGTTGAGAAATTATTTTAGCTTGAGAAGCTGTCTCATGACCCCACTATATAGGGACTGTCTTACGGTTTTATTGCTGTGACGAGACAACACGACCACAGTAACTCTTATAAAAGAAAGCATTTAATTGGTGCTAGATTATAGTTTCAGAGATTTAGTTCATTATCTTCATGTCCAGAAGCATGGTGGTGTGCAGGCAGACATGGTGCTGGAGAAGGAGCTGAGAGCTCTATGTCTTGATCTGCAGGCAGCTAAAGGAGACTGTGTGCTCAACCCCACAATGACACACTTTCTCCAACAAGGCCACACCTCCTAATAGTGCCACTCTCTATGTGCCAAGCATTCAAACACATGAGTCTTTTGGGGGCCATACCTAAATTACCACAATATTCAAACAAATCTATTAAAAATTTTTTTAGTCCTAAATTTTAATTATAAGTTATACTTTATAGAAAAGTATAGGAAATGTGCAAAGAAAAGTATTAGCCAATATTTCATTGGGTCTTAATGGATTCCGGGTTAAAGCTTGACTATTTTGGTTTCTAGTGATCAGAGGTACTGTGATACTGTTTTTTAGAATGTGACTACATCCACTGCATACAACAAAACAAGTGGTCCTCTCCCCATTTTTAGGCCTTTATTCTGTTTATTTGGAAGATAATATTGCTTGAAAAAAGTTGAGAAATGATAGATGTAGTTGTTTTCTCTAGTTTGAAGGATAAAAGATCTAGCAACTTAAGGGAAATCCAGCAAGTCACAGTGGCTATCCTTATAAACTGAAGTTGACACACTGCATCAACTAGTCATTCACTGTCTGTTTTTGTTCATTTAGCAACGGGTAATGACCTGCTTCAGAGCGTGGGAAGATTGGGCAATCTATCCAGAACCATTTCTGATCAAACTTCAAAATATTTTCTTAGGACTTGTAAATATCATTGAAGAAAAGGAAACAGAGGTAGGTCTTCTGTACTTAAAAATTGTTCCAGGGAGAGGGATGTTACATATATAACATTTCTTTGTGAAAAGTGCCTTTTTTTGCCATTAAATAACCCAGGAGTCAGTGTTAGATATGACAAGGATATTTATTATTGTAATGTGCTAGTGGCTTTTTTTTTCTTCTGTCCTTTTTTTAATAGCATCAAAAGATTATGATATATTTGTAGAAAACATAATACACCGAAGCCCCTCAGCCAACAAGGGGTTCTTCATAAACTTACTGTAAATAAATTTCATTAAGTTGAAGATACATTGAATATATTGTACCTGTATAACTGAACCTGAGAACTAAGCCTAGCCTACCTTGAGTGTCTCATAGAGCTTAAATTAGCCTATAGCTAGGCAAAAATGATCTAACAGGAAACCCAGTTTTAAAGAAAGGATTAATATCTTATTTAACTTACTGAAGATATGTACTCAAATGATAGCTATGAAATACTTTAGATATTATTTGTCCGTGTGATGAGATGGTTGACTGGTACTCATAACTCAGTGCCACTGCCCAACATTAGGAAAACATCACACTGTATGTATATCAGTACCCTAAGAAAAGGTCAAAATTTGAAGTCCAGCTGTTTCTGAATGTATACTATGTTGCACCATTGCAGATTTTTAAAAAGTATGAGCCAAATCATCAAGAATTGGGGACTGTCTCTGAGTAAAACTTCCATTATGTTAAAGTTAGCTTAAAATGTAAACGTGTTTGGAAGATGTAGCATGATGGTACCAAACTGTCTTTGTCACCGTTTTCCTCCTAAATGGATTGTGAACATTTCATCTTCATTTCTGGTAGTAGTGTGTGAATCTCTTTGTGGGAATTTAGGTAATTCATGTTTAAGGTTATTTTTGAGAAAGGTTTTCTAATTCTTATCCTAATTGTTCATCCCCCCCGCCCCCCATTTATCTTTGAGTTTCTTCCCTCTTAGGATCAGGGTTTGCTGGGTTATCAGGCTGGAGATGATGGATTTTTCTTCCTTCCTTCCTTCCTTCCTTCCTTCCTTCCTTCCTTCCTTCCTTCCTTCCTTCCTTCCTTCCTTCCTTCCTCCCTCCCTCCCTCCCTCCTTCCCTCCCTCCCTCCCTCCCTCCCTCCCTTTCTCTCCCTCTCTCTCCCTCTCTCTCCCTCTCTCTCCCTCTCTCTCCCTCTCTCTCCCTCTCTCTCCCTCCCTCTCTCTCTCTCTCTTTCTTTCTTAATCTAGTCCTCTCCTGAAATGTTTTCATTCCTGGCTCTTGTGTTTGAGGCCATCTTCCTCTTCTGTATATAGTATTTAAATGTGTTTTGCAATTCTGGCTTGGCATTTGTGAACTACCTTAGTTTATGCTTGTCTTGAAATGGTCTTATTTCTCAGTACTTAAAATAAGACAAATTTGCTGGGTAATAGCACTTTTAGTTGGCAGTATTTTACTTTTAGTGCTTGAATTGTATCATTCTGAGCTCTCTTGCTTTGGCATTGATGAGAGATGTGTTACTCTGATGCTTTTGCCTTTGTGGGTGAGTTGACATGTTCCCCCTTACAGCTTTTACTATTTCCCCTTACAGCTTTTACTATTGCTTCCTTGCTTTGTATTTTAATGTCTTGACTATGTATGCCACATAGAGGTTTATTTGGCCATGTCTGTTCGGGTTCTACATATCTTTTGTGTAAAAATCTCTGAATCTGTGAAGTTTTCCACTCCCAAATTTCATCCAATCAATTAATTCCCTGTGCTTTTAGTGCTTATCTCAGTTTGTCCTATATCTCAGGGATGATTAGGCTTAGGCTTTTGGTCATATCCTAGAGTGCTTGGATGTTTGGTCTTGATCATTAACTCATTTGTTTTCCTTATTATATTTGAGTGCAGTATTTCTTCCACTTTGCCCTCCATACCTGATATTCTTAGTTCTGCTTGGTAGAATCTGTTGGTGATGCTGTCTACTGTTTGGTCTTGCTTTAGATTTATTTTTACATATATGGGTGTTTTGTCTACATGTGCGCATGTGTGCCACATGCATGCCTGGAACCCACAGAAATCAGACAGAAGGATCAGATCCCCTGGAACTGAAGTTACTGATGGTTGGGAGCCGCCACATGGGTGCTGAGAATTGAACCCAGATTTTTTTGGAAGAGCAAGTGTTCTTCACCATTGAGCCACTTCCCCAGTCTGCCCCTCCTCCCGAAACCATACACAACTAAAAACAAAACAAAACAAAAAACCTAGCCCCTTTTTTAATTTTATAGTGTGGGTAGGCACGGAGGCATGTGCTTGTCACAGCTCATGAGGAAAGGCCGGAGGACAATCTCAGCATTCATCAGTCTCTCTTACTTTCCTTAGTTCAGGATTGACTGCATTGTGAAGTGCATTCACAAGTGTCTCACTTGGCACACCATCTTGCTGCCTCGCTACTGTAAATTTGATTTGATTTATTGATGTTTTCATTTCTAACATTTTTAATTTTTTAAATCTATATTGTTAATTTTCTTGGCAGTTTTCTTCTCTGTTACTGACTTTCCTATAGGTCCTGATTTGTATCATTCATTATTTTTACAAGAAAATTTTGCAAAGTTTCTTCTGACTTCGAACTTACTGAGTGTCTGAGTTTCTTAGTCAAGGACTTGGAATCTTTAGGAGGTCCTCGACTTTCATCTTTTTCATGTTGCTGTGTTGTAGCCTATGCATCTGTAGGTTTGACTTTCCTTTTGGATTTTTATAGTAGGGAGTCTTACTTAGCAGCCTTCTTTTGAGGGCTCAGACTCCTTTAGTGAGGTGAGGTAAATTGCTTTTGGAAGCTAGGAACTGTACTTTGAGGTGCACACACATTTGATTCTCTTCTTTTCCGGGATGTTTTCACTCTCTTAATGGATTTTCCTGACTCCTTTACCAACTGGTGAGGAGATCACTAGTTACTTTTCTGCCACATTCTTAGACTCTTGTTTCGGTTTCTCCTATATACAGTGCTTCTCCTGCCACTGGTCTTTGTGCATGTTCTTTCTGGACCTATGTGTTACCAGATCTCAGCCTATTTCAGGGTGATAAGATGGCGATGTACCCTTTCAGTCCATTGTTCTTATATATTTCTTTTTTTAAACCACAAACACCTTTACTGAGCTCTTGGACAGAAGCCTGATTTTGCTCATCCTTGCATCACATCGCTTACTTGGCACCAGTAATAAGCGCCTAGTACATAATTGCAGCCTTGGCGACTGGATGATAAAGTATGTGTTTCCATTGTGTCTGGAAATATGGATCTAGCCAAGTTAATCTAATAGTGAGAGACTTAATTAAGCAAGTCTAAAAAATATTACAGTAGTGCATGTTTCTGTAGGATGTGCCGGATGATCTTGACGGTGCTCCCATTGAGGAAGAACTTGACGGCGCACCTCTGGAAGATGTGGATGGAATTCCCATTGATGCTGCTCCCATTGATGATCTCGATGGAGTCCCGATTAAAAGTCTTGATGATGATCTGGATGGAGTGCCTTGTGAGTTCAGATTTTAAACATTAAGGACTAACAGGTTTAATTATCAAAATATTTTAATATTTGCACATGATGTTTTGGAGAAACGTTTTAATTTTTGGCTGTGTCAAGTTACCTTTTCTGACATTTTAAAACTATCTCCAATATGTCTGACTGTGGCAAAGGAGAAGGCTTTCTTGATCTTCCCCCTATAACCATAGCAGGCATGAGCTTTGCAGCTTTGAAAATGATTGAGTATTTGTTTATCTTTCTCCCTCTCAACTTCATATGCTTAACTGCTGCCTGAATTTTCTATGCAGTAGTTCCTCTACGCCCATTTTCTGTCTTACTCTTCATGCTTAAATTATTGCTGCCAACTCTTCAATGGAAAGTTCCAAAATATTCACAAACTTTGGGTATCATAGTGCGTTCTAACAGTTATTCTCTTTCAGGTATGTGTGGATAAGAAAACATAGTAAATATAGGCTCAGGCATTTACTGGAGGTTTTTGGATGTGTCTTCTAAGGGTAAAAGAGGGCTTGCCTTGCACTGCTAATCTTTGTTGATACTTTCAATGTTTTTTTACGTGTGGATTTACCTTTATTAGCTTTTTGATGAGTTTGAGTCATCCCTAATTATCTAATAACTCATCCTTTTTCAATAGTGGATGCAAATGAAGACTCAAAGAAGAATGAGCCCATATTTAAAGTTGCTCCGTCAAAGTGGGAGGCTGTAGATGAATCTGAATTGGAAGCGCAAGGTGAGTAAATTATAAATATTGAGCTTCTCAGCAGTTGTCTACTGGGATAGTGGTGCCATTCAGTGGTTTAGTACTTGCCTAGCATGTGTATGGCACTGTGTTGAATCCATAGCACTTGGTGAGGGGAAAGAAAATTGAGTTCTGTTAATAATTATTGGTGCCTTTGTATTTCCATGTGTATATTTTCCTTGTGGGTAAAACCTTTGTTTTCAGACTCAGTGCTACTGTGCTTTAGGTCTATCATAAGCATCCACTGATTGTTGGTGCTGCTATAGTAATTGTCTTAGATCCTATAGTTTGGAAACTCAGAGAGTGCAGTCAGAAGTCATAAAAAATCTTTCAGGCTAAGGTGTTTCAATATAAAGTATGGTGGCTGGGAAGCAGCGTCCTTTTGGAAATCTACGTAGAGTTCAGTTTCAGAGAAGCTGAGCTTTGACCTCCCATAGTGTTTATTAAATCCAGTTTACATTTGCCTGTCTCTACACTTTTTTGAACCCATATCTATATTTGTTGGTCTGCAACTTAGGAGACCCTCTGCATGTGGGTGACAGTTATGTAGCTTGGTCTGTTTATGGGGCTCCTAGCAGTGGGACCAGGATCTTTTCCTGGAACCTATTTCCTATGGTGGGATGCCTTGCTCAGCTTTGATGTGGGGGGAGGGAAGCTTAGTTCTGTCTCGACTTGCTGTGCCATGCATTGTTGACTCCCATGGGAGGCCATTCTGAGGAGTGGATGGGGGAGGGGGGAAGAGGGAGGGGAAACTGATTGGTCTGTAAAATAAATAAAAATTTTAATAACGAAAAAATTGTTGGTCTGATAAAATACATCTTGCCATTCACCATAGAAATAAATGTGACATTTTAAAAATCATTTCTGCATTTGTGGGTATGAGAAAAGGCGTGCTACTGCATGAAGAAGAGGTAAGATAAGACAGAAGTCTCTGTAGTAGAAACTTGAGCTCTAATGCTGGGCTTTGCTGTGTTGTAGCACAAATGCTAATTTGCTTTCCCTCTGCAGCGGTAACAACTTCTAAGTGGGAGCTGTTTGACCAGCACGATGAATCAGAAGAAGAAGAAAACCAAAAGTAAGAGTTTCACACACGCCCCGTTCTCTGCACATAGACACCCCCTTTTTACTGACAAGTATGGCTGAAATAGTAGTGAAGAGGATTCACCTTCAGATCCTTGTGAGAGAGTCCTCTGTAGTCTCTGTCACTTTTTCCAGCTTTGGTATCTGCTCTTTGCACCAGGCTTGGCCCTGTGGGTTTTCTACCTGAAGCTGTACATTTCTGCCTTGTAGCTACCATTTCATCACTTGTATTTCTTTCAAATCTTTGTCGTCAAACATTGTTTGAGAGCCACAAAAATGTGATTTTTTAAAATGTCAAGTGGGAAAATTATACTTCTTTCCACTTGGATAGTGCATTGATAAATAATAAATAATAAATACGGTTTTGTTATTTTAAATGATAACATATCAGAAGAACTAAAAATAAATGGGGGAGGCTTTGTCAGAATAAAGGACTTATGATTTGTAATAGTTTTCTCTTTTGTGATCACCATAGAAGGGTTTTGTTTGTTTGTTTGCTTGCTGTTTTTTTTGCCTTTGACATTGTGGTGGTAAGAATGTAAAGTTTGTATTGTTAAGTTTTATGAAGCTTCATACTTTTTAAAGCATTGCTGTGAATATTGAGTTTTACAATAGGAACAATTGGGTATTCTAGGAAGAGCTATTTGTTTTGTAAAAACTATAGTCTTTTATTCTCAGATGGAAGAAGAAAAAGCAGAATTGTAAGGAAGTGTGCTGAGGCAGTAGTTTGTAGACAATTGGTGCATGAGGACACTGACATTGGTCTTGGTGTGACTAGAACAAGCTGTTAGTAATGAGATACTTAGAAAGTAGCAGTGTGGCTTACCAATAGCAATAGCTCTCTGGAACTGCAGAGCAGTAGAGTTGAGTGATTCAGGTTAGTTTGCATTGAAATTGTTTTTGTTGACATTTTATGTACAGTATTACTCTTTTAGCAACATCTCAAATATTAGCATAAATGTATACTGATCAAATCATTTTTAAATAATTTTTAATTTACAGTGAAGGGTAGAAAGTTTATCAAAGAACTCCAAATACATAGTTAAGTTCATTCTCTGAAAGCATTATGGGCCTGGGGGCACAAAATTGATTTTTGTGTTACTATATGCATATGTTTTAGTATTGATGTTGAAGTAATCTGGTAGAAACCTAGGTCAGAAGTGGAATTCATATTTTTAATTTTTCTTAGAATTCCAAATAAATTATGTTACATAAGCATAGGTTTGTAAACTACAGTACAGGAACACTGATTTGCACATAGCTTTCTTGTCCTTCAGAATTTCTTACAGCTTACTGCTACTCTCTAGTGGCTGCATCTGAAATGCCTTTTTGCTGAGGACTGCTTCATATAATAAATAGTTGCATTTTCAATAGAGATGGAATTTAAAATTAATACTTGTAACAGATAGAAATACTAAAATTAGTAGCATTTGTAATAAATTTGGTGTAGATTTGGAATTTTGAAATTCCATTTTTCATATAATTATAGCAGGAAGCTATGGCTCAGGTTAATAGTACCTGTTTTTGAAGAGGATCTGGATCTGATTCCTAGTACCTGCATGCAGTGATATTCACACCACTCCTTAATTCATTTCTAGGACTTTCAAAACCCTCTCCTGATGTCCATGGGCAACAGGCACATACCTAGTACACATACAAGCATTCAAGCAAAATACTCATACATATAAAATAAAATAAATAAATCTAAAATAAAAGAAAGTACAAATTTCATAAATATATAAAACTAAAGTTGAATAAAGAGCTAGCTTCCAGGATCAGCTATGTTATAAGTTTTCCAATACTTAAACTTTATATGATGTTTTACTCTAGTATAATGTGCTAATAATAGGTGAGGATTGATTATGTGTTGAATTGATTATTTTATGGTGAGTGTGACAAATTCATTTATTTTCCAGAGGATAGCCTCTGCAGAAGGAGGGGCAAACATTTGGCTTTTCAGACACAAACCTTTATGAGTCATTGAAGTGAGGAACATGCAGCACTCGCTGGTCATTCATGCTATTGCCTTGCATGACAGTGTTGCCTAATGAAAAGCACACTTAACATTAATACGGAATTTATTAAAAGCATGATTATATTATCATATTGAAACTCAAAATAGAAGGAAAAAGTTTTTCAGAGCTGTCTAAAATATTATTTGACCAAATATTTGCAGAAAATGTTTTAGATGTTCTGCAGCATCATTTAAGTTGCAAGACAATGAGAAAACAATACTCCAAACTGTAAAATACAGGATTTTATTTTCCTACTGTGACATGCAGTGTATTCTCTGTTTCCAAAGTCAAGAAGAAGAAAGCGAGGATGAGGAAGACACTCAGAGTTCCAAATCTGAAGAGCATCATTTGTACTCTAACCCAGTCAGAGAAGAGATGACCGAGTCGAAGTTCTCGAAGTACTCTGAAATGAGTGAAGAGAAACGAGCAAAGCTTCGGGAGATCGAGGTTTGTGCTGAGTAAAAGGGAGCCACTCTGGTTAACTTCCTCTTGGCACAGCGTCGTCTGCGTGGAAGCCTCTACCTGACTTCATATTGCCTCTTAGTTCAAGTTTCCCTCTCTCAGTGCCAGCCTTGTTTTTTTCTCGAGATGGTTTCCTGTCCTGCTTGTCTCCTGACTTCACTTAGGATGTGTGTATGTCTGTACAAGTCTGTCCTCTGTGGAAATGTATTGTGTACAGGAATAGGAAAACAAAAACCATTCATTTTTAAATGCGTGCCACATAAAACTAGGAAAAATGGAAATGTTTTCTGGCACATTTAATTTATGTTTACATTTTATTAATTATGGTGGCTTGTTTGAAAGGTTTCATGATAGGGTATAAAGTATACATTAAGAAGAAAAAAAAATAGGTAGGCAAGCTCAAACTACCTCAGACTGGTTGGACTTGTTGCAGAGAAGCATTTGGGGAACTTTAAAATAAATAATTTTTTGGGCATATATTATATGTAATGGGTTTCATGATATTTTAATGCATGGATTTAGTTTATTTTGATTTATATCCAACTCCCATTGCCCTCTTTTGTCGTGGGTCTCTTGCTTGTATGTATGCTTCTCCCAATGAGTTTTTCAATGGGTCTGTTTTGGGATCTCGAGTGCTTTTTACAGGGAAGTCTCTTCTTCACATGACAATCTTTAACTGTTGTTCCTCAGAGAGGGACAAGACCCCGTGAGGAGAGAAGCATTAGCGAGTACTTAGGATGGTAAACTTTCCCAGCGAAACAGCTGATTAGTCTAGAACTTAAAGAGTGTGAGAGTCCTCAGTACATAGCGCATAGTATTAGCATTGAATGCCTTCTCTATGCCCGCACCCTTTTTCTCATGTGCATACCCCATCGATGATCCCTTCTACTTCTCTGTGTAATCACTGGAGGTGTATTCTCCACTGCGTCTTTCCCCAGTGTCACCAGACATAAGGAAGCATTCTGTTCAAGCCTATGCGGAATCAGCATGATTCATTTCCCCACCATTCACACCTTCGTTCTGTAACAGTTTTAGGGGAATAGGGTGTTATGTAGCAATGAACATGCTCCTTCCTTGTTGGACCTCTTTCCCCTTTAGAATCTTTTAAAACTTCACTAACCACTCTGTTTTCCTGAGCAGCTCTTCCTGCTTTGACACAGCTACTAAGAGTAGAAATGAGCTGTACGTGTTTGTGGGTGCTTAGAACCTCAGACACTTGGGAGCCTGGGATGGGAGGGTTTAAGTTGGAGACTTTTCGGGATACCTAGAGAGTTCAAGAATAGCCGGGGCAGATTTCTCAAACTAAAAAGAAAACAACAGCGTGTGCGTGTGCTTGTGTGTGTATGTACGCACACAAGGAGCAGGGTTACCTTGAGGGGTTGTGGTTCTCTGCTAGGGTAGTTTTTTAGCACGTAAAAGAATGGTGCTTCAGTCCTTGGGGCTGGGGAGTAGGGTGGAGAAATAAAGTCTATTCAGTAAAAATATATTTTCTTGATAATTGGAGTTACAGTGACAGTATATGGCTGTGGGGAATGATTCAGTGGAAAAAGGTGCTTGCCACCAAGCCTGATGACCTGGGTGTGATGATTAGGACACACATGGAGGAGGGACAGACCCCAATCAGACTTCCACATGAATTGCTACGGCATATCTGTGCCAGCATACAGACATACATACACACACATTTTTTTGTAAAAAATGCCAGTGCAGACTGCCTAATTTTTTACTGAAAATGTTTTGTTTTCTTATTAATATAAAGAGGAAAAAAACCCCATAATGTAGTTTGTTGCATTTCCAAATTCTGTATGTATGTTATGTATGCAGGATGTATTGTGTGTGTGCAATGTATGTGATCTTTTGTAGTCTGCTCCCCAAATCCATTGTTAAAATTTCACTAATCATCTCTCCAGTTCTCATAGTACCTACTTATCTTATTTTGGAGATAAATCAAATCCTAGGTTTAAAATGTAGGTCTTCGCTTCCTTTTGGCAGTAAGTAAATTCTTCTTCATTGTTACATTTAAGTCATGGAACAAATTGCTTCATAGCTGGTAGCAGATTTGAATTAGAACTCAATTCATACTTCAAATCATGCTTTGTTTCCATGTTTTCTTACCTAGCTTCCCTGTTTTGAGTATCAGATTTTGGTCTTAAAATCCATTGTCTTTATTAAAGAACTGTTAAGTAAAGAATACAGTTCTAAATTAGTTTCTCTAGGTAGTTTTATTATATTCTGTACTATAGTTTTCCTTCTTTTCCCCAAATGCATCTTAATAAAAACGCCTAATAGCTAAATATACTTTAAACCTGTGACTAATAAAAACCAATAGATTTGTGTTTCACAGTACTAATAATCTCTATAAAACACTTTAAAACCTATAGGCATGTATTGTGCTGATTAGATGCCACATAGAGTGGTACCTAGGCTAGTGCTATCTTTCCTGTTCTGCTTTCCCTGGTTCTGCCAACAGAGGGTGTAGAATGCTGGGAGCCAAGTGGAAGGTGTTTGGATGGCCTCAAGTCTACACACACATACACAGTTATGTTGCACGAATCTTAATTGGTCTTATAATAAGAGTCCAAAGCCAGATATTGGGGGAAAAGTTGAAAAATCAAAGAGACAGCCAAGCCACAGCCATTTCTCACCCAGCCAGCTCCTCAGACCAAAAGGGATCCTGCCACCACAAATCCTCACACTGAGTGCCTGTGAGTCCTCAGCCGAAAGGGAAGGTGGGGAAGGGGACCTCTGTCTCCTCATACCTTATATACCTTTCTCTGCTCAGTCATATCACTTCTGGTTCAAACTTTCTAGTGCTGGGATTTAAGGCATGTGTGTTTCCCAAGTACTGGGAACAGAGGTGTGGGATCCCAAGTGCTGGGCTTGAAGGTGATGGCCAGTACTGCCTGGCTCTGTTTGGCTTTGAACTCAGAGGTCCAGAGGATCTGTCTCTGCCTTCCAAGTGCTAGGACTGAAGGTATGTGTCATCACTCCCTGGCCTCTATAGCTAACACTGTGGCTAGGTCTGTCCTCTATCCTCAGGCAAACTTTATTTGATACAGTATATCACCACACAATTATAAATATATTCCCTTCTCAAGCCAGTTGTCAACATTACATTCTAAGCAACAGAATTTGGTTAGAGGAAGATTCATATAGTGCTGAACTCAGGCATTTGGATCATCCTTTTTCTCTCAATGTCTGTCTTTTAAAATAATAGAATTCATCAAAGCATGAAAAGTGCCAAGACTAGTTTTAAGAATTTTGAAGAAAGAGATGGAGATAGAGTAGGCTAGGTAAAGTCAAAGAGCTAGGAAGATACAACCATGGATTTCATTGGGACAAACAGTGGGAGGGTTAGAGCCAATCTCCAGTGCACAGGCTTTATTTCCTAAATGACTCGGTAGCTTATTTGTAAAGGGCATATCACTACAGGTAAAGTAGAGTGCAATGATAACCTGATATGATGTTCTCTTCATAAATCAGGGTTGAGCTGGTCTGGAATTTCCATGTGCCTTTTTACTCATCACTTTCTCTTAGCTGAAGAGGGGACTATTGTCACATTTTTAAATTTCATGGCCATTTAAACTCCTGGGAGCCCTGAGACAGTCTTTATTTTAGTAATATTGTAGTAGGGGTGGGGTGGTGAGGGGGTGGTGAGGAGAAAGCAGGTGCATTATGTAGAACTCAGGACAAGTTTCAGGGGTCAGTTCCCACCCCTGCTGAGGCAGGGTCTTGTTGTGTCTTGCCATTCCGTATGCCCAGGATAAATGAGCGCCACTTCCCAGTGATTCCCCTGCCCGTCTCATGAAGGGCAAGGAGTGCCAGCATCGCAGACCCAGGTGACCAAGTCACCACATTCCATTTTTTAAACATGGCTTCTAAGGGGTGAATTCAGGTTGTCAGGTTTGCGAGACAAATGCTTTTATCTTCTGAGCCATCATTCCAATTCTAGTGTCTTCCTTTAAGTTTGAAATATTAATTTATTCTCTTCAAAAGATTTTAAAATTACATGTGTTATTTGTATATGTGTCACATGTGCGTATCACAACAGTCAGAACAACTTTGAGTCTCTCCTTCCACCAGGTGGGTCCCTGGGATGGAACAGGTCCTCAGGCTTGGCAGCAGGCACACTGAGCCATCTCCTGGCCCACATTTATCTTTTTTTAGTAATCTTTACTAAAAAACTGAAAAGTCTTACTCAGTCATGGTGTGTATACTTGTAATCACAGTACCTGGGAGGCCAGGTTTGAGACTAGCCTGGATACATTGTAAGACATTGTTTCCAGGAGTAGGGGGGCATAATATTTAAATCTCCAGAATAAAATGTAGAATTAGTTTCACCTTTTCTTATATTTTCTTTGTTACTGATTTTACAAGGTTGGAGTTTTCTTTTTTGAGGGAAATTGTAGGGTACAGGCTTTCTGATTGTTGTCCATTACAAGGGGGTATGAATCAGATTTTTGCATATAATTAGCCAGAAATCTTAGGATAAATATGTAAGTGGTCTACTAGCATGCTATAGGGACTGTTCATCAGATAAATAGCTTAGAGCATTCTAAGGAATATATTTTAAGGAATGGAAGAAGTTCTGATATTTTTAAACTAAGTATTTACTCTTACGTCTTAAAAGGTACAGTCTGAATATGGTTTAATTCTGTTTTGATGGTAAATAGTACACTGCTGTAAATAGAGTGGAGCCTTCAGACCATGCAGCTATGCATTTTCTTCTAAGGAGCTCTAACTAGAACATCACCATGTTTTTATTGTTACTTTTAACCTATTTTCTCTTTATGTCCTGCTGACTCTTAAATCTTGCTCCAAGTATACTTGCCTGTCCTCGCTTAGATACTAAAATCATTGTTACTGTTAGATGCGTAAATATGTTAAGGATGTGAAACAGTCTATGGTTTTTAGTCCTTTCCTGGCTGAGAACATGTGTGTTGGTGTTTGATGGTTGGTGTGTGGTAGGCTTGTCTGACAGATTTACTATTGCAGCTATATTTTGACCAAGTCCTAACCAGTCACTGCTTGGCTAGGAGAAAAGCAATACTTGAGAAATTGTGACAGAAAATTCTTATTAAAAATGTCTTATTTCATAGCTCAAAGTTATGAAGTTTCAAGATGAGTTGGAATCTGGAAAGAGACCTAAGAAACCAGGCCAAAGCTTCCAGGAACAAGTCGAGCACTACAGAGATAAGCTGCTGCAGCGAGTAAGGACTGTGTTTATTCAGTAATGCCGTTTCCACAGTTTGTAGACTATTGGGGTATTAGCACTCTAAGGGGAAGAGTGCTTTGCAAATGGTAGCTTTAATGTATAAATATGAATTGATGAGTAGAAATACTTTATTTTGGGTACTACCCATGGACTAGACAATCTTTGTAAGAATAATGCTTTCAGAACTGGAAAACTGTATGGGAAGACATTACATCGATGATAGTAAGAAACCAGTAGTCCTTGCAAACATGAATGAAGATGGAGGTGAGGTTTGGGAAATACTCCTGTTGGGAAGTTCATTTTCAAGAAGGTGTAGTGAGAGGTAGAATACCTACCATATCAGGGAGTGCTGGGTTTAGTTAGGTACCATGAGTTAGGAGTGTGCTGAGCACCAGAACTAGGACCCCATCTAATGACTATTGAAATGCATGGGACTTGCTATTCTATCCTGTCCTTGGCCATCATTACAGTGATAGTAACAGTATCAACAAAAAGGCATGCCCAGGAGCTTACAGGTACAGAGTTATTGTCAGGGAGCTGCCTAGTAAAAGGACTGTATAGTTGTGCTGACCTGTAGAGTTGGCTTATGCCATTCTCTGCTTTGTACCTCTGGAGTTTTTGCTGATAGATCATAGTCGCTGTTATTGTTGCTCTGTGGTGCTAAATCAAAATGTTTCAAATAGAATTAATTGTATAGTTTTTATAAAATGTATAGTCAACCAAGAAATAATTTTTTAGCATTATTCAGAAAAGTGTATACTGCGCATTATTAAGAGAAGTTGATTTTTTTTGTACCTCTTTTAGATTTATATTCTGTGCTGTTTTTGGGAAACAAAATAGTATTATCTGTCTGTACCCTTTGAGTCTGTTTGATGATGGTATCAGGTTGTTAGTCTGCATGGACGATTACGTATTGAAATGCTCCGTGCATCTCAGTGTCAACAAACTAAAAAAAAAATATGTCAGTTACTACTAGTCTCCTATATTCCATGAGTGTTAATTGGAAATAGGATTGTGTTTTTAGAAAGCATATGCTGAAGGTCAGCTAACTATGATCTTTGTATGTTATGTGAATAAAGTTTACTAGAACACAGCTATGCCTCTTTATCTAAGTGTTGTCTATGTGGTTTTCTGTTGTGATGGTGCAGTTGAGCAGTTGTTTAAAGGATTATATATAACCCACAAGAAAAAGTGGTTTTGATTTGGCTCTGTAAAAAAAATTGCCAGTGTTTAGTTAAAATATTTTCTCACTTTCTAAAAATGAGAAGCAGCAGTTAGATAACATTTTTGATGTGTGCCATTCATAAATAAATTTGATTCCTGTTATTAGAGAACTAAATTGGTTCAGTATCTTTAGCCACTACTTTGATTATTCTACCATTAATAGAAATTAGATTTTTATTGAGAAATGACACTTAGGACAACTAGGAATAAACAAGCAGCTATTTTTCTGGTTTATATAGTTATATAATCAGTTTGTATGTTAGGATTAAATATACTTTTATAATTACTTATAATAAAATCTTTGGTAGGAACCCTTTATTAAGTGAACTTGCTGTATACAGGCAGAATTGCTTTTATAACTAGATTTTTACAGTCTCTGATGGGAAGACCAGTGTGTTGTTTGCTAGCTTTTCCTGTTTTGTTTTGTTTTTTCTTCCCTACCCCCTCCCCTTCCCTTTTCCACCTCACTCCTCATTTTGATGTGGTAGCAATGAAGGGAGTGGAGCTCTTAGACTGAGTTCCTGCCTTTCCTTCCCTGGTGTGACCATGGCCATTGTGCTTAAACTTTCTGAGTCTGGTTTTTCAAATGTAGATTGAGAATGATAGTGTTGTAAAGGCTCACAGGATAACTTGGGATATGGAAAATTGTTACTGTGTTGTTTGGACTATGTAAGCACTTGGTAAATATTTTGCTGTTGCACAAGGATGATGATGATGATGATTTTAGTATATAAGAAATCCATACTTTAATTAGTATTTTAAAAATTTTTAAAAGAGAAAATATAGTTAGATACATAGGATAGCCTATGTAAATATTTTCTTTTAAAACACAAAACAGGAGAAGGAGAAAGAATTAGAAAGAGAACGAGAAAGAGACAAAAAAGATAAAGAAAAATTGGAATCCCGATCCAAAGACAAGAAGGAGAAAGATGAATGTACTCCAACAAGAAAAGAAAGGTATGGCATGTCATAGTTAATCTGCTTTGTTTCAAGATTGGCAGTGCTGTTTGGTTTTAAAGTATTAACAGCATCAGTAGCAACAAGCCACAAGTGTTTTTTCACAGTAAACATGTTTGGCTTTTGCCTGTAGGAGGCAGAGGTAGCTGAGAGGGGCAGTTGCCACTTGGCTTAACTAATTAGGACATTGTCTCTTTTCCTGGTTCATATGGGATCGTTAGTCTTAATTCACTGCAGGAATTCAGTTACACTATTGGGTATCAGCCCGGTGGCTTAAATAACGTGTTATGTCTGCTTGTTGACTCTACTATGAGCATCATTTTCCACCTTGAATGGAGATTGTATAGAAGACACAGTGACTTGTTCATCATGTTAAGTCCTTGGTTCCAGCTTTTCTCTTTGAGTTTTTATTTACCTTCTCTCTCTCTCTCTCTCTCTCTCTCTCTCTCTCTCTCTCTATATATATATATATATATATATATATATATATATATATATATATATATATTTCTTTACTGCGGACATGTGTGACAGTTGTGGGAGTTGGTTCTCTCCTGCCATTTCAAGGGATCAAACTCCGATTAAGTACGCTTAAGTCCTCTTATTTCCTGAACTACCTCACTGGACCGTTTTCTTTCTTTTACAGTTTCTAAATGTCTAATGCAGTGAAGCAGTTACTTCAGTGAACAGAATCAGAATTTTCCACATTCTAAAAGCCAAGTGGTTACAAATGAGAAACCTGGCTCTATTGCTTTATATATACTTATAAAAAGCAAAAATATACAGATTGATTAACAAAGAAATGTCACTTTTTTGTCTTTTATTGTTTTGTTATAATTTGTTTTACAGAAGTTATAAGAATAGCATAAATGATTCCCATGTACCATTCACTCAGTTGCTCCACTTACTAAGAAGCTTCTGCTCTCTTTAGTTCTTCCTTCTCTACTTCACTTCCACCCAGTGCATTAATTGGTCAACACAGAGCCCAGTTCTCTGAGTTGTATTCATTTAACTTCAGTAAAAGCACCACATTGAGAAGTTAGCATTGGAAAAATAAATCTTCATTGTTATCCAGTCCAGAACGTCAGGTGTTTTTCATCTTCCTAGTAATCTCTTACAACAAGAGAAAATTAAATTTAATTGAATTCACTTGGTTTTTTTGGACGCACTGTCTTAAGATTTAATTTTCTCATGAAATCACAGACATTAAATGTCGTTGGGGAATGGCACTAGTATGGCTAGTGAGAGTAAGTTAGTATAAGCTGGGAGGGATTTGTAACTAATTCAGTAAAAATTGAAAATGAATACTGATCTTTTTTGTTATTTATTGAGTTTTATGTGTTTTGTTTTGCAGGAAAAGACGACACAGTACTTCTCCCAGCCCATCTCGAAGTAGCAGTGGTAGGCGAGTGAAATCCCCATCACCAAAATCAGAACGGTCAGAACGGTCAGAAAGATCTCATAAAGAAAGCTCACGGTCCAGGTCATCTCACAAAGATTCTCCTAGAGATGCTAGCAAGAAGGCCAAAAGGTAAGTGCAAGTCATCAGTCAATTGGCTATTCTACACATGCTTCTGGTAATGATTTGGTTGGCTCTTTATTATTAAAGATTTCAGAAAAACAGATAATTGTACTTTTTATTTTGGGTTATCTCTCTTGTTCCTTCTCCAGTTTTTGTCATGGTTCAAGTATAGAAGAATTCCAGCAAGTTAAAGACTGACCAAGGCTTTTCACATACCTACCATTGGGGATGGGTGTTACTTTTCATTCTAATCTGTGTTTCTGTGTCATAAATAACCTTAGATTTTGTCAAAGCTGAAGAAAGGGAATACCCCTTCCCAAAGAAGTAAGTGTGTGGATGTGAAATAGAATACAATTTAGATCATTTCTTCAGTATGGATTTTAATTATTTTGTTTTATTTAAGCTTTTTAATTCTATAAAAGTAGCTCATAAATGTATTTGATGTTACAGAGGGAAATTTTCTTGAGCTGCACCTGAATTTATATGCTAATACCTCATTACTGTAACCATTTTCTATGAAGTCTTTATGTAATAGATGTCATTCTCCTGTTCAAGACCACACATACACATACGTATATGTGTAGGTGTATATGTATTTTTTTGGGGGGGGTTCTTTATGAACAGGACTTATCAAAATTACTGAGGGGAGATATGGTGACACTGCCATGAATCCCACTACCTTAGAGGCAGAGGCCAGCGAGGAAATAGTGAGACCCTTATCTCAAAAACAAATTATGTTTTAAGTGTTGACCATGAACAGGAATTTTTCCCCCCTCAAAATTACAGAGTGTATAGCTTCTGTACTTTGAAAATTGCGTGCATGTCTTATTTACCAACTTAAACTTTATTTATCTTGTGGATTACAGGTTTAAATTTTGGGGGTATCGGTTACATGGGGAACTTATTAAAAATGCACATTCTCAGTAGAGCAGTAGTTAGGCTCAGAAGTCTGACTTTTTAAACACATACTCTACTGATGACACATGAGTGATGAGTGCAAAATAAATCTGTGTACACAGTAAAAAATAAATGTGAGTTTGCTATTCTGTTAGTGGCGTATGTGCCCACCGGAAGCTGATCTTACCCGCATGAGAAGGTGAGCAATCCGGTAGCTGAGTCCTCAGACACTGCTTTTGTTTGTTTCTTCAGGTCGCCATCCGGTTCAAGGACGCCTAAAAGGTCTAGGCGCTCTCGGTCTAGGTCGCCTAAGAAATCAGGGAAGAAATCCAGATCCCAGTCCCGGTCTCCACACAGGTCTCATAAAAAGTCAAAGAAAAACAAACACTGACATATATTTTTAAGATGCTGTCACTTATTGGAAATGCAAGTTTGTTTTGTGCCTGAATGGTCTAGGGGTTTTTTTTTTTTCTTCTTCTTTTTTTTTAATTAAAAAACACACAAAAACAAAATTCTAATGAAAGAGCATTCCTAGGTTTTTGTTTGTTTGTTTGTTTGTGAATGCATGTGTAAACTCATGAGTAACTGCATCTGTAGACCTGTCATTGTTTTATACTGTATAAATTACTTTTGTTGTGGCTGTTTCTCAAGATGAAATTTTTATTGTGCTAATGAATTTCATCAGAAATGTGTACAATGGATCTGCTGGCAGTAGTATTTTGTTTTAGGATGTTGTGACTTAGACACATAATACAGATGTCTTCCCCTCTTTTGTAGCTTTGACAATTTGAATTAGATTTCAAATAAAATATGAACAGAAAACTATAATGTTGTTTTTTTTTTTGCCCAGTTGGTGACGCCAAGTCCCTTAAAGACCTACTAAATGGATTTGGCTCTATTGCTGTTTCTTATACCTAGTGCACTTTACACACTCCAGTGTTCAACAGCTCGTGTGTTATGTTACTCTGATGACTAGCATAAGTAAGAGAGACCCGTAAGATGGTTTCCATGCTCAGAGACCAGAAGGCTGTAGTGAGTGGGTATCATGTGGTATTTATTACTGTAATATCCAGGAAAAAAAATTCTTTTTCAAAGAAGCATCATGATTTCAAAGCACTCAACTCATCTGAACAATTACATATTTTTAGGGTAAATTTAATTTTATCTTCTGTCATGAAATAAGTTTATTTATAAAAGATTTTATAAAAAAGATTTTCCATAGAATTCTTTTGTAAAATAGTTGCCTTTTTATAATTGTCTGTAGGTTATCTTTAAAACACTGGTATCATGATATTTGTACAAATTTGTTTGAAGTAACTTTTCTGTTTTGAAGGATCTTGTTTGTTTGAAGTATGCCTTTAAATAAAAATTGAAAATTAAATGGATTTCAGGCAATTTTAACACCCAGTGGTTTGTAAATTCAAGGTGCAAAAAGTTGACTTAAACCATTCGCAGAGTTGAATTCTGCTCTAAACAGGAAAGAACTTGTCGCCGTCTGAGGGAGAAATAGGAAAACTTGTGTATGATGATCAGCATGCTGCAGTGAATATAATGTATAAAGGGTTATGTGGACTGGGACTTACGCCGATATTTGTCAGTGTTGCTTTCAGGTACTTTATGTAGTTAGTTGTTGATGTTTTCCCTCTGATATGAATTGTTTGGGTTTAACTTTCTTTTTAAAATCCTTTTACCTTGTTTACTTTAATCTTGCCTAATCACATAATAAGGTATCCTGACCTGCAATTTGGGGAGTAGTCACATCAGCGTACAGTAAGGCATGTTTTCCTTACCCAGAACATCTGCAGCAGCTTTAGAAATGAGCCAGTCATACTATTTGGCATAGTGGTTCTTAGCATGAAAATATTGTTCAGCCCATTGTTTACCTACTTTATTAGGAAATAGTAATTCTTTAAAGTTGTGTAGAATGATTTATGTGACCGTTTGGCTGATACTTAAAAGCCTATGTAAATATAGCTGTTACAGAAGGAATACACTTCTCTACCATTTTCATTGTCTGGGAGAATGCATTTTATATCATCTTTCTTTTCAGAAAAATAGTGTTGAATTGATGGTATATGTGGCATTCCTTATTCTCTGGGTCTTTGGATAGGTCAAGAAATGCTTGAGCAGAAAGTAATTTTCTTCTTTTCAGTCAAGTTATGAGGGATAGTAACTTTTTCTCTTGAATACAAAACCTTAACTTGGTTTTGAGTGTTTATTTTTATGATCCATATGTAACTATTATAGTTAAATCTTGCAACAGTTAAACTTGGCTTTCTTTTGGTTAAGTGGCAAATTACTTAGACCTGATAGAATGAATATTTTATGGAGTTCTTTAATGTATCTATTTTGTTGTGATGAATTTTTTTTGTTTGTTCTCTTGAATTTTAAATAGCATTAACTGGATTATTTCCAATTTTACCTTATGAGGAAATATCTAGTATAAGCCGTTAAAATTCATGGTGGATTCAGATGGCACACACCTGTTATCCTAGCATAGAGATGTGATGACTGTAAGCTCAGGAGTTTATATCAGCTTGGGCAATAGAGTGAGATCCTGTCTCAAAAACATGTTCCCTGTAAGTGTCATGGGATTAGGAACTTGGTGTGTTTCTTACAAGAAGGAAGCTGTTCTTTTTTTTTTTTTTTTTTTTTTTTCCCAAATAGCTTAGTTTTTAAGCATAATTTTGTGAGTTGACTTAAAATGTTCAGAAATGATTTGAGAGTTACAGAAAAGGTGGTTCTAGTAGTGTTGTGTAATGTTGCCCTCCACTAAATTGCATGTGTGAGGAGATCTCTGTTGTCCATTTGTACAAAGGACCTAACACAGGTATCCCTTCTAAAGCAATGATGTTTGACTGTTCTTCACACAGGTGGAAGGTAGCAAAGAGACCTGTGACTTAAAAGGATTGTGCTGACGGTTTTCTTTGGCATTGCATTTCTGTATTGCTCTGAGTCAGCATGTGAGGTCTTCCAACTATAGCCAGTTGGTGATTAAAGAACTAGGAGAGACAAAAAGCCCTGATCCCAAAGGATCCTTTTATTTGGTTCACAATATTTTTGGCTTTTCTTTTTCTTTGTTTGCAAAATTTTGCAGAAATTGCTCTATGCTGAACTAATTTTCTTTATTGCAGACCATTTCTGTGGGCTTAACCTGAGAATTTTATTCCAATTATGGAATGTTGGAGGGAACACTTCTTTTTGACCTATATATTTTCTCTATAATATTTTTGAGTACTTGAAAATACTTTAAAGAAATTTTGTTCATGATCAAATTTAAGTTTATTAGAAATATCCCCACACTTTTGCTGTGATGGTGGCATAAGTTCTGAAAAATTACATGACTGATAATAATGTACCGTGGTTAAGAATGAGGGCAGATAACCCTCTGCTGCAAGGGCGGCATAGCCTGTTCTGATGACCATGACGGTATGATTTCTTGAGCAGAGAAAGTTGTTTTTAAAAATAAACAGTACCATTTTTCTAAAACAGTATTTTAAAAATAAGCTTTTTGTTTGTCATTTCCCTCTCCTGATATTTCGTGGACGAGCCTAACTACAAAGAATTCAGTGCAGATATTTGTGAAGACTGCGGAAGTTTAGGGTCTTGTGATTAAAATCTCATATTAACAAAATGTTTAGTGTTTTCACATTTCACATGCATATAGATTTTAGGAAGTGTTTATTATCCTTTTGGCCTTTTCTTATTTTTGTTATCAACTTCCTAAGGTTTAGCTTTGGAATGAATATAAATCCCAAGAAAGTAATGATAGATGAAGTGGGAATGTGCTGCTGTTTCAAGTGAGCCTTGTTCCATTGATAAATTTCAATGCCTCTGTTTATTCAGTACCACCTCACGGATCTCCAGTGTAAATGAGTTATATGTATAACTGATAATTGTACAGTTTTGTAGATAAACGTGTCTTCATTCATTTTCATATGTAATTGTGCTTAGAGTATTGGTGTTTTATTCTTCTAACTTCAGCAGGGTCTTATATGTTGTGTCTCTGATGGCTTGAAATAGCAGAAATAACAGATTCTTAGAACTGGATGACGTAATTGAAGGTGGCTGAGCCGATTGCCCTGAGTGGGACCAACTCTGAATGCAGTGGGACTGCTTTCCAGATGTAAACATGAGTTGCAAACAAAGCTTGTGAAATTCACTTTTATTGTTTTTGTTTTTTTTTACTTTTAATTACTTAAGATGCATTCTTTTCATAATAAATTTAGACTGTATATTTAATTTTCTGCATACAGTTTTCTATTGGGAACCGTATAATAGGGTGATCTAGCTCTCAGCAGCTTTCTCCTTATAGAGAGAACAGTGATGTGAAGAGCTGTATCTTCATTGTAGCTACAGCCTGAGACACTTATGCTCTTACACACTGACCAGATAGTTTCCTGATAGCTGATTCCCTATTAACTAGAACATTTCATGTCCTTATTCTCTCTGTTAGAAAGTTCTGTTGTGTTTTTTGTTTGTTTGGTTGTTTTTTAACAGAGGAAAACGGCATACGATTACCAACTTGTAAATAGCAGCTCTTTAGTCTATCTCTTTTGATTTTAAAGCCCAACATGGTATCATCACACTAAAAATTCACTGGTTCCTCTTTCAGGTTTTGTTTATTTTTAGTTTTGATAAAATGCTCTTGACAATATTTATCATCCTAGGCATTTTAACTGTACAGTTCGCTGATGGTGGGTATAGTCACATTGTTGTGCAAGCAACCTATATAACTTTCATTGCAAAACTGAAACTGTATCCACTGAGTTCCTCCTGCTGCCCTGCTTCTAATAGCCACATTCTGCTTTGTTGCTGTTTGACTAATCTAGAAAGTGAATTAAATATAAACATTTAATTAAAGTTCTTTACTATTTGTACAACATGGTGTGCTCTCTGGTCTCTCTAATAGTTTGCATGATGTAATTTCACACCAACACGTCATAGCTTGGCATACTAAAATGTACTTAAGAAGCAAACTCCTGAAACTGCAGTGGATTAATATTGATGACCATGCTCAGATGCTTTTTTGGTTCTGTTTATTGGCTCGTGGAAAGGAGTGGAACTTTTTAGTACTTGCTAAGCTTAGAGCTTGCTTTGATACTTATTTTGCTACAAAGGGAGGGAAAGATAAATTGCTGATTTTGTTTTTAAATGTTGTTTTCCCCATTTTAGATAATTGAGTGTTATCAAATTGTTCTAGAATAATGAACCTCCTTTTGGGGCTTTAGAGCATGTGTGACATGTAGTAAGTCGTAGGGAGAAGGAAGCAGAGCCTGGGCTGTGGAATCATGTTAGGGTGTGTGTTGTCATTTATTTCTTCTTACCTGGGAGCTGATGTTATAGCCACATGCATGTACACTCTTGGCATAGGGCTGCCTTTAGTGATCGTTAAGTAACATTCAGTGTTCCTGGGAGTTGATGGTAGAAGCATCCTCTACTTTAGTAAAAAAAAAAAAAAAATTCTAAAGCAGTCAAGTAGTTTTTAAAAAATTTTTAAAAAGTTACTACATTTGTAGTACTAAACATATTTTAATCTCTGTGATCTGTTGGTGTATATGTTCCATAATACCAACCACTCTGTTTGCCCAGGATGACATTTTGTTCTCAGTTACCTCTGAAGAAATTATTGTGAATGCCAGGCACTGTTGCACATGCCTTAATCCCAGTTGGGAGGCAGAGGCAGCTGGCGAATCTTTGTGAGTTTGAGGCCCTGTTGGGGGATTATGTTGTTCCATTGTAAATAATTGTCCCTGCCTATGAGTTTAATAAAAAGCACTGATTGGCCAAAGGCAGGCAGGAAGTGTGGGTGGGGCTACCAGACTAAGAAGACTCGGAACCGGAAGAACAAAGCAGAATGCCAGAGAGAAGCTGGAAGATGCAGAGGACAACTATGCTGCTCTGAGAAAAGGTACCAAGCTGCATGGCTGAACAGGATAAGAGTCATGGGTTAGATTAAGGGTAAAGAGTTACTGAGTTATATGCCTGGGCCTTAGGTCCATCAGCCTAAAACTATTGTAAGCATTTGTGTGTCTCTGCTCGTCTGTGGGTCTGCAGGCCTAAATCTTGTGGCTAGGCCTGAAAGTCCGGGCCAGAAACCTCTTACCACAAGGCCAGCTTGGTCTACATAGTTACAGGCTAGGCAGACTACATGGTAAGGCCCTGTCTCAAAATAATAACAATATAAACTAAAAAATCTCTTGCCTGTTGTCACTATTGTGGAATTCTAGTCAAGATTTCTGAAAGGAGAATCTGACCAGGAGCAGCTGAAGTAAGGTCTGTGGGGTGAGCTTGGGGAGATTGGTTCTACAAGTTCAAAGTTTTTAAGTCTACACAAATTAACAAGTGAGCAAAAATATGCACTTTTCATAAAATCGACAGAACAAAGTCTTTAAGAAAATGAAAATGGGCCAAGGGAACGTGATCACACTTGTATTTTATATAGATTTTCAAGTTGGAGCTTATAGCTTCAGATTGTACAAGAAGAAATGTGCCTTAAAACTACTTTTAGACTAGATTTTTAACTATATGGAATTTGGGAAGAAAATTACACTTGGAATTCTATTCAGAAACAGCAGCTTTGTGGTAATGTCCCTAGGACTTTGGCAAAGCTCCTTTGGTGTTCTCAGAGCTGTAAAACATGAATTTGGAGGAGTCTAACTGATTAACACATCGTGTGGTGGTTTCATAAGGCTGAAACCCTGGATAAACAAGCAAACTGAATAAATACCTCACTGCAGATTGACGTCCTTAGCAGCTGAATATTCCCGTCATGAGAAGTGGTATTAGTTGATTTTTTGTTGTTTCGGCATTTTTTACAACAGTATGTGGAATCTACTGGGCATAAGCAGTTTATTAAATTGTTCAAGAAACTGCTTTTCATCAAATTTACTCGAAATTGTTTTATTGATAAGGAGCTATCTTTTTTCTTTATTGCTATTTTTTCTTTTCTATTTCATTTTTGTATTTATTAAAAAAGTCTTTTTTTTCCCCATGTGTCCCTCTGCTCCCCCTCCCTTCTCTCCTTCCTCCCAGTCCCTCCCAGTCAACCTTCAGACTCCCCCTCCCCCTTCCCCAACCCCTCTGCCAAAAGGGCAAGAAGTCCCAAGGTGGGTCAGCTCAGTATGGCACATCCACTCCAGGCAGGTCTGATTTCCTCACCCCAATATTAAGACTGGGTTAGGTGTTGTTCTGCAAGGAATGGGCTCCAAGGTGCTAGCCCATGCACAAAAACAGTCTGATCCCACCCCTTGAGGCTCCACATACTGCCCATGCCAATTGACAGTTGTCTACACTTGGAGGGCCTGGCTCCTTTTCCCTTTGGTTCCCCAGTGCCTGGCCTTGATTCAGTGAGCTCCCCAGAGTTCCATCCAGCCATCTCTGGAACTTCTCATAATTCCTATCCCTTACTCATATAGACGCTCCTCTCAACTGGACCAGGAGTTTGGCCCAGTGTTCAGCCATGGATCGCTGCCTCCATCTCTATTCATTGTTGGATGTAGGTTCTGTGATGACACTTAGGGTGGTTATCCATTTGATTATAGGGGAAGTCCTGTTTAGGCACTCCCTCCACGATTGGTTGGAGACCTAGCCAGGGACATCCTGAGTTCTTGGATGTTTCCCTAGCACCCGGTCTCTTTCCAACCCCACACTGGCTTCCTTTATCGAGATATCATCTCTTTTTTTTCCTCCCTCTTCGTTGCTCCTCGCATTCAACCATCTCCTTCTCTCATGATTTGTTCCCAATGCTTCTTGGTTGCAACCCATTATGATCCCAATTTGCTACAGTGATCTCTATTTTCTCTTCCTAGGGGGATGTCTCTCTAAGTTCCTTCTGATCCCAAGCTGTTCAGGGGTTGTGGTTTGCAGCTTGGGTGTTCTTTGCTTTTTGTCTAAGTCCACTTATGAGTGAGTACATGCCATGTCTATCTTTCTGGGCTTGTAATACTGTGCTCAGGATATTCTCCAAATCCATCCATTTGCCTGAAAATTTTAGGATGTCAATTTTTTTTTTTTTAACTTCTGAGTAGTACTCCATTGTGTAGATGTACCACAGTTTATTAATCCATTTTTCAGTTGAGGGGCATCTAAGTTGTTTCCAGGTTCTGGCTATTACAAATAATGCTGCTATGGGCATAGTTGAGCTAATGCCTTTGGGATAAGAATGTACATCCTTTGGGTATATGCCCAATAGTGGTATTGCTGGATTCTTGGGGAGATTGATTCCTTGTTTTCTGAGGAACCTCCATACTGCATTCCAGAGTGGCTGTACAAGTTTACAGTCTCATCAACAATGGAGGAGTGTTCCCCTTGCTCTGCATCCTCTCCAGCACAGGCTGTCATTTGTGTTTTTGATCTTAGCCATTCTGACAGGTGTGAGGTGGTATCTCAAAGTTGTTTTGATTTGCATTTCTCTGATGGCTAAGGATGTTGAGCAATTTTTTAAGTGTCTTTTAGCCATTTGTAATTCTTCTGTTGAGAATTCCCTTTTCAGCTTTGAACTTCACTTTTTAATTGGATCACTTGGGTTTTTGGGCTCTAGTTTTTTGAGTTCTCTATATATTTTAGAGATCAGTCCTCGGTCAGATGTAGGGTTGGTGAAGATCTTTTTCCATTCTGTAGGCTGTCGTTTTGTCTTATTGACTGTGTCCTTTGCCTTACAGAAGCTTCTCAGTTTCAGGAGGTCCCACTTATTGATTGTTGTTCTTAGTGTCTGTGCTACTGGTGTTATATTTAGGAAGTGGTCACCTGTGCCAATGTGTTGGGGGGTATTTCCTACTTTCTTTTCTATCAAGTTCAGTGTAGCTGGATGTTGAGGGATTCAAGTATTAGCTGGCAGTGTTTGGAGGCGTTTCTCTGGAGTTCCAGGAGTCTGAATGGGGTCTAGACAGACCCAATGAAGAAGCTCCTGGGACCATGAGCTCATCCCTGTGTGTTCCTAGAGAGCGAATTGCCCATCATGGGACAGTTCCTATCTCCAAGAATTGTCTTAAGGTTCAATTTGTATTGCGAGTGTTCCTATACTCCTCAGTAAATATTAATCTTTTTTATGATATATTACAAGTGAGTATTACTGCAATAGCTGGTACCCAACAGGGGCCCCGGCTAGCTCCGTCAGTAGAGTATGAGACTTAATCTCAGTGGCATGGGTTCATGCCCCATGTTGGGGGCCATCTTTAACAAATTGTTTCTGGCCCTGCCCGGCCAGAGGTTCAGACCCACAGACCTGCAATCTTAGGCACCTACTGCCCACTGCCACTTAGGTCTTCCCCAAAATGACTCAGACGCTTATATTAATTTCATGCTGTTCAGTCTATGGCTTAGGCATATTGCTAGCCAGCTCCTTCATCTTAACCTATTTCCATTATTCTGTCCTGCCACCTGGCCCATGGCTCCCTGTGTTCCACACATGTTGCTTTCTTGGCGTCTGGCTTGATCTCCTTCTGACTCTGTCCTCCTCCTACCTATGCTCCTGTCTATTCCTATGGTGCCTGCCAAAGGCCAAAATAGTTCCTTTATTTAAAGAATGATCTTCACAGCATACAGAAAGACATTCTCACATCGGCTGGGTTTTTGTTGAGGTCTTTGATCTACTTGGATTTGATTTTTGTGCAGGGTGATAGGTTTGGATCTATTTGCGTTTTTCTACATACTACCATATCTGGTTATGCCAACACCATTTGTTGAGGATACTGTCTTTTTCCATTGATTATTTTTGACCTCTTTGTAAAAAATCAGGTGTTCATAGGTGCATGGATTAAGGTCGGGGTCTTCAATTCGATTCCATTGATCCACAAGTCTGTTTTTATGCCAGTACCAGGCTGTTATTATTATTGTAGCTTTATAGTATCGCTTGAAGTCAGGGATGGTGATGTCTCCTGAAGATTTTATTGAGCAGGATTGTTTTGGCAATCCTGGGTTTCCTGTTATTCCAAATGAAGTTGGGTATTGTTCTTTCAAGGTTTGTTTAAAAAAAAAAAATGTGTTGGGATTTTAATGGGGATTGCATTGAATCTGTAGATTACTTCTGGTAAAATTGCCATTTTTATTATGTTGATCCTACCTATCCAGGAGCATGGGAGATCTTTCCATTTTCTGATATCTTCAGTTTCATTCTTCAGTGACTTAAAATTTTTGTCAAAAAGGCCTGCTACTTCTTTGGTTAGAGTTACGCCAATATCTCCCATGTTATTGCAGCTGTTGTAAAGGTGATGTTTCTCTTATTTCTTCCTCAGCCCTTTATCCTTAGCATATAGGAGGACTATTGATTTATTTGTGTATTTATTTTTAGTTTTTCTTGTACCCTGCTATCTTGCTGAAGGTGTTTATCAGCTGTAGGAGTTCCCTAGTAGAAATTTGGGGGTCACTTCTGAATACGATCATATCATGTGCAAATAGAGATAGTTTGACTTCTTTCTTTCCAATTTGTATCCCCTTAATCTCATTTTGTTCTCTTATTGCTTTAGCTAAAACTTTGAGAACTATATTGAATAAATAAAGAGAAGACAGCATTGTCTTGCTCCTGATTTTAGTAAGATTGCTTTGAGTTTTTCTCTGTTTAGTTTGTTTTTGGCTTTCGGCTTGCTGTATATTGCCTTTATTATATTTAGGTGTTTTCCATGTCTTCTGATCGCTCCAGGATTTTATGAAGGAGTGTTGGATTTTTCAAAGGCTTTTTCAGCATCTAATAAGATGATCATGCGTTTTTTTTTCTCTCAGTTTGTTTATATGATGGATGACATTCATAGTTTTCCGTATGTTGAGCCATCATCTCTGCATCTCTGGGATGAAGCCTACTTGATCGTGGTGGATGATTTTTTTGATATATCGGATTCAATTTGCTGGAATTTTGAGTATTTTTGCATCAATTTTCATGAGGGAGATTGATCTGTAATTCTCTTTCTTTGTTGCATCTTTGAGTGGCTTGTATATCGGGATGATTGTGGCCTCATAAAAAGAGTTCAGCAATGTTCTTTCAGTTTCTACTGTTTGGAACAGTTTGAGGAGTATTGGTATTAGTTCTTTTATTAATACTGGTAGAATTCTGTCCTGATTTTTTTTTTTTTTTTTTTTAACTTGGGAGGCTGTTAATAACAGTGTCAATTTCATTTGGGGTTATAGGCTTGTTTATGTCATTTATCTGACCTTGATTTAATTTTAGTAAGTGATACCTGTCCAGAAAGCTGTCAATTTCTTTTATGTTTTCCATTTTAGTGAAATATAGATTTTCAGAGTATGACCTGATAATTCTCTGGATTTCCTGAGTGTCTGTTGTTATGTCCCCCTTTTCATTTCTGATTCTCTTAATTTGGATTCTCTCTCTGCTTCCAGGTTAGTTTGGATAAGGGTTTATCTATCTTGTTAACTTTCTCAGAGAACCAACTCTTTGATTCATTGATTCTTTGTCTTGTTCTCTTTGTTTTTATTGTATTGATTTCAGCCCTAAGTTTGATTGTTTCCTGCTGTCTACTCCTTCTAGGGGAGTTTGCTTCTAATTGTTCTAAAGCCTTCAGCTGTGTTGTTAGGTCTCTTGTGTGAGATTCTCTTAAGTTTGTCATATAGGCATCTAGTGCTATGAATTTTCCTCTTAACACTGCTTTCATTGTGTCCCGTAAGTTTGGGTGTGTTGTGGGTTCATTCTCATTAAATTCTAGGAAGTCTTTGATTTCTTTCTTAATGTCTTCCTTGACCCAGAGGTTGTTCAGTTGAGAGATGTTCAGTTTCCATGAATTGGTAGACTTTCTGTGATTTTTGTTGTTGAGCTCTAACTTTAGGCCATGGTGGTCTGATATGATACAAGGAGTTATTCCCATTTTTTTTTGTATCTTCTGATATTTGCCTTATAACCGAGAATGTGGTCACTTTTAGAGAAAGTCCCATGGGGTGCTGAGAAGAGGTATATTTGTGTGTGTGTGTGTTGTGTGTGTGTGTGTGTGTGTGTGTGTGTGTGTGTGTGTGTGTGTGTGTGTGTGTGTGTTTGGGTGGAATGTTCTGTATATATCTGTCTATAGCCCTTGGACAGGGTGGGATGGAGGATGACACAAGATGAGGCCAGGTAAAGCCTGGCAGTTTATGCAAGGGAGGCAAGATGCAGTTGAAAAAGATGGCTGACTACTGTGCAGACAGTATGGGACAGGCAAGAGCAACAAGGAGACGAGAGGAGGCTTATGGCTGGCCGTGTGGGTTAAATGTGATCATGTGAATAAGGGATCTGGTACTGCCCCTTAGATCCTGTGGTTCCTAGCCACAACATAGACTAACTGTTCTTCCAGATTGACAGCTTCACTTGCCTTCTTATGCAAGACTGCCAGCAAATGAGCAGGAGATGATGAAACTATGTACTATACAGTGATTCTTTCTGTCTCCTGTTCACTGCCGTCTGTCGCCACCGGCTGCTGCTGTACTGCATAGAGTTAATGGAGTATTTGGAAAGCCAAGTTGTGAGATCAACTGTGTTGGGTTAAGCAGGATTCTTTACAGCCCTTCTCAAGACCATGCATGTGTATTGTGTGTCCTCAGACAGAGGAGGTATTCCTGAACCTGATTTCAGGAGGCTAGTGCACCACCAGACACACTTTGGAAAACTGGAACTGTGATTAGGTAACTTATCATTCAGTGTTTTTTTGATTTAAGAAGACTGTCTATAGCTATATTAATAACAAATTCCTGGAAAAGACTTGTTTCGAGGCAGAGAAATAACTGTACAGCTGAGAGAAAGCTGCAGGTTTAGGAACTAATTACAGGGCAGTTCAGCAAGTCCCCACTTGGAAAGGTTGAAGCTCCATTCCTCAGCCTCTGTCTTGGCTAGAGGTTCAGATTCCAGGAAGGGATTGCCTGATAGCCCCCCTCCCCCACTCTCTCATGCCATCAAGTATTGAGAAGTTTAGGGTATCTATGATCAGATCATTTACCTTGCCGATGCCCTGCCAGCAACTTGGATTTCTGCTTCCCTCCCCCCAACAATGCTGTTATGGCTGTCATTATGTCTGATACTGTTGTTAGCATACACAGAAGTTTGAGGTTTTTTAAGATATAGAACTATTGGGTCAAAGAAAAGAATATAAACATTTTAAAGTTTAATGATGCATATTGTCAGTTTTCTTTTAAAAAGAACCATTGATTAGATTTGTAGTGTTGGGAAATGAGTATGTACCACACCTCTACCAGCCCTGGGAATTTGTGACACACTGATTCAAAAAGGAATTCAAATTGGATGAAATTACTTGTTGCCAGCTGAGGAGATTTCTGGACTCTATAAAGCAGGGGGAGATTTTGGCAGGCTATCTAGATGAGTGAAGTAACTAGTCATCTGGAGAATTCTGGGGCTCTAAAGCAATCCCACTTGCATAAACCATGCTGAGTGGCAGCCATGTCCCCAGATGATGCTCACTGATTTCCTCTGACAGCTAAGGCACAAAGCCAAAGACACCCAGTATGAGTCTTTTGTAACTCATTTTCCTCCCTTTAACCACTATACTATTTATAGGAGAGGGAAAATATCTAATAACTTCAATGCAAGTCTTTAAATGTTTTCGATTTTCATGTGTAATTTTGCAGGGTTAGTTTTGTGTATGAACCGATATATAACCCTATGTATGTGTGTGCTGCCAGGTAGGGATAAAGGAAGACATTTCTTAAGCTAAAAAAAAAAAAAAAAAAAAAAATCAAACTGAGCAATAGTATCTGGCCTCTTCCAAAGATAGAACTCTTGGGTGTGCTTTCAGCGCTCTCTTGTATACTGGCAGATGATTTGCTTGGGAATCTTCCAAATGAAGGCTGGGATGGGATGCACTGGGCCTTTCTTCCCTGAGAACTCATCAGAAACTACACTATAAATTCTTACCTCCAAATCTTATTTTGAGTTCATTATCTACGTAGTAGCAGGAATGAGCCATGTGGAAGAGGAAAGCATTTCCTGCCTTCGCTGTGAGTGAGGGCCCCAAGCCTATTGTCAGAGCCTTTGGTGTGGGTTGCGTCTTTCCAAGTAGTGGTCAGGTTAGCAGATTAATAGTGCCGCCCTCAGCACTGAGAGTCAAGAAGAGGCCCTCACATTAAGAAGTGGTCATGAAAAAAACCAGACACGTAAACCCTCCCTTTCCTGTTACAGTTTTTCACAACCCAGGTTTACCACTGTGTTTCCTATAATCTTTCTATTAGGTCTTGGATGTTGAAGCTGCCACTCATTAAGTCAAGCCACATCTCCTTGCAGCTGAGGGGCCCTTGCTGTGAAGGTTAGAGGACACAGATCTCAAGGGATGGGTTAGGTGAGCAAGCTCAGCCTTTCTCTTTATAAGATGAATGTATGGTCCTACCAACATTCAACTCCTTGCCGTATAGTCTATGATATTTTTAAATGACGAGACAGAAAACTTCCCATCATCTCCTGAAAATCTGTAAGAGTCAAAAAATCTTGATGGGAAATTTCCTCTGAAGAATCTCCCTGCCTGCCCCCATGCTGTACATGAAGGCTCTATCTTTTTTGCTTTCTCAAAATATTAACTATAATACGTCCTTTAAGGGCTGATCATAGTTGAGAGTCTTGCTTTTGTAATAAAGCTCAAGCTCATTGCTAAGATCAATTGGTCTCAACTTCCTTCTCTATGAACCAAGTAAACCTGTAGTTCTCTTTGTTATAACCCCACTGTGGTGGTCTGAATGAAAACGACCCCTTGGGCTTGTACATTTGAGTGCTTGGTGGAACTGTTTGGAAAGGATTAGGAGATGTGCCTCGTTGGAAAAGGTGTGTCCCTGGGGGTGGCTGTGAGGTTTCAAAAGCCCACAGCAGGCCTTGTCTTTCTCTGTTGCACAAATAAAGGAAACTCAAGGCCAGATCTCTGGGAAAGTCAGAGATATCAGAGAAGAAACCCCACAGTCAGATCTCACCCAGCTGTCTTCCAGCTTCCTCAGCCTTGCTCCTCCTGGCTTCTTCTGCCTCCTCTGTCTTTCTGTGTCTGCCTTAAATACTCTCTTCCCTCAGTTAAGGCGTGGCACCACTACTGTCTGCCTGGGAGTGTGGAACTCCTTCTGTAAACTAAGATGACCAGATTGAATTACGGGTGTAGGTCACCACTCCTGGGATATCCCCTGTGCTGGGATTAAAGGTGTGAGTGACCACTGTCTGATCCCCTAGACCAACTGGGGATAGATCCCTCTGATATCTCCGAATGTTTTTATTATATTACAAAATATCCCCACAACATTTGATTAAGATGTGAGCCCTCAGTGTCATGCTTGCCTGGCTACTGCTATTCTTCCAGCTGAAGGATCATGGAATAACTGAAACTGTAAACAACTAAATGCTTTCTTTTATATGAATTATTTTGGTCAAAAGTATCTCCTCATAACAGTAGAACAGTAACTAAGACAACCACTCAATTGTCTTTGCCTCAGGTTACAGGCTCCACAGATATTCTAATACCTCTGGGACTGGGGTCTCTCTATACTGTTCATAATTCAGAATCCAGCATTATTGGCAAACCCTTTGCATCCTTAATATCTTAACCAAAAGGGTTGCCATTTTATTTATCTGAGAAAAAAAAAAAGCCATAAAAGACAAGGATGCAGAGTTTTGCTAAAGTTGTGCCTGGGAAGGCCACGACCTCCCTGTATAGTCCCTTTTGGAACTAGAATCAACTGTCTGCAAATCGCCCTCCATATGCAGAAGACATGGAGGTCCTCACAGATTAAGCAGCCATATAAGAATCGTTTTAGGTCAGGGGTGATAAAAGATCCCAGACAGCTCCCAGGAGAGCTTCTGGATCTGTGCATTTAAACTGGGTCAAAGCATCCTGTTACTTAGGAATGGAAAGCACACAGGTGCCTGCAGGTATCTCACAAAGGACTGAGTCAGACTGAGGCAGTTTAGGTTTTTCCACTCATGTGGATAAGACATTCCTGTGTGCTCCAGTTCCTGACTCATCAATTTCCCAGGCAACAGCCCACAGACCAGCTCCAGAAGAATCATGAAACTCCCAGACAGTCAGGTTCCTGGTCCAGCAAATCTGGAGAGGGGCCTAGAACTCAGTGTCTGTTTACATTGAATTCTGGAAAAATTCAAACTGTTTGAAAGGAGACAGAATGGGATAGTGGATCCCAGTCACTATAATCTGTGCAATTCCCAGACATTACATATGCATATGTCGGTATGCTTGTTTCTTCATAAGATGCAAAATGAAAAGCCCATGATACCATGACATCCTAGAAAAGTTACAAGTGATTTCTTGGTATCATCACAAGTATTAGCAGTATTCACAAATTGATAATTGTCTTATAAAGTTTTTCTTTTTCATTTGAGGCCCAAATCAAGTTTATTCATATACATTAATATTGTGGTGATATGTTACATATTTAATAAAAAACCAGTCTGAAATATCAGAGAAGAGATCTACCCACAGTCAATCCAGGAAGATCAGAGAGTAGTAACTCACAGCTTTAATCCAAGCACAGGAAAAGACTGGAGTGGTGACCTACACCTTTAATCCCAGCAGATCTGAGTTTGAGGCCAGTTTGGTTAAAGAGGGAGTTCCAGGCTCCCAGGCAGGCAGTGGTGGGGCCAGGCCTTTAATCCCATAACTCCAGAGACAGAGACTTTCTGTGTTTCTGTGAGTCGAAAGCTAACTACCAAATAGTAGTAGCCCACGCCTTTAATCTTAACCTGAATGTGAAACAACTTGGTGAAGAGGGTATTTAAGGCAGGCAGAGGAAGACAGATGAAGCAGTAGAAGTGAGGGGGAGCAAGGCTGAGGAAGCTGGAAGATAGTGAAATTTGTGGTATTTCCTCTCTTTGGTATTTCAGCCTTGTTTTTATTAAATATTTGCCAGATCACCACATAATATAGCTCTCAAGTGTTTTTAGTCCATTGATGTGTCCCATTTTTTTTTTTAAGAAACTGGATAGTTTTCTTTTAAATTGACCCACAATCTGGAGTTTGTCAACTTTGTTTTACTTTTTGAAAATCAATACTTTGACCTTGAGTCTAGGTTGTACTTAAGTTTAAGCATTTTGACATGATTGCCTGACAGGAGATTCTGTGCAAGCCCTCAGAGTTGCCCGGTGCCTGTTTGTATCCCTGATTGTGGCATGAGCAAGGATCTCTGTTCTGGTTCTGGGTTAGAAGTGGGGTGGTTGTCCAGCCTAGCATAGGAGAGCATTTGTTAGTGAAGGGATGAATTAAACACTGGGGCTTGCTCTTTAGTGATTAGATATTGAACACATTCTCCAGGGTCTTGTTTCTTTATATTACCCTCCCAACATGTAGAACCCCTCCCCTCCATTTTCTCCAGCTAGACTGTAGCTGACACCAGAGGCAAAATTTAGTGGGTGGGCGGGGAGAGGAAAGGGAGACGCCCACATCCTACCACCGGGTTACCTGTCTGTTTGACTCAAGTTGGCCAGTAACTCTTTAAGGGCACAAACCTCTTCATGGCTTTCTCTCTTGGCAATAGAGTGTGAGGCGGTGAGGATGGGAAGGTCAACAGGAAGCGCATTGCAGAGGGTTGGGAGTGGCAGGCTGAGACTGTCTAGCTTCCTTTAGCAGGCACCACAGTGGGTTTAGAACAAGGTCATGTTTTAAACGGACCTGTAACTTAGAACCATGTGCAGGGTATTTTGAGTATTGACTGGATGTTTTGGTACAGACCCAAAGTCCAAACATGAAAAGAGTGAAAAAATTAAACAGTAGATATCAGACACCTTTCATAAGTGATTCTTCTCATATATTTTCATGAAGTTTCCATAGGAGCCCACTTCTCGGGAGACCTGGCATGTTAAGAGGTAGCCTAGAGGAAGCCTAGGGGGGCTTCGTGGTAATGGGGTGAGGGTTACAGACATGTCACAGTGTGAAAGGGGGGATGGGCCTGGCTGGTAGTCCAGGCCTCTTCTTGTTTAGTTTTCAAGTTTTTAATTTCCTTTTATTTTTCTTTTTTAAATAATTATTTTATGTGCCTTGATGTTTTGCCTGCATGTATGTCTGTGTGAAGGTGTTGGAACCCCTGGAATTGGAGTTCCAGGTAGTTGTGAGCTGCCAGGTGAGTGCTGGGAATTGAACCTGGGTCCTCTGGAAGAGCAGCCAGTGCTCTTAACCTTTGAGCCTTCTCTCCAGCTCCCAAGTTTAACTTCTTAAAATTTAACTAAAACATTTTGTGTGTGTGTGTGTGTGTGTGTGTGTGTGTGTGTGTGTGTGTGTGTGTGTGTGTGTGTTATGGCTATACCTGCTACTGTCAATGACCTCATGCCCAGCTTTTGTTAAAAAAAAAGATTTATTTTTACTTTATATGTATGAGCCTTTTATCTGAAGGAATGTTTTTGTATCCTGTGCATGCCTAATACCCTCAGAGGCCAGAAGATGGTTGGATCACTTGAAATTGGAGTTACAGATAGTTTTTAAATTGCCATGTGGGTGCTGGGAATTGAACCCATGTCTTCTAGAAGAGTAGCCAGAACTTTTAACTTCTGAGTGCTTCTCCAGCCCCCGTGCCCTGTTTGATGTGGGCTCTGGAGATGTGAACTCAGATCCCCATGCTTTCATAGTGAGTGCTTTATTCACTGGGCCATTCCTTCAGCTCCTCCCTCCACACACATTTAACTTGCTTTTTATCCTTACTATGCCTTGGATCTATGTTCCTGTCATTGCCTATAAATCCACCTTGTTGTTTGCTGACAGATACTTAAGTTGTTTCTGTTTTGTTTTATTACACATGTGGTACAATGAGCAGGCCTTGAGCATTGTAAGAACACTTCAAGGAAAGAAACATCCCACAGGGTGGAATTGCTGTATTCAAGAGGAGGGACATTCTATAGTTTGACAGACAGGCATTTAAATTTCCTTTCACAAAAATACCAGTACTCTTTTAGTGAGGATAAAGGCTATGGAGCCAAGAAGGTAGGGTAGGATAGAGAGGAAGTGAACTGATGTGTGAGGACAGGAGGCAGAAAGATGGCCCCCAGAAAGAACCATGCTCTGAGGGGAAGGACACATCTTTGATTGGTGTTCAACTGCTATTCTACTGAAATTATTAATTTGTGAATAATTGGCTCTGGGGTCTTTTTTTTTTCCCTACTGACACCCCCAAGCCTATTTGTGTCAGAGGCTAAAGTGACAGAAATAGGCTTGAGGGTAGAGGTGTGAGCATTGGTATACTTGATCTGGGCCACATTGAAAGGACCTGGGTCCCTCCTGGAGGAGCAGGCTTACTAAGGAAAGCGCTGTTCTCACAGTGCACTCATGGAAGCTGAGGATCAGGCACCGCTTGACTGGGTTGCTGGCAAGATCATTTATTGACTCCCCTCAAGTGGCCCATTTTGGAATGCCACTAGTTCTAGGGCATGGTCCCTGGACCAGGAGCAGCATCAGCCCTGGGAAAATGGTTATTCTTGACCTGATGCCAGGCCTGCGGGCAGGAACTCGAGTGCCCAGCAGTCAAGTCCTCTCAGCGACCTAAGAAATGCTCCAGTTTGAGGACTAACTAATTGCATGCACCAGAATGCCGGGTGGACACAGCAGAGCTCATTTCCAGGAAAACATTGGTATTCTACCCTTTCTGGGGCAGAAGTGACTTAGGAACAGCACTTACCCCTCCCCTGCCTGGATGTCTCCCTTCTGTTCCAGTGGGAAAGGGCATTGTGGTTGTGCCCAGATCTCTCAGGTGTGCCAAGGTCTCCCAGGAGGTCAGCTTGTTCTTTCTCTATTCCATCATGAATGTAATCTGTTGGGCTAATAAAATGCCACACAGGCCTCATTCTGTAGGTCCCCTGGTGGACCCAAGATAGAGTCTCTAATAAGCACTCCCCACTTATGGGGACAAAGGGGAGATATACGAAGAAGAATGGCTTAGGGGAGTTAATAATGGTGTGAGTCCTGCTTTGGAGGAGATTAAAGCCACTGTGTTCGCTAATAGCTTTACCATCGTATTTTAGAGTCCAGGAAGTTACACATATCAAAAGTAAATATCTTTGTCAGGAAAGGAGCCTCTTGGGATGCAGAGAATATGAGAATATTAGAACTGAAAAGGGCAGCTTGAGATGGTAATAAAGTCGTGTCTCATCTAGGAATAATATTGAAAAATGTTAACACAGATGATTGAAACTCTCCACAGACAGCCCGTTGTGATGTGGCCTGGTAGAATGGGCCTCGGAGACACTGTGCAGAATGGAATTCTAGAGGCAAGCCAGGCATGAATGAACCAGGGATGTATGTTTCCACCTACCAGAGAGAGCAGATGCCATTGGAACTGGCACCTGGAGTTCAGGGTCCACCTGTCCAGAGAAACTGACCATCTATTCTGAGTGGCGGAGACCTTTTTATTGCCCCCTGAGAAGGAGGAACAGGCTGAGGGTAAATGTGGGGTGGCAACCTCCCCTACCATGAGAGTGGGAGCAGCCCCAGACCCTTGCAGAGGCTGGAGGCTATATACCACTCTGCCTGTATATTTCCATGCTGTGTGGAGGGGCAGGGCAGGACTCCTCCGCCCACCTCTCTCTTAATTCTACTAGCGCACATGAGCGTCCCTGTGCTGGGCCTCCTCCTTGAGGTAGATGCTGTACAGACAGTGTGCAAAGCCAGAGAACGGACATTTTTTCCCTTCTCCAAGGTCCCCATAGAGGTGCCGGCAGGGATCATGAAGGTGGTACCTCTGCCATCCCATTTTAACATTGTCTTAGTAGTACCTTCCCATAAAAAGGAATCTTTGAGTAGTCCTGAGGCCTGCTGCCCACAGCCACATCTATGCCCACTGTTGAGGGGAAGGGTACATGGGTGACAGACTGATTCACAGAAATTTCTCTAAGCTGCAGGTGAATAAAACAAAAACAGATGGGTTCGAGGTGTAGCGGATGACAAAGGCTGGGCAGAGAAGAACTGTTTTCCAAGTATCTGACATCAGGCAGGTAGCAGAACAGATGTGTGAGCTGCTGGCACTCCCTGCCTTTGATGCCTGCCCAGGTCCCCTTCTCGTTCATCTTCAACGCATTTGCAATGAGAGGGAACATGATACTGTTGAAGGGTTGTGTGCAGATAGTCTGTGGGCTAATGTTTGTGGGCATCTTGACTTTGCAAGATGGAAAAGATAGCCTTAATAAAGGACTGTTCTTGAGATACACTGCCTCACACCCCGACCCTTGATCAAGTGACCTTTTCTTCCAAGAACAGGCTTCTGTTAGCAATGTTTCCTCCTCCTGGACTGACTCTTTTTTGACACGATGCTGCGACTGGAGCCTGTAGTTGATGAGTGAGATGAATTCCTAGCTGGAGTCCTGCCGTGATCTCAGCGGCACAGGAGAGGTACAAGGCAGGAAAACAGGAGGGAATGGTACAGGTAGAAGCCGCTGAAATAAGAATGCTTTGAAGAGCTGCAGCTCGCCTCACTGGATCTGGGCAGACTAGGTAGACTCCTAGCTAGTGCCTGTAAATCCTGAAGTCCAAGCAGGCTGCTGCACAGCTGTATTCCCACTTAACAGCAGAAGGAACTGCAGTGTGGGTCTGTAATAATAGAGGCTTTCTCCTCTGCCTCTGACATCTGTATTCTCTTCTGTGAAACAAGCTGAGTCAAAAACATATATGCACACCCTTGTTTCATCCACATCTCTTAACAATGCCACAGGCTCGTCTTCATTTTTAGAAATGGCATTTTTAAAAAAAGAAAGAGAAAATTCAGTAAATAAGTTAACGTTAGCAGGTGCACACAATGGGTGAAAAAACATGGCACAGTGACCCCCCCCATCGTGGGGGGATGGGCAAGACTTGGTACTGTACAAATTAGGGCTGTCTCCTGACTGTAACCATCTCTAGTGTATCCTAGAATCCTTAGGAAAGAGAATGACAGAGTCCCAGGCAGGAGCAGTAGACTCTCAAGGCCATTGTTTGTTTACTATTGTGCTATCCCTGTTTCTGCACTGGGGACCAGACAGGCTGAGGGCAAAGGCTGGGCTCTAGATGCAAATGAACCAGGGACTTTGCAGTCCCTGTAGGTCTTACTGAGTTGGGGAGAGAGTGAGAACGGTGGGGAGGGGTGGAGTCTGCTTTCACGTTGATGACTTTCCCCATGAGAAAGGCTTTGGTTTCTGATGAAGTGACTTTTCACATATTTCCCCCATTACTTTCTTGAGTTGATAACTCATTGCATTTCTTGTTCTTCTTTATGAAAAAAAATTTTTTTTTTCATCTGTATGGGGGATGTAGTGGTGGGGTTTCTTGGGCCCCGGGCGGCCAGAGGTCCAAGACCCACAGACCTGCCACCTGAGACCACTTAGCCGCCCGCTGCCCTCCGCTCAGGCCCCCAGAAATGATTCAGATGCTTATATTAAGTTCATGCTGTTTGGCCTATGGCTCAGGCACATTGCTAGCTAGCTCTTACATCTTAACTCAACCCATTTCTATTAATCTGTCTGCCACATGGCCCGTGGCTCACCTGTGCTCCTACATGTTGCTCCTTGGGCGGCTTCAGCTCGGTCTGCTCTGACTCTGCCCTTCCTTTCCTACCTATTCTGATTCCTCCTCCTACTTCTTCTATGGTGCCTGTCATGGCCCAAAACAGCTCCTTTACTTAAAGATTGAGATTCACAACATACAGAAAGGCATTCCCACATCACTTCCTCCTTTCTGTCTAATCAAAAAGGAAGGTTTCAATTTTAACATAGCAAAATTACATATAACAAAATAGCTATCAAGCAAGAATTACAGTTACAATATCTAGTCTATTTGTATTTAGCAAAATTAAAGAAAATATTCTATTATCTACCTTATCTTTATGAATCTAAAGTTTCATATCCAATATACCTTTCAAATGACTAAGAAAAACTGTACCTGTAACTACTAATCTTCAACTACATCAAAGACCACAGAAGGATAAATTTACCCAAGTAAGCCAGAAGTGCAAGCGACTTCTAAAATCTAGAAAGGACAGAGATGACACCTATCTGCCTGGACAGTCACCCAAAGTTCCTTTATAAAGTTGGGGCATCCACCTTCAGCCTACAGGCCCAGAGTCTCTTTTTATTTCAGTGAAGCAGGAAATCTGCTCTGCCCATTCTGGCACAGTTCATCAGTTGCTTCTCCTCGAGTCCTGAAGAATGTCTGAAAGTTTTCTCTGCAAAGCAGGAACCTGAAGGACCATCTTGGCTTGTTCTGCCAAAGTTCAGAGGTCACCTTCCTATGGAACCTGCATGTCCACTTCCAACAGCATACTGTCAAGCAGTTAATATAAGAACAGGTTTATGTCCGTTGGCTAACCAGTGCCATAAATAGACTCCATATGGAGTTTCTTCGATGTCCATTTTTCTCTTGAAGTAAATTGGTGCTGCCAGGAGCAGACATGTCTCACTGTCCAGAAAAGTCTAAGTTCTTAAAACATTTTAAATGCCATATTCTGTAGGTCTTAGAAGTGTTTGAAGATTACCTATCTAATTGAATTATATCTTTGTATACCTAAAATTCCTAACTAACCTAACTATAAGTTTTATTATCAAAGGTGACTATTAAGCTTCATTTCTTAATTATACATTACAATTTTAAATCAGTTACATGAACATCATACCTTAAACAAGAATAGAAAAACACATACAACATAACAAAATTGACCTTAAATTTGTATCAATAAACCAAAATCTATACCAATGTAAAGCAGTTTGAGATTAACAGCTGATTTCTTGATCTAAGTAAATTCAATAATCTAATCTTTTAAAAAATCATTTATATACCATATCCCCCTTTTCTTCTTAGAAAGAGATTAACTATGACCATTAACCATTGAAAACAAACATTTAGAAATAATATTTGGGAAATTTGGGCGTAGTTTTCTATTACTACTTCCTGCTGATTAAGGGGCGTTGAAAATCTCACAGATTGTTGAGACTGGATCATAATCTGCAGTCTTGAAGCTGATATGGCCATCTCTTCACATCAGAGATTTTTTTCAGGGGGTCTTGGTTGATGAAACTATATTTGCCTGGAAGTAATCCACAGGTTCTCATCTTCTGTGGAAACAAAAGTAGAACTCTTCCAAAGCAATAAATCCTTAGACACAAATTTCAAAATCAAAATACCTTTAAATATATATATTCTTGTTTAACTTAGTAGCCTTTGCATTTGCAATCCATTGTCTTTCTGCAGTTAGCTCATTAACAGTTAAAAAAATTAAAAGAAAACAATAACAACCAAAATCCAGATTTTGTGTCTATTTTCCATCTTTACGTGGCTTATTAATAATATTGTTATTACTCTATTTCTCTTTTTAAAGACTTTATCCCTTTCTATGAAGCCTATGTACCTTTTATACACATTGTAACCCGTTTACAGGTTTTTCTTTTCTTCTGAATCTGTTTTATTGTGAATCCTCAATCATCTTCTAGCCATAGAGCTTTTAAAATACACTCTCTAAAAGAGCAGCATAGTTTTTGCAGATTAGGCTGAATCACTAAGTTCTCTTAAAGGGACCGCGTCTCTATTCGTGGCCAGTGAACAGAGCAGGCTAAAGAAAATACTGCTACTAAGAAACTGTCTTTGTTTCCTTTTTGTTCAAAATAAACAGAAACTTTAAATCAATCACATGCTATTGAACCCGCCTGATTGCAGTACTGCCTGCAGCCAGTCCGCCAGTGCCATTTTGAAAGTGACCCGGACGCCACGCTTTCTTTGTACAATGGCCCGCTTTAGAAGCACAATTCGTAAGCCCCTTTGGCTCAGCTTCTGTGATCTATAACCCTTTCTAATCTTTCTCAGGCTTTAAGTGGATATTCGACCCACATTGGAGCACCATCTGTAGTGGTGGGGTTTCTTGGGCCCCGGGCGGCCAGAGGTCTGAGACCCACAGACCTGCCTCCCGAGACCCCTTAGCCACCCAGCCACCGGCCGCTCAGGCCCTCAGAAATGACTCAGACGCTTATATTAATTTCATGCTGTTTGGCCTATGGCTCAGGCACTTTGCTAGCTAGCTCTTACATCTTAAATCAACCCATTTCTATTAATCTGTCTGCCACGTGGCCCGTGGCTCACCTGTACTCCTACATGTTGCTCCTTGGGCGGCTTCAGCTCAATCTGCCTCTGACTCTGCCCTTCCTTTCCTACCTATTCTGATTCCTCCTCCTACTTCTTCTATGGTGCCTGTCATGGCCCAAAACAGCTCCTTTATTTAAAGATTGAGATTTACAGCATACAGAAAGGCATTCCCACATTGGGGATTTCTGGAAAATACAAAAAATAGCTTAAGATTCAATCCAGTTAATATTAAGCATATTTATTTCTCAGATTAAAATGTTAATTGTGAGCAGTGCATTGTATAGGGTTATATGAAAGTGTCTGATGTATACATACCTGGATGTCTTGATCTTTCTTTTTTTTTGAGTAATTGGAAATAAGAGAATCTTATTTAATGCGTTTTGATTTTTCAAAGAAAGATAATGTTCTAAAGGCGTAACCTCAAAGAACCAAGGCATAGTCTCTCAACTGGAGCCCATTATTTGAATTTGCACTTTTAATAGAAACATTTAACTCAGAACTTATTGATCTAGAATTTCGGCCCACTTGCTTTAAACTGCACAATTGGTTTTTCCTACCACATCTGTTGAAATGTATTGAACATTCACTACAACCTGTCATTGGGGAGACATAGAAAGGTCGAGCCTTGAAACACTTGCTGAGTTGGCCTGTGGAGGTTCTGTGCTTAGCTGCTGTACTTACTCCAGGGAGGGGGCCCACTTAACCTGAGCATGCAGAGAAATCAGTTGAGGAGCTTGCTGTTGGATTTCTGGCTTGCCACCCTGATCAAGCAAGGGCTTCCCTCATGCTTTTCATGCCAGCGTTTCCCAGTGCCTGCTCCCAGCACCTATGTTTCATTTTCTCCCATTCTGTGAGAGACTGAGTGAGAATCATTTTCATGACCGCTAACATCTTTGGCATCATTCACTCTTCACAACTTGCCATGTGTTGTGCTTAAAAGGTTTCCAAAGCAAATAATACTGCATAAAAGCAAGCCCGAGAGAAAAAGAAAGACGTAGGAATTTAGAAATGGAATGGTGTGAAAAAAACACAAGGTATACTGTCAGCAGAATGACTCGTGGCCCAGAGCATCCTATGTGAATCTAGCAGACTTGCCACTCTCCACTTGAGAATATGCCCGTTTTATGAATGCACCTGCACCGACAGCCAAGGGGTGGGCAGGGGATCTGAGTATGTTGATAGGAATTTCCTCCCTGGAATATGAATCAACAGTGACATATAGGCAGACAACACGTGACTGTCATTCACGCTAGTGGCTGCAACTGTAGAAGGCTGAAGCAGCCTCTTGGTCCCTCTACAGAGCAGATTTCATGACTGTCCTTCATGAGTTAACCCCTCTCTCTGTGTTCTCCTCTGCCCGGAGAAGTGACCTCTCTCTGTAGCACCTTAGTAGATTCTATTTCTAGATGCCAATCAAATTCACTTCCCATTCTGACTGATATACTCTTGACAGAATTTTGAGGGGATATAAGCCAATGGGGATGTCTCTCAACAGTAGACAATAAACACATCTTCAATTAATAACAAAGCGCACTGAGAAAAATTATAAACAATCCTGTAAAGCCCACAGTATCATAGGTGTTCTTGCTTAGAATGACTGAAAAACCCATGTTTTTAAGTTAAAAATGTTACTTTGAAGGAAATAATGAAGTGATAGTATAGGTATCTATGGCTGTGTGTGTGGGGAATGCAGATTTGATGGATGAAGGTCCTGGGGCACCGCAGCGATTACATTAAAAAGAAGACTCTAGATTTGGGCTTAGGGAAGTTCTCTGTACCACTGTCAGGGTCAGGAATGCCAGAATACAGAAAGTCTGAGGCAGTGAAAACTGGGGTGACCTTCTGCCATGCCTTAGGGAAAGTCTGAGGCAGTGAAAACTGGGGGGACCTTGAGCTGGATTGAGCTTCTTTGGGACCCCCCAGATGGCCCTTCACACATCCCTTTGGTGCTGAGAATTCAGTCCAGGACCTCATGTATGGTGAATTTCAGTTGTCAATTTCACTGTATCTGGAATCTGCTAAGAGGCATGCTTATGGACACACCCCTGGGGGATTTTTCTTTCTCAGGCTAATTGAAGTGAGAAGATGCATCCTAGCTGTGCACTGTACCTCCTGTGGCAGCAAAAGGTGGTCTAAGGGAAAACCTTTTGGTTTGGGCAGTTCTGATTGTGATGTCATCAACTCTGTTGTCACCACCATCACTGAATTCCTTCCGTGGCTTAAAAAAAAAAAAAAAAGCCCTCAGCATTTAGGCTTCCCGCTTGGGCTGAGGCCCAGTGACCTCCAGCACCAGGTTGGAACTACTGAGGTACCCAGCAGTGTGGATTCAGAGGATACCAGGTTCTCAGCCTCTTCCGTATAAGGTAGCCATTCTGACAACCTAGAATGTATCAGGCAAGCCAGTCTAACAGGATCCATTTTAACATACACTCATTCTCATGGTTCTTTTCTTCTAGAGAACTCTGATCAATAATGGTGACTGAATGCTCAGCTCTCTCCCTTCTTGACCTGAAGATGTACTACAACCAACCGAGGCAGGGCACTCCGGGAGCCTTCTCTCTTCTCTCTCTTCCTTACCCCCTTCTCTTCCCTTGCCATTATATGTTCCCAAATTACTCCCGTGCCCAGCTCAAGTCTTTGTGCCTTTGCTGGCTGAACAGTCAAAAAGCGGTGATTATGACAAGTGTGGGGCTTCGAGGTCACCTTGCTCCCAGTGAAGGGATGGATGTGAAATGAACACCTGTGGTTGTTTGAATGAGAGATGTCCCCATAAGCTCAGATACTTGAACACTTAGTCTCCACTTGGTGGTGCTGCTTTTGCTGGAAGTGGTGGGTGGGGGTGGGGGTGTTGTGGGACCTTTAGGAAATGGAGCCTTGGCACATGGAGTAGTCACTGGGGATGGGCTTTTAGAATTCATAGCCTGGCCCAGCTTCTAGTTCATTCTCTCTACTTCGTGTTTGGGGTTGAGGATGTGATCGCTCAGCTTCCTGAGATGAGCTGGCTGCAATTCCCGCCTGCCATGTTGGCTTCTCCTTCTGGAACTCTAAGACCAAATAAACTCTTTCTTCTATGAATCTTAGTCATGATGTGATATTTGGGACAGAAGTCACAGTTTGGGGGTGAGATTCTTATACTATATACTAAAAGTATATAGTTGAGTATATTTTTTAGAGTTCACAAACAATTAGTTACTTTTTTTTCCCCCTGAGACAAGGTTTCTCTGTGTAATAGCTCTGACTGAACTGAAATTTGCCCTATAGACCAGGCTGACTTTGAACTCAGAGATTTGCCTGCTTAATCCCAAGTGCGGGGATTAAGGGCATGCACCATCACTAATTCAATGTTTTTAAAGATGAGTGAGTTTACAATCCTGTAAAGTCCAGGCAGCTTTCTGTTCACTATGCTTCTTCTATCCACTGCCTTGAAAATGTAGCCCCAAAGACCACCATGCCAGGAAGGTGAGCGTGCCCCTTTGAAGTAAAAGATTCTGAAAGATACATTTTAAACATACAGAGGGAAGAATGAAAACAGAAAGCTTCCTTCAGCTACTGAAGTCTGTCCCCAGAGCAAACACTGTAAGTAGTTTCTGTCCTAAATTCTTTTCAGCATTTGCCATCATAAATTGATGCAATATGTTTGTGCCTCTATTTCTTGATTTATGAGCCTTAAATGGAAACTTTTAATTTCCCTTTACCAAGAAGGAAGCCTCAGAGGACAATGGGAGTGACCAGGAAGAAAGTACAGGTTTATATGTGTGTATGAGAAGGTCAAGGCTAAGCCTATTACATTTGTTCTTTAGCTTAAATGAAAAATAAGAAGTTCATGGGTACCACTGCTGAGACTGACTTTGTCATCTGAGATGGTCATTACAGGGTTCTGTCCCCTTCCCACTCTCCCTCTATCACGCCTGTCATCATCACAGAATTGTTTTTACTAAAGACTGGTCTGCATGCAGCTCCAGCACAGACCATTCTGCCTCCACTTCGAATGTGAAAATTATCGATGGCCACTGTAAAAATGCTGTTATGTAAGCATCAGCCTCAGAGCCAGTGGTGACTTGAAGCATGTGGTTACTTAAAAATAATCCAGTTTTCAGGGCAGGGTATGGCTCGGGCTGGAACACTTGCTTATATGTGTGAGTTAAATGTCCTATTGCTGCAAAATGTGCAAGAAAAGAAACAAGAAAATCTCCATCAAAAGTGAGCAACCTTTGCTACTGGAGGAGACTTTTCCCGAATTCTCAGCCCAGTGAATTTCCCTTAAACTTTCCTTCACTTGCAATGTTTAGTTGCATCATACCTGTGTTGTTTTAGCTCGTTGGGTTTTGCTTACTTAGTTGTTTCAGCTGAGATATATAAGAAATCTTTTGGTTTTTAACTGGAAATATATTTTACTCTCATACTTGACACAATATTTAGCAAGGCATAACATTCTTGGTAGGAAATAAATGTCCATTAGATTATCGAGGTGGCCCCTCTTCCTGACTGATGGTTTCTTCTCTTCAGGTATGATTGCATAGTTTTACTGGAATTTGACAGGTGTCAAATTTCCTGGATGTATTTTTTATGTTTCTTGTTATATTTGAATTCTCCTTTCCTTTTTCTTTCTCTCCTCTCTCCCTCCTTCCTTCTCTCTTTCTCTCTTTCAATTTTCTTTCCTCCCTTCCCAATCTCTCTCTCTTCTTCTTTCTCTTCCTCCTCCTCCTTTTGATAAGGTCTCACTATGTATCCTGAGATGTCCTGGAGCTAGCAAAGATCTGCTTGCCTTTGCATCCTGAGTGCTGGGATTAAAGGCATGTGCCACCGCGGCAGCCTTGGCCATACATTTTTTTACTGCTAATCTCTCTCACTTTTTCAGACTGACCATTTCTCATAGTACCCAGTAGCTGGCGTCAGTTTCCTCTTTAGATATCTGAGTTTTCCGAAATGGGAGCCTGTGCTTTCAAGTAAATGTAGTTAGAAATTTTCTGACCCATCTTAGCCCTGAGGTCTGGACATGCAGTCCCACAGTCGCTTAGTCCCAAATAATCACATAAAGGCTTATATTAATTACAAGCTGCTTGACTTATGGCTCAGGCTTATTACTATCTAACTCTTACACTTTAAGTTAACCTATATTTTTTGTTGTGTTTAGCCCCATGGCTTGGAACCTTTTCTCTGAGCAGTATTTTCATTCTTTCTTCATTTGCGTCTTCTGGCATCTCTCTCTGACCCTGCCCCCCTTTGTCTTTATTTATCTCTCCTTGGATTTCCCTTCTACCTCTAAGCTTCCTTGCCATAGGCCGAAACAGCTTATTCACCAATGGTAATAAAGTGTATTCACAGCATACAGAAGGACACCCCACATCAAGTAAATGGAAAGGTATCAAAGAAAGGCTGATATAATAGGGACATTGACAAGAGAAGTCTAGAAGATGTCCTGGGAGGTCCCATTTACCAGTATCATGAGGGTTCAGTGTCACCTGTGTGCCTCTGCCTCAATCAAGGCAGCACTGCTGAATTCCTGACTGTCCCCTGTCACAAGCTTCAGAACAGCTCTTTGTGGAAGAACTTACACACATATACCTTGCTTTTATCGTCTGGTCCTGCCATTTCTTCCCTCTTTCCTCCTTAGCCAAGTTCTTTCACAGGAATTTCCTCCAGTTTCTGGTTGGCTATTGAAGGCTGCACCTTTCGTGGTAGCCAGTGAAGGGCATGCATGATACAATGTGGATGTACCTGTATGGAGACCCTTCTTCAGGACCCAGGGACTGGGAGTTCCTCTGTAGTGTTAGTTGTACCATCAAATGCCCCATGAAACCCCTCTCCAAAAAGTACATCAAGTGCACCTATACACTTATTTTTAAGGTAGCTAATATGTGTTGGTGTCTAGATGCCTAATTAGCAGGAGGAAGATGCTGCTTTTGCACATTCTTTGGCTAATTAGATCTGCTATGAAATCATTCACTTGATGACCATCCTAATGAAGCCAATAAAGACTTCTGAAGCAGTCTATTCTTCCTACCTTTAGCACTAAGCTTCGCTCAGCTACTCGGGTGCCAGCTCTAACAGACTCATTATCTTCCAAATTCTGATGTCTGTGTTCATGCTCTGTTGGTTTCATTAGATACAAAATAAAATCACTACCTATTAAAATTGCATTAAAGCACTAACTTAAACTGACAAAAGCCGAGGAACTTAGAGCATGTGCTGCTATTGGGCCTCGGCTATGTGGGAAATGCCTGCAATTTGCAGACTCTGTGTATTGGGCCCTACCTGGACCTTACAACCCAATTTGGATTGCTTTCCCTCTGCTGAGCCGAGTTTCTCTTGAGAAGACAGGGTTTTAGCTATCTTCAGCCCAATGACTTTAATGTTTTGGTGGTTATTTTCTGATTTTCAGAATGCAAGGATGGGAAGGGAGATACTTTTTACAATTTTAATGTTTTCCAAAAAGACCACAGACTGACAGGTTTCCTCTATTGACAGCTTAAAGGCTGCTCATAAAAGGGCAATTGAGAGGCTGTGCACTTAGTATCCTGTCAAATCAGTGTTATCAAGATTTAAACACACACACACACACACACACACACACACACACACACACACACACACACACACAAGTATGCCAAAGTGCTGTGGGATGATGCTCTTGTAACTGTAAAGATGTTACAATATGATTTCTGTCCCCGGGCGGCCAAAGGTCCAGACCCACAGACCTGTATCCTTCTACTTATATTCTTTCTCCCCTCCTTCCCTCTCTCCCTTTTTCCTTCTTTTATTTTTTGTCTTGTAAAATACGCTACATGTAACAGAACTATACAGAAAACATACCCAGTAGTTTATACTGATGAATAATTACATAGAGCCAACTAATTCTGCAGAGGAAACCTCTCTCTGTATTTTAGAAGTTGCTTGTTTTGTTTTTGAGATTATAATTATATGACTCCCCCTGCCCCTTTCTTCCTACAGACTCTTCTGTAGACCCCCCTCACTATCTGGTTTTTGTGGAAAGCAGACTCTGCCTTAAGAAGAAAGAATTTATGTATGTGTATAAGTGTTTGGCCTTCGTGTATGTTATGTGTAACACACGCATGCCTGGTTGCCCACAGAGGTCAGAAGAGGGTGTTAGATGCCCTGGACCTGGAGTTACAGATGGTTGGGAACCATCACATGGGTTCTAGAACCTCAAGCCAGGTCCTCTGCAAGAGCAGCAAGTCCTTTTAACTGCTCAGCTACTTCTCTGGACACTACACATCCTGCTTTTTAAAATACAATTTTCTACTTATGTGTACGTATCAAGCAACACAACTCGTTTCAGCTATTTGTGAAGCTAACATAAATGAGCAGGTCCTCTTACCTCGTCTCCCTGTTTGATGTTTTCTCAGCTCTTCCTGGCCTTTATATAATACGCCAAGTGGTGTGTTCATCTGAACAAGTACTTTTGATGTTAGCAAACGTGAAAACATCTGTTGAAGGATATAAAAAGTCTTAAAAATGAGCCAAGCACTTTAAAGAATTTTGTCATGCCGCAAAAAATGAGCTTCCAGGAAGGTGACCATCGTTCACACCACGAGCTGATTATAACAAGATGAAGGGAAGGAAAGAACTATGTATGTACTGAATGTAGTTTATTGTGAAATTAGTGACTTTATTTGAAGAGGAGAGAAATACCCTTTTTTTTTTTTTTTTTAAATCACCTGAGGACATAGTAAGAAGGCAGCCACCTTCAAGCCAGTGATATGGGATATTTGTGCACTGTGTGAAGGTATATTGCTGTGATTGGTGTAATAAAAAGTTTAATATCCGGTAGTTAGGTAGGAGGTATAGGTGAGGTTTCCAGGGAAAAAAAGGAAAAGGATAGATATGTGGGAGATGCCAGGAGACACAGAGAGGAAACAGGAGGTACAAGATGGAAGAGAGGTAAAGACACATGATAGAATGTAGATTAATATAAATGAGTTAATTTAAGTTATAAGAACTAGTTAGGAACAAGTCCAAGCTATAGGCCAAGTTTCATAATTAATAAAAAGTCTCTGTGTCATTATTTGGGAGCTGGCTGAGGAGACAGAAAAAGATTAGTTACTAATGGCTCCCAACTTGGGACTCAAATATTCACATAGGGCCTGATAAAGCATTCTCTTAGGTAGGGTCCTTTAAGACACCATGCAAGCACTTGAGTAGCCAGCATTGGGTACAAACTTGCTTCAGGAAGACATACCAACTTACCATAAGCTAGAATGAGTAAATGTGGTTCCAGGGCTGGTACCTGCCAACATGAGACTAGGCTCTCATGGAACCAAGGGGTGCTGAGCCAGCTGCCAACACATCACCAGTAGAGCCATACAGTGGTAGCCTAGCAGTTTAAGATTTGGCTCATGTGGTCAGAGGAGGCTATAGATGTGGTGGTGGGGCTAGGGTGGGGGGAAGCCAGGTCCTGTCTGACAAAACCTCTGAACAGGTTATATACAGTGTCTTTAAAAATGTACTTAGATTCTAAATAAAGAAAAAATGGATATAGACAGTCATAGAAAAATAGTTTAAAAGTAATAGTATAGTCATTAAAGAAAGGGTAAAGTAATATTTTAAAAAGCCATATAACATGTAATGATGGAAAACACACAGGATGTCTGGATCTTGTATGGTGCTTTGTTGACTGTTTTTAAATGCTAACATATAAAAAAATAGCCGTTGAGAAACATTGATTATGGAAACTGCTAAATTAAACCAATCTATATGTTTTAAGAATATCTTCTCTTCAGATGTAAGTCAAAAAATAGTTTCACTGGGGGAGAAGTTATGCCTTTGTTTCCACAGGAGACAAAAAGTTATGGTTCTCTTCGAAATTAATGATTTGATTGAGGAAGTCCTCCTGAAAATCTTGACTACAGACATGAAAAAAAAAGAAACCAAGAAAGACTACAGGACAGGTGACATATATACTGATCCCTCTACTATGCAAACATCTCTGAGACTGGATGAAACATGATAAATCTTGATGGCTACAGAATCCTCATTACTAATTATTACATGTCATCCTTTTATGTGGCATGGATAAAAGTTTGGCTATATAGTTCAAACAGACTTATAAAGTTGACAGATGCCTTTCACATGCTCAAATATAAAAATGTCATTTTTAGCTGACTTGTACACACTGCAATTCCATACTTCTGTTAATACAGATATATGTTGCTTTTGAAAGTTTATGTGCTTTCAGAAAGAAAAATGACTAGACACCAATAAAGACAAGTAACCTTGGTGATCCAGCCTCTCAGAATATCTCTGATACACAGTTTCCTCAAAATTCTGCATCTAGAACAACTTCAAATCTGCTAGCTGAGATGGTTCAGCCTCACAGAGTATCCAGCCAAGACTTCAGATAAGCTCTATACTTGCCCATCACACAGAGACTAAACAAAAAATAATACAGGTAGCTCCCCCAGGTCTTGACCATTATCCCAATTTTCTCAGGATCTCCCAAAGATGCCATTAGCCCCAGACACTAGTAAGCAGTTTAGAGAACACAACGCCCACATTCCCAAGAGGTGAGGTGGATGGTTTTGGTCATTCAATGAATTATGGATTTTTGTCATCATTTAGGGAGGTTGATTACAAGTTGTTGTTGGTTATGGTTAGAAAAAAGCTGGACAAAGGAGATTTGATTCAGAGATCTCCTTCAAAGGGAAAAAGGGGAGATATAGAACTATGGGATAAAATAGTGGATTGTCGAGTCTGCTTTTGAACAACCAATAGTTTCAAATATTTACATTGGTATGAATTTTTATATATTGGTAGAAACTTAAGGTTATTTTTCTTATGATATATATATATATATATTTCTACTTTTGTTTAAGGTATTGTATCTATGCTGCTTGTTGAAAAATGTAAAACTCTAGTCCTTAAAAGCTGTTACTATACACTATTTAGGATAATTAGGAAATGCAGGTTAGTAGTTAGTCATCTATAACAATAAAACTTGTAGTTCTATTAGTATGTTTCCAAAGTCATATAGAAATATATTTTATATAGATAGATGGTCTTCAAACATTTCAAAGACCTATAGAATATGGCCTTTAAAATGTTTTAATAACATAAGGCTTTTCATGACAGTGAGACATGCCTGTTCCTGGCAGCACCAATTTACATCAAAAGGGGATGATGGGTATCAATAAACCTCCATATAGTGTTTGCTTTCAATGTGGCAAAGCTAGCCATTTAGACAAGAAATTTCCTTTGCCTCCATTGCTGACAGTTGCTATCCAAACTGGATGAGCAGGATACAAAAGAAAGTGACTGCTGAACTTTTCCAAAAAAAGATAAGGCATTTCTTCAAAATTCCTGTCTCACAGAAAAGTCTGTCAGATATTCTAGGCCTGATAACCAAAGGTTGATGCCCCAATGTTACAGAGGAACCTTGTGTGACTATTCAGGCAGCCAGATGTCTCTGTCATTTCTATTGTTTTTGAAGTTGCTTGCTCTGTACTTCCTGTTTACTCATATAATATTAGATTCTTATTGGATCTCTGATGGGGATTGAAGTCTAGATAGTATACAGTTTTCAGTGTTACCAAATTTATAAAGTTGAAAAACATGAAAGCTTAAGTTGTTTATCTAATAAGATGCTTTTAGATCTAAAACGATTTTTTAGAATGATAAAAGCTGTGATAGAAAATAATTTAGGTGCAAAACTTTGGACCTACTAAGATAGGATAGATAATACAGTACTGTCACTGAATTTGCTAGATACAAATGGTCTAAACATTCTGAATGTAATTTTTACTTGATAATTATTCTTGTTTATATAGTTTTACTATATCAGAGTTAAAACTTTTCTGTTTTATCTAGGCAAAAAGGGGAAATTTTGTGGGATATTTGTACACGATGTGAAGGCATATTGCTGTGATTGGTGTAATAAAAAGCTAAATGGTCAATAGCCAGGCAAGAGGTATAGGCAGGATTTCCAGGGAGAGAAAGGAAGAGGGCGTGGATCTAGGTGTCCAGAGGAAGCCAGGAGATATGAAGAGGAAACAGGAGGTGCAAGATGGAAGAGAGGTAACCCCATATGATAGAGCGTAAGATTAATATAAATGAGTCAATTTAAGTTATAAGAACTAGTTGGAAACAAGCCTAAGCTATAGGCCTATCTTTCATAATTAATAAGAAGTTTCAGTGCCATTATTTGAGAGCTGGCTGGCAGGACAGAATAAGATTCATTGTAAGCTGGGAAGAAGATGTACCCTGAGAGCTTCATCAACCAGCTTACTGTTGGCTGCCAGCCTTCAGGAGCATGGAAAGCAGTGAGTGGCCCATCCTTTAAGTCACCAGGTCTCTGGATTTTTGTGTAGCACTCCAAAAAGACTAAATTCATGTGACTCCAATGTAGAAAACAGTTGACTATAAAGTATCCTGCAAAGATGATCTAGCTACACTGAAAAGCAAAGCAAAGCAAAGCAAAGCATGTGTTAAAAATTGTTTTATTAGCTATAAACTTTCACGATCAAAGTAAGTTGTGTGTATAAGTGGTTTCCAGAAACATTTTAAAATAACAGCTGTGTTTTGTGTTTATTACACAAGTATCTCAATGTTCTTGAATCTTGCTAAAGTCATATGCAGTGTTTGTAGGGAAAAGGGACTATCCAAAGAAATCCACCCTGGCCCTGAAACCAGAGCCAGTGAAAGAAACAGCCTGGATCCAAGTGAGTGCAAGAAACACTTTATCCCTTAACCCAGAACAAAAGAAACATGCTCCAGCCCTGAAACCAGTACCAAAGGAACACACTTAGTTCTTAGAATCAGAGCCAGTGGAAAAAAAAGTCCTGATCTTAGAATTAGAGTCCAAAAGCTAAAAAGGCCAGTGAACGAAACACAGTCTGGCTCTGAACTCAGCTATCCCTTCCCCTGACCAACAAAACTAACCAATCACTGAGCAGAAATAGCTAACCAGTCCTTGGGTATCCCTGGAGAAACTCTGCCCCTAAGATCCCCTATCTAAACCCCTCTACCTTTTCAGTTGTGAGCTGTTCTTTGCTACCCTGGTAGAGGCAGCCACTCTCCTGGACTCCTCCTTCCCAAAGGAAGACTCTCAAAAGAGTCTTGAGTGAAGATCTTCAGAGAAGAACTAGCTCAGACATCCCTTAGGGAACTGAGCAGAAAAACCTTGCAGAGACATCCCCTTAGAGGGACTAAGCAAGGCATAGCAGAGCAGAAGAACTTCGCTGAGACATCTCTTAGGGAGAACTAAGCAAGGCAGGACAGAAAACTTAACAACTTTTCCTAGAGGAGATTGCTCCATTTCTTATGGGTTTCCCCTTTAGCAGATTTGGCCAGAGAGAAGCAGCAGAGCTCTCTCTGCTTGGAAGCCTTTTAAAAGGGTTGAGGGAGCAGAGCAAGGCTCAGCAAGGAGCAGGATTGCTATATCCTGTGGGGAGACCATCCCCCACCACACTCCAGCTTCAGGTATAGCTTGACTTTCTGAACAGTCAGTGTGCCTTTTCCTTTGAAACTGAGCTGTCCCGTTGCAGCTCCAGCTGTCAAAGCTGTCTTAGCAACTCTCCGGGTGTAGCCTGACTTCCCAAACAGTCAGGGTACCTCTCACCCCCTCCCCAGAGTTGTTAACACTCACTCACAATATTCATGAACCAATAATGAAGCTACTTATCTACTATGATAAGGAAAATAGCATTGGATGCCATGGCTTATGCCTATACTTCTAGCACTAGAGAGCTGAGGTAGATGGATTGCTATGAGTTCAGACTAGGCTGGTCTACATAGCATGTAACAGGCCAACTTGTAACTACAAAGGCAAGACCCTGCTTCCAAAACAAATAAGCAAGCAAACAAAAGAGCAAAACAGTGGGAAGAGGTGTTGAATAGGTTGGAGTTTAGGTTTCCGATGGAGTGAGATCATGATGGGTTTCTTCCCTGTAAACATTGGCCCTCAGGTAGAGAGAAGTTAGGAATGGGGGACCATCAGCAGACATAAACTAACATCAGAGCTTAAACTGGAGCCTGTGACCTAAGTGGTGGATTCAGGCCATGTGGATTATGACTGAGTATTAAGCAGAAGGAATAACAGCATTCAAAATGGAAAGTGTGCTCTGCAAACAAACCATTTGGGCCTTTATGAATGACCAAGCTGACTGCAACGAGCCACCTTTGGCTCAGCTTGTGTAATCAGAACATGCCACAAAGGAAAAGGAACTCCCTAGATTTCGTATTGTGTTAAGGAGGTCCCTGTTAAAGTAAGAAATGGCACAAAGTCAGTTTTACAGCCAGGATGTTTGTGCATTCTGTCCTTCCTTCCCTCAGCAAATATTTGCCCATCACACTCTGTCTGCAAAGCATTCATGCTAATCCCTGAAGCGGTTTTACGAACATGCACATCGCGATCAAATGTTTGACTGATTTCTTCCATGGGAGTGTAGTCTACACTTCACTCCTCCCTAACATTTAACCCTTATCTTTGAGAAACTTGAAACTTGGGGGGCATTGATTCTCAAAGAAAGAGACCCTAGTATTTACTTAAAGCCTATGAGACAGTTTTCAGAAGAGTGAGATGCGATTCTCAGTTCAGTCCGGGACCATGTGTGTCTGTGTCACTGACTAATCGTTAATATTCACTGCCTTTAAATGTAAAAACAGAGCAGGGAACAAGTGTAAGGCAAACAGAATTTAATGACTTCTTTTTGATTTTGCTGCATCTGTGTTTCAGTTACTTTTATTTCTATAACGTAATAATGGTTTCCCATTTATAGTGGTGATATATATAACTTCTATTAAAAACAACTTCAGTTAAGTCTCAGCCAATGAGTCAGGTGAAAGCAATACCAAACACAGTAAGGTCAGTAGTGGCTGTACCTGGGATCAAAGATGAGGAACAGAAGATCTGGGAGGCTCACAGGAGAGTAAGACAAGGCCTATAGCCAGGATCTGGCCCCTTCTCTTTCTGTAGGAATTCTGTAGGGCTCTCCAGGGGAGGCTTTCTATGGGCAGAGACTGGCATTGGAGCATAAAGCCTTCCACTGTGGAAGCTGACCATGAACCTCCAAGGTGAGGAGGTTTTTCTACCATGCTTCTTCTCAAGATCTACACCTTTGAAGTTAAGAAGTGAGTGGGGTCGGAGAGCATTCCAACCTCACTCTGAGCAGGTCCTGGAACCACTTGAGAAAACCTGAAAGTCTAAAAAGATTAGTTTAGAGCCATGAAGACACTGAGTACAGACCCTCTGTAAGTGGCCTCCTCCTTGTGGGACAGCTGGGCCGCTTCCTGTTTGTTTTGCCTGTGGCTGCAAGCACTGGTGGGCTGTTTCAGCAGGGTTTCTGTATCCTTATGCTGCTCAGGAGACTCACCTGCATATTTGCTACTATTAGGCAGCATTTCTATAGGAGCCATTGGGAGAAGAATGTGTGGATGTAGGAGGCTCACATTTCCCTGTTCTCGACATAAGCCTAGCACATGGCTAGACATTCACTGTTCCTTGGAGGACACTGTGAAATGAGGAAAGCTAAAATTCTGCTGGACCTGGCTATTTATGGGCAGCATTAGTACACATTTCTGAGCTTCTTGAAATTTCCGTCTTTCTCTAGTGGGAACTTATAAGGCCTAACATCTTTAAATTGCTGTGAGAATAAACCGTGGCTGTGTGAGTACGTGGCATTGTCTGCCTGGCAATGACAGACCCAGTGCTGGGGTGGGGCAGGGCTTCCGGGTAAATAAAGGCTTTTTAAATTAGGAGGAACCATGAGATTAAAGTGAATGTGAGCCTCAAATACAGAGTGCATAATCAGCACTTTGCCTCAAACTACCAGATGGATAATGCTGTTTGGGGATTACAGAGTGGGTTGTTTCTGAGGATATAGGATTGCTGACCCAGGCTGGGACAGTGGACAGGCAGTGGGCACATTTGCAACTATTGGGCACACATTTCTAAAGGAACATAAGTAAGCAATTGACTGCCCGAGTGATGTGGGATCCTCACAAGTACCATAAACGCCCAAACTCTTGGCTAACATGGCTGGCAAACCCAGCTGTTTGCAGAAACAGTCATTTAACCATGGCCTCCCAAACGGCATGGTATCTTTCAGCTTTCTCTATAACATGGCATTCCAAGCAGACAGGCCACATTTGAGAGATGGGTTTTTGGGATCCCTGACCTGGTGACACCAGCAAAGATTTGGCATATATACACATGATGTCAGCACCATTGTGGACAGAGCCAAATAGTCTAGGGAACCAGAGCTTCCAGAACTGTCTTGGTAATGTGAACCAGGAAAATTCATTCCCATCAGCAGGAGAGGGCTCCTGTCTTTGTCAATGACAGGTCTTTCCTTTGTTGTGACTGCCAGGTGTTGGGCACAATCCTAAATGTTATACATTAAGTCTGTATTCTCCAGATATAGTCCAGGTGTTGGCACTGAATGAACACTGTGTTGTTCTCCATAATGAGTATGAAGCAATGAACCAAAATAACTCTAAGGCCCACTGGTCAGAGAAGATGGAATTGGGCTGGGAGTAAAATAACCATCATTAAAATAATGATAGGAAAGTGAATCCAGATGAGGCCAGATGCTTGTCACACAAATTGGAGCATAGTGGTGTCATGAATTCCCGGTTTCTTATGTTGCACAGATATTTTATTGCATCAGCATGATCCTGAAGTAAGTGACATACTGGGCACTGGCTGGAGATGAAGAAAAACAAAATATTTTCCCAGGAAGGCTGAGGGCTTAGGTGTTTGTTGACCTGGAATTTGACCCATGGTGTTAGAAAGCAGATTGTTTCCAAAACTCTAAGTGGGGCACGGATTGGCAGTAGAGGATTTCCAGCAGAAGAAGTTGAGTCCTAACAATGAAATGCGGTACAAAAATAGATGGTAACAAGGCAGAGAGAAAGAGACAGCTCCCCACATCAACACAGCATTCTGTGCTCTAGAAATGGAAGTGGCAGGAACCGTACATGGCCTGAAAGGTAGCTCTCTGGAGGTAAATGGGACCACATGTAATGTCGTGACTGAGAAGAAAGATGTGTGGGGAGAGGGTACATCAGCCAAAAATGGATACTATATTCTGAGCTAAAAATGCATCCAGCTGTTTTGTTATGTAACGAAGGTAAGACCTGAGCAAAAGAGTTGACACAGAATGCTGGAAACTCAGGACTCAGACACTGACGTAGAAGACAGAGAGGGGAAGATGAACCAGAGAGCCTTGGAGACAGAATGAAACCCGGAGAGCTGAGCACTTGCTTTATTTTGTTTTTAATTATGCCTCTGTGTGTGGTGGTTTGAATGCAGATGGCCCTCATAGGCTCATATATTTGAATGTTTGACCCTCTCTTGGTGGAACTGTTTGGGAAGGATTAGGAGACATAGTCTTGTTGGAGGAGTGTGTCACTGGAGGCAGGCTTTCAGGTTTCAAAAGCCCAGCCCTTGTCCAGTGTGCCCTTTCTCTTTGTGTCTATGCCTCGTGTGCTTGTGAATCAGTGTGTGCTCTCAGCTACTGTTCCAGTACTATTTCTACCTACCTGATGCCATGTTTCCACCATGATGATCATGGACTCTAGCCTTCTGGAAATGTAAGCCCCAAATTAAATGCTTTCTTTTATAAACTGAGTTGGTCATGGTGTTTTGTTATGGTAATAGAAAAGTCACAAAGACACACACATTCTCTCTCTCTCTCTCTCTCTCTCTCTCTCTCTCTCTCTCTCTCTCTGTCTATGTTGTGTGTATTTGCATGTGCACACATGCACATGAGGCTAGATACCACTAAGGCTAAAAGAGGGCATCAGATCACCCTGGAGTTGGAGTTCCAGGCAATCGTGAGCCACCTGATATGGGTGCTGGGAACTGAATGAGGGTCCTCTGCAAGCTCTTAACCATTGAGCCCTCTCTCCAGTCTCTGAACACTTGCTTTCTTCCATCCTTCCCTCCCTTGCATTTTCTATCTTTGTAGTATCAAAAAAAATGTATGCATGGGATTGTAAATTCCACTTTTCTCACCAACATTTCATAGGGATTGGATTGGACACATGAGCCTGGGGTTCCCTCTGGAAATCTGTCACTGAAAACTGATTTAACTGCAAGTTTCAAGAACTAGAGTTCACTGCTTTGAATGGAACTTATCTCTGTGTGTGGCCATGTGTACTGTGTGGCTCAGGGCATGCCCAGAACATTTTTCTTCACGGGAAAGTCACCATACCTTGTGACTTTAAATGCTACTATGACTTCTTTTCCTTTCCATGTAACGTAGATAAAGCAGTAATCTCTATTGCTTTTAATAAACAGGGGAAGCTGAGGGTGACAGAATCATTCTGAGAATTTGCAAACACTGTTTTGCATGTCTTGGGACCAAGGCCCTCTTACTGTTGTACAGGTTGAGTCCTGGATTGCAGCTCCAGGGTTAGGAGCAAGGGACTCTGAAAGATGTATCTGCTTCTCTCTATCTGTGCAGACTGGTGTGGGGCAGAAAGGAAGCAGTGTGTGTGTGTGTGTGTGTGTGTGTGTGTGTGTGTGTGTGTGTGTGTGAGAGAGAGAGAGAGAGAGAGAGAGAGAGAGAGAGAGAGAGAGAGAGAGAGAAATCTTCCTTTCAACTTTATGAGGCCATTGCAAGGGCTAGTTGCTGCTCAGAAACTGTCCCCCAAACCATTGTTCATATTCCTGCAAGAAACAGTAAAGACATTTCCAGAGCACTCATCTGCCCAAGAGACCTCATGGCCTCTTTCACCTGCTCTCATACCTCTCTGGGAGGCTTCCCTGTTCTTTTCTGGGTGGGAGAAAAATCACTGTTGGCCAACTACCTCAAGGCCCTGTGTTCTCACCCATCTTTTCCCAGTGACCCTGTGTGAGCACATTTCTTGTTACTGGATTATAGACAGAAACTCAGGCCTAGTTTCAGGTCACATTTTGACTAAGAACATAGATCTGTAAGGTTACCTTATAGGGAGTTAGATCTAGGTTTTATTCCAGATCCTGTGTGCCAATGAGAATCTACCTCCTGCTTCTAAATTTTAAGGCAGTTAACTTTCGTCCAACTGACAACCTCTTGCAGATTTTGTGAGATACCAGAGGCCTGGGGTATCATGGGAAATGTTCTTTTATCTGGTTTAAACAGAATTCTCTAGCTGTGGAGCCAATGGGCATGTGTGATTCCTCCTGATATGGCATTTTCTCTTCTTCCTTGTTGGTTCTGGTTTTCAAAACATTTTCAATCATGACTTCAAGTCTCACTGTCAAGGTTCTCACAGGTTTTCAAATGTTGGGATCCATATACAGTCCTATCTTCTGAGTGACTGGAGCCGTGTTAAGAGAGGGGTCCAAGATGTTCACAGTGCCAGGGGACACCCTCCTCTGTGAGCAGTCCATTGAAGCTGGGCTTCCAAGCATCCATAGCCAGGGGCAGGCCCACAGGTGGCAGAAGTCTGGCTCTAGGAAAAATTCCCACAAATTGAAGCTTTGTGGGGAGGCACATGATATAGTCTGACGACAGCCCTCCACCATATAGTGAGCTCACAGCTCATGGATTGTGTGGTAATGAGGAAGAAAAGTCCATGGGGGAAGTGAACTGATTTTCAGAATACGTCAAGGCTACTTTGCAGCTGAGGAGAGCAGAACACAGCATCTACTTTGGCGGGAGATACTTGACTCAAAGCTGAGGAAGAGTTGATTTTACTGTACCCACATATTTAAGGTCATAGTCTTAAGGACAGTCTTATGTACCACATAAGTCATTTATAGGGACACACAATAAACCAGAAAATAGATACTCATTGCACGATTATTCGTTTTGTTGGAAATAAAGCAGCGAACAAAGAAACCACATGAATTAACCTTGGGAAGGATTTTTTTCCTTGCATCTATACCAAAGCTATCAATCTCCTAAGAAATTTTGCTTTTTCATGGTGTTTCCTAGGAAGCTCGGAGCCAAGTTTTTCAACTCACTCTTAGCAATTGCTCAGGCTCCCATGGGGTGAATTCATACAGGTCATGCCTTTGCTTCCCTGAGGTTTTCCTGTTTTTGTCTTTGTGGACCATGTTACATCCTTGTTATCTTTTTCCTTTTAAATGGAAGTTTTCAGTTAAATAATAAAAGAACTCAACAGTTTTGTGGGACAGAGCAGATATTTATGGTGAGATGATTTGTGACCACATCCTCCTCTGCCATGTGGTAAGAAAACACTACTAGGAAAATACGCTGCTAGATGAGCTAGCTCTGGATACCCAGGGCCATAGTGAGCAGCAGGCCAAGGCTTTTGAGAAACGGGGCCAAAGTGCCAGAGGTGATGCTACTGATACTGATGTGTGATTGGAACAGAGAACATTAGAATAATTTTGTCTTGGGATTAGAAAAAAATTTCCAGTAGTTTCTGAAATGGTCCTAAATAGGTCTGTGGCATTTTTACTACGTATTTAGGTGAAGCACTGTTCTCAGCAACCTATGGTCATATCATACAAATATCCATCTGCTCTGAAGAATGTTAACGATTGTGTCTTGCACTATGGAATGTAGGCCAAGACTTAATGCTCTATATGAAAATAAATAACCACATCAGATGATTAGAGTATGTGATGGTTAATCTTGATCATAATCTTGATGAGGTTTAGACTCACCATGTAAACAGACATCTGAGCATGTTTGTGAGTGATGCTCCGGATCGGGTTGAGGTAGGAAGACCAATCTTTGTGGCAGCGTCACTCTATGGGATGAGATCTTTGTTGGAATAAAAACCAAACAATAGTGTTTACCTCTTGTGCTTCCTGACTGTGGCGTCGTCGATGTGACTTTAAGGTCCTGCTGGCATGACTTCCCTGCTACCATCGACTGGACCATGAACTGTGAGCCAAAATAACCCTGTTTTTAAAAGTTAGCAACTTTCCCAAGCAAGACTAGTAACAAATACAGTATGCAAATGTCCTTTTATTTCTGTCAAATGATTTTTTAAAAGAAATTTCTTTGTTATTTATTGCCAGTAAATGTTTGGCTTGCATACTATTTTATATGCCTTTATATCTGGGGTTGGATGGAATTTTCTCAGGCAGAAAGGGGTCATGAGAAAAAAATGTTGAAGAAGCCACTGAATTAGGGTCTAGAAGTAAGTGAGAAGAACCAACAAATAAAACTCTAAGGCTTCGTTGCCAACATCCAGTAAGGTAAGACCCGTGGGTAGACAGCTGGCCACACGGGGAAAGATTCAGTTGAGTTGAGCATGTCCTGGTGGAGCATGGGGAGGATTGTGCTTAGGACCGATGGGGATTCAGGGCTTCACTTAGAAACTAGCTACAGGTTTTTTAAAGAAGCAAATATGAGCTTATTTCTCCTATAACACCTCTCCCCCCCTTAAAATAAACTCTCTCATATATTACATCCAGACCACAGTTTCCCCTCCCTCCTCTGTTCCCAGTCCTTACCACCACCTCTTCTCTACCCCCAAATTCACTCCTCCATTTTCTTTCAGAAAAGGGCAGCCCTCCCAGGGATGCCAACCAAACAAAGCATACCAAGTTGCAATAAGATGAGGCACCTCCCCTCTTATTAAAGCTTGATAAGATGATGCAGTAGGAGGGGAAGGATCCCAAAAGCAGGCAAGAGACTCAGAGACAGCTCCAGCCTCTGTTGTTAGGAGTCCCACAGGAACCCCAAGCTACACAACTCTAACATATGCAGAGGGCCTAGGTCAGGCCCAGGCAGGTTCAGTCTCTGTGAGCCCCTGTGGGCTCTGGTTAGTTGATTGCGTGTCTTTGATGTCTCTGGCTCCTTGAATCCTTCCTTTCTCTTTTCTGCAGGATTCCCCAAGTTACACCTAAGGGTTGTCTGTGGGTCTCTGCATCTGTTTCCATCAGTTGCTGGATGAAGCCCGTCTGATGACAATTGGGCTAGGCACCAGTCTATGAGTGTAGCAGAATATCATTAAGAATCATTTCATTGACTTTACTTTTTTTGGTTAGTTGGGTTTGGGGGTTGTTCTCTCCTATCCTAGGTTTCTGGGCTACCATCTGGGTTCTGGTCCTCAGGGGCGAGTTCCCTTTCTTGGTATGACTCTCAAGCTGGGCCAGTCATTGGTTGGTCACTCCCACAATTTCTGTACCACCCTTACTCCAGTGCATCTTGTAGGCAGAACAAACTGTAGGTCAAAGGTTTAGTGCCTGGGCTGGTGACCTACTTCCTCCCCTGGAAGTCATACCTGGTTGGTTTCCCTCCCTCCTTCCTTCCTTCCTCTCTCCCTCCTTCCATTCCTTTCTTCTTCCTTTTTCTTTTTGATCGGTCATGTCCTAGGCCTCTGGGCTATTCAGCTTGTGGTTCCTGGCCTTCCAGGTAGCTACAACACCCTTTTAAGGCTTCTTATAAGGTTACATTTTAAAGTTTAAGGTTAAGGAAACCATTTTCCTATTGCAAGCCAAGCTAACCCAAGTTAGAAGACTCTATGACCTTGTCACTAAATACTGATTCAACTGGAGTGTTTGCCGCTTGCTATTTATTTATTTATTTACTTATGGTCTATGTGTATTGCTGCTTTGTGTGTGTGTGTGTGTGTGTGTGTGTGTGTGTGTGTGTGTGTGTGTGTGTGTGTGTGCAGTATCCACAGAGGCCAGAAGAGGTCATCAAATCCCATGGGGCTGGAGTTGCATGCAGACAGGTGTGAGCTGCCATGTGGGTTCTGAGACTTGAATCCAGGTCCTCTGGAAGAGCAGCCAGTGCTCTTAACCACTGAATCATACTTTCAGACCCACTCTTTTTGCTTTTAAAGATACCGACCTCATTCCCACACAGAGTTGTGTATCTGTGGTGTCAGCAGCATACACTTCTCATGCCCTCAGGTACCCACATAGTGGTCAGGAACATGCCCTTCTCACACCCTCAGTTTCCCATGGAGTACCCCCATTCTTTGCAAGGATAACTTCTTTGGAAAGGTCATCCCCGCAATGTAAAATAGCCGTTCCCAGGTATCATCACAATACTCACCTTTAGAACAATCTTACCCATTTAAAGGCCCATGCATTGAATGTCTCCTAGTCCACGGGGGGTGGAAAGCAAACTTGTCTGCGTCACACTTGTATTCTGCAGAACTTGACCGGCACCTGATATTCTGCAGGTGCTTAATATCCATTAAGTGGATATCATGCTCCTGGGGTAAACACAACTTGGTTACAGAGCACTGTCCTTCCCCTCAATTTGATTAGCTTTACTCCGCCACTTTTATGTACATTATGTATTCATTCTCATTCATATTCTCCCTCCTCCCACCCAGTCTCCTTCCAGATGATATCCCCTAGGGTGAGCTGGGCGGGGCGGGGGGGGGGGCTTCTTCCGTTACTATTGTGTGGAACAGCTAGTATAAGGTAGAAGCTATCTAGGCCTTCAAAGTGTGGAGGAACCCTCTTTAAATCCCAAGCCAGTTGTTTTTCTCAAGGGAACATTTTAAAAGGCTGTCCCAGTTCCTTAATAATCTCAAGATTATTCAAGCCATTTCCTTTTGAGATTGTAAAGGAAAACATTCTTTAAAATTCGATTTGGGAAGTGACCACTTCATCTAAATTTCTAAACTAAATTTAGTAAAAGTGATTATCTTTGGGTGTTCTTGGTCTGTGTAGTAAGTAGGCAGATAGACATATAAGAGGAGGGGGTCACTTGCACTAGTGAGGACGGTATGTCTTAAGCCAAAGATTTCAGAACCAATTGTGTACACTCAAAGTCTGCAGAAAACTTGTACTTGTTGAAAATGCAAAGGACTGAATGAGTTTTAGTGCTCAGGAACAGCGTTTCCCAAACATCAATCTGAGCTCTGGGTTCACACACAGACCCAGATGGGAACCAGCTGTGAGCCGGGCCTCAGCTTTCCCCAGCCCAGATTCTGACAGAAAACACTTGATCTCTGCCACTTCCCCCAGGCTGGGTTCTGGCCTCCTATACCACAGAGTATTAGAATCCTTCTTTGTCCAGGAGCAGGACAAAGCCATAGCACCTTCTAGGAACAGTTTCCCACGCAAGGGGCAGCAGATGGGACAGCTCAAAGGGTATTCTAGAAGAGATCAAATTATAAAGAATCAAACAGTGTTTTGAAATTTACAACAGCCCTGTGGCCTGATGGGATCCTCTGCAAGTGAAATTGTTATATGATTTATTACTCCCCCCCCCCTCTGTGTGTGTGTGTGTGTGTGTGTGTGTGTGTGTGTGTGTGTGATTACTAGACCCAAAGGAGAGAAATGAGAAATTCCCGGACACATGCAGGTGGAAGGCACTGTCTAGAATTTGGATATTGTTAACTGTCACAAAGTTTGAAATTAATCATGACACTGTGCAAAGAGTAAAATATTTGCATGCAAGGAGAGGGTGGGGATGCCAGAACCTGTGAATTTATGCCAGCTGAGCATCACAGCGGAACATCACTGTGGAGGCGGCTGACAAATGGAGTCACTGTTTGCCAACTCCAGGAAAGCATTACACAATTGCATCAAAATTGTTTCTATGCAAACAGTTGTTTTTTTTAAAAAAGGCCCTTACCTCAAATAACTGCAATTGAGTGCTTTCTCGGTAAGCACAAGCCCAGATATTAGTCTCAAATACTTAGAAGGTATTTCTCTTAGAATGCTGATGGAGACCACAGGTGTGCTAGCCGTTTTTTTTTTTTTTTTTTTTGAATATTATTTATTTTTATTTTATTTATTTTTTTTTGCTATTCCTATTTCTTCCATCAGTTTTGGTTTTTCCATCCCAAAACATAGCTTTAGGTTTGGTGGGGGAAAGAGCAAAGGGAGGAAGGGGGAGGGGGCATTTGAAGCAACACTAGAAGAGGGGTGGAGGTGGGCAGAAAGGAGACACACGAGGCAAAACATCTAACATCTGCTGGCAGCATCTACAGGCTTCATCTCTACCCAGCGGAAATGAAATGTCACCTCTACTTAAGAAAGTTACCAGTGAGATTTGATGGGTGTGAGAGATGTCTCAGCCTGCAAAGATCCTTGCCACTCTGCCAAAAACCAAACCAAACCAGTGAAACAGACAAACAAAACCCCCAACCAACCAACCAACCAACCAAAAACCCACATGGAGAAGAGCCAGCTCTGACCTCCACATCAATGCTATGGCATTGTACCTTCCTATATATAAAAATGTTTAAAATTGTGCTCTACACCTCCACCCCAACTTGTTAAAGTTTGATCTAGAAATGTCTTATCCACATACTTTTTTAGAAGCATAAGGGAATATCTTAGCTCAACCTTACTTGCAATACTATGGATTTTTCTGGAAAACAGGACCAAGTCAAATTATCACTTTTTTTTGGGGGGGGGGGTCTTACCTATTTGTGTGAAGGGATTGGGCATAATGTGTCAGGGAGCAAATGCTGATCTCAAAGGACAAGTGGTAGGAACCTATTCTCTCATGTGGATTTCAGGCTTGCTTTTATCCAAGCAATCGTTCTCACTGGTCCATCATCACACCCCTTTTAACTTTTAAACTCTGAAACTAAAGCCACACAAAAAACAACAATCAAAATAAAGCGAAAAACCCCAAACGAAACCAAACCCAAACTAGTTAAAGCTACAAAACAACTGAATTGTTACCTCCCCACCAGCACCTAGAATCCCTGCACCCAGAATATTCTGCATGGTTCCCTGAAGAAACAGGTCATCAATGGCAAAGCTTTAAATTTAGAAGTCTTCAGGCTGAGGGAAGATGCTCCCAATAGACTAAGATAATTTTGTAGCAATTGTGTTTAACTTGTAAAAGCTTCAAAGGACAGGGCAATCAGCCTCCCAGTGACCTGCAGTTTACCGCTGGGCTGAACCTCACCTTTCGGCCCTTTGAGGTGAACTGGGGTACAATCTTTCCTGCGCTGCCCTGTAACCTTTAACCCACTCTGCTATCACCTAGGGTTTCTGTAGCTGTCCCATTTAAAAATATTTTAAAATTATTAATATAATTCCTTTTTCATACCCTCCACTCTTCCCCCTCCCATCCTCCCCTTTTCCCGCTTCCTCCCCACCTTCCCCACCCTACATCCACTCCTTAAAGGGGGTAAGGCCACCCTTGAGCAGTCAAGACAGGCTAACAAATCAAGTTGAGGCAGGATCTACCTTCTCTATCTGAGCAAGGCATCCCACCCCCCATAGGAAGTGGGTGAGCTCCAAATAGCTAGTTCATGTAACCAGGATATTTCCTGGTCCCATCATCTAATTGTTCCATTTTACAGTTCAGTCTTCGGTTCTCATCAGTTAAAAAAGTATACAAGCCAACATTGATCGAACTAAAAAAAAAAAAAAAAATAACTTTTCAACGACCAAGAACGGTTTCCTTTGCGATCAAGTCCTTTGATCTGGTCTCTTCCTCTTTAAAGTCAAGCGGCCCGAAAAGTATTTTACTAGAAATTAAAACAAAGTGTCCACCCCTCACCCAGCAGCCCTGTCCCAGAGGATGTTAGCAGAGGTGGAAGCTCCACTAGGAGAGCAAGCCTAGAGCATCTGCCGGGCGGGAGGTAGGGGTGGGGGTGGGGGTGGCCATCGAAACCTAGTGGCCTTGTCCAAGTCCCGGCCTAAAGGCGCTCCCTGAATCCCTTCAGTGACTCCAGGGCCGGAAAGATTTATTACTTCCCCTCGATGGGGAAACCACAAGCCAGCTGCAAAGGGCGAGCACCAGGGTCGAAACCGCAGAACTATGTTCCCATTATACCCAGCGCTGCTCCCGACCCAGGAGAGGACACTAGCGCTGACCGCTTAGGACGAACGGGGCATTTCTGCCCAAACTTTTATCACAAACTCTTCTCCAAAGCGAACACTGGAGCCGAGTCTTGCAGCCACTGAGAACCCAAGTCTCTGGCTGTCCAGGAGAGCTGCGAATCAGGCGCCGGCGCCGCGCTCCGGGAGGACCCAGAGCTCCGTTCTGTGACTCGGATGGCAGCCCGAGCGGCACCGCCTTGAACTGGGTCGTATCTCCAGCCCCTAAGGAGGTGGCCGCGGGAGTCAGGAGCTGAGAGGAGGGAGGGTGTGGGACAGGCAGGGGAGGAGGGTGGCGCGGCAAAGGGGAGGAGCCGGGGCGACAGACGGCGGCGCGCACCAACCCCGAGCGGGCTGGCAGGAGCCGCGCAGAGGCCGGCCCGAGCGCGTTGCAGGCGCCGGGCGTAGGGGGAGTCGGGTAGCAGCATCCTCCCGGGCGCCGCTTTAAAGCGGCCGCGGCGGGGGCTTCCTCTGCCTCCGGACTTGCTTGGGCAGAAGCAGCCGCTGCCGGGAGAGGGTCCAGTTCTTTTGCCTCCAGCTACATGTCCGAGGTCCTCCTGGGCCAGTCCGCCGCCACGGAGCGCCGGGGCTCGCCTGAGCCGCCTGCCCGGACATCCTCCGGGTGATGGAAGAAGCAGCCACCGCTGCGGGGCCGCGCTGTACCCTATCCGCCGCCACCAGAGGGATGGGAAGGTTCGCTGTTTGGAGGCCGAGGGCTAACGATGGAGAGCCGATTAGCCTGGAGCTGGGACGTATATAAGCCACCCGGCACCGTCGCCTCCAGCCTGCTTCGTGTTCCAGAGCCGGGAGGGAAGCTGCGGTCCCGAGAGACTCGGGGAGACGTCGCTGGAGCCGGGACGCGCCGCGATCGGTGGAGCGCAGAGCGGGGTTCTGGGCCCGTGAAAGTTTCCCCTTTCGAGCTGCAGGGAGCCGGCTGCCGGGAAACTCTGCCTAGGGCGAGGCAACGGAGTCCCGCGGCTCCCTTGAAGGTTTGAGGACCCCTGGCAGAAAAAGAACGAGACAGAAACCCAAGAGCGAGCTAGCCGGACAGTCCGCGGGTCGGAGATCCGGGGACGCTCTGGGGGCGCACCCGCAGCTTCAGGTGAGTGGGGGAGCCCGCAGACCAGAGGGTGGGCGTTACTCAAGCGGAAGAGGCATCTGGGCGGGAGACTGGGCTCACCCATTCACTCCGCTTCCCCTCGCAGGTCCTTCTCGGAGCCGCTGCCATGGGAGAGCCAGCCCCGGGCGCCGGGGATCAACCGCCTCTGCCGCCGCGCCCGCCTCGGATCGGCGACCCTAGTCCCGGCGCCCGCAGCCGGCCTGCAGCATCCCCCTCCTGGGCTGCAGGGCCGCCTCCGCCGCGCCGCCGGCCCCGGCTGTGCCTGTGATGAGCCGCAGCTCGCCGCGAGCTCTGCCCCCGGGCGCGCTTCCCCGGCCGCTGCCGGCCGCGCCTGCCGCCGTGCAGCGGGCCCTGCTCCCGCCGTGGCCCCGGCGCCCAGGACGCCGTTGGCCTGCGTCCCCGCTCGGGATGAAGGTGTTTCGCAGGAAGGCGTTGGTGCTGTGCGCGGGCTATGCATTGCTGCTGGTGCTCACGATGCTCAACCTCCTGGACTACAAGTGGCATAAGGAGCCGCTGCAGCAGTGCAACCCCGACGGGCCTCTGGGTGCCGCGGCGGGGGCGACCGGAGGCGGCTGGGGACGGCCGGGGTCGCCTCCTGCAGCGCCACCCCGAGCTCACCCGCGCATGGACCCGCGTACCCCATATCGCCCTCCCGCAGCCGGTGTGGGGGCAGTTCCCGCAGCCGCTGTGGGGGCTGTAGGAGCTGCGGCCTCTCCAGGCAATGGCACTCGAGGCACCAGGGGTGGAGGGGACAAACGACAGTTGGTGTATGTGTTCACCACGTGGCGCTCCGGTTCGTCCTTCTTCGGCGAGCTCTTCAACCAGAACCCTGAGGTGTTCTTCCTCTATGAGCCTGTGTGGCACGTGTGGCAAAAATTGTACCCTGGGGACGCGGTTTCTCTGCAGGGAGCAGCGCGGGACATGCTGAGCGCTCTCTACCGCTGCGATCTTTCGGTTTTCCAGTTGTATAGCCCCGCTGGCAGTGGGGGGCGCAACCTTACCACTCTGGGCATCTTTGGGGCAGCTACCAACAAAGTGGTGTGCTCCTCGCCGCTCTGTCCCGCCTACCGCAAGGAGGTCGTCGGGCTGGTGGACGACCGGGTATGCAAGAAGTGCCCACCTCAACGCCTGGCACGCTTCGAGGAGGAGTGCCGCAAATATCGCACGCTGGTTATCAAGGGTGTGCGCGTCTTCGATGTGGCTGTGTTGGCGCCGCTGCTTCGAGATCCAGCTCTGGACCTCAAGGTCATCCACCTGGTGCGTGATCCACGTGCAGTTGCCAGCTCCCGCATCCGCTCGCGCCATGGCCTCATCCGGGAAAGCCTACAGGTGGTGCGAAGCAGGGATCCGAGAGCCCACCGCATGCCCTTCCTGGAGGCCGCTGGCCACAAACTGGGTGCCAAGAAGGAGGGCATAGGTGGGCCAGCAGACTACCATGCTCTGGGCGCAATGGAGGTCATCTGCAACAGTATGGCCAAAACGCTGCAGACAGCCCTGCAGCCCCCTGACTGGCTGCAGGGACACTACTTAGTGGTGAGGTACGAGGATCTGGTGGGAGACCCGGTTAAAACCCTAAGGAGGGTGTATGACTTTGTGGGGCTGCTGGTGAGCCCCGAAATGGAGCAGTTTGCCCTGAACATGACCAGTGGTTCGGGCTCCTCCTCCAAGCCTTTTGTGGTGTCAGCTCGCAATGCCACGCAGGCCGCCAACGCTTGGCGGACTGCGCTTACCTTCCAGCAGATCAAACAGGTGGAGGAGTTTTGCTACCAGCCCATGGCAGTGCTGGGCTATGAGCGGGTCAACAGTCCCGAGGAGGTCAAAGACCTCAGCAAGACCCTGCTTCGGAAGCCCCGGCTTTGAGAGGGGTTCCCAAGAGATCTGAGGCCCTCTGGAGACACCCACAAAGAGGATGGTGTTGTGTTTAAACAAACACAGCCCAGACCCAAGCTGAGGAAGCCCACATATTCTATTATAGATATATAATATAAATAACCACACAGGCACTTGCTGTCAACGTTTTGAGTCAGTGAATTTCAAGGAAGAGCCTCAACGCGTGTGCACGCAAACACACACACACACAGACACAGACACACACAGACACACAGACACACAGACACACCCACACACCCACCCACACACCCTCAGAAAAGGGAAGACTTGAAAGTTCTGACAAACCGCCCTGTCCCCTGTGTCTTCTCCCTATACCCCGCCTCCCCTCCATATAGAAGTGGAATGTTGATTAATCAAGTTCCGGTAACCTAAATCTTGTTTACAAATTTTTTGTGGTATCTGTGAATGTGTAACATTAATTTGGATGTGGGTTGTGGGGTGCGGAGAAGGGGGAAGTGGGTAAAACAAGGAGGCATTCTTCAAAAGTAGACTTTTGTGTAAACAGCAAAAGTTACATGTGAGTATTAATAAAGAAGATAATAAATAATATTCTTTTTTTAAAAATATTGCCTCCATTACTCTGGGTTTACCAGTGTTACTTGGTAACTTCGAGTGTCCTCTGCTCCCTTCCTCTCCTTGCATTTCCAGCCATCTACGTGGGGCACCCCTAAGCTGGGAGAAGCCTCTGCCTTCATGATACTGGAGAGCTGTTTTCTCATACGTAAACTACAGCCTGCCAGGTGCCCAGGAATAGAACCAATCTTCTACAGGCAAAACCATGCAGGGCAGAGAAGAAAGCACACACTACCCCCCTCCCTATTCAGCTCTGAGTAGAGAAAGGAAGAAAGAAGCCCTTGAGATTTGAAGGCATTCGGCTTTGATTACTACTGTATTGTGAGTTGAGACAAGGTACCTTGAAGCAGAGGCTGGTGTTTTTGTTCTGAAGTTGGTTTAGGGGAAAAAAAAAGAAAAGAAAAATTTAAAGGCATATATATATATATTTCTGATGATTAGTATCTAAGTTTTAAAATGGAGTGAACACTTTTGGTGGCAGCAACAGTGGCGAATATCTGGAGTGTTTTTGTCTTTGACACGGTATCAGAGGCATTAAAAAAGGCAAAATTTTAACCGAGGACTGGAGGGGCACTCACAGATTTTCTTCCCTCCTCATGGCACCCCATCCAAACTAATAATACTAAAGGACAGGAACTTGAAATAGTTTGCTTGGGACTTGGGGCTTCTGGAGATATGATGGTCTTCTCTTTATTTTGTAAAGGCAAATTTGCAAAACAGAGTATATGCTGCAGACAGTGTGGGATTTTAACTAAGAACTTTTAGTTACTAAAAGGATGCTGATGAAGAGGGAATAAAAGTGGATTAGTGTGTAGGATTTTGAGTTTGGTATTTCCCAGTGAGAAAAACCATTGAATTTCCCAGCAGTGGTTAGGAGACTTCTATGTCCTGAACTCATATTGTGCTGACATATTCTGTATGGTGTCATGTTATGATAAGAAATTATGAAACCTGAATAGGAAAAACAGACAGTATAGTTGTATATTGTACATTATATTAAATACGGTACAAGTTCAATATTCTTGCAGCTTTATTTTACAGTAATTTATTATGAGATTCTGGAAAGCCAATAAATCTGGGTTGAATGCTGAGGACTTTATTTTTTAAAGAAGATATGTACATAGGACATGTTTTAACATGAGGTGATTCTTGAGTTTAATTGTCATTACAATGTGAAATTCAAGATGAAGAAGCACATTTTTAAGAAGGTGTATTAGAATGGTTACTTCCTAATCTACTGACACTGTTTCCCATGTCTTGTTATTGAGCTAGACGTCTACTATCACTCTGATCAAGTTTTCCATGATGTTTTTTATGGTAGTGCCTTCAGCAGCAGGGGGATCTTTGAAAGAGCTCTAATTTAAGAATATTTTAAAAATTAAATGAACAAACTAAATATTAATGTTGGGTCACTATAGCTGAAAAAGGCTTAGCAGCAAATTAAGGTAGTGTCATTAAAAAGCAGTGATTCTAGATAAAATAACCATTTAAAAACAGATTTTGTATGGCATTAGAATCAGCTCTTTTTCAACCACAGTGAAATTCATTTCTTGTTGAGCAAAAGATTTTCAAGCAATTCACTTCCTTCTTTTCCAGTATATCCACAGACTTGGACTGCATAGAATTATGGTTTTAGATCTTGTATTTAAAACTCACTAGATGCTATACAGAGCCTTGAATCTTACAGAGCACTCATGGCCTCTGCTCAGAGGAAATTCTCAGCTAACAGCAACAGCTCTCCTTTCCTCTGTTTGCAGTTTCTGCCTGTATTTTCCTTGTTTTGAGGCAGCTGCTTTCTCCCCACTCTGCCGCTCCTGGGCTCTGCAATTTGAAAAGGTGAATTGTTGCTCCTGGAGATTTGTGCCTAGCTGCATTCTAGGAAAGTGAGATGGGTGTTGTTCCCACTAGAGGCTGAGATAGTCAAATCAGTGACATTTAGCTGCCAGAGCTTGGAGAAGGGGAGACCCTTCCCCCCCCACCGGTGTTAACAAGCTCTTGTCAGCCCCCGGTACAAGCATACCTATGCCGTGACAAACTGCAACAAAGCTGTGACCATTTCTGAGGCAGCGTGTATGAAAGCAATCCTTTCAGATCCCTAACCTGGCAGGATGGCCATCAATGGGAGGGAATATTCCTCAGAGCAGCTTATCTATCAGAGAGATTCTGTTTGCAAGTTCTGCCTGGCTGGTGACATGCCTGGCTTAGCCCTTTGACTTTGGAATGTATCTGTTAATTAGAAAGCTCCACTCAGAGAATGCAGTCCAGGCAGCGCATTCAGTCCACAAATAGGAGTTAGGAACAAGACAGGTGCAGGTTGGGTTGCTTGAGTTTCAGGAATCTTAGAGCCAATGAAGGGTTGCATTGACACTGACTCCTGGGTACAGGGACTGGAGCAAATCTGTGCCCTTTAGTATCTTTCTGTAGTGAGTGCTTGATAAATATTTGTTATATAAGTGGATGAAAGGTGTAACTATCAAGTAGAAGGAAAGAGGCGAAGATTATGTTACCCTGTACAGAGAAAGTGCCAGGCTTCTTGGTGAGGTCATGGCCCGCAGGCTCTATTAGATGTATGGAGCAAGTGATGGTGTATCTTCAGTGTTTCCACGGCGACCCAGCTCTTTAACTCCCACCAAGGAATTATAAAGTACTGCAGAATTTGTTAATGTGGAGAACAAATTTAAAATAAGGAATTGAACTTTTAGTATTTATTTTCCAAACTGCACACAGAAGGGGAGGGATCTGAGATAACCGTGGATCAGAATTGCCCAAATGCCTAGGGGTGGTCTGTGAAGTTTAGTTTTGAAGAAACTGTGATGTGTACTATTTTGGGTGCTGTGGATGCACAGGCTGAAGAAATGTGGTGTAGGCTGTGGCCAGGCAGAGCAACGGCTACTGTCAGAAAATCTATCCCACTGTGGATGCTAAGTTGGACAAGGGTTACCTGCTCCCATGTCTTCACAGCGTGGCTACAGCCTGTTCTGTCCAAGATTTTTGTCATACACTGTATAGCTGTGGCTGGATTATGCTGTTGGTTTGAAGTGAATGTGAATTTGGGTGAAACTATTAAGTTAATATTCCATGGGAACTGAACAACTAAATAAAGATCATGTTTGAAACAGTCTCTAGACATGAATTGAGGAGGAGCAGGAGAAAAATGAGCCGTGTGTCACTTTTGTTAATCATGGTAGATCACAATTATGTGTCTCTTGTCATTTCTTACCTTACCAACACACAGGCCCATGTAATACTCCATTCTTGAGTTCCTGAACTTTCTTCCTTGTGTGTGTGTGTGTGTGTGTGTGTGTGTATGTGTGTTGAGGATTGAACCCAGCAAATAAATGCTCTATCATGAAGCTACATTCCCAAAATTTTTTTTGAGAAAGGTTTTCATATGACCCAGGCTGACTTATAAACTGCACCCTTGGCCCTCAAGAGAATGCCTTAAGATCTGTTAACAGTATGTGATGAGCTCATGTTTGATCTCAGGCATCTGGAGAATGAGTGAGCCATCGTTGTATCAGAACTGGTGACAATTTCTATGTCAAGATCCAATGTGGACAGGTAGAAAACTTGACAATACAATGGAAGACATGGCTTGAAGTGTGATGAGCTGTCCGGAGATGAATGCAGACTTTGCAGATGCCCCTTCGTCACTAACCTTAAGGACAGCTCTTTTAAATTGTCAAGGCTAAGAAAATAACTTCCCTCCCTTGTGGATTTTCAGCCACTGTTTTTGTAGTTCAAGTCAGAGCCACTGACTAGCTCAAGTCCAGGGTTTGGTATGAGTCTTTAGTAATGGACGTCGTAAGGCTTAGCATTTACCAAAATCCTGCATATCCTTAATGAAATTGTGCTCCAAAATGTTAAATCTGACAATAAGTTAAATAACACATTAAGTCTACTGTAGCCAGAAAGTTTCTCTGTCTTGCCCACTGGTCTCACAGCCATTTAGTTCCAAATAATCACACAAAGACTTATATTAATTATAAACTGCTTGGCCTATGGCTCAGGCTTATTACTTACTAACTCTTACTTTTAAATTAACCCATGATTCTATTTATGTCTAGCCACGTGGCCTGGTACCTTTGCTTCAGTGTAGCATCCTCATCTTTTCTCTGTGTCTTCTGGCATCTGCTACTCTGCTCTTCTGCTTCCCAGAGTTCTCCTAGTCTGGTTGCCCCACCTCTCCTTCCTGTCTAGCCTTTTGACCAATCAGCATTTTATTAAACCAAGAGGAGTGACAAATATTTATAATGAACAAGAGCGTAGTCCCGCAGCAGTCTATGCCATGGGAAATTTTTGAATTAGTGTTTGGGGATGCAGGTGTTTATAAACTTGACTGAACTTTAAAGGGGGAAGGCCTATCTGCACAATTACTAACGGGATGATAAAGTGTAGTCAAGGTCAAGGCATAACACTTGGTCAAATCAGTTACCTGTAATAAAATGTCAAAAGTATTTGGCTGCTGCTTAAACTTCCAGGCTTGTGTCAGTGACGTCTTAGCCTGCAAAGTGAATGATGGCTAAACTAATCACTGTAACACAACTGAACTCAGAAACATTTTGTAATGGCTCCCGTGCCAGGTGTACAGACAAGTCCATATAGAAAGTCACCTCGAAGCGGGTTGTTTTCCAGACAGAAACAGATGCATAATTCATAATGGTCAGTGCAAAATTTTCTCCTTGTTAAAAGAATTAGTAGGCCTTTCAAAATGACAACCACAGGAGATTAAGCTGACCATATAGCTTTCCCGAGCATGTGACACCATGCAGTTGCACAGGTTGTTCCTGCTTCTAGATGCAGAGAAAAGACATGTTGAGCTGCAGGAGGGATGAACTATTGTTGCAGAGAAAATTGCAAAAGCGTGAGTTACTATATGTAACAGGAACGAAAGAAAAAGTGTGTAAGGACACTTTGGTGATGATCTCCTAAGTAGCTGAGTGTACACATGGCAAGTCTCCCTTGGGGACTATAGCAAGTTATTAGCAATGCCCTTCATTCATGGGGGGGGGGGTCAGGTTGAGAGCACTCAAGACTGTTCATTTGAAGACTGATAGAACAAGTATTGTTCTGTGATAATTTTTTCCACAAAACAGTTTGGAAGTCCCACATAGGATGAAGAAGAAGGATATGCTGGCATGTTTTGCTAATATTTCCTTCCTTCTAGAACTCCTATACAGATCTCTTTCTGTATGTTTAGTGGCCATAAAGACAACATCCAAACATAGAAAAGCAAAGCCCAGGTTACAGTGTCCCAAAAGGCAAAGATGTGAGGTGCACTAAGCCAACTGGTATACCTCTTTACTATGTCCTGTACTGTTGAGATTATTTTTATTATAGGGTTGAGACACTAATGTTATATATATTCTATATTATATTCTGGGTACTATTTTTCTGATCTCTACTACTTTCTCTGATTTCTTCTCCTTTTCTGTTCTCTCCTTCCTTTTTTGTTGTACAAGGACTCAGCTATGTAACCCAGGCTGGACTGGAATCCTTTCTGCCTCACTCTCTTGGGTTTGCAGGCATGCACTATTAAGATCTCCTCCTTACTGGTGAATTCTTGTTTATTATTGATGGTTCTGGATCTTTTGAAGCTTTTACATATTGCCAACCCTGCTCCAAGTGGTAGCAATGACTTCCTGGTCCTTAGTCTCCTGCACCGTACTGTGCACAGATCTGCCAGGATGTGTCACTGTAAGTTGGTAGGTCTGTTTTCCTCCCTCGGGGCGATCCATCAGAAGGAAAGGGACTGGATCCTATTAGTATATATTGTGGTTCCCTGGGACCAAGAATACTGTGCACACAGGTATTTCTTAAGAGAGTGCTAAATATAAGATGCAACTCGAGAAACCAGAACAGGTTTTGGGGACAAATGCTCTGTCAAATAGCTTCAGATTCGGTACAGATGTATTCTACCAAGTCTCAGCTCTCAGACGCATGGCTAACAGAAGCTAAAAATGCAAAATGAATTAATATAGATGAAAAGGAATAACACATTAGCTCCCAAGGAGGATCCAGGTGGTAGTCATTTTCATATTAAGGTTGAAACAGAAACAAACAAATTTGAGCCCTCCTCCACTGAAGAATAACACATGAATTATAGTCAAACAAAATGACAATTTTAAAAGTCTGCCACAGGAAAGAGTGGCACTGTAATGCAGGTTGCTATTGTGTGTTTGTGACCTGTGGAGGTCTCAGCCAATATGATCATCTTTTAAGCATTCATGGACCAGAAAAATTTCAAGAGCCATTAAGGTCTAAATGTTACTATTACATTTTGAGATGTCCCAGTTACTCTGGCATATTCTCAGTCTCTCTAGGATTGTATTAGTGTCTAGGAGGAATTAAAATATTTCATTTCTCATCTTTGTGTTCAGCATCTACATGAAGAATGGAATTAGGTTATTACCTTTTAAAAGAAAAACAATTCTGTCAGTGTTGGCTCACACCTTTGTGCATGAGTGTGTGTGTGTGTGTGTGTGTGTGTGTGTGTGTGTGTGTGTGTGTGTGTGTGTGTTTCAAGGCAGGGTTTCTTCTCTGTGAAATAACCTTGGCTGTCTTGGAACTTACCTTGTAGACCAGGCTGTCCTCAAACTCACAGATATCGGCCTGCTTCTACTTCCTGAGTGCAGAAATTAAAGGCGTGTGCCAGGCTGGGCATGGTGGAACATGTCCTTGACTACAGAGGTAGGGGAATCTCTGAGTTCAAGGCCAGCCTTGTCTACAAAGTAAGTTTCAGGACAGCCAAAGAAACTTTGTCTTGAAAACCAAAACAAAACCAAACAAACAAAAAACCCAAAACAAAACAAAACAATAGATAAATAAATAAATAGATAAATAAATAAATAAATAAATAAATAAATAAAAAATGAGAACACATCTTTTCTTTGAGATAATACCCATATCCATGTTTTTCAGCCAGTTATTTAATCAGCCCTATTAGCTGGCGAGACCAGTATTTTCCTGAGGCTGTGGGCTGGGAATTCCCTTTGTTGAAGCTAAGACTTGGCTACCTATTGTTTTTCACTTACGTTTTCACATTTTCCAAAAGACGCCTTAATGTGCAGTGTTTTTTATGTCATTCTATCAGTGTTCCCATTTCACTTTCAGATGCCCTGAATGTCAAGGATGATGGCCTGCCAGGCACTGTGCAGAATATCTTGTAAGTAGGGTCCATTAGAGCCTGTATGATACCACGAGGAGTCTCATTTGGCAGAAGGGAATACGGGTTCAGGTGGGTCATTTCTAAGGTCACTAGTGAGGGGCAAGGTCTCTGTGTTTAGGACACGTGAGTTCACACTGTTTGCAGTTTAAGTGTTATTATCAAAATAGCAAGCTCCTCCCTCCCCAATTCCAGCCAAATGCTTTTTGAGAGATGCACCCCGAGTGCCTGCTGCATTTTGACTAGGTGCTTTGGAGAAGCATTCATATATAATAGAAGAAAGTAGTAATTGCTGTTTTAGGCACTGGTCAAAATTTCTCTTACAATGGCTTTTATTTAGCAAACACTGTAATAGACCATTTTGGGAATGGAAGGTAACTCTACAGAAAGCCTGGATGGGAAATTTTGGGGTTGGATAAAGGAAAGAAAAATAGGGATAAGATAGAATGTTGGAGCCCAGCAGAGATGACTGTGATACCCATGAAGAGAAGACAATGGCCAGAGACTTGAATAGCTGTCCTGCTGGGAGTTGTTTACCTGGATGAGCCAAAATGTTATCACTGATGAAACCTTGGTGATGGCTTCTTTGTGCTGGGCAGTTTCCACTGAAGCAGAACACAGAAAGGCTTGAGAAGCTGGATATTAGAACCATAGTTTGTTCGTGGAGTGTTGATTCACCCTGGGCATATGGAGGACCAAGACAATGTCTCTCCCACTCTGAGCAAAAAGCAGCTTCACTAAATGGTGAGATGGTCTTGACACAGCTCCAGGGCCAAGGCCTAATCAGGAGGCTAAGACATGGCATGAGGAACTCAGTGGGCGGGCACAGTTGGAACCAGCTTGAAGCATGTTGGCATGTTATAAAAGCTGGTGTGGTACTATCAGCGTCATTTCCAGATGTGGAGTCTGAGGTATGAATCATGTGCTCACACTCACATTTTATTAGAGTCACAAGCTAGAGACTATAGCTTGAAGTCCCAGCCAAGAGCTCTCTGATGGTCTGGAAGCTTTTTATTCTGAGGTTTCTAGCAGCCGTTTGGCAGCTCCAGTCTTTGCTAATGAATTAATGACATATCTAGAGGCTAGGGGAAACACTCTCAGATTTTGGCTTTGGGGGCCAATACAGTCTTCCTGGAAGCTAAAGCCGAGTGGCTCTGAGAACATCTGTCTGAAGTCATTGGCCATCATATCCTCAACCAAGTTGGTTGAGGAGAACAGGAAATCATGGACAAATAGGGGAACCCCTGGTGAGGGGTGATAAAGAGCCAGGCTGGATTCTTTCTTTCCTTTTTCTTATCTCTCCTACCCCTTCCTCCTATTCTTTCCCACTCCGGCCCTCTTCCTTCCTTTCTTCCCCCGTTTTCTTTCCATCTCTCTCTCTCTTTCCTCTCTTTTATACCAACCTCCAGACATTTGGAGGTCTTGGAAGACAGAGTTGGTTGATGGAGGTTGGCTCATGTGTTTGTTTTTGGCACCTGAGTCATCGGCACCTTGGCTGACAGTCCCATCAATCTGTGTGTCGTGTGGGGGAGGGCATTTCTCACAGGAAGCTGGGCTGTAGTGATTAAATCCATGTGAAATGGATGCCAGGTGGTCTCAAACCCGCAAAGTCTTGATGGTCATTTATGCACTTTTATTATTACTCTCTGGTTGCCACGAACAACCAGGTGCTATTTGCTTTAGAGTCTGATATGCATGAGGAGCGTTCTGCATTGTGGGCAGAGGTGTGCCTCATTAGCTAATTGGGCTGCCAAGATTATTGGATGTACAACCATCATTTATTTAGTCCTAAGTGATACAATACATGGCATGCCGGGTGGAATTCTTGTGGTAAAATCTTGAAGGTACTATATTTGCTGATAGGTTTTTCTTCAATATTGCATAGTCATTTCACCTTAGACTTCTATAGTACCTTGTTTACCAAAGATACTGTCAGTTTCCTGCCTACTATACATTTTCTTTTTCTTTCTTACTCACAGAGCCTTAAGCTTGCTCATGGAGGCAATATGCTTAGCTAAAAATATTTTCCAGTCTTCTTTGGAGTTAGAAATGATCATGACAATAAAGGAGGCATAAGTAGAGGCCTGCTAGGAACATTGACTTTTTTTCAAATATTACGTTTTATCGTCTTTCCCCTCTCATTCTTCCTCTCTCCCTCCATCCTTTTTCTACCTCTTCCTGATTCTGAATGGCCTACATATTTGAGTATGGAAGTGTGGGTCAATGTTTTGAGTGACATACAGCCGCGATGGTAAAAAGATGTTTTTAGAAAGATGGGGGGAACCAGGGCTGTGGATGTTATTATGAGGCCACCACACTAGCCATGAACCACTAGTCTTCAGGATAATTGTGATATGGGAAAACGTACACCTATTTGCTCAAACTATTTCTAACAGCTTTCTGTTAGAGTCAAACATATTCCTAATGAACTCACTAACTAGTTTCACTAATAACATTTCATATGAGCATTTGAGACTTGCAACTATGAGGCAGAAGTGCTGTTATGAATCTTCTCTTAGGGAAGACCAGGACTTGGGGACGTTAAAGGGGTACTCAAGTTTAGAATGCAGAGTAGATTCAGTTTCATGGCCAAAGTGGCTCTCTTTCTGCTAGCCAGCAGTTTTCAAGTGGTTGTAGGATTGTTCCCGAAGTCATTCTGGTTGAGGGAGCAGATTATTGCAGGAGAATCTCTAACATTTTTTCCTATGATTATAGAACAGTATTGGATTTTAGATGGGCTAGCAAAGCAGTGCTGAGTCTTCTACTCTGTTCCCAACAGTCCTTCATAAAATGAAGGCTTGTTCTGTTCAAATGCCAATAGTGCTTTTCCTGAGCAATACTGAGATGCGTTAAGTCAAATCAAATTGCATGCTTATTGACTCAGAACCATAAATAAGGGTACTTCATAGTCAGACTCAATTGGTACTAATAAGCAGTATCACCAACAATGTCATCATTGCTACCACCACTACCTGAACATTTGTGGTTATAACTAATTGTAAGGTTAGCCAATTATTGTCTAGTAATGTTATGAAGCTTTATGCTGAGCGCAAAGAAGACATGTAGGTGATTCTGCGTAGTGGAGAAGCAAGAGGGGAACAGGATTGGAAGCAGTGTGAGACACAAGATTTGTCATCTATATTTTTGGCAGAACAGAATGTAGACGTGGTGATGTCAGGAATTCTAGAATTCTATGTGAGATGGCAAAGGCACTATTACTCCATAGTTAGGGGGAATATGTTGGAATGAAGATGGCCATGGTAAACAGAAGGACTGGGACATCAAATGACTAGGTGCCCAAATAGGTCACTGCAGTTATGAATTGTGTTAGAAGAGGCCATAGCTGAGGGTAGACATCATGATGGGCACCAAAGGATTGCAGTTGGCCATAGGTTTTTTTTTGTTTTTTTTTTTAAGATAACAATGTGCTATCCTACAGCTTGGTCAGTATCTTCATGTCTCAGTGCACCAGCCAGCTCACTACTGCATCTGCCAGGCCATGCTGTGGACACTTCTATTCCAGGCCATATCTCATGCCTCTTTTCTCTGTGAACCTGGCTACACAGTCATTTGTAACTGGCTTCAAATCGTTTGAAGTGCATTGACCTGGTCTATATTCCAATGGGACTGTAATCTCCTTGGGAGCAATTGAATCACGCGTTCCACTTCATTTCTTCTGCACACAAAGTAGTGAGTGAAGTATTTGTGAACTGGCTGGTTTCCTTGAGGGTGTCCATGCTTCCTGCTGTCTTGGTGTGCACAGTTCTTAGAAACTCTAGGGTTTGCTGCTGAAAATTTGATTATCCAAAGACCGTAGGGCTTGGGTAGGGATTGAACACATGCCTCATTTAGAACAAGTAGAGACTTTTGTTAAGGTTTCTGAGAGAAGCAGGCTTATTAAATATAGGGAAAGATATGAGGGATGGTATTTGGTGCAGATTTTACTTAGTGTGTGGTAAGCAGCCAAGCTCCTCTAAGACAGGACCCTTGTCTTGTTCTCTGTGGGTGTCCATCCAGTAGAAGGCACAATATCTGGCACCTGTCTGTCTCTAAACTATGCTTCTTACATTGAGTGAAATGGTGTCATGTTTCAGGAATGCAGCTCAAACTGAGGTCCCCAAACCCAACTCACTAGACGTCTACATCAATTCTGCATTGTAATATGATTTTCAGGAATTCATGCACTTTTGGGAAGAACGACTCCAGAGACCTGTAGTCTATTTCATTTTGCAAACATCTGGCCTGGAGAGGCTGTGCTGGTGATTGCCAGTTCCTTAAAGGCTCCATCAGAGGGTGTCTGCTCACAGGGCTCTGTGAATACACATATAAAGATGGACCGACTGATCAGTGTGACATCTGAAATTGGTCCCTCCCCGTGGGAGGAAGGAGGCAAAATCCCCCAGATGTTTGGATCCCTCCCTGGCTCTGCGTGTACTGGCAGACAGAGTGCTTGTTTACTCATGGATATCCAGCCTATCAGGGTCCTCGAGGTTTGGGGAGCCTGGAGAAAGCTAACTGAAACCTAAATTCATTGACAGTCTAGGGAACGCTACATGTTAAATTAATCCTGGGCCTCCATCGTGTACCATGTTTGCCATGTGACTGACTCCACAATTTGAACTTTAGAAAGAAAAATTGTGTGTGTATTTCTAGGAGGGCTAAAGGCAAACAAGCAGTTAAAGAAAACAAAATAATGATATCTTTATTTGTGTGTGTCTGTACATACATGTATAATACATGTGTGGAGGTTAGGAGACAATGCTTTGTGTTGGCCTTCACCTTACACCTGGTTTTGAGTCAGAGTTTCTGTTGCTTACCACTGCATCCTCCAGCCTAGCTAGTCTTGAGCTCCTGGGGATTGTTCTGTCCCTGTCCCAGTGCCACAGAGGCACGGGGATCAGACACAGCTACTGATCCTGGCTTTGCACAGCTTCTAGGGATTTGAACTAAGGTCATCACACGTGCAGGGCAGGCAGCTTAATCACCAAGACAGCTCCCCAGGCCTTAATATGCTTGACTCTGAGCTTGTTTGCAAGTGATCAAAGCTCCATTTGTTACTCTCCATTGGCTGTAAATGATAATTGCAGATCTTACTCTTTACAATTCTCCCTGATTTTTGTTCGGCTCATCCATTGAGAATATATTTCTACTCAAAGGAGTTTTACACTCAGACATAGCATATGGGTTTTGGATGCAAAGATGGAGTTTCGTCTAAGGCTCACAAATGCACATTTGTATGCATATACACTTGACAGAAATGACTTGTACAAATTTAACAAATGCAGGGCAAATACAAGTCATTTATTTTCTGTAGCTTGGAAGGTGAGATGTTAAGCTGGAAGCTGGAGAGGAACACTCTCATGGCCCCATGGCTGCTTGCTGTCTGCCTGCCTGCAAGGAGACCATGACTCGCACACTTAGCTCTGTCCCCATAGAAGAGGAGCCTTGGCATTGACAATGGCAGCTATTCTCCTGGGCCTTTCAGGACACCTGGAATAACTCCAGACATCTGGCCTTGAGCTCTTCCAAAGCCTCCAGCTTGAGTGTGAGTCAGTTCTTTGGGTGACAAATGTTATAATGCCTCCCACTCCAATAGCAGAGGCTTCTGTGACTCCCTGCTGCACAAAGGTCGGTTCCTCACCACTCTGGGGAGGACATTCCAGCAGTGCCAACTTACATCTTCCTACAAAGTTCTCTTTTTTTGTTCCTTTGCTGCAGGTTCAGAGTCCTCATTTGTACATTTATTTTTTGATGGCACACAGTTTACAACTCCAATAAATTGCATAGTCAAGCCATTACATACTACACAGGACACATTATGGAAGATATTCAACTTCAGGGAGCAGGAATACTCTGTGTTTGGCCACAGTGATTATCACCACTGAAAGCTAAGAACTCTCAGTGTGTATGTGTGTGTGAGTCTGCATGTACGTATGTGTGTACTTCTAAGGATACTTTCTTACAGATAAGGATCACTGTGTGATATCAAGGCTGAGCAGGGTAAAACAGAACAGTGTCTCAGTGCATCTAAAGTGTGAGATGCAGAAAAATGCTTTTTACACTGAGAGAGGTACCAGTCTCTTTACACTGACTAAGCTGGTGGCTCACTCACTTTGGAGAAGAAGCTTTATATTTCACACTGGATGAATGGAAAGATCATCCATCCTCTGACATCCAGTGGATGATAATTTGTAACTTTGGTCCTCTGCATGGACTCAGCTACTGGCTATGCATTATTTAATCCTTACTGTGAGGCACTGAATGTATACACAACAGTCTTTGAGATTGTTATTATTCATAACCTTGTCTACAGATAACCTCATCTACAGAAAGGTGAAGTAACCTGTCAAGGTCATACAGCAAGTAATTGGTAGAGACAGGCTGTCTCCTCCGGGAACTTATCACTGAACTCTGTCTTACTGATAGAATGGATAGCTGTTTTCATTTAGATCAACATGGCTACTGTAACTCCTGCCAAGTAAAAATCATAGAATAGGTGTGGCCATTTGACAAGAAGATGAAAGCATTGTAAACTCCTTCCTTTTCTGTAATTACCCAATGATTTTTGGCTTTCTATTTTTAGTTATTTTTTCAAAGAATACTTCAAGTTATCCAATACAAATACACAATTAAGATGTAATTTCTAATTTGAATCATCATTATGTATCATCTGCAACTGGAATCAAATTATCAACTTTAATGGAAATGTCCTTTGTAGGGAGATGGGGAGAGAGACTACATTTTTGTGTGTCTTTAAATAAGCTGATATAGACTGACTACAGAAGGCTTAATGGCCTGTTTTCTTAACTGGAAGTACAGTTCTGACCTTTAAAGACCTGTTGCCAATAAAGACATACATTTGAAGCTTAGTTACAGATGGGCATTGTGCTTTAGAGATCAGGTTCTCAAGACATTGTGAAGAATATGCTAGGAAATTAACACTCTATGCAGTTTAGAGTAGCTGGGAAATTAACACTCTAAGCCTGTCATCTTGCACAACATATTATTCTTTAAAAGTAAGTGTTAAAGGGCTGGGGAGATGCTTGACAATTAAGAGCACTGGCTGTTCTTCCAGAGAACCAAAACTTGATTCCCTGTACTCACATGACTGCTGATAGGTCTGTAACTCCAGTTCTAAAGCACCCAGTGCTTTCTTCTGGTTTCCACAGGGACCAGGCATTCAAATTGTGCACAGACATACATCAGGCAAAACACATATGCATATAAAATAAACACTTAATAAAAAGGATTGGGACATTGCCTGTGGGTATATGCATGTATACATGAGTGTGAGGCAATTGTCATGGCCTTATGCATAGTGTTCACTGTCAGGGAGATAGCTGAGGATCACACATCTGATTCTGCATGTGTCCATCAAACAACCAGTAAGCAATAGGAAGTCCAAGGATCACTGAGTGGCATTGACAGATGGTGACATCACAGACTCACAGGCCAAGGGCCTGGAATGACCTGCCCAGTTGATGACTTCTTCATGAAAGAGTTCTTGGTCACCTGTTAACTTTCTAGGAGTTCCTAGAGAGAAAAAAGTCTTTGGGGCTTCTTTCTAGGTGAGATGATAGTTTTATTCATCAGCCTAGTATCACTCCAACCTGTTCTAAAATAGAATTGATGTAGCTTGAAGGTATGAAATGGGATAAAACTCCTAAGGTAGTTGGACATAGAATGCTCGATGGTCTAATGCTATAAAAACTCAGTTCTGCAGAGAAGAAAGAGCAAAGTCTCAACACACTGATTGCTGCTGAATATTCTACTTCTGGAGGTGTGTCATGAAAGCAAAGAGCATGGTTGGCTCCAAGTGTGGCAGTGGGATTAGACCTCCTGTAATCCAGGTTTAGTGGCTTGACCATTCCCCTCTTTTTATTTGAACTGTGGGCAACAGAGATGGTCTAAAAAGCATCTTTCAGCCTCTTTCACTAAATAAATAAAACCCAGATCCAAAAAAATGTGTATTTAAGATTTTGATTTGGAACTAAAGGGAAGGGTAGGAAGCCAAGGAAACTTAGTGTTTTGGGTGAAATGCCTCATTTCTTTGGCCCACACAGTTTTGCCTACTGCTCACAAAATACCAAAGGAGAAATTAATGTGAAAAACCCAAAGGCTTTAACATTAAATAGACTTTTCATGTTCATCAGCCATCTCTACCGTGTCATCAACCAATGGAGCCTGGATGTTGCCACAAACTCTTCTCGCTCAGGAGGCTGGTGTGTGCCACCCGAGCCTGGAGGCAGTTCCAGCTTTGGCTGATTTCCATGATAGAAGGACCTCACATTGTCCTCTATCTCAGCTGGTGCAAGCATAAGTCAAGAGCAGAACAAGCACCTCTAGGGTCCTGTGGGGCACGTGCTTTCTGGATTCTCTTCTTTGCTAACCAGTGGGTTTGATTTTGCTAGTACTTTCTCTACCACCTGACTGAATCTGGGGTGAGGTGGTCAGACTTATTCCAAGAATATTCCCCCATTATCCAAAGCAACATTAGCTTAGGAATTCAAATGTGGACTTTTGAAAGTATATATGTTATATTTGGCAAAAAGTGCTACAGTGTCCTAGGAACACGGTGTATCCTATCCTTGGCCATCGTGAGTTTACATTGTGGGAACACTAACAGACAGTTGAGGTCCAGTGTGACAAATGCCACATCGGGACAAGTTCCAGGCAGGGGAAGCTAATCCCTGCTAGAAGGTGGCCGAGCGCTTAAGAAGGCTTGGTATAGAAAGGAATATCTATCTCTTCAGGCACCAAAAGGTAAAAGAGGGATTCTATACCATCTATACCATGCAAGGGTGAGCATCAAGGTAGGGAATCAGGCAGGCGTGATGAATGCAGTGATCTGATGGAGTGGGCAAGACCACTGGCAGCTCCCAACCAACATTCTTAATTCATCTATAGTGATAGGACCACCGAGTTGTAGTAAGCTTCTTGGCCTCCAGGATAAAAACTGCATCTGAAAACCTTCCTTGCATGACTCATGACTATGCCCCTAAGAGGTCCTTCCTCCTGATCCTTCTTGCTTCATGATACAGCTAGAATATGGATGATGTCATTAGCCTTTTGGCAATAGTTAAAAACAAGGTAAGAGTTGGTTCCTGATTCAGGAGGCATCTTAGAGTCATGGCCATATTTGAGTAGGTGAGTACATGACACAAATAACCTGTCTTGTTTAATTTACTGGTAATTTGGGTCTCTGTTGTAGCAAGCAGGTCTGTGTTTTAAATAATTTAAGAGATCAGCTGTAGCTGGATTTTTCTTCCACTGGTGAGCAAGCGACTGGGATCTGGTGAGGCAATCGGTAGTGCTTTCTAAGTAAAAGGATAATAATGTTGAAGAAGAAGATGGAAGCGGCCAATGTTTATCAAAAGCTCTCTGTGCCAGAGAGCACTTGATATATCATTTCTTGTACTCTTTATCTGAGCCAGGTGATCTGGCTGCTATTATTGGCACCATCTTATAAATGAATAATGAAGAAATGAAGTAGCTTGTCTAAAGCCTCACGGAATAGTTCTCCATTTTTCATGACCTTTGATACCTTTAAAAGTTCCTGGCCAGTTACCCCATGCATGGTTCCTTAATCAGAGTTTGTCTAATGTCTCATGATGGTTAAATACAGGCTATTCGTTCTTGACAGAGTATTAAGAACTGATGCTGTCCTCCATGTCAGGAAGTACTTATGATTGTTCACCAACTGATGATGTTAACTGATAACCTGTTGGTATTTGTAAGTGTTCTTCACTGAAAAGCTATTCCCTTTCACTATGCAACTCATAAGTATGATATGGAGGATACTTTGAGACTGTCTACTTGTACTCGTTTAATTTAGTACCCATTGACAATTCTTGGAGGAACAATTGCTCTTGTATTTGTCAAATGACGATTGTTACATTTCCATCATCCTTTCCATATTTATTAATTTAAATTCTGCTGTAAAGCCAGAGCCTCTTCTTCTCATATTTATTTGTCAATTTAGTTTTTGTCCCAGTGTGGGTGAGTGGATTCTATTGTATCCCATCGAGAATCACGCATTTCTGTTATTACATATTTTCTGCTGACACTGTCCAGATTTGGGCATTTGATTTCTGCGTCATCGAAACATATCCCCATCAGTGTTTGAAAGTTTCTTACTTTCTCACAGCTGGAAATAGTTCAAAGTTCATCTTTTACAGACTCAGACTCACTCCTTTCTCCCAGGGTCCCTGGTTCCTTTTGTTAGTGAATGACATTTATAAATCAAGGCTAGGGAGCCAGATCTGGTCATTCTGACAGCACAGGGCTATTTACTGGCTGCTGCCATTTTCCATTCTTTGCCTTTCGGTTCCTTCTGTCTTGTGTATTTATTTTTGTAGTCTGTGAGGTGCCTAGATATATGCCACCATTCTAACAGCTACAGCCCTACAGCATACATATTTATGTTCATTTGCTGTTATGACAGTTCCTCCACTAGTCAATCAAAACTTATGCTTGGGCTAGATGAGAAGACACTGGATGCTGTACTTATGTGTTTGGTGTGAAGAGACTGGGTCCTAACTCAGTTCCTCAGTTTGGATCTTGAATGGGTCAGAGTCTTGGTTTCCAGCCTGATGCTTTGGGAAGGGGTGGACACCTTAAGAGGTGGGAGCATAATTGGAGATTTTTAGGCAAGGGGACATGTGAGAGTTTGAATTTGACTGTCCGTCACTGGCCCATTCTCAGTGTTTGCTTCCCAGTACCATTTTGTGAGGCTGCGGAACCTTGAGGAGGGCTATGGCTGGGAGAGGCGGGTTGCAGGGGGTAGGATTTAGAAGCTTATACCCTGGCCTTAGGCCCAGCATTTTCTCTGCTTTTTGGACCCCCACATGCTCCCGCCTCCACAATCTCTGTTCCTTTTCTGCCATGGTAGCCTGAGGTCCTCTGAAACTGTAGGTCCACTCCCAAGCCATTTCTGTCAGAAGTTGCTATCATTAAGATGCAAAAGTAAAAGATTAAAGGTGTCCTTCAGGGAATTGGGGGACCCTGTGCTCTTCTTTTTTCATGCTGGCTGAGGTAAGTGGTTTTGTTTGTCACATGCTCCCTTGCCACAGGCCCAAAGCGGGGAGGCCAAATCACCACAGACTGAAACCTCTACCACTCTGACCCAAATAAACATATTCTCTTTTTAGGTTTATTATCTCTCTAGCTGGAGATCCCCCACCTAGCATGCATGTGGTCTGAGGTTCAACCCTCTAGTACTACAATGAGTTGGCTGTCTCCAGGATTTGTTCTAGTGACGGCAACCTGACCAACACATCAGCCATTTATTCACATCATCATTGCTCAATCACGAGCAATAAAAATCAGACTGACATAGTTGTTTGGAACTGTCAAGTCTAAGCAATTAGGCTTTTCATTGTTTAAGACAATAATGTTACCACATATGTACAGCTTTGGTCAAAATTTCAATTTATGAGTTGGTAATACATCTGTCAGGATCCTCTCCCCCAAGGAACACTGACTGCGGTTGTGTGCGTAGTCAGCAGGTAATTTGTGGGCACTGAGGCCCAATCCGCCAGGGCATGAACTATTTTGTTCTGTTTCAGCACAGGATGTCTTTATTTCATTTTCTATGGGTTCTTCATCAAAATCACTCGCAGTTTGGAGAGAAACTCTGGGAACACAATTCAATCATGTTGATTTAGCCAACAATTTCCCATGTGGATAATGTAGTTAGAGCAATCATATAAATCAAAACACCCAGTTCTTTTCTACAAAGACTTTTCTATGTCATGCTTAATGTGTTTGGTGGCAAGTGACAGATGAAGAAGGAAAAACTCCAAGATTTCAATAGAAAGAAAAGTGAGGAAGAATTCCATCCAGTCTCTTAAGGTGCAATTTGGGGGTTGCAGCTGCCTTGAACCAGTTCTACGAAAGATGAGCTGTTCCTGAATGCTCTAACCTGGGCTGCTATTAGAGAAATAGTATATACCTCACTGTGATGATTTGGCCTCACTACTTTTGGGTCTCATTGCTATTCAAGAGGGGTCTCTAAGTAGGATGTCTGCTAGACATTGTGGAGACACTGTCTCACCTAGGGGAAGGTTTGCAAAGATGTCCAACATCTCTAGGGCTTCCTATGTGCTTTTAAAAACTGTTGCAGCAGAAGCATGCTTCTCCATGAGTGGTTCCACTTAACACTGTGTTCTGCAAAAGAGTCTTCTGTGTTAAGCACTAAAAAGACCCAACATGATGTCACATGAAGCTCCTAAGGAAGAGTATTTCCTCAGTGAGGACTCCTGGGGTGGGGGAAGTCAATTGCTCTCGTCTGGCTAAGGATACTTGTCTTCCTGTTGACTCTTGCTGTTGAGGCTGACAATCCTCAACTCGAATTATGTGTCCTACATGACCTATAAAGGGAGCTCCTGTGGTCACCATGAGACATCTGGAAAACTTATGATTAACCCAGATCTGCTGCTTTGACAACAAGGTATGCAATCTCTTAGTATCTGTCAGAAGTCTAACATGTAGCTTGGTGTCCGCCAAAGGTCTTAGGTCTTTCCACTTGCTCTATGATTCATGTGGTGTTGCTGGTGGCTGCCATGGAGAGCACAGAAGGGAGTTCTCTATACATTCTTTGCATCTGGAACACAGCATTGGTATTCTCCTGTTTTCTTGGGAATCCATGCCCTTTGATCTCCTGGTACTGTATCTACACCAATAAGCCAATAAGGCATGTGTGGAGCACAATCCAGGTTAACCTGGAGACTGGTTGGCTGCTCAGGTGTGTAGCATGGCTGCAGGCCTGTGTACGGTTCATGGAGGGGTCAGGGCACTGATTCACTTGGAATCCTCTGCCTGAGATGCCTTTCCTGCCATCTCAGGGTGTTCCCTCTGGTCCTTAAGGAACCAGATGGCCATCCCTGCTCCAAGTGTTTTCTTTGATCCCACAGGCAGTCTGCCTAATTCCCACAATTTCCCTCCCCTCTCCACCTCTCTCCTCCCCTTCCACACTTCCCCCTTTTCAAAAGGAGTCTTACTATGCAGCCCAGACTTGCCTTGAGAATTTATGACATTCCTTCAGCTTTAGCCTACTGGTGCTAGGATTATAAATGTACAGCATCATATCGATCTTCTGTTTTTCTTTTGACTCACACTTTATCTGATATTTTGTGCTACCTCCCTTTCTTTCTCTCTCCCTCATTATCTCTCTCTCCCCTCCTGCCTCACTGATTTCCTTTCCTTCCTGTTTTGTTGTTATGTTTTGCGTGTGTCTGTATGTATTTGTGTCTGCGTGTGTGTGTCATATGCATAGAAGGCAAATGTTAGCTCTTCTTCCTCTGAGACAGTCTCTTTGATGCTTTTTGCACTTCCTGTGCCAGGCTAACTTGCCCACGAGTGTTGGGGATTCTCCCGACTCTCTACTTCCCATCCCCACACAAGAGTACTGGGGCTACAGACACTTGAATAGATGTCTAGCTTCGACTCCAGTTTGGTAGCTCTGAACTCAGGTCCTCACACTCACAGGACTATCATTTTTAACCTATGGAGCCATCTCACTAGTGCCTGCCTTCCTTCCCTCCCTCCCTCCCTCCCTCCCTCCCTCCCTCCCTCCTTCCCTCCTTCCCTCCTTCCCTCCCTCCCTCCCTTCCCTCCGTCCCTCCGTCCCTCCGTCCCTCCGTCCCTCCGTCCTTCCCTCCGTCCCTCCCTCCTCCTTCCTTTCTTTTGAGAGTTTCATGCTGTGGATCAGGATGTTCTCAAATTCACTGTGTAGTTTATATTGGCTTTGAACTTGAACTCTTCTTGTCTTGATCTTCAAGTGCTGGGATTACGTCAGGAGTGCTGACTTTTTTCTTCTTCTTCTTTTTTAACCAGACACTAGGAACTAGTATTAGGAGTCACAGAGTGCAGCCCTTATCTATGTTGGTGACAAGCATGTCCTCAGGGTTTGGAATAGTGTGGACACTTGCCTTAGAATAAATCTATGTGATCTGCACGTAGAACCCCACTCTCCCTGGCAGAACTGATCTCACTTTCTCTGCTGGTGTGCTGGAATCTCAGAACATCTCCCAATCTTCATCTCCCGGGTCTTGGTGGCTATCTCTTAGGGAATATTATTTTGTTGACTATCTTTGTAGTGGCTGAGAAGATCATGGGACTCATGTCAGATTGTGTCTGCTAAGATCCTACACATACAGGAGTGGTAGGGACAGGCACACAGTCAGTGCATGCATGTCACACTCAAGTAACCGCACCATGGCTGGGAGTGCTCAGAGGATTGCTTTCCTCTGATATTTTGGGGCTGGCTGTTACTTCTGAGGGGGTTCTGTGCAACTCAGCTGCTGCACCATAGGAACTGAGTGGAAACCTGCCATCTGACATCTCTCCCCACCCCAATTAATATCACGAAAGGGCAATGTTTATGCAAAGCCACATGCCGAGAGGCCTTTTGCTCCTAATTTAAACTATTAAAATGCCATTAAGAATTGCAGTGCACATTTCAACACTGTTTTCCTTCTTTATTTCTTGTTGAAGAACAACCATGTGGAAGGGAAGGCATTTTGTTTCCATGCAAGTGGGGCTCGTTTTTCAGGACAGTTTATGATGCCCTTTGGTGGAATTTATCATCCTTGAAGCCACCACCCCCACCCAAGGATGGAGTTAGCAGATGCGATTTCTGTCAGCAAAAAAATAAATGCGATCGATATGAACATACCAAGGCATTTATTTCAGATATTGGCCAGATAAATTGTCGTGGTCGTCATGGTGGAGACAGTGTTGATTTCTGCTATGGAGGGCTGGGGAACTGGCAATATTTCTATTCTATTCACTTGCTCCTTTTCAGTAACATGTCAGCATTCACTGTTCCACAGTAGACACCTCATCTGAGGTGGCATCTGCTGCTCATGCAAGACATGTTGTTCGAGAGGTAGTTTGCATGTCATGGAAAACTTTTCATGAATATATACTCTATGCACGAGGCTTGTTATTTTTGAAATTTTGACCCAATTTACATTTTTTTTTTTTTAAATTTTGAGATTAAAACACACAGTTTGATCTCAGCTTTGACCTTTTAAATTGTTACAACTTTGTCTTTGGCTAAAAGCATGGAGAGCCGGACAATTACATTTTGTGAAAGAAGCAAGTTCTATGCACAGAGGGTAGTCACAGCTATGCTAATGTGTCTCTCACACGACAGTTCACGCTAGATGGTATAAACAAAGAAAAACAGTATTTTTGTGCTTTTTTATTGGAAAGTGCACTTAGCCTCCAGATGATGGTTGCTTTGCAAGGAGCTGTTCCCGGGTCTTTTCCTTATCTTGATGTCTTGTCCCCAGCTGGGTAGATGATTTTCTGAAAATACTGTTCTGGTCTGCTGCAGCAGGTCTGAGGACACAAGGCCTGAAGCTCTGGTGAATCTTTCAGGAAGCAGGGGCTTCCTGTAGGAGCCATAGTCCTTCCAGGCCGTAGCTTGCTGGCTTCTGAGGAAGAACAACTTTGTCCTGCTTTGTCCTGCTAACCCCCCTACAGTTGGGGCCAGGGGTCTCTTCTAGGGTCATCCCACTCCTGCTGGGAGGTCAGGAATGCTCACCAGGCTTGCTCTGTGCCACTTTGGGTTCCAGATACCATCTACTTCTCCAGGCTCTCAGTCACCCCTGAGGACTGTGCAGCTGCCCCTATATACTGGTGGAGGAACAGGTTTATTTTTAAACCTGGTCTACTGGATTCCTGAGCCTACTCGAGGCCTAGCATTTGCTCAGGACAGGTTGTCCTGAGCTGTCATTTAAGGGACTTGGGAGGATTTTTAGTCTAGTCATATGCTTGATTGACTGTCCAAAGGAATATATTCTATATAGAAAACAGTGACATTCTCTCACGGCATATGAACCATCATGGCCCTTCACAGTGAAACCTTGTGATTGGGACCACAAGACAAATCAGCTACTGCTATCTCCAGCATTAAGCCTGAGTCAGGACACCTTGCTCATAGTTCCTGAATGTCATCACTCATGCTTTTCCAGCTGTCTCCCTTTGCCCCTGCATATTATGCTGGGCCACAAGCCTCTTAGAGATAGGCAGAGGACACAAATGTGGTGTCCAGGGCTTCATATTTGAGCTCCACTGACCATAACAGGTGACTGCAGGCAACTTACCCAAGAATTATAACCTCCGACCTATTCTTCAAGGGATGGTCCAGTTCCTGTAGCATCCCTTTATAGAAAGGAGTTGGGAATTAGATAGAGTCTGTTTGCGGGGATTGGGCAGGTAGGATGTGACCCCTGAGCACACTTCTTCTTTGGAGTGAGCTGTGAGCTTAATCGGTAGCAATTTCATAGTTGTTGGAGTGTAACTGCTTCTCTTACCAGGATGGAAATATTCTGGTGGTTACTCCATGATGGTTCTGTTACTCCATGATGGTTCTGTTACTCTGTGATGGTTCTGTTGCTCCATGATTGCTCTGTTACCCTGCGATGATTCTTTTGCTCCATAATGGTTCTGTTGCTTTGTGATGGTTCTGTTGCTCTGTGGTGGTTCTGTCACTCTGTGGTGGTTCTGTCACTCTGTGGTGGTTCTATTATCCTGTGATGGTTCTGTCGCTTTGTGATGATTCTGTTGCTCTGTGGTGGCTCTGTCACTCTGTGGTGGTTCTGTTATCCTGTGATGGTTCTGTTGCTCTGTGATGGTTCTGTGCTCCGTAGTGGTTCTGCTGCTCCATGATGGTTCTGTCGCTTTGTGATGATTCTGTTGCTCTGTGATGATTCTGTTATTCTGTTATCCTGTGATGGTTCTGTTGCTCTGTGATGGTTGCTCTGTGGTGGTTCTGTTGTTCTGTGGTGGTTCTGTTGCTCTGTGGTGGTTATGTTGTTCTGTGGTGGTTCTGTTGCTCTGTGGTGGTTCTGTTGCTCTGTGATGATTCTGTTGCTCTGTGGTGGTTCTGTTGCTTTGTAATGGTTCTGTTGCTCCATGATGGTTCTATTGCTCTGTGGTGGTTCTGTTGCTCTGTGGTGGTTCTGTTGCTCTGTGGTGGTTCTATTGCTCTGTGGTGGTTCTATTGCTCTGTGGTGGTTCTATTGCTCTGTGATGGTTCTGTTGCTCTGTGATAGTTCTGTTGCTCTGTGGTGGTTCTGTTATCCTGTGATGGTTCTGTTGCTCTTGGTGGTTCTATCGCTCTGTGGTGGTTTTGTTGCTCTGTGGTGGTTTTGTTGCTCCATAGTTTTTCTGTTACTCTATGATGGTTCTGTCACTCTGTGATGGTTCTGTTGCTCTGTGACAGTTCTGTTACTTTGTGATTGTTCTGTAGCTTCATGGTGGCTCTGTTGCTCCGTGATGATTCTGTTGCTTCCTGATGTGTAGCAGGCTTTCTTGGACCACCAAATTATGACAAAGAGCCCAAATAATGACCCAGAGAATTATTATTATTTACAAATCCTCGATCTTAGCTTAGGCTTGTTTCTGGCTAGCTTTTTCAGATTAAATTAACCCATTTCTATTAATCTGTGTACTGCCCTTGTTTACCTCACCTACACATTGTCCATCCTGCTCTCCTGACTCCTCTGTGTCTCTTTGTCTGGCCCCTGGTTAGCTAGTTGGCCCCAGTTGGCTGGCCTATGGCTGGCTGGCTGCCCTTTTCTCTCTGCCTATATCACCTCTGCCTAGCTATTGGCTAGTCAGCTTTTGATTAGACCAATCAGGTGCTTAGGCAGGCAAGGTAAAATAGTAACATGTTTTGGCATAGTCAAACAAATGCAGCATAAACAATGGCAACACATCTTTACATAGTTAAACAAATAATCTATTCGACAACATTTCCTCCTTTTTGTCTAGATAAAAAGGCTTTTACCTTTAATAGATAGTTCTATTGTTCTGTGATGGAGCATATACTATAGTTTTATTTCCTTCTTGATCTTTGCTGAATGATATCTCTTGCTTTTCTATTTTTTTAAATTTATTTATTTTTTAATGAGGCCCAAACAGCTAATTCTTTTCTCTCTCATTCTTTCTTTCTTCTCTCTCTCCCTTCCTTCTTCCTTCCCTCCCTCCCCCTCTCTTTTTTTCTTTCTTCTTTCTTTGACCATGTGGTACATTCTAGTGGAGGAGAATGCCAACCGCTCATTCCTTACATCACAATGTGATGATTCTAAAGAATTAATAAAACACACTCAGCAATACAGGTACAAAGGAGAAACTCAAATAACTGGAATGGCAGCTACCTCAGCCACTGTTGAAATTGCTCTGCTGTTGCTTTTAATGGGTCTAGAAGTTAAATAAGTATAATCAATATTTGCCACACTGGCCAGTCCTGTACAGGGGAGGAAGAAAACAAAGTACACACAGTACCCGTTTCTATGGCCCTTCTTACCCTGCCAGATAACCCCATCTCTGCCTAGGGAATCTGAGGTGTAGACAAGACTCATATTAGCAATGGACATCCAGGTACTGGCATGAGATGCCAGTCTCTTACCACAGCTTCTGATGTTGGCAGCCTAGCCCCACATACTCACATCAGTTGGCAGATACAGGGGACTTCCAGGCTTGTGCCATTGTGGCCACATCAGCTGCTCAGCTCCTCCTCTGGTCTATGATAAAGGTTCATTAAAGCAGTAGCACCATGGGGTGTGTGTGTGTGTGTCCATCCAGCTAAAAGTATATCAGACTCCTTGTAGCTAAGAGTGGCCACGTGTCCCTATTTTAGCCCCTGATTTATCAATCTGTTTCTATAGGACTTGGGGGAAAATTTTGCTTTCTGGAGACAAATCCTATCCACTTAGTCTCCTTCTTGTCTCTCTCTCTGGAATGTCAAGGTGATGACTGGAAGAGCCACAGCTACCTCGGAGCCTTGAAGCGTGAAGATGGAGGCTTGAAACGCAAGGCTTGTGATGCCCAAAGAAAAGCTGGACTCCGGAGCTGTTACCACATTGCTGACCCAGACTGCTTCTGCAAAGACCAATAAATCATTATCCTTGAAGCGCTTGCCTGTCAGGCTTTTCTCTTATGTGCAGCTGACTACATTTCCAACTGGCCCAAATAGCTCCCATATCAATGATCTACAGACATACAGACTTTACCCTTTGAAATGGGCTCTGAGTTTTATGGGGAAACAGAGCACATATGAACAGATAATGAAAACAATATACAGCCATTCTCAGTAAGGAACCAGCCTTTCTAGCTACCACTCTGTCTTAAATTATAGCATCTGGCCTCCTGTGTCTTTTGATTTTTCAAAAAATTTAATTGAAACAATTCATTGTAAGGAAGCAGATGCTTACCGTGTCTGGATCTGGCTACGCTCTGTCCTGTTCTTTGGCCTCATTTCTCTTTCTGGCTTTTTCTTTTGGTCACATCCCCAGGCTTGTTCCTGACAAGCTAGACCTCCCATATAAATCGGTCCCTCTGCAAGTGTTACTCCAGAGGCAGCTATTGTTCACCTTGACAGCCATGAGTGACTTGACCAGAAGTGAAGAGGTTGACCAGAGAAGCCAGGGACAGATTTGCTTTTCTTGGCTCTTTAGAAGGAATTGAGGATCCAGAGTTCCCGGGTTACTGAAATTTCCTCTTTTCTTGCTTGCTTCAGGACCCAGTTTCCTGGAAGAGAAAGAAGGACAGAGTTTCAGAAAGAGGAACATGGCTTCCAAAGGAGGGACGGGGCTTCAGAAAGAGAACTGTGGCTATAGAGGTAGGTGGTGGTCTCTAGAGGGATGCGGTATCAGGAAGAAGGATGCGGTCTCAAGGAAAGGGACATGATGTCTTGCAGGTATCAATAAAGTTTATGACTTTCTCCCTCCTCCCAGTGTGCCTTGGAAAGAGCTCTGGAAAAATCATATCCAGTCTCTTCCAGGCACGAGCAAATGGAGACTCTGCCATCTACACTGTGTCCACATTTGCCTCCTTCCAGATAAGGAGGTCAGGGGGAGAAGTGTGGGGGGAGGTACAGAGAGGCGGGTGTTGTTTGTGAACTTGTCTGGCAGTGTGAAAACTGACCCCTTTCTGAGGCCTGCCTTTCTCAGTAAACAGAATTAGATGCTAAACGAACTGAGCCAGGACCACTTACCTGCAAACAGCCAAATGTCTGAAGAAACTGAGGTGAACGAGGCCTCCCAAAGATGCCCCATTGTTCTTGATTGCCAGTGCTGTGGTCCACTGCAGAGGCACCGTTCCAGCGCACTCCGTGTGGGAGAAGGGACATCCTCTGGTCCCAGGTTTCATTTTCTCACTTGCTGTCCCTGTGTTATTTATGGAAGGCTCTGGAGCCAGATGCGGAGGCACCTTCAGCATATGCTTCATAAGTTTTATGAACATCAACTGAATTTGCTTTTTTCCTTCCTCGGTCCAGGCCTTTTAGCTCATTTCTGGATTATGACTCTGGGTCCACTGAAGCGGCCACCTTCACTCTCCCACTACCTGCTTGGTTTTCTCATGCCCGGATGCTACATGTGGGCCTCTGGGATGGGGCACTTTGCCTTGGCTGCTTCTCCACTGTGGCGTCCCCTGTAGAAGTGAGGCTGCTCCCTCTTTGGGTACTTCCCTCCTATGGTGCTGATGGCTCAAAGTACAAAAATGACAGGCAAGGGTGTGGAGTGAGAGAAGAGATCTCTGTGGTTCAAAGAACTTACCGGTTGTGCAGAGGACCCAGGTTTGGTTCCCAGTACTGACATATCTGCTCTCAACCACTGGTGGCCAGTTCCAGACAACCCCAAACCCTCTTTCGACCTCTGTGGGTTCCTGCATGCACGTGCTGCACTCAGACACACTCACATAAGCAGATAAATATATATTGTAAAAAGTCAGAGGCAAATGAATTTGCTGGACCCCAGCAGGTGGACAGGCAGTATGAGGTACTTGATTAACAACCAAATGAGACACAGAATTGTCTGAGCATGGTTGTTACTATCACTGTTGGCCTCTTTAGCACCAGAGCATACTTCTTATTGTGGTATATTTATCTCATGGTGAGGTCAGAAAGTGTTGATCCTGGGTGATTCCCAAATGTGGGCAGTGTCCACCATTCCTCACTCATTTTCTTGACATCTAACAGGGTTTGGAATTATCAAGAAGTACAGCCCATTGGAGATGGGCTATGATGGACAGAGCTGGGTGACATTGGTCCTGCTGGGAATGACCTAAGAGTGTCCTTGCTGGGTGGGATTTATGTGCCCCTGGATGCTCAGCTTTCTCTTTCCCCTATGTTTTCCAGACTAGGCCTTTTTATCCCCTACCTATATATCAACCACCCACATTACTTGGGCACAACCCCAGTCATAGCAGGCAAACCAAAGACAGTGCGATCCCTGCTTCCTATTGGCCCATCCTCTTGTTCACGTCAGCAAATCCACAAGAAACTGACCGACTGGTCACAGTTCCAGGCTTCCCGGACACAGCCTCAGCTCATTTCAGTATTGATGAGATTGTTTCTCTTCGTTCGTTCCTATTGGGCCCAACTAAAGTCCAGGTTTTCGCTGTCTCTCTCTTTCCCTCCCTTCCTCTCCCCCCTTTCTCTTTAAGACTGGGTTTCTCTGTGTAAAAGCCCTGGCTGTCCTGGAACTTGATTTGTAGACCAGGCTGACCTCATACTCATGAAGAAACTGCCTGCCTCAGCCTCCCAAATGCTAGGATTAGAGGCCTGTGTTATCATGTGAGCTCAGGCTTTTATTTTTTAAAGCTCATTTTAAAGAGGACTTTGGAGGTGACCAGTGACTGGTCTTAGTCCACAAGTCAGTCAAGTGATGCAGAGATTTGCAGAGGAAGAGGCAGAAACCTCAATAGAAGCCTCTTTGAACCCTGCCCCAAGTGGAAAACAGTGTGGACAGAGCTTTTCATTTATCCATCCCATACATCTCTAAAACACAGAAATGGGACATGCTGTGTGTGGAGGTGCATTTTAAATTTTGTTTGTTCATCTGTTCTCAGTCAGGGTCTCTCTGTAGCCAGGCAGCCACCAATCAGCCTAAATCCCTCTGCTCCAAGCTCTGAAGTTCTGGGATTATAGGCATGCATTACTATACCTGGCTCCTTCCCTCAACCCTCTAATTACCGGTCCTGGAGATCTTTCCATAAAGGTGCCATATCTTCCTCAATTCCTTCCATACTTTGTTATTTTGGAGACAGTGACTCTCCTTTGACCCAGGAACTCACAGTTTGGCTGGGCTGGCTGGCCAGAGCCCCAGGGCACACATCTGCTTCCGCAATGCTAGAGTTCCAGGCATGCTGGGGAACTCAGCTGTCTTACTTAGGTGCTGTAGCTCTGAATTCAAGATTCCCATTTGGGCAGCAAGCACTTTCTGACTGAATCATCTCTTCAGCCCCCTCGATATATTCCATTATTGATTCTGTCACGTTTTATTTTATACATTATTTAACCTCTTATTTAAGTATGTAATTTTTATTAGTAGATATGGTTCCTTTGAAAAACTATACATATTCATTATTGTGTTCATATGTGTATGTTTTTTCTAGAGTAGAATAGAATGGAGTTTTTTTCTCTAGATGGAAATTTCTAGGTCAACTGTGTATGTATTCACAATTTTGATAGCTGCCATCCAGTGGCTTTGCCAAAGAGCCTCATCAGTTCTCAGGCTTCCTGATGCTTTGTTCCAACAGAACAGTCCCTAGTTCAGTCCTCCAATCCTTTGGTGTTTTATAGGCACCTAAACATGTTTTCCATGGAAAGCTGCCAAAGTGATTGTGGTTTTCTGTACCAGAACTGAGCCCAGAGGACTGGGCTACAGTCCTATCATCTGGCTTCTATGTTTAAAGCACTTCTGCGACTGAGAAATACAGTCCACCCTGAAACAAAAGCCACCTCCCCAAGTCTCATGTTTTCCCACAGCCAGCCCCATTTTTCCTGCCTTTGGGTTAAGTGTGACTCCACCTGCCTCTCTTCATCTCCAGGATTCTGTCTCTCTTCTATCTGGTCAGGGTGTTTCCTCAGCCTCCTCACATTCATCCTGGCCTCACAAGTATGTCTCCACTAGTTTCTCATGTAATGTGAAGCGGCACCTGCCCAGACACACCTGTCTTCAGTGGTCTAATTCTCTTTTTAGCTGCACCCTTATTTCCATCTGTGCATAGGTAGCCTGGCCTGGCCAGGGCCTGCTATACAATGCATGTCCCCTCCCCCATGCCCTTTGCATGCACTTTGTTCTGGAGCACACTGCTGCTCTGGAGTGCATTTAGAATCTGGTTAGACCAGAATGAACAGCAACCGTTTCATACACTTGCATTTTGTCCTGATGAGTGCTAGAATGGGAATGGTACACCATCTTATTTTCCTTCTGTGTTCTAAAATGTTTCCAACAAGGTAAAAGAAAGGGTATTTATTGAGTACTTACCACGGATGACAATGGTTAATATTCATAACCAACCCTGGAAAGATACCTTCATGTTTCAGATATGAAACACATTGCCCTTGAGAACCTCCCTCAATAGAAATTCAGATATGCCAATTGAGAAATTCCTGCTATAAAAACCTGGATATGCCAGAGCACGGTGCTTGGTTCTTCCTAAGTATACCAACTGAACAACCTTCTTCAGGAGCTTCAAACTGCAGGGTGTTGTGGTGCTGAACACACTAATTCATGAAAAAGGAAACAGGGCCATCTTTCTGAAAAGATCTTTCAAGACTCAAAATGTTCACATGTGTTATCACAAATGCACACCAAAGCATCTTTTTGGACTTTAAATATCTACTTATTTTTATTTTTGACAGTTTCATATGTGCATTTAAGGACTTTATTCATATCTCCCTTACCCACCCTTATCCCCTTGGCTGTTGAAATGCTTCTTTTTTCCAGGTCACAATCCTACCCTCTTGTCTCCTTTCTGTGTGTGACCCACTGAGTCTAACTAGAGATGCTTGTATGAGCATAACTGGAGAATGGGCAGCTCATCAGTGGCCTCACCACTGAAGAAAATGACACTCCTTCCCTATAACCACTAACTGCCTGTAGATCCTCATGGGCTCATCACCTGCCCATGGTCCAGTCTTGCCTAGCTCTGCTGCAAGTCACCATAGATGCTCTGACTTCATGAGTGCAATGGCTGTCAAGGCCACAAGATAGCATTTTATTGCACGTGTTCTCACCCCCTGGCTCTTACATCCTTTCTGCCCTCTTCTGTGGTGTTTTCTAAGCCTTATTTAGGGACAAGAACTTCACTGTCACTTAGTCTAGGTACTGTGACCACTTATGAGTCTCTTTCTTAACCACTGCCCAAGGCAGTAAGAAGTTTCTCTGATCAAGGATGAGAGTAGTTATAATCTGTGGATATAAACATGAGTAGATGGCAGTTTAACAATGTACCCAATTATCGAACAATAGCAAGTTCTACCCCAGAGCCTCTACATTCTCAGCCATAGCTATTTATCAGGCTTATGTACAGTACCTGGCGTAAGTTTCCTCCTATAGCGTAGACCTCAAATCCAGTCAGAGAGCAGTTCATTAACCCCACAGCACATGCTAGCACTGTACTGCTGGACATATCTTGAATTTCAGGTTGTTACTATTGGGTAGGACTGTTGATGTCTTTTCTCCCTCCTTCAGCAGCCTGCGGATTCCTTTCTAGTACTAGAAAGGCATTGTCTAGAAGGGAGGACGCTTCCAGCTCAGTTCTAGCTTGATTTCCCTATGTCTGATGATCAAAGTATGTGGTGTCTTCAGCAAAGGGTCATATATCCACAATCTAGTGGACGACCAAGAACAATGACAATATCATATATTATAAAAGCAAAACCTGTCACTTGGAAATATTTGTAGGCTTACAAAGGAGATGCGAAAATAGTGCAGACCGCTCCTAAAAATACCTTTTATCAGGATTTTCCAGTGTTCAATCTTACATAATTATAATTATAAAACTAAGAAAGCAATGCTGGCATAGTATTAACAAAATCTAGATTATGATTAGTTTTTTTTTAAATTAAATTCTGCTTGGCCTATGGCTCAGGCAGATTGTTAGCTAGCTCTTACATCTTAATTCAACCCATTTCTATTAATCTGTCTTGCCATGCGGCTCACCATTGTTACTTTTACATGTTGATTCTTGGGTGGCTAGATGGTGTCTGACCACTGTAAGTATTTTTATCTTTTTAAAATTTTTTTATTTTTAGATACCTTTGCCATTTTAGAACTCCATCCATCTCACTGGTGGAAAATCTGAAATAATTTTCTTTAGGATGAAGTACCTCATATAGTTGAAGCCCAAGCAATGTGGCAAGAAAAAGAAATAGAAGTTTACAGGAAGAGAGGAAGCAATAATTTTTTCTTCCGCTCACAGATAACATGACTATTTGTGGAAAACTTTGAAGACTGCACAAAAGACACATAACCAGCAATGAATCCTGGAGTTATGGATAAAATTTCATCATACAAAGCTAGCCATACTTCTATACACTGACTGTGAGTAATTTCAAAACAAATTCTACTTACAACAGTATCAGAAAGAACAAAATTCTCAAGAATACATTTGCCAATGAAGCAAAAGACTAATTTATTTATCAGCATCTTTTAATACGCTTTGAATATTTTTAAAACTAAATTTATTATTTAACTGATTTATTAAGTCATAAATATTAACAATTTGAATTAATGTGATGTCTTGATACTGTATACATTGTACAATGTTTAAATCAGTTTAAACTTATCTACTCAAGCATTGATCATATTCTTACAATAAAATCTTTTTTTTGTGTGTGTTTTAAAGACTTTTACAATAAATACTAAAAAATGCGGCCGAAAGACACCAGAAAAGATATTGATAGATAGAAAGACGTTCTGCATTTGTGTTGGTAGACTTCATATCTGTCCGTACAAGCGATCTACAGATTCACAATTCATGTCCAAATCTGAAATGGTATTTTTTTTAGATAGAAAGGGAGTTCAAAGTTCATGTACAGCTATTAAAGATTATGAATAACCACTTCAAAGAAAGAATAACAAATCTAGAGGGAGCATACTAGCTGACTTTGAAAACAAATGACAAAGCTACAGCAAAAAGTATGGCACTGGCACGAAGACAGACGTCAGTGGGACAGAATGACAAGTTCAGAAGTAAGCCCTCACATATGTAGTCAAATGATATTTGACAAGGGTGTTCACACTATTCAATGAAGTAATATAGTCTTTTCAACATATGTTTCTGGGTAACTGACTACTCACATTTAAGAGAATACTAAAACTGAACCCCTCCTTTATGTCATATACTCAAAATGGAATCAATACTCAAATACAAGGTCTAAAACCACAAAATTTTCAGAAGGGAAAAACTGAACCCCTCCTTTATGTGATATACTCAAAATGGAATCAATACTCAAATACAAGGTCTAAAACCACAAAATTTTCAGAAGGGAAAAAAAAAAACCATAAGGGTGAAAATTCATGATTTGGCAACTTCTTGACTCTAACACAAGAAGAATGGGCAACAAAAGTTAGATAAATTGCATTTCATTTATATATATTCTTTGTGCATCAAAGGCCATCATTACTGAATACATTTTCCTAAAGATAACAGTAAGTAGATGGTAAGAATATGGAAAGATAGTCAACATCAGCAACCATTAGAAAAATGCACTCAAGACCCCCATGAAATTCTGTATCACACTCGGCAGGATGGCCAGGGTCACCTAAACTAAAATTAAAGCAGCAGATACTGGGATCTTGGAGTGCTCTGGAACTGTCAATGGTGTCTCCATTGTGGAAGACAGTGTGGCGATTATGCAAAACACCATACATAAAATCAGCACATTATATACGTCGCTACTGTACCGGTAGCGACATTCATAGCGAATGTTCATAGCAGCCTTAGTCACAGCAATCAAAATATGGAAACAGCTCAAATGACCTTCAGGAGATAATTAGATCACAAAAATCATATATACAGACAGCAGGATAATATTCAGGCCTCACGAATAAAACTTTTAAAAATATCTTATTTTTCATGTTTGAGAATTTGACACAAGGTATTTTGATCATATTCATTCCTTTTCCTCAATTCCTCTAGGAATCTCCTCCACCTCCTTACCCACCCAACTTCATCTTCTTCTTCTCTCATTTTTAAAACCCATCAAGCCCACTTTGTGATGTCTGGGTGTGGGGTCTTCCCTGGGTCATACACACCATTAAGGAAAGCTGCCTTTTCCTCTCCAAACAGCAATCAAGTGCCAGTAACTCCTTATCTAGGGGTGGGACTTCATGGGCACCTCCTCTCCTGTTACAATAAGGTTTGTTTTTGTCCCGGGCGGCCAGAGGCCCAGACCCACAGACCTGAAGCCCCAGACCCCTTAGCTGTCCGCTGCTGCTCAGGCCCCCAAAATGATTCAGACACCTATATCTTCATGCTGTTTGGCCTATGGCTCAGGCACATTGCTAACTAGCTCCTACATCTTAACTCAACCCATTCTCATTAATCTGTCTGCCACGTGGCCCGTGGCTCACCTGTGTTCGTTACATGTTTCTTCTTTGGTGGCTTGCTTGATCTGTCTGACTCTGTCCTTCTTCTACCTATGCTCTGATTTCTCCTCCTACATTTTCTATGGTGCCTGCCATGGGCCAAAACAGCTCCTTTATTTAAAGACTGATATTCACAGCATGCAGAAAGACATTCCCACATCCTCCTCCTCCATCTTAAAGGTTTTGTTTGGCTTGAGTTTGCACAGGGCTTATACACATTGTCACATACTTATACGTGCTGTAAGTTCATGTGTGCAATTGCCCCGTTGTGTCTTGGAAACACTGTTTCCTTTATCCACCACCTCTGACTCTTACAGTCTTTCCATCCCCCCACTCCATGCAGATTCCTAAGCCTTGAGAGGAGTGTTACAGAATATTAGTTAAAGATGTGTTACATCCATTTATGCTGTGGAACATTTGTTTAATGATGCAAAGATGTATTGCATTTTTTAAATGTTGCATTTGTTTAACTCTGTGAAACTGTGTCACTTTGCCTGCCTAAAACATCTGATTGTCTGATAAAGAGCTGAATGGCCAATAGCTGGGCAGAAGAAAGGAATAGGAGGGCCTGGGAGGCAAAGAGAATAGATAAAAGGAGAAAAGAAGGGGAGGATGGAGAAAAGGAAGAGAGAGGACAGAAAGGGTCAGCCACCAGCCACCCAGCCACCAGCCACCCAAACACCCAGCCACACCAGCAACAGAGTAAGAAAGAAAGAAAAGATATACAGAAATAGAGAAAGGTAAAAGACCAGAGGTGAAAAGTAGACAGGATAACAAGCCAAGCTAAGGCCAAGCATTTATAAATAAGTCTCTGCGTATTTATTTGGGAGCTGGGTGGTGGTCCCACAAAGAGTAAAAACAACCAACTCCAGAAGACTGTGATACAGATGCCCCATTTAGGATTGATCACTCTAAAGTCTCTATTCTCTGCATATGGACAAGTTGAGGGGCTTGTTAACTGTCATCTACTGCAAGAGGTTAACCTGCTTAGAGCTGAAAGATGCACTGATCCATGAGTATAGCAATAGTTATTAGGAGTCATTTTAATGCCATGCCATTTAGCAGAATGGTGGTAGGTTCCCCAAGGAACATTCTGTTTAGTCATAGTACCTGGCCTCTCGCATGGGTTCCATATTGGGCAGCAGGCCTTAAGTCCATTAGAAACGGTTGGTAAGGGTAATACTGGGGGTGGGGGTTATAGGGAGGAAAGGGGAGAGAAAAGCTTAATTGAATTATAATTTCAAAAATTAAAAGGGAAAAAAGAGTGGTTGGTTATTACTTCAGGGACCATATCTTGTCAGGCAGGTCATTACTGTAGCTTGCAGAGTTCTAGTTGGGTTAGACTGATTATTACTGTTCTCTTCTGGAAGTTTCATATCATCTTCTGTTTTATGATGTTGCTGGCCTGGACTTCCTGGGCTAGCCTCATGACCCAGACTTTCCGGCCTAGCCTTGTAGCCCAGACCTGTAGACCCACAGTTCCATAGTCTCAATGAAACACACAGATGCATGTATTATTGTACACTGATTGACTTGGAGCCTAGGCATATAACTTGCTAGGCTCTTTACCCTTAAACTAACCCATGATTCTTATCCTGTTCAGCCATGTGGCTCAGTACCTTTTCTCAGAGCAGCATAGTTGTCCTCTGCATCTCTGGCTTGTCTGGCAACTCTGTGGCTCCTAGTCTAACTTCATAGGATTTAGCTTTTTAGCCCAGGTACTCTGGGGAATTTTAGGGTCCATATAATCACCAAGTAAAGCTCTGCCACTTGCTGCTCCTTAACTCCGTTTAAGTATTTGGCAGCAGGACCTCTTAAAAGGCTCACAAGTGTTTTGCCTCTTAGGCTGAATCAGGAAGCTTCTTTATAAAAAAGCCTTGCCTCTGCTTGCCTCCAGCAAACAGGGCTCGCCCAAGAAAATGCTGCTACTAAAGCAGTCTTCGACTTTCTTTTTGTCTATATTAACAGAAACCTTAAATCTACCATGTGCAGTTCCTTGCTTTCACTGAGGCTGAGGAACGCCTTGTTCAGCTTAAGTTGCATGAAGAAAAAAACCATTTGTAATTTAATCCAATACACCACTTAGTCTCTTTATCAGACTGTTTTCAAGCTTTTTATGGCTTTACGTGGGTATATTTTCCCACGTTGGGCTGCCATTTGTTGTATGATGTTTCTGCCCTGGACTTTCCAGGCTAGCCTCACAGCCCGGACTTTCCGGACTAGTCTTGTGGCCAGGACTTTCAGACCCACAATCCCACAGTCCCACTGAAACTCAAACTTGTACTAATTGTACATTGATTGACCTGGGGCCCAGGCATACAACTTGCTAACTCTTTACCCTTAAACTAACTCATGATTATTATCCTGTTCAGCCATGAGGCTTGGTACCTTTTCTCAATAATTTACAATGTAATGGCATAACCCCCCTACAATCTTCCAGTGCTATGAAAGCCAGGAAATAGAGACTACACTTCCAATTGAATGCCAGCTAGATTTTACTTTGCTCCATGACTCAAGTATGTGATGCTTTCAGCAATAGGGTCTTACTGTCAAGTTCTAGAGGGTAATCAATAGAACTGGCAATAGTCTATTGTTGTGGTATACTCAATAAAAATAGCCTGAAGTATCAGAGGACAATCCAAAGCCATAAAGACCAGGGAGTGGTGACTCTCACCTTTAATCTTAGTACATGGGAGGCAGAGATCTCTGGATCTCTATGAGTTCAAGGCCAAAGACAGCCAGTTGGTGATGGAACTCACCTTTAATCCTAGCTCTAGAAATGGTAGAACAAGGAAGTAAAATAGCTGGAGGGCGTAGAAGGGGGGAAAGAAACACAAGGCAGAAGAAGGCAGAAAGTATGCCCTTTTGCTTGTTTACCCAGTTATCCTGAGGGCTGGTGGAGATAGGATCTACCCAGTTTGGCCTGAGGAGTTGGCTGAGCAAGAATTGGCTGTGGTTTGTACCATACCTTTCTGATATTTCAGCTTTTCCTCAATATATGGCTCCATATTTTATTATAATACTAAATAGAATTTGTCCAATAGTCTATAATATTTTGGGGAGGTCCCCAGGAGACCCTATTGGCCAATACCTCAAAAGGAAGTGACTCATTTCTGGTACTAGGGTTTTTATTTGGTGTTTTATTTGTGGTGTCTATCATTTATTTACCCTCCAAATGGTAGATCCACTTAAACTTTTTATATACATATACAATTTTAGGGAACTTCCACAGTAGAGGTTTCTACATATCTTTTTAAAAGGCCATTAGCCCTTCCATAGGAATACATTCTTACACATGTTATAACATGGATGAAAACATTATGGAAGTGGAAATAAGGCAGTCACAAAGGATGTGTGTTTTATAAAACCCTTTATTAGAGGTTTCAGTTTCAGCTGGAAATAATGGAAGAATTCTGTAAGTGGTTAGTAATTATGGTCACATAACAGTTTGAGGTGGATGGTGTGAATGTTTTGAGTCACACCTTAAAAAGGGCTTTGATTGTGTGTTCTATGCTTGTATAACTTAATCACAATATCAAAAATAGCCACAGTTTTACACGGCTAGCTTTGGTTTCACTCTAGCGTCGCTCACCACCCTTTTCTTCTCAGAGTGCCTTTCTCTAACAGAGTCTTAGTCCTCATGAGCAATGCATCTGTTTATCCTTAACAGTGGCACATGCACGTGAGTGTGCACCCCCCCCACAAGCACATACACACACACTCACATATGCATACACCACATACACATATACACACAAACACACAAACAAGCACAGACACATACTCATGCATACACACACAAACCCACACATAAATACACACAGACAAACATACACACACATACATATACACACAGACACACATACAAACACACACAAACACACACACAAACACACAAAACACATACACACAAACACACACACAAACACACACAAACACATATACACCAACATACACACACACAAAACACACAAACACACATATACACACAAACACACATACACACAAACACATACAAACACACATACACACACAAACACATACACACAAACACACAAATACACACACACAAACACACACACATACACACACAGACACACACACAAACACACACAAACACACACACATACACACACAGACACACACACAAACACACACACATACACACACAGACACACACACAAACACACACACATACACACACAGACACACACACAAACACACACAAACACATACACATAAACACACACACACAAAAACACACAAACACACATATATACACAAACACATACACACAAGCACACACACAAACACACACAAACACATACACACAAACACACACACAAAACACACAAACACATACACACAAACACACACACAAACACACACAAACACATACACACAAACACACACACAAAACACACAAACACATACACACAAACACACACAAACACACACAAATACACACACACAAACACACACACAAAAACACACAAACACACATACACACACATACACACAAACACACACAAATACACAAACACACACATACACACACACACACACACACACACAGAGTTGTTTCACGACTACTAAATCAATATCCCTAAAAGAGCAAAGCTTGCCAATAACAGCTAGTGTTCAGTGTACACCCTTTGGTCTTTGGTCTTACTGGACTGGGTTCAGATCCCGTTTCCAAAATTACCTTGCTCTTTTTTCTTTCTTCCTTTATCGTCTTGGGTGTGGCTTATGTCACTCAGTTCAATACAGTTAGATCAATCTCTTACAAGTGCCTACTTGGCAGCAATAAAATAACGCCTGGGATGTACCTAATGCACTACCTGGCACAGTGCAGAGCCTGCCAATGTGACCTGGACCTGAGTTCGTGTCCTTGAGTAGCATTTCCCAAAATGACTCCATACCCATGGAATGCCAAGAGAGGTGCGATCTGGCTCGGTGTGCGGTTCACACCAGTGCTTCTCAACTACGGTACCCAGCGAGGATCAAATTGGAAGAGTTTGCCTTTATTGCCATCCTTTTCCAGACGGATGAACTATTTACTGTGAGATTCTAGGTCTGGATTTTTAAATGGGGAATAATTATGAAAAGTGTCGCCATCCAAGGGACAGAGGACTCAGGATGTAAAACTGCAGATGTGCAGAAAAAGAAAGTGTATTCCTCTTCTTTTCTCTCATGCTTTCCTGGACAGCTCTTCATGCCAGTCACCTTGGTCTTTGCAGAACTGTGGGTTCTGATGCCAAGTATCTGGTTCAAATCATGCATTTTCTCTGCTGCCTTGAGATTGAGGAAGAATTGTTCCAGTTGCATACAGCAGGAGTTACCCACATCTGAGAAGCAGCCTAAGGAGGAGAAGGATATGCTGGCGGGGGTGAGGCAGCCAGCTCACAGAGGTAAAGGAAAGCTGCCAGACTTTGCAATGGTGGGCCAGAACAGTTTTGGGAACTCAGGACCAGGAGACAGCAACCCTGTGTCCATGCCATGGTGTTGGCTCCAGCCTCTGAGATTTTCCTGATGTTCAATTTTATGATACTCTCAAATAAAATTCCAATATAAATTAAACTATCAGAGTTGATTTAATATAATACCAAGTTTAAGGCATGGGATTTGAGGATGGGAAGGGGATCTTCCACTCACCAGCTATGTGTTCCTGACATTCTTTAATTTCTACAAGGCCCAATTTTCTCATCACTATGGGGAAGGGGTGGGTTCTGGCAAAGTTAAGTCACAGAAGTGGGACCAGAAACGTGTTGATTTTCTGATTGACACTAACTGTACGACCACGGGGAAGTTATTTGGTTCCCTCACATTCTTCTCTTAGCTACAAAATGGGTACCACCTCTCAAAGGCTTGATCTAGGCATTACAGAAGATGGTTTGTGTATCTTGCTGATATTATTATTATTATTACCATTGTCTGCTGGAGAATTAAATGAACGCCTGTATGTGAGTTGCTTGGCAGAGGGCATTTACCATGGTGATCCCCTAATAAATGATGGGCAGTGGTTTATAAGGCTTCTTAGATACTGGTGGATTATTGTATTTCCTTACACTTGTGTGAGTAACTGAGTTCTTATTAATTGCTCCCAATTGCTTTTATTTTCTTCACATGATTCTAAAAATTTCAACCACCTTAGGAGACTTTTTGAGGAATGATTACATACTGATTTGATTTGACCTTATAAATTCCTCACAGGTCCTGATATGGGAACACTCATCCCTAATTACAGAGTTTTTTCTGCTCTCAAAAGTTGAAGCTGAGAACTTATTCTAGTGATTTAGGTAAAGGAAAATGTAGAGAATCTTTTATTCATTGGCTCCAGCATCCCCAGCTCTGCGACACCTGGTTCTGTTCGTGAACACAGGACTGACTGTCTCTATAAAGCATTGAGTCTCATGAACAGAAACTGACCACTTCCTTTGCCTTGGCTACTGCAGTGAAGTGTCCTTCTTTCCTGGACTGTCACTTTCTATCTGTATTCTGTACCCTTCAGTTGCTTTCTGTCGGTATGACCTATCACCTCATGTTTCTCTAGGGACTTCTCTGTCACGGGGCCTCCAGAGCCCCCAGCAGCCACCCCATGATTGCCTGCTGACAGTACTCTTGGGACAGGTAGAAACTGCTCCATCAGCTCTCCTGAAAAATGGGGAACTTTGAAAGACTTAATTTGGACTCTCTTGTCACGGTGTTATGTCACCCTGCAGTGTGGGCCCCAGGCCTGGGGCTTTCCAAACTCCCAGACATCACTGTTCTCCAATGTTGCTGTTTCTTAAATGCATTTCTTGGAAGGCTTAATTTAAGCCTCCAGTGTGGGCTCAGGCAGCACCTCTCAATAATAATTCCTCATCTTCTGGTTAGATTGACCTTTTCATTTTCTTTAGAATGACTCCGTGAGATGCCATAGAAAGCCCCTGACCTAAATGTTTTCCAGTCTGGCCTGAAGTCCTCTGGTAACACTTCTGTGTCTACAAACTGTAGACTTTTTGTTGTTTATGGGAGCTGTGGTGTCCTGGTAACTTTCTGTTAGAGAAGCAGCTTCTTATACTGTCTCAGCTGATCTTCATGAAAGAGGTAGAGTCAGGGATAAGAAGGGCTGTAAGGATTCACAGGGTTCAGATTCTGATACAGCCTCTTGGGTGAAAGTAGCGCATGACCAGCATCATCTTGAAAAATCCTTCATCTTCTATAAAATGTAGCCTATGTCGTTAGCGGGTACAACTTTGGATGGTGACCTGGATGTGTAGTTTTGTACTGTAAGGCGGGGCAGGCAGTAGAGGCGTATATGTAGAACATAAGCTGCAGAATGTCACTCTGTGATCACAGATACTGCTGTCCTGCAGAGCTGGAGCGGTCTAAAGAGTCCACGAGGTGCCTGCATCCCCAAGAGCAGGAAACCTGACAGGTATCTCAAGGCTCCGAAGTGTGAAACTGCACCCTAAACTCACGTCTTCTTTTGCCTTCTCTTGCTGTGTCACGGGGTGAAAGAACTAATGGTATAACCACGTTTCCTTTCCATAATTGTCCATTGTATCTTTCCATTATTTACAAATTGTATGCACATAGGGGAATTCTCCCAATAAAACCCTGCAAACTTTGCACAATCAGCCCAGTGTTAGACTCCTGCCCTGAGTCTCTCTAAATAGTAAACTGTCTAGGGGCTTTTGGAAAGGCTGTGTTGTGGGTGAAAAATTACTTCATTTATCAGACTGTGATTCACTTTAGTTTGCTCATTTGGTAGATTATAATCCCCTTGAAGTAAATTCCTTTCTGATTCAGAATTGACCACTCTTCGGTCAATGGGATAACACAATTGGGGTTGAAGGTTGAGGCTGTGAAGGGTCTGCCCTGTCCTCAGAAGCTCTCTGTGTGAGAGAGCAGTGAGCAGTCGCTGTCAGGATGACTCAGGCAGGATCTGGTGGGAACTAAAGTGAGTCAGTACTTTGACAAGGTACAGGACTCATGGTTTAAGGGAATACTTACTCCCCACCCAGAGACAGTCTGTTATGGAGTATCTACTATGCACTTGTCACTGTGTGTGGTGATAAAGAAGACTCTCAAATTCAGACGTGGCTTCTGATGCATCAAAACAGGATTGTTGTCACCAAGAAAGTCAGTTTTTTGGGTTAACATAAAGGAACCGGGTGGGAAATGATACAAATTGGTATGACAGCTGCCACTGTGATTAAATTAGAAGTCTGAAAGCAACTGGAATTTAGAAAAGTGAGGTTAAGGACATGTGCTGGGGAAGTCTCCTAGGGAAGAAGGGTTTGGGTTGGTCTTTTAAGATTTAGGTAGTATGATTGATTCCTAAAGGCATGTCTTTACAGTTTCCTAACCTGTAAAGCAGGCAGCAAGATACATAACAGGATTGTTACAGAAATTAAAATAAGCCTGTATGTTGATCAGGGACCAATTTATCTCAGTATTTTTTTTTTAATAGTGCTGAGATAGCTGATCATCTATATGGGAGTGAGTGAGCTCAACTCCTGTAACTGAAACTGAAATTCTAGTTGGTATTAAGTGAAACTGAAAGCCAGATATTGGGGAAAAAAATCTTCAATATCAGAGACAGTAAACAGACCACAGCCAATTCTCACCTAGCCAGCTTCTCAGGAGAAAAGCTATCTTCAAGAGTCCTCTGCCTGGCTTGTTGCTTCTACAGAAATACCATACCATCTTCCTCCTTAAATATCTTCTTCGCCCAGTTGTTTCACTTCTGGATTCAACTCTGGATCATAATTCTAGAGTTAGGATTAAAGGTGTGAGCTACTACTGTTTGATAGTTAGCCTTGAACTCACAGAAACACAAAAAGTTCTCAGTCTCTGGAGTTACGGGATTAAAGGCATAGGTCACCACTCCTGGTCTTTCCATTGCTGGGATTAAAGGCGTGAGCTACCTGCTCTCTGACCCTTCTGCATTGACCTATTCTCTGATATTTCAGACTGATTTTATTAAATATAAAATATATCACCACATGTAACATCCCACATACAAACATGGATCCTTAAAAATCATGAAAAATTATAGCCAAAATTTTAAAATCAAAACTGTAAATTTTCTGAAAGGAAACAAGGAAAATGTCTTAGTAATCTCAGAACAGCAAAACATCTCAGGGCATAACAAGACTAAACAGGTAAAAGAAAGTTGACAAATTACTTCAAATTAATTAACTCTGGTCATCAACAGAAATTGTGCTAACAGCTGTCTAAAATGAAGTTGAGAAAAAACATCCCAGGCTGGTAGGGTAGCTCAGTGTCAGAGCGCTGGCCCAGCGTGTACCAGGCTCTGGCTTCCATCCCTGAACCAGAAAAAAAAAAGAAACAAAAAAACCCTTAGTAACAAAATTAACCAAGGAGGTGAAAGACCTGTGTGCTGAGATCTACCAGCTATATGGACGAAAGGAATAAAATGGACATTAATGAATTTGGTGCTATTTTCCTAAAGCAGGAGGCTTGGTGCTGCCAAAGATCTACACCACCCTACCATTCCTCATTTTCAGTGCAATTTCCAATGGTATATTTTCATAGAAACGAAAGCAGCAATCCTAAAGATTGTATCAAAGCATAAAAGGATCAGTATAGCCAAAGCAAAGCCAAAATATCACAAAGCTATGGTGGTCTAAACACTATGCTCCTGGCATAAGAGCAGATGTGCAGACCAATGGGACAGAACAGAGCCCAGAGGCACACCTTTGCACTTACAGTTAATCTTTAGTAAAGGTGTAAGGAGCATACATTAGGGTAAAAGATGATATTTTCCATAATAAAATTCAGACAACCGTACAGCTATGTACTGTGCTCATATTTTGTGTATGAGACAAAGCCAACCACTAGTTAGCCACAGAGGCCAGGAAATGGTGGCACACCCCTTTAATTCCAGCACTAGGGAGGTTGAGACAGGAAGTGAGATGACTGGGCAGAGAAAGACTAAATATTATAGGCAGGAGGAGACAGGAGCTCAGTCTTTTCCACGTGAGAACTTGGTAGAGGTAAGAAATCTCTCTAGGGCCTGGCTCCTTTGTCTCTTTGAGCTTCATTCAGGAAAGCTATATTTGTCAGAGGATACGTATAATCACCATAATGCACAGAGAGATAAAACTATATCCCCACCTCATACTATGTATGAAAATCAACTCAATTTGTAATGTGCCATGGGGTGATGCACATTGGCTGTCTTCATTGTACCATACCGTGAGTGTGAAACTGTCAAAAGCCATTGAGCTGAATCCTTTTTTCTCTATTTCTAAATTTTAAAAAGAAGGCATGGATGAGTGCACACACAGTGCAGGCCAACCTCTTAGCAACGGTGGCTGTGGGCATTGCAAGCACCGCCATCAAGAGTGTCTTGTGCGTCTTGACACTACCTTGTTAAGCTGGTGGCCCCATCAGCAACCTCTTTGGCCTAGCAGAGTCTTGTGGAAATCAGAGAGGACGCTGGCCAGAGATGTGATGCTTTTATTCTGTTCTTCCCCTTGATATATTTTACCAGAACAGATTTTAGGAAGAACTGTTCAGGAACACCTCCACCCCCACACCATACACACAGTTATGGATGGGCTCCTGCCTTTAATTTTCTTTCCTCTTTTCTTCCTTTCTCTTTCTTTATCCATTATACTTCATTTTTTTTGGAGATAAGGTCTTTTATGTGGCTCAAGCTGGCATGGAAGTCATACTTCTGCTGCAGGCTTCTAAGTGCTGGGAATACAGGCATCCACCATCACACCTGGCTTTTATCTGTCATCTTTTACTCCACTGGTCCAAAGCCAACTTAATACAGCTTACAAAAATACAAACAGACACCATTTGGTCCTGAGCCCTTCCTATGGGCAGACTACAGAGAAGTCTCAGAGCTCCTTCACTACAGCAGAGAGGAAAGGAAATGACGGCTTCTTCCAATTGATTTCCTTGAGTAGTGAGTTAACGGACAGCAGGCAAGGAACCAGCTCATTTTGTTTTTGGCTAATTGTGTTTCAGGAAAGCCCTGAGGGTCTGGAAATGAAAGGCTCTGGGCCCTTTTGTATTGCGACTTTGTGGTCATCTGCTGGTGAGGACACACTGTGTATTCATTCTCACTCTGCTTGTCATCAGTCTCGTTCTTGATGTGACATCCTTTCTGAGTTCTTGTCAGACACACTTGCCACTGGATGGTTAATTCTACCAGAGATATGTTGGTTCTTCTTGGCTGTTTTTCTTGGATTGTGGTAGACTTACTTTGTGATCCCCCCTTCTCCTAGCTCAGATTTATTTTATACTTTTAAACTTTCTTAAGGGCTTGGCTGTCAAGCACACGGGTGCAGGCAGTTTGGGATCAAGAGCGCTCTCTTGCTTATTCTTCTAAGAGTGAATTTCATAAGTGGAGGCAGTCAGTGTTTCTGCTATATGTCATAGACCCTTACTTTCTCTCAGACCTGGCATTTGGTATCTGGGAAAGATATTTTGAGAGGGCTCACTAAAATTAAATCCCTACTTTGAAGGATGGACAACTTTCAGTGGCTTCAACTATGTTGGACAGTGAATTGGGGACATGGACCTCAGGTTAAGCTCTAGGATGGAGCAGGTACCTTCCGCTATCTTGCCGTATAGTACAAAGAGGGATATAAAACCCACAGGTTGTTGTGAATATTAGACAAGCTGTAATACTTGGAAACTTTGTGAAAATTGTGTTTTCCTCAGTAAGTTCAGAAATGAATTTACAAATTTGGACATGGATTTGATTTTTCAGGTTGTGTTTAGACTTGCCATGGAGGACAGAAAATCTGATAGATATTGTCTGTCATGAAGACTTTCAGATACAGCTACACAATGCAAAATATGATTACAATTCATTTTTTTGTTATTGTTGTCTGAAGATTTTGTTGTTCATTACCCTTGTCTAAAAACTAAACTTCTTCTTCCTGGTGATAAGTAGGCATTACAAAAAGAAAAATCTCTTCTTGAGAAAAATGTTCCTGATAAGTCCCATTTATTAGCTCATCATATGTCTCTTTTTGCCAGAAACTCAGAACTATATCTATTGTCAAAATGTCTGAGATGTCCAACATATATGAAGCATATTATTTACTTTCTTTTTTAATTTTTTTTTAAAAATTTTTATTTTTTTTAGCCTGGTCTTTCTTTTGGGCATCATTTAGATAGTCTTACTGAATGCTTTTCTTTTTGTACAGATACTTTTCAGAAGTATAAATATATAAGTTGACACTATAAATAATGTGGTTACATCATGAAACATTACAAATGCTGGTCCAGGAAAGGATGGAATTCTATTCATCATTGTTCTCCCTGTCTTGCTCAGTAATAAGAGTCTCTCTTGAATTTTAAAGCTGCTGCTCAAACATTGTTTCCTACAGAAGGAAATGGGTGTCAGTGGAGGTGCCAGCAACTATAGCCCTTTAGGTTTGAATAGGACATCTTTTGGGCTGTTCCTCTCTCTGTAGTTCAGAACACCTACCCAAGTGGATATCTTATTTTTAGTCTCTCTCTCTCTCTCTCTCTCTCTCTCTCTCTCTCTCTCTCTCTCTCTCTCTCTCTCTGTGCATGCAGTGTGTGAAGCTAATACTGATGCTGTTTGTCTGTGGTCCAGGCTTTGGGTAGCAAGGACTTAGAAGTTGCATGACCCAATCTGTCAAATGGAAGAAATTGACTTGTCTATGAGTCAACTTCCTAATCTCAGGACTGGATCGCTAGATCTATCTTCTCCTTAAAATGTACTTCTTTTTCTTTTTTAACTTATTTTTTCACATATTTTGGTCATATTCTTTCTTTGCCTCCCTGCTCCCCAGATCCTCCTAGAACCCCTTCTTCATGGTACTCAATTTTTACCTTCCAGTGTTTTCTGCTAGGGATGTATAATCTCTTCTTCCATTTTCTTTCTTTCCCACGCTCTGGGGCCACAGCACTTGCTGAAGTTCACTCCTCAAGCAAATATGCTGCAGGCTGCAGTGACAGCAGATGGGTCTAGCGCCTTAGTGTAGAGAGTGCTTGGCACATGTGATAGGTTCCATAGGCTCTTGGGTCTAGTAGGTGCTTCATGGATATCTGTTAGTTAAGCAACAGGCCTGTGATTATAAACACTTTGTATAATTGAGAAAAGTTTAAGAGATTAACGAAAATAGTGACTTTCTATCACCCTCTCTCTTTCTTTGTGCAGCTGCTGAATTTTAATAACTTCCTGTGTGGACTAAAGAACTGACTGTAGCAGAATGTTGACTGAACATAGGTATTTGTGCCCAAGCACTGGTGAATTTGGAACAATAGCTGTAACACTGACCAGCATGTACTGGGTCAGGGACTAAAGGTACTCACAAGCCAAGGACTGTGGTTAGGAATACTGCAAAAATGTGTTGTGAGGTTGCACATATAAAGCCACCTTTTCTAGCCTCTTATCACATGCTGTTTACAATGCCTTTCCCATTAGCCCCTGCCATTTCCTGACTCAGTCAGGGTATGAATAGGGACATCAATAATAATTAGATAAGATTTCTTACCTGCCCATATGATATGTGATTTAGTAATACAGAGTCATACTTAGCATGACATTGTAGAACTTATGTGGTTACATAACCAGACTTTTCTGTTGAGCTATTTGGTAGATCATAATTGCCCAAGCAGGGGAAAGGCTCCACTTACATATCTAAACATCAGTTGTTATGCTTACAGCATCCAAGTTCACTAACAATACATTAAAAACATCCTAGCAGCTGGAAGGCTCATGTACAATATTTCCATCACCATTGCCTTGCATTTCTTGTGGTTTCATGATTGAGTGGGAGAAAAAAGTGTTGCAATCAGTGAGTAGCAACTTTTGTGTGCATCAGACACATCCTGGCCCTTCCGCCGAAGCCCCAGAGTCAGTCATAATTAGATCATAAGTTCCTCTGAAGTTTGGCTGAACATGTGCTGCTCACATTTAGGAGTGACCAAAACTGATTGTGAGGGCAGTGAACACCTCCAACCCACACGAAGGAAAGAATAGAGGTCTAGTAGCTTGACAGAGGCCACCAAGCTTCTACTCTAAGAGACAAGGCTTTGCCTTCTCTTCCTGTTGTTCAGGCCTGGATCTTCCCACAGCACTGACAGAGGGCCCTAAGAATATTGGTTAGGTGACGTGTATGTCCATTTTATGCCATCACCTCCTTCTTAACTCCCGCTTTAGAAGAGGCATAGGTTACACATGCAGATACATTGGAAGTACAGTTACTCTCCTCCTATGCTTGGCTGGGATCAATGGAAGGGCTAAGCACTGACTTATATAGGACTGAATATTTTGATGGAGACTAGCCTGAATCTTAGAATGGATTTTCATTATTAAAAGCAAGCTTATTTGTGGGGCTGACAGGGACTGGAAAAATTTAGATGTGAGGAAAACGCAGTTGTTCCCAATTTGAGTGATGCTTGGTACACTCCATGAAGTAAGCTAACTGAGTATCCTGGGTATCTCAGGGGAATATGGGTAGGAAAACATTGGCCCGCCCTCCCCCCTTTTGTATCTCAGCAGTGGGCCCTAGGAAATATTGTCTTAGCTGAGGTAAGTCTGATGTTACATATCTGTGATCCTAGCACCCAGGAAGCTGAGGTAGGAGAATTGCTGTGAGTTTGAAGCTAACTTGAGCTTATGTGAAATACCAGGCCAGAATATGTTACATAGCAAGACTTATGTCAGAGAAGGGTGGGGGGCAGGTGGGACAGGGGAGGTGGGGAGGAAGAGGAGGAGGGGAAAATAGAAGAGAATAAAAGAAATACTACCTTAGTATTCTGAAATGTGCTTGGAAGCTTTGGTTCCAAGACATTACCTCACTGACATCTCTTTCCTTGGATTAACAAACACTTTGCCTTTGCCTCTGGGAAGTTGTTAATCGAAATAGAAATATTCCCAGAGCATTAACATTTGAAGCAGTATGATGGGGGGGGAATCAAATCAGAGATATCAAGTCACCCTCCCTACTCAGAAACTGTTAATGTCTCTTCAGTGCTGACATCAGAATTTGGTGTGGAAAATCAATACGGCAGGGCAGGTCCCTCAGAACTGGCTTCTGCCACGCTTCCTGGCTGGGACTCTCTATCTCTGCCCCCTAATTGCTCTCAGGGATCTTGTAGTGTCTATGGTGTTCCCTCTGTCCTGTTCCCGTTGAACTCTGCTCCTCCTCACTGGGAGCTAGGTATGGTGGTGTGTACCTGTAATCTAAGCTACGCTAGAGGCTGAGGCAGGAGGTTATTGAGTTAGAGGCCAGTCTGGCTACATGTGAGACTTCATCTGAAAGCAAAAATGGCTTCCCCATTGGGCTAGCTTCTGATAGCCCCTCTTACATAAAGTCTTCCTTAAGCATCCCAACCCTTAGGAGCAATGCGTCCTTCTCTTAGTACTGCTAAATGTTGAAAGCTGATTCAAGGTAAGACGGCATTACTGTGCCAGCAATTAGGGGGAGGGTTTTATCAAGTGAGAGCTCATGAAAGGCTTCTGAATAAATTAGGACCTCTTTTAGGCATTTGTCTTCAGCATCTCAGATTTTTTTCTTTCTCCAGATCTAAGGTCTGTCTTTTCTTCTCTTGAGTCTAATGAGCTCCCCTTATCTGAGTGCAGCCCCCCCTTCTGATCACAAAGCACTCCTGGGGTAAACTCCACTCTATTTTATGTACTAAGGAACCAGATGGTGAGTACTTTAACCCCCTTTCCCTCCTCCCCAGTGCTGAACTTAGTAAATCACTTGCCAAAAGGCCTTGGTGTTTGCAGACTTAAAAGTTTATGACATGTTGTAGCTTTGTCCACACACAACTCTAGGATGTCACCTTGCCTTCCAGATGCAGAGGACCCTGTCTGCTCATCTGCACGGATCTTGGTAAGTCCCCAAACTGATGCACATCCTTCTCCACCGAGTGCCTTGCACATTGTAGGTGCCAAAATAAATGGTTGGTGTGTGGTAAGCCATAAGATTCTAGAGAGAAAAATCTAGTGACAAGCTAAATGAAGAGAATTACTGGAAGAGCTGTGAGCAGGGGGGCTGGTGTGCCAGTGACCACCAGACGGCCATCTTGCCTGGACTGGGCTGCATCAGGCTGAAGCATCCCACTTCTGTATGACATTCAACTTGCAGAAAAGAATCCTTGTTTTCCCATTGTTTTTGTTTTCTCTCACTGTCCCTCTGTCTGTCTGTCTGTCACCCCCTCACACTCTGTGTATGTGCATGTTAAATGTGTTAAATGCATGCAGGAGGCACAGATGTAGACTTGGGAGTGACGGGAACTATAGCTTTGACCACATTTCCAATATATAATGAAGTTTTTGTTTTAAATGGATCCAGCTACATCTAAATACCTAACCTATGGCATTGTTCCTCAGCTGGGAGGCAAAATGTAGGACAAATGTTATCCCCATAACAACAGAAAATTAATAAAGATAAGGATATGCATCAGTGTTTTACAGCTAGCCTCCCATCCTCTATGGAACTTCTGGATTTGCACAGTCCGTAAGAATCACTCCTCTACAGACTTACAGCGCTTAATACCCAGTGCGACCCGTTTAGCACTTGCTTATACCATCTTGATAGTTTGGGTTATCTCCTTAAAACATTACTTCTATTCATTGCCTTCCTATTTATACCTTCTACTCACCTACCCACCCTCCCTCCCTCCCCCATCCCTCCCTCCCTCCTCCCCCCTCCCTTTTTTCCTTCTTTCTTTCTTTCTTTTTTTTTTTTCCCACAAAGGACCAAATTGGCTGTATGGGGACTGAGAAATTATGGTCTATTTATTTCACAGTCCAGTTAGATCCACTGTGGAGTGTCAGTAGGGTGCCAGTTTTTAGGGGTGTCAAAAAGTATTTTGTGGGAGTCATCTCTAAAGACAAAAAGAAGAAAGAGGAAAATTGTAGTCAACTTTGCTTTTCTGAAACAGCCTAACGGCCTGAAGTAGATCAACAGACTTTTAAAGAAATAAAGCTGTAAATGACCCAAACCCACAAGAGTTCAAATCACATCCGGTGTAACCCTGGGAGCGAATTTATGCTGCAGAAGGAAGTCTGCTATTCTTGACCTGAACTTCAGCATTCTGCAATAATGTGAGGGCAGCCAGGAGCTCCTGCTCACCAGTGATGGCATAATCCTGCCCATATGTCATATCTGGCAGGAGGGGAGCCGATTGCTACAATGAGAACTATCTCTCCAATTGACATGTACAAGTTGAGAGAATGCAGATATAGACTCAAGTCGAAGTAATTAATTAATGTTATGAAACTCTCATCTCATTTCAAGTGATGTGCATTGTTTTTAAAACACAGCACAGACACCGCCTTTCAACTCTCCCCTCCAGTGCCTCTGGCTTTATTCATACTGAAACTTTCAACTGGAAGACTTGGAAAATGCTTTTTAACTACAGCTCACATCATTAGTGTTCCTGCTGTCTAAGCAGAAAAACAATGGGGTTTAGCTTAGCAAAAGGCTTCAGGAAAACATAAACTCTGAAGGGTAATAGATCTGTTTCTCAAATGGCTTTCCTGTCTAATGAGCATCCTCATGATTTTTTTCAATTAAAATATTTTCACAGATCTCAGAATGGTTAACTCAAGTCTGTTTTGTTTGGGATAATCTTCATTTACGGAGATGTGCTGACTCTGAGGTCACTAGTCTTTACTGGGTTCTTGCCCTGCCAGTCTTCTCCAGACTGCCTCATCCCCTCCAGGACCCTTACATCTTGATTTGATCCATACAGTGCCTGGACATCAGGCTGTTCTTTCCAGCTCCCTGACAGACATTTCTGAAAGGTTTTTTTGGATGTTTCTAACTTAACAAGTCTTGTGATGTTGTCTCTAAGCAAAATATACATAAAAACTACTGTGACATCGACTGTACATTCAATCAACTTTGTCTTACATTTTTGTTTTCTATAATCAAAAGCTGCCTAATCCTGTTACTATTGACCTTGAAACATTGTCAAGAACTCTTTTGTGCTTCCTTCTCTTGTTTTGCTACCTCGGTTCAGGCCACAGCATCCTTCGCTTGCCTGGAGAAGGATAGAAGATGGAAGTCTAGTTGGCCTTGTGGGTAGAAACTGCTTCTTTCTCATGAGCACCATTCACATTACCAGAGTGCTCTCCCCACAGAATGTCTTGGGTTAAGGTCCTTTCTTACTAAAAATTCCTTGCGGTGGGGCTTCCACTTCCTATTGAATCTTTCTGCAGCTGTTGAGTTCTATTTTCTGCTATTTCTCTATATTGAATCCCGAGACAATTCCTTACTGCTCAAGGGGATGTCTGGTGTCACCCCTCCATTTCTCTCCTGGGTTTCTACTTCTGTGTGTCCAACAATGCCAAGTTCAGCTTTCCTGCTCTTCTTTTGATGTTTTAACAAAACTCTCTTGGCAGGCTTTATGGAGATCCTGTTTATATTTATGTTTCTGTTAACATTAAACTTGGGCTGCTAGATGAAAGGATGATGTCTTTTTTTTTTTTTTAACCGTTGTTTTTGCTAAAGCTTAACTTCTTGATAAATTAAAAACATTCACGTATTTCCCTGAGTAAATGGATTGTGAATCTTTTAACTGGTCTCCTGAAGTCCAATGTTCTCCTTATTGTATATCTGTCCAAGGCTTTCTTTGTACTTGCTGTCTAGCAGTTTTATTTTACTGTCTTCTTCTTCTTCTTTTTTTTTTTTTTTTGCTGGAAATCAAACTCAGGACTCATGCATCCTAAGCAAGGGCTCTGCCACTGAGAGCTGTATTCCTGGCCTTGGCCAACAGTTTTCTGTTCCTGCTGTGGGATATTGCTCTTGTACACTGTAAAGATTTGTTGCTTGTATTGGTTTAATAAAATGCTTATTGGCCAGCAGGAAGTATAGGCGGGGCTAGCAGACTAATGGAATTCTGGGTAGCTGAAGAACAGAGCAGAGTTGCTGGGCAGATGTGGAGGAAAGAAGACAAGAATGCTGCTCTGAGAAAAGGTACCGAGCGACATGCCTGCACAAAATAAGAATCATGGGCTAGTTTAAAAGTTAGCAAGTAATATGCCTGATGCATAGACTAAACAGCATGTAATTAATATAAGACTTGGTGTGATTCTTTGGGACTAAGAGACTATTGGTCTGGACCTTGGGTGTAGGATGGGTCAGAAACTTCTTATTACAGTTTCCTTTGTATTAATCTTTGTGGGGTGCTTCTAGACTGGCTTGATACCTTTTGTTAATTTTAAAATTGTCTTGGTCAATGTCTTTTCACATATTGCTCTGTGCCCTAATTCCCCCCTTTTCCTTTATGACTTTAATTCCACATGTGTCAGATTTTCCTGTATCTCTTGCAGTTTCTGCCTTATTTTTCTGGAGTAGCTTCTACTTTTCTATCTTTCATGTTGCTAGTCCCCTTTCCAGCTAAATCTACTTACTAAATTAATTTTTAATATCAGTTCATTTGGTTCATTCATTTATTTTTAGTAGTGTTGATCAAACCCATGATTTTGTGCATGTCAGGTAAGCTAATATCAACTTAGAATTTCTATCTACCTTTTATAGATTTAATTCCCTGTTGCAATTTCCAGTTTTATAGATTTTCATTAACTTAGCAACTTTAGGTGTTCAAAAGTATTTAAATAACAGACTCTCCAGAGGGTCTGATTCTATTTTTATTTTTATTTATTCTTTATGCAGAGCATTGTCTTCTGCATGCCAGACCAGGACTCTATCTCTGCATTGCATTTCCACCCCTAAGCCTGCTCTGGTTTCTCTTAAAACATCTTGTGGTCACGTCTCTTGATATGTCTTATAACATTGTACTGGTAGTCAATAGTATGTATAAAAGCTACAGGTTCTGAATGATATTTTCTCCAGGGGACTTTAGAATCACCTGCTATGTGATGCTGTCAGTAGCCTTGTCCCACTCCTCTCTTCCTGAGAAGGCTTTTTCTGCCTCAATACAAATGTTTTTGATGAGTTGGCAAATGCTTCTCGGAAGTGGTGCTATCCAGACTGCGGGCTCTGCCTTGACTTCTCTCCTGGTACTCCGGCTCTTCCTAGTCTGAACATTCTCCTTGCCTTGATCTCCATTTGTTTTCCTCCCTAGACCTGTAGGTTGCTAAAAATCCATAAAATCATTTGTTTATTTCATCCATCCATCCATCCATCCATCCATCCATCCATCCATCTATCTATCCATCTACCTACCTACCTATCATTATCTTCCCTCCCTCCCTCCCCCCTCCTTCCCTCCCTCCCCCTCCCCCTCCCTCCCTCCCTCCTTTCTTTCTTTCTTTCTTTCTTTCTTTCTTTCTTTCTTTCTTTCTTTCTTTCTTTCTTTCTTTCTTTCTTTCTTTCTTTCTTTCTTTCTTTCTTTCTTTCTTTCTTTCTTTCTTTCTTTCTCTCTCTTTCTCTCTCCCTCCCTCCCTCCCTCCATCCCTCCCTCTTCTTCTTTCTTTCTTTCTTTCTTTCTTTCTTTCTTTCTTTCTTTCTTTCTTTCTTTCTTTCTTTCTTTCTTTCTTTCTTTCTTTCTTTCTTTCTTTCTTTCTTTCTTTCTTTCTTTTTGTATCTTAGCGACTGATTATTGCTTGACCTCAGACTTTCCACACATGGCACATACGAAGGAGGAAAAAGGGACTGTTGAGCGTGCCACAGTTGGGTTTCCTCACTAGAGGCTCCTGGTCCTGCAAATCCTGGCTTCCTCAAGAATTTCTAGTGTCTTCGTATTTTAAGTTTTGAAAGTCTTTCCACACCTCTCTAGTGTGCTTTTGGGAGGGTGATTGTTCTTTCATAAAAGAGTCATAAAAGAGCTAGCCATAGCTGGAAGTGGGAATGGATGTCCTGTCAGAGTTCTTTATCCTGTGTATACTGCGTATGCAGTGTAACACAGCAAAAGTATATCCTTTGATGTTTGTTTTTTGAATTCCTTAATTTCTTGATTGCAGAAACAGTGGGAAAGGTTGTTTGCTTCACTTGAAATATAAAATGCTAACTCATTCCTTATTTTTTTAAATTAAATTTATTTAGTTATTTTACATTCTGACAGCAGTTTCCCATCCTTCCTCTCTTTCCCATCCCCCGCTTTATCTCTGCTCCTCCTGATCCAATTCCTCCTTTGTTTCTGTTCCAAAAGGGGCAGGACTTCCAAGGGTATCAACAAAGCGTAGCATATCAAGTTGAGGTAGGACTAAGCAATTCCCTTTGTATTAAGGCTGGGGAAGGCAACCCAGTATGAGGAATAGCTTCCTAAGAGGCAGCCAAAGCCTTAGGGACAGCCCCTGCTCCCACTGTTAGGAGTCTCAAAAGTAGAACAAGCTACATAACTGTCACATATATGTAGCATCTAGGTTAGTCCCATGCAGATTCCTTGATTGTTAGTTTAGACTCTGTGAGCTCCTATGAGATCAGGTTAGTTGTTTCTGTGGATTTTCTTGTGATATCTTTGACCCCCCTGCCTCATACAATCCTTTTCCCTCTCTTCAGCAAGATTCCCCAAGCTTGGACTAGTGTGTGGCTGTGGGTCTGTACATCTGTTTCCGTCAGTTACTGGATGAAGCCTCCCTGATGACAATTGGGGTAGGCACCAATCTATGAGTGCAGCAGAACATCATTAGGCATCATTACCTTGACATTTTTTTCTCCTACCATATTTGGTTCTATCCTAGGTCTCTGGGACATCCAGCATCTGGGTCCTGCTCAAAGTAGGGTAGGGGTGGGCTCACTCTCATGGCATGGGTCTCAGGCAGAATCAGTCATTGGTTGGCCACTTCCACAATCTCTGTGCCATCCTTACCCCAGGCACATCGCATAGGAAGGGCAGATGGTAGATCAAAAGTTGTGTGGTTGGTTAGTGCCCCAATCCTTCCAGTGGAAGTCTTGCCTGGTCATAGGAGATGGTCGGTTCAGGCCACACATCTGTTGTTGTTAGGATTACTAGCTGGTGTCATCCTTGTGGATTCCTTGGAGTTTTCTATCTGACCCTGAAATGACTCCCTTTCTAGTCATCTCTTTCAGTACTCTCTCCCTCTGTCTGTCCCTCAGTCTAAATTCTTATGTTCCCATCCCCTCATGCCCCAAGTCTACCCACAAGATCTCTTCTGTTTCCCCTTTCCAGGGAGATCCTGTGTCCCCCCGACCTGGGCCTTCCTTGTCACCTAGCATCTCTAGTTCTGTGAGTTGTAGCATGGTTATCCTTTATTTTTACAGGTAATATCCACTTATACGTGAGTACATACCATGTTTGTCTTTCTGGGTTTTGGTTACCTCACTTAGAATGATTTTTTTTTCTCATTTCATTCATTTGCCTTTAAATTTACCGATGTTATTGTTTTTAACAGCTGAGTAACACTTCATTGTGTAAATGTACCATTTTTAAATTCATTATTGTTGAGGGGCATCTAGGTTGTTTCTAGGTTCTGGCTATTATGAATCATGCTGCTATCATCATAGTTGAACAAGTGTCCTTGTGGTATGATTGAGCACCCTTTGGGTATAGCTGGCTCTTGAGGTAAATTGAAGCCTAATTTTCTGAGAAACATCCATACTAATTTCCAAAGTGGCTGTACAAGTTTGCACTTCTACCAGCAATGGAGGGCTGTTCCCCTTACTCCACATCCCTTCCAACATATGCTGTCATCAGTGTTTCTGGTCTCATCCATTCTAACAGGTATAAGATGGAATCTCAGAGCCATTTTGATTTGCATTTTTCTGATGGCTAAGGATGACAAGCATTTCTTTAAGTGTTTCTCTGCCATTTGAGATTCTTCGCTTGAGAATTCTCTGTTTTATGTCTGTATCCCATTTTTTAACTGAAATATTTTTTTATGTCTGGTTTCTTTATATATTTTGGAGATAAGTCCTCTCAGATGCAGGGTTGGAAGCTTTTTCCTTTCCCATTCTACAGGCTGCTATTTTGTCTTATTGACCAAGTCCTATGTTTTACAGAAGCTGTTCAGTTTCAGGAGATCCCACTTATCAATTGTCACTGGTAGTGTCTGTGCCACTGCTGTTATATTCAGGAAGTTGTCTCCTGTGCCCATTCCTTAATTCTTATGACAATATATTTTTTTATGTGCTTACTATGGGGCCTCATGCTGAGAAAACAGCCATAAGGAAGAGGATCTCAAGTTCTGTGGAGCTGTGGCCGGGGAGGAAGAAGACAAATCAGAACAGTTTCAAGAACAGACAGAACCATCTACAGGCTCAGGTGGGATCATTGGCATTTACATGACAAGAGCAACTCAGCCCTGGAGAGATATAGGTCCTAGAAAGGAAGGAGAAAGGTCAGGGATCCAAGAGGGTTGCCAAAGTGGATTAATGTGAGATTCTAAATTAAAACGTTCAACATATGCTTTTTTCTTTTTAAGAGAACATCACTTTACACACTTCAAAACATTTCTAATCTTGGCTAGGCAATTATCGCTGACTTGTAAGTGGGTGCTATATATGCACTACTTTAACTCATTTATGAATTGGGGTATTACAGCTCCTGAGGAAGTTAAGGTATTTGCAGTAAGCTTGATTTCCTTCAGCAGGGCTACTCACCTGTTGTAGCGCTGAGACGATATATACATGCAAATAGGCTGTATTTCTTTAAATGCAACACTGAGAAATGATTTATATATTTTTGGAACTAAGTTTCTTCTCTCTGTCAATATCTCAGCTGATATATCTAATTCATACAGTTAAAGAGACAGCAAACAGAAGGCTGCTTAAAGGAGTGTGGGCAGGGTCAAGGGACTAGACACATCCCAGGCCTTTAGGGATGGGGATAGCTTTAGGGATGTGGCAGCTGTGAGACCCCTCCTCCCCAACACCAAAGAATGAACAGGAAGGAGGTGGTCTTCTCTCTCCTCCTGTCTCCTGACTTCCTCCAGGGCCAAAGCCAGCTTCAGTCAGGGGGCCAGGCTGATGCTTAGGAGAAGGACAAAGAATGGGCCTGGGGAGAAGGAGCAAACTATCGGTGGGTGATATACACAGACTCAGGTTTAATTAACAATGACCAGGACAGGAATGGAGGCTACTGGCTTCTTCCATAGTTCCAGCTTGGGAGGCTCTCTGACAGAGGACCGAGGACTGACAGCCCAGAAGGACTCCAATCATCTCTCAAGTCCTTAAGACAAAAGTCATTTAGAGGAAGCTTGCAATGAGACTGAGCAAATATAAGGACATTAGAAAATACAGAGCATAGAGGAAAGCAGGCATTATCACTTTAACACAGAGGCATGGCCTTTGGACCTCGAGGCCCAGTGTATGGGGCTGGCCAGAGGGCCAGTTCAAGGCCAGTGTGGGCCTATTGGCTTCTTGTTTCTCCTTTGTGCTCTTGAATGGAGAACCTGAGCTTCAGCCTCATGGAGTGGACCAGTTCAGTGTTCCAGGAATTGCACAACTATTTAAACTCTTGTATCAGTGAGTTTCCTTCCTGAACCCCCTACATAAAAATATCCTTGATCAGTTGCCCTTGATTTACATCTATAGTAGAGTTTTGCAATCTGCTTAGCAGATATTTCATGCTGCTGAGTGGTGTTGCCGGTCAGATTCCCTTCTGTTGTGAGGGAGCTTGGAAAACAAGCTTGGACAGTTGTTGAGTCTTACACATGCTGCTGGGGTGGGCTGTGGACTCTACTTATGTCTTAAGTGAAGTGTGGCATTTTCATTGGGTTCAGGAAGGGACAGGCTAGAAGAGGAAGTGAGGACAAAGATGTCAGTGACAGAGAGGTCAGAGAAGGGACTTTTAGAGGGACCCAAGACTCATAATCATTGTTATTCAAGAGGCTCCTTTCAATATGGTCATTAAAAAAAAATCATCTCCCAACAAAAGTTCAGGGTGCTGATAGGATCAAAGTGTTATGATGCAGAAGTAGCTAAATTTTTTTTCCAATTCAACAATTTAATAGTAAAATCTGGAAACTTTACTGCTTGGCACATACAGCGTGCCCATGTGTACTGGTTTGCATACCCAGCTACATGAAGTGTCAATGTCCCCAGGCCCTATGTCCTACTCAGCACATCTCATTGCTACATCTGCATATTATATAATGTTCCAGTCATTTGGGGGGTTAATTCTTAATTTAAGCAGTTATTATTTCTTTTTCAGATTGAAAATAAGCCAGTTCTTAGAAAAGGAGTAATGGGGTGCCGTCCAGCTTTTAAAAGGAAACCTGTGGTGATATATTGCATAGTTAATAAAATCAGCCTGGGATATCAGAGAACAGAGTCACCCACAGTCAAACCAGGAAGGTCAGAGAGTGGTGACCCACGCCTTTAATCCCACCTCAGGAGACAGAGATCTTTTTGGATTTCTGTGCGTTTAAGGCCTAACAACCAAACAGTTGTGGCTCACACCTTTAATCCTAACTCTAGGATTATGTTACACAGTTGAACCAGAAGTAAAACAGCTGGGCAGGGAAGATATATAAGGCTGGAGAAAGCAGAAATTCAAGCATTCTGTAGAAGAGATCAGTTAGGCTGAGGACCCTTGAAGACAGCATTTACCCTGTTCGGCTTGAGAAGTTGGCTGGGTGAGAATTGACTATGGTCAATTTCCTCTTTCTGATATTTCAGCTTTTTCTCAATATCTGGCTCTGGGTTTTGTTATATGTCAACTAGAATTTGTGCAACAGAAACCAATGTTTTTCTTTTAAAATAATTTAGTTTAATTTTATCTTACATATTTGAGTATTTTGCCTGCATATATGACTGTGAATCACATGTGTACAGTGCCCTCTGAGTTCAGAAGAGGGTATCAGATACCCTGAAACTGGAGTTACAGACAGTTGTGAGCTGCCATGTGGGTGCTGGGAATTGAACCCAGCCAGTGGTTTTAATGGCGAGCTACGTCTTCAGCCTCTGAAATCTTTTTTTAAAAATTATATTTAAAAGTTTTTTTTCCATTTTACACACCAGCCAAAGTTCCCCCTCCTCCCCTTCACTCTCTCTCCAGCTTCTCCCCACCTCACCCCCATCCACTCTTCAGAGAGGGCAAGGCCTCCCGTGGGCAGTCAGTCAACTCCTGGAATCTTATCCATCAAAGGATGGACGCACCATTTGCTCCTGAGATCCTGAAATGATTTATTTTTATCTCAGTTTTCCAAAAGCAGTGGTAGTAGCTTTTTGTGTAAATATTTTATTCATTTTTAGTTCATTGACTCTCATGTGAAGTATGGACTGGTCCCATTACTGTTTTCTTTATATACTCAAGGAAGCAGAGATCTGTGACAAGTAAAGGTCATCACTAGAACAAGACCACCATCTAATAAACAGAAGAGCCAGGGTTCAAATCTCCAAAATCTGGACCCAGAGTGTCTGGCATAAACCATTGTGCCAGGCTATTGTCAGCCAGTGGGGATTTTTCTTTTAGGTAATTCTGCTGCAGTAAGGCTCAGATGTCCATGTTATGAATGGATGTGTGTTTCTAATGTTTAACTAACATTTCTAAGAGTTTCCTGGATCTAAGTCCTCAGCTTAAAAAACCTGAGATTTTATCAAGTTAGCTTGATCATTTTTTTTCCCACAGAGCATCAAAACCCTGTAGACCAGGATTACCCAATTTTAAACTGTTTCTTTAATATCAAATCACAGGATGTAATACTTATGGCAGGCAAGTGTGGAGCGGCTGAAAGCAGCAGCCAAACCAGCCTGTATCCGCCCTCTCTCATTCGCCTTTAAAGCTTGTCTGAAATCTGCTCCATGGTTGTTTCACACCATTGAACAGTGTTATCCTTGTTGGATCGCCTTCTGACCTTAGGCAGCCTGAAAAAAATCATCTTGGAAGTGTAGAAGAACACTTGCCCTGTTGGGGTGTGCTGAGATATCTCTTTATACAGGGAGGCTTTGGGTGACATTTTGGAGTGATTTCTAAATGCTGAAAAAGGGCAGGTTCTAAATGCAGATCTGCTGAGAAACACTGAGATATATCTGGGAAAGGCAGCCCCAGGACGGGCACACACATGTGAAGAGGAGACTATTTAAAAATGAGAGAGAGAGAGAGACAGAGAGAGAGATCTGATCTGACAGAGACTCCATGCTACAAGTAACCTCTACCTGGACTGTAATTCCAACATGGACAAAGGATTGTGCACTCACAGATCTCTATTAGTGCTCACTCTTCTAACACAAGAATCAGGGTTAGCTTTACTGAGCGTCTACACATCTGCTTCTGTTCCTCGGGCTTGAGCCCCAGCTGCTGTCTTCTTTTTACAACCTCTACATGCTTCCCTCACCTTTCACTCTTTAGTCTTTGGGTCTAGGAGAGGACGGTCCTCAGACTGTGGGGGATCACCTGGATCTTTCACATTTCTCTCCCTCAGCCCGGCTCCTAAGGATCAGGACTAATGGGAGCCTGTGTTCGTAACTGTGCCTCAATTTTCCATTAGACTCAGGTCTGCTCTGGAAGAGAGAAAACTACTCTCTGGATGTAAACTTGTGACCTGTGCAAAATGAACTCACTCTTCCACAGCACTAGAGGACCATTTAGTAAATTACTTTCATTGCACAGAATACCACCCTGGTGTCCTGGATGATGGAATCGTTGTCACACCGGTGAGCTATTTTTTTCTCTCAGAAAAAGTTTACATGCACAAAAGGCTATTGATGGAGCCTCACTGTATTGGGTGGAGTGTGGGATGCCTTGCCAACGGTCTACTAGGATGGGGTATGCCTGCCTGTTAGATACCGAACACATTGTTTTGTTCATGGAGATTCTAGAAGGGCATAGGGAGGATTAACTGTGAGATCCACAACTGCATCCCTGACTACAATTAGCTGCCTTAGTAACTGAATGGCAAAGCCATCACCAACAACTGTATTTAGCTATTGAATTCTGTCACAATTGGACATACGTACCACATATAATGCTATTTAATCAATGATACGAAGTTTGGCATCTTTTTTCTGGCTGAAGAGGTTATAGATTGATTAAGCCTCATGCTTGAGGTCATATGTATAAATGATGGCCGACCTCCTGACCCACAGTGAGATGGCATTAGGAGGTGAAACCTTGGTGTGGTGCTTAGGTCATGGGACCTGAGCCTTCACGAATGAGTGCCCTTAAAAGAAGAGATAATAAGTTTTTCTCTTTGTCTCTGTTGTCCACCACTAAAGGACAAGCATCGGCGGGTCATTGGATCTGCCGGAGGCTTTATCTCTGACTGACAGTGTTCAGAATGGCAAGAAAGAAATGTCCCATCTACCATCTCAGTTGTGGCAGCCTTCGCATTGTCTAAACACGAGGGTTCAAATTTACTTATTACTTAACAAACTTATGTTCCAGATACACATACTAGAGAGGAGGGAACACCTGCAGGATGAGGTCTTGCTTTGGTTTGGGGCACCAGGAGGTAAAAGTGGCAGAAAAGAGGTAAAGTCAGGCAGGTGGCTAGTGTCCAGGGCAAGCAAAGGCAAGAGATGTAAGGTTTCTCTCTCTCTCTCAACATTGAAAGGTCAGTACTCGTATAGCGCTGCACAGAAATCACTAGAAATTTCAAAGCAGGGGTGTGTTACTGAGTTATCTTATATTTTAAAAAGCTGCTAAATATAGACTGTGAGGGGCAAGGGAGGAAGAAAAGGCTTTAATGAAGTAGCTGTACCAATCCAAGAAAGCATGATGGTGACCAGCGGTGATGCCAAATGTGAGTGGTGTTTTAGGTAGACGCCACAGGATTCACTGATGGATATGTTATGCAAGGAACGCGTTGGGGACAAGAAGGCCTAAGAGGAGCGTGTTTTTGGGGTTGCAGGAATGAGAGTGTAAGGATGACACATTAGGAACTTGATTTTGAGTAACTTAAGTTGGAGTTGCCTATTGGATACACAGGCAACCAGACTGGGCAGGAAGCCAAAGAAACTGATCAGTTCTGGGATAATGAACCGCTGGGACCTTCATTGTATTTTAAACCACAAACGCAGGAGAGATCCCCGGAGAGGGTGGAGAAATAAAAAAGAGATCAGTTTGGGGGCAAGAGATGGTTGTGAACCAGAGGCAGGGAGGAGCCCCCAATGTCAGAGAGGGGCAAAGAAATGAAATGAGGTCAGGGAGAGTCTTGGAAGTCAAGAGCAAAGACACACCAAGGAGGAGGTGGTGGTCTTCTTGAGAAATCTGAGTAGGGGGAGCTAGGACCTGACCATGAAGTTTATATTAAAACATAACCAATAAGCAAATTCAATACACAAGAATTTCTGTAGAGCATTGGGTTTTGGTATATGCCTAGAATTCTAGAACTTGGGATGCTGAAGTCATTTCAAGGCCAACCCTGACTGTATAAGGAGTTTTATAAGTGAGATCCTTTCTCAAAAAAGTAATCAAGAAAGTACAGAGGCTACATTGGCCACCAGAACTCCAGATTGGTACCTAGCCTAATTGTCATCAAAGAGATTTCCTCTGACATCTAATGGGAATAGATGTTGAAACTCACACTTATGTTGAACTTGGAGAACCCTGTGGAAGAGGAGGAGGAAGGATTGCTGGAGGCAGGGGGATGAAGGACACCAGGAGAATATGGTCCACAGAGTCAACTAAGCAGGGTTCACTAGGAGTTTGCAGAGACTGAAGTGACAGCTGTGTCTATACTAGGCCCTCTGCAAATGTATTGCTTATACTGAGTGGTGGGATTAGAGCAGGCACAGGAGAGATGGAGAGAAGCTGACTGGGATGGCAGTGATTTAAATTCCTTCTGGAATTGGCCATGGCTAAGAGAGAAGGGTGCCAGTTAGAGCAAGAACTGAAGTTAAAGTGCTTGTAATTTTAGTGTGTCATCTTTAGGACCAAAGAAACAAAAAAAGATGTAGAATGGGGTTGGGAGACAAAAGGTGGGTTGGTATCCTTGAGTGGGCAGGGAGGAGGGTTATTGTGTACATCAGCCAACAGACTTGCCTGATGTGTGTGTGTGGTTTGGTCCCTTCAGGAGAAAGGGGGCAGAAGTGTGGGGATGGGTGATCATATTGGAAGCTGTGGTGGTAAGGAGTTGTGGGAATTCTCTGCTGATTCTTCACACCCAGGAAGGTAGAGGCAAACCGTTAACTAAGAGGGGTAGATGTAAGAGAGAAGAGGGTAGAAATCTAGATGGAAAGGGGTTAAATTCAAGGAAAAAAAAACAGGAGTGGATGAAGGGGCCGTAGATGGAGGTTTTTACCTCAAGTGAGACTCTTGATTTGCCGGTTGGACTGTTGGAATGTGCAGGTGTGGATCAAGATGTGTTTCGTTTACAGCCGTGGTTCTTACAGATGAGACAGATGAAAAGGGAGTGATCGCAAGACTGGTCTTAGATTCTAATCTGCAAAAAGATGCAGGGAGGGCTGTGAACACCAGGAAGGTAGATTGTATCCTGATGGAACCAGAGAGTTTTGATTTTGGTCCTAGCAGGAATTATGAAGAACTAGTATTTGAACAGTGGGATACATACATCAAGTTACTGGACAGCATGGAACTACTGATACTGGTCAGGTTTAAGACTATGGTGATGTGAATGGGAAGTTGAGGTCAGTGGGAGGAAGAGGAGGAAAGATCATTGGAAGGAGTCAGGGCTAGAAACTGGCAATCTGGAACATTAGGTTTATTCATGTTGGTCTTGAAGTCACATAAGGAGACAGACCAGTGCTTGTCTGTGAGCTAGAAACAAAAACCAACAAATAACAAGATAATAGGACTCAGGGTCTGGAGCTGATGGCAACAAGAAGATGGACTGGTCTAATGGCAAACTGTTCAAAGCTGGGGATGTTAGGTTGTATCAGCAAAAAAGTTACCCAGCCCACCTCCATGCCTGGTATATGGTGGCTGTGTGAGAGAAAGATAATCTGTTGCTTATAGGAGTCCTGAAGGGGAAGTGGTTGTTTTCAGAAGGTAGTTTCTGCTAGATTAAGGTGACAGGAATGTTCAGGAAAGATGTGGAGACTTTCGTGGATGTACAATGAGTTTTAAGAACCCAGGAGGAAAATTTTAGGAGTTAGAGACATGTGGTGATATATATTTAATAAAACCAGTTTGGTTTATCAGAGAACAGATCCATCCACAGTCAATCCAGGAGGCTCAGAGAGTGATAACTCACGCCTTTAATTCCAGCATGGGAAAGATTGGGAGTGGTGACCTACATCTTTAATTCCATAACTCCAGAGACAAAGATTTTCTGTGTTTCTGTGAGTTCAAAGCCTAACTGCCAAATAGTAGTAGCCCATGCCTTTAATCTTAATTCTAGAATATGAAGCAGAGTTGAACCTGGAAGACAAAACACTGGGTGAAGAAGGTATTTAAGGCAGGTCTAGGAAGACAGAGATTTATTCTGTACAAGTGACAAGCTAGGCTGAGGTCTTTGGAATATAGCTGGGTGAGAGGTAGGAGAAAGTCCAATTGGAGCTGGGATATGAGGAATGACCTAGAGTTATCAATGAGATGGGGTTGCCAACTGTGGGTATTCCAGACAGGATAAACAATAACATCTGGGTTCCCTTGCTTCATCTTTGGATCTTATAGTCATTTTTATATTTTAGGCAGATTCTTTCCAATGGCTACAGACTTACATGAATGCACATAACTAAGAAAGAGACACACTCCCCAGTGTTGCTCTAGAAATACATCCCAGGCTCAGAGGTTACTCTGGGGTGGCTTGTTTTACATTCCCATTGCTAACTTAATCACTGTGGCCAAGAAGGTGTGAGACTGTAATTCCCCAGGTGGTTCCTCACTTCTGGAACCAGTTTGTATGAATGTGAGTGTAGGAGGGTGGGTTCCTAAAGCAAAACTTGAAATACTTTCTACCTCATTTATATGGAAGAAATTTAAAAGTAGAGATTAAGGGCTATGGGGTCAGCCTTTCTCTATTATTCTGATGAACTCAGCCTTGGCTGAGTTACCTTCGTTATCATACCTACTCATCTTAGCAATTCAATTTCAACCACTGGACATTTATCTTCTTTGTATCAGTCAGGATAAAATCAATTGGGCCACAGTAACAAATATCCTCCTTAATCTTAATGGTTTGAGTTTATCTGTTGTTCACTCAAAGCTCACTATGGATTTCTGCTGTTTTACACTTTCTAGCTTCACTACCTCAGCATAAGGCATCCCAAGAAAGTTGTACCAAGATAGGCTGAGCTTGGAGGACTTGGGTGGATTCTTCTCTTCCTCTACTCACCCGTCACATACTTTTATTGGCGTCTCACTGGACAGAACTTGTCATATGTGAGACAGAAGGGCAGCAAGGATTCCTCTAAGCTTTAACAATTTCCTGCTCAGACTTTGTCACAGCACCTGAACTATACTGTATGATACCTTGGCTTGTGTTTGTCTCTCAAAGACAGTGTTCCCAGTGTGCCTTTGTACTTGGTGTCCAGCACACAGGCTGGACACTTAATAGCATCAAAGACATGCATGGGTTGTACTAGTTCAACCTGCACATTTAGTATATGGAGAATCCCAAAGACAAATGAGCTCAGAAGAGGGAAATGATTAATCCAAGGCAACACAGTTAACAGGAAGACAAGAGCCGATGGAAACAGATGCAGAGGCCCAAGGTCAAACATTGAGCAGAGCTTGGGGAATCCTGTGGAAGAGGGAAGGAATGATTGTAGGAGTCAGAGGGGTCAAGAAAATCCACAGGATCAACTAACCTGGGTTCATAGGGGTTCACAGAGACAGAACCGACAATCAGGAAGCCAGCATGGGTCTGACCTAGTATATGTTACAGTTGTGTAGCTTGGTCTTTTGGTGGAACTCCTAACAGCGGGAACATGGGCTTTCTCTGATTCTTTTACTGATTTTGGGACCCATCCCTCATACTCGGTTGCCTCGTCCAGCCTTAATACAAGGGGGGGGGGGTGTGCCTAATCTTACTGCAACTTGATATGCCATGTTTGGTTGATATCCATGGAGGCCTGGCCTTTTCTGAATAGAAACAGAGGAGGAGTAGATGGGATGAGGGCAGAAGGGGAGGTGATAGGGGAGCTTCTGGGAGCAGAGGATAAAGGGGAAACTGTGGTCAGGATGTATAAAACAAAATCATAAAAAATCATAAAAAGAAGTGAGAAAAGCTAATGTGTAGTCAAGGTCTAGGCAGCTCCACCAAGGGCTGTGTTTAGGTTAGGATTCTAAGTGCCTCATCATTGAGCTATTATTCCCCTGCAGATTGGGGATGCCTTTTAAGAGCCTGAAGAGAGGTAGAGCTCCTTTCTCCCATAAAGCACTGTGCACTTGACATGCCACATACCTGGGAAGCCTCCTTTTAAATTTTTGTCAGGGTACTGTACGGACGAACAATGGTCCATTCTTTTCTCACAGGAGACATCAAGTGCCTGCTGCCCATTAATCATGCAGGGTCAGGTGACTAAGCCTTTATGTCTCTGGCAGAGAATAATCATCTTTTGAGTTTTCATGAATGGATCATATGGATGTTCCCACTCTACCGTATGAACAAGTGGGAAGACTGCCCTGAGTCGTCCACACTGCACCCTTGAGCTGCAGTTAATTGTTTATTTTTCTTTAACAGTTGTATTAGGGTATATTCTCTGTACAAAGCTCTGGGCTTCATAATGACATTTTCATTCAAGAATGTCATGTGCTTCGATCATATTCACCCCCTTTATGCTCTCTAGTTCCCACTTCTTCTACTTGTCCCTTCCCCTGTCCAAATAGGCTCCCTTCAGCTTTTGTGTCATGTATGTGTGTGTATATATGACATATATAACCATGTATAATATGACACTTATATAAGACCATATATTGGTGAAAGTGACATATTGAAATTATTCACTGATGTGGGATGTCTTTTATACACTGTGAATATATTTTATTACCATTTGTTAATAAATAAGCTGTTTGGCCAATGGCAAGTCAGCTTAGAGGCAGGTGGGAAATCCAAGCAGAGATAAAGATGAAGGAGGGTGGAGTCAGGGAATTGCTTCAGGCTGCTGCCCAGAAAGCAGGATGTAATGGAACACAGGTAAAGCCATGGAACCCAAGGCAATACATAGATTAATAGAAATGGGTTGTGTTAAGTTGTAAGAGCTAGTTGGTAATGAGCCTGAGCCATAGGCCAAACAGCTTGTAATTAATACAAGCCTCTGAGTAATTATTATATAAGTGGCTGCAGGACCGTGGGTGGAAGAGATTTGTCTGGACTGTAGGCCTGGATAGTCAGAAAACTTCCAGCTATAATTCATTATTATGGTATCTGATCTGTCTCATTATTTCTAGTAATGTCTGTGAAATCAGATGTACCAACATTTGGTAACTGTCGGTAATCATCATGCCATCTTGTTGGCTTGTTCCTTTTATTTCTGTGCAAATAGTTTATTTCATCTAACTACGTTGGGCTTGAGTTTAGCCTGTTAGATATAAGAATGGCTCTTTCTGCCCATTTCCTGCTTCCTATACGTTGCCATGCATAGACTCCCATCCTTTCATTTTTGGTCTGTGTGTCTTTTTCAAACAACAAATAGTCAGATCTTATGTTTTTGGTTTTAGTCAAGTAGCCTGTATCTTTTTTTAAAAAAGATATGATTCTAAATTATTTTTAATTATGTGTATATGTGTGGGTCTATGCATGTGACTTCAGGTGTCCTTGGAGGCCTGAGGTACCAGATTCTATGCAGCTGGAACACAGGTGGTGGTGAGACTTCTGATGTAGGTCCTGGGAACTGATTTAGGTCCTCAGTAAGTGTAGAGCACACTCTTAGCTGCTGATCCATTTCTCTCGTACAAGCTTGTATCCTTTAGGTGGGGATGGGAGATCATTAACAATAAGGGTCATGTGGGGAAGGCATTTGTTGGTTTTCTTAGTTGTTTTTTTGATTGGTTCAATGAGTATTTCTTCTTTTCTTTTTTCCTTATTCTTCATGGGGTTTTCTGCTGGTTTACTGAACTCCACGTGCTTGATTTAATTTTTTTCCTGGTTCTTATCTTTCTGTTTCTTCTGTGGGATTTTTTTTTAATGCAACCATGTTGCGACTTTCTTCTTCTTCTTCTTCAGTGTGTATCATTCTCTTAAGGATCTTTTGTAATGATAGCCAAATAGTCATAAATAGTTTCGTTCTGTGATTGTCTTGGAAAGTCCTATGTCCCCATTAACTAAAAAGGATTATCTTTACTAGACAGAATCACTTTGTTGGGCAGTTATTTACTTCAGGAAGTGACTTCTATGATTCCGCGCTCTCCTGGATCTTAGGAAGTAGATTTGTCATTGCAAGAGAGCGATTTTCCTTCCTTCTAGACCTTAATTTTAGTTGTTCTGCAATTTAAACAATGGGGTGACTTGAAAGGCCTTTTCTTTGGGGGGGGGGTCCTGTCTACTTGAGATTCTAATGTCTCTTGTACTTCTGTGTCCGTATATTTTCTTAGGTGTGGATAATTTTGGCTATAATTTCACTGAATAGATTTTTCTACACGTTAGTGGGTTTATTTTTGTTTGTTTTGTTTTCAATCTCAGCTCCTTCTTCCCTTCTTCCTTACATGATCAAATTTGGTCCCTTGATGGTGTCTCAGAGTTCCTGGAAGATGGAAGAATGTTTTATTATCATTTTTCCTTTCTTTTTCTTTTGCTGTGGAATTTGGAGCTGAACCCAAGGTCTTCAAGAGCAGGAATCAGAAAATGGGAAAGGAAATAAGATAACAACAGTAGGAAAATTATTCAGACACAGTAGTTCCTTTTCTTGTCTCTAACAAAATGCACGGCAGAAGCAATGTAAAGGAGGAGAGGATTGCATTGTGTCATGGCTTTAGGAAACAGAATCCATCGTGGTGGGGAAAGTATGGTGGCGGGAAATGGTGGGAATGTGTGGCTGTTGTTTCTTTCCTGATAGGAAAGCAGTTTACAACTTAGCTATGTCTTCATCGTCTTTTATATTTTTATTCTGAGGCAGAATCCCGCTAAGTTGCTCAGGCTAGCCTTGAATCATTCTGTAGCTCAGGCTAACTTTGGACTTGTAATTCTTCTGTCTCAGTTCTAGCATCTCTCGGTAGCTGAGATTATAGGACTGAACCACCGGGCCTGATTACTTTCATTTACGGGCATCTGAATGTGATATTTCTTTAGCCTTATCTTTCATCCATACCATTCTTGCTTCTGCTTGGTCTGGTCCACTGACGATGTTTTCCACAGTTTGTATCTGATCAATTGACTTTTTTGGTCCTATTTGTCTTTTTCAGAATATCTTAATGATTTTTTTATGTCACCGAATGTTTCATTCAGACTGAAGCCTTTCTCATCCATATAACTGACCTCTTTATTTAGGCTCCGAGTTGCTTTCTACACATCATTCATTTACTTGTTGAACCTCCTTGGGAGGCATCAAATATTTTAAAAATTATTTTTATTAATTCTCCGAGAATTTTATACAATGTATTTTGAACATATTCGCTTCTCCTCACACTTTTCCCGTTACCACCCTCTCCACCATGACCACCCTTCCCATAAAATTTGAGTTTTCTTCTTTCTCCCCACCAAGTTTGTGTTGCCCAACTAATCTTGGAAGTAGGGCCTTCCCTGGGCTGTGGCTGACCTACCATGGGCCACAGTGTTAAAGTGACTCTCCCTCTCCCAGAAGCTACCAAATGCCAATAACTCCCCAGTTAGTGGTGGGATCCCACGCTTACCTTCTAGGCTAGGATTTTGTCTCTTTGAACTTGTGCGTGTCTTATGCATGCTGTCATAATCATTGTGAGCCTGCATGTACAACTCTTCTGTTGTGTCTGGAAATATTTCCCTGATATTACTTCTGGCTCTTACACTTCTTCCAACTCCTTTTCCATAAAGATTCCTGAGCCTAAGGGGCAAAGGTGTGCCACAGACATCTCATTTAGAACTGAGAAAGCTGAAATTTCTTATTATTTGCCTGTTGACCAGTTGAGGGTTTCTGTGGGATTGCCCTCTACTGTAATCAGCTTCTCTGAATAGGGTTGAAAATTGCTCTGACCGATGGGTATAGCAATAAGTCAGTAGAAGTCATTTTAATATGATGTTCATTTACTAAAATAATAGTATTAAGTTTCACTTAGGACTCATGTCCTGTCTATACATAGGTTCTTGACCTTTTTAACAGTGTAAGAAAAAGGTTTTGTCTCCTGGAGCAGGCCTTGAATTCAATCAGAAAGTGGTTGGTCACTCCCATAATATTCACGCCATCATTGCATCTTGTCAGGCCAATTATTATTATAGCTTTCATAGTTCACAGCCTTCTGAGATCGATGAGGACCATTTCACAATAAAACCATAACAGTAGGTTAAGAGTATGAGAAATAATTACAAGACCATAATAGATTTAGTACAGAAAAAGAAAAGAAAAAAGCAGAGCAATTGTAAAGCTTATACAAGCAAGGTAAAAATGAAAACAAAAATTTAAAATAAAAATACAAAAATAAAAATTAAAAAATAAAAACAAAACAGAATATAGTATAATACTGGTCAGTATTTCTACTTTTATGTGGAGACTGTAGGTTTCTACTCCCGGGGTATCTTTGTACTCTGAACTCTGCCAGTGGGCAAACAGCTGCTGATCTATCTCCCCAGTGTTCAAACGAGGCAAGCTAGAAAGACTAGATGAAATCTGTGCTGTTTTGCTTCTCAGTTGCATTTCTGTGTTTAACTGGTCCTCTACCTGCCTCTCCCACTGAGAACACATCTCTCCAGCCCTCAGCATGGGTGCCTCCTAACTTGATGCTTGCCCAACAGTACCCTCTTCTTTGGTGGTGTGCAGCACTTTCTACCCACATGTTTCAGTGTGTGAGACTCCGAAGGGGCCTTTAGCATCAGCAGCCTGCAGCATTTGCCTGTGTGTATTTGTGTGCAGGTTAATTCAAGTCCTATGTTCCAAAGGTTCTTGGGATGGTCTCTGGCTTAGTCAGTGGTATGTGTGTGTGTGTGTGTGTGTGTTACACACAAAAGTAACAGTACTTTGGGGGTTTTCATTTTATTTATTTTTAATTTCCTTCAGCAGAATAGTTTGATTCCAATGTTTCTCTGAGAATTGGCTCCATCCCTCATACCAGCTTGCAAGTCAGGGCCAGGGCCCTTCTCTAGACAGGGTTTTCCTTCAGTGTTATTCCATCACAGCACAGATCCCTTGTCTCGAGTTTTGTTTCTGCTGTGTTTCTGGGGGGCTTTCCACTTCCTTGTTTGTAGCCTCAGAGCAGGGCAGGGGATTTTCCCGTCTTTGTCTGTTGATTGGTTGGCTGTTCTAAGTTGAGGTTTTATTGCTTCCTCTGCAAACCTGACTTTCAGTATCTCACTTGGTGTTTCACCATCTGCTGTGACCTCCCTGCCCTTTCTATGGTCACTGCTCTCCGTGTCCAGGGATCTAGCATTTCCTTCAACGCTAGTGGTCATGCAGGAGACTGTTGGTTGCCTCATCCTTACTGTGGTCAGAATTCCCACGGAGCTGGGGACATGGTTTGGTGGGTAAGATCACGTTCTTTGCAAGTATGAGAACCCAGCTTAAAATCCCTAGAGCCCACATAAAAGCCACGCATGACTGTGTGTGCTTGGATCCTCAGCATTCAGGAGACAAAGACAGGAGAACCCTCAGGGCTCTCTGGCCACTCAACCTGGTCAGATGCAGAGCTGTTACCAGTTCAGTGAGACCTCAGCTCAGTTCAATAAGGTGGTTGATGATAGAGGAAAACACATGGCCTCATGCCCTAGCTTCAGTCCTATACATCTATACATCTTCACATCTGCATATCTGCACATACAATCCTCCCTCCCTCCCTCCCTCCCCCTCTCTCCCTCCCTTCCTCTCTTCCTCCCTCCCTCCCTTCTTCTGTCCCTTCCTCTCTCCCAGGTCTCTTTAAAGGCTTACATAGTAAAGGGAGTTTTGATGAGGTCCATGCTCACTCCTATATACACTGTCACAAATCCTAAGCTTACACAGCTGGTCTCAGATCCCTCCACACTTTCCCATGAGAGACTTCCTGAGCAAACCCCATGGAGGTCATGAATATTTCAGCTTTGACCCCTGAATCTTCATCAGAGAACCTGTCATTGCCAGGCCCTTATCATCACATAGTTCTATACGTTTTGAAATGGACCCTTCTGTTCTTCCTCATCTGTCCAAACCCTCTGGAGTTCATAGTTTGCCATCGACAGACATAAACCCATATCGCCCTGGAGTTGTTTTACTATCTTTCTCCACTGATGGAACCCGGCTGTCCCCAAGGACACTGTTCTCTCTGCGGCCTCTCACATAGACACTTTTGATTCTGTGCCTTAAAGGGGTAGTATTCTCCTCACCCCCCCGTTCAGCCTTTAATTAATCATTGCACTTGCTTTCAGCTTCAAAGACCACATCCCTTTGAAGCGCAGCATCAGATGCTGCCACCTGCTACCCCACCTTGCTGTCCTTCACTGACCTTCATACTTGGTTCTTCCAGCACCTGCTCTGCTGCCTGCCTTTATCTCTCATGCCAGTGACAATAAGAATTACCAATTATTGGAGAACTTTTTTCCTGGAACCTTCCAAGAACTTTTAAAACATTATCTTATCTAATTCCAATAGTGCTCCATAGTAGGCATTGATGCCACCCTCAGTTATAGCTGAGTAGAGTTGAGGTGTAAAGAGATAATGTGCTTTGCCTAATAACATACACCGTGGTCCCGGCAGGGTCAGAAAGGCAGTCTGGTTCTAAGAACACAACCTTAACTGGGAAGTTGTCTCCTTATCACTGGTAGCATCATCTGTGTAGTTGCCCTTTGATTTTGCTGGTTCCTCTAACACCCCACGACCCAGTCCTGAGACCATCTATATTCACCATCTTTGTACCAGCTTTGACAGAATTATCTTAAAATATTGATTTCAATTTTTCTCTGTTTGTGTAATCTCATCTTAGCAATTTCCTTATTGTAAAATTCTACTTTAGAAGGTCCTCAGGCTCATGAGAACTTCAAGTCCCTCATGTGCATTGACCCTCCCACAGTCCACCCTCTGTCAGCATACCTGAGCTCCTCCTTGTAGTGTGAAGTTTCTGTCAGGGCCGTTCTGGCCTAGCCCTGAGGTTCAGACCCGCTCTTAGTTCTAACCACACAAAGGCTTATATCAATTTTATGCTGATTAACATAAGGCCTAGCCATGTAACTTGCTAACTCTTTACTCCTAAGCTAACCCATAATTCTTATCTTGTTTATCCATGTAGGTTGGTACCTTTGCTCAGAGCAGCATTTCAACTTCTTTCCTCTGTGTTTGCTGGTATCTCATCGTGGTGTCTCCATGGTTTCTCCCTGCCTTCTCTCCTCTTCTCTTCCTGTTCCCAGTGTTTTCTTAGTCTGGTAGCCCACCCACACTTCCTGTCTGCCTTCAGCCAATCAGCATTTTTATTAAATCAGTAGGCGGGACAATTATTTATAATGTAACATAATCCCACTACACCTTATCTCCTTCCAGTGGCTGAAGCCAAGGCTCGGGAGTATTTTATAGCTAGTTATGTGACATTGTATAATAAAGCACCAATTTGCCCACAATTCTGTGGGTCAGAATTAGAAAGCGATTGCTGGATTGTTCTTCGTGCCCACATTTGCTAGAATCTCTGATGGGGCTGCACTTAGAGGTGAATGAACTTAGAGGAGATGGCTTCATTTACTGGAGTTTTGGTGGTAACTGTGGCATCTCTGTCTCTTTCTCTCCCTCCCTCTTTCCCATGCTTACTTATCAGGGTGGCCTCCATATGTGTCTCCTGTAGGCATCCTTGCTTGCAACTATATCTCAAGAGCAAGCATTCTTTTTTAGCAAAGGTGGTGGCTGCAGATCTTTTTAATGTTTTACTCCAGAAGTTCAACTATACAATTTATATTACATTCTGTGAGTCAAAATGACACATATAGGAGACCTAGATCTAAAGTGAGGGGGGAAGTCACCCCTCAAGGTCATACTAGAAAGATGCAGAATGATGGTGCTGAGTTTCCTGGCACAGCAACATTGGAGAGGCAAATTTTATTGGGACACAATGCTATAACTGTCTGAGCCATTTGTTGTTGTCTCCCATGTCCTCTTCCCCTTCAACGTCTCTGGTACCTTTCCTGTCCTGATGGTCCATTATGAGCTGACTCCAAGTCTCTAACTGACTGAATTAGTCATTCTAGAGAAAACCCCAGACTGTCTCAAATCTTCTCACTTCTATGTTGTCATCCAGAATCTTAACCCATCATTCAAGACAGCTTCCTGGATATTTACTTTGCACTCTGGTAGGCTCACTTCACACCACTTCTCCCTTCTTAAATCCCCAACTGTACTCTATTCTTCTAGACAATAAGTTAACTCAGTCATCTTCTAGATAACTCTACTAGCAGTCACATGAGAAGTGCTTCATTTCTACCAACTGTCAACGTGCGTGAACCTGGAGCATTTGGCCTTCCATCGGTTGGTGTGAGTAATGGCTCCTGAGCCATCCCATGCAATCGCAAGAAGTGGGTTTGCGTGGCATTCCCTTCTCCAGTCTTCTCAACAACTTCATTACTGCAAGTATGTCTTCCTCTACATATCAACTTGTCTGTTTAATTAATCATTCTAATTGGCATGCAAACAGACTTTGATATTTCCACTTTAAACAAAGCAAGGAAAAACAAAACCCCACTTTGACTTCATATCTTGCTTAGTTACCAAGATTTTATTTTGTTTGTTGACAGAATGTCTCTAAAGAAATTGAACTTCTGAGTTCAGATTGTTCATCTCCTGTTCCTCCTCCAGTAGTGCTGGGGGCGGGGCTTGTCTGCTATTTCAGGGAACTGGTCTACCTTGGGCAGCTAACTACCCCCTTCTGCAGTTAGGTGTTTTCATCAGCAGCCAACATAGTTGACCACTCTGCTCTTTTGAAACTCATCCCCTTTTCTTGTCAGCGACACCACACAATGGCTCATCTTACCTCATCAGCCTCTCCCTCTTAGCCTTTGTGACTTTCCTTCTCATTACCAAGCAAGGGACTGTCACTGGCTACTCTGGGGATTTCTTCTGACTTCTGTTTGTACCCTCTTCATGGTGATCATGCAGAATCCCATGGCTTTAAGATGCAGTCCATCTCTGGGACTTCCAAGTTGCATCTCTGTGTAGAGAGGCTCTCTTGCAGCAGTCTTCCATATAGCTTCCTCCTGAATGTCTAATATATATCTCAGATTTTACAGGGCTAAAACACAGGGACAGGATTAAATCCCTCCTGCTCACCTGCCGCTCCTCAAATTCCTACTTAAGCAAAGGGCACCACCATTCACATAGTTTTGAATTGTGATATAATCTTTTTGTGAAGATGTGTTTCTGCCTTTGGATTAGTTTAATAAAGAGTTGAATGGCCAATAGCTAGGCAGGAGAGGCAGGACTTCTGTGGAGAGAGAGGAATTCTGGGGAAGAATCTGAGAGGTGGTGAAGGCTCCAGCCAGACACGGAGGACGTGGGAGACACAGTGCTAAGAAGTAGCCAACTATGTGACAGAATGTAGAATAATATAAACAGGCTAATTTAATTTATAAGAGCTAGTTGGGAATAAACCTAAGCTAAGGCTAAGATTTCATACATAATAAGAAATCTCCATGTCATTATTTGGGAGCTGGTGGTCCAAAAGAAAGTCTGACTATAGTTTCAGCATTTTCTTATGACAAAAATCTGCAGGCAGCTACAGTAGAGCCTTTGCTTTTCTCCATTCTATTCTATATACATATCCATCCACCATCTGGCCATCTACTTATTTACTTGTTTGCCCGTCATCCATCCACCTACCATCTGCCCACCATCCATCTATCCATTCATCCATCATCCATGCATACATCTACCCACAATCTCTTCATTCTTCTATAAATATAATCTGAATTTGGACGTTTTACCATCTCCACTATCACTCTATTTAGAAACTGTCACATCATCTGCCTCCCATCCCCCATTCCCTCTCCTGGATGACAGCTTCTTCTGTTCCTAGTTAGAAGATGATTAAAATCATTGCCTGCTTAATCATATTGCCTGATTCAAATGACAAATTTATTAAGTAAGAGTCAATTCAGATATCACTCTTTTACTTAAAAACTCTTTAATAACTGCATTTTAATTAGACAAAAATCAAATTACTAATTGTGACCCAAAAGAGCCCATCAAGTTTGGCCTCCACACACTTTGTGAACTTATCATTTCTTCCTTTCTGTTTTATTTTGACCAACTGTGCTGCCTTCTAGCCTGCGAGCCACACTTCTAGGCTCAGGCAACACTTCCCCACACCCTGAAATGGTTGCCCTTTCTTTGTTCAGGCTTCGGGTTCAAACTTGTCCTCTTCCAAAGCCTCTCTTGATTTCCCTATATAGATTGTACACTCCACTCTACATCATGTATCCATAGAAGTAATTACTTGAAATAAGCTTATTTATCAAATAATTTCCATGTCACTGTCAGTCTTGATTTACTTGATTGCAAGGATTATATTTATTAATTTCCGTAACTTAGACATGGTGTGGAACAGAATAGCACTCTTTAAATATGTGTTGACTAGGAGAATGAGAAATTTTTGATTCATTAAAATATAAGTAATATAAAAAATTCAAGAATGTAAGAAAACTTTCAGATAGCATCCAGGCATAAAATAACAGTGACATTATCCTCTTGCCTGCATGTAGGACATCTGCTCTATGCAACCAGGCTCTAATCCTGAGAGGCAAGTTGGCTTTGGAAGTCACAGAATCTAGCACATTAATTAACATCACTCATCTCCCCATGCACCATTTTTCAAATTACATTGCTTAAAATGTCTTCTTTGGGTTACCATTAAAGCCATAGCAACAGATGTGACTACAGTTTCTTGGATGGTCGTTATGTCTGGAGAGAACATGAAGACCACACACTTTCTGCCTACTTTTCTCTGGTCCCTCTCAGCCTTTCATCATTTATCTTACATGATACAGGTTTATAACATTTATACTCTGATCCGAGGCTATAATTAAGTCTTCTGTGCTTTGAGGAGAAGTTAGTTTCTTAAAACCGAATACCATTAAGTGGCAGTTTGAAATTATGATTATGTAAATATTATTCAGTAGAGAGCCAAGTAGTTTGATTAGACTCATAGAGAATGAAAATAATCTTAACTCTCCAAACCTATGGCACTCTAAGGCAAAACCCATCTTCAGATTGAATGAATTCTGATTTCAGCTTCATATTCCTTCAGTCACTCAAAATCACATTGTATTTTTATTTGATTTGACATATGACATTTCTTGACAGCTTAGTTTTATCTTTCTCCAAATCTCTAATTGGCTTTTTTTTTTCTTGATACAGAAAGTATAATAAAAATAAGCCTCTAGTAGAAAATAGTGAGTGTTATATTCTAGATATTTTGTATGCATTACTTCTTCTATTATTCAATATGGCATGAAATAGAAATTATTTTAATTTAGTGTGTGTGTGTGTGTGTGCATGTGTGTGTGAAGTATATGCATGCCATAACATGCATGTCAAGACAGAGAACAACTGGTAGGTCTGTTACCTGATTTCACTGTGTATGCTTTCATTCTGAAGATGGAAGTTAGGTCTTCAGGCTTCACAGGAAATATTTTTACCTGCTGGAGTATCTTGCCAGACCAGGATAATTTTTATATTCAGCTTTATTTTTGGGACAGAGTCTCAGTATGTAGTCTAGAACTCACAATGCTCCTGTCTCAGTTTTGCAAGATCTGGAGATATAGATGTGTAACATCATGTCTTATTTCCATTTGATTTTCAAATAAGAAAACCAAACTTTGGAAAATACAACAATTACCCAAGTTCATATCATCTGTTATTTGGCTCAGGCAGCCTGGAAACTGAGATTCTAACCATGTTGAGATGTCCTTAGGAATTTCAGAGACTTCCCAGGTTTCTTCTTTACACTATCATTGAAGTAAGTATGATGTCTTAATGGAAGATATTTTAAAATTCCCATTTGATTCTGAACTTCTAGCTTTGGTATTACTGTGTGGCTATCATCCTGAGATTTCAGGTTATGATCACTGCGTTTCTGGTTTGATCTATGTGGTTTTTTTTCCTTCTAGTTTATTTATTTATTTTTTTCTGGCACACAAAAACAGACAAGTTTTCTAGGAAGGGCAATTGGGACCTATAATTTTTGAGTCTTTAATCAACGTTATTATAATGTCCTCACACTAGATTGATAGTTTACCTAGGTATTGAATTTAAGTAGAAAATAATCAATCAGAATTCTGCCAGCTTTGCTCTTTGCTCTGCTTTCTTGTAAAATCTAGTGCAATTGGCAAAAAGTTTAATACAAACTCATTTGTAGATTTTTTTCTGTTTGTGAAAGTTTGACATCCTCTCTCTCTTTGATGTTTTAGATCTCAGGAGAGTATATTTAGGTATGGTTACTGTGATCAGTCACTGCAGCAATGAATCTTGTCTTGCCTCTGATCCAGGAGACTTTCTCCTATAGCTTATTTAGTTATTTCCTTCCAGGTTTAACCCACCTCTCTCTGTGTGTTGGATTAGTATTAGGATTGTTGGATTAAAGTCTGATTTCTCAAATCATGCTTTTTTCTCATTCTCCTTGGAGTTCTGAGGGGTAAACCCAGGATGCCACTCAAAGTGGACAAGCTCTCTACCAATGAGCTACATCTCTAGCCTCTTGTGTAAATTGAAACAATTCTTTTTGAGACAAGGCCCCTCTCTAAGTTGCTCGTTCTTATTGTGAACTTATAATTGTCCTGCCTTGGCTTCCTGAGTATCTGGGATGATAGCCTGTGCGACTGGACCTGGTTCTTTCTCCCTCATCTGTCAGTTCCCTTTATCTTTCTTTTCTTTTTTCTTTTCATTTTCCTGACTTTATTTGACTCTACCATGTGTTGATTCTATGTTTTAAATAACATTTAAACATTTATAAGTGCATTTGTTCCCATACTATGTTTCAATGGTTATAGCTAAAGATCCACCTGATGTTTAATTTTCTATGTTCTTTGTGTATTTTAGACACTAGTCAGATGTACAGCTGCCAAAGACCTCTTATTCTCTGGGTTGCCTCTTGTCTTGACTGCTAGTTTCCTTTGCTGAGAACCTAAAAATGTAAAAGCTAAGAAGACAAACAACCCAAGTAAAATATAGGCTATGAACAAAAGTTCTCAATATGAGAAGTACCAATGGCTCTTAAACACTTTAAAATGTGTTCAACATCCTTAGCTATGGCAGGAATGCAGATCAGTCATAATGAGCATGATTGGGATAAAGATGAAAGCAAAGGCTGGCATGGATGTGAGGAAGCAGCCCTTAGACTGTTTGTGGGAGTGTTAACTAGTGTGGCCACTATAGAAATCATTCTGGAGGCCTCTCAAAAATCTGGAAACAGAATTCTATATGATTCAGCTATATCATTCCTGGGCAGATACTCAAAGGACTTTATACCCTCCTACAGTGATACCTTCACATCCTTGTCTATCGCTGCTCAATTCATAAGATTCAAGAAGTAGAACCAACCAAGATTTCTATCAACCAGCAAACAGATGAGGGAAACATACATGTACATAAGTAAATATTAGTCAGCTCTAAAAAAGGAAACAATGAAATTTCCAGGTAAATGGATGGAACTAGAAGAAATTATACTGAGTAAGATCACCCAGGCTCAGACAAATGCCACTTGTTCGATATCATATGTAGATCATTGCTTCATATCTTTTGTTGTATATGTTTAAGCTGGACTACATATACAACCAGGAAACTAGGAACAGGCCACTCAGGGTGGAAGTCTTAAGGGAAGGGGGATAACATAACCCAGTTAAAATGAAAAGGACCGAGTGAAGGTTCAAGCATCAGGAGCCTGGGGAACAGGGAAATAAAGCCCTGACAAAGGCTTAACCAAAATGAAGGTGTGTGTAAAAGTTAAGTGAAAACTTAGGATATTTCAATCCAAGAAAAATATTCAATTAGAGTGGATAGTTGGACACAGGAGATGCGAAAAAAGAGAGTGATATACGTAGGGTTAAAGTTTAAGTGGGGATAAAGGTTGGGCGAGGGTTCAGGGTAGCTTAGTCAAAACTCTTGATTCTCAAACAAGCCTTGTAGAAACCTACCAGTTTGTTAGCTAATTAAAGAAAATGCCAGGCTGACACATAATACACACACACACACACACACACACACACACACACACACACACACACACACACACACACGAGAAAGAGAGAGAGAGAGAGAGAGAGAGAGAGAGAGAGAGAGAGAGAGAGAGAGAGTCACATTATCTTAGTTATGATTTCTATTGCTGTGACGAAACACATTGACCCAAAGACAAGCTGATGAGGCGGCCTTTTTGGCTTACACTTCAGCATTGCTGTTTATCACTGAAGAAAATCATCACAGGAACTCAAACAGGGCAGGTTTCTGGAGGCAGGAGCAGAGACCACGAAGGGCTTGTTCCTTGCTCAGCCCACCTTCTTATAGAACTTAGGACCAGCAGCCTGGGGATGGCACCACCGGTTATGGTTTCCCATTGATCACTAATTGAGAAAATGCCTTACAGCTGAATCTCATCATTTCATTTCCTAAACTGAGGCTCCTTCTTCTGATGACTCTAACTTGTGTCAAGGTGACACACAAAACCAGCCAGTACACTCACGCACACATGCACACATGCACACACATATGCACTCACACACCTTACAGAAGGGAGTTTGAACAGTGGTGTCCTATATGAATGGACAATGCTGCGGCACCCAAAATAATGTAGACTATTGCCATTTCTCTGGATTTCCCACAGTAACTGGGTATCCTATTGCTGAGGACCCCACTTAGGGTGTAGGATATAGAGAAGTCAACCTCAAGCTGACCAGGAAACACCTTCCTGCAGCTTCTGTAGTAATAGAAGGCATTAAGCAGGCTGCTGAGGGAGAAATGACACCAGCAGTCTGCTCTGAATCTTGTGTGCTTCAATATGACATGCTGGCAAGTTGTGCCCACTGGCCTAATATTGGCATAGTGGTTATTGAGGTTAACATATCTGACCATATGAGCTCTGTGCCACAGGAAGGATTTTATGTCTAGAACTGCTCAAAAGTTCATGGCTAGGTGATCATAGATCCTGAGGGGGGTTTTTGTTGTTAAACAGTCATGCTGTCAAGCTACATTCTAAATATTTATATTTATAGCTGTACATATCTGCTGGCTTCAACTTTGGTAAGAGAAGGCTCTTTTGCAGTGGATTAGCACAGGGACTCATAAGTGCTTCAAGTGCTGAGTTTAAGTAACTCTACATGTCAAATGTGGACAGCCGTGGGTGTCAACTTTTCCCTACCCAAGGCAGTAGGAATGGAGACAGTTCTGCTAGTGGATGGAGAAGAGCTTTGAAATGCCAATGTCTAGCCATAGCATGGCTAGTGTATATGTCAACTCTCAGTAGCTCTTGTTACCTGCATAAGACCTGCACAAGAACAAACCACTACAAATCCCAGCAAGAGTAAGGGAGGGACCCCCAACCCCCATTGCCTCTGAAGAAGCCACTGGTAGCCAATGGCTGCTGGGGTGGGGGGAAGGTGCAGGAAATGACTCATTTTGAGGATGTAGCTGCTAGCAGAGTGCTCATGCCCTGTGAATGGTTTCACTTCTTTGGGCAAGGGCAGCAGTAAGTGGATTTGGGAGCTATTGGTAACAAAGTAAAAGACATGAGGTGGAGAGGGAGATTGGATGGAGGACATTAGGTAGAAGGAAGGAGTGGTAGATGGATATGACCAATATACATTGCATAGATGCATGAGTAAAAATTACTACTACAAATGCATTGGAGGCCTGATGTAATGGTGCATGCCTGCAATTCTAGCCATGTGGGAGGCTGATACCTGTGAGTTTGGGAGGTTTCAGGCTACTCTGTGTGATTGTGGTATTGTGCGACAGTGGTCCTGCCTCTTCTAAAAATTACATTTGAAATTGTGTGTGGGGGGTTATCACAAGGGGAGATCAGAGGGAGCAGGGAGATGCAGGAGATGAGGGGAAGAAAACTATCTGAAAACATACTTTGTTTAAAAATGTCATAATGATATCCGCTACTTTGTATGCTAATTTAAAAAATAAAAACAATCTATCCACGCATCCTTGGTAATCTGTTATTCTGTTTTCCACAGTGGTTCTTTCATGATTCTGATTCCCTTCAGATGTCTCTGGGGGTTTGCCGCTTGCTCCTGTTTTCAGTCAAAGGATTAGTCTGATCACTATGGCCCCTGAAGGTGGGTGGCAGAGGGATGGGTTCACCCCTCTAATATTATTGCTTTCTTTTAGAAAAGGCAAAGCAGACTGTGATTGCTGAATTGTTTTCTCATGGAAATCTTCAGCTTTCCCAAGTGCTGTGGCCCCAAAAATAAAAAAGCAAAAAACAAAACAAAGCAAAACAAACAGACAAACAAACAAAAAACCCAAAATGCTAACCACTTTCCAGGGCATTTCCCTTTGCCTTCCAAAATCATGACAAAAATTAATCTCCTAAGCAGCAGTGTTGGGAGGAGGGGCCTTTAGGTGTGACTGGGGCTTTAAAAGTGAGTGGAATTAAGTGCTTTTGTAAAAGGCTTGATGGGAGAACTCTGTACTCTTGATTTTGTGCCTTCTGCCTGGTGACTGAACCTGTATGATGGATGCCATTAGCTAAATGGACTGTGCCCTACCTTCGAGGCCACAGGTTTCTTTCTTGAACCACAGACCCCTTTTCTTCCCCCTGGCCCTGGGGCATCGAGATAGCCGAGATAGCTGGATGACAAGCACATACTATGGGTCACCATGGTGACATGCATCCTCTTCTACTCCTCTGAAACCTATACTGTTACAATGAGGTTTCTTGGTCCCAGGCAGCCAGAGGTCCAGACCCACAGACTTGCAGCCCCAGCCCCCTTAGCTGCCTGCTGCTGCTCAGGTCCCCAAAATGATTCAGATGCTTATATTAAGTTCATGTTGTTTGGCCCATGGTTTAGGCACATTGTTAGATAGCTCTTAAATCTTAACCCATTTCTATTAATCTGTCAGCCATGTGGCCCGTGGCTCACCTGTGTTCCTTACATGTTTCTTCTTGAGCAGCTGGCTCAGTCTGTCTCTGACTCCGCCCTTTCTTTCCTCCCTATTCTGATTCCCTACCTACTTTTTCTATGGTGCCTGTCAGGGGTCAAAACAGCTCCTTTATTTAAAGATTGATATTCACAGCATACAGAAAGACATTCCCACATCACTATACAAAGTTGATGCATTGCTACATGAGTTTGAACTCCCCTCAGAACCCCTGGAAGATGTCTTTCTGTCTGCCTGTGGTGTTAATAACTCTTCTATTAAATCTCTTACCCCAAAGGGACAGCCTGTCTCCATGTTCCTCCTCATCCCCAAGCCTGAAACAGTTCACAATAGTGCTGTGCCATCCCATTAAGATGATTGCCCTTTGTCCAGGCCTGGCACAGGCTTCCACTTTCCGTTGGGCAGTTTTGGGTTCTCTGAGCACTCTGTCTTTTTGTTCAACTTTTCCTGACAACCTGGGTACTGGGTCAGAGTTCTTCACCAGGCTTGGGTTACACCCCATTTCCCTCAACCAGCTGAATCTAAGGACACTTACTCCTATTCAGTTTACCATTTGTGACATGACATTTGTCACACCTGCAGAGGGGAGTTAAAGTTTTCAGGATGATTTTCCTTCTTATCCCTTCTCCTAACTAACTCACACCATACTTTGTAATGTGTACCTTTGACCTCAGAATTCTTTCAGAATTGCCAAGAAATGGCAAATGGCTGAAGACTTCTGGTATCAGAGCATTTTCCTACCTTAAAACTACTTTCCTTTCTTTTTGTTACATGCTGCTTGCCAACTCTTAGTACTAAAAACTGACTCCCCAAAGTTTCTTTCTCTGGCTGGCCGGACACAGAAGCATTTCCTCAAGGGAGGCAATACCCCCCCCCCCCCCAACATACCTTTTTTCCTAAAGGACGTTACCCAGACTCTTTTTTCGAGTTCTCCCCTGCTCTAAAACACATGTGTTTCCTACTCCTTCCTCCCTGGACGGGCACCAGGCACCAGGCAGCCTCTTCCCTCCATGATGTGCCTCACCTGGACTTGTCTCAGGGCTGTGTGCACAAACCAGTCATTGCCTCTCTAGCGAAAAGCCTACCACGTTGCTGCCTGCACATTCTCAACCCCTCCAGAAGGACAGGCCTGCTCTCCTCTTCACTGCTGACTATGGCTAAAATGAAACCAGGTTTCACCACAAGTCAGACACAAAGGGCCCCTCATTATTTTTTTAGAGCCCACACTGACTCACCCCTGAGCTACATTTAAAAACACAATAAAGGTAAAACCCAAACCTCACTCCTCAACCAACCAAGGCAATTTATTGGTCCTGACTTTGGTCAGTCAGATAGCTCAGTCCTCAAGAACAAACATGTCTCTAGAACAGGGTTTGGTTGCGCACTCCACTCCCCTGACCTCTACCCTCCTCCCCCAGCTGCTAGTAAGCTTTCCTGAGCTTGGTTCTTATCAGCCAAACTAACTTCAGAACTGAGCAGGGCTTGCTACTGTTCATTCTCAGACGACTCACCTGATGTTCTATCCATCAGGAGGGCCCAAACATGCCTCTGTAGCCTCCCAAATCTCTCTATCCAAGCCTCTCATCTCTTTCCATCCTCAGGAACTACATGTAGGACACAAAGGTCTGATCCTTCTTACAACCCTCCCCTGTAGTTCTCAGCCACATGCTATAAAACCTCGTGTGTGTGTGTGTGTGTGTGTGTGTGTGTGTGTGTGTGTGTGTGTGTGTGTGTGTGTGTGTGCTCATGTAGGTCTGCATGCATAAGGAGGTTTAAAAACTATCTAAATTGCCTCCCAACCACAGTTCCTCTGTGCAGCAGAACTCCCCCTAAACACTGTCTGCTCAGCTATAAGTCTTCATTCAGCCCTTTGCCCCCTCAATGGTTAGATGTAATCATGTTATTTAATGTGTTTTTAATTTTTATCATTTGCAGCAGCTGTGTGTAATCTGTGTTCATAAGTGTTACTTGTATGTAAACTGTCTTTATGTGTCACTCTGTGTCCTAAGGGGAGGAGGGAACCTAAGTAAGACTTTGCTACTGTTAAGTCATAGAAAGCTGTATACCTACCTGATGTAAGATGTGAGCATGCTCATGGGTTGAATGTGTGGGTGTGCAGATGGATACAAACGTTTTAAGAAAAAGAGATTTTTGCTCAAGTGTATACAGGACATCTTAGAATTTAAAGATAATCTTATGTGTTTTACTACATTATCAACACAACTTTTATTTTACAATGTATTTGGGTTAATAACTAGTTTTTATGATGCAATGTAATTTCCTGAGAGAAGAGTTATAGAAGTATATTTCTGGTAAAGAAGAGTAAAGATAGGGAAATGCTTTGGGATGAAAAAAGTTATATGAAAATTTATAAGGAATGGTTAGATACATTATATACCATGCATATCAGTAGATGATATATGACATTCCTGAGGTTAGAATTCCATTGCACTGAGATGAAATTCATGCCAATTCTGTTTAACAAAACGACTTTCTTAAGTATTGATCCAATCACAGAAATGTTTACAAAAACTGGCTTAGAAACCACAGATTCTGATCTTTTCTTTTACGGAGATATTGAAAATTTTTGTCTATTTCTTGAAATCCTGGGGACGTTTCACTATAAAGCCTTTATTTACTGTATAGACTCTACCTTCACACCAGGAAAAGGAAATGGTCGCAAAGAATTATTCTCACTTGAGCCAATCTTGTTAAATTGCATGATGATCACGAACTTACTTGGCTGGTCAGAAACACAAATCTCTAGAAATCTGGCTCACTCTGCAAAATTTCACCATGTCTATGATCGTCAGTCATCATGACTGATTATTAAATGAACAACTGCCCTAATGAAATGAAGGTTTACCGCTGGAAGTGCCTGGAAAGGAAAGACAACCAAATTAGTTCACTAATTGGAAGAAGACCCTCTCCAGCCTCAAGGGAAGGTATCACGTTCTTGCATTTCCTTGAATCTTGCTGTATTTAAACAATATTCCAAAACGTGCTGCATTATTCTTCAATGATACAAATGAGATGCATCTCAATTCTGATATAAGAACAAGTTATGACGGCATAGGACCTCTGGTGTAACTTTGTCTACTCAGATCTTCTTCCCATCTTACTTGAAAAAGATGACTCGAAACGATTCAAGTGTTTTCACTATCTTGCTAAAATGATTTCCTTATTATTTAGTATAGTTTAGATTTTTAAAAATCCAATTTAAAATTGACAAAATCTTAATTTAAGCCTTCCAGAAGAAGCCCCATGGGGGTTGACTATATTTTAACTGACTCCGACTGATTAGATCACTTCTGTTTTATTTCTGTTTACTAAAGCTGGAGATATGTGAGGATTTACATAAACTTTTCTCATCTGGGGTCTTTGTCCCCTTCATACACTGGCCTTTTTTTCTTTGAGACATGTTATATTTTTGATTATTTTATTAGATATGATACCTCTGTTAAATCACTGTCAGATACAGAAACAGGACAAAAATCCCTCCGGTTTACAATGGTTCATAGATTAATAGGATCTAGAAATCTCTTCCTTGATGACTTTAGCAACCATCTCTTTCTCCTGAAGATCTGTCGTCCTGCCTCCTCAGGTCCTAAGACAAAATCATTTATTGTGCTTAGCCAATGGGAAACTGTAAAGTTCCTAGGAAAAGCAAAGCCTGAGTGTCCTTAGGATTTCAAAGAACTATATCTGTGTCATCAGAACTTCAACAGTGAGCATGAAGAATCAGAACGTTACAGGTCTAAAGTCAAAAATTAGAACTTGGGCTTCCTTAGCCATTTCTCTCTCTCTCTCTCTCTCTCTCTCTCTCTCTCTCTCTCTCTCTTTCCCTCCCTTTCTTCTCCTTCCCCCTCCTTTCTCTTCCCCTCCCTCCCTCCCCCTTCCTCCCTTCCCTCCCTCCCTCCCTCCCCCTCCCTCCTTCTCCCTCTCTTCTCTCTCTCTATTTCATCTTAATAGCCAGTCTATCATCTTCCTCTGTATATGACTTAACATTCTTGTGGCCCAAACTCAAGAACCTATTTAGTGACTAACTTTGTGGAGACCTAATTTTACTCTGTGATACCTTCTCCCCTTCTTGGATCCTATGACTCCCCCCTTTTTTGATGGTGCTCATCGTGTTACCAGCTCTTCTCTTTACCCACTAATCCTTTTCAACACCTACAGCTCAAATTGTCCCCGGAACTCTTCACAGACTTCCTTACATGCCACATTATTTCTTTGATGACTAGTTTTGATGACTATTTTCATAGGCTCCTCTCTCAGTCAGCTAACTCAATTCATTCTGATCACTTCATGCCATGCATACTCATGTGGACACCTGATGCTTGAGTACTGTTACCAGTCTCTGATCCAGACTGGGATGGGAATACCTTTTATCTCCATGCTTCCCCAACAGACAACAGGAAGCTGTCAGAAATTGAATGTGATGCCTAGAACCCTGAAAGACACCCCCCATAGCCCCTTTTTATATCACCCCTTTTCTTTTTATAAAGTAAAAAGCTAGAAAGGTTATACTCCAGGGCCTGCTTAGACTCTACTAATCTGTAGCCAGGACAGCTGATTTTGCAACAAGCCCCAGGCTAACAGACTTTAAACTGTCAAGAGCTTTGAGACCTCACATGATGAATGCACTTTAAATGCCCTCACCCCTACAGAGTAATATTTTCCTTCCTCAAACTAACTACACAACCCTCTATCAGAGACAACTCCTTTGTAAGAATGGACTGCTACAGACACTCTTTAACCATTTGAATTGGAACATTCCCCATTCTCTGAAGACCATAAGAAGCCTCTTCTACTATACTACCTAGATTTGGCTCTGTCCTCTGATATTTCAGACTACTTTTATTAAATATCACCATACACATGAGCCTGAATTCTGCTCAGAGACCCCGACACACAATCTGTTTGTCTGTCTATGTTTTTAACTACTTCTAATAATCTCTCATCTACCTGAGTGTTCCCCTTGGATGTGAGACCTGGGACCTGATAGCCTATTTTTTCACTAGCTGGCCAACTTATTTTTACATAAATGATAAAAATCCTGAGTCAAAAATATCATAAAGAAACTCGTAAAGGTACATAGGAATCTGTTTTGATCCAAGCAGTTTTGAACCAAGAAGTTTGGATCCTGCCCCAGCTTTGCATTGGCGGCCTCAAGGGACCTGAGCATCTTACTGAGCATTTCAGCAGTAAGATGAGGAAGTCTTTGGGTTTTCTCAGACTTCTTCAGGTAGCAGTAGTCTCAAGCCTGTTATGTGGGACATAAAATTTGTGCAACAAGTAGTCTCCAAAAGGAGTCACACTGATACAAGGCCACAACATTCGTGGTCACAGGCATTCAGAATCTTGGACACATTCACACACTCCTCTGAGCTGTCAGTCGCAGGAGGGGTGGAGGGGGGGGGGAAGAAGCAGAACCAAGTACACTCTGGAGTCAGTTCAATTTCATGTATTTTCCAGTTTTCAACTCTGTGATAAAAACAAATCGAAGACCACCTCACACTAGTATTGTATCAGTTCCAAAGCAGGGGCGAGGGAGGGGAGAGCCTCTGATGAAGGATGGGGGGCCTGGGTCCTGTTACTATTTTGCAAAGCTCCAGGAAATCTGAGCAAAAGAAACGGGGGCTTTGAGGGTCCCTGCCAGGCTCTTTTGGAAAGCAATGAGATTAGGGGGAAAATGAAGTCCATGAGAGCCTAACCAAGCATTGCCATCCCTGGCAGCCTATCCAACAAAAACACAGTCACCTTCAACTCACAACTTAAGAAAGAAAACATGGAGAGCAGTGGCTTTCTTTGATCTTTTTGATTGGATCATAAAGCTTAGGCACTAAGGAGACACAGCTTCATGAGTAGGCAAAGAAACTCAGGGCAGAGCACGTGTCCACTCAAGACTTCATTTCCAGAAGAACGGGGTTTAATTTCTGTGTCATAAATGCTCTAATCCACACAACTTTTCCTCATCGGAACGATTTGATTTAAATCGAACAGTGTAAGTATGAGTAGGCTTTGGTGCAGCCACTCTAATTTGGATGAATATGAAAGCTTCCCCCACCACTGTCATGAATAAATGAACTTGCCTTAGCAAGTACAGAAAGAAGAGTTTAATATATTGGCTAAAACCACAGCACACACTGAAGGAACGGATTATGGACGTAAGCCATAAAAATGTTTTCAATTTCTTTTGCTGTTAAGATACATCGTAAGAAACTAGTCAGTTTCTGGAGAGTTACTCGAGGCGATTTGCATATAGAATGTTTATTGTCGAACAGCAGATGTGACTTGGATAGAGTAAGCGGGCTGGCTCTTGTGAACTTTGCTGTCCTTCTCTATGTAGGCTTCCAGCAGCAGAGGATGCAGCTGAGACACATCCCAGAAAGCAATTCAGGATGGAGAGTTACAAGGAGGCCTTTCCTACAGAGCTGGTTAATTCCAGCTGACTTTACAGCAAATCGATGTGGCACTGCTCACGTTTATCTTGTGAGATGAGTCCTCTAGAGAAGTTCTTCCAACACCAAAAGAAATATTTGATTTACTCCCAGCACCGGAAGCCTTTAATTTTGTAAAGAGAAGTTGGAATAACATAGCTTTACCCTATGTGCACATGGGCATCCTTTCCTATAAGACAGCTTGCTGCAAAGCCATATTGGTTGCAGGGTTCTTTGAGAAATTTAATGATACACAGAGGGCCAAAGGGGCTCATGAGTAAGCGTGATGAGCCTCAAGGTTGGAAGGAGGACAGTGTTTCAACGAGAAAGAAAGTCAGCCTGGAAGTTATCTTTGACTTCACTCCAGACAGACGTGATCTTAAGGTGCACTAGTCTTGCTAACAGAACCCCCGTGAGGCTAAGTGATCTTAAGGTGCACTAGTCTTGCTAACAGAACCCCCGTGAGGCTAAGTGATCTTAAGGTGCACTAGTCTTGCTAACAGAACCCCCGTGAGGGTCCCCAGGAAGAGTGAAAGGGCTGGGAGCCCACTGGTTAGCTAGCTCGGTTTCTCATTCCCAAGGCAGCACTGGCAACAGTGGAGACCCACTTTTGCTTCTTAGCTGAGCATACACCAAAAGCCTCTGCTGGGGTGACCTTGTTGCCAGCCCTCACCCGCCGGCTCCAGGTGTCTGTAGAGCAGATGTCACCTCCTCTGGAGGTCTTCTGTGACCTCCCTGCCTCAGACTTAATGCACACAGTGGCCCATGTTTCTTTCTTGGCTCCCATGGTGGTTCTGTTGTATTTCTTTTTTGCATGGGTTGGTTTCTCTGGCTAATCTGTGTGCCCCAGACTCCGCGCTGTTTCCAGGCCCCAAGACAGACCTGGGACAGGGAAGATTCTCAGGCAGTATTTGGTGATAAATGAGTGGACTTGGTGGCTTTTGTAGGAAGGATGATCTCTATTCCCTGTCTAGTGTAGGAAGAACTCTCCTGCTGATTGATGTCCACCTGCCCCTTCCCAGCTCTGCCTCTCCCGTGTTCTGCCCTTCCCCTCTGTTCATTCAGAACAACTTTGTTGGCTTCCTTGTTACTTCTCCCGTGCTGCTGTAGAAGGAAACAGACAGGTAGAGGATTTCTGTTGAATTCTGAATATCATTTCCCATTGATGAGATCAATTTGGAATTTACTAAAATTACTCTTCACACTTACATGGCCAGGGAGAAAAATATCCCTAGATGTTTTGAGAGCTGGGACGATACTGCCCGCCTTAAAACTTTGTTGCAAGGACAAAGGCTTTCCAAGGTGAAGCTGTTTTCCCTGGCAGAAGACAATGTTCAATAAACTGTCCTCACCAGCAAGGCAGGACTAAAGCTCCCCCCCCCCCCCCCCCCCCGCGCGCGCTCTGTGTGTGTATGTGTGTGTGTGTGTGAATACTCGTCACTGTATCTAAATGTCATATCGGGATGCTTTCCATCCTTTAGACTGTAAGCAGTGGCATCTAAAGCACTAACACAAACTAAACAGGAGATAGTTTCCACAGCACAATCTTACCATCGTGATATTTCTCTCCCCCCCTTAGAAATGTGGCAAACATGTAGGAAAAGTGATGGCATAGCCTTGAGCATCTGAAAGGAATTCCAGGTGTGCCTTCCTGCCATGTTTGATTATCTTCTTCCTCACTCTATGGACAATACAGTGCTTATGGATGTGGCTTCTTCAGAGAGATATCTGAACTTTCTCTCTGGGGTTAAGACCTCCAGTTGCTTACCACTGATGAAGCTGAGTTGTATCCCAAGAACAAACAAACACAGCCCTAGTACCCGCAGACAGAACACTCCCTCCCCCTGGTGATGGCCACAGCAATTTGACACTAGGCCAACTCACTCTCTCACCTTCATCATAGCCCAGGAAAGGCTGCCCTGGCGTGAAGCTGCAGCAAGTCTCAACATCTCAGAGCAGGCAGGAAGGTCTGCCAGTAACCTAGCAACGGGGTAACAGAAGCATCCTCCTGATGTTTAGGTTTTCCAATAATGAAATGATAGTCATAACATTTTGCATTTAAACAGCACAGTCTCTGAGGCTTGCAAAGTCTGCTGTGAATACAGAAAAGGAATTTTAAGAACTTTCTCTTCCAGGGCTGGCTAAGTCCATTTTACAGATGGGTAAGCTGGAGCAAACAGGTTACGAGGGTCCTTGTCATTTTTAGGGGGAGAACTGGCAGGAGAGGATCCAGGGAGAACCTTCTAATCAGTAGAAAAGGACTTATTAAGCAGTTTCTATTTTTCTCATTAAACTTTACGGTTCCTTGAGAGTAGAGACTGCTCTTCACATATTTTGAAAAGTGCTAACTTTCCTGATTGCTAAATTATAGATGAAATCAATGGGTAGGTGGTCTAGGTTACAGCCTCGCTGCTGAACAGGGATTTGGTTGTTGGAAAAGTTTGCAAGATATTTTCCAGAAGTATGGTTATTCTGTGATAGTTTTCCAAAAAATGTAGCTTATTTCTGATCCCAAGGCACACACCACTGTTTGCCTGACTCTGCTTCTCTGCTAAGAACAGAAGGTGCCTTTAAAAGAGGATTAGAAAGTTTTTGATTTTTTTTTTTTTTTCTATTGAGCATAGTCGCTAGACTTTCCCTTTGAATCTTGGGAATCTAAGGATGGGCACAACCAAGATACAGTGGTGGGAAGTCATGCAAAGTGCTTCCTAGGCTGAGTCCCCCAAATCACCCCAACAGTCTCATTGTTCACAGGAATACTCTGGAGCTCAGGGAAGCCAGGTAAGGAGTCTGAGTCCTTACAGCCTGATGCTGTGTGGAAGCCCAAGCCCCATGGGGAGGCCATGTAGAGGCATCTAATCACCCAGCAAGCTCTGCTCCGAGTATCTTCTGCTCAAGCACTAGATATGTGCAAAGAGGTCTTTGGGTAACTATTTTGATCTCCCAACAATCTTAATTTTTCAGTCTAAAGCTTTAGATGTTATAGGACAGATACCAGGCACCCTTCCCAGACCCTTTACAAACTGTGAACACTGTTAGATCTTTGTTGTTTTATGCAGAGAGTTTAAGAAACATTTCTAAACAATGCAAAGGAGAAGAGTAACAGAACCCCCCTGTTTGGTCCTTTGAGCGTTTATATCCCAGGCTGACCTCTTTATTTACTTCCTGGGGTAAATGTTTTGTCTTAGGCACTGTGGTCACCTGATTTTATATGAAGGGCAGGATGAGTGGAGAAGTTTGCTGGGACTCTTCAGGGGAGGCTCATTGTCCACGTGATTGGCAGGACAGAGTGAATCTCAGTGCTACTTTGAGATGTTACTCTTTGTGCACGAATCTTATGCCCGAGTTCCCATTCTAGAGCTATCAAAGAAATCAACAGTGAAGCAAAGGAATGAAAAGTTATTTCCCTAATGACACTAAGCACAGATGATGTTCAATTCCGGTCTTACTGCTACCAGCCAAGGCTTCCTCACTGTCTTCTGATGTCCCACAGCATAGAGACAAAGGTCAAAAGAATTCAGTTCTGGGTGGATTCCTCCATTAGAACCACCATCAACTTCCAGCTCTGGCTGCTGTGCTTGGTGACCTCTTGTGACTAAGCAGGTTTTCTTTATAAGGACACATGGAGACTTGGAACGTAGAACGCCACTTGTGAAAACACTGTCCTGAGTTCCAAAGAATACCTCAGTGAACAGAAAGGATCTCACACAGAGACAGGGGCTATAAATGACACTTTGGAGGTAATTCCCACAGAAGTTTGGGTGGCTGACAAGAAGCTGCTGTTGTTCAGCATTGCTCAACATGAAACAGCATGCAGCCCAAGCAGTGTTTCCAAATGCACAGACCAAGAAATCCTGCACACAAGATGCTCAGCTGGCAGCACATGGGGCATCGGAATTGCCCTTAGGCAACAATCACTAATAAACTGAGTTATGGGAAAAGTGACCTAGGGGAGAGTAGTCAGACCCTCCAATAGAAAAGTGTCGATGACACTGTAGCTATCAGCATGGGCACTAGATACAGGGCAGGAGAATTTCCTCAGGCACGTGGAGCTGAGTCAGGATATTTCAGACATTGACTTTCTGAGTGTTTAAAGACGCTTCACAGCCCTGCTCACGCTTGCCTACAAAATTCACACAGTTATTTTTGTCATCTCTCACCTTCTAGGTATCTGGAATGTTTAGAATTACAATCACAACTGTAGAAGCTACACTGGACCTATAACTAGCCCTGCTTGGGTTGGTGGTGACGTGTTCCTTCCCTGGCTCTCTGCCCATTCCATGACAGCCATAGACCTTTCTCCATCTCATTCAGTGTGTGTGGAGTTTCAGTATTCTGTGCACTGTAGAGCCTCAGCTACCTCCTTCTAAAGATGGGAGAGCAGGGGTGGAGTACTCTGTCTTTTTCTACAGCCCAGAGACTCAAATCCATCCTTACCAGAGAGTCTTTTTGGTCACATGCCTTCCTAATGGTGATTTGAATACTACTGATTTTAATTTAAAAACAAACAAACAAACAAAAAACCAGGTACCATTTTATTTTAGTCCCCAACCCTGGATATCCAGGGGTACAGCCTTCCTTGTGACAGGCTGAGATCAGCACCCAGTGTCCCAGAGGGTGGGCCATGAAGCAAATAGCAGGATTTTCTAGGAGCCCTAGGGTCTGCTGCTGTTACCTCTGCTAGGTTTGAACTTATTTGGGGGCTGTACCCTTTTCCTCTCTTGTATCTCCCCCTTTTGGGATGGAAATGTCGAACCAATGCTTATCCCGCTATTGAGTTCAGGAAGTATATAACAGTCTCACAGCTGGAGAGGAATTTTGCCTTTGCATGAATCACACCTTGGGTCTCATCCATATCTAATTTAGTTGCCATTTAGATGAGACTTTGGCCTTTAGAATTTGAGTTGATGCTGGAATAAATTAAGGCATTTGGAACTGTTAAAATGGAAAGAATGTATTTTTACATTGAAGAAAGACTTGAATTTGGGGGGTCAGGAGCAGAATGCTTTAGTTAGAATGTTAGAGCTCCCCAATTTCATATGTTGAAATCCTAATCTCCCATGTGAGAGCTTTGAGAGGTTATAAGAGTGGAGCCTTTATGAGTGGAAGTAGCGTCCTTACAAAAAGAGCTTCCAGAGAGCTCTTTTGTCCTCTTTGGAGAGGGGAAAACACAGAGAGCCTCCTGTGAGCCAGCAAGAGGGCTCTCACCAGACATTAAATCTGCCAGTACCTCACCTTAGATTCCAAGTCTCCACTGAGAACTGAGAAATGAATATTTCTTGAGTCACCCAGTCAATGGCACATGTTAGCACAACCCATGCTAAGTCACACTGTGACCCCATTTTTGTGTTAAGCCCAGGGCTGAACATTTTGTATAGCCTGTCTCCTTTAATCATTTATGTTGTTTTTGCTATTTTGCTTATTTGATGCAGGGTTTCACTCATAGAAACCCCCCTGTCTCTGCCCAAGTGCTCTGTTATACGGGTTCTCCATTAGTTTTTGACACTGACAGTCCCTGAAGATGGCCTCGTTAGTTTCCTTGTTTCCCATCTTCCTGAGCTGGAAGTTCATCTGAATTTCTCATAGCTGTCCCCAGCACTGAAATTGGAGACTAGCCAAGGCATGGAAGCAGCAGGTACTTTTTAAAGTGAAGAATGTTATTTGTTATCCTTCAGTGGTGAAAACATTCGTATCCTTATTTCACACGTGAACTAATGTACCAGAGCAACCCAGATTTTTGCAAGCTGCAGAATTAAAATTTGAACTTGGTTCTTGGTTCTTTGGGTTTACCAAGATAGGTAATGGTAGGTGGTTCTCTTTTGGGACCTTAGCTAGAATCCACTTCTATATCTCCTTTTTTGATTATTAAAATACATGGGCTTAGAACCAGGCAGACTCAGTCTTAAAATGTTGTTTTTGCCATTTAAAGACTGTATGACCTTGAGCAATTTGCTTACCCTCTCTGAGTCGGGCATGTTGTCATTGTCTATGGCAATAAAGTAATGATTCATTCATTCACTGTTGACAGGTTAGGAGAATTCGCTGTCACAGTGGCCAGTAAATGGACAAGTGTCACATCTAGGGTTCCCATGACACAGTGAGGGATATCAACACACTCTCTCTGGACTCCTTACCATTGCTATAACCAAATGGCACACACCGCCTGGTTACAAACCACAGACATTCATTCTGGAGGCTGGACGTGTGACACCAGTGTACTGGTGTAGGAGGCTTCTGTTGAGGATCTCTCCTCAGCTGCAGTCTGAAAGGGCTCCTCGGTGCTTTTTGGGAAGGGCAGTGATTTCAATCCAAGCTCTGCTGCTTTGGGCCTCCTCATCTCCTGGAGGACCCATCATCCTAATGCCATCATCTGGGGCTCTGATTTCAGCCTATGACTGGGGTGGGGCACAGACATTTAGTCCAGACACTGTTCCATCATCTAGAGGAAATGAAAGGAAGAAGCCTGAGCTTAAGTGGGAAGAATAGGAAAAGAATGGATGCTAACACCTAAGACATTGGTTTTTGACCTTAGAGCTTTCCTGGGGTTTGGGCTTTCAGGGGAAACCATTCTGTATATATTTAAAAGAGTTCCAAGGTCCACAGTACCCACTCCAGGCATGGAATGGAAGCTGGGATCTGTAGCATTGCTATTTACTTTGCATATGACTTATTAAGTAAGGCTTGTAATGGATGGCCTCTCAGTTTCTGACTATATGAAACTCCTATAGATAACACTGGTTTTAGAAACTGACATTTTCCCTGGGAGCTTCCAGAACAGCCTTGTCTGGTGGGAAAAGACAGGCTCCTATATATTTTGAACACTTAATTGAGGCGGAGTCGGGCTGTAATGGCTTTGTCTGAAGTACTCACCAAGCGCTGGGTTTTGGGTCTGGAAAATAAGACCACTTTTTTTTTTTTTTTTTTTTTGAGTATAGAAATAAGAACTTGAAACAAACTATATTGTTAGACTATTGCTTTTTAAAAAACAAAACAACCACAAAAAAACTCCAACTTTCTTCTGTCATTTTGTGAAACAGGGTCTCACTTTCCCAGCCTGATATTTGCTGTGTGGAGCAGGCTGGCTCCAGACTCACAGAGATCCTCCTGCCTCTGCCTCCTGAGTGCTGGGACTAAAGATATTTGCCGCCAAGCCTGGCTACTTTTGACTCTCAAACTATGGGCTCTAGCAAATGCATTGTTTGCACATTCAGCTCATACTACATTTACCTTGGGTGCAGCCTTGGGACACACATATCAGAGGTCTTTTCTGTGACCATTGATTGGTAGGAACGAGGCAATCCATTGCCTCAAAATTGGTTCAGATTTGAGGTAGATTATGACACACACATCTCAGTAGCAAATGAAGTGTTGCTCATGGGACTTTCTGGAGAAAACATAGTAGAGCCAAGGAGGTAAAATATGGCTTAGGAGGGTGAATAGGAAATAGTCATTTTTTTTCTTTTATTGGTGAGTATGTTATGGGGTCATGTGAAAGTTCCTGTACACTATAGGGTTTGTGTGACTTGAAACATCACACTGGAAAGAATCGGGACTTTCTTACTGCCTTTTCCAGATGTGGGCAAAAGGGGAAGAAGCGGGAGTGAGGCTTCAAAAGGTTAGCTCCAAGTGCTGAAAACAAGTGAGTCATGTATTATATCACTTAGTATTTTGTCTCCACGTGGCTCACAAGGATTGTCTTCAATAGAGAGGGGATGGGGCTTAACCAAGGTCACACAGCTAGTTAGAAATGGCTGCAGTGTTGGCATCAGAATCCAGGTTTCAAAACCCAGACACTTCCTTCTCTTTCCTCAACTGGCTTCACCAAAAGCCCCTTAGAGACCAGAGGATTCCTTGTCCGGGTGATGAGTCTCTTTTGTGCATCTGACAGACCGGAAGTCCAGAAGTACTAAAGAGTACCAGGCACACTGGGTTCACCAGAGTCTCCTCACTAAGACAGCTGTGGGACAGCCTGGCCGAGGTTTGTTCAGGATGGCTCAGGACTCCGAATTTTAAAAATGGCCTCATCATAAAATAAAAAGAAAGCCAGTACTAAGAATAAAATAAAATGAAACAAAATAACCCAGGAGAACAAGCAGGCCCCACTGCCTTCTCCTCTGTGGATTTTAAAGAGAACGGGAAACTGAGACCCGGGGCTAAAAGACTTCCAGGAGAGGTCGTGGGGCCGGGGAGGTCATCTCTTGTGGGCACAGGACATAAAGGCTTTGGAAAGACACTAATTGGAGGAGTTTGTTTGAATACTTCCAGGTGACTCTTTTGCACAGACGGCAAGCATTTCAGAAGCTCTGGATGCTGAAAAATATACCTGGGAAGCAGTTGGTTCCAAAACCTGGATCTTGATATGCAGGGGCGGTCTAACTTGTTTCCAGCACCTGGAGCTAAGAGTTTGAAGCCTCACTCCTGCTTCTTCCCCTTTTGCCCACATCTGGAAAAGGCAGTAAGAAAGTCCCGATTCTCACCCCTGTGGTGTTTTGAGTCACATAAACGCACTAGCGTACAGGAACTTTCACAAGCCTGACTCTTGACTTCTTCATTTTCTCTCGACTATACTAAAAACACACACTCTCTCTCTCTCTCTCACACACAATCAAAATTTGTTTTTGGTTTTTTTCTGTCTTCCTCTTCTTCTTCCTCATCCTCCTTCTTTCAACCGTGGTAGAAAATACAGGGCAAATGACTGACTTTGGGTTAAATCTCAAATAATCAGTAGCTGGTTCCAGCTCCAGCTGGCAGCTACTGGGATTCTGGAATGCACCCTGTCTGTTGCCTTCCAGGAGGAGAGAAAGATGGAAGAACTGGTTAAGAAGCAGATATGGGGCTGGGAGATGGTTAGGTAGTTAAGAACACTCGTGTTTCCTACCCAATAGCCACACTGGGCAGCTCGGAGTGGCCTGTATCTCCAACACCAAGGGATCTGATGTCTTCTTCTGGTCTCTAAGAATACCTGTATGTATGTAGTATGTGCCCACCACACTCCTACCTTCTCCAAGCAGATCAGGTTCTCCTATACCATATCAGCAAGAGAATTCCACTTGTCTGCTTTGGAGTTGGTTCCCAGTTGTTTGGGACACAGTGGGCGCAGAAAAATACAGTCAAAGTAAAGACATCTACCAAGAGGGAGATATCAGTTTCTCCATACCTCCAAAATTAAGGGGGTTCAGCCAATTTTCCCCCAGCCTTGGGTTCTTATCCTGAAAGAGTATTCTCCTATCAATGAACTCTTTTGCCCAGCTTCCCCGCCCCCTGCCTTGATTGACTTAGTATTTCATTCATGCTTTTTAAGCTATGGATGGTACATGTTAGCAAGAAGATAGAATGACTTTGCCTCCTGTCATCAATCATTCTGAAACTGGCACAAAAATTAAGTTGTCATGGTGACTGAGATGGAAGCTACTTATGGAGCCATTTACTGTGACTGGTGTAGTTGCTGCCAATGCCAAGAGGTCAGCTTGACTGGGATAGAGACTAACAATGAATCTAAATATAGATGCCACCCCTCAGCAGCAAGATGACCACGCTGGATCACTTCCCTCTGGGAGGTGTGGAAGCAAGTCATTTTGTGTAGAGTCAGCACATTTCACAGGCATACTTAGGCACTTGCTGAGGTTTTTTTTTTTTTTTCTTTTTCTTTTCTTTATTTTTTATGTGTACATATGTTCCTGGTGCCTATGGGAGTCCAGAAGAGGGTATCGTATCTCCTTAAGACTAGAGTTAGAGTTTTGAGTTCCCATGCAGGTGCTGAGAATCAAAACCATGTCCTCTGGAAGGTTAGCCAGTGCTCTTAACTACTGAGCTATCTCTCTGGAGCCTCCACGCACTGAGTGCTTTGTCTGCTGATATGGGACTTGATAGGACATTTCCTTAGAGAGAACATTTTGTTTGTATCTGAAGACATGTGACAGAGGGCACATATCATGGCACCTACTAGGTCTACAGAAGCTTCTGTTCTGATAGAGAGCATATCTCCTATGTCAACAGCTGGATGGCACAGGGTCCCAAGTAGAAAGGTTATGGGAATCCAGGAAGGAGGGGATGAAAATAAGTGAGATGATTTACTAGTGGCTCATTTGGAGAGTTTTACTTCCTTCTCTACAGCTGTAGATCTACAAATTCAGGATCCTTCCATCAGGGAATGAATACTGTGAGTACCATCCAGCTTCAAGCTGTGATAACAGCTAGTCTCTCTGTAGTCTGTGTACTACGCTGTCAGTTTGACATAGTCAGTTGGCCCTGATAACCAGGAGATGGATTGATGCTGCATAGTGAGGCGGGAGAGACCGCCCCTGCACATCAAGTCAGGTGACTCACCTCTGATGATCTTGTGTGTGTGTGGAGGGAAATCATGTGCCACGTGATGGTCTAAGCATTTTAGGTTATGTGAGAAATTAGTTCTGTCAAGAGTGGAGAAATTTTCAACAGAGTTGCAAATGGTGCCTATCAGATGCTGTCAAGATAACCAGCCCTTTTAGCTTGCCCAGAGATATCCTGGTTTAACCATTGAAAATCTCACATCCTGGGTGAAGCAGGGCCCATTTTTTTGAGTGCCCTTATAGTGATAGCCCTGAATTGGGTCCTACTAACCATTCTCTTGAAAATTTCTTCAGAAAAAGAAACCATCAGATTTCTGGAGGTGTTCTTTCTAAATGGAGTGACTCACACAATGAAACATACACTGGGAAGTAGAGGTGGTAGGGCAGAGGGAACTGCAGAGAATACCACAGCACTCCAGCACTCTGCCTCAGGGTGAAGGAACACCCTCCCCAGGTTTCCTGTTGTTGGTCTGTCTCCAGCTGAGTTGCTCCTGGGGAATTGCCTTTAGTAAAAAGAAGACACTTTGCCCTAGGTCTGAGGTCTGTATTCCAGAAGTGACTCTCTAGCTTCTGGCTAACTCAGAGGAGGAAAGTGTGACTAATTGTTTCAAGCTACACTTCCTGCAGAGCCATTCTATCTGAGGGTTCACCTCAGGGTTGGCTAAGGAGACACCTGCAACTGTATCCCAACTACCTCTTACATCTGATTTCATTCACTTCTTATGGCAGTTCTTTCCCACACCCCCCCCACACACCATACCACACCACACCACACCCCACTCCATCCCACACCACATCACACCCCCCCCACACCACATCACACCCCCCACACCACATCATACCACACCATACCATACCACACACACACACACACACACCACACCACACATGCACACCACACATCACACCACACCATACCATACCACACCACACCACACCACACCACACCACACCACACCACACCACACCACACCTCCCCTCCACACACACTCACCATTCCTTTGGTGTGCCCTTGACTGTGGAGTCTCTTGGCTCTGGTGGTTGGACGCTTTGGAAGGAGTCATTGTATGACTATTGAGGCTCCTGGGTTCAACAATCCCACTGCTTGTGGCTATTGACGCCACTCCATTCCTCTGGATCCTGATTTACTTTCTAATTTCCCCATGAGTTTGGCATAAGCAAAACTTTAGTGTTTACTATTCTCTGCCTGTGCAGTATATGAATGTGTGAGTATGTAAATATTTGTCTTATAAGCCCAGTTCATATAACTTCAAAAAAAAATTCCCAAACAGTAATGATGGCATTCCATATATATTGAACATAATCTATCACATTTACATTCTGCTTTCAGGTACATTTTGAATACTTTATAGTACCAGTTCTGTTCTGAGTGTTATTGAGATGTCATGGTTTTTTATACAAATATAAAAAATATTTTCAATCAATCATGACAAATGCCAGCATCCTGTTCTCAAACGACCACATCCTCATCTACCGGGGGCTTTTCATACAGCTTCCTTTTGCTCTTAAGCCTGGCCCTCTGCCTTTTAAAAAGAATTCTTAATTGATCTGAAATGTCTTTCCCTGAAAGAATAGAAACACCTACACTTCAGGGATGCTGGTTCTTGCAGAACAAGATTTGAGTGCTAGGGAAATATCAAAGTTAGTTATCTGCAAGATGCAGCTATTGCTGTCAGGCTGCTTTTAGAAACTACACTGTTGGAGATGACAGAGCCATGATCTCAGCCCAATATTTCCAATTAGATATTTCATATTGGACTTCGGTCACAGTTCCACTGACCTAAAATTTCACACCACTGATGGTCTTACATACTTGATGACTAACTGAGATAGGGATCCTTATTCCAGTTAAAGTCCAGAGAAGTGAATGTTTTCTGGACAGAACTAGGTGTTAGCCTGTGTGTGTTGGTCTGGTTCGTTGCTAGCACACTCTTGTAGTAGGTGTTGAGATTCATAACATGTGACACTGATTCACTATTTTGAAATGTACTGGATGGATGTTAGAACACACTGACTTCTTTCTTCCACAGAGTATTCCTCCTGCTGAATGTCAGAAACATCAAACCCAAATTCAACTTCCTTATTTCTTAAACTGCTTTACACTTTCCTAGGTATAGGAAGGTCATTATATATGTTGGGGTGAAATTGCTGCCCTCATAATTGGGTCTGGGCAGAGTGAGAAGCCCCCAAACTTCCTTTCCATTGGCTGGGACAGTATTTGGGTGATGGAAAAAAAATACTTACCCTGCAAATTCATGATTTGCAGGTTTAAAAGCTGAGATTTGCTAAGACTGGTAACCAGAGTGCCGAATCTATTAGGATAGCCTTGCCTGTGTGACCTGAATCTCTAATACAGGTGACATTTCTAAAAATGGTAATATTTAGAAATTCATATGATTTAAAGGATAATCTCTTTTATTGAGATTATCATGGTATCACTTTGTCTGAGGATTTTCTCAGCTCACAATAATTTTATTCTTGGAGGTCTGCACTTGTACCATCAGAGATGGAGTCTTGGAAGCCAGTTTTCTACTAGTACGTAGACTTTGCTCGTTAGCCATAGTTAGTTGGCTCAGGATGGATGCACTAGCATATTTTTTTCTCAATGGAATGTAAATTAATGGTATAACCCATTCCAGTCAAGCTAGTCTTCTAAAGAAAGGAATAGAGTCTTGGGATGTGACTTTGGAGTGGTGGAATGGAGGCCAGAGAGATTTCTTATCTCCTTTGCTTCTGCCCTTTCTAAGCTTTCTTTGCCTCTGAAGTGCCTCTTAGCTTTAAACAGATGAGCTCCTATCTGCTACTCAGCACCAAAAAGACTTAACTTAAAACACAGCTTCATTTGCTCAACCATTCCACAGCCCTACATGTTACTGTACAAATCTGTCTCTCTCCTCCCCTACTTCTCTCCCTGACTCCGCCTTCTTTTGCTCATCTCTATTATTTTTTTTCCCCCCTCAAGACTACATCATGATTGGACATTCAGGCTACAGAGAATCCTCACTTTAACACAAAGCCATTTCTTACCAGGGGTTGCATAGAGACAAACTCTCAGCTTTGAAGAACAACTAAGCTAAAGGGTGTACCTGCCAGGGGTAGCTCACAACTGTTGTCTGGAAAAAAAAAAAACATCTGCAGAGTCACTGCTGTTCTTGAAAGGCGGCCTCCTCTTCGTCAAGCATATATGTCTATTTCCATTTCTGTGAGCATCGCTAACTCCTCTCACTGAGAAGGGAATCCGCACCTCAGAGATGCAGGAAACACGGGTAGACTGTGGAATCCGCACCTCAGAGATGCAGGAAACACGGGTAGACTGTGGCCCTTCACGTCTGTTTCTTCAGCCAGCTCCATGATTCTTTAATACTGAAGAAGAAAGACTTAACAGTCTTCTCTCCACCTGTCAGTCATGGAGAGTTAAAACACAGTGGCTTTGTTTGAAAAAGATCATTCAAATTCAATATTCTTGCTTGCTATGGCCAAAGGAAAACAATGAAAACCTGGAAATAACCTCTTATTTCAGATATAAAAAATGCTTGAGTAAACTGTGAGATACCTGCACTTTAAAAGGTGAGCAGTTATTAAAATGAAATGATTCAGAGCAAACAGATTACACCAAGAGCTCTGTTCAGGGCTAAGTCTCCCAGCTTGGCATTTACTCACTTCACCCTAATAAGGCCACTCCTTTCTGTGGTTTTCACCACACACACTGAAGAGAACAGTATTCTCCAGTTTTCCTTGCAAGAATGTGACTATGTCTTGGTTCGTGAACTAGGTTGGGATGTGAGATGGGCAACTTTATGGTGTAGCGTTCTAGAAAGCTTTTGGATCATCTGCTTTAAGATTGTTGTCAGGCAAGAAGAAACTTCTGTTCTGTTCATTTTTGTATATGTACCATAGAGGCAAGTTTATAGCGTTGTTAGCACCATATCCAAGAAGGAGAGAAATTCAGTTGTAACATATTTACTATGGTGTTATTTAAAAATAACTGTTTCATGAGAGAGATAATGCTCTCTCCAATAGCCATAGATGATGTAACAAAACTCTTAGTGCCAGATATGAGGAACTTTTCTTAGAGTTGTTGTAGGGGAATCCAAGAGACTCCAAAACTAACATAGGCTATTGCTGCTTGCCTTGATTGACTTCTAGACTTGAAGTTAAGATCCTAGTATTAACTGGTGGAAGCAGATGCAGAGATCCACAGCTAAGCACCGGGTCAAGCTCCCAGTACAGTAGAAAAGAGGGAGAGATTATATGAGCAAAGGGATCAGGATCATGATAGGAAAACCCACAGAGACAGCTGACTCGAGCTATTGGGAGCTCACTGACTCTGAAATGAAAACTAAGGAACCCACATGAGACTGAAGCCCTTTTGAATGGGGATGACAGTTGAATGATGTGAGCAGTTTGTGGGGCCTCTGTGGGATCAGAATTTATTTCTAGTGCATGAACTGGCTTCTTGGAGCCCATACCCCGCAGAGGAACACCTTGCTTAACCTTGATACTGGGGAGAAGGGCTTTGTCCTACCTCATTTGGATATGCCATATTGCTTTGACTCACCCTGGGAGTCCTTACCCAATCTGAGGGATGGATGGGGGATGGGGTGTGAAGAAGCTGGGGGATGACTGGGAAGAGGGGAGTGAGGAGAAACAGTGATAGTATGTTAAAAAGTATTTTAAAAATATCCTGTTGCTAAAGACACCACACACTTTAGACACAGTCCTTGGAAGATATGGGCTAGATTTGATCTGGAAGCCTTCTCCCTGAAGACTAGCTTTCATAGTACTAAAAGATGCTATGCAAGGTTAGTACTAGAAGATGCTATGCAAGGTGTCAGGGGAGGAAAGAAATCAATAGTTCTACCTAGTTGTAAAGCCTGGGGGCTATAGCAATGACTTGCTTAGCAAGATATCCCTGATGGTGCAGTGGTGACACTATTATCTTGAATGTAATTAGCAGCCATCTAATAGGACCTAAGGCCTGATCAATAGGCAGGAATTGATGTCTTGTATGTAAAACTAGCCAAATACCCACAGGTGCAAAGGCCATAGGCCATGGAATAGAACTGACTACTGCCATTTCCCAAACTAATATAATTTATAATTATAATATAAGTACTTGTCCTTATACCCACAGATAAGTGTAGCTTTCATGCCTTATCAAAGAAGCTGTTTTAAAGCAGGTGTAGGTTTCTACAAAGCTCTGTTGTGATGATATTTTGTATATGCTCTAACAAATAAAGTGTCCAACTTGTGGGACATGAATTCACTAAAAATCTGTTTACCTGTGTTTTTGCAGCCACTGACACAGGCTGGAACTACATGTAGCCAGAGTCAGTATCCTACCAGCTAGGTTTTTCTTTCAGAGTTAGCCTCTCACTACCATCTAGCTATGCTTTTTAAGCAGTTCTCACCACACATGTTTTCTCCCCAGGATTTCCTATGTGCATTTTTAATACAGTGGGTTCCCTCTCCTGGTGGGTTTCAGGCTTCCCATGATTCCTCTCTCTTTGGGCTGCTGCCATACTAGGTAGCTGCCTCATTTCACTGTCATCTGAATCATTGTCAGCAGATCTGGTGAGTTAAATGGGGGAATTAATTAAACAAAGAAACACAGAGAGGTTTTCTCCCACATAAAAAACGGGAAACAGTATTATAATTGAGAGATTTAGATCTCTGTATGATAATACACTGAACAATTAAAAATTGGAAAAATTAACTAATAATTAATTTAGATGGTATTTCTATAATGTCAAATATAAATATTATTTGCTTGATTTTTGTTTTATCATTTAAGAAGTTGGTTAATATGAGTGCCAAGATAAAAGTTTTAGAAAACTTGTTAAAACAGATTATGGATATATTTAGACTCAGACAGAGGAATTTAAAGGCGAACCAATCTCAGCATTGTGTTATAAGGTTAGAGAGCAAAAGCTTAAGGTTGTCAAACAACCAACATAAATTTATTTCATAACCTTACAGAAACTGCCAAATGGTAGATATACCGAAAACTTTGTAAGAGTTGAATGGATTCCTATGCAAATATTACATTTGAGGAGACTCAAGGAAGAAATTGTCTCATATGGCATGCATTCACCTTTGGTAAAGCAGATGTTAAATTTGTGGTTAACTTGTAATAGAATTATCCCTCAAGATTGGAGAGATTTGTTTGTAGCAGTTTTGGAGGCTAATCCTCAATTACAATGGAAGACTTGGACAGATTAGGCTATGACCATTGAACACCATTGTAGGGCTAGAGGCATAGAAATTTCCCAAGATCAACTTCTTGGAGAGGGAGATTATGCTAATATAGAAAGGCAGTCTCTATATGATGGTCATACCCTGGCTTTATGCCATACAACAGCCTTAAATGCTTGGTACAGAATTGAAGAAGTAGGAAAGAAAACTGAGTCATTTACTAAAGTTATACAGGACCCCAAAGAAACCTTCACTGATTTCTTACAAAGATTGACTTCAACACTTAATAGAATGATACAAAATTCAGGAGCTAGGCAAATAATAATCAAATCTCTGACTTTTTAAAATGCTAATGCATAATGCAAAAAGGTAATTAGAGCATTAAAGGCACTATCAGCACCCTTGGAGGATTGGATCTGGGATACAATCAATATTGAATCTGATAACAATGATGATGCTTAGATAGGAAAAGTGATTTCCAGAGATTTGAAGAAAAATTGAAATGTCTAATATTTCAATTGTGATAAACAAGGTCACCTAAAAAGAGATTGTAATCAGGGCATTCCTAGAAGCAATGTTTTTTTCAAGAATAATTTTAACAGAATATCTCTCCCTTCTGGATTATGCAAAAGGTGTGATATAGGCAGGAATTTGATTAATGAATGTAGATCAACAAGAGACAAACAAGGTAACTCTTTGCCATTGAGAAACACCTTCGGGGCCTCTCTCACGTTTCTATGTCAAATTTAGTTCAGTCATTTCCTGCCATTGTGGAGGAAACTTTTTCCCAGAGCAATGAAAGAAAATCACTCTGCTCTGTTTGATAGAACATTTATAGAAGAGAGAACAAAAAAAAAATTCAGGAGAAACCATAAAGCAAATATTTTGGCAAACCTCTATAAATGAACAAAGACCAAAAATAAAAACACAGATAAATGATGTTGTCATTGAAGGTCTTGTAGAGACAGGTGCAGATGTAACAATAATTGCACCAGACTCTTGGCATCCAAATTGGCCTCTTCAGGAAGTAAATATTCAGCTTTTAGGGAGTGGAACATTATCTCAGGTAAAGCAGAGCATCATATAGGTTGAATGCATAGAGCCAGAAGGACAGCAAAGAAAATTAAAGCCATATGTGGCTAATATAGTCATGAATTTATGGGGACATAATTTATTATAGCAATGGAATACCAAGATTAACATTTCTCCAACCTCAGAAATAAACCATAAACTAATATATGTTTCATGGAAAATTATTAGAAGATATTATAAAAAATAGTCATTGATCAAACAGGTTGTACAAGAACAGGGTACAATAGCTGCTGATTTTTCAAAGGTACCAACAGGCCTAACTTTAAAATGGTTAATGGACAAATCTGTATGGGTTGAGCAATGGCCTTTAATATCAGAGAAACTGCAGGCCTTAGAACTGCTGGTATAGGAAAAGTTAAATGCTCAGCATATTGAAAAATCAACCCACCCTTGGAATTATTCTGTATTTGTTATTAAAAAGAAATCTGGAAAATGGAGAATGGTAACACATCTAGGAGCTGTTTTTAAACAAGGTTATTCAGCCAATGGTCTCTCTACAACCTGGAATTCAAGGTATTGTACCTATACAGTTCATTTAACAATGTAATGTAAATTGCTAGTCTTTGAAAGTTATTATTACAAGCTATTTAGGATAATAAAGAAATGCAGGTTAGTAGTTAGTTGTCTATTATCATTGAACTTGTAGACATATTAGGTATATTTTCAAGGTCAAACAGAGATAAATGGGTTGTCTTCAAACACTTCAGAGATCTACAGAATATAACACTTAAGATGTTTTAATAACACGAGTTCTTTATTTCACGACAGAGGGACATATCTTCTTCTAGAAGCACCAATATACTTCAGAGAACATGGTGTATACTGAAGAAAATCCCTATGGAGTTTTCTTTCTTTGTGGCAAAAATTAGTTACTGGGCAAGAAATTGCTCTTGCCTCAAATCCTGAGAGTATGCTGTTCAAAATGAACAAGCAGGACACAAAATAAAGAATTTCTGAACCTTGCCAAGACAAAGTAGGACAGCCCCTCAGAAAAATCTTTATTCACAGATAAGTCTGTCATATATAATAGGCCTGTAGGCCAAAGTGGATGCCAGTCAGCTGTTTCTGTCATTTTTCACATTTTTTTGGAAGTTGTTTGCTGGTACTTCCTGTGTACTCAGCTAATATTATTTCTTTATTGGGTCTTTGGTAGAGTTGAGGACCAGATAGTTATAGTTTTTCTTGTTAACAAATGCAGGAAAGAAACTGATCAAAGAGGTGTGAAGTGTTTAACAGACATCAAAGATAATTTTTGGTTGGTAATACAAGTTATAATAAAAAGTGGATTATGTATAATACTTTGGACTCACCAAAATAGGATAAAAGAGTATTTTTGAATTTTTCAAATGTTCATGAACTAGACATTATTGATATAATTATTTCCTGTATATATTGCATGTAGTTATTATACTTATTGTATATATATATTATATAAGTTATAACTTTTTTATTTTTGACAAAAGGGAGGAAATGTGGTAATATAACAAATAAAGCTTGCCTGAAGATCACAGGGCAAAATCAGCCACTAATTAGCCATAGAGCCAAGGCAGTGAAGGCACACACCTTTAACCCCAGAACCTGGGATCTCATCCCTTTGATCTCAGTACTTTGGAGGCACACACCTTTAATCCTAGCACTAGGGAGGTTGAGACAGTAAGTGATATGGGCAGAGAGGGGACTATAAGGCAGGGTAAACAGAAGCTCACCCTTTCAGCTGAGGAACTGGAGAGGTGAGAAGTGGCTGTGACTTGTTCCTGTCTCTGATCTTTCAGCATTTACCATGATATTTGGCTCCAGGTTTTTATTAAAGCCAATTAGGATTCATGCTACAATTTATAACCTGTCAAAACATAGAGAATAAGTGACCATGGAGTATCCAGCCCCAACTACAATACAGCCCTTCTACCCAAGACCCAGGGAACATCATAATTGGACACAGATGTTAAATTTGTTTTCCAAGCAAATACTTTGTTCTAACCCAAGGGTCAGAGTTGAGGAAATGGACATGATAAAACTGTGTCTAATACAAGGTAAACTGGGTATGCATTTATTATTGTCTTATTTAATAAAAATACTTGAAAAACCCCTTGTATTTAAAAGTTCGCTGAAGGTAAAACTATAACTAAAACTATCTTATCTTTAACTCCTCCAGAGACTCAGGATACCTGCTGTAGAACAGGGTCTTCTATACACGACAGAGAAGCTGACCGTGAAATCTCAACAATATGGTTATCTTAACAGGACCTGCATAATGAGTTAATATGCCAGTCAGAGGAGAATAAGCATTTTCTAGGACCAAGCTACTTGATTATTTTTCCAATCCCAAGTGTTCAGTCCTAAATACAGATACATAAGAGCAACACTAAATGGACACAGTTGGGTGTGTGTGTATGCACATATGAATGATAATTATATAAGGGGTCATGACCATAAAAGGAAATGATAGGGAAGACATCGGAAGAGGTGGACGGGTGATGGAGGGATGGAAATGATGTAAAAGCAATACTCATGGCTGAAATTCTCAACACAAAACATTCAAATAAAAATTACTTGTGATAGAATCTTTTATATACACATACTTAAATAATTTAAAAATGGTTAGAGAAATGTATGGCTGAGCTCTTAACTTTAATTCTCAAGGGGTGGGGAGGGGAGGTGTTCTTGCTTCTCTTTAACTACCTTTATTGAAATTCTAGCAATAACATTTCCTTGATTTACAGAAAAAACAAACAAACAACAAACAATTCTAGTCCCCTTGATGCAGGTTCAATTGTTTATTCTAACAGTGATGTCAAAGGCTGTGGGTTCAAGTTCAAGAGTAGAAATGTCTTCCATTGTTTTTCTGTGGCAGAGTTGCATCTGTCAAGAGTTTCAGGTCTTTGAGGTCATTTGCTCAAAACTTGATTCCAGATAGAGAGATCTTCTGGGTCTTCCTTGTGGATGGATAAATGCTTCTGGGGAGACTGCTTATTTTGTATTAAAAGAGGAGGGAATACTGTGTTTCCCATAAAATTCTTGGTGTACTTCCATCATGGAATAGTAGTGGAAAGAGGCAGATTAAATGAGAGAAGTCATTCTTCTCTCAGTTATGGGAAGACTTGTCCTAAGGGGCTCAGCTGTCCACAGGATCAGAGCTCTGGGTGAGGGGTACTAGCTGGCCCAGGGCTACTACAGTATCATTGACAGGGTGCAGAGAAGTCTACATATTGGTCTACAGATGCCCATCTGAAAGTGCAAATTTGGAAACACAAGGCTTCTACAAAGTCAAATTATAATAACAACTCCTTATCTGCTTATAAATGCCTTTTCCAAGATGTTTGGGGGATATCTACTTCTTTATACCTATATAGCCACACATACCTCTGTCTGTCTGTCTGTCTGTCTGTCTGTCTATCTGTCTGTCTATCACCTATCCATGTATTTTCTATCTTTCTATATATTATCTATCTATTTTTGAATAATACAACACTCCATTTTACTTTCCCATTTCTTTAAGGAAAGAAATAACTGACAATCATTGAAATTACACTATTTATTAAGAATAGGAGATAATTGATTTTTCTCAAGAAATAGAAGCCAGTGACTGCTTTTAACTTTCTCTTCCATCATAAGGTAGAAAAAAGAGTTCAGGAGAAAAAAAGAGTCTGACAGAGACACATTTTAAAAGACATCTTCTCCAGGGCCATACACAAACCATTAACAAAGTAGGAAATGCACCTGAAGTGATACTCTAAGCTGATATGGGTAATGGTGTTCTCACATTGTGGGAAGAGTGTGACTTGGAGATCAGATATATCTGTGTTCAGGTCTCTAATATTCCCATTAGATTAGTGTAACAGGATGAGAACACACACTCACGTTGTTTTCACTTCTGTTAGAAAGAGGTCACCATGTAGAATGTGCAAATAATAAGCTTCAGTCTTTTGGGGGTCCCTCATATTCCTTAGTAACTGAGGTAATGAGAAAACTAAATAGAGTCAGAGATGGTTTTGTTTGGAGAGTTGGTACCTTTTTTTTTTTTCCTTTCCTTTCAAGCTTAGGAGAAAAGGTCTTTGATGGAGTCACCAGTGAGCTTGATAAGTGTCCCAGTACATGAGCATGTGAGTCACATCTGAAGGGTGGAAATGGAGAAGGCGGGCAAGGACATATTTCCTGTTGATGAACTGGTGGGTGTTGAAGAAACTGATATGAAGTTATCCAGACTCTAACAGTGGTGGTTTGAATGAGAAGGGCCCCCATTTGCCTTATGCTTGAATACTTGATCCCTAGTTGTAGGAACTGTGGCTTTGTTGGAAGACGTGTGTCACTCGGAGAAAGTCCTTGAGGTTTCAGTAGACTCATGGGATTTCTGGCGCTCTTATTCTGCCTTGTGGTCTTGTATCAAGATGTGAGCTCTCAGCTTTTCTTCATTCGGCCATCACGGACTCTAACCCTCTGAAATTGGAATCAAATTATATGATTTCTTTTATAAGCTGCCTAGAAGGGCAGGGTGAGCTCAGCAGAGAATGTGGAACCCTCTACATAAAATGCTGTAGAGTCTGAATAACCTCTTTATATTCTTCTGTATTCTTTTTATTATTTCTATACCACTTTGAGTATCTAGTACAATGTAAACGCTAGTTAAATTATCACTATATGGTACTTATTAGGGTATAAGGATGAAAAAAGATCTATGTTCAATACATCCCTGTGCTGGTGAGCTTTTTGGTCAACTTGACACAAGCTTGGGTCATCAGAAAAGAGGAGACCTCAGGTGAGAAAATGCCTCCATCTGACTGGCCTGTAGGTAGTCTGTGGGATAGTTTCTTGATCAGTGATTGATATGAGAAGGCCTAGCTTACTGTAGATGGTGTCATTGTAGGAAGATGGTCTTAGTTTGTGTAATAAAGGCAACTGAGAAAGCCAGGAGAAGGAAGCTACTAAGCAGGTTTTGTTTTTGTCCAAAACCCCTCCCTGCATTGGCCTCTGATTCAGTTTCTGCATCCAGGTTCCTGCCTTGAGCTCCTGGCTTGACTTCCCATCATAATGGACTGCAATTGGGATGTATAAGCCAAATAAATCTTCTTTCCCTAAATTGCTTTCAGTCATAGTGCTTTATTACGGTGCTAGAAAGCACATCAGGACTCCTTGACTACACAGTCACACCAGAAACTGTATGACACTGTTTCCCCAGAATATTTCTGACTCTGTTTGAATCTGCATATGGGGAACCAATGGCTGCGAGGAGTTGATGGTATAATGTGAATCTGTGATACCGAAGCTAATACTGGACATGGCTGAGGAATGTTCAAAAAAATTAGAGAACTTAATGTTCAAACAAATAATTAGAGAAGTAAAACTCTACATTTTTTTCTATTTTCTATTTTCAAAACTAACTGCAAACAGGCACTGGAATCTTTTCTTGGGTCTCTTAAAAATTGATGCATTTATTTGCAAACATAGACGTAATCATATAGAATTGTACACACTAGTGGGGTACCGTGTCATGTTTCAACACATTTAAACATTTAGTATAAAGTTAAAATCTTAGTAAATATAACCATCTCCTCAAAAATTGTCTTTTTAAAAATGTTTTTACCAGCTGATGTACACCTAATGCTATCCATTTGCTGAAAAATTCCCTATAGGCTCATGTGTTTGAACAGTGGGTCTCAAGCTGTTGGTATTTCTATAGGAAGTTATAAGACCTTTAAGAAGTGAGAGTAGGAGTCACCAGAGGAAGTGAGTCACTGAGGGTGGCCACATGGGTGACAGTTCTGTTTTAGTTTCAAGACCAAGTCCTCTCTGCTTTTTATCAGGTGCCTAGATGTAAGCCATGAACCCAGAACTAATGTGCCTGCCTCCAAGCCTGCTGTTATGCCTACGATACCATGACACTTTTTACATGGCTGTTGTCATGATGACAAAAACAATAATTAACTCACTTAGATTGTTTCCATGTCTTAGCTGTTGTGAAGAGAGTTATAAACATAGAGATATTTATATGTATATATATATATATATATATATGCATGCACACATGTGTTTCTTCACACGGAACAATGGTTAAGGTATCAGCATTATTTCAAGGTCAGGTAGAAACCTGGTGCAAGGAAACTTCCAGAAATCTACAGTTAATGACCACAGCTAAGTCTCCTAGCAATAGTGAACATGTAGCCTAAACTGGCTGTCTCCTAAGACCAGTCAAAACTTCCAGTGTAGGAACTGGGACACTAATCCAGCAACATAACCTTTGACCTACAGTCTGTCTTGCCATGGGATGTGCTGAGGGTGAGGATGGCACAGAGATTGTGGAAGTGGCCAACCAATGTCTGGTCCAGCCTGAGACCCATGTCATGAGCGTGAATCAGCCCTGACATTGCCTAAAGTTCCAGGGCCCAGAGACCTAGGATTGAACCCATCATGATTGGAGCAAAAAAAAAAAAATGTGAATTTAATGATGCCTAACAGTATTCTGCTATCCTCATAGATTGGTAACTATTCCAGTTGTCGTCAGAGAAGCTTCATCCAGTAACTGATGGAAACACATGCTGAGACCCACAGCCAAGCATTAGGCTGAGCTTGGGGAATCCTGCTAAAGAGAGGGAGGAAGGACTATAGGAACCAGAGGAGTCAAGGACACCGCAAGAAAACCCACAGGATCAACTAACTTGGGCTGATAGGGGCTCATGGTCTGAACCAAAAACCAAGGAGCTTACATGAGACCAACCTAGACCCTCTACATATATGTGACAGTTTTGTTGCTTGGTCTACTTGTGAGACCCCTAGCATTGGGAATGGGGCTATTCCTAATACTTTGCCTGGCATTTGGGAACATATTCTTCATATTGGATTACCTTGCCCAGCCTTAATACAAGCAGAGTTGTGGTGATATATTGTATATTGAATCAAAGTAGCCTGAAATATCAGAGGACAGAGCCACCCACAGAGCCAAGCCATGAAGTTCAGAGAGTGGTGACCCATGCCTTTGATCCTCAGAATCTATGTGAGTTCAAGGGCAAAAAGAATCAGATGTTGGTGGCACATAACTTTAATACTAGCACTTGGAAAATTAAGCTGGGAAGTGAGATAGCTGAGTGGAGGAAGGGAAGAATGGCGTTCAGCTTTGCTTGGGCTCCCTCTCTGGTGAGGACTCAGATTCATCCTATCTGAGGATGCATAGAGACAGGAGCTACCCTTTGCTGCCTGAGGAGGTGGCTGGGTGAGAAGTGGCTGTGGCTTGTTTCTCTGATATTTCAGCTTTTCCCCAATATCTGGCTCCAAGCTTTACTAATAATACCAAGTGGAATTTGTATAATAGTAAGGTTCTTAGTTCTACTACAACCTGATGTCACGTTTCGTTGATATCCATGGGAAGCCTGTCCCTTTCTGAACAGAAACAGAAGAGTGGATTGAGGTAGGCCAGAGAGAAGGTGGGAGGAGAGGAAGGAGAAGAAACTGCCATCCAGATATAAATAAATTTAATAAAAAAGGAAGGAAGGAAGTGAGGAAGGGAGGAAGGAAGGAAGAAAAGAGGCTAGCAACTCTTTAAGAATGCTTTAGTACATCTAATATTAGTTGCCAGGAATCTAAATTACTGCAGACTGATGTTCAGACTCATTTTTAAAATTCCTTTTAAAAGTGTTTTCCCATATCCATCACTGCTCCCTTTTTCTCATCTCTTTCCAGTCTTTCCTCAGCCCACCTCCACTCCATCCTCCATCCATTCCCCAGGGAGGGCAAGGAATCCCAAGATGAGTCAGTTCAGTCTGGCATGTCCGGTTGAGATAGGTCCGAGTCCCTCCTCCCAGTATTAAGGTTGGATTAGGTGTTCCTCTGTAGGGAATGGGCTTTGAGAAGCCAGTTCATGCACCAAGAATAAGCTCTGGTCCTACTGTAAGAGGCTCCACAAACTGCCCACATCTTTCAACTGTTGTCTACATTCAGATGGTTTAGTTCCTTTCCATGAAGGTTCCTCAGTAGTTATTTCAGAGTCAGTGAGCTCCAAGTAGCTTGGTCAACCATCTCTGTGGATCGTCTCCCCATTGTCCTGACCCCTTTGCTCATATACTCTCCCTCTTCTGCTAGACCAGGAGCTTGACTTGGTGCTTAGCTATGGGTCTTTGTTTCTGCCTTTATCCATTGCTGGATGAAGGTTCTATAATAACAATTAAGGTGGTCATTCATTTGATAATAGGGGAAGTCCTGTTTAGGAACCCTTTCCACTATTGCTTGGAGTCCTAGCCTGGGACATCTTGTGGGTTATTGGATGTTTTCCTAGCACCAGGTTTCCCTCTGACTCCACAACGGCTGCCTTTGATATCCATTCCTTTATTCTCTCTCTCTGTTGCTTCTCCCACTCAACCATCTCCTTCTCTCCTGATTTATTCTCATCTCTCCTTGCTCTCTCCCCTACATGATCACAATTTACTCAGGAGATCTTCTCTACTTCCCCTTCCCAGGGGATCCATGGATGTCTCTCATAAGTTCCTGCTGTTACCTAGTTGCTCAGAATTTGTGGATTAGAGCCTGGTTATCCTTTGCTTTATGTCTAAAATTCACTTATGAGTGAGTTCATACCATGTCTAGGATGATACTCTTCAGATACACCCATTTGCCTGCAAATTTTAGGATGTCATTTTTTTTCCTGCTGATTAGTGCCCCATTGTGTAAATGTACCACAATTTTTTAATCCATTCTTCAGCTGAGGGGCATCTAGGTTGTTTCCAGGTTCTGGTTATTACAAATAATGCTGCTATAAACACAGTTGAGCTAGAGCCCTTGGGATAAGAATGTGCATCCTTTGAGTATATACCCAATAGTGGTATTGCTAGACTCATTAGGTAGATCAAGTCCTAGTTTTCTGAGGAACCACCATACTGATTTCCAAAGTGGCTGTATGAACTTGCATTTCTACCTACAATGGAGGAATGTTCCCCTTACTCCACATCCCCTCCAACATAGGCTGTCATCTATGTTTTTTACCTTAGCCATTCTGACAGGTGTAAGATGGTATCTCAGAGTTGTTTTGATTTGCATTTCTCTGATGGCTAAAGATGTTCAACATTTTTTTATGTGTCTTTCAGTCATTTGGAGTTCTGTTGAGAATTCCCTCTTTAGCTCTGAACCCCATTTTAAAATTGGATTATTTGGTTTTTTTTTTTTTTGTCTCTAGTTTCTTGAGTTCTCTCTATATTTTAGAGATCAGTCTTCTGTCTGATGTAGGGTTTGTGCAGATCTTTTCCCATTCTGTAGGTTGTCATTTTGTCTTATTTACCATGTCCTTTATCTTACAGAAGCTCCTCAGTTTTGGGAGGTCTCATTTATTAATTGTTTTTCTTAGTGTCTGGGCTACTGGTGTTTTATTTAGGAAGTGGTTACCTGTGCAAATGTGTTAGAGGGTATTTCCCACTTTCTTTTCTATCAAGTTCGGTGTAACTGGGTTTATATTGAAGTATTTGATCCACTTGGACTTAAGTTTTGTGAAGAATGATAGATATAAATCTATTTGCATTTTCTACATACTACCATATAGTTATACCAGCACCATTTGTTGAATATACTACCTTTTTTCTGTTGTATATATATGTTTTTTGTCAAAAATCAGGTGTTCATAGGTGTGTGGATTAAGATTGGGATCTTTGAATTCCATTGATTCACAAGTCTGTTTTTATGCCAGTACCAGGTTGTTCTTATTACTGTAGCTCTATAGTTTAGCTTGATGTCAGGGACAGTAATGCTTCCCAAAGTTCTATTATTGAACAGGATTTTTTTGCAATCCTGAGATTTTTGTTTTTTCATATGAAGTTGAGTATTATTCTTTTAAGTCTGTGAAGAATTGTGTTGGGATTTTGATGGGGATTGCAATAAATCTGTAGATTACTTTTGGTAAAATTGCTATTTTTACTATGCTATCCAAGAGCATGGAATATCTTTCCAATTTCTGATATCTTCTTTAATTTTTTCTTCAATGAAATTAAGTTCTTGTCAAACATATCTTTCACCTTTTTGGTTAGAGTTATCCCAAGACACTTGATGATATTTGTAAAGGGTGACGTTTCCCTGATTTCCTTTTTAGCCCTTTTATCTTTAGCATATAGGAGAGCTATTAATTTTTTTGAGTTAGTCTTTTATCCTGCTACATTGCTTAAGGTGTTTATCACCTGTAGGAGTTCTCTAGTAGAATTTAGGGAGGGGGGTCACTTATGTATACTATCATATCATCTGCAAATAATGATAATTTGACCTCTTTTTCCCCCTATTTGTATGCCCTTGGTCTTCTTTTGTTATCTTATTGCTCTAGCTAAAACTTGAAGAACTATATTGAATAGGTATAGAGAGAGTGGACAGACTTGTCTTGTTCCTGATTTTGGTGGGATTGCTTTGAGTTTCTCTCCACTTAGTTTGATGTTGGCTATCAGCTTGCTGTTTATTACCTTTATTATGTTTAGGTATTTCCCTTGTATTATTTTATCATGAGAGAGTGCTGGATTTTGTCAAAGGCTTTTTCAGTATCTAATGAAATTATCATGTAGTTTTTTTTCTTTAAGGTTGTCTATATGATGAATGACATTGACAGTTTTTTATATGTTGAACCACCTCTATTTCTCTGGGATGAAGACTACTTGATCATGGTGGATGATTTTTTTTGATATGTTCTTGAATTCAGTTTGCCAGTATTTTATTGAGTATTTTGCATCAGTATTTATGAGGTATGAGATGGTCCCTTGGGTTCTTGCTTCACAGAGACTGCCAGGCATTCCTTAGGACATGAGAAGTGACTGATGAACTATGATTGAATGGGCAGAGCAGTCCTTTAAATTTCCTGCTTCACTTAAAGGTATGCCGGAGACTCTAGCTCTATAGGCTGAAAATGAATGTGCCACTGTTACAAAGGATTGTAAATTACAAAGGTGATTGACCAGTCAGCCAGATGTCATACCTGTCATTTCTAGATTTTGGAAGTTGTTTAAACTTCCTGTTTACTTGGACAATATTATATCCTTCTGTGGTCTTTGATATAGTTGAAGATTAGATAGTTATAGCTTTCCTTAGTTATTATAAAAAGTATATTAGATATGGAAATTTAGACTCACAATGATAAGGTAGGCGATAGAATATTTTCTTTAACTTTGCTAAATACAAATAGACTAGATGTTTTAACTGTAATTCTTGCTTGATAGCTGTTTTATTATATGTAATTTTGCTATGTTAAAATTGAAACCTTCATTTTTGATTAGATGGAAAAGGGGAAATGATGTGGGATGTCTTTCTGTATGCTGTGGATATCATTTGTTAATAAAGGGACAGTTTGGGCCTATTGCAGGGCATTTTAAAAGAAGGTGGGAAATCTGAGCATAGATAAATGGAAATAAGGGCGGAGTTGAGGGAGATGAGATTGAGCTATCCAAGAAGCAAGATGTAAAGAAATAGGCTACGTGGCAAGACAGATAATTGGAAATGGCTTGAATTAAGATGCAAGACCTAGCTAGCAATATGCCTGATCCATAGGCCAAGCAACATGTAATTAATATAAGTGTCAGAGTCATTTTTGGGGGGCTAAGCAGTAGCAGGTGGGCCAAACTTTGGGGCTAGTCTGGGCCAGAAATTCTACAGAGGCTGTATCCCAGCTTTTGCTGACGCTCTTCAGAGGCTGTATCTCCAGAAGCATCTGAGGTTGGGGGGATGGGTGACTTGGGGAATGGATGGAGGCTTATGGGGCAGAGGGTCCAATGAGGGGTGTAGATAGTCAGGCTTGCACATAGGGGTCCTGCTTGCTTGCCTGAAGCTGGAACTGTGATGGGTTGGGAGGAGTACGTTTTGTGCCCTGTTGCTCAGACTTGGAAGCTATCTTAGTTGGCCTGGCTGGCCAGTGGAGAGGAGGGTAACTCACCTCTTCTGGGTTTCTCCAGAGGCTATAATTAGGAAGCAGTTCATGTTTGGGGGAATGGGTGCTTTTGGAAAATGGATTGAGGATTATGGGGTAGAGGGTCCAATGAGGGGTGTAGATAGTTAGGCTTGTAGGAAAGAGTCTTGCTTGCTTGCTTCTAGCTGGAGCTGAGATAGGTTGGGGGATGGGGAACACATTTTGTGCCCTTTTGCCCAGACCTGAGGGCTGTCCTAGCTGTCCTGGTTGACCAGTTGGGAGGAGGGTAACTCACTATTTTTGGCTGGGCCTCTCCAGAGGCTGTATCTCAGGAAGCCCAGATCCATTTCTTAACATGGCCTTTTACTCATACGTAAACAAGAATACACAGCCTTGGGATATTTTCTTATATGTCAATAGGGTTGTATTGCAAATATTTTCTCAAGCTCCAAAGGTAACATAGTTATTGAGCCTTATTAAGGCTTTTCATTACCAGTTTTTAACTTCTGCATTGAGACTACAAAACAGCACTAATAACACCATATCAACAAAAATGCTGTTTTCCAATTTTGGCAATGTAAATTTCCTCAATTAAAGTACTGTAATGCTATATATTAAAAAAAAAGATATCAGCATTTTGTGGTTAAGAAATACTACTTTGTGGGATTAAGAGCTGGCTCCAGCTGCTGAGAAGATGTAAGGTGAGAAGTAGAGGCTGCTCTTCTGGGTCAGGCAAAATTATAGCTACTTTCCCAGGACCATTCCTAGGCTAGTGTATGGCCAGAAGAAGTACAGTTAACCACAGTCACTGCTCTTAAAACCTTCTGCATGGGTCTCTCAATTCCTCTCTCTGGTGCTTTGACATTTAAAGGTCACACTTCCTAGGGCTAGTAGCTATGACGAAGAAGGCTTCCTGACCTGGGCATGACTTTACTGGGCTCTCGTGAGCATGTTAATCCACAGCTCTGTTAGAATAAACTGTTCCTTAAAGTGGCCTCTGCAAAAACAGAAGGGCAGGAGCTGGAACAGGAGCAGTTTTCACAGTCAGGTCAAGAGGTGGAATCAATATTTGTTTTAGATCAATGACTGTGGATGAGAAAGGAGATAGAGAAAGAGCGAAGGAGCAGCTCTGAATAACTGTGCCTTGCAGTTGTATTTAAAAAACTACAGAAAGAAGAAAAACCGTATTTATCAAGATATACAAAAGTCACAGCATATTCACAAACTGCTTGTAATGTGCTTCCAGCACAGGAGGAAAGGAAATAAGTGAGTTCCCTTCCTGACCACTTTCAGCCACTCCCATCAGAGGATACAGCATCCTGAGACTGCACAGGGATCTGGGCTGGTCTCTGAGGTTCCTCTTCATACTCCATGGTATCAGAACCCTAAACTTGCACTTTCCAACTTCCTCATAACTAGAAGAAACAAAATAAGATGGGGTGTCTGAATGAAGCCATTGTTGAGCTGATTTAAAGTTTTAGCCTGTGATGTTTGATCTTCTCTCAAATGAATATTACACATATTACATAACAATAAAAATCCACAAAATTACTAATGTATGTTACCACAGCGGATGTCGTATTACTTTAAAGAAAGGTTTTAGTGCTAGGCTCAAAGGCTAGCTCAGGGCTAAACAGTTCCTACCACTGAACTAACCTTATTTCTGGGGGACTGATCTTATCTTTTTGTAATGAAACTTTATGAGGTGAGTCACATAGCACAACCCAACCTAACTGTAAGTGGGGACTGGAAAGTCCCAGAAACAGCAGCTGAAGGTTGTGGTGGGATTGAGGTGTCAGCTGATAGGGTCGGAAGACACTTATACAGAGTCCTGGGCTCCTGAAGGGGTGTGTGGCCAGCCCCATTCAAGAGGGGCTGCTGGGATCTGGAAAGCCTCGTTTTGTTCTTGCCTTCTTGAGAGACTGGATCAGCGTCCATCACTTGGACCACCACTTGGATTGCTCATGCGGGGGGAGGAGGGACCTGTAAATAGGTTACAATGTGTGTAAAATGTACATAGGCTTCAGAGAGAAAAGAAATAGGTGGAGAAAGTCTTTAAAAAAGAGAAATAGAGTAATAAAAATATAATAAGCCACATAAAGATGGAAAATAGAGAATCTGGATTATCGTTATTATTGTGTTTTCTTTTAATTTTTTTTAACAGTTAATGAGCTAACTGCAGAAAGACAATGGATTGCAAAGGCTAAGTTAAACAAGAATACATATTTTAAGGATATCTTGATTTTGAAATTTGTGTCTAAGGATATGATGCTTTGGAAGAGAGGTTCTGCTTTTGTTTCCACAGATGATGAGAACCTGTGGATTGCTTCCAGGCAAATATGGTTTCATCAACCAAGACCCCCTGAAAATATTCTGATGGGAAGAGATGGTCACATCAGTTTCAGGGCTGCAGACTAAGATGATCCAGTCTCAAGAATCTGTAAGATTTCCAGTGCCCCTTAATCAGCAGGAAGTAGTAATGGAAAACTCCGCCCCAATTCCCAAAATAGTGTTTATAAATGCTTGATTTCAATATACATGGTTAATGGTCATAGTTAATCTCTTTCTAAAAAGGGAAAGGGGATATTGTATCTAAGTGATTTTAAAAAATTAGATTATTGAATTTACTCTAATCCAAAAATCAGCTGTTAGTCTCAAAATATTTTATATTGGTATGGATTTTGGTTTATTGATACAAATTTAAGGTCAATTCTCTTATGCTGTACGTATTTTTATACTCTTGTTTAAAGTATGATGTTTATGTAACTGATCTAAAATTGTAATGTATCATTAAGAAATGTATGTTAGGATTTTTTAGGTATACAAAGATATATTTCAATTAGGTAATTTTCAAACACTTCTAAGGCCTACAGAATATGGCATTTAGAATATTTTAAGAACTTAGACTTTTATGGACAGTGAGACAGGTCTGTTCCTGGCAGCACCAATCTACTTCAAGAGAAAAATGGGCATTGAAGAAACTCCATATGGAGATTAGTTTCTTCGTGGCATCGGTTAGCTACTGGACAAGAACATGTTTCTGTATTGACTGCTTGACAGTATGTTGTTTAAACTGGACATGCAGGTTCCATAGGAAGGTGACCTCTGAACTTTGGCAGAACAAGCTGAGATGGTCATTCAGGTTCCTGCTTTGCAGAGAAAACTGTCAGACACTCTTCAGGACTCAAGGAAAAGCAACTGATGAACTGTGCCAGAATGGGCAGAGCAGATTTCCTGCTTCACTGAAATGAAAAGAGACTCTGGGCCTGTAGGCTGAAGATGGATGCCCCAACTTTATAAAGGAACTTTGGGTGGCTGTATGGCAGAAAGGTGTCATGTCATCTCTGTCATTTCTATATTTTGGAAGTTGATTGCACTTCCTGTTTACTTGGGTGAATATATCCTTCTGTGGTCTTAGATATAGTTGAAGATTAGATACTTGTAGATATTTTTCTTAGTTATATTAAAAAGTTTTTGGATATAAAACTTTAGATTCACAAAGATAAGGTAGATGATAGAGTATTTTCTTTAATTTTGCTAAATACAAATAGACTAGATATTGTAACTGTAATTTTTGCTTAACAGCTATTTTGTTATATGTAATTTTGCTATGTTAAAATTGAAACCTTCCTTTTTGATTAGACAGAAAGGGGAGGTGATGTGGAAATGTCTTTCTGTATGCTTTGAATATCAATCTTTAAATAAAAGGAGCTGTTTTGGCCCATGACAGGCACCATAGAAAAAGTAGGCGGGGAAATCAGAATAGGTAGGAAAGGAAGGGCAGAGTCAGAGACATATCGAGCCAGCCACCCAAAAAGAAACATGTGAGGAACACAGGTGAGCCATGGGCCACGTGGCAGACAGATTAATGAAAATGGGTTGAGTTAATATGAAAGAGCTAGTTAGCAATGTGCCTGAGCCATAGGCCAAACAGCATGAACTTAATATAAGCGTCTGAGTCATTTTGGGGGGCCTAATCAGCAGTGGGCAGCCAAGTGGTCTGGCACTGCAGGTCTGTGGCTCTGGACTTCTGGCCGCCCAGGACCAAGAAACCTTATTGTAACAGAAGGTCAATAAGAATAAATAGATAGTGCTTGACATAATGAAAATTAAACTAAGTTTAAAATGTATTGAGATACAACAAAAAGGATAATAATTTATGTGGAAAAGAAACATTACTGCAGTAGTCATAGAAAAACCCATATCCTTAAATATTGTCAGCAGTATAGGAGGGGACTGTACAGGCATCTTCCATCTTAAATAGAGAAAAATATTGAACAACAGGAAATAAACAGGAAGAAAGGATTATCGTATTTTACCAGTTTAAAAGACCACTTGAATTTTCCCTTTGACATCTCTGCATTTGGGTGTTACAATTAGGTTTCTTGGCCCCTTCCACCCAGAGGTCCAGACCACTGACCTGCAGTCCCAGAGCACCTATCTACCCGCCACTGCTTAGGCCCACAAAATGACTCAGACACTTATATTAAGTTCATGCTGTTTGGCCTATGGCTTAGGCACATTGCTAACTAGTTCTTTCATCTTATCTCAATCAATTTCCATTAATCTGTCTGCCACATGGCCTGCGGCTTAACTGTGTTCCTTACATGTTTCTTCTTTTGGCACCTGGTTCGATCTGTTTTTGACTCTACCCTGCTTCTCCTACCTATGCTTTCTCTGGCTACGGTGTTTGCCAAGGGCCAAAACAGCTCCTTTATTTAAAGACTGATATTCATAAAATACAGAAAGACATTTCCACATCAAGTAGGATATGTCCTCCATTTTTGCTGGTCATGTAGCAGCATGGCCTCCTTATCATTGCCTGTGCATGTAAGAACTTGACTGTTCTTCTGGTGATACATTGAAATCCCTTGGCATGTCAATCAAAAAGCCATTTAGGCACTCTCTCAGCAGCCCTCCATGTGGGCTGATGGCTTGAACTACTCGTAGTGACACTTGACTAAGACATAGGTAGTGTGGAAACTTGCATAAAGAGAAGGAGCATTGTGAAATAAACTTGGAACATGTTGTGTAACACTCTTCCAATAAACAAACATTGCCTTGCTTCAATGAGGACCAGATAGGAACACTGATGGCTAGGTCTACTGTGACTTCAAAGAGCTGGTCTTCCCATGAGAATAAGACATTTAAGAGACACCCAGAGTAGTTTCACATTTTCCCAGAGTAGTTTCACATTTTCCTTTTATGGATACATGAGGGAAATAAGACCAAAACATAGGTCTAAATAAATCTCAAACTATTCTCCAAAAAATACCAAGTAAACAAAGTGATAAGAAGGCCTTATGTCATAGATTATGTGTTTATTTTTCAAATGGTCCAAAATAATTACAAAATGTGATAAAATAGCCAAATGCTAGAGTTAATAAGAGTGAGAAGTGAGAGTAGAATGTATAAGTAACTGTAAGAAGTAGGCTCTTGCAACAGCTAGTAATGGCTTTGTAAACTCTTCATGAGCTGGTCAAAAGTATAGTCTAAGAGAAACAAATCCAAGATCAGGGTAAGAAAGGGGAATAACAGATAATGCAGAGCTTAGAAACCACAAAGGAACATCTTATACAACTCATTGGCAAGCTTTTCAAAAGTTAAGAATATGGGTTGCCCAAAGTGTGTAATAAATATTTTAGACATTGTGAACTAACGGTATTATGCTGGCATTTAAATGCCACTTCAAATTCAAACACTTAAAAATTTATAAATCAGAGTTTGCTCAGTAACTGTAGAAAATGAGATGTTGGGCCAGGCTTGGCCTAGAGGCCACTGTTTGCTGACTGATCCAGAAGAAAATAATAATATTCCAGAAAAAGGCAGTTTGCCAAACATGACCTAAGAAGAGATGGAAAATTTGAATAGAAAAATCATTGTGGAAGAATTAAAAAGGTTGTGTGTTCTAAAAGACTAGACTCAGATAATTTCACAAGTTAATGTTTTGTCTTCAGGTAAAAATTGCTCCTTGGCCTTTTGTCTAAGATTAAGTAGTAGTCATCTTTAAAACAGAAACATTGGCAGAAAAACCACTAAAGATCATAGAAAAAGATGAAAACCTCTCAGATTCATTTAATCAAGCCAGTGTAACACCCGCATCAATGTCACATGGCATCCTGATAACTAATCTTACAGTCAACTTCACTAGCTCTAGAGTCCCCTAGGAGATGGGGTGGCACATCTCGGGGCGTGTCTGTGAGCATGCTTCCAGAGAGAATTAGATGTGGGAAAGACATAGATGAGGAGTCCTAGGGAATAAAAGGAAAAGGGGGAGAGCTGCCAGGGTTCCAACCCTTCTGAAACCGTGAACAAAAAATGTCTCCTTTTAACTGTTTCTGCCAGGAGTTTAGTCACAGCAATGAGAAAAGCAAATCATACAAAATGCTACCCCCAAAACCCAACCAATGAGCTGTGTATTAGGACTGACAGAAGCAGGGAGAATGGATATGTAGAAATTTACCATTATTGTTTATCAGATAACAAATCAAGAGAGAAACCATGTGACCAGAGAAGCAAGCACCAAAATAAGTAAGTACTCTGATACTAAACTATTCAAGATAAGTCAAAATTAATTAGCCAAACACTGATGCAAATAATTGCCTTTGTTGTTCAATATTGTCTGGAGATTTTAGTGAATGTATAAAGGAAAATAATAAAATAATTTGTATAAACCCAGGGGGAAAATATGCTGATTATTTGATTATATATCTATAGAAGCAATGAAAGTCTAGTTTTAAGCATTTATAGAACAATTAAGATAATTTGGTAATGATAGGAATAGGCTTTTCTTAGAAATAAGAACAAAATGGGAAAGCTGTTTTCTCTCATATGTAGCCGAAAGCTTTAAGCTTGAGGTACATGTGCTTCATTTAGAATACCTACAGATGTAGGCAGCTAATAAGGATGGTGGGGGTAGGTGGGAGAAGAAGATCTTCTAAGGAAGGGGGAATAGAAATAGTGTCAGAAAGAGACAGAGGGAAAATAGGAGCATGAGGATTAAATGTGGTGGGGATGGGAGATTGGGGTATAGGAGGCAATGTGGCATGGACAGCTACTATTAATGGCCTTTGAAAAGCCACATGGAAACCTATTTCTATAGAAATTTAGATAGTTACCATATAATGTGGAGGGGGCAATGCCCAATTAGACACTATATTACTACCAAATAAAACTCCAAGTACCAGGAGTGGGTTACATCTTTTGAGGCATTGACCAAAATTTCCATAGATCACCCCAAACACTACAGGGTATGGTCAATGTTATTGGTTACCCTCCAAAATCTGACAGTAAGACATGGTTTGCTGAAGACACCTCAAACTTACATCATAGAGCAAATCTAGCTGGTAGTCAGCTGAACGCTTCACTCCATTGGCTAGAGTTCATAGTACTTGGAAGATGCTGTACAGGCCACCAGAGGTGCAAAGTTATCATCAGTTTCACCTAACTGTGAACTATGATAATAACCTACCTGGAAAGTTTAGCCAATTGGTGCAATTCTGGCACAAATGCAATGGGAGTAACCTCTTGATTGGATTTAGGACCCACTCCATAAGATGGAACTCATACCTGACGCTGTTAATTAGTCTAAGAACTTGAGATTAGCTTGGTAATGGGCCCTATGAGAAAACCCACTACAACTATTCTGCTAAATGGGCACAGCAATAAAATGACCCCAATGACTTAATCATTTCTATACCCATCTATTAGAGCATCTCCAAACCCTTCTCAGAGAAGTTTATTCTTACAGTAGACGATAATTCATACAGAGACCCACAACTGGACAATGTGCAGAGTGAAAGACTCTGGAGTGTTCATCTCTAAATGGAATTTTTTTCAAATCCTTTCCCTCAAGGCTTAGGAATCTATATAGTGGGGAGTTGGAAATATTGGAAGAGTCAGAGGTGGTGGACAGCTTTAAGGAAATAGAATTTTCCAGCTACAAAGAGCAGCTGTATATCTGAACTTCAGAGACTGTGAGAACATGCACAAGACCTACACAACTCAACTCAGACAAAAGTTCAGTATTTGGGAGGGAGTGGATGCACAGTCTCACTAGACAAGAAGCTAGTGGAAATTGATAAATTATAGTGAAGAGAAAAATCAGTTTTCTTCAATGAAGTGACACCAGATATATCAGCCATACTCCTCCAGGACAGGCTCTATGCTTACAGGAATTCAACTCCCCCCTCCCAGTGTGTGTGTTTAAGAGAGAAAAAGATATAAAGTTGGATGGGTAGGGAAGTGGGGATGGATCTGGGAGGAGTTGGAAAAAGGAAAAAATACGGTCAAAATATAGTGTATGAGCCTCTCAAAGAACAAATAAAATATTTAAAAAGATAGTTTTAGAAACAGAACAAGGAAAATGTTCCTTTTGTAATACTAACAAAATTTTAAATATTTAAGAGAAATTGTAGAGCCTGTATTAAGTAATGGAAGAAAGTAAATTGATATCTCATGGAATGAAAAAACTTAAAACTTTGGATGAGCAGGGATAATATTGCAACAAACATGTCAATATTAGAATGTTAATGAAATAACCTGGAATTCCATTGCAAGCTTTTGGTGCAGTAACTAACAGAATCTTGCATTTCATATGAAGAGTGTCTATAAACAGCCAGTAAATATGCAAGAAGCAGCACAGTGAAGAGGCAGCTGCTTGGCTGAATATTAAGATACTAAACTCACCATCGTAAATCTATGTGCAGAGGCAGAGGGTAGCCGCATAGATCAGAGCACAGATGGACAATTCACAAATAGATTCCATTCTATATGGAGAATTTTGTATATGAAAATGTGGTGTGTGTTTTTTTTTTCAGTAGCAGAAGAATGGTTTATTTAATAATCTGTGAGTACAAGAGTCTCTCCATCTGGAAGAAAATTAGCTTTCTCATATCTAGGATAGTTTACAAGAATAAAACCTAACTCAACTCCAGCAGGGGGGAAGGAGAGGCTGAAGGACAGAGGATGAGGCCAGTAAAATCAGCACAGCAGAAAGAAAATTTAGAAGTAAAGGTTTCACACCCGATGAAGACAAGAGGAGTGGGCAACACTACAAGAGGAGTGTCTGCTAAAGAAAGCTAGTGGGAGAAGGAGGGGCAGGGAAGAGGAGAAAGTGAAGGGAGGGAGGGAGTGAGGAAGAGAGAGAGAGACAGAGACACACACAGAGACAGGGAGACACAATAGAAAGACACAGAGAGAGACAGAGACACACACAGAGACAGAGACATAGAGAGACACAGACACACACAGAGTTAAAGAGACAGAGATAAAGAGACAGAGACAGACAGAGACATAGACACAGACACACAGAGACAGAGATATGGAGAGATAAAGAGACAAGACACACACAGAGAGACAGAAACAGAGAGATGGAGATACACGTAGGTACAGAGAGAGACAGAGACAGAGAGGCACACAATGTTGTAATAACTCAACAACAACAATCAATTTACACAATGTAGTACGATAAGATTTTTATGGAGAACCATGAGATGGCTTAGCTGTTGAAGGTGTTTGATCCCTTGTGATGGAAGAAGAGAAGATGCTCCTGTAAGTTGTCCTCTGCCCTCCACACATGCATGGAGACATGCACACGCGTGTGCGTGCATGTACACACACACACACACACACACACACACACACACACACACACACACACACACAAATGCCATGAAAAGATCACAATGGAGCAGAAACATTCACATTATCTAGCAGCATTGCCACATGAGGCATTCTCCAGTGTTTGGGGTGATGGGCTGACAAAAACAAATCTGCTCTCTGCTAATTATATCATAGAGTAGCATGTACAATTATAGTCCATAAAATCTTATTACTGCAGGCAGGAGAGATGGCTCAGCACTTAATAGCATTGGCTGCTCTTCCAGAGGACCTAGGTGCTGTGGGATTACGCTCTTGTGCACTGTAAATATTAGTCATTGAAAATATTGGTTTAATAAAACACTGATTGGTCAACTAGCAAGACAAAAAGTATAGGTGGGGCAACCAGACGAGGAGGATTCTTGGAAGCAGAAGGGCAGAGAAAGAGACAACAGTGAGGCACAAAAGTAGCAGGATGCGAATGTTGCACTGAGCAAAAGGTACCAAGCCTTATGGCTAAACATAAATAGAAATATGGGTTAACTTAGAACATAAGATTTAGCAAGTAATACACTTGAGCCATAGAACAATCAGTTTGTAATTTATATAAACCTCTGTCTGATAATTTGGGACTAAGTGGCTATGGGACTGTGGATCCAGACCTCGGGCCTAGGCAGGACCTGATGGGTCAGGAAACTTCTGGATACATCTGGTTTTGATTTCCAGCATCCACATGGTGGCTAACAACTGTTGTAACTCCAGTTCCATAGGATCTGATGCCCCCTTCTAGACTCTCAGAACTGCACACACGCAGGCACTGACACTCATGCACACAAAATAAAAACAAATCTATAAAGAATCTGCTACCGATTTGTACAATTACCATTCTATAAATTAAGCTATCATTTTAGAGTGTACTCCTTTCAGTGAGAAGCAAGGAGTGGTAGTCATGTCAGTAACAGCCATTCACATCTCAAGTTATTCAAGCCCCCGATTACACCAGGAGCCCACCTCAAGCAGTTAGCTATAGCAATGATATACAAGTGGAAATCACTAAAGATGTGTTTCTCAGAATGTAACCCTGCTTAGTTGCACGACTGTATGTGTGCCATCAGCTGGGATCGTTTGCTGTTACTATAAGACAGGATGGCTTGCCTACTTGCTTTCATTTGCTCTGGCTTCTAGCCACCTATTTACTGGTTTTCTAGCTATCTCTTTGAGGACAGGAAATCTGATTTCTTCTTAGGTACCGAGGAAGAAAATGTCAGTTATCATGTTAAAAAAAACAAGCAAATATGCTGGGTTCTTGATTCATTCATAAAGACAACTCTACTCCTTTTCACTAGAGATAGGTGTGTGGATTGGGCATCATTCCACTGTGGCCTGAGGAGAGTCTTCAAATAAGTTTTGGTCGTGAGTAGTTGTCCTTGAGTTCCTAGAGAATGGCTGAGGGAAATCATGGGTGTTGGCAGAGGAGCCTGACTGAAAAGCCTGTCTACTGACTCTGAGGTCTGAGCCTGCCTTGGGGATGGAAAGAAACCTGAAAGGGGTGGGAATGTTTGAGCTCAGAACCCAAGGCGATGTCCTACTGCAGTAATTGTGAGGTTGTACATCTGAAGGCCTAATGGGACCTGGAAAGGGCAGTGGTGTGTGGCTTTCAAGATGCCAGGTGGCACAGACAGAGATATTTAAGGAAATTTTAAGTGAGAACAGGGACAAAGTACATTTAGAACCTTCAAGATCACCACCTGACTACTCTCTTAGAGCCAGACAACTACCATCCTGGTTGGTGACAAAGAGGCTCGCATGGTCACCAGCCGTGCCAGTTCACAGAACTTCCTAGAGTATAGGCTGTTCTCAGAAAAGGTGTCAGAATGTGGTGGCCTGAATGATAATGACCGTCCTGCGCCCCCCCCCCCCCCCACAGGCTCATATATTTGAATGTTTGGAAGAACTGTTTGGGAAGGACTAGGGGGCGTGGCCTTGTTGGAGGAGGTGTGCCACAGAGGGTGGGCTTTGAGGTTTCAAAAGCCCACACCAGGCTTAGTCTCTATCTCCAACTAGTGGATAAGATGTAAACTGTCAGCTGCTGCTCCAGTACCAGGCCTGTCTGCTGCCATGCTCCGTGCCATGAAGGTCATGGACCCCACTATCCTCTGGAACTCCGAGCCCCAAACTAAAAGCCTTATTTTATAAGCTGACTTGGTCATGGTGACTTCATATTAATAGAAAAATAGCTAATACACAAAATGAAGAATTACAGTGAGAGACTAGATTAGGCCTGGGTTTGGATCCTAACTGGCCACTGGCTGCCTGGCCTTAGGGATCTGACAAGCTTCTTCCCCCTCGGCCCACACAGGGTTACGTTATGGCTAATATGAAAATGTCAAGACCTCGTAGAGTTGCTGGAGGATTCCATGAGATCACGAGCCAGGCATAGACATGGCACTTAGTCAAGTAGGATCCCCTCGTTCCATGGGAGGTAGTGAGAATGACTTTCCTCAAGCTCTTGAGGTTCAGCCACTTTTAGTTGAGCCTACCAGGCTCTTTTTCAGTGGCTGGAGTAGGAGGAGCTTAGCAAGCTGTAATTCAAGGTATAGTAATGATTTTACTCTGTGTCACTTTGCCAGGAGTGGTACTTAATGCAGGTGGGTGCTACAGAATGAACAGGTCGGTTGCTTGTTATCAGCAGACTACTTTGAGTAAACTGTCAGATTGTGAAGTTGTCACCTAATGCTTACTGTCTTTGCGTCCCCTTTTCCTTTCAGTTTGTAGTTTTCTGCAAAGGCTTGCCACAGCGTGAGGCCACTACCAGCTTTAAGATCTCACATTACGCTATTTGTGTTAATATGCACCTGAAGCCCATATCAAAACCATATTTTCCCATAAAGTAGAAAAAAAGGGTTTTGTAGGCTCCTTTCGAAATAACTGGCCACTGGAAACTTACTTAATTGGCAATTTGTTATGATTTCTTAGCAATCATCCTGTTTGTGCAAGGGATTTTGCAAGGTGAGCAGAAGCCAAAGACAGAGTTCAGATGTAAAGAAATTCTTAGGGAAACAAAGCTGAACAGTCAGTCAGTGGGGTTAAAAAGCTGTAACATTTCAGCAATAAGTATCTATTCATTTGTATTTTGCTAGCCTTTTCCCTATATTTTGGAGGCAGTGGCTTTATATCCTGGCCTCCAACATTTCTTAAGTCCCTAAAGGACCCAATGGGATCAGCCCTGAGGGTAGATGCTTTGACTGATAAAATGGCCTTGAAGCACTATGGATTTAGCATGCCCATGACTTATTCTTACCCAGAGTGGGTCTGGTTGCCATCTTGAAAAATGACGACATATGAGACACTTTCCTAATTCTTGCCTTTACTCTCTTAATTCCTATTTTTCCTTCTGTTTACTTCTACTCTGTTTGCATCCTTAGCATTACAACCTGTCCTATTATACCATGAACACCAAGGCCAGTTCCTGGCTAATAAGACACACTGGTATGCATTATTCAATTCTTGCAGAGGTGAGTAAAATCATTTTTATTCTTACAAATGGAGGTGAGTGAGTTGAAGGTCAGACACAGCAGATTAATTCTTGGAGTTAACTCCAAGGCATCTTACCTTCTTTGGCAATGTGCTGTCCTTGTGACGGAAGAGGTAAGAACCCAGAAATCACAGTGACTCTCTCCTCATCCTGGACTGGCCTCCCGAGTCTGTAGTTTAGGGAGAAAATGTCAGAATAAGGTGGAGGACAGAGAAAAGGCCGGCGTTCAAAGTCATGCTTAAGTAATTACACTGTTAGATCCTTGGGATTCAGACAGTGGCTGAGAATGAGAACCATTGACAGCCTGGGGCTCATCAGAAGTGCAGGAATTCAGGCTCCATCCAAACTTGCCCAAGAAGCAACTGCACTTTATCAGCTTGCAGCTGAATGTGAGGGGATTAAAGGCTCAGGGAGCCCTGAACTGGGCATTAAAACCCAGCATGTCCACTGTTTGGCTAGGACTCTTGCATCTGCCCTTACAACTGGTATCCCTTCCTGATGGTGCTCTATAGCTGGGGTGTTTTAAACAGAATTTCATTATGGGGCATACAATAGTTAATACTGACTGGCAACTTGACAGACCCTAGTAGATGAGCCTTTGGGCATGGTTGTGGGGGATTTTCTAGATTAGGTTAGCTTCTTGGCATTCCTGGGAGCGATTTTTCTAGCTTAAGTTAACTCCTGGGCTTGCCTATGGGAGATTATCTAGTGGTTTACTGAGGTGGGAAAAACCCACTTTAACCGTGGGTGGCACTGTTCTGTGAGCCTGGGTCCTAGACTGAATAACAGGAGAAAAGGAGCTGAATGATAGCTCTCTGGAGTCAATACAATGTGGTCATCTGTTTGGAGCTTCCACAAACATAACTTCCTTGTCATGCACTCTGCCCTTCAACTATCATCTAAAATAAACTTCTGCCTCTCTAAGCTCCTTTATTGGGTATTCGGTCATAGCAAAGTGACAAATAATTAAAGTAGGATGTATTTATTGTATATTTTTTTTTACATTTTTCCCACTGTGCTCTTCCAATTAGATTATAAAGTTCTTGAACCTACACACTCTGTGCACTCACTTTTCCCCCTCACCAACAGTTGGCACTGGATAAGAAACAACTTAATTTCCTTATCCAAGTGTAGAGGCTGAGCTTCATCTTGGAGATTCCTCTTGGCTGTAGTAAGAAGCTTGAATCCTGTGATATGCTTTTAAAAATCAGAACCATGACATTCAAGAAGACCTTGAATGTCATCAAACCAACTAACTTCCTCCCACCTCATCTTATCTTATGATCCAATCTTTTAGCCATAGATTAGCATATCATCAGAAAATTGTTTAACCTAACCTTGGGCATATTGATCAGTAGAGAACTTAGTGACTCCATATCCACATTTTTTTTTTTAACAAGGCTCCTATGTTTGTAAAAATTTGCTGATATATTTGTGAATCTATGTGGGTAAACTGAAAACGAATGGGTTTAGTATTACAACAAAATGGCTCTTGTAACACTAAGTGTTTAAGTGGGACAGATGCTCAGGTAACCAGATTCTTTGCCTTTTGGTGTGAACGCACAGCCTTCTTGCCTTGAGTGTGGTTGACCTGTGACCTATTTCTAAGCCACAGAACTTGTCACTCTTGTGATTATATTACACTATGTGTTACCATTGATGTCACTTCTGTGTAGTAGGAGGTTTCTGGCCTGTCCAGCTCGTGGTCCAGACCCACAGACCTGTAGTCTTAGATTGACTAGCCCTATGGTTCAGACATGCTGCTTAGCCCCCAACAATGACTCAGACTTGCAGCTTATTGCTTATACCAAGTCTTCTGTGAGACTTCAGGAACCAGCCTTGTTCCAGTTTAAGTTACCTACCGCCATTGTGTAACTCAAGCCAAACACTGTACTATGACCTCATCAAAGACACAACTCGGAGGCTGCTTTTGCCCCCTGTTTCTAGGCTCTAGAACCCTTTTTAAGCTTCCTCAGGCTTTATGTGGGTTTTTGGCCCACGTTGAAGTGCCATCTGTAGTAGGAAGTTTCTGGCCCATCCAGCAGGTGGTCTGCTCCCCAGAACACAGGAACAAAAAAATGGGCAGAACTTGGTGTTCCCTGGGTCCCAATTGAATCTAGCCATGCTCTGTAGGGGTTCTGAACTCAGGAGTTAATCTGAGCTTCTCTAAGTCTGAATTCCACTACACTTCTGCGTTATATTACATTATCCAGTACTCCCTGCCCTTATTCTGTATTGCTCCCTCCATTGATTTCACAGCCACAGGAAATATAGTTTATTGTCAGAATGAAGAAGTTTAGAAGTTATAATCCTACAGTTGAGCTTCCAGATTAGAACTCATCTCTGATACTTTGTAGCTTTTCTGAGGATCCTATTTAGCCATTCCTGGCTTCCTGACCTACAGAATCTGTACAAGAATATATGTGTATTTTTAGCTGATAAATGTGTTCCACAGCATATAAAACTTATATACTAAATTATAAACTGTATAATCTTCATCAGATTTCTGTAAATTTAGTGATACAATAAATAATCTCTACTATGCTGGTTTTTTTTTTTTTTTTTTTTTTTACAGAGATTAGAAGTTATTAATGGTTTCCAGTAGGTGTTCAAATAAGTTGGTTACCTATTTTTGGCATGAAACAATACTTTCTACACTATGAATATGGATTCCTCTCATGGTTAATAAAAATCTGACAGGCTGGTAGCTGGGCAGAAGTTAAGTGGGAAAGTCAAATGGAAAATAATGAGGAGAAGGAGGGTGGAGTTGGGGAGACACCAGCCAGCTGCTCATGAAGCGAAACATATTAGAGGACAAGTGAAGCCATGAGGCACATGGCAATACATAGATTAATAGGAATGGGTTAAGTTGTAAGCGCTAGCTAGTAGTAAGCCTAAGCTATCTGCCAAGCATTTATAATTCACATTCAGCTTCTGGGTCAGTTATTTGGGACTGGGTGGTAGGGAAAGGAAACATATAATTACGTATTTCAATTGTTATTGTTCTTTTCTTCTTGTATTGTCTAAGTGTCATCCTAGTCAATGACAAGCAAACACTGTCTACACATTCTTTTTTTTTTTTTCATTGATTTATGTCTTTATGCTTGGCCAGTAAACTTCTCCCATCTAGTTCTTACCTGGACCATGGTCCTCCTGCTCAGGCTCCTGAGTGCTAGGATAACGAGTGTGCACTACCACACCCAGATCTATATGAAATCCTGTCTTATAGGATTTTAAAATCAGTGCTGTTCAATATCAGCCATAGGATGCTGCCTCCTGAATCCACAGGTCCTTTTCAGTGCGTTCCTATGAACTCCAGGGTCACCTGCCCAAGTATCCTCTTGAGTCCCAGGGTAGGAAATCACTCCTAGTTTCTTGTTTTCACACATTCTCCACACCTCCATCCGCAAACCCTATGTATTCTAGCTTAATAAAACACGTTTCAGATCTGGCCGCTTCTCTCCATCTCTATTTACACCCGCTCAAGCCCAACCTTGCACAAAGAGCCCTAGGACCAGGACAACACCCTCTTAGCACACTGCTCTTCAGGCCACAAGCAGTCATTTCATTCGAAAAAGTTGTTGGTCTTTTTGTGTGACTATTTCTTGAAGACTTAACAGCATATCTTTCCACTGAATTTAAAGCAAAATTCACCTTTGAAGGGTCCCAGCGTGCTCTAGGTGAGGGCACTCCCACCATGTTCCTGCTCTTTCTTTTCTTCCTGCCTCTTATTCACTCTAGAGATAATGGCTGACGTAGAACAATGCACCTCTCAGGTTTAAACCTAGCCCTCCATTCCTATGTTGTTGTTATTTGTGGACAAAATAGCTCACTGGATGTCAGTACAAGGAGAAGTATTTTGATAACATTTATGACATCACTGAACTCCAATGCCCATCTTAAAAACATGTATTTAATTTAGTTGAAATGATGACAGTGGAATAGCCATGAGCATTTTTGCCATTCAGAGGCCATGGAACTGCTACCACAGTTTCCAGTTGCCTGGGTTTTAAGGCATATCTAGATCTTAAAAAATATATTACAATGGAGCAGGGGCTACATCTGAATAGTTGGAGTTTTGATCAAAACTATTGATGGCTCCACGCCCTGAATTAACACCATGAGAGTAGGGCCATGGTGCTAACATGCTGGGGAAGGCAGGTCGGTCAGTGATGGCATGAACTGTTCCCAGATCAGAGAGACATGTAACAAGGCTCTTTGCTGAGCAGATTGTTCAGTGGTCCCCATCAGTGCTTCTAATTTTCTTTTTGCTAATTGGACAAATGCTTGTTTTGTGTATCACTTTCTGAATTTGTTTTTGGGCTCACAGCACTCTCCAGCAAGGCAATACAGTTTTGCCAGAAAGAAAGTTATGTGTGTGCATGTAGGGTGAGGGATGGTAGAGGGAGAGTGAGTGGATTGAGGGGTGGAGTGTGTGTGTGTGAGATATATCCATTCCTGAGGTGACAGGATCCAGTGAGCTGCGTGCAATCCAGGAGGAAAACACATTCTTTCTGTATGCTACATAAGAGTGCATCAGCATGGTCCCTCAGAAAACCCCTCCCACTAAGCCTATAGCTGAACACTAAAGACTGTGGGAAACAAAACCAGCTCTCAGACCAGACCCCCCTGCTGAGACATAGATGTCCATTGCATACATGGTGACATGAGACCCTTTGTGTACCATGTCAAAGACTTGAAAGGGCCAGGTCTGTTTTTCATGGTTTACTGAAGACGACAAGCGGGTTTCTGCGGGGGTTCCACCTGACCTTCAAGTTTAGGCTCCCCCATTCCTGGACCACCCAGCCAGCTCAATTCTTTTTCATGTGACATGAACCAAAGTAAAGTACCAGCGCTGGCTGGCTTGTCAGATCTTGAAAGGAAGGATTGGACTGCCAGGCACCAGATCTTCATGCTGCCTCTGATGCCCCTGGCACAGGCAGAGTGTGGATGGTTCTTTTTCTGGTGTGATTTTAATGTTCTTTGCTTCCTTAGCCCCCAAACCATAAAGCTCTTTTATTGTTTGCGTTTGAAAATTCATCTCTTTTCTGGGTATATGGAAAAAGACAAGAAAGGATTTCTTGATTGAAAACAGTACTTGATATTAGACCACATTAGTAAAGAATATGTGTTCTGTAGCCAGATAAAAGGATGATAAAACTTGGCTCTTTTTCTGTCTGAGCTTTTGCCTTGGGCCAGTTCTTCTGGCCCTTTCAATCTGCCCATTTGAAGAATGAGGGCAGTCATGGCAGACATCACTCACACAGAGCCGAGCTTGCGTGCCACCAGCTGTGTCTAGTGCATGGTAGCCACACCGGCATATCTGGACATCTACAGGGTTTCTCTCACTTTCTTATCCAGCATTCAGATTACATCTCAGTAAGTCCTCTTGTCCTGCAGTTAGGTTTCCAGCCTCGGCCAGGATGTTATTCCCCAAATGTTCCTGCCTCCATCTGGCTCTCTGGGCTTCCGCTCGCCTTTCTTAAGCCTCTCTTCCCCATCCAGGTCTTCAAACTCACCTGTCTGTGGTTAATGCAAAAATTGAAATTACTGTTCCCTCCCAGTCATACTTTTCTTCCTGGATGAGTTTCTCTCAGTATCATCTGGCAGTGTTTCAGTAGGGAAATTGGCTCAGCTCAGTCCCCTTCACTCAGACGCTCCCTGTTCAGTGACTCACCTTGTATCTCCTGGACCCTCCACTCCGCTGCTCTCTCATCTTAAGGATCCATAATTTCTCCATGGGGTTCCTAACTAGCTTCCTTTTTTCCATTTTCTGTTCCCTGTCCACCTTCCACTTGGTTACCCTTAGCTATTCATCTTGCGTTAAGCTGCTGTGGTAGTTTGAATTCAAATGGTTGGGTCCACAGTTGCTGGAACTGTTTGAGGGATTCGGTGTTGGAGATACTGTTACTTCCGGTGGGCTTTGAAGTCTCAGATAATTCATGGGATTTCCAGGGCTTTTTCTGCCTGGGGAACATGTGTAAGCTGTCAGCTACTACTCTACCTCCATGCCTGCCTGCTGCCATGCTCCCAACCATGATGATCACCACTCACTCTGAAACTGTGAGGCCCCAATTAAATGCCTTCTTCTGTAAGTTGACTTGGTCATGGTGTTTTGATATAGTAATAGAAAACTAATTAAGGTGGCACCTAATGGTTCCCTGTTACCTTAGCATAAAATCTGTAACTGCTTGCCACATTCTTCCTTGTGTCCCCAGAACTCTTGCTACCTGGTTTCTTTGTCTGAGCTCACACTGGTCCAGCCAAAGATCCAGCGAATGATCTTTCTGGTCAGATAGACTCTACTTTGTATTCTTTTCCCTCTGGAATGCAATTCCTCTGCTTTCCCTTTGTGTTATTCATTTCTTCAATGTTCAGCCTAGCTGACACTCAGAAAGCCTTCCCAACTTGACCATATTAGACACGGGCCAATCCTGTCTTCCTTCACATTCTAGTCCTCTCTAAATCCAAGCTCTAGTCACAACCATGGGTGAAAGGTTGTTGCCTGAATGCTGTGCCATACTTCACAGCAAAACAGTCATATGATAGATGTGGAATGTATTTCCTGAAATGATGGATGGAGAGAAGGAAGCACAGGAAAAAAAGATAACAATCACCTATAGAAATAAATCTAAGAGACAAGTCTTGCTGTAAGACATCTAGACATTGTTATTTGCCCAGGTAACTTTATGCGATGAACTTTCTGGGCCCCATCCCTGCTGTCCTTTCCTAGGGAGCGTGTCAAGGTTTACTGTGCCCTCTAGAATCAAAATGCCTTTGCTCTTTCTGGCCAGCTACAAAGGATCAAAGCAGCTAAGCAGCCTGCCTCCTAGATTCTGCCTTTTGGAAACAGGGAGGTACCTAGTGTCTTCGGTCGCCTTGATTTGGGACTAATAGGGATTGCAGGAGAGTAACTGCCATGTTGCATTGAATGCTAACTCTGTCCCCTCATGGGAACTATTCAGCTCTTATGGGCCTGTTTGCATGGCCAAGGGCCTTTGCAATGGCTAATGCCCCCTCTTGCACCTCATTTTTTTCTTGCTAGCTTCTTCTGTATGCCAAAAGAAAAATTTTGACAGCAAGTGAAAGTATATTTGTAGACCTAGAGTGATTTTTGAAAGCTTGTCGGCTTTTACCCCCTTTTAAAACAGTCTGTGAAGACTCCTGGGTCTCTAATTTATGCTGAACACATTTCAGTTCTGAACAGCTCTGATCGACTTATTTTCCAGAGCATTTATCTTTGGCACACATAGGGAGTTGTAACATATCCTTTACCTGGCTAGGTACATTTTTAGGATTTTGTCCTTTGTTTCCTTAAATGACAGAATTAAAATGACAGAGGAAAGTAAAGGCAGCATGCAGCAGGAGGATGTGCTTTCTCAGCTGGCTGTTTGGACATTTGGTTACTGGATATCAACAGTTTATGGGTTACCTTGTGCTCATTGTTTCTGTAAAAGATTTCTTAGATGCCAAGAAGCATGTATCATTCTTTAAGTGGGTGGATTTGGCAAGGTAGGACAACAGAATTGCCCAAGGGCATGCAGGTAAGGAGCAGAAGTTTGGCCAGGAATACTCTCTCATGTTATCACTTCAAGGTTTGGCTGGTGACGATGGTTTGATCTTAATTTCTTTCTCTCTTCTGCTCTCATTACATGTTATTAGTCATCATTCTCCTTTGTGATTAACCAGACTCCATTTTTCTCCTCACAAACACCAGAGGTTTGACCTCCCTTGAAGCCAATCTGGGAAATCTCCACTTCACAAGTTCACCATTCACAGGAACCAAAGATGCAGTATAGGGACATACACTCCCTCCGACCACTGCAGACATCTTCCAGGTGTCAGCAGCCTGAAGATGAATCAGAAGTCTGATCCAGTGGCCTGAGAGTACAAACATCTTCCGTGTAGTTGTTCACACCTTGGCTGCACATTCAAAAGAAAATTCTTGGACTTAGGCTTTCACCCTGAAGTTTTGTATTTAAGGCTGAAGCATGTTCTAAAAATCTTCTTGCATGATTTTAATGGATGGCTAGAAGTATTCTTGGCTCTTTTGTTAGTTTGGTGTGAAACCACTTGATCCTGAAAAACTAGTTTTGTAGAAATGGCCAAACCTGTCAGAAATGTCTTTTCATGTAAGCCACATTTATTATTCTTTGCAAATACTGAAGTAAAGATGGCTTAGCCTTGGGAATTGTAGACAGAAGATAAACTCTTCAGTGTAGAGTCTGAGATGCTTATAGCAGAAGGAATAACATAAGAGTCAGTCATATGAATGGGTAGAATTTGGATGGAATGAGCCTCTGAAGTGGAGAGATTAATCCTGTTGAACTTGCCAGAAAATGTAGTGACTGATAGAATAGACTAGTAGTTATAATTTGCTTAGTCTTTTCAGAAGCATTTGGCAAAGTTAGTTCATAATAAAGCACTAAGTTCCACATGGGTCGTGACAGAACTACTAGGGGCCCCGACTGAAGAGGAGGTGTGCCACCTTGCACCAGAAATTCCTTGTAGTGGGACTGTGCTCTGTTCCATAATTGCCCCACCTACTGGTTTAATAAAAATGCTGATTGGTCAAAGACAGACAGGAAGTATGGGTAGGGCTACCAGACTAAGAAAACTCTGGGAACAGGAAGAACAGAGCAGAAATGCCAGAGAGAAGCCAGAAGATGCAGAGGACAACTATGCTGCTCTGAGCAAAGGTACCGAGCTGCATGGCTGAACAGGATAAGAATCATGGGTTAGTTGAAGGGTAAAGAGTTAGCAAGTTATTTGCCTGGGCCCCAGGTCAATCAGTGTACAATTGATATAAGCATCTGTGAGTTTCAGTGGGACTATGGTATTGTGGGTCTGCGGGTCTGGGCCATGAGGCTAGGCTGGAATGTCTGGGCCAGAAACTTCATACAACAATTTCTAGTCATTTTCACTGTGGCAGGCTTTTCTCAGGGCTCCACATGCTGATCTAGAAATGAGCTTCGGGGATTAAAACGTTCTTCTCCTGTTTTTGTCAGCCAATTGCATTGGGTGACACTGAGAAAGAAGCATCTTAAGCTAAAGGGTTATCAGCCCTTCCCATCTTCCTCCTGCTCTCCCATCTCAGCTCTTATCCATTTCTTCACCCTCACTTGTCCATGACCAGGCACTGTGGTCAAGTGGCTGTAATCTCAGGTAATCTACTTGAGATAATAGAATGTCCCATGGAGTGTCATAAAGAAAATGAACCATGGACAGGCTAGGGATGACCCTGCAGGAAGAGATGGAATCCTTCACCTAATGATAGGCAGGTTAGACAGTAACTGCAACCCACACAGCTGCTTAGACCTACCCTGTCTCTTCTCACACTTCCAGGGCCTGCTAGCTTGGCTTGGAGACATCCTGAGATGTTTTTTCTCTAGTTCTAATCTGAGTAAAACTACTTGTCACCAGCTTCTGGTATCTGGATTCAGGTAGAAGCTGCCATTCACCGCCTTCCCCATGCCATAAGCAAACCTTAGATCCAAGGAGTAGGCATGCTTTCCAGACCTGACCAGTTAGCATGGGCTACCCCTTTGGTTCACTGGGATGGTCACTGGGCCCAATGTGGTCCAGTGAAATCTAGTACAGGGATTTTGTTGAAACTATGGAGAAATACACTCTTATCTGCTGGGTTTGCTAAGCTGGTGACCAAAAGTTGCCTTCAGGATGTAGTTCTTGAGAAAGGAAGACAGGGCAGAAAAAAAGCAAAGACAAGAAATGGATCCAGTAACATCTTTATCAGACACTCTGACTGGACTTTTGTGTTACTAGCCAACAAAGCCTTCATTCTGTGTTTTCCTTCAGGCTTGGAAAATCTGTAACTTTTTCTGATCTTTTCATGAAGGGTCCCTAGTAGGTGCCTTCCTGCATACTAAAGTATCCCAACCCACTGTAGATATACTGTCCCATCTTCTTAGGGATCATGTCTTGGGTAGCAGTGTGTGGTAAGTTCATATAAAAAAATGACTCTGTGCCTAGAAGCTGATGGGTGAGGGACAGGAAGGGTGAGGGTTAAGGCTTGCTTTTGAACAGCACTTTTTTGGAGACAATAGTTCTGCATCTAGAGATAACTCTCCAGAGTGATTTTGGAAGCTTAGGTTGGGGAGGAGACTGAGAAGGGGTTTCTTCTATGAGATTGGTATTGTGTCTTGAGCTCAATGTGTGGTACCCACCTGGAATCTTACAAAAACCTTGATTATATTATTATAATACCTGTCTTACAGGCTAGAAAACCATGTCAGTAACTATCTATCAAATACTGTACTTCAACACTTCTATAATTCTATTTTAGCCATTATGCTCATAACTTGTAAGTAGATCACAATCAATATTTCATAGATAATGAAATCAAGGCTCAGAAAAGTTATGTAAATTTATCATGCCCACACAGATGATGTGACCAGGAGTGGTGACTTCACTGAGGATGCAGCCTCAGCCATACAGGTCAGGGACTGATTGGAACACAACCTAGGCATTAGGATCATCTAAACCTTGAAGATTCTCATGACATATTTTAAGTATTTGTAATTGGACATTTGTAACACTGGTGGCTAAAATTTATATTTCCAGGTACTTAGGAAGATACAGATAGACCTAATTTGGAAGTCAGTCTTGATGCTAAGCAGATCCGAATTTCTAGGCTTGTTACAGGGCCTGGTGAGATATTTGGGCTAATGGGGGCCTGGGTGGCATACCTGGCATAGGAGGGGGATCTCCCAAACAAGTGCTATCACATATGATGCTCACTCTGAGCTCCCCACCTCACACCCTGCTCAGGTAGCCTGCTTAATAAGGTTTAAAGTAATTATCTACCCTAGGCTTTATAAAAAGGGTAATGAAGTACACAGAGCAAAATATAATGCCTATCCACTCTATGTATTATAAAATAAAGATACCGAAGTCCTAAGCATAATGTGTACACCTTTAATTCCTTCAATTATGAGCTCACAGAATGTGGACTTGGCCCAGGATCCTATCGATATTTTCTTCTTATTCATGGTATAGTCCTTGGGCATTGCCTAGTCCTGAGTATTGTCTGAGATAGTCTGTGGCCCACATTATGTCCTCTGATAACCGGTGCCTCATAAAAAAATTATGCCAGTCTGTTTCAGTCAAGTTCAAGCCTCTGCTTCATAGTGCAGTCACTCAGAATCAGTTTCATGAACATCCAGTCATACAACAACTCTTGCTTCTATCCCACTGTTAGTACCACAATTACCTGTGGTAAGATGAGTAATAGCTCTCAGAGATGTTCACTCTCTAGTCCTGAGATCTTGCCAGTGCTTTCTTCTCCAGTGAAGGTGTTCTGTAGATGTGAATTGTGGTGTGAGAGAGGGAATGTGTTATATTATACAGATGGGGCCACTGTAACTAAAATTCTTAAACAAGTAGGAACTAGATACATAAGAAAGAAATGGAAACAAGATATTGAGTGATCTGTGGAAGACTCACAAGCCACAGATTCTGGCATCTTCTAGAAGTAGAAAGGGCCAGTAGACAGCAAATATACTCAGAACCCCCCAATAGAAACAGTTCTGCTCTAAGTCTGAGCTCTGGACCAGTGTACCTGGGATTATGACCTCTGGTGCTATTAGAAAATAAACTGTGTATTTAAAGCAGCTACAGTTACTTGCATTATGAGTGAGAAACCAAGATGTACTCCAGGCCAAGGCTTGGGTTTCCTCAAATCCTTTCTTTCCAGTGACTGACTTCCTTCTACCATGAAGTACATTGATCTTGTGCTTGCGAAGGTGTGCAGCTGACTTCCTTTGTTATGTGGATGGACTTTGTGAATCTATGTTCTAGAAGAGGAAAGATTAATTTTTGATTTGAGCAAACTCGCAAAGACCATGCCCATTATTTACAAGGCCCTGTTTCTTCCTCCATCACAGGAATATATGCCCAACCACCAGTTACCTGGTTAAATCTGTACACTTGCTCATCCATTGGGTTTTGGGGTGATAGAATTTTCCTTTAGTTGACAAACTCAAAGTTAAACATTTAATTCAGACTTCCACATTGTCATGTAAATGTGGAAGGCCAGCTGATGGGTCTCAAAGAGTCTTGAGGGTAGCAAATTCACTAGGGACCTACCTGGCTTTAGCAAGATAGGAGGGTGACTTGACTTACGTGTTATTAGAACTAGTTAAAGTCATAAGAGTCTGATGATTATACTGGATTTTACACTGTCACCAGGCACATATAATGCTGGTGGCTGATATTTATATTGCTATTTGGGAACCCTCTTTTATTTAGCAGGGAAAGAAAAATTATCATCATAAGGTTGCTTTGTAGCCATGTCATCATCTCAAGAGGAAAGAGCAGTATATCAGAGAATTTTATAGGTATTTAGTTTAAGACAGTTGTTTCCCAATGAAGACTCTTGTTAATTAATTAATATTTATGTCTGTAAATTATCTCTATGCATGTGTGCATGTTCACATGTGTGAGTGTATGTGTGTGAAGGTCAGAGGTCAACCTGATGTCATTCTTCAGGTGCACTAGGTACCATCCACCTTGGCTTTTGAGGGAAAACCTCTTATTAGTCTGGAGCTCACTAATAAGACTAGGCTAGCTGACCAGTGAGCCCCAGGGTCTCTCCTGCTTAATTCCTCTCTTACAGCACTTGGGTTACAAGAATGTGATCCATTTTTATTGTTTAAAACATGTATTTCAGGTTCAAATTCAGGTCCCCATGTTTGCATAGCAAGCATTTTTATTGAATGAGCTAACCACTCAGCAATCATTCCTGTTTCTCTTCCTCCTCTTCCTCCTCTTCCTCCTCCTCTTCTTTGGAAATGTTTAGTGGAGATTGGTGTGTGAGATTTATGGGGATTGGGACTTCTCTGTATGCTTCAGGATTAGGAGCAGGGATCACAGCAACTGCAGTTCCTCCTCATCGGCAGTGGTCCTGGAGAGACTGATGTGCCAGGCTTGACCCATGGCAGGCTGGGTTATCTTGCCCGATGACTCTCCCCTCAGGACTGTCTGGGATAGTGCTCCTAGCTCTGTGGCTCCTCTTTTTGTGCTCCATGCCAACCTCTCTGCCTTGCATTTCAGAATCTGTTCTTAAGCTGGGTATACTGCAATTGAGTAGGATTTATTTATCTCAATTACAATCACAGTTGAGTTTTGTTGGTTAGAAATTATACTCTGGTCCCCTTGATTGGAGTTTTGTGTGTTTTCAGTCCCTTCAGTCACACATCTGCAATCTTCTGGGTTACTTTCAAATGGCTTAATTCATACATATTGATGGCTTTATTGGTAGTATCTTGCCGGGCAGATGTGCTTCTGAGTGGTTTTGGGTACACAATTACTGCCATACTTTCTCCATGTGTGGTGACAATCTTACCTTTGAGCAGGAATATATGCTGTCTTCAAAGGATATTATGTGTTAATATCACCACAAATGAAGGACAGGAAAAATATACTTTCACACTTACGGCCACCCCCAATCCTGAAAGGAGAAGGGATTTTGAGTAAAAATAGGGCCAGAAGTGTCAGAAGCATGCAGAGGCTGAAACCTGGTTCATGAAGAATGCAAATATATCCTCCTTTGTCAATTTAGGTGCACAAAACAAGAAACAGTTTGAATAATGTGGTGGTGTGAAGAATAGTCCCCTAGACTTTTGTGTTTGAATACTTGGTCCCCAGTTAGAGGAACTATTTGAGAAGGATTAGGGGGTGTGGCCTTGCTGGAGGAAGTGTATCATCAGGGGTGGACTTTGAGGTTTAAAAAGCCCATCCAGGGCCAATGTCATTCTCTCTTTGCCTGATGGATCAAGGTGTAGACCTCTCAGCTACTGCTCCAGCACAGCACCTGCCTGCTTCCTGCCATGGAACTGTAAGCAAGTCCCCAGTTAAATACTTTCTTTTATAAGAGTTGTCTTGGTCATGGTCTCTCTTAACAGCAATAGAGGGATGGTATCCAATCCAGTATCTCTGTCTTTTTGGGATATGCTAACTCAGCTTTGCTTGGCTTAGTCCCCACATTTCTTCTTACATTTTAACCAACTGCTATTTTAGCTTGTTAGTGGTGACTTTTTCTTGTGATTTATATTGAATGGAAAACCACATTGAAATAATAGTCCTTCCCTGTCCTTCAGGGACTGTGCATGCACTCCAATGTCTGATCCTTTTCTCTGGTCACTTTTCTTTCTTACTCGATTCATTCATCTGTGTGTACACAACTCTTTATTACAAGCCACACAGCCAAAATGCTATCATGCCTCCCACAGCATCTGTATTTGTTCAGAGGCCTATAGGCCCAGTCTGCTCCCCACTGAGGGTTCTCTGCAACCTTACTCATCTGTGCTATTTACTTTCAGCACTTGAACTTGACCTGCTGTGCTACCCTTCAGAAGATCAACTCAGAGTGGGAGATATATAGATGAGCTAATTGCATAGGAGGGAGGGAAATTGACCCCTCAGAGCAAGCTCTCTTGAGGTCAGGGCTACTGTAAATGCTTGTGAATGCTGTCTAGAGAGAATGAGCTGGTAATTGCCCCATTTCCACATGTCCAGTGGATGTCAGAGGGAGGAGCTGTCACTGTGAGTGTGATAACTAGAGGTCACTTTCATCCAGTGTCAAATGGAGTCGTGAGTCTTTTGTCCCTTTAATATGGACAGGCCACCATTTTTATGGCTTATTTCATTGTTCTTATAACTCACTTGGCTTCTTGGCACAACTGGGTGTTGCAGACTGAAATTATTAGGAGTGTTTCCCCTTCAAATGGACTGTCTCCTATACTTTATCCCAGGCTATTTGTCAGCAGCACTTAGTATAACGTGATTTGTGGTAGGCAAGGGAATGCACTGGATTTGCTTGTCACTTCTTGGCCTGTTTCTCGAAATGTGAGCAATTCATGAGCTACCCAGTGGGCATGTGGTACATTAGTGCCTCACCACCACTTTCATAAAGAAAAGGCCAAACAGTGGTTTTCATAGCAAATGTAATACTTTAGCTCTATTTTGTCTCATGACAATCTGCAGTCTAAGGTTTATTGCAGGGCAATCATGTCTAGTACAATGATGGAGTGTGGGCCACAGATGAGCAGCTCTGTAGAGCTTGTTGCTTTCCATTGTTAATATCCTTTGTGAGCTTAAAGAGCTTAACTCATAATCATAAGTCTTTGGTAATGAAGGGATGGGTCAGAGAGTCCAGTAGAAGGTGAATCCAAATTTCATGACATTTTCTCAATCTCTGTATCCACCAGCCCAGGGAGGGGTTAGTGATTCCTTATTTACTATTTGGCTATATTTGTAAGTTTCTTCTAATTCTGTCATAATATTTAGATGTAGCTTTAAAGTATGCCTATTAATAAACTATGCATTTCTTTCTCTCAGAAGAGAAAAAAATGTTTTAGAAAATTGCCACATCCAGAGATGGGAGTTGTAGGCATTTAAAAAAAAAATCTTGATGCCTTATCCTCAACATTGGAAGCATGATATTTCAGCTATTGTAGAGATAGAATTAAGCTGTTCAGGAACTGAACACATTGCTGTGATATGTTACATAAAAAACAAAGTTGGAACAATGGGTTATAAAGATGGCTTCCTCTGTCACGAAGTAAAATAATATTTTCTCTAAAACCAAACCCCATGAGCCCTACCATGCCATACCCCTAGAGCACTTGGAAGCTAAAGCACAAACTATTTACTGTGCAGGCTCTACTGTTGTGGAATATTATTTGAAGATGTGTTATATTTGTTTATGTTATGGAACATTTATTTTAATGATGCAAAGATGTGTTGCGCTTTTTTTTTGCATTTGTTTAACTCTCCGTGAAGCTGTGTTACTTTGCCTGTCTAAAACACCTGATTAATCTAATACAGAGCTGAACACCTAATAGCAAGGCAGGAGAAAGCATAGGAAGGACTGTCAGGAAAAGAGAAAAAATAGGAGGAGAAATCTGGGATAAAAGAGACCTAAGGACAAGAGAGGGGGTAAAAATACTATACAGAAATAGAGAAAGATAAAAGCTCACAGGCATTGGGTAGACGGAATAATTTAAGTAAGAAAAGCTTTCTAGAAGTAAGCCAAGCTAAGGCCGGGCATTTATAATTAAGAATAAGTGTGATTTAGAGTGAATGAGCATGACTAAGAATGTGTGTAACTTATTTGGGAGCTGGGCAGTGGGCCTCCCCAAAGAGCTGAAGAGTAAAAGGAGCCAAAAGAGTTAAAAACAAACTATACTATATAAGGCTAAAAACCAAAACAAATCAGCAAAACTACGAGGGGTATAGTTATTACTTAATGTGTAACATTAGTGTTAGATCACACACAAAAGGTTACCTCAAATGCCAATGATTGCCACAAAAAGGAAATTCCATGCCTACAAATACCAACATAGCGGGTGTGTGTGTGTGTGTGTGTGTGTGTGTGTGTGTATGTGTGTATGCATGTGTGTGTATGCATGTGTGTGTATATGTGTGTGTGCGTATGTGTACGTGTGTGTGTGTGTGTGTACAAAGTTCTACCCCCTAGATGAGAAGGGATATTGGTAACTGATAGCTTGGAGGAGAGTTGGTTTCCATTAAGAGTATATGTAGCCCTTGATAGGCTGATCGCAGTCCAGTAGAAGGCCACATGTCCAAGAATATATGGGCAGTACAAATTGGACTTGATGAACATTAACAAAAGAAAGAAACACAAAATCTAGTGGGGTGGTGGATCCGGGAGAAATTGGAAGAAGAATGAGTAAGACCAAAGCACATTTGTATGGACTAAGAGAGAGAGAGAGAGAGAGAGAGAGAGAGAGAGAGAGAGAGAGAGAGAGAGAGAGAGAGAGAGAGGGAGGGAGGGAGGGAGGGAGGGAGGGAGGGAGGGAGGGAGGGAGGGAGGGAGGGAGGGAGGGAGGGAGAGAGAGAATTCCAGGCCTGCACAGGATGGAAAGGAATAGGGTGAGCCCAGTGACACTGACTCAGCAGGGCTCAACCCAGTCCAGCTGACCTTGACCTCCAAATACCACACAGATGCCTTATCTAAAGAAAGGTTCATGCTCGTTTAGCTGGGCTTTTAAAATGGCTCTGAAGCAATATCAGACCAATATTCTTTATTAATTGCCTTTATTTTCACAAAGTGCCAGAGTAATTCCTTTAGAAGTCTGATTTGCCATTTGCTGACAGGGTTCTCATTTGACTAGCTGCTAAGGGTTCTCATTTGACCTAGAATGAAACCAGTCTATATTCTCCACCTGTTTTCCCTGTTCTACAATCCCGTGAGGGCTGTTGGCTATATCTGCCTCTTACTTTAATGCAAGGCTTTCATGGGTAAGACCAATGCCAGACATGTGACAGGCTCTCATTAGGCATTCACTGAATAGAGAAGAAGGAGTATATTGGTGACCATCATGGTTCTCTCTGCTAAAGCAGTGTGCTGGTAGACATGTTTATTTTCCCAGCTAAGTCTTTCCTGGTCCTCCTAGCAGGATTTTGGCCGTATGACCCCAACAGCTCCTCCCTAGTTTACTCCATCAGGTATAAAACAATTATTTTCAAAATGTAGTCTTCATTGCATCAAAGGTTTCACAAACAAGAAGATCAATTTCAGTTTCATCCCATTTCTCACATCAGCTAAGAGCTGTTTTGTATTCTGTGCACGTTGATGATACTGTCAATCTAAGCTGCTTTCTTGTTGCTGTAGTAACCCCCCAAACACACACACAAACACTCACACACACACACACATACACACACCACACACAACACACACACATACACACACACAACACACACACATACACACAACATACACAACACACACACAGATACACACATACAACACACATACAACACACAGATATACAGATACACACACACATACACACACCACACACACACACACAACACACACACAACACACACACAGATACACACATACAACACACACACAGATACACACACACAACACACACAGATATACAGATACACATACACACACACACACACACACACACACACACACACACACACACACACACACGCCTCTGATTAAAACAAACCCCTTGAGAAAGAAATGGTTAATTTGGGCTTGGTTTTTAAGGTTAAATGATGTGGAATGTCTTTCTGTATGCTGTGAATATCAATCTTTAAATAAAGGAGCTCTTTTGGCCCATGACAGGCACCATAGAAAAAGTAGGTGGGGAATCAGAATAGGTAGAAAAGGAAGGGTGAAATCAGATTCAGACCAAGCCGGATGCCCAAAGAAGAAGCATGTAAGGAACACAGGTGAGCCACGGGCCACGTGGCAGACAGATTAATAGAAATGGGTTGAGTTAAGATGAAGGAGCGAACTAGCAATGTACCTGAGCCATTGACCAAACAGCATGAACTTAATATAAGCATCTGAATCATTTCTGGGGCCCAATCAGCAGTGGGCAGCTAAGGGGTCTGGTGCAGCAGATCTGTGAGTCTGGACCTCAGGTCACCTGGGACCAAGAAACCTCATTGCAACAGTTAAAGCCCATCATGCTGGGACATTATGTGGGAGGAGTTTGAGGTAGCTGGTCCTGTTGCACCTTCTACTGTCAGGGAGCAGAGAATGGGGATGTTTTTATTCAGCTTGCTTCCTTCTACTACACAGAGTCAGGCATTCCACCTCAGGCAAAGGTGCCAATCCAGGCAGCGGTGCTCCACACAGCAGGGGAACTTATTCCCACCCCAATTAACTTAATGAAGATACTCCTCCATGGGCACACCCAGAGACTGTCTCCCCTATGATTCTAGACTGAGTCAACTTGATAATTGAACTTAGCCAGAACATTGAACCATTGAAAAGTGAAATATTAACTAGCAAACATGTGTGATCAGAAAGGATTTTCAGCTTGAGCGCTGTGTCCTAGAGCCAGGACATTCTTTTGCTCTCCCTCCTTCTTCTACCCTGACCCAGTCTTCTCTTGGCCCTTTGAGATAGGATCTTGCCGTGTGGCTTAAGTTAACCCTAAACTCGTGATCTTTCTGCCTCCGTATCTCAAAGCTGGATTTAGTGATGTAGGCTACCATCCCTGGTGATTTCATTCTTTTCAATTAAATTGCTCTCAGAAGTATGTTGGCAAAGCTATAGCTTGATTTGTTTTTGCTGCTAGATATATAGCTTGGAGTGACGTTCTTGTGGCTTAGGAGTCTACTTAATTGGGGACCAAATTAGTGGATTTTGTACCAGGAAATATTAATTTCTACTTGTCCTGGAAGCATTCAAGGGTCCACTCTCTGTTTTTAAAATTTCAATATCATGTCCAGCTGTAGCAAGCCTCCCACAGGGTGAGTCGTGTCGGTGAGGGGTGAACTTCTGAGAGTATTTCGGTGTCTTCTCCTTAGGGTTTCTTTGTGTAAGCATCAGTTCTGCGGATTCACATGTTCAGCCTCCAGAATCAGGGCCTATGTTCTTATGAGTCCTCTTTGCAAACTCTATAGGTTCCATGTTGGATTTTTGGTGCTTTGTTACTTCCTTGTCTACTTTTACCTCCTAGGAAATTATAGTTGAGTGATTGATGGAGGTTTATGAATTCTGATGATATAATCCTAACAACTAAAGTGGATATTTGTTAAGTGTAAACACTGACACCCAAAATAAGGTGGAATATATTAGAAACAACTTTGCCCTATACTAACGTGGAAGGGTATCTGGTGCAAATCACAAATCTACATTTTTTATAAATGGACATATGTAGCCAGAAGTTTTCTGACCCTTTCAGGCCTGCAGTCTGAACAAATCTTTCTCCTTCTAGCTCCTACAGCTGCTTATAAAATTATTATTCTAAGGCTTATATTAATTGCAAACTGTTTGGCCTATAGCTCAGGTCCATTACCAACTAGCTCTTACAATTTAACTCACCCATTTCTATTAACTGATCATATTACCATGTGGCTTCTGGAGCCCGTTTTCTATTATATCTTGCTTTCTCCTCAACAGCCTGCAGTGTAGAGATATTATGTTGTTGCATTGTAAATAAATGTCCCCACCTATGAGTTTAATAAAAAGCGCTGATTGGCCAAAAGCATAAGGAAGTGTGGGTGAGGCTAACTCTGGGAACTGGAAGAACAGAGCAGAATGCCAGCGAGAAGCCAGAAGATGCAGAGGACAACCATGCTGCTGTGAGAAAAGGTACTGAGCCCCATGGCTGAACAGGATAAGAGTCATGGGTTAGATTAAGGGTCAAGAGTTAGCAAGTTATATGCCTAGGCCTTAGGCCGATCAGCCTAAAATTAATGTAATTATCTGCGCATCTCTGCAGGTCTGTGGGTCTGTGGGTCTGTGCATCTGCAGGCCTAAACCTTGAGGCAAGGTCTGAAAGTCTGGGCCAGAAACCTCCTACTACACTGTAGCATCTCCTTGACTCTGCCCTCCTTCTCCTTATCTATGCTTGGATTTTCTGCCTGCCTTTAAGATGCCCTGCCAAGGCCAAAACAGCCTCTTTATTAATCATTGGTATTCACAGCATACAGAAAGACATCTTCATCAGACACACATTAAAAATATAACAATTTCCATAAAAATCTCAATTAATACATTTAAACTGGTAATGTGGTTGAACTGGTAAAAACGTTGTGGCTGCTTTAGCCCTCAAACTTCCAGATTGTCCATAGACAAGGAAGTCCCAAGACTTACGAACATTGCTTTGGACCCTGGCCATTAGAAGGTGTCATCTAGGATCCCTCTAGGAACAGACACTCAGGTCCTATCCAGACTTCCTGCATGATTTTAATAAGAGCCTTAGTGTATCCAAGTGCATAATAAAACTTAAGAAGCTCTATTCCACACACCCCTTTGAAATAAGATGGGCAGGAGGAGGGTTACCTTGTTCACTACAGGCAGAGAAACAACAGGCCTTTGAGAGAAGAAAATAAACACTTAGAATGAGCAAATTCTGTCAGATCAGTGACTTCCACTCCACTTTCCGACGGTGTGAACTGGGGGTGGGCGGAGAATGGGGACAGTTCTCACTGAAGATTTGAGTTGGGGTAATGAATGCACTTAGAAAACATGTATCCAAGGTAGACTAAGCCAGAGTTGAGACAAATTTGGGTGCAGTTTCCAGCTTTCGATCTGGTATTAATGAAAGGAGACAATTTGAAGTGGTATGTCGGATGACACTGATGCTCGTCATGGGGCCTCAAAGGGAGCAGTTATCTTTCTTTCTTCTTTTGTCCAGGCAGCAGCTGTGGCTCCCTAAAATGACATCCCAAATGTGTCGCATGCCAAGGATTTAGAAGTTGATGATTCACAGGTTTTGTGAATTGGAGCTTTTGGTTCTGGAGTTAACAGCTGAAGTTTGGAATTAAAGTGGAAACTTCTGCAGCATCCTCAACAACCTGTGATGGGCTTTTTACTTGGATGCTCCCCATAGGCCTAGGTCATATGATCATACCCTTACCGCCATGATGACTTCCTCGGGTTCTTCTCTTCTCCTAAACTATCTCACTGTTGCAGTGGGGTTTCTTGGTCCCGGGCAGCCAGAGGTCCAGACTCATAGACCTGCCACGCCAGACCCCTTAGCCGCCCGCTGCTCTTCAGGCCCCCAGACATGACTCAGATGCTTATATTAACTTTATGCTGTTTGGCCTATGGCTCAGGTACATTGCTAGCTAGCTCTTACATCTTAAATCAACCCATTCTCATTAATCTGTCTGCCACGTGGCCCGTGGCTCACCTGTGCTCCTTACATGTTCCTTTTGGCTGAAGACTCAACAAAAGAACATTTCTCCAGCCATGTCCCAAACAAACAAGCAAACAAAAAAATCCTCAAAACTCCAAATCCCTTTCTACTCCTTCCTGAGCATCTATCTGTCTTTCTGGCCCCTCTGTACTCTGGCTCTGCTCCTTAGCTCCAAGATTACTTTTATTAACACAGTCTTGGGTTTCACAGTTTGATCAAATAACCCACAACATTTGGTTTTCGATGTTTTTTGCACAATAGAATAATCTGGGAAGCTTTGAAAAATATTTCTATATTTGGATGACAGTCTGGCTTAATTCTGAAGCTCTATGAGTGGGAACGATGCATTACAAGTTTTAGAAGCTCTCCTGGTTGGTCCAATGTGCAGGCCTAATGGTCACCCAGGATCATGAGACTTTCCTGTGATGGTTCTATAAAGCCTGATGCTTCTATGGATTATAGAAAGAGTGCCATTTTCCCTTTCTTGCTATATCCAGATCAGAACCCTCTAGAAGTCAGCAACAATTTTCTTCTCTCTGTCCCCTTATAGAAATTAGCAGTTAGATCAGTGAGCCTATACTGTCTCTTTTCAACCCTGGCAAGACCCTTTGTGCCACCTAATTAGAAGGTGTATGGGTAATGTCATTTTTCTGCTGTCACTGCCTTCCATTCATCAACTCAGGAGAGGGTGGGGAAATCAGATATGTATATTCTGAGATGGGGAGATGCAATCTTTATCATTAAGCAATGGATTTGCTTTTACTGCAAGTGCTTAATGGGATGCACAGTTACATGTTTCTGTCATTTCTAGAATCTGGAGGTTGCTTGTACTTCCTATTTCCTAAGGTAATATTATATTCTTCTGTGGTCTTTGATGGGGTTGAAGATGAAATAGTTATATAGTTTTTCTTGGTTATAATAAAAGGTAAATTAAATATGAAACTTTGGGCTCATAAGGATAAGGTATATGATAGAATATTTTCTTTAATTTTGCTAAAAACAATAGACTAAATATTATTACTGTAATTCCTGCTTGACAGCTGTTTTTTTACATTTAATTTTTCTATGTTGAAATTGAAACCTTCCTTTTTGATTATGCAGATAAAGGGAGTGATGTGCAATGTTATCCTGTATGCTGCGAATGTTCATTATTGCCATTGGTTAATAGAGAGGCTGTTTTGGCCTATGGCAAGGCATCTTAGAGGCAGGCAGGAAATCCACGCATAAAGGAGATAAAAGGGATAAAGGAGAATAGGGCAGAATTAAGGAGATGGCAGGCTGCTGAGGAGAAAGCAGGATATAATGGAACATAGGGAAGCCATGAGCCCCTTGGCAATAATAAACTCATAATAAAAATGAGTTAAGTTGTAAGAGCTAGTTGGTAATGAGCCTGAGCCATAGGCCAAACAGTTTGTAATTGATATAAGCCTTTGTGTGATTATTTGGGAGTAAGTGGCTGCAGGGCCGTGGGTCTGGACCTTGAAGCTAGGCCATGCCAGAAATATCAGACTGCAGCTACAGAGCTGCATACATACAGAAGCTTTTATTGTGACTACTGCAGAACAAGCCAGCCTCAATGCCAGTTACTTCAAACAATAGTACATAGTTTCTGTGGATCAGGAATCAGGGAACAGCAAACAGCTTCAATGGGTGGCTCTGGGTCAAGGATTTTCATAGGATGTAATCAAATGTCACCTAGACTATCATTATTTAAAGGAGAATTCCTTCCAAGCTAGCCGGCTCATAGCGTGAAGAGTTGTGCTGGACATTGGCAAGCAGCCACATTTCCATGCTACATAAACTTCTCTGCATGACTATCTTTGTGTGACAACTGATTTCCCATAGTGTTAATATCCAAGACCACCTGGCAGAAGCTGAAATGTGTTGTGATTATGAATTTTTATCTCCAAATCTCCTGTTGGCTATGCAGGTTAATTTAGGAAGATACAAGGGAAGAACTGTGTCATAGTACTTTCTCATTGGGACTGCCAGCCTGAAAATAATGATATAGAGACTTATTATTAATTATAAAAGCCCATTTTTAGCTTAGGATTGTTCCCAACTAGCTTTTATAACTTAATTTAATCCATCTTTTTAAATCTGCATTGATCTTTTTAAATCTATGAGGCTCATTGCCTCATCTCCATACTACCCATCCTGCTTGCTCTGAGTCTGGCTGGTGACTGACTCTGCCTTTCTTCTTCCCAGGGTTCTCTCTATGCCTCTCAATCACACCTATATTCTCTTGCTTATCTATTGACTACTAAGCTTTTTATTACACTAAATCACACCTTCACACAGTGTACAAACATGCCACAACAGAACTTAAACTTTTTTTGTTTCTGACAGAAATTGTGCACTAAATACTTGTGTTTGAGACTCCACAAGATGGGCATGTAATACAGGCTATCTGACCAAGTAACTGCCCAGAAGTGAGCAGGAGACACAAGATTACCAAATCACAGCATTCTTAGAATTTTACTAGTGTAATTAGGATAAAGCTACACTTGGGTTTAGGAATTACACGCCATAACAGTGATCAAAGCCCAGGAATGCTGATGAGATCTCTGCCCTGCCTTGGGACTACGGAGAATGAAGAAAAAAGAAGGTAGAGAATTCAGCATCATAAAGCCCTGGTTTGGGTCCTTATCTGCACAAAGTTAGCTCACTGATTTCCAGGAGAGATTTTCCTCTCTGCTGCTAGATTTATGATGGTTTCTGCCACCTAGTGCACCAACTAAAGTTTGACTAATCCAGGCCGTTGGGCCTTCTAGCTTACCTTTTGGCACTGCCCTCTCTCCGTGCATGGCCATTTACCCTGTATCTTGTCTAAGTGCCATAAACCTCACACTGCTGTATCTGTCCAGTGCTCTATCCAATGCTAGTGCATGAAGTGTTCTTGGAGTACACAATGTTTTTTTCCCAGCATCCTGGCATAGCAGGACAATGCCCATGGATCTATATTATTTTGTGTTCAAAATTTGCTTCTTCCATTAGTCACCCATGCATTCTTAGATGCTTGTCTCTTGGACCATGTACATAAGGCGAGGATTCCTCCTGCTGCCATTTTCTCTTTCTTTACTCAGGAGATATTGCCAGGTACAAGGAAGCCAAAATTTAATTCAGTTTAATTCTGCTTAATCAGTATGTTTCCACGCTTGCCATCTGTTAGATGTGGGTGGAAAACGTGCTTTCAAGAAGGATTATTTGGTGGTTTCCACTAACTGAGAGCTCCCTTAGATCAGGCAGGGCATAGGTGAGTGTGCAGTATGGTTTTGTATTGCTTTGGGCCTCATTAGGAGGTGGGGGGGCAATTGACTCTGATCTTGACGTTAAGTCCTTACTGAGCCACTCCCCACTCACTGTTCAGTGTGGGAGAGGAGTGGATCCAGTTACCGATATGCAGAGAAGCTGACCATGGTAGTGTGGTGGTTAGCTGCGTGATGCTCCTCTACTTCAGGCTGTGGGAGAGCCCCTCTCTCCCCACTCACTGCTATATTTAAGAGGTTGGTGTGCTGAGGTGATGAAGCAGGAGCTCATGTTTCCAAACCAATGCACTTTCTGGCCTTCCCTGTTGCTCTTTCTCCCCCCGTCATATTCATCCCATTAATGACTCTCACGTTGGCTGTGCCTAACCATGATTATCAGTAGTCTATTAAAAGGGCTTAATAATTGTTTGTTGAACACAGTGAGTGACAGGTTGATGGAAAATATTTACGAAGCATATGGAACCTTCTATGTTAAAAAGCTAAGCTTCTTATACCCTCAAACAGCATTCCCATACCCAGCCTAACAACTGCTCTGACATGAATAATAGATGCACTTGCATGCTTCTTTGATGGTCTCAGGTGCTTTAAGGGTTTGCTTCAGGACCATCTTCATGAACATTAGCTCTCCTTGAACCACACTGCAGACAGAGAAGGGTGAGGCAACTGACCATGTCAACACTAAGAATGTTTTTCTAGATGGAAATACCTGAAGTTCTTTCGATTTGAAAACATCTGATTCCATCAGATGTCTATGTGCCTTGTTTATTCTTGTGGATATTCCTCTTACTGACAATGTCCTTCTAAATCTAGTCTGAAGGGTGGAAGGACAGATACTTGTACTGTTATATGATTGTGAAGTTTTCTAAGTAGATTAGTAGTAGCAGGGCAGGCCATCACTAGGGCACTAGAACCTTCCAGTGGGTGTGGACACTACTGTCCCCAGGTAAAACTTTTCCTCTCTATAAACTTCAGTGGATTGAATCAGGGCCATACAGACAATCTGGAACAATCTTATTTAATTAAAGCCAACCATTTATGATCATCAACCATCTATGAAGTGGGCCTGTTTAGCCACAACCAGAGTAGTACTTGATGGAATAGTGAGGACCACGATCTAGCTAAGTCGACATGTAAACATGGCCATGCACACCCATCTCTGTTATTCATGCTTCCTTAAATTATTTAGTGTCAGCATAAGGACAACTGCAAAGTTACAGTTCCTTCTGATGCTCTAGTTGTCTTGTGTAGAGCAGAAACCGTGTTAACCCTTTCCTCAGAAGAGGATCAAAGTCCTTACAGCAGGTTTTCTTCTTTTTCTTTGACGTCTTGGGACTTGGTACTGTGACATAGAGTCAGCTGCCATTAACGTAGTTGATTCTGAGTGATAGCATCGTAGGAAAGGAGAAAACAAAGGTATTAGCTTACTACATCCATGACATTTCAAAATATAACATGGTAAGACAGAAAGAGTTATGGCTACGGGTCCTAACTCATGATGTAGCTGGTATTTATATTCACCTTCCCCTAACCTCTCCCTCTTCTTCTTGTCTCAGGAAGGGAAGGCCCTTGGCTGGCTTTGGCTATTGCATCACCAGAGCAACTCAAGGCCTCACTTCTGATGAGTTTGGGCCATGAACAGATCTTTCTAACTGAGTTATAGTTTCCCACTGACTAGACGCACAGGATATGGTTAGCATCAGACATGTTCTATGGGACTGTCAGTGTTCTGGACTTGCTGTTCCTTAGCTCTGCTGTGCAGTAGTAGTTCAATTTCTTCTTGGAGGACAGGTTCAGACCACAATCTACACAGCAACCCCATCATTCTTTGTCTATGCTTCAGGCTTTTGAGGACTGGAGTGGCCAGGCAGGACATTGTGGTCCTTAGGTGGAAGTCATTTTTTCTTGGACCTCTAGACCAACAACAGAACACACTATTATTAGGGCATTTATTTTTCTTTTCTTTCCTTTTCTTCAGGGAAGAAGCACTGTGTCAGGGAAGTCCAATTAATACCCAAATATGTATTCCAGTACAGCAAAGGATTATATCTTCCACAATGGGAGTGGCCCAGTGGAATCAATCTGCACCAGGTGGCTTCCTGATTACCTGTGTAAATAGAACTCTGCTGGGGGCTCAGTGTTGGTAGTAGCAGACTGACACTCAGCAGTGGTTGTGGCCAGGTTGCTTTTGGGGAGTTCACACATACCTCCGTCCCTGCCACAGTGGACACTGTTTATGAGGCCACTGGGTAGACCAGTAGCTAGACAAAGAGACCCACTGGTACCCATTCTCTTCACTTTTCACTTACCTATTAAAATATACCATTGCTGAGGTCATTATTATTTGTGATCATGGACATGAAACACAAACACCATCACATTCCTTGCACACTCAGAGAGGTCTCTGCATACTCTTCTTTGCCAGATTTCTTGCCTCCAATTTTTCAATCATGGTATTTCTAACTTCTGGCCACCCACCTGGCCAAAACTCTGCTCTAACCCATGGCTGCAGAGATCTTTATCTTTGGTTTACTTCTCATCCAAACCAAGGGGAAAACAAAGTGTTCTGCTCACTGTGAGGATTGACTGGCATCTCTGTCCCTCGGAGAAAGGACCACAACACTGCAGTTGTCCTCATTTGGGTTTTGTATATCATGCACAGCCATCTATAAGCCAGGTCTGCCTCAGACAGCTATTTCTATGACATTCCTTGTGAGGCTATAGGTGCAGGCTGGTGAAAAGAAGGTACATAGTGGAAAAGCAACTATATATATTTGGACATATCCTCCCATAAATAAAAATGCGCATTTAATGCCTTCCTGGTCATTTTATATACCACCTCCTTAGCTTCATGTCTTGGTAGGCTATAAAACACTCTGTTCACAATGGCAGCTCAGGTCACGTGCCACCTTGGCGGTCCATGAGTATGTGCCAATATCTCTCTTAAGGTCCAGCAACAGACCAAATTATTTTTCAAATGTAGGTTGAAAAAGACAGTAAGTAGAACTTTGCTCCGAAATCCTAAGGCCCTAAATGGTGATTCATCTATAGGGACTTTCCAGGGCCAGTACTATCAGATCTGTTGGCTCATGGGGCCCAAGTGTCAGAGAAGTTTGCACTGTATGTTGGATCAGTTACAAAGCCTTCTCTTGTTCAGGGTGCTTAAATTCACAGCTCTTCAGGTCATTGGTATACGACTTTGATTGCTTAAAAACTTAGACATTTATTCTCAGACGGGTCCAGAGGCCAGGAGTTTGCACTCAAGGTTTTATAGTCTTCATCTGTAAGCTTTGAAGGACAAATGCTCCCTATCTGTCATCTGGCTTCTGGTGTTCGTAGCAATCCTTGGCTTTCATTGGCTTATAGCTGGCAGCACTCCATTTCTGCCTCCACTGACACATGCTCTCAGCCCTGCAGGTCTCTATTTCTATAAAAAGACAGTAGTTGTTAGAATTAGGGCTTGCTCTAATCCCCTATGACCCCAGCCTGACTTGATTATATTGGCAAAGATTCTATTACCAAGTAAAGCCACATTCATGGGTGCCCTATCTTTTGAGGGATTTATAATTCAACCTTGGTAAATGAGCTGGATTAGCATAAGAGGAATATACCCCCTCTACAGTCCATAGACAGTATATACTATGCTTTTTGTAGTCTCAGAAGGAGCCATATACAACAGATCACCTTCATCTTCAAGAGGATAGCTTGATATGCCTTACACTACCAAACTGGGCAATTTCTCTAAGGTTCAAAGTTCTGAAATTTTTGTCACTTTTATTTCTAAGCTTCTGACAGGCAAATGTTCTACCATTATGTTGAGAATAATAGCTAACCCTTGCTCATAAGGTCCAAATGTCACCAATGTAATAGAGCAATGTGATGTCTTGGGGGAAGGAAGGGTGATCACTGTTATCAAGGACTAAATTATGACCCGATTAAAAGCTGACACTCCATTGACATAGGACAGTGAAGTGGCCCTGCTGGTTTGGCCACCTGAAAGCAAACTACTTCTGGTGGTTTCTAAGAGTTATCAAGAGCAAAGCATTTTTCAGATTAATAGGTACTGGTGAAGTGATAATACTCTCAGGCTGACTGTCACAGCTGGGGAGAGGTAGAGCAGATGCGTGACACCACAGATACAGAGACAGCAGAAAACATCTTTCTGTCCAATTCTTTGTTCCATGCAAATGTTGGATTTTGGATTCCTAGTAAGGGATTCTTTATGGGCTGTTCGCAGGGGCACAGTCTATCCAATTATGCAGTCTTGATTCTTCAGCTCTCCATTTTGTTACCTGTTCTTTTTCATCTATACTTCTCCCATGGAGCATCCCAACCACTGTGTTTTCTTTTGGAGATGCTCATGCTTTCCCTCACAGGAGTCTTGTTGCATAGAGAACATATCAGGATCTCTAGAGAAATACAAGAGTCAAATGGTACCTGAACTCCTCCATGAACCCACACGATGCACATCTCATTCCTCAAAACACCCATCTCTGACCTAGAACTTTTATCTAGAATTTATCATTATTATTATTATTATTATTATTATTATTATTATTATTATTTCTATTACAGAGCTGTAGTAGGAGGTTTCTGGCCTGGACTTCAGGCCTAACCTCAAGGTTTAGGCCCGCAGACCCGCAGACCCGCAGTCCCACAGAGACACACAGAGGCTTTCATTAGTTTTCAGCTGATCAGCCTCAGGCCCAGGCATATCACTTGCTAGCTCTCTACCCTTCATCTAACCCATGATTCTTCCTGTTCAGCCATGTGGCTCAGTACCTTTCTTTAGAGATGCATGGTTGTCCTCTGCTTCCTGCGGCTTCTCTCTGGCATTCTGCTCTGTGCTTCCTGTTCTCAGAGTTTTTAGTCTGGTAGCCCCACCCTCACTTCCTGCCTGCCTTTGGCCAATCAGCGCTTTTTATTAAACCAGTGGGTGGGACAATTACTTACCATGAAACAACACAATATCCCTACACAGAGCTGAGGATCATAATCGCAGTCTTGCAAGTGCTGGATGAGCATCATGCCGTTAAGGTATTCTCTAGCCCCTACTCAGACTTTAAATCCACTTCAACAGTACCTCCATATCTCTAGAGGTCCTGTATGGGAGCCTCAGTGACTTTTCTATGAACCCGTTCTTCCACTCAGGTTCCTCCCAATGGACATTTTGGTGTCCTGTATTCCCCTTACTTCCATATTCCTTCAGTTACAACTGTGTGTATTTTACCTCTGAACCATATCTAAAACCCGCCTTTCTCTCCATCTTCTTGACACAGTATTGGCTGCCACATTGTCCATTATGGCTTGAATGAGAAATGCCAATTGTAAGCTTAGGTATTTGAATACTTGGCCCTCACTGGTGACACTGTTTTGGGGAGATTATGGACTGTTTAGGAGGAGGAGGCTTGTTGGAGGAAGTACGTCATTGAGTGTTACCACACTTCCAATTCAGTCTCTGCTTTGTGTTTGTGATGAAAGGTCTGATCTCTCAACTTCCTCCCCCGCCACCTCCTACTATGCCTCGCCCACCAATATGAACTCTCCTTCTAGAAGCATAAGCCAAAATAAACTCTCTTCCTTCTTCAAGTTGCTCTTGGTCATGTTATTTTATTGCAGCAACAGAAAGGTGCTGAATACATCTTCCTCAGCTGGTAAAATAGCACCCACACGAGGAACATTAGGGACTTCACCATCTCTATCCTTCTTTACACTTCATTTCCAACAGACCCATACGATTATCTTTCCTGCTTGAAGTATTTCACCGATTCCCTGTTCACACAGGGTTGTGGTGCTCCTTAGTTTGTTCCACACTCCCAGAATTGTCTCCTCTTCCTCCATTTCTCACCTTCAAACACATAGCAACCCATGTGGTAACCCTGTGGAATTACCACCCCCCATCTCTATCCCCACTCTTCCCTTGGGCTGGAATGCCTTTGAAATATTCTAAGCATCAACTCTTCCTTCTCCTCATGGGATGGGGCTCAAGAGATTTGGAAAGCCTCTCATCTTTCAATACCTCATTCAAATGAAAGCTTTGAAATCTTTCTTAATCTCTTCTCCCCTGCCCCCATCAAGGCCACTCTCAGGACAAACCTCACATATTTTTTATGGCTTCCTGTTACTTTATACAGAATTCAGGTCTATATCACTATACTCAGATTTTCCTAAACATCTCAAATTATTTTAACGGTAATTAAAGTATCATTATAAAAATTAAACAATAATACAAACCCCAAACCTCACTCCACGTAGCTCTTATACCCTCTTTAGCCTTCTTTTACTCTAGATGGCTTTTCACAGACAGGACTCTTCTAGTCACATTTCTGTGTGTTGCTGTGATCAACATCTGAGAAGAAATAGCCTATGAGGCTTTATTTCACCTCATGTCCTGTGCGATTTCAGGGGAAGGGCCTTGAGGAGACCAAACATCAAGATCCAATGGTATGGAGGAATGAATTTGTTCACTTCCTAGCCACGAAGAATGGAGGGCGAGAAGAAGAAAGAGAGAGAGAGAGAGAGAGAGAGAGAGAGAGAGAGAGAGAGAGAGAGAGAGAGAGAATGAATAAGGACATACCCTCAGTGACTAGTTCCTCTGGCTAGCTAGATTCCATCTCCTAATATTTTTTTTTTTTTTTTTTTTTTTGCCGGGAACACCACCAGCTGGATACAATACATGATCAATACAAAATCCTATGGGGACATTTCATATCTAAACCCTGCCGATCATAGAAATGTTTCCATTTGCATGCATGCAGATGAGTAATCATAGCATGTGATTGTTGCAGTGTTCCACAGAAATAGGAAGTTTAGATGACCCTTCTGCTATTGATGGACATTTTGAGATTTCTGTCAACATTTTGTGGCAACAAATAGTGTTACATTAAAGATTGCTTTCTACATTTCCTTATGTGTAAATGTCAATTATTGGTTTTCTATGTAGCTACCTAAAGTAGAAATTCTGACTAGAAGGTGCATAACAGTTAATTCTATAAGCCTTGGCGCTGTTTTTCTATTTCAAATTTGGCAGTCTTTTAAACAGTTTTTGCATGTATTGGTAGTAATTATGCCTGACAGTGATGGTTTACATCTTTAATGCCAGGACTTGGGAGGCAGAGGCAGGAAGATCTTTGAGTTGAAGGTAGCCTGTCTGGTCTATAAAATGAGTTCCAGGTTAGTCAGGAAGGGCTACACAGAGAAATCCTCAAAATGTATATTTTGGAGAAAAATCCTCAACCTATACATTCAGATTGGATATAATCCATTATATATAATCTTTTTGTTTCTTGTTTTCCATTTTGATTTTATTTAACTTAGGAAGTTTCCAATTTTTAAGTTATATTTGTTTGTTTTTAGTTTCTGTCTCAGGAAGACTACATAGCAGGGCCCCTGCGTGTTTTGAAGTCTTATTTACTTTTAAATTTCCTGCTGTTGTGCTTTTTTGTGTTTAGTTATTTCAAACACTTGAGATTAGGTTTTACATGCATTAGAGGGATACTATCTAGCTTTCTTTCATTCTCTAAATTGAAAAGCAATTAGTCCACTTATCCCCAACCCAAATTGAAATGCCGTGTTTCCTAAACTAGATTTCTAAATATATTCACAGGTCTGTTTCTGGGCTTTGCACTGATTTTCCTGATCTTACTTCTTTCTGGGTCAGCAGCCCATTGTTCTGCATACAGTTTCTTTTTCCTGTATTTTGCTATCTGATAGGAAACCACTTTTTTAAAAAAGTGCTAATTATTTAAGAGGTAGGGGCAGTTTCAGCAGTCAGTGAGTCACAGAACTTCTGCAGGGTGTCACCCGGGAGTCTCAATGAGTCGGGACTTAGTGTTCCGGGTACTGCAGTTCACACTCTTGAAGTCTGGAAGAAAGTGTTGAAAACGACAGTGTTTCTAGCTTTTTACTCTATTTCCTATAGTAGCTTAGCTTTTTACATTTGGGCTATTTCATACGACTCTAATCATTATTTTATCTTGAAGAAATAATTTGTCTGTCAACCGCTTTTATCAGTTTCTTAATGGTAGCCCAGCATGCATTCTGGCCCCAACTTTGTTGTTCTAACATAGTGTCTCAAAACTCAGTCTATACCAACATACAAGATTCAGCTTTATGAAATGGATGTACTGTGATTTATTGGTTGGGAGGACCATCAAGTCGATTTAATAAATGTTTTCAGCATGTGTAATTTCTCACATATATAGAATAAAAATTGCTGTTTTCAGTATAGCCAAACTGAAAACCTGACATTTGTACAATTTCATTAATTGAGACCCTGGTCTGTATCTCTTTGCTTTGTTGTATGGCTATACATATGAGGTCTACATGTATATAATCTTTTTGTAGTTACTGGAGCAATTCCTTGACTATGTGAGAGGTCTAAAACTTTTGTCATTTCTGTAGTTTTATCCTACTGAACCAAGGAGTCTAAATGTTGTTTTAAAAGTAGAAGCTAAATTAATATATACAGGACTTCTTATATAGTTCAGTGTGATGATGCTTCTCTGGGGGGTCTTTTCTATGTACATGTACCTCTTATACTGTATAAGCCTTCTAAGGATGTATAGGCATTGGACATTTGTGTATATGTTTGAGATCATTCCTATCATATCTTTTACAAAGCTTCGTAGCTATTTTCTGTCAGCATTCTTTATAATATTTGCTCTGACAGTTGTATGTCAGGCTTTATGAAATTGTTGTTTGTGAACATTCTGCAGATGTACAGCCTCTGACCAAGGAACCTGAAAATTATTTTTGAGATGCCAAGACACTCCACACAGAATAAACAGAATGGACTTTAGAAATGGTTGACCCATGAGCCGTTCCTTCTAGATGTCTTACTTAGTTGCTTAAAATTGGCCATAAAAGGGTCCTGGCACTAATTCCTTGACCACCTGTCACTAACCCTCCCAATCCAGGCTCAAATCAGAACAACCGACTATAAATCCCATCTTGGCAATGAAATACAGGAGAGAATAAACTCTCTGATAACCCTATCCAAGTCAGTGATATCTTTGGAGAATATTGTTCATAGATGAGGGCGAGGGAGTTGTCAGAACCAAAATGAAGTCATGTTGGACATGGTGGTACTTACCGGTATTCTCAGCTCTTGGCAAGTTGAAGATATCATAAGTTTGAGACCAGCCTGGGCTTCATAGTGAGATTTTTGTATCAAACCAACAAGATGGAGTTCCTTATGCCAGACGTTCCAAAAGTAACTAAAGACAAGAGGCTATGCAGAAATGGTTCTTGTGTACCAGATACTAACTGAATGTGCTACCTTGGCTCCCACTTGTATTCTGCTTATATTTATTGTTAATGCAAGTATATTTCACTGAGTTGTTAAAACAAAGAGTAGCAGATCTCTGTGAGTTCAAGACCAGCTTGGTCTACAGGAGTTCTAGGACAGCCAGATCTGTAAAAAGAGCCTGTCTCAAGAAACAAAACAGATAAAAACAAAAACAAACAACATACACAAGGAGTGGGGGAATGTATCCAGCCTGCCTGGCAGAAATGGCTACATTCTAAAGAGACACTTATGACCCTCTCTGGGGCTATTATACTATTCAAACAATGTACACCAACAAACTAGAATTTTCCAGAGAATCTCCTGCTGTGAGAAGAAAATCTGGAAGCCCTGGTGACAGTCTGAGGAGGAATTTGTCCACCAGAAGAGGACTCTAATCTGTTTTGGAGACAGCCTTGGGGGAGAGGCAGGAGCCAGTGGTGGACAGGACTACACTCTGGCCAGACAGTTTGGTTCTGTGTATTTCTTGCCTTCTGTTTAAATGCAACTCTCATTTTAGGTTCTCAAGCTGGCCTTGGGGTCCACTGGGTATCTTTGTACTACTTCCAAAATGTGGCTACATTGAAAATTTTCCTTTATTCCACTTTTCGCTATAAACAATAGCTCTGAATATGACATCAGTGGTACAAGAAGTACTTACAGTTTCAGCTCTGCCTGATATTGTTAGATTGATCTTTAAGCAGTTTTGAGAAATTTCCTGATGAATATAGACTATAATAACATTTGATACTTGGTTTCAGACCTGTTCAGACATACCTAAATATTATGGGAAGCACCAGAGGCTCTGGACAGGGCCCTGAGAGTGAGTTAAACTCTCTCTGTGTGGATGTGTATGTGTATGATGTACCCATGTTAAGAAGTTCAAAGAAGACCCAGTCATCTAATTAATGAGAATCCTGTTTAAAGCTCCAATAATGAATGGAAAATATTAGTAGCTTGAATAAAAAAACTTGTGCCTTTGCCTTTATTATTCATTAGAAACTGTCAGTAAATAATAGGTTCGAATTTCACAGTCCTGAGGCTGCTAATCAAAGCACAGGGCATTGCTTAAGATCATAATTCATTATCCTTCCCAGCAGTAGCATAACGGGGCTTGTCTTTTTGAATTGCTAACTGGGCACTGGACTGATTCAGAGAGAGGAAGGCTGCTGTAGTCACACAGCGAGATGAGAACAGTGTCTCACAGACAGGATGGGCTATGATTGGGATCCTACTCCTGGATTCAGCTTGGTAAGGGCTATTCCACAGTCCTTGCCAGCAGAAACTCATGATGGCAGGTTGGAAAGGGAGCATGTGTCTAAGCAAGAAGACATCCGGGAGGCAGAGACTAGTTTTGTTCAAACTCATTTTGCATGACTTGGTGCTGGCTTTAGTCTGACCCCACCCCTTCATACCTTCATTTCATTCAGTGGGTCAAGTTCTTCTTCTTTCCACTTGCTCAGTTCCCATTACTATTTGACTTTTGGGAAGCCCCCCCCCCTCTCTCATACACTAAATTTTTAGCTCCTCCTTCTACTTGATATGGGCAGAAGTGAGATGAACCCTCACCCTCTGGTCCTCTCTCCTTCCTCCTTTTTGGTGTCTTCTCTACCTTTACAGCTCTTCATAAATTCTGGTCACCTCTGGTGGGATGAGAGGAGGCTGTGCCACTTTGCTCGACTCAGTTTCCCTCATTTGGGACACCCTCCCAGGATTTGTATTCCTTCAATGGTTTCTTGCTCCAGCCCCTGGCTCTTCAAGGTCTAAGGCCCCTACATCTCCCTTACTTTGGCATTTGATCCTTATTTCACCCAGATCTCCAAAGACAAGAGTGTAGAGCTCCCAGTTAACCTGCTCAGAGGACATGCCTTGAAATGAACCTATAACCAACACAGTCACACTCCATAACAAAATTTTATTAGGATGATGTCAAAGTAGAAAAGGAGGTCTCTACTTGCCATATTTACCCAAACTGACAACATTTTACTTAGTTGAATATAAAAACTCCCCCCCTCCCCAGTTTTTTCTATTTGGAAGCAAAGAAACTGACATGCAGAGCAGTATACCTGATACCACAGGCCTAAGGCCTGAGAAGTGCTCAGCAAACCATGCATTAGTCATAAGTTTTGGGCCTGAGAAAGACATCATTCTCCATCTCCTTCAAAAACAAGTCCATCATGTTGTGGGCTCCTAAGTCAGAAGCCTGCTCTTTGGAGCATAATAGCAACATCTGCATTTCAAGAGAGGCTAGGCTTGAGGTATCTTTTGGCTTCAAAGGCACAGGTCATGCAGCTGAATTAAAAACTATTGTTTTGGTCTCTCCAATGCAGCCTTCAGCCAGACTGGTGTTTGTCCTTGGTGCCTCAGTGTGGCCTAAATGCCACCAGCCCTATCATTGTCTTTTTGTCTCCAATCAGTCACCAGTATTGGAATTGGAAAAGGTCAGGGCTCCTACACAGTCTCCCCCAGTGTGGAAGGGTCATGCTGCAAAATTGATTTCCCAGCATGCAGAGGGAACCTGATTCAAGAGCCAAGAAGTTGCTCCAGTACACCACAAGGAAGGTAGGCTCATCATTTGAGTAAAACACAGAATGTGGGAAAGAAACCAGCTTTCCCTGGAAAGAGTCCCCTTAGGCTGGCAAGAGGCCCTGTGCTTAACATAGACACACCTGGAGGCAAGCAGCTCCTTGGAACAGCAGGGACAACAGTATGGAGAGAGTGCCAGAAAGGATAACAGGGTCCCTAACTCATACAAATTCTTTGACGTCATTAATAGTGGGCACTGAACACCCACTGGGCTCTGCACATAGCCCTAGAGTCAGAACAGAGCCAAGTCCTACGAGATAAGAGTTATCGCTTATGTTCAGGGGCTCTTTTTTCATGTTATTAATGCTCCATAATTAAGAGAATAGAATCCAAAACCACATGAAGAGCCCAGAGAGCCACCTGAGGAACAGGAGGAGTAGCCCCCTGCAGACCTAGCACATCTGGTTCATCCCAGAGGCAGCTAGACCTGACTAGCCTGGCCCCCAACCCAGCAGTAAAAATGGCTGTCAGAATTAAATGGCGTTGCATAATACAGAGGGAAGGTAATGAATTTTCATTTTTGAAGGCACGGGAGGATACATGTGACAAGGTTTTGGTTCTGTCCAATTTATATTCTTAATGCTCTTTCTGTCTCTCTCTGTGCCCCCTCTTGGGCTGTTGGCATTCCTCCGTGGACTTGCATCATCTGTGATTGTACCTGCACGCATCATGCCAATTAGTCCATTTGGGGTTGACCCCGAGTCTGCTCGAGTTTCAGTTCAAAGCCTCCCAGACCGAGGTCTCCCTCGTAGATGTTCTCCTTGCCAGGAGTCTGGCACAAAGGCTTCTGGTCTAGAGCTATCTTTGTGGCAGGGCTGCTGGGTGAGGAGCCTGGGTCCTGGTAATTCATGGCGAGTTCATCTTGGTTTACAATACATTCTACATCGTCCTCTTTCAGATGCTCCTGGTTGAGAGAGAGAGAGAGAGAGAGAGAGAGAGAGAGAGAGAGAGAGAGAGAGAGAGAGAGAGAGAGATTTATGATGAAGGCAGAAGCAGAAGCATCTCCATTGTGTAAGAAAATAGAGTGTGTGTGTGTGATACATTCATGCTGCTGGAGGTTGACATCAGGTGTTTTAAATGGTTTTCCACTTTTTCTTTCTTTCACTCTATCTTTGTTTTTTTGAATGAGGTTCTCTCATTGAACCTGGGACTCACCAATTTGATTAGGCTAGCTGGCTAGTGAGCTCTGGGGATCTACTTTGTCTCTCTATCTTTAGCACTGGGATTACAGGTACATGCCGAGTGCTGGGGATCCCAACTCAGGTCTTCTTGTTTGCACAGCACATACTTTACTGACTGATCCATCTCTATAGAACTGGGGACCCCTTTTTCTTTGAATTAATTTTACTATGGTACATCTGTACTTGTTCATGACACAGCATTCTCTGAGCCAATATGAAAACTTGGCTTTCTAGATAGCTTCAAAAAGTCTTCAAGCCCAAGGCCAGCAGGGTCTGTGACCCATCTCCTTGAGGGGAGAAGAATGGGATTTGGTGAATTTTCTTCACTTGGCTGAGGAAGGTCAACCAGATCAAGACAGCCAAATTCTGTATCCTTAAAGAAGTCCCTGGTTTTGAAGGCACCTGCCTTCCAGAAAACCCCTGGAGATAAAGATGTTGTATTTCCTTAAAATGGGCTTCCAGGACATTTCTTATGACAAGTGTCACAAGACTAGAAGTGACTGGCATTGACCCTAGAGGATGGGATAACACCAGAAATGAATAGGTCTGACCAGGAATGGTCACCTGATCCAGAGGGTCCCCTGAAGGGAGTGACATCTCAGCTTTTCTTCCATTGGTTAGGGAGGATGACACCAAATCACTACATAATGAGGGCTGGCTAGGTTACCTTAGGACAGGGTTCCCACCTTTAGCCTACTCTGGGAGCATCTGTGATCTATTTAAAACAAATCCATTGTGTGAGGATTATTTCTGTCATGCTCCTCTGGGAAGCCCCCAGCTGCTGAGGTTATCTGAGAAAGTCTCTTTATATAAGGGAATGCTGGCTGACGGCTCCTTAGACCACTTTCAGCTCCCAGACTCTGCTCTTCTCCAGTTGCCTGACACTCTGATTTGCTGGTAACGACTCTAATTGCTTCTTAGTAATTTTTTATTCTACTCCCCTGAGCTATAAAGCACAGACCTAATATTCAAAACTTCAAAACACAGCAGTTTGTGAAGACACATCACTTTTACGTTTTCTAAGTTCATTTTATGATTAAAGATATTGGCAAAAATAAAAGAAAATGCCTTTAAGAAAAGAAGAAGTCAGCATCAGCAACAATTGAGCAGAGAAAAGAAATACTTCTCAGTGCAGTAAATGTCAAAACCGCCTCTTCCCCAAGCTAGAGAGAAAGAGCCTTGAGGTCTCTGGTTCATCCGTACTCACCAGGCTTGCTCCTCCTGACTGTTCATTCACCCCATAGGCCTGAGGACTGGTGAGCAGCCTGGAGACTGGGCCACACCATGCAGGCAATGTGGTGGTCAGTGGAGGACCGGAGTGGGTTAAGATGGGCTTCAGATATCTGGGGTGGGGGCTGTTAAGGAACACTTGTCAAAAGGAAATTAGACTTTCATTTTTCACACAGCAGAAACTTTGCATGCTGCCCAAACAGACAGTTATGTTCATCATTAAATCTTCTGCACCCTCATTTAGGAAGCGATTTGGCCTGCAAAATTGCTGTTTGTAATCTTTGCTCTGCACACTGTTGTAGCCCTCCAGATAGCCTTTCATCATGCAGAAATGGTGAAGGGGCTTCATAGTGTTAGAGAGAGATGCAAATATCCCTCCTGATCCCCCTACCCCCCACACCATAACTAATCTATGTAGAGAATGTATTTTTGAAGAATTACCTAGAACAATAGTATAAAAAGTGTGTTTCCTAAATATTGTACACAAGCATGCATGTGTGTGTATGTATGCACAGGAGAGAGAGAGAGAGAGAGAGAGAGAGAGAGAGAGAGAGAGAGAGAGAGAGAGAGAGAGAGAGTAAAACACCAGTCATTTCCACAAAGAAGCTAGAGGTATTTCATAAAATGCTCAGCTATTTCAGAACTGGGGTAGTCAACACGGAATGTTTTCCCAGATTCTCCATTTTCAGTATTCAATACAGTCACTTTATACTTCATACATCAGTGCACTTCTATACAAAATTATGCAAATAAGCCGCTGCTAGGTTTGTTCTATTGTCTAGCACCTGCCTTTCTCATCTCTTCATCCCAAAGTGTTCTAACCAGTTAAAAGGAAAACCTGTTCATCTGAAGCCATTGTGCCTCCCTGTGATCTATCAATAGTGAAGTCCCCAGAGGCAGCTTCATGTGGCATTATCTTTATTATTATTATTATCAACTGAAAGAAAGTAGTGGAATTATCCCGCCACCCTGCTAGAAAGGACTTTTAAGTTTGTGTTCTTTCTTCTGCTGTAGAGTATTTCACTTCATCAGCTTTCTGCAAAGTGATCATAAAAGAGGAAAAGGAAGCAGATGACACTGATTGGCTTGTGAAGATCTGCAGCCACCCATAGGCACTCGGGGTGTGAGAAGATGGGGGCAACTGTAGTACCACCTATAGGAACGCTTCTTTCACTCCCATGATGCCCCAGCAAGTGGGAGCGAAGGGAGGTCCTGTGGTCCCCTCTGAGAGCAGACCACTAGACAGTAAAGGAGAAAGGAAGCTGTGATGCCTAGGTATTCTGGGAGGAGAATGACTGATGAGGTTTGCAAGTGCGGATGGGAAGGCTGGCTCCTTTAAAACCAGTGGCTGGTGAGGCCAGCTGAGGACCAGAGAAGAAATTATCCTTCAGAGACTGGCTTTTCTGTCACATCTTGTAAGTACATATACAAATCTGAAAGCCCTTGATGATATCCTATTAATTTTCATTAGAGTGTTATTTCCTTCATTTTCTGGATGAAGGGACCAGGGCCCGGAGACATTATGATTTTATATAACCATTTTGATTGTGAGCCTAGTCTTTAAAGGATAAGCATCCCTTCATGCCCCCCCCCCCCGAACCTCTTGCAACTTTAAATATGCTATCATTGTCTCTGTCTTAGTCAGGGTTTCTATTGCTGTGAAAAGACACCATGACCATGAAAATTTTTTATGAAGAAAAAACATTTATTCGGGGCTGACTTACAGTTCAGATTTAGTGCATTATTGTCATGGTGGGAAGCATGGTAGCATGCAGGCAGACATGGTGCTGGAGAAGGAGCTGAGAATTCTACATCTTAATCCACAAGCAACAGAAAAGAAACCAAAAAAAAAAAAAAAAAAAAAAAAAAAACCCAAAACAAAAAAACCCTGAGACACTAGGCCTTGCTTGAGCTTCTGAAACCTCAAAGCTGGCCTCCAGTGACACACTCCAACAAGAACACACCTACTCCAACAAGGCCATGCCTCATGTACTGCCACCCTCTATGAACCAAGTGTTCACCGACGAGTCTATGGGGGCCATTCCTATTCCATTCCCCTAAACCTCCTTGAAACTTATCAAGGAAGAATCAGTGGTAGATGATCTGCCGAGTTCTCTAAAAGTGGACTATGGAGTCCTTTTTTTTTTGCTAATGAGCTGAGCTTCTGGGTCAGAACAGGAAGTCATTGTGTCCTGTCAGAGTTTATCATATGCACAGGCCCATGAAAATCTGTGGGAAAGCATTTTCATGATCAACAGAAGAGTAAAGGAACCCTAGGGAACTTGGTAACACATCAACAATGCCCTAGAGGTGCCTATGCGGTCAAGGCCCTAGGACTGTGAGAGATCCAAGGAACTTTTACTGCACTTCTTAGTGTGCTGAGGAGCTAAAAGCACAAAACAGGGTTATGTAGCTATTAAAGCTGTGTTAAGAACATTCTATTAATCCTGATGGGGTACCTATTTAAATTATGTACAATACCATTAGAGCAAAATCTTAGAGGCTAAATTTTTAGGGTCTTGTGTGTATGTGTGTGTGTATTAGAACTCAAATCAAACAGAATCATTTAGTGCCTTCTGGGGATAGGCTCTGTAAAATATACAAAGAAGACACGGGCATGAACACCAGCTGTACTGTACAACTGATAGTCCAGTTACTAATCCACCTGAACTTCATGTATGTTATAGATATCCACTAACATAAACAAAAGGGTTTTAACTTTGACTTGCTACTCCATATGCTGTTTTTAATGGTATTGAGGGTTTCATTCATGCTAGGCAGGTGCTCTGCCATTGAACTGTCCTTGTAGAACCCTTTTTATCTTTACTTTGAGATGGTGGGGCTCTCACTAAGTTGCCCGTTCTTGCCTTGAACTTGTGGTTCTCCTGCCTCGGTCTCTCCAGTATCTGAGATTATATGCCTTTGCTGCCAGACCTAGAATGATGGATCTCATTTTTGAGACTTGTTTTTGATGTTCTAGTCCTTGTTTAAGTGACAGTGGGATCGATACTGAGGGTAAACACAGCTGTTATTCTGGCCATTTGGTGTAGCACTGGGATTTATAGGCTCTGAAGCAGACCTTTTGCCCTGAATGGTTATGTTGATTAAAATCTATTGAGTAGAGGCTATCAGAAAGTGATGAGTAAGGGAGAAGTGGGCAGCCTTTGCTGATGTGACTCCTGGGAAGCACGTGATGCCCTTTGGCCATTCTGTTGTAATATGAACCCCAGAAAGCATGGCCTCTGTGATTTGGAAATGTCTTTCTGTATGCTGTGAATAGCAATCTTTAAATAAAGGAGCTGTTTTGGCCCATGACAGGCACCCTAGAAAAAATAGGAGGGGAAATCAGAGCATAGGTAGGAGAAGAGTGGAGTCAAAGGCAGACCAAGCCAGCCACCAAAGAAGAAACATGTAAGGAACACAGGTGAGCTATGGGCCATGTGGCAGACAGATTAATGAGAATGGGTTGAGTTAAAATGTAAGAGCAAGCTAGCAATGTGCCTGAGCCATAGACCAAACAACATGGCGCTAATATAAGTGTTTGAGTAATTTCTGGAGGCCTGATCAGCTGCGGGCGGCTAAGGGGTCTGGGGCAGCAGGTCTGTGGATCTGGACCTCTGGCCAACCAGGACCAAGAAACCTTATTGTAACAGATGGCATCACAACATGGGGCGAATACCCACATAAAGCTTAAAAACAGGTTCTAGAGCACAGAAGCAGACCCAGTAGCAGATTTCAAATTATGTATCTGAAGTGGGTCATTATACAGAGATAGCATGGTATTTGGGCCACATTCAAAATGGCATCGGTGGACTGCAGGCAGTGTAAGCTGCAACCAGGCCGGTTTCTGAAGTCTCACAGAAGACTTGGTAGCATGTGATTGATTTAAGGTTTCTGTTTATATTGAACAAAAAGGAAACGGAGTCAAGCTGGTTTCTTAGTAGTAGTATTTCTTGGCTCTGCTCTGTTTGATGGCAGCAAACAGAGACATGGCCCCTTTAAGAGGCCCTTACTGATTCAGCTTTATCTACAAAAACTATGTGGCTTTTTAAGAGAGTGGTAGTATTTTAAAAGCTCTTCTGGTTGGAAAATGATTAAGAATTCGTAATAAAACAGATTCAGATGGGGAAAAAACCTGTAAATGGGCTACAATGTGTGTAAAATGTACATAGGCTTCATAGAGAAAAGAAAGAAGTTAAAGAAAGTCTTTAAAAAGAGAAATAGAGTAATAAAAATATAATAAGCCACGTAAAGTTGGAAAATAGACACAGAATCTGAATTATGGTTATTATTGTGTTTTCTTTTAATTTTTTTAACTGTTAATGTGCTAACTGCTATTTTGTTACATGTAATTTTGTTGTGTTAAAATTGAAACCATCCTTTTTGATTAGACAGAAAGAGGGAGGTGATGTGGGTATGTCTTTCTGTATGCTGTGAATATCAATCTTTAAATAAAGGAGCTGTTTTGGTCCATGACAGGCACCATAGAAAAAGTAGGAGGGGAAATGAAAGCATAGGTAGGAGAAGGGAGGAGTCAGACACAGATCAAGCCAGCCGCCAAAGAAGAAATATGTAAGGAACACAGGTGAGCCATGGGCCACATGGCAGGATAGATTAATGGAAACGGGTTGAGTTAAGATGAAAGAGCAAGCTAGCCATGTGCCTGAGCCATAGACCAAACAGCATGAAGCTAATATAAGCGTTTGAGTCATGTCTGGGGGCCTAAGCAGCTGCGGGTGGCTAAGGGGTCTGGGATGGCAGGTCTGTGGGTCTGGACCTCTGGACACCCTGGGCCAAGAAACCTTATTGTAACCCCTTTGTGCATGATGGGAGGTATGAAGCTCCATGCATTGCCATAGAAATGTGGTGCTGATGCTGTACTTCCCAACATCTTGGTTTGTTCAGTGATAGTCATATATGACATGCTCAGTGGATTGTCTGCTGAGTCTCTTTTATAGATCGATATCAAGGGCTGGTGTGGTGTGAAGAAAAGTGGGTTCTGAATGAGTTCCATAGAAGAATGTAAAGGTGATTGCAGCCAACACATGAGGCTTTCCTGAGGAGGGAGGGCCGAGAAGGGTCCAATGGACCACTTGAGCTTTTAGACAGCGTGGATCCCAGGAAGAGTGATGACATAAAATGTTTAGAAATCACCTTTGTGCCTTACTTACTCACCCCACTCACTCATTCACTCACCCCACATACTCACTCACCCACCCCACTCATTCACTCACCCCACTCACTCACTCACCCACCCCACTCACTCACTCACCCACCCCACTCACTCACTCACCCACCCCACTCACTCACTCACCTACCCCACTCACTCACCCTTATTTTTTTACCAGATGCTTTTGTTTTACATGCTATACCAGTACATGATAAAGACAGCAGCCACATAAGCAGAGTGACAGTCATGTGAGAAGATGGCATGCTCTGTCTCTAGCCTGCAGTATCCTTGAGTGCAGGGCTACTCCTTTTATCTGTGGTACATCTTAGTCCCTCAATAAACGGTTGCTAAATCAATCAAACAGCAGCTAAATGGGGGCAGATAAAGGCTCAGCAGAACCCAGAAGACCCGGCCTGAAACTGGGGAACCCGGCAGATTTGGCCTGAGACCGTAACCTCTTCCCACATCTTTTGGTCCCTGTCTAGACACAGACTAACTGGACCTGCCCAGTAAGGTGATGGGAGAGGAAAAAGGGGGAACAGCAACTTTCTGCTTCTTCATTGCTAAGCAATATCGGAAAAGCAGCTGGATCTCCAAGGTTATCTGAATTATTAAAAAGTAAGAAAAATCTTTTGATCTACAAAAAAAAATTCTCAACAGCAGATTTTGCAAAATGTGTTCTTTTTCTCATTAGGGCTCTAGTATGTGTTTGGGAAGGGAGATTCCTCAAGGGGCAGTTGACTACGGCTGGCTTTGCTTCCTGAGGAAGCTGAAAATGCACTGAGACAAAATGTTAAGCTCTTGGGGGCAAACAGTGCTTTCCTCATTTTCAAAGGGACTAGTTGGTTCAGGAAAGAGTGGATGCTGAAATCTGACCCGAGGTTTAACACATGTGAACTAGGAGAGGCCATTAGCAAATGCATTTTTTTTTCCTTCAGCCAGAGACACCAGAGTACTATTTAGTGCCCATTTGTACTAACAGCTGAGGTGCCGGCCACAGGAATGCCTCTCTCTGTGTTTTGTGTGGAGGTTCGGGTTACTGTTATCATCACTCTTAATTCATTTTAACTTGCTGCAACCAATGGGTGTACAGTTTGTTGGTGTTTGTGCCTTGTCTAGGTGACTTTTCATAGATTGGTGAGAAGCAAAGACCCAGCCCATCTTCTCTCTTTAAAGCCCCACTACCCCTTTGTATAGATTTAAGAGTTTGTTTTTTTGTTTTTTTTTTTTTTTCCTTTCTTTCTCAGAGTCCTGTGTTGGATAAAGTCCTTGCTTCAACGTGATGTTAAGTAGAGATAGAGCCTTTGAGGGTAAGCAGGTTGCCATGAGGTCATCAGTGTGTGTCATGAGGTCATCAGTATGTATCATGAGATCATCAGTGTGGGCTTCCCAGACGGTAATTAGTGTCTTCAGAAGAAACTTGCATTCTCTCTCTCTACCATGAGGAGAGGCTTCACCAAAACTTGACTATGCTAGCACCCGCTCTTAAAATCTCAGTTTCCAGTCAGTGAGAACATTAGTTTCTGTTTTTTTGATACCAACTCCTCTGTGGTATTTTGATATAGAAGCCACAGAAGAATAAAGTATCCATCTCTCTAGCCCTTGAATCTGGTTTTGAGGCCCTTGTAAGCTTGTTTCTGATCATCTGTTTTCTGTGCCAAACTAGAGCAAAAACAGACACCAGAGGTGGGAATGGCAAGGACGTGGATGGACTCTCATTTCCAGCTTTAGTTTCCTCACAGGTCCTTAAACAGGCCTTAAAATTCAAATCGAATCAAATCACCTGAAGATCTTTGCTAAAATTCCAGTCTCAAAGTCTTTAGTGATTCAGAAGTGCTAGAGAGGGTCTTGAGATGCCCCCCTTTAGTGTCTTGTTATTTAACTAGCTGTCCTAGAAGTCACTCTGTGACCCAGGTTAATTTCAAATTCATGTAAAAATCCTTCCTCAGCCTCCCAAGTGCTGGGATTATAGGTGTGAGCCACTATTTCTGGCTTGCTTGCTTTATTTATTCATTAACAAGCAATGTAGCTGCAAGTCTGGAACACAGTACATATGGTCGTCCATTTACGCAAACCCTAGAGGGGAAGGCAATGAGAATGCCTGCTCACATCCACAAATTTACAAAGATTGGGATGAGGACAGGAAGAAGGAAGGCCTACTTGACCCCGAACCCACACCTCAGCAATGGCCTCCGATTATCATACATACTTGGCCCGAGACAATGAATACTTGATGTTGGTCTTGGATTATCAGAGCATCAGGTCTTGTGTTGTGGAGGAAATGTTTGTCTTTTCTGGGAGCACTCACATGAGCCTGGCTTGGTAAATGGGTTTCATGTAAGGATGACACACTTGCCAGGACCCAGTTACATACAGGAGGGTATGTGTCTCTAGGTCAGGTCCTCGGGAACACTCTACTCCAGTCTAAGCATTCCCATTTACCTTGTTTTCTCAATAGTAGAAGCAGATACTGTAGCCCAATTTTATGTCAATAAACCTGGAAGTAGTCAACCTTTTGAGTTTGTTTTTTTTTTTTTTTTTTTCTAACCCACTCTTAACTGCATTTACTTTCAGCTTCTAGTGCCAGCTTTCCAGCAGAAATAGTGAGGGATGATTGCCAGGTGGGTGGTAAGGGTAAGTGCATGCCGAACTGGATGCCAAATTGACTTCAAGCCCTTGGGTTCTTGCAGAATACCTGGGTCCCACATGCTCTGGCTCTCACCTTTGTGAGTCCCACAGTGCAATTTACAGAGCATCCAGGATCAGGGCTAGCAGAGGACACCCAGACTCACACACACTCAATAGTTCTTTGATTCTAACATACAAATCAGACCCTTTTTGTTTGGTTCTAGGGTTATGCTGTCTAAAATAGTGTGTTGTCCTTCTTCTGTTTGGATACAGTAAGTTTTATGGGATGTTCACTGTCTGGCTTTGCTACTTAAGCATGTGATGGGCCATTCTGCAGAGTTGGCATGTTGGGGTTCAGATGGCAGGAAGGTTTCTAGGAATTCCTCCGTCCCTCAGCTCCCTGGCTGAAGGAGGAACTCTAGATTTGAAGTTTGCTTGCAGAGATCAAGGGTAGGTGGGTTCCTGCCTTCCCAGCAGCTACTCTGAAGAAAAAGCAGAGGATGACATCCCCCCTCCCCCCAGATCATATGTGATGTTTCTGGTTTTAAAACAATGGAAAGGCAGATGACACTAATTAATTCACACAATCACATAATAATACACTTTCTGTCAACAATTGTACCCTCCATTCTCTTAGAGGAAACTGCCCTAGACATCTGCAGGACCACAATGGAAAAAGCTAATTCCAGAGCAAACACCAAGGGCCCTAGATTGCCTAGAGGAAGCCAGTGCCAGGTGAGCTAAGACCCCTCTAGTCTAGTCTCTGAGCGCTGTCCCTCCCATGTCCTTCTAGAGAAGGCTGTCCCCTGAAGCCTAGGTGGTGTGTTTTCTCTTCCTGGGAGCCTTCTTGGACCTGCCAAATCGCTTCAGGTCCACCCTGCTTTGACAACCATGTGTACATATTTGTCTGAAAGTATCTGTCATATTACCTCAACGCTTACTGTTTGTGACATGATTTCCCATTCTAGACATTGATCTCTGTGATGGCAAGACTTTATTATATTTAGTTTTCTTCCCCTAGTGATGTTGATCAAACTCAGGGCCTTATGTTTACCAGATGAGCACATATTATTTTTGATTATATTTTAAAGGGATTTTCAGTACAGAGAGGAAGAGGGAATTGGCAAGCCTTATAAATCTAACACAGAGGTTAATAAATCTTCATAAAACAAGAAACCACACCTGCTTGGAAACACAACTTGATCATCCACCTGTAAAATTCCTCCTCATCAAAGTGTCTCCTTCCTTCCACGGGGACCCAGCATCCTGATTTTTATGTGAACCATGTCCTTGAGCATCATAGTTTATCACCCATAGTTCATTCCTGCACACTAAAGTTTGTCTTTCTCACTAAAAATGTGTACATGTCTTCTGATTCTTGGGCCCCTCCCCAACATTTTCATTTTTTCTAGTCTACCTGCTGATAATCCAGTTGACCTTGAGCATTTCCCACAGTCTGCATTTTGCTGACTGGAGCTCAAGTGAGACTCAAACTTTCCTCTTCCCTGAGCACTTCCTGAGTATTTCCACTTGGATCAGATTCAAACTCTGTTCATACCCGATTGTCACCCTTAATGTGGTCTTAGCAGCTGCCAACTGACAGGTAAAAAACAGGTCATCTGTTTGCTTATTGGGAATTGCAAAATAATGAAATTCTATCTCTAGAATAATTTTATTAGGTAAAATATTTTTAAGAGGCATGCATTTATTTGGCATATTTGGTGGTGTATTTGATATGGAGAACAGTGCCTGAGTCATTCCATGTACTCGTCAGCATTTAAGATAATGATTTGTAGGCAGAAGTTTTCCTGTCTTGACTCCCTGCTCCCAAATAAACACACTGAGGCTTATATTAATTCAAAATGCTCGGCCAATAGCTGAGACTTATTACTAACTAGCTCTTACAACCTTAAGTTAACCCATATTCCTTATTTATGCTCTGCACGTGGTGGTATTTTTTATTAGCATGGCACATTCACCTCCTGCTCCTTCTGTGTCTGGGTGTAAATTCCTCTGACTCTGGTCTTCCTCAATTCCACCAGTCCTCAGTTTGGCTTTCCTACCTAACTTTACCCTGTTCAGCTATTGGCCATCAGCTTCTTTATTAAACCAATCATAGTGACTTATATTCACACAGTGTACGGGAGGATTATTCCACAGCAATGACCCATTTCTTCAGTCTTTCTAAAAGTGACTATTATTTTGGTTAAATATCATTGAGAAGCTGTAAGTTGAAATTGATTTGATGATCGTTATTATTGTTGATGCTGCAATTTGCCCATCTTTAGTTAGTGAGTTTTTTTAGATATCTCCCAAGCCTTAGTGACATGATTCCAGTCATTTTTTACTTTATAAGACAAGATCTCACTATGTGTCCCTGACTGTCATTCACAGTGATATGAATTGACTTTGAATTCATATCCATCTATAGAAATATATTTGTCTTCCTCTATTTCCAAGTTCATTGCCTTTGGCATCATCCTTATCATATATATGACTATTGTTTTCAGGCTCATTTTATACATGTCTTGGCTCATACCTTGGATCAAAGATTTCTCTGAAATGTTCTGTTTTCTTAATAGTGAAAAAGTGGTATTTTAAAACCAGACTCTGGACACTAAGGATTGCTACATACAGTGGAATATAAATAAATGACATTGAGCCCTCTAATTAACAAAGTTATAAATAATAAACACATACATACATACAGGCTGGTTTGTAACACTTCATCACATCCATGGGGTGAGCACTTTCCTCATAGCTAATTTTAGGATACTAAAGTGACATGGTTGAATGTGGAGCTGGGGAAAGTTGTGTGCAGTCTGCTTTTATCAGCTGCCCTATGTATTTCAGGTTTGATATCTCATGCCTTCCTACAGACACTTCCACTAGAAGTTCAAGTTTCTAATTATTCAGGACATGACAAAAATAATAAAAATTTTCCATAATTATTCATTTGTTATCTCCCACATTGCACACAGAGCAGACACAGAACATTACTATTGCCAACATAATTACCAAAAATGTTAATTTTTGCATATTCTAATTTTTTTGTATTAACATTTCTTTTGTATTCTAGCCTCCCATTTACAGAACCATATAGTAACTATAGATAGCAGCCTCTTATTTATATTGCCTGAATGTGTGGCTATTAATATTTTCCTAGTTCTAGCTGGGCAAGTGTTGTGTATCAAATGCTCACCATCAGGTCTTCTGTCAATGTCTCACAAGTCATTTAGGTTGAAACTTGTTATTCAATAGATTTCTCTGGAAAGGCTCCTGGGATCAATATTCTCTGAGTTCTTGTATATTGATAACAGTCAGTGCCCATTATATTTTGAAAGTCATTTTTTTTTGGAAATAAAATCATTGACTTACTTTCTTTGAGTATCTCAAATATATCACTCTATTTCTTTTGACGCAAGAAGTTGCTCCTGAAAGTATAATGGAAATGTAAATCAGGTGCTTTTCTACTCGAAGCTCAAAGGGCTTTTTCCTTAGAATTTATTAATTTTCCTAACATTTGTCTAATGCTGTCTGTTCTAGGCTGATGGTCATAGGCATGAGGCACACTCTACATGCAGTTCTAAAACTATTATTTAAGGAAAGGTCTCTCAACTTAGAATTTGTTATGTCTTTGCTCTTGTGGTTTAAATATAAAGTGTTGACTCCAAACTCATGCTTGATTTCAAGCAATGGTCAGAAGTGGGGCATCAAGGGGTGGCTGGGTCATGAGTGTGCTATCTTTACAAATGGAGTAACAGTCCATGGATGAATCCATGGCTGAAAAGGGAAGAGGGTAGGGTCTGACTGAGGAATTAGGTCAGCTGGGAGCAAGACGTTGAAAGTGTTTAGGACATTCACATCCCGTTTCCTGGCTCTCTCTGTGTAAACAGCCTGCTCTGAGGCATGTGCTTGCTGTTGTGATTTTCTGCTTCACCACAGGCTAACAGCTCTGCAACCGTGAGCCAGAAGACCTTTACCTCCTGTAAGCTGTTTTCCTCACATGCTCTGTCACAGCAAGAGAAAGGTTATCTGTGGGGTTTGCCTTCTTTCTCTAGGGACTCCTGTTTCCAGGGTGTTCAACTCTCTTTGTATCTTGTATCATTCTGAACATCGCTTTCTAACTGAGCTAACGAGTGATGGTATAGTTCTGATTTACTCCATGAATATCTTTTTGAGAATTCTTTCCTTGTGTGCATTATTTCTGTTCCCTCCCCCTTCCCTTGTAAGAGCTACCTGGGACCTGAGCTTCAAGGGACAGCCTTCTCTAGAAGGATTTGGGAGGGACAGCGCTCAGAGACTAGACTAGAGGAATCTTAGCTCACCTGGCACTGGCTTCCTCTAGGCAATCTAGGGCCCTTGGTGTTTGCTCTGGAATTAGGTTCTGTAGGGGATTGTGTTGTTTCATGCTAAATAATTGTCCCACCCACTGGTTTAATAAAAAGCGCTGATTGGCCAAAGGCAGACAGGAAGTGTGGGCGGAGCTACCAGACTAAGAAAACTCTTGAGAACAGGAAGCACGGAGCAGAATGCCAGAGAGAAGCCGGAAGAAGCTGAGGACAACCATGCTGCTCTAAAGAAAGGTACCGAGCCGCATGGCTGAACAGGAAGAATCATGGGTTAGATGAAGGGTACAGAGTTAGCAAGCTATATGCCTGGGCCTGACGCTGATCAGCCAAAAACTATTGAAAGCATCTGTGTGTCTCTGTGGGACTGTGGGACTGCGGGTTTGCAGGTCTGTGGGTCTGTGGGTCTGTGGGCCTAGACCTTGAGGTTAGGCCTGAAAGTCCGGGCCAGAAACCTCCTACTACAAGTTTCTTCCATTGTGGTCCTGCAGATGTCTGGGGCAGTCTCCTCTAAGAGAATGGAGGGTACAATTGTTGACAGAAAGCATATTATTACGTGATTGTGTGAATTAATTAGTGTCATCTGCCTTTCTGTTGTTTTAAAACCAGAACAACACATATAATCTGTGGGGGTGTAGGGAGGCCGAAGAGAGCTGTTTGCTCTTAGGGGCTTCTGTTCTCAGCTTCTCCCAGATACTACTACACAGTTGTTTTCCTTTTCCTTCTGTCCACTTGTCATCTGGGTCTTGTGAGACAAATTTACCCTAATTTGGTTGGAAATGTGCCCATGGGTGGTTTTCTTATCTAATTTTTCCACACATTTTTATGCAGAGTTTGTAGAGATTCAGAGACTGTAGTGCTGATACCACTGCCCCCTCCCAGAATCCCCCCAAAGTGCTTAAGCTGCCTGAGACCTGCCTCTGATCAAACAGTGCCCCTTAGTATTATCAAGATGAACATCCAGGGTCACAGCCAGGTGAGCTGGGTAGTCAGATGAAACCCAGAGCCAAGGTTCTCCACCTTCCCTGGCAGAAGATTTATCTCTGAAGATGTACCATCATGTCCATCATCTGTATGCGATCTTATAGGACACTATAGAGCTCCCAGATGCCTTGAAACATTCCTATTTCCCCAGAGGCTTTGAGGAAACCCAGGAATGATTAAGAACAAGGGCAGATTAAGGACAGATAAAGAAGAATGCTGACAGTCCTGTTTGTACTGGGGGTTGGTTTTAGCACCGATGGCTATAAGATCTACTTATCACATGCTAAGATGAATCTATTTGGCTCCTCAGATCCAGACAATCCAGGGACAGAGAAAGGGCATTGATGTTTGTTGGAAAACTGAAAGGAGAGAAGAGCATTCTGAGATAGCAAAGCACTAGCATAAGTAGGGCAGATGGACTCAAGATAAACCAACAGAGGTACTGGGATCAGGAAGAAACCTTAGACTCCATTTAATCTACATCCTTGGATCTTCAGAAGAAACTCTAAACCCACTCTCTATCAGCTCATCACCTGACTACATCAGAAGCTCCTGTTGTCCAGGGTCCAGTATCACAGGTCTGCTTAAAAGTACAAATCATTCAGCCCTCCAACATGAGAAGATGAACTTACAGAGATCCTTCTACCTCTGCCTCCTAAGTGCTGGGATTAAAGGCATGCACCATCACAGCCTGGCACAAGTATCACGTCTATACAGAACCATGAGCAGGTAGCAGGTGACCCTCTCTCTTACTCTTTGCTGCAGTGAGAGAGCATAGCCACATATCAGTATCCAGATTTTCCTGAGTTCATACATGAGGTGTACCCAGAGACTTCACCCATCTCTTCTGCAGCCTTTAAGTGCAAGGGGAACAAAACTGCCAAATGAGCCACTGAGACTTTAGGAAGGTCTGTTACAGCGCAGCCTGTCTACCTCAATATGACTCCATGCTTTTACCATGTCTTGTCAGAGATGTTTATGATCTCAGAGGCATTCAGGGTTGGCTAGGGATAGTTCTATACCCATAATGAGATATCTTAGAGATGATATTATGTCTAAACACATATGTACTTATGCAGTTCTCTACTGGTAATTTTATTATTTTTGTGTGTACCTGTTTTGACTCACCTATGTCATAAGGCTGAGGGTTGAATGGAATATTGTACTGGTGGCTTCATGTTGGTGCTGAAAGGGTGTCAGATTTGAATTTTGGATTTTCAAATTCAGGGTTGAAGATCTGTATTGTGCTCTTATTTTATTTTTAAAATGCTAATTCTGAGCTACTGAAATGATTCCACAACCCATCACAGATAGTCTCATATAGTTTGCAAATCATTCTATGGGCATATCTGGCCCATCTATTGCCCAGAGTGAAGGAGGAAGAAGACGCTCTAGTGCCTTCCTCATTCCCTATCAGAATATCTAGGGTTAGGTTCACCTTTCTTTCTGTTGGATTCTACTGTTCAAATGTACAAGGGTCCAGATTCAGGTCTTATGAAGTCCATGCTTTAAGTACAGGCCTGTGGGCATTGAGGATTCAGATTACAGTATATCCTGCTGATAATTAAACTGTCATACAAAGACATGACTGATGTACTGAACCATCGAAGATGGGGTGGGAGTCTTCTGTGGCGATATATTTTATATTTAAGAAAATCAGTCTGGAATATCAGAGGACAGAGCCATCTCTCCAGTCTTTTGTTTGTTTGTGTTGTTAATGAGATAGGGTTTTCTGTGTAACAGCCCTGGCTGTCCTAGAACTTGCTTTGTTGACTAGGCTGGCCTTGAACTCACAGAGATCCTTCTGCCTCTGCCTCCCAAGTACTGGGACTACTGGTATGCACCACCTCTGCTACTCCAGACTGATTTTATTAAATATACCACAGGCTTCCATCATGGCCGTGTCCTTAAGATATTACAGCCTCAGGTGACCTTCTCTAGGTTTCTTTCTAATCTCAATGGCTGTGCTCTTTCACAAGCTTCCCTGAAATTAAGCTTGGTCTTCTTTAATGTGCTTCTGTCTTTCTGGGTCTTTACATACACTGTTCACTCCAGTTGTACACCTTGGCATGTGGGAGTCTGTTACCCATTCATTCACATGCAGATCCGCCTCTGAACAATGGCCCCTTTGATGTTTTATTTCTCACTCTCCCAGGACTGCTCACTCCCTGTCATCATCAAAGCATGGTTCCCTTCTTCCTACCACACCTTGCTTGAACCAGAGATGTTTCTCTTTTAGTTTCTCATCTTGGGGAGTCACAGCAATCCCATCCAAACAGAAGTGTTTTTTAAATGATAGAAACTTCAATGCATGTGCTAAGGTTAGAAATGCCATGTGCTTTAAAAGACAAGGTTGACTTATGAAGGTGGATGTGAGAGGCTGTTTTATACTATTCATGTTGCCTCATCCCCATCATATATTTATTATAGATATTTACCTTTGCACATACTGACTCTTAGGTCTTTCCTTAAAGCCTGTGGGGTGGGGGGCATTTGCCTGCCCAATGCCTAGTCTCCCTTCCTTACAATAAAAGCCCTAACTTTTCCAAATACTCTATTCCCTCAACAGATTATTTAGGTAGCCAACAAAACAGAAGAAATTGATAAGAAAGGTTTCTAACTATTAAAGAAAACACAAACATTAACCTTTCCCTGCTTGTCTGGAACTTGAATGCCTTTTCTCGAACTCCAGAAGCTATTTTGAGGTCAAGAGTAAAGTTGGGGACAGAGAGAAAGCTCACATAAAGACTAGCATAAAGAAAATAACGGGATTGTAGTAGGACCAATGGCATCACTGAGCTCCAGTAGCTGCCACGATTTATCTACAGCCAGACTGCTCTGGCTGTGCCTGCTTTCTCTGCCTGCTGTCCTTCTGCCTCACACTCCCACCATCAGGGACGAGCCACTTAGCCACCCCTGCCTGCTAAGATGGATTGAAATCTCTGAGTCCATGAGCCCAAATCAACGTCTCCTCCTTTAGATGGCTTCTGTCAGACATTTTGTTACAATAATGGCAGAATAAACTAATATATGAAGCAAAAGCCATGGAGCAGAGCTGGGGTCCCAGTCAGGTAATGTTTCTTTGCTCAGTTTTCGTGCCCACTGCAGAACTTCCTCACCAAGGCCCTGCAAGCTTCTACACTGATCATTCTGATTACACACTCACACCAATATTATTTGCACGTTTCACCTTTTGTTAGGCTGTACTCATCGTGAGGAACACTGTCACTCATTTCTCTTCGTGCCCACAAGTGCTTAGTGCTCAGTGACCAGAAATGAATCCTTTCAAATAATACTTGATGGATCAAATTGAGAGAGATTTGGTGTTGACATGCAAATTCCCTTGGGATTTTATTTTGGATTTCACTGGCAAAGAAATAAAGTCTTGGGATATGACACTGATGGACCCATTATTGGAAGGAAAGAAAAAAAAATGTAGCTATGGATTTCAGCTGTGGATTTCCCCAGGATGGTTCTTATTTGCTGTCAAATTTTCCTGCCATAAAATCCATGCCCCTGGAAAGCCCTGGAGCACCCTGACCAGTAAGAATGCCTCCACTGGCTGTTTTGGCCTCCTGAAGAGACAAAGTCTTTCCCTTGGGACTGGGGGATGGGGGAGTCAGTGATAACTGGATCCTCAGGCATGGCTGCCTGGCCCCTTTGCAAGCCCCAGCCCTGTCACCTTGGACCTTCCAAGGCACTCTGGAAGGGTCCTTCATGTTGAGTTGCAAGATTAAATGAATGTATGTTGGATAAGATGCTTTTAGGTTCCACTGGGTGTGTGGGGGGTCTAGACCCCTTTCAGCAGAACTGCAAAACAAGCTTTCCCATTCTAGTAGGTTATGGCTCCCAAGGAAGGCATAGCCTGTATCTGCTGTGCCAACACATTTTCTGGGGAGTAGAGGTCATGGTTACCAGGGAACCAATGTGATGAGAAAATGGAAAAGCACATTTTATTAAAACCACTCGAAATGTTATTTGGCATGAACAAAATTGATCCTTTGGCTAAATAAAACCACTGGAGAGCAAATTAAACTGTGACTCATAATATGATTATTCTGTTCTTGTAAAAATAATAAGAATTGTTTTGGTAGGTTTGCTGTGGGTGTTTCTGCTCTCACTTTAATAAACAGCACTAGGATCCTTTCTGGGAAGGTACAGATATGGACTTAAGCCAAAGCACTGGCAGGGGTCGTTCTGCTTGCCATGCTGCAGAAGAGATGGAGAAAACACCTGGCCCACGGGCAGCCTTACTCTCTCAAATCACTTTCCATTCACCTTGATTATTTACCACTCCTTTGCACTTGTGAGCAGACTCACAGAGTGGACTGGAACCGGAAGTCTATGCATTCTTTAAAGGGACATAAAGTGGAATCACAAATGATAATTCTTTTCTCCTTGTTAATATCCAGCTGCTGCTAGGAGGCATGAGAGAGAGAATTCACTTAACGCTAGCCCTAGAAATTTCAATGGGATTTAGCTCTTGTCCTAGCTTTGAAGCCTGTTTTTGGAAAGCACCTCAGAAATTGGGAAGCCGAATGGATTGTGACCTTGATGTGCAATTCTCTCCAATGCTTCACTTCCCCTCACATGCATCTGTTTAGTGCTCAGCCATGGTAAGAAAGAAAGCATTGGTAGTTTTCCAGAAACATGACTATGTTGTGGCTATCTGCAGCTCCACTTGAGCCTTTGCCAGCTGGAATCTGGTAAAGAAAACTGGACCTGAAAACATTTCCATCCCGACCCCACAGGACTTTGGTACACAGGTACTCTCATTTAAGCATGTCTCCAGAAAGCTTGTTCTATTGGTAGACATCATCAATGTCTCTGCCATTATCCATGGATCATCTCCCAAAGCCCAAGACTTTATGTTAGCAAAATACATGATACAGCTGATTGCTCTGGATCTATACAATGTTTTAATTCCTTTGGATTGCTTACTGAATAACCATTTCTGGGGCTGTCCTGCTTGCACAAGGAAGGTGGACACATGCTGATGGCAGTGGCCCTGTTCAGGCTTTGGATGTAGACCTGCTACGTTCTTTTCCCAATTCTATAATTATCACTGAGTTTCTGATATAAGAATCAAAGGCATCCAACCCTGGCTCTCTGTCCTTTCAGTGAGAAATTGAAATATTCTCAATGCCTACTGCCTAGTAGACACGAAATACACCAGAAGCTCCATGGCATCTTTTCATGTGAAAAATCTTCCTTGACCTGTTTATCACTATCCTCATCTTAAAGGCTGAGACTAGCAGAACATGGAAGACCAAGAGGCCACTTGATGGCCACGTAGTCAGGATAAGGGAACATTGGGTAGAACTTTCCAGTGCTCTACTGGTGGACCCTCCCGCTCCCTCCCTGCCACCTTGTCTCTGGAGTGTGATGTAGTAAACTGCTTCTCTAGCTTAGGCTGAGCCATTGAAGGGCTCTCCTAGGAAAACAGTATTATTCTGAGGCTTGGTATTCCTCATACCCAAGGCTATCAACCTAGTAGGTGAAAGAAACCTGAGAACTCTGGGGCATAACTTGCAGAAGAACCAACCAGACACTGTTAGGCAAAGACTGTTTTCCCCACTGGAAAATTTACTGAAAACTTCCATTTGCAAAGATGAAGTTTTAGTATTTTTGTTTCATTGTCCCTGAGTTCTTGGAGGAAATAGAAGAAAAAGAATGGAAGAGGAAATTCTCTCTCACCCCAGAGCTGTGCTTGGAGAAATTAAACAGCCGAGGAGTTGTTTATAACCCATAACCCAGATGCCCCAAAGTGGCTGGGATCTCAGGGTTAGTAGTGCACACTGAAGGATCCTTTCCTCTCTTAACCAGATAGAGGCAGGTCAAGGGCATCTTAAAGCTGATGGTTTCAGAAGCTGGAAATCCCATATTCTATCTGCCATCTGCTAACTGATGGTAGCTGTTATCATTCTCTCCTAATTGGGCTTCTTTTATGTTGTTGTTGCTAAGCTTAAGAGGCCTTGCCAAGAAGGGCATGTGCATTCTCTGCAGGTAAGCATGATGAGCAGGGGTGCACACTCTCCATCAGCCTCCCTGAACCTACCTGAAAGCTCTTGGCAATGACTTGACTACTCACACAGTGCTGATGCAGATAGGGCCTATGACCTTTCAAAGAGGTCAAGCAAGCAGACCAGCCATCCTTCTGTTGGCTTCCTCGGGACCCCAGAAGCCTGATGCCATTCAGAATCATTGGGGGTAATTTGACATTTTGAAAGGAGTCCAACCTAATTTTTAGTCCAGGCAGTATCCAGGCTTTTAGCAAATGACTAGTGTTTATTGTTTGGTTACATCCCCTCTAGCACTAATCTTTAGCTCAGCTGGGGCTTCACAGAGTTCTTGCTCAGGCGAAAGCAGCCATTGTTTTATGTCATGGGGGTGAGATTCTGTCTTTCCTATTGTTTTTTTTTTTTTTTTCTGGGTCAGGGATACAGTTTTGGATTAGTACACATCTGGAAAGCAATCAGAACGGACAGATCTCAGAGACTCCAGAGGACCATCTGAATGGTGTTGTCTGGTGTTTACCAAGACTCGAATAATGCAGATCAACTCTGAACTCTCCAGAACAATATTTCTGAATTCCCAAGAGACTGTGAAACAGATGCCAGTGTGGCTTACCTCTGAGACACTAAGGGTCCACATCATCAGAAATCTTGGAGCAAAAAATCTTGATTTCATGATATGTTGTTGGGTAGAATTTCCCAGTTCCTCCCTTGCCTTGCTACTTGTATAAGTGTGCTGAAGGACAGTAGCTGGCAAACAAGGGGGAGGGGGAAATGACCAATGGAGCACTTCTGGATGGACCATGAGCATTGAGTATGAAGAGATGGCGGAGAGTAACATTTCCAGTTTTGTGTTCAATCTTTGGCTTGGTCATTTCACAGCGTGGACACAGTTTTTGCTTTGTGGATATAGAATTGTGCTAGTAAAGCATGTTGGGATTTATTTGGTGAGTTGAACAACAGCCTGCCAAGGTAAGCAGGGGAAGTGCTATGATCTAAGGGGGAAATCTTCCTTTGTCTTTCTTGTATTCTGGAAGCTTCTCTTTCATGCTTACTATTGCTGGCTGCTCTTGTGGTTCACAAGGTTCTGGTGTGAAAAGAAGAACATCACCCACAGTTTCTAGGCAGCTCCATGAATTCTCTCCTTGCTCACACAATGAAGGAGCTGACTTGCTGCCTCGGGGTCTGGAAGAATTCCCGATGCTGCTGCTCATGCAGGCCAGTGCAATCATTCTCTCTCCCTCTCTCCCTCTCCCTCTCCCTCTCCCTCTCCCTCTCCCTCTCCCTCTCCCTCTCCCTCTCCCTCTCCCTCTCCCTCTCCCTCTCTCTCTCTCTCTCTCTCTCTCTCTTCTCTATCTCTTTGCACAGCACCTCATTCTTTAGTACTAATAAAATAATGGTGAGTTGCGTCTTAGAGTCATCAGCCTACACACACCTTTGCCCTTCAATTAGGAATGACCTAGGTGAAGAGGGTCATTTGAATAAAGTGGACTCCAAAGAGCATTTGGAAGACTTAAAACATTTCCTAGAGATAAATTTCTTGATTTTTAAAAGACAGACCCTAAGTTATAGCAATTGTTTACTTTAAGTAACTTTATAACAAGGCTGGCATTCTCTGGTAAGTGCTGGTCTTCATCAAAGAGCCTTTTTTTTTTTTTTTTTTTTTTTTTTTTTTTTCCTAGAAAAGGACTCAGGCTTTTGATTGATTTGTTTTTATTCGGAAAAAGCTGGAGTAGAGTTAATTTTATATGTTGAGAGCTGGTCATTGCTTCTGCACTGACAGGACAATGGGCCAAAATGGAACACTTCCTTCTGAGCTGAATCGTGCTGAACTGAGAAGTAAAGAGTGCATGGGAAATAGCTTTCAAGTGATTATTTCTGTTTGCTTAAATGCTTGATTATGAGGATTGTTTTTCCAGATATACACAGAAAGAACACGGGAAAGAAGAGAAGCCTGGGCTTCCATTATAACAATGGGGGAAAAAAATCAAAGGGTGTGCATCACACGTTTTAAAGATGAAATGCCTGTAGGTTTCTGGGGATTGCCAAGTAAAAAAACAAACACAGGAGTCAGGATCTGCTTCCAGGGCCTAGGGTTCTTCTCTTGCTCTCTCTAAAAGACGTATTTTGGGTCACTTCAACACATCATGAGGGGATGTGTGAATTTTCTTGTTTAGTCTGCAAATCGTGGCTTCTGGACCACAGCACTAGACTTTGTAGGGCAAATAATACATCTTTAGATGCCTCCGGCTTCTAGAAATTGGACTCCAGCTGCCATTGACCCAGCTGGTTTTAGTGAAGGTGACTTTATGATGCTACAGGGAGACCTCCCACTGCAGTGCCATGTACTGAGAAGAGCTCCACTGATGGGGCTCAGAAAATCACCCCCCCCACTTTAATAAAGTATCACTACAAGTGTTTGGGAATTTTCTTTTTTTATATTAAATTTAAATTTTATATTTTAAATTAAGACATATTAACAAAAGTGTTAATATGTCTTAAAGCTCAGAGCCAAAAGTGGCTAGAGAAAAACCACAGGCTTTCAAAGTATCTTGACAGACCCGAGAGAAATCATGATAAACTAAAGCTCTGATCTTCTCGGCTCCAAAGCAACCAAATTCCACTGCCCACCTTCTTTTCTATGTTCACAGTGACCCAGGAATGTTTGGAACACGGGGGAGCAGTGACAAGGACCAGAAGACAGCTTCCAGATCATCCGTTAACCAACTTTAAACCTGAGGCCGTTTGATAACTGGGCACCCCCTAGCTGGGCTGTCAGACTGGAATCGAAGGCTCTGTGCACATGGTGGATGGGAAGGATCTTAGAGGATCCTTGTTCATACCGGCTCTCATCCCACAACAGAGGAGACTAAATAAGATCTTGGCATTGGAGGCTCAATTCACTGCCTCCAAAACAACAGCAGCAGTGATTCGTGGTACCAGTAACAAGGCTGCCCTGGTACATTTTGACTTGGCTTTTTGTTTCATTCAGTTTCAAAAATGTTTCTGACTTTTTTCCTTCCCCCAAATGTCCTGTTATCTTTACCCATTCAGCACGGAAGCTTTGGAAAAAGCCAAGGAGATACAGCAAGGAATTTTACGCTATTCTGACTGAAATTGAATGGACCATTTCTCCTTTCCCTGGACCCATTTTTCCTCCGTGTTCCACATCTCATTAAAATGGCCTCTTCTTTTGTGACCCCAAATGGGTCTGACCTACAAGTCTTTCTTCTCTTTTCTCTACTGCATCAAATCAGTCATCAGGTTCTGTCTGGTCCACCTTCCTAACACATTCCTATCATCCTTGTAGTCAGTGTCTGTCCGTCCATCTATCCACTCATCCGTTCTTCCTCCCTCCTCAGCCCATGAATAATTCCTCCACCCGAATTGTTGGCACCTTTCCTCAGAGTGGTAATGATAGTCTACAGGTCTACAGGTAGTGTGGATTGGCTTAGATCTTTACTCCACTTGCCCACACAGCCAGAGATAGTCTTCTGTAAAGCTAATGGGATCATAGAGCTTCCCTGACAACAAAACCCTGACAGCTCTGCTGCTCCTTACAGAGACCAATCTTCTCCTATGAAGCTGTGTGTTCTGAGCTTTATTTACACATCTCCTTTGGACTCTACCACTGTCCGTGGTCATCACCTCCTCAGTTATCTGGAACATAACTCAAATGTCAGATTCTAATATGGTAGGCCATAGAAGTCCAAAGAAAGGAGGGCAAGAAAAGCATCTCAGAGACCTGATGCTTCCGAGGATGGTAATGCCTGGTTCTCAACGTAGTTGACTTTCATATTAAGTCTTCTGTACAGATTTCTAAGTATGTGTCTGAGGGATAAACATGAGAGCAGACAACAGCGGTTTGGCCATGTGGTCCAAGATTCTGGAGTCCAGGGGAAGCTCTGCCTCTGCCCACTGCCAGTGGGCTTAGATACCCCATGGAGCTAAATCGTTCTTGTTCTCCCTCTGACAAAGCCTTCAGCCATCCCACACGGCACATAAATGGATATAGCAGATGGCCTTGCTAATGCCACCAACATTCTGAATATCAAGGAGCATCTCGTGAGATGAAGTGGAGGGAAAGATCCCCAAGTGTGTTTCAGGAGGATAAGCAACTTGGATAACTGATGTTATATGACAGATGAGCTCAGTACCCCAAAGAAGCCATGCAGACTCAGACTATTTCTATGCAATGTTTTTTTGATTCCAATAGCCCTGGCAAGACCCTCACCCCCGCTTTGCCTTATTCATCACCCAGGTTCTGTGTTCTACAGAACCTTCTTTAAGAACCAGCACAGTGCTGTGGCCCGGGCACCCATGGGTAGCTAGAAGCCTTACAGCTGTCAAAAGCAGAGCTGTGCTTTACACATCCTCTTAGTGCCTTACCCAGGACCTGGCTCACGGCTGAGGCTCAAAAAATTCTTGCTTCATGTAGGCTGGACATCTGCATTTGACTGAAGATAGAGAGTGTGACATTGGGGAGGTCATGGCACTTGTAAGGCCAGCACTGCAGGTTGAGCAGGACAAAGGAGGGTTCTGTTTGCCTGAGAATGGCCCAGGAGCAGTAAGGTCACCAGAGCTGACCTTCCCTGTGAGCATTGCCCTATCCATCCTCACCTCCCCAGTGTCTACACCTGTAGCTTTCCAGTTGTCACTTTCTGACACTAAAGTGCCACACTGACGGGATGTGGTTGTAGGCAGGTGCACTTGCCTCAGAAGCTTCCTGTTGGATAAAGCCCTTCTGATCCTCAAGAAAAACTAAGGAGTGGCTGAGGACCAAGTGGCAGGGCTTCTTCTGGGTAGAGCCCACTCCACACTCTACTTACTTCTCTACCCATCTGTAGGGATGGCCTTGGCTCTGGCAGATAAAATTCAACCCAGTGCTCACTGAGCAAAAGGCATGGCTTGAAGGTTTGTTGAAGTACCAGCTGATTGTTTCTTCTGAGATAGCATTCTTGAAATTGTGTGTTACAGGATGATGGGATTCCCCTAAGGATTCAGTGGAACCCTCCCACCCCAATTTCTTTGTTATATAGCTCAAACTGTCCTGGAAATGACTTTATGGCAATTCTCCTACCCCACTCTCCCAGAGTGTTATAAGGACAGGATGCAGCAGTACTCTAGGATACAATAGCACTCTAGCATGCAGCAGCACTCCAGGATGCAGCACACTCTAGCATGCAGCACACTCTAGCATGCAGCAGCACTCCAGGATGCAGCACACTCTAGGATGCAGCGCATTCCAGGATGCAGCACACTCTAGGATGCAGCACACTTCAGGATGCAGCACACTCCAGGATGCAGCACACTCTAGGATGCAGCACACTCCAGGATGCAGCACACTCTAGCATGCAGCACACTCTAAGATGCAGCAGCACACTCCAGGATGCAGCGTACTCCAGGATGTAACACACTCTAGGATGCAGCACACTCTAGCATGCAGCACACTCTAGGATGCAGCACACTCCAGGATGCAGCACACTTCAGGATGCAGCATACTCCAGGATGCAGCGCACTCCAGGATGCAGCACACTCTAAGATGCAGCTCAGTCCAGGATGCAGCAGCACACTCCAGGATGCAGCACACTCCAGGATGCAGCTCACTCTAGGATGCAGCACACTCCAGGATGCAGCAGCACTCCTGGCAGCCTCTTCCTTTTCTGACATCTTTTCTAGTTTAAAACAGGAGAGAAATGACCCAGGAAATGTCACAGTACAATTATGTTCTGGGATACTGTGAGCTTCAGGCGAGTACAGCTGGGGCTTGCCCCATCTCTGTTCTAGAGGGCAAGGTCAGTGCTGAGTGGAGTCTACATATTATATTTGTGTCAAAAGAAGGGCCAGTCTCCAGCATCTTCCAGGTCAAACTGCTACCTGACTGAAGCAGACATGAACCAGGTGTGGGACCAGTACAAGGAAGACACAGGGATGGGGGCCTTATCTTGGGCTTAGAAGCCTCTGGGAGGGCTGGCCCTTGGCTGCTGGGGAATGGATGGTGGTAACATTCAGCCCCATGTTACTCCTGCATCCTGGAGTGTGCTACATCCAGGAGTGGTGCCTTTAGGTCAGTTCAGTTCTAGTCAAATTGACCACTAAATGAATAACAGAACACATTCAGTTTGCAGACAGTTTGCAGATAGCTTGAGAACTCGTGGTATTATCCAGTGCTCAAATGAATTAAACAGGAGTCAGAATGTTCAGAGGGAGTGTGCCTCAGTTTATATATTTGAGATTTATACCTTTGAGACCTGAATCTAACTCACCCTACTTTCAGCAGAACCTATATCCTGCTACATCCTTGACTATACCAAGGTCCCTTGATTCCCTCTGTTGATGTGCAGACCCTGTGGTTGGGGATATCCCAAAGCTGGAAAGCCAGGTATGGGGGCTCCATGATTGTGAAGGTCACTTCTTGTCTCTTCTTCTGTATCTCTGACATATCCCCTGACTAGGATAGGCTCATATCTCATAGATACTATGAAGATAAACTTGTCACCTTGGAGACACCTTCCAAACTGCAAGACTGAATATACGTTTGAGACCTTTGATCCCCCTGAACCTTCAGGGCACTTCCTCAGTAGAGGCAAAGGTTGTCTAACTGATGCTGTTGAGGGCCAAAGGGGAAGGAACGAGGACCCAGGGTTGCAGCGTTAGCTCCCACTTCTCACTGGTGGTGGTAGTGGGATAAGTTAGAAAACTCACAGCTATTCATATTTTTTCATCTGTCTTTACAGTGGAGTCTTTAAAGACACATTTTCTATATGTTTCTCTCATGTATCTGTACACGTATATCAGTTCATAAATAAAATATACAGCTGCCTGGCTGAAATGTATCACCTGCTGCCAAGATTCCTTCTGTAGGTTAATGCTTCCTGCCAGGGGAGCTGTCCTGGTTTGTAGTGACTTTCGATGACCTACTTGTGTGCAGCAGACTGTGCCTCACTTAGCAATGAGTGGTGCATCTGTACAGATTTCATACACACGCATTATTTTAGTATTTTATTCCTCCTCCCCAGATCAATACTTTGTGTACATGAAGGTAGCTGTGCAAACATACTTTCCATGAGTAGCTGACAGGAGCCGATGCTTCTGGAAGAGGTAGGGAATGAAAGACCAGTTTGCACTATCCAGCATTCTAGTGCTACTCATCCTGGCCATAATTAGCGTCTTCCCTATAACAGCCCTCAGGATCCCTTGCTTCTGGAAGGGAGGATTTCAAACTGGAACTCACCTGAGGACCAAGTCTTACTGTGCAGGGGTGAGGTGTGGGAAGGGATTTAACTGATAATTGAGATTGGTGGCTGTGAGTTCTAATTTGTACCTACCACTCACAACAGCATAAATGAGCTTCATTTGGCCCAGAAAGAATTGGAAATTATTAAATCATTCTTGAATAATAACCCAGGCATGGGCTAGTATTCAAGTCAGAAGTTGGTTTAATAACTATGATTTGTATCTTTAAAAAAAAAAAAAAGAGTCCTCAAAATTTTCTCATTCTTTTTGCAAAAGTTTCACTATTAAATGGAGCACTTAACTAGGGCCAGGTATGAAAACCAAAGAAAAAAAATATATACATCTCTAGTCTTGTTTATGTTTATAAAAGCAACGAGATTGAACATGATGATGTAACACAGAGTCCTACAGCTGCTTGTAGGCATGCTCAGCCTTGTCACGGGCTGGGAGAGCTGAGAATTATTCTGTTTCTTATAATCTAAATTACAACAAGTTGGATAAAAAAAATCAATAGACTATTATTTATGTTCCATTTAATCCAGGTGTCTTAATCATGTCTATCTGGCCAGATATAGGATTGATTTTTCATTGCTGTGGGACTCACTTAGACTCAAATAAAACTAAGCAAAACTAAGTCCAAATTGCCTACTGTCTTCCAGCTGTTGCTGTTTACAGTGGGGGAACACACTAAATTCATACACCAGAGACATAGGGAGGAGGAATTTGGGAGCCTTTGCTCTGTGTTTTTAAAAGACTGATTCATGTAGCCCAGGCTGGCCTAGGACTTGCTCTGTAGCCAAGGATGACTTTAAACTTTTAATCCTCCTGCCTCCACCTTCCATGTCTCCAAGAATCACTAGCATGTGCCACCATGACAGCTTTGGGTGCTTATGATCTTGTTGCATTTTTTTTTTTTTCCCAAATCTTGACGTGGAACCCAGCAAGTGCTCAACCAGTCTACCAAGAAATGCGGCAGAAGATTGATCTGCAAACTAGAAGTCACACTTGCTATTCCACACTAACTTGCTGAGGAAATCCACTGGACTCTATATGAGTGGCCCTTCACTGAACCTAAACAATTCATAGACCAGGCAGAGCTGAGGGGTAGAGTGCAGTGAAGACATCTCCAGCGCTTCACAAGCTCTTCCTGAGGTCTGGTAAACAGTAACATCTGATAATTCATTTCTTCATTTAATTCTTATAACTCTAACTCAAATGTCTCCATTTTGTATAATGCTCAGAGAGGTCATACATCTCCTACTCAGCAGTCCTGTAATTCAAACTTGGTATGTTCTTTCTGTACAGACCCATATAATAATACAATTATTATAAGTCAAAAGTGCCATTTTAAAGATCAATATTTTAATTGAGACTGATATTTATGATGTAAATTTTCTGACTGTAAAATGAAGGTACTCATGGGTACTCACTAGGCCTCCTGTGCGATAGAATTAGCATTAAGTGGTAGCTGATCCTTAGAGTTGTCTGTAGTTCCCCTTTCTGAGTCAGTCCCCACAAAGTTTTATTGTCTCCCTACCCTGGAAGACAAATTACTTATAGCTCTTACTTCTTCCTCAGATCTGGAAGCCTCTTTCATTTACATGGTCTTCCATGTCCTGTAGGCATGTTGAGAGCTTTCCTGACACAGAGGCCAGAGAAGCATCAAAAGCTACAAGAGACTCTTGTGCTCCAGGAAGCTACCAGGATGACAATCATGTCTGTGATCTGAGGCTAGCCCATTAACCCCTTGGAAGCTCACACTACTTTTGGTTCGGTGGGATGATGGTTGGTTTGGAGAAAATTAATCTCAGTGGATATGAAAGAGCTCAATGATACTCTTTTAAAAAATGTATTTTTCCACCTCCAAGCCACAGAGGATGCGATACTTGACAATGAACAACACAGAAGTTCTCCTACCCATTCCCACAGCTGACCTAATTACTAATTCCACATTCCTTTTAGCCTTACCTGCTCCCCCATTCATTCTCTCAGCCAATTGACTTTTTAGTGCTCTTTCAGACCACTTTCTGAAATAAAGTGATAACATAAAACTCAATGGAACAAATACGCAGAAATATGCAAAGGCTCTTGCCGTCTAACCTGCCTCCCTGCCCCTGACACCCTTCCCAATTGCCAAAGAAAGACCCATCCTTTCCGGCACTGGTGACTCTCAATCATTCTATTTCAAGGCCCTGTAGTAGTCAATAATATGAAACGCCCAACAGAGCTGAATAATTTCTGGAAATTGATTAATTGTAGTAAAAACTCTGGAATGATAGCTATGCTCTGAGCATGTTTTTACGCACACGGCCACAGTTCTGTCAACTACAGTTGCATCACTGAAGCCTCAACACTGACCTCAGTATGACAGAAACAGAGTTATCGACCTAGCGTGCAGGCAGCAACTGAGCAGAATGTCCCACTTTTCCCTTGCGGAGTCCCTGGAAATCACTATTCCATTCTTCAGTGCATCGCACATGAGTGCTACCTCAGTCGCATTTGCTCTTCTCGCCTGGATTTTTTCATGTCACATCGTGTCCTCTAGGCTCTTCCACGCTGTCCTTTCAAAGGTTAGGTAATATCCCTTCATATGTGTATGCTGCATTTTATCTCTCTACTCACTGATTGACAGGTTGGCTGCACATATTAAAATTTTTCAAATATTCTTGGAAGTCTGGCTTTTCATTGATTGAAGACGGACTGAGAAGTGAGGGTGCTAGATGGTTCTACTCTTAAGTTTTGGGAAAATAATCTTTCATGCAGCTCAAGCTGGCTTCAAACTTATCACACAGACCGGAGAATTGCAGTATTTCTGCCTCAGTTTCTCAAGTCCTGAGGTTACAGGCATCTATTACTGAGGCCTGCTATTCTATTTTTTAAGACAGTTCCACACTGACTTCTTTAACAACAGCATCAGTTTGTGCTCTCAAAGTATACAACTGAATTCCATTTTCTTCACAGTCTCACAATGTTTGATTTCTAAAAACAAAACAAAAAATATCCAGGCACCACAGCCCTCTCCACTAGTGTGACAAGGACTTCATTAGAATTTTGACTTGTGTTTTCTTGCTTATTAGGGTTTTGAGCATCTTTCCATGCACTAGTTCTAAGTAACTACTAAGAGAAATGCCAGTTCAAGTCTTAACCCGTTGGATACTGGCCCTTAGCAGACCCATCGCTTGCAAACCTCTCTCCCATTCTGCAGGTTGCCTTTACACTCCACCTACTATTTCCTCAATGAAGCTGTTAGTCCACTGACCTGCCTTGTCTGGGTTTGCTTGTCTGTTTGTGTCATTAGGGTCATAGCCAATAAATCATCGCCTAGACAAAGGTCATGGGGGCGTCTCCCTAGTTTTCCCTGCAGGACCTGCAGGAGCTGTATAGTATCAGGTGTTATGTTCAACTCTTTAAGTTGATTGTTGTGTATGGTGTGACTGACATCAGGGTCCAACTTCACTGATTCTCATGGAGACCCGCAATTTCCCTGGCACTATTTGCTCTACGGGGTTCTTTTCCCATCGTGTGCTTTGTGCTCTTGTTGGGAGGTGCTGAGTGGACATGCATGGCTTTGGGAGGTGCTGAGTGGACATGCATGGCTTTGGGAGGTGTTGACTGGACATGCATAGCTTTGGGAGGTGTTGACTGGACATGTATGGCTTTGGGAGGTGCTGAGAGGACATGTATGGCTTTGGGAGGTGCTGAGTGGACATGTATGGCTTTGGGAGGTGCTGAGTGGACATGTATGGCTTTGGGAGGTGCTGAGTGGACATGTATGGCTTTGGGAGGTGCTGAGTGGACATGCATGGCTTTGGGAGGTGCTGACTGGACATGTATGTCTTCGTGAGGTGCTGACTGGACATGCATGTCTTCGTGAGGCGCTGACTGGACATGCATGCTTGCTGCATTGACATAGACTGACTACTGAGAACTTTCTTTCTTAGTCCTTATAATATCCACTTTATCTAGTAATATACCCTTTGAATTCCTTTATTATAGTTCTGAAAAAGTTTTGAAATCAGACAATGTAGAGTCCCTAATATGATTCTACTTTCTCAAGACTGCTCTGGCCATTTTTTGGTCTTTTGTGGCTCTATATCAGTGGTTCTCAACCTCCCTGATGCTGCAGCCCTTTAATACAGATCCTCATTTTGTGGTGACCCCAACCATAAAGCCATTTCCTTGTTACTACATAACTGAAATTTTGCTATTATTATGAATCATAATGTAAGTATCCAATATGCAGGGTACCTGATATGTGACTACCATGAAAAGGTCATTCATCCCTGAGGGGGTCAAAACCCACAAACTAAGAACCACTGTTCTATATGAATCTTATGATTACCTTTTTTATTTGTGTGAAAAAATGCCTTGGAATTTTAGTGGGCCTTACAAATAGATTTGTGTCTCACCTTGGGTTGAATTAACATACAATATCTTTCACTGATTTCTATTGTCAGTGTTTTTAGTCACGGGTGTGCAAATGTGTCACTACCTTGGTCACGTTGATTGAATATTTTACCCCTTTTTGATGCTATCATAATGGGTTATTTTGCTTTTAGTTCCCTGTTTGGATAGAATGCTGTTAGTGTTTCTACACTGGTTTATGTTCTGTAGCTGAATCCATTCTTGACTTGAAGAAGTCATGAATGGTGGTGACATACAAGCAGAAGACATGCAGCGGGCTCAGAACTGATTGCAAGTGGTGCTGGGTAAGAAGTCACCCTTGGGTTGGGCACAGGTTTGCAGGAATCTCAAGCTTGGCTAATCTCCAAAGAAGACACAAAAATAACCAGTTTGCGTCTGACAAAGTGCAAAAGTCAAATAGCGTCACTCAGGCCAGAGAATGAGTTTTCTTTGTATGAATGGGAAAAGCTAAGCGCAAGTTTTATTTCGCCTGATGAGTTCTGCAGACGACTTTAGCCATTGGGACTTCAAACTGGAAGAGCTTCCCTTGTCTTGATGTTCTGTGTAACCTGCCTATCCTAGGGAGGGATGTGATGACTAGAATCTGGGTATCTAGAAGATGTTCTGGGGAAACAGGCAAGATGAAAGTCAATTCTGAAAGTCACATAGTCCCTAAAGACCCTCCACCCACTAGCTTGCTCTGCCATGGTTCTCTGAGGCAGTGGCTGCCTTCTTTGCACTTTGCATTTGGTGAACAAGCTGCTCTTACTGAGGAGCAGGGGAGACGCACATCCCTGTAGTATTATCCTGCCTCATCTTTTCAGATTTTATGTCCCATGATGTAGGTGTGGTCACATGAAAAGCAAGGCTCAGGGCTGCTTACAGAGCGTTAACACTTGGTGCCTTGGAGCAGGTGCTGCCCAATAGTAGAGACACCTAAACACTGCAGGTCCCACACAGGTGAGCTACTTCACTCTCCATGGCTGGCTTATGCTTGCCCTTAGGAGAGTTCCCACAGCACAGTGTGAGCGCAGACTTAGGACCAGAGCACTGGGCGTGCTATGAATGCACAGCTCTCTTACAGAGGTGAGTTCTGGTCTTTCCATAATCCAAATGTTCCAGACCCTGAAATGATTCGTTTGTTTGTTCGTCTTTTCCTTGCTGGAGGTGATCAAATAAATTCCGAGGCTGCCATTGCCACTTCGAGATCTCAAGCAAGTCAACCTGTTGCTAATCTCAGTTTCCTCAGAAGATGTCAAATGAGATGACAGACACACCCATTGACCTGTGCTCCTGATGCCCAGCATAGAGCACGTGCGTGCTCGTAAATGGCACTTCTGCTTTCTCTTGGTGATGATGTTCAACACTTTATGACCTTAGCAGAAAGTGGGTTAAAACACAGAGAAAGCATTTAATATTTCATCAAGCTACCACTTACTCTCTACATCCTAAAGCATTACAGCTTTTTTTCCTAAGGGGTAAAGAAGGCCCTAAGAAGATTAAAGCAGCATGTAAATTTCAGCTTAGTTTAAAGCTAAGCCCCTTAAGAAAGCTCTCTTTGCAGAGAAGCTGAAGCCTGTGGCAGGGGCTTCTGCTCCAGAGTTCAGGGCTGGTTTCCAGGAAGCCCTCCCCGGGGAGGGGCCGACAGCTTGCTGTAGTGGTCAGTTCTCAAACTGATCACTGTTAGACTCACCTAGAGGCTCACCAGGAAGATCTAGGGGTGGTAGGGGGAGGGACAAGTTCCCTGATGAGAAGATGCTTTCAGTGGGAAGACACTCTGAAGACCAATGGCCTGCTGGGAAGATGCATGCAGAGAGCTGGAACTTCACCTCTGGGCCCAACCTAGTTTTTAGGAATCAGGTGACCTTAACCCCAGGGGACATAGCTTCCTCTCTGCCTAGTGGTGGGTAGAAAGGTGATTTTGAAAAATTGTCACTTGAAATAGAATAAGGTAGAACGTGTTAGACATTTCTTCTGTGCCTGGTGCTGAGGCTCAGTACCCGGGTCCATCTGAAACCCATTCCGATGTTTGACATATGGGTCTGACAGACTGACAAAGCAGCTAAAGCAAAAGCATTTATATCTTGCATCCTGGAAACTCTGGATGCATCTTCACCAGGCTACCTGGGTGGTATTTTTGCTGTTCACCTAGGTCTGAGCCTCAGTCTGCTTAGCTATGAAATAGGCACAGAGCTTATATCCATTGATAAATGTCCAATTAAATAATGCAAGAAGAGTCCTCAGTGTGTTCATTATTCATTAGATGTTATTATCGTCATTCTAAAATTCTTCAGTTCACTCTGTGCTTATCCTGTATCTAATTGGAGGATGATTATCCTCTGTAAACCTCTTCAGTATAAAAACAGGTCCTCTGCAAAATGCTTCCCAATCTTTAAGTGCATTCAAATTACCTGAAGATATTGTTCAAATGCAGATCTGTTTCCACAGGTCTACGGGGTCTGGGGCTCTATGCAGCTCTTGGACACTGTCCAGGCTCCTGACTCACAGAACAAAACTTTGGGAAGCAAGACTTTGGGCAGTGGTTTTGCAATCAGGCGCATATTAGAACCCCCTGGGTGGGTGCCTTTAACAAGTGCTAGCCACACAGATAGCAGTGTCTTTGGGACAGGGCTGAGCCTTACAGTTGCAGCTACCAAAGAACACATGACCCATAGAAAACACAGCCAAGTAAGAATTTAAAACAAACCCACTTTGTAGGCAAAATCTCATGTAACATCTGTATCGGGGGATGCTCTGATGTCCAGAAGCTAAGAAATAGACCCATTAGCAAGATCCCTGAGCCCCTAATCCCTTTCACCACCGACTTCAGCATGATCTTACGCAATCTCTTCATATTTCCATATTTTCTCATTTGCAAAATTTTGACAAGCCCATAAAGTGATCTCAGGATGGACACACCCTCAAATGGAGCTCCAAAACACCCTGCCATAGGTTTCCCTAGCCATTCTGATTTATGGACTGAATGCTGCAGTTAAACAAAAATGCATAGTTTGTGAGTCTGGGGGTGGGGGTGGGGCGTCAGCTACATGTTAAGCCACTGTCTTTTGTCTCCTTTCATGCTTTGGGCTCTTCTCACGGAGTTTGGGATGAGTGCACCGGGAGGTGTAGGGACAGCCAGAAGCCAGCAATGACTTTTTAAAATAACCATGCTGGGGTTAGTTTGCTTACCATCTTCCAGTGGAAGATGTCCGTGGAAGAAACCAGGTAGTGTGTCTGGAAATCGGAGCTATCCTACTGTGGGAGGGGGCCTTAGAGGCACATGATGCAGTGGGAAGCTAGGACAGACCAGGAAGATGCCGAGCATCCAAGTAAGAGAGGAGGAGAGCCCACGAAGATGCAGAGCACTCCGGTAAGAGAGGAAGACAGGTCAGGAAGATGCTGAGCACCCAGGCAAGAGAAGGCATGGCCCTTGTGTTTTTGCCAGGTTCCCCAGGTCATTTCCATACTGATCCAAAATTGAGACTTCTGTTCAGTATTAGCTGTTAATGTTTTCAGGTACTGTCTTCCTGGGCACACTCTCAAATCACCATGGCCTAAAGGCTTCATTCCAGCAGAAAACACTGGAAGATCCTCTCACTTTTGATATAGTTTTCCAGAGTCCCCTTGAAATTTGGTATATCAGTGGTGAGCTGAGGAGGTGCAGGACTTTGAGAGCTGAATAAATGCTGCATGGCTTTGCAAGAAGGGGGGCATACATCTTTGTTTCAGTAGGATGGAGCATGCTGCCAGAATACAGCAAGAAAGAACTTACGGAATGCTTATCAGGCCAGTGGGATGGCTCAGCAGGCAAAGGTGGGTGCCACCAATCTGACAACTTGAGTTAACTCTTTGGGACCCATGTAACGAAGTAGAGAGCTGACCTCAGCAAATTGTCCAATGACCTCTACTAAAATTTAAAAAGACATTCTTCTCAAAGGAATGAAGGGACAAAGTAGCAAGATGAGGAGGCACAGAGCAACCCAAGGACATTAGGAAGCAGAATGGGCAGATGTCAAAAGAGGGAAATAGTTGAACACGAGATGTTGGTATCCATAAACAGCAAGGAGAATGAAGCACAGACCTGGGAGAGTCCTGCAAGAGAGAGGCTTGAGTGGAATGGGGTGGGAGCAAAGGCCCCGAGACAGACAGGTAAAAAGTAAAAAAAAAAAAAAAAAAGATAGGAGACAATAGGGCAGTTAGGAGAGGCTGGAGGAAGAGGGCAGATGAACGGAATAAAGGAATAAAGAGCCAGGAGAAAGGGTGGGGGCAGGGGGAGGTAGAGCTGTCACTACGGAGGGCATGTTTGTCTAGGGACTTGTGTTGGGTGGGAGCTATGCATCCCAGCTTTGGAGCAGCAAATGATTACCTGTCCAGTGGGTTTCCTTTGGACAAGACACCCGTGTAAACCATGGCAAGGAACAGCAGTTCCTGAGACAGAATAGGAATTTGCAAAATTCATGCAGTTTGCTGGCTGTTATCTCTCTCACTATAACGGTGATTATTCTTTGGGAGGTGTTTAGTTTTACTTTGTCAGTCACACGTGCAATAGCTGCTATTTTCCCTGGAAATTCTGTTCCTTTTCAACTATTTTCCCCTAAGATTCAGCAGGGGGTTAATGCTTCTCAGCTCTCTTATCTGCAATTACTAACTACAGCTCCCAAACCTGGAAACTTTTGTACTCCATAGAGATAGTTAGGTACATATGTGAAGACAACACTTGAAACATTAACCCCGTCTCACAGTCTTGGAAAGAAGAGTGGGGCATTCACATACAGAATAGGAAAAAAGCCACAGAAATACATGTAGTGCCAACTGTTGAGAGTAAGTCCTCTGGATATCAAGTACATAGAGTCAATGATAGGATCTGGTATGATCCAAGAGGAAAAAATACAATGCGAAATGTGGGAATGATTCACCCACCTTTACCATACATAGGAGTGTCTGTTGTTAGAAGAAGTATGGTATGGTGAGATGGGAAAGGAGTATTATGTCAAAGTCTGCCTTTTACACAGGGGGCTGTATAAAAGCATATCTTACAGACATGAAAGAATTGTCTGGGTTTAAATATTGCTGTCCTTAAAGCATTGTGCCCATGTCTATTATTTTTTAACTTTGTAACCGCAAGTAGGTGCCAGCGGACACACGTGCTGTGAGAGCAGGATATGCCTGGCTTGGTATTTAGTTAAGCCTGAAAAAATGCTGAACTCTAGGTCTAGAATGAGGTTATGTGGGGGGTGGGAAGGTGTATTTGGGGAAGTATAACAGGGAACAATGGGGGTTTTCATAACGATCACTTTGTATTCCTTAAACTGTGATGTATTTCTTAAAGTCAAAGATAGAAGCCAATAATAAAGCTGTTCATGTAATGCTGGTAAGAAAACCTCTGTTTAGTATAAATAAAGATTGTCTAGGCTATTCGGAGCTTCTTGAGTACGATCTACTTGGTGGTCAGAACTTTTCCTTGCACTGATGCCCCCTCCTCCTCGGAACCCAAGGAGAGGCTGAACCTGGGAAGACCGGCCTGAGCAGGGCAGAGCCAGTGTAAGTGAATGGTCAGGACACTCATGGTGTCTGGAACTGGAAGCTTTCAAATTGCACAATCCCCCTCATTCTCAATTATTTCTACAAGATAGAAGAGCCCCTCCCACATGACAAATCCACCTCAGCTAAGCAGCAGACATCCTCTTGCAATACCACAGACAACTTTTGGCAGCCTTCCTGGCCACCACATCCTGTCCCCACCCCCATCCCCACTGAGACACAACTGGACCTCTAGGCATTTCCCTTCCAAATATGGACTCAAGCCTCCTTCTTGTCCTGCAGACCCTCACTCTTCCAGGGCCACAGCCAGTTTACAAACAGCTCTTGTATAAATTAGGGAAAGGAGGGTGACTGGGTCCTGGGCCGATGATCTAGGGAAGGTTGTAGATATGAAAGAACAGAAGGACAATGAAATTTAGCCAAGAAGGAGCTCTCCCGTGTTACTGCAGCATGTGGCGCAGCCTCAGTAACTGCAGGGAAGTTCCTCAGAGGAATATCTGACCTGAGTAAGTTATCAGAGTGCCTTGGGAAGGTTTGGGTCAGCACAGATATTTCCTACTCCAGGCATGCATTTTGGGGGCTGGAGGAGGGAGAAGTCTTTCCAGAGGCTTTAACAGGAGCAGGGGTGGGAAGAGGGTCTCAGCCTTGTGGAGTGTGTTTGGTCAGAGGTCCGTGTGGGGGCCAAGTATGGGCTGAGGTGAGAAGAGACAGAAAGGGTCAGGTTTTTGGCTTCAGGCAGAGATAAAACAGAGTGAAATATGCCCTCGAGATCTGTCATTCTGGGAAGGTGATACTGTTTTTTACTGGGTGAAAATTTACAAGTACCCTGATGAGGTCCTTGCAAATGACCTGTTTCTGGTCACACGATCAGTGGTGGAACCGGAACCTGACTGCATTGCATCATGCTAGACTAGGTGTTCTACCTACACTTCAGTCTGATTTGCAAAATAGGACGAGGTTTGGGTCAGCATAGATACTGCCCTTGATCCTTTAAAGAAATAAACAGCTTAAACATTTCTCTTTCCTCCAAGTCTTGACAGTCAACCAGGTTACTATTTAGAAAGCTACACCTGAATTCCCCATTGGCTGTTGTCCGACATGGATTTCCAGAAAACATCTGTACTGGGTGAAGTGGGGGAGGAGGATTAGGAGCTTTGTGTGTTTGTGGGAAATTCTGACTGTGGTCAGTTCTTACTCACCAGCTCTAGTCAAACTGTAGCCAGAACTTTTCATGCCACTTCCACTTGACTGTATGACAGAGAAATGACATTTCCTTAGTGTTTCCCCACTTTTCCTGTGTCTTAGCTAGGTAAGGCTACTCCTAGAAGTGGCCTTGGAGAGATGGAAAAATCCACACTGTAGGATACATAGACATCCTCTTATGGAGCACTTACTGGCTGAGCCATCAGGAAGCCATGGCTTGATGACCTGTCTGGAGCATGCCTTTGTTAGGCTCCAGCAGATGGTTCCCAAGGCTGAGGCAATAGAGAGACAAGAGTCAGAGCCCTCATCCTCTGAAGCTTCCCAAAAAGGCACTGGGAGAAGAGAGAAATGTATATCTCTCTTGGATGTTCCTTTATCTTGGTCCTGAGGCTGTGGGGAACTTGGTTTGAAGTCCTCAGATCTGATAGGAGTCCGGCCAAGTTTGACTCATCCATTGGACACTCAAGATCTATCTTTGGAGAAGCCAATAAATTATACTTGGCTCTGTTGATAAGGTTGTGTCTCCTTGCAGTTTCTCTCAAGAAAGATAATGTGAATAATGACTCTTCCCAAAGTGTTTCTCCAAACATTAAGAATCTGCCTTCTATTTCACATCCCTCCTTCCTTTTAGAGTCTTGTTATTAAAATGGAAATCCTAGAAATCAGAGAGGAGTTACTCTGATCATTCTAGAGGTGGGGCCTTCTCCTGAAAGGCCAGGGGAGGAAAGCTCCCATTATCAGCACTCCACCCCTGGCCCTACACACTCTTTGGTGACCTAGCACATCCTTATCTGGGTGACTGCTCCCTCCGCATGTAGCCTACAGCAACCAACTGATTTGGGACTATGGACATTAGCTCTGCAGAACATCTTTTTTGATATCTGGTCCTGAACATGATATCAGAACTACTACTAATTATAAACATTAAGAAACAAATTCCCTTTTAATTAACTCAGAGAACAGGAAGACACAAGAACTTCCTTTCCCATCACTATTCACCTGAGAATCCTAAACTCCCACTGATGTGAGACGTTTGGGAAGGCTGGGCATAGAGGACTGGGAACAGATTTCTGGGCAATGTTGTTGGCCATTAATTTCTGCTGCTGCGTCTATCCATGTTCTGGTAGGTGGGTCCTCATCCCTCTGACTCTCTCCCAGAAACTTTGGTAGGTCGTTTCTGCTCACAGAAGCAGTATGTGTTCTTAGTGTTGAACACTTTATGTCTTTACCTCATTTTTCTTTCTTAACAATCTGCAGAAAGTTAGGAAATAAAATTTTCAATAAGAAACAGGCCCAGAGAAAGTAGGTAAATTCCTTAGAGTTACATGGCTCATCAGTGGTTAGAAACTGGGACTTGAAGGCTTGAGCTGTTTCTGTCTGACCTTAAAGTACAGAAAGCAGAATTTTCTTTCAGACCAATGTGCATAAAGTTGGGTCTTCATGTGTTTGTAAAGCGTTATTGAGGGGAAATACATCAATAAGGAGAGAAAGCCCAGGAAAGAGGCTGTCTATACAAATACAAATATTAGCGTGTGGGATGGTCTCAAGGAAATCTTTTGGAAAATATGACAGATGCAGTTAGTAGAGGTCATTTCTCTTTAAAGCCAATGATCAAAACTAATTGCCCATCACCTCATATAAAAAGAAATAACAAGATAAGAAGTGTATCACTGGCTATGGTCTGGTTGACAGTGAGACATGGTCACAGGCTTGTCTCTACAGTTCCTTTCCCAATTTGTGATGGAAGACAATGCTTGTCACTTGTCACATTTAGTGACTAGGACAAAATAGCAATGCAAATGCTCCTCTGTGGTGTACTCTAATTGGCAACTTAAGCAAGTTGTGGCCATTTGCTTGGCCCTATTGGTCTGTATGGTTTGCAAAATGGATTCCTTCCAAAATATTTTTAAAATGTTAGACCTTAGTAAACATAGGCACCACACTCCTGTTTGTCTGAGGCCAACCAGGCTGTTTCCTGGATGGAGACCATTGTGCACCATGGAGGTGTCATCAGGGAGGCAGAAGAGCTGGGGTGGGGTCACTGCAGAGCAAGCCTGGGCCTTACTGACACAAGGCTAAGAGTTTCCCAGGGACCCTTTTTATAGCATCCTATGCCTTCTAACTCCAGCAGGCTCACCCTAGAGATGGCAGCTAACATCCTGGATAGACTCTAGGTACCTGAACTGTAGTTCTACCAGATTTTTACTCCCTATCTCCAGCAAGCACAGATAGATAGATTTGTATTTATCCCTACAAGTGTGTGAGGGTTCAACAGAATAATGTCTGCCAAGGGTTTAGTGTTGTACAGAACTCCAAAGATCTAGCCATTCTTAGTGGCAGTTCCATGGTGTTAGGTTTTGTCAGTGTTCTAGAGACGGTGTTAGGGGTGGGGTGGGGTCTAACACAGAGGTACAATGCTTGCACATACAAGGCTTTAGGGGTCATCCCCAGCATTGCAAAAAAGTAAATAAAAAAAAAAACCCAACATTCAGAAGGATTTGTGTAAGTTCTCAGCAAATACAGTGCCATGCTATATAAGGGATTTGAGTATCTATGGATTTGATTATTCTTGGGTTATGCTGGGAGACTGAGGGACAACTGATTATAAACCCAGCCCAGGTCACCAGCCTCTTCTACCTGGGCTACCACATGACATGTTATTGTGTTTATTTTTGGTATCAGTATGCATTATTCACACTGCAGCCAGAATGACCTAAACCATGGGTGAGTGCCTGCCATTCATTCCTTTGTAAAGAACCCAGCTCTGGAACTTGTCAAATGCTACCTCTGGCTCCTCTGCTTCCGGCCTCTCCTTAGCTCTGTCCCTCTCTGTTCCAGACGTTTTTCAGATATGCTTTCATCTTTCTTCTGCTTTCCTCCTAACCCATCCCCACCACTGCTTTTTGAGCCCATTTATATCCAGACATTTGCCAAGTCTAGTGGAACTCTGTCTTTGTAGGGAGACCCTGCCCATTCTGTTCCATTGTACTGACTGTTCTCTGCCTTGGTACCATTGTCTGTTCTCAGTAGTCAGCTGGTGAAGAATCCATAGAGTAAGATAATGGACATCTCCTCCTTCTTCTATATCCAGTGACAGATGGTACCACAGGGGCAGTAATTACAACTGGCATATGCCATAAAGCAGTCTTTACTTTTCCTCCGGATAACTGAGTTTTAAACATTTATGAGCATGCTCCTTGCTGATTCCATAGATGCTAAAGCATCTCAGTCTGTCCCACAGAACCTGGCTCCTACTAGAGCTCTGGAAATATTTAAAGAGTTGAATAAACATAAGTTGAAGCTTTTCAGTGTGGCCACAGTAGACTTTGCACTCTGTATATCTGATCTTTGACCTTGACACTCACTCATGAGTTTAATACTACTTCTCCAATTTCCAAATGATGAAATTCAGGCTCTCTGGTCTCTGGATATTATCCACAGCAGGCTAGTTCTCAAGCTGATCCCTCCAAGCTTATTTGTCTGGCACCCAGCCCTGCAATGACAGTCAGTTATCTATGCCTGGCTCAGGCTCTTTATCTTGTTATCTGGGCGAGTCCCATCTTTGGGGCTTGTATATGTGGCCCGCCAGGCACAGAGAATGGCATAACAGATAAAGTCTGGGACACTTCTGGAAAGCATTGCTTGGATTCCTCAGTAGAATAACCAACTTAACCCAATTTTCAAGGGACTCTCCTGATGCTAGCACAGAAAAAGAATTAGTTTATGGTAAACTGGAATGTGTGATAACTGTATTTGGCTACAGGACCTCAGAGCAAAGAAACTTTGGGTCATCATTAGCAGGGGATTCCCAAAGGCCCCTGAAATTATACCACCCAGGAGGCTTCCTCTTCGCCTCAGCAACATCTCCCCCTGCTCCCCTTTGCTGAGAGGCTTGTAGTTTGATCTTGGAGAGCAGCTGAGGCCAAGAACAAAAACTGAATTACCTCAAGTCTTTGCTGACACAGCTACAAAATGGAAATAATGAGGACTCTCTACTGAAAATGTTGTTCAAAACCAACAAGGGATTTCAAACCATAGGCTGGATGGAACATGGTCCTCCTGGGTGGGGACGTCAGTAACTGAATGGCTATCATGTCTGTGAACCTGGCCCTGGAGATGATAAGGTTCAAAACCAGGGCTGTGGGAGTTAAATGGTCCCAAACATTTACTGTACTGAGCCCATCCATGGCATGAACAAATGGCATGTAGTGGTGACTGCTTCACTAGAGTCCAGCTTCACTTCCCCGGCTTGTCTATCCTAAATTTTCACCTTGACACTGACTCAATTGGGTGATCTTCCAAAAGTCACTTTGGCTTCTCTAGGATCAGACTTTCCCCCCCTGTGTATTACACAGGGATTTCAGAAATCTCCATAAAGCATACCAGCTCCAAATCTGTCTTGGTCAGCTCCGTGACATGTATATATATGAGCAGGGTCTTAGTGTTTTTTGGAAACTCTTTTTCCTGCTTTGGGCTTACAGAAATTCTCTTCGGATTCCAAGGTCCATTCCCATAAAGAAGTTTCTACCTTCTGAATATATACATGAAGCAGTCCTAGATTATTTCTAAAATTCCTCCAAAGATCATCCATTTCATACATGAGCAGCTGGAGGCTTAGGAAGGTTAAATGACTCAGAGGATCATATGATACGATGGGGCATGTGGGAATCTAAGCCAGTCCTTCACAGTGTTATATTATTTTCTTTGGGGCTAAGGAAACATCAGGATGCCTCTATTTATGATTGTGCTTTGTAATTATTCTCCCTGAAATAATTTCTCATAAGAATAAATAGAAAAAAAAAAACCCAGAAAAGCAAAACCAAAAAGGTCACTTGTCATCTGGGCTCTCTACAAGATTTCTTTAAAACAAACTATTCCTGTTTTTTCAAAACTTGGATACCTGACATAGGCTGGACTCCCTGGCTTCTCTGGAGTCTGTTTGCATTCAGCTAGGAGAGTGGAGGGTTTCCAGACCCTTTCTTGTGTTCTCTGCTGAGTAAATGGATGCTGGCTGTCTTAAAGGAATCTTTCTTAACCTTTAGCTCCCTCTACCCAAGTGGTATATTGAGGCTATCTATCCATTCCCTTCAAAGAGAAGGTTGGAAGGAAGGTTTTCAGACCTGAGTCTGGGCCATGTGGAAGCATAGGGCATCTGGTCATGTGTCTGGCGGCTGGAAAGCTTTGAGCTTTTCCCAGGGGTAACAAGTTAAGGGGAAAACAGTGTCTGGCCCTGGAAACCTTGTTGCTCCCCAAATCATGCCCATCCTGTGTGCTCAGGTCTTCCCACAGCAGAGCCCTGGATGTGCAATGATTCTGGCTCATTTTTAAGGCAATTGATGACTTCCTTCCTTCCTTCCTTCCTTCCTTCCTTCCTTCCTTCCTTCCTTCCTTCCTTCCTTCCTTCCTTCCTTCCTTCCTTCCTTCCTTCCTTTTCTTTCTTTCTTTTAATGAAACATTTCACTTTCAGCATGAACAGGCTCAGGCCAGATACACATTCCCTGTTCCCTGTTAGGGAAGATGATGTTTTTTTTTTTGTTTTGTTTTTTTTTTTTGTTTTTTTTTTTTGCCTTATGCATCTTCTCCTACCACAGAAATATTGATGGCAGAGCTCCAGTTATCTGGAAACGTCTTTTAAGACACTTAGGATGTAGGGCCACATGCTACTTTCTCCATTTTCTAGCTTTGTAACAAAGAGCAAAGGCTCAAATTCTGAGGCACCATGGGACTGTTAGTGAGATTGTAAACTAGCACCCATTTCTGGTGGGCACGCTTTCTTCCTTTTCCACAGGGCCGAGGGGGAAAAAAAAATCTTTCTAGAAGGCTGCTATGAATTTATAATTGGTATCAAGCCAACAAATGGTGAGAGGATTGGAGCAAGATGTGGGGGTGGTATGGCCATTATAAAACAAAACCAGATCATCTAATTTTTTTTTTAAATCCCAATTTAGAATTTAAATTTGCACTGATGTCAGAGGTGGATATTTTCAGTTTCCTGTTCACTTTCATGACATAAGCGATGCTCTCTGTATGGAGAACTTTTGTGCAATCACTGGAAAGAACACGCAGGCAGATAGTGCCTATGCTGGAGATCTTAAGTATAGTGTGGGGGGGTACTGTGCCCTATGTGTAGATAGGGTGATAAAAACTGGGGCTCCCATGTACTCATTTGTCTGTGTAAACACTGATAAGTGCAGGTAGCTGTAAGGTCCATAAATAGAAAATAATATGTAAGTTCCAGAAAGATCTTCTGGGCCTCTAATCATCCAAAGCTAAGAATGTCTTTGAGTTAAACCCGATTGTTTATCTGGGAGGATGGTGGATATCCTTAGGCTTCCCTTTTTAGATATCAGGAAATGGATTCTGAGAAAGGTCAAGTGAGTTGCACAAGGTTGTAAAAAAGGAATAACTGTAAACAGCTTGATTTTCAGAGAGCCTCTTGCTGTCCATCTCAGACTAGATTAAAATGGGCTCTTTGCTTCAGTCAGTAGACGTTGCTTTTACATTACTTTTTATTTTATGTGTGCTGCTTTTTTTTCCAGTATTAATGTCTGTGCATCATATATGTGCCTAGTGTCCAATGATGTCAGAAGAGGGCATTGGATCCCCTGGAACTGGAATTACAGAGTTGTGAGATGCCATGTGAATGTTGGGAACTGAACTCAGGTCCTCTGGAAGAGCAGTCAGTGTTCTTAACCAATGAGCTATTTTTCCAGCCGCCCCCCCCAGGTGGTCTTTTCTTTAAAAACAAGTTCAAACTGGACCTGGTGGTACAAACTGGTAATCCCTGCTCTTCTGGAGGATGAGACAAATTCAAAGCCTATCTGAGTTACAGAGTAAATTCATAGCTAGCTTGGGCAACTTAGTGAGAGTCTATTTCAAAAATAGTAGGTGGTTTCATATACATGTATCACTGTAGTAGAGTACTTGCCTAGCATATGAGAGAGCCTAGGTTTGGTCGCCAATATCCCCAACACTCTGCAAAGAGAAAGTCCATGTGTACTAATTGAAGCTGTCTGTCTGAGCTGTGAGACCTCCAAGCTGCCAGGATCTTCTCCCATGGGGGTGGGTTTGCACTTCAGCAATGAAGAGAAGGGTGTTCTCAGGAAGCAGACAGTGAAATGGTACCGAGAGCCAGAAGTAAGAGAAATGTGACTTTTCTAAGTTTGCTATTAGTATGTCCATTCTCCCTGAGCCAAACAGAGACTTCCCACAGCTTGGAAGTGATATGGCATATTACTTTGGCACCGAGTTAGAAATGGTTTCATTAATAAACTCCCATGCCTGCTTTGCCAGTTGGTTATGACCCTCTCTGGCTAGGTGGGAAATCATGGCATACAGACACTTAAACATCAGACTGTTATCAAGTGTAAGGCAGGATTTAATAGTTTATTCCACCTTTCACACACATTATCTTATGTTTTCCAGACATGTGTGTAATCTTATTTTTACAGATAGGGAAATAAAAACATGGGAAGTGATTTATTAACAATAATAAAATGAAAGTGGCAGGTGCAGGACTCAAACCTGGGACTTTTCACTCCAATTCAAAATTCTTTGTATCACATGAGAATTTAACTTTCCTAAGTCCCAGTCTTTCCTAGTTACCAGGTAAAAGCAGACTTCCTCCTAAGCAGGCCCGGCCTTCCATCCTCAATAGCCACACCTCTGACCTTGAGAACAAAGAGACAATAGCCTGGAGAATTAGGCCCAAGTACAGTTCTGTTAGAAGCAGGTGAAATGTCAGTCTAGAAGTGATGGGGACAGTCCCTCCTCTCTGCATGTTTCCTTGGGATGGTTTTCCAGTTGTGCTGACAGTAGAGACAGAAACTGTGTTCTTTCCTCTACTCATTGCTCTGACTGACTTTGCCCTGTGTCCCGAACACCACTCCTAAATATTATGAAAATGATGAATGAAGATTGTCATTACATATTTTAATGTGTCTATGAACATTCTAGACATATCTTAGAATATATATTGAAAATACATCATACTTCTTTATCCAATGAGGAAAATTTTTACCTGAGTCCTTTTGACGGATAGAAATAATCTGTCTCTTAGGAGAAACAAAATACTAAGCTCCACTATTTACGGAGGAACAAAGCCTGAATTATAACATTTTGTCTGTTAAGTGATTTTTAAGATACTGAGAATTGAAACATCGCAGGAAAATAATCAATCGCTCTGTCACGGTGTCAGAGGACAGAGTAAGACCTACTGTGTCATTCAGTGAGCAAGAGCTAGTGTGTGGGTGGTAAAAGGCACCACCACAGCCTCAAAACAATAGCAAGTCAAAAGGAGCAGGGACAGACTCTGGAGGAACAAACAGACGTGGCTTTCAAACAGTTGGCCTAACTGCAGTCACAGCAGCCCTCAGCAACCGGCCTGTAGGCAGAAGCATGAACGATTTTATGGAAGAGTCTGGTTGTTGCTCAAGCCTCTGTCCTGATCATCTCTGACTCTCAGAATTGACGAGCAGGGGACCTGCTTGCTGGCACCCACCAAAGCATCATCAGCATGGCCCTTCCACCCCCAGGAAGCCAGCTGTTTCATTATTCTACCTTTCGGTTTAGCAGATGAAAACCTACCCTGCTTGCATGACTGACCGAGGAGTCAGTCTACACCTCCCCCAGGTACCCCATTCCCACAAGCTATCCAGAAGGTCGCCTCACTTTATACCCGAGTCCTTCCAGTTGCTGTGTTCCGTCCCCATTTTATCTCCCTTCAGAAGAGATGACCACTGTTTCTGAGAGTGTCAAACACTTGAGGACTGAAGTTGTCCCTAAGACTTCTGTCACTCATGCCTCTAACCATTGTTGAAACCAAGATGACACCCCGGCCTTGTGACAACCCCACCACCATACATTGCAGACTCGGGGTTCCTTAGTCAGCCTTCTACCCTAGAGAACAGGCTCTTCTTCAGACCCACACCTCTCCTCTTAAACATCTTCCTTCAGACCACTATCTGAACAACAATGAACTCATTCCTTTTGGAGACTTCACTGAGGCTTTATTTTTACTGGACATAGACTCAGGGAGTTAGGAAAACAGCCACAAAAAGCCAGAATTAATTAGTTTCCTGCTGGAGACAGCACAGCATGCCAGGGAAGGCCCACAGCTGTCCTCACGGGGGTCTCCCAGGTGGTGGTTGCTGCTACTTCAGGGGCTGTGGAAATGGAGCCTGCGTTCAGCCTCAGTGGGAGAACAGTATCTTGCCGTTTCTAAAGCTGTTCCCAGCCACTCAGCTACTCACAGAAGGAGGGCAAATGATGGAGGTGAGCTGTATCCCATAGATTAAATCCCCTTAGAGCCTATCTCCGCCCCCCTCCCCCACTGCCCTCCAGTGGCAGGAAACAGTTTCACAGAAACTGTAATTCAGAAAATACACTGAGGGCTTTGGTAGTTTGGAAGCTGAAAGCCACATCTGCAGAGACAGGTCGGCTCCTCTCTCACACCACAGTGGCTGTAGGGTTTCTTCATGCTCCTTGGCCAAAGTACCAACAGTTCCATTTCCCCCTTGTATCCTGCTGGAGCAGCAATCTTCAGCCTTCCTAATGCTGTGACCCTTTTAATACAGCTCCTCATGTTGTACTGACCCCAACCTCAAAATTATTTTCATTACTGCTTCATAATTGTAAATTTGCTAGTATTATAAATCATAATTTTTTTTTTGGAGATTTGCCAAAGGGGTCCTGACTCACATGTTGAGAACCACTCTCCTAGAGTATTCTAGACATTGTTACTATTTGATAGAAAGACACCATTATCGTCCCCATGGGCAATAGAGGAATGAGCATTCTTAACCTGATGGCTTTTAGAAAGAACACTTGCTAGCAGTGCTGAGGAACCACCTTGACTCCGATTCTGGCTTTGGAAGCAGTCTGACCATTCACAGGCAGAGCTAAATGGATCATGGCAGCGGATAAGGGTACAGTGTACCTGATCCTCTCTCAGATCAAACTCATCTTCAGAAGAGTCATGCTAAAGCAAGCATGGAGCTGTTCACACCATCACCCCATCTCTCTGTGGGATGCTGGATGTAAATGGATAGAAGACAGCATTTTGTTCTCTGTGCTATGATTTTTTTTTTTTTTTTTAAAGTTCTCTTCCCTGACTGGGCTGTGGGTTCCTTGAGAGTTGCATTTTCTATTTTACAAACCCAGCAGGTAACTGTTTGCTTGCTCATAGTAACTTTTCAATAAATGTGTTCTGGACCAATGCGGAGAAAAACATGGATATCTGCCATGGATCCTGGTTTTGCTGTTAAGGTAGCATGTTCTTACATCTCATCAGATGCCTGCCGAATCCTGTGCTTCTCCTGGCTCATGCACCCGCCTCTACCATGCTGGCCCTTATCCCTTTATGCAGAAGGCTGATTCCAGGGAAGAGCCTAGAAACCAGGCCCACAGAATGGTATAAATGAGCATTCTGAGTAGGTTTGGGAGCAGCGAGAGGATGGTTTGGATTATAGTTTTCTAGGGTTTTCAGGGGGACTGTGGGAGTTGACACACAGCAGCTGTTTCCACTTAAACTGATTAACAAGTATCACTACAATGAACTCAGAATTTAAAACAAAACTCCATGGAAACGAATCATTTGAGATCATTCCAAAATGGCCCAAAGAAAAGAAAATTTCTCCAACTGATGATCTACAAGATCTTTAACCCAGTTTCTCCCTATGGTCAAAACCTCCTTAGGGCTGTGTCACAGACATTCACTGAAGCTCACTTCCTCTCTGACGGCTGGTTGGCATGAGAACTCTTAAGTTGGCCCCAACAAATGCCCTGGCTCTGCCTGCAAAGCAGGAGGTAAAATATCATCCGTGACAGAGGTGGCCCAGGCAGCCTTACGGTTCTGGGCAAGAGCCATTCTCTAGGAGATTAGCCTCAGAGCTGCTCTGAGGACTCTTAGAGCCGGTCCATCACTGCACTGTGCAGTGAGCCACTGTTGGCCGGGTCGGCAGGGCTCAGCCCTTCCCCACCTAGGATGTTAAACAGAAAATACTGTTTGGTTTTTTGAATGCACTCATTAGAGTTAAGAGTCTAATTCGCAGAAACAAATAACCCCCAGGTGTGACACTCAAGGAAATTTCAGAGTGTCCTGTTGTTATTAACGGTGGTACAATGGGGCAGTCTTAGTAGAAAGCCTGATGAGGAGGTAAATCGAATAAAGAAAATCAATTTTCAAGAATAAATGAAATTCAAAATGCTCCAGCTGCAGGGCCCCAGCAAAGACAAAGCACAGTCCATCTTCTGGCCATCTAAGTAATGGAAGTCACACTTTATTCCTGTTACATTGGGTACACATTATCAAGCTCTGTTCTCTAAAATTAGATCTTTGCTCTTCCTGACAAGGCCAGTGGTGGGGAGAGCCTCTCCTGGCAACAGGCTCCATATGCTGTACAGCTTGTGTCTTCTTTGTCTCCAGGGCTCATGAGGTCGCCACATGCATGGCAAAAACAAAGTTTAGTGGTCTCCTGCTTTTTCCTCTGTAGTGTTTGTTAAAAGAAAAAGAGAAAAAAAAAAAAAAAAAAAAAAAAAAAAAGGGCCTTGGCTGCTCCTAGCCAAGTATCCTCACATCCCAACAGGAAATAAAAGTTGTCACTATGCAATTTTTCTAAGTTAAAAATTGTATTTTAGGCTCATGGGTCAGGAACCATAGGCAGGTCACAAAGACCCAGGGGGTGGCTTGTCCTTTTGTGAAAGAAATTTAATGATACTTTTAGTCTGTACCAACTTTAATTTTTTTATTATTATTATATCTTTAATAGAAATAATTCTCATTGGACATAGATAAAAATAGGCACTCTGTTTAATGTTGCTCTAGGTAGTGTTTAAGTGTATATTAATGTGCAATGGAGCAGTGAACACCATCCCTTGGCCCTATGCTGTAAGGAGGAAAAAAAAAATGGAGGCTGATCTGGATGGAGAGATGTAGTGACCTAGAAAGAACTTTAGTTTCCTTGCCTGGACTCTATTTTCCCTCTAATGGTTTCTGAGCAGATGGGTAGATTATACTTGGCTGAAGCAGTAGGCAATGAGTAATGTGGGATGTCTCTCTGTATGCTGTGAATTACCACTGGATAATAAAGGAACTGTTCTGGCCTATAGCTTATAGAAAGGCAAGAAATCCAAGCACAGATAAAGGGGAAGAAGGGTAGAGTCAGAAAAAGAGCTGCAAGCTGCCAAAGTACAGGTAAGTCACAAGACATATGGCAAAACATAGATTAATAGGAATGGATTAAGATGTAAGCTAGCTAGCAATAATCCTAAACCATAGGCCAAACAGCATGTAATTAATATAAGCCTTTGTGTCACTACTTGGGGCTAAGCAGCTGTGGACAGGTCCAGACATTGGGTTCTAGGCTGGGCCAGAAACTTCTGACTACAAATGGGTGACAACTGGGCCTCTGAGGGTGGTGGTTAGGGACGGGGGGTGGGGGTGTGGATCCTTGATTTTGTCAAGCACTTTGAAATCAGAGCTCCTTGCTTGTTTGAATGTCAGCTCCCTTAGAAGAGAGGCTGCACCTCAGGGCAGTTACTGCTCTCTAGTGCTTGGATTTCTCCTCCATGTTCTCATCTCATCAGGGGAAAGATTTATTTAATTAGCAGGCTTTTCTAGAGGCTGCCTCTGTGAATAGGAAGGAGGCAGCAACTCATGGGCTATTATTGACATTTTTTTTCCTCACTGACACTTGCATTCTGTTGCAAGACACAGATTCTACAGAATAGATGTGCCAGGGGTGGGTGGGTGGGTGGGTGGGTAAATGGAACAGTTAGCGGGGAAGGCACCCGGTCACTAAGGATTTCAGCTAAAATTGAAATTTAAAGGCTCATAAGAAGCATGTTAAGATGATCAGGGCAAAGTGGGAGCAGAGAGTGCAGGCCTAAGCACTGGTAGCAATGCCTTCGGAAAGCATGCTTCTATTTCTTGGCTCTGAAATGAAAGCATCAGCCCTTGCCTGTCCTTTTGTCTACGTCTTTCTCCACAGCATGGGGTCAACTGTGTCAGGACTGACATTTGCCCATAAACACGAGTCACTTATTTGGTGAGGATCTCGTAGGCCTTGGCTATCTAAATGGTCCCCTTGGCCTTAGCTTGGATGAGTTTCCACCTCTCTGCCTCTCCATGCCTCAGTAAGCTTCATGAGAGTGGGTGATTCAGCTAACTAGTTCATTGTGGCATGTCAGTTTTGAAGATTGCCCTGGGCATGGGAGCTGGAGCATCTCTATATATTAAGGTGCCCATAACAGTATTCTCCTGTGTAGGGCAGAGGATGGACATCTGTAGTAAGGCACTTGTCCAGTGTGAGCAAAGCCCTGGGTTCGATTCCCAGCACTGTCTGGAAAGGGAGGAAACTTAATGAAGCATTGTAAGGTGAGTGACACGCCCCCCCCCCCAACATATAAGGCCAACTCTGAAACTTGTGACACACTGGAATAGAGTCTTTCGTGAAGTTCAGCAGTTTGTTAGAATAGGGTGCCTTTATCTGACTGGGCCCTTTCTCTAGGAAGGGAATGTGTATTCAGAGACACACACAGGACAAAGCAGAGATGGCAGGAAAGACACTATAAGCTAAGGAATGCTGAGGACTCCAGCCACCAGGACAAGCAAGCAGAGGCCAAGAGAGATGCCTCCTGGAAGCCAGTGGAAGCCGGATGGACTGCTGACACACCCATTTGCAGCAAGTAACCCTCAGGGCTGTTGGGACAAACTGTAACTAAAGTCATTCCCAGCTTGGGGTGCTTTGCTACAGTTACCCTAGAAAATGAATCTCTGATATCACACAGCTTAACCAGAGCCCTGCAGAAAGCAAGGTGGCATGCCCTGCGCCTCATTTGCTCGAAGCTCAGTTCACTGTGGCCTCTCCTGCAGAGCAAAGCTGCAGGTTTTCAGTTACAGACTGGTGACCTGCTGATGGTGACAGATATGTGAGGCCCCCTCCCTGTACCAAGGCATCTTTGACCTTGGTATCAGATTTTGAGTTCAGCCCACCTGAGGTCCTTCCGTGTATCACACCCTGGACACAATGGCTTCTTATAGGCTACCCTTCCTGTTGAACCCGTAAGGTTTCATTTTGGTTTGTGTTCTGTTTCCAAGGAGACTTAGGATCTGCTCTGGGCACTGTAGTCTACATGCCAGTTAAGTTTTAGGATATTTCTTCTCCCACTTAATAATTATACAAATAGTAAGGCTGCAGTGGCATAATAACCAGGATTCCTCTAAATAAGGACTATCTGTAAATCCATGCAGATGGAAGGTTCATGGGTCCATTTGTGCTTTGAGGCATATTGTACTACTCTGTGACAGTGACTCTCACCTTGGTAATGTTAGGCTCTTGAGAGTTTGAGGATGCTATAGAGCTTCCTGAAAAGATCAAAGTCCACATGGAATAGTTCATTCTGTCTGGGACCTCTGTTAGGAAGCCTTGCTTTTCCCAGGCTGGAATATTCTCTCTCCAGACAAGTTTCTCCATGAAGCAGCTTCCTTTGTCCCTTGCGTCTCTTGTTCTCTGTTATGTCAAATTAGGATCACACATGTAATTACTTCCCCTGTTAGTCTGACCTCCCCATTATCCCATTGGAAGCTGTGTGAAAACAGGGCCTACATCTTTCATGCACCAAGTATAGTCCCTGACACATAATAGGCACTATGTATTTGTTTATTCAATGGATGTATGTCTTTGTATACTTGATGGTCACAAGACTCTTGTCTTCTGCGCATGGATTTTACAAATAGAAATAGGAGTCATTTATTTAGATGGTGAGACAGTGTTTTTCCTCAGTGGTAATGACCCCCTTGAATCTGTCAGCACAGTGTACATGTTACGTGATCATTGCAGCTGAAGAGAAAAAAGTGCACATGGCTCTTTTAGGTCTTTTGAGAACATGCTTGGGGACTGGCAATGTGTTCCTGGAGAGTTCACCTGGCTCTCACTACAGAGGCTCTTGTAGACAGAACAGAAAGAGGGAAACCCAAAGTCTTCCAAAGTAGCAATGATAAATCCAAGTGAGGGCTTAACTTTGTCTCTGAACTGCCATGGTCTCCCTTACATAAATGAAAACACATTGAATGACAGGTGTAAGCTGTGTCTAGTCCAACTGAGGGGTCTATAAAAGAAATTCTCCTCATAAATGTGTGAACTCAGGGTGGGGGATCAATTTAGACAGAGGAACAGACAGTATAAGAGATATTTTGTGGGGGAATATTAATTTCTTCCACCATACTAACTGTGTTCCCATGTCACAATGAAGTCCAGACGGCCTTTGACCCTCTGGAACCATCCTCTGCTCCCCATCACCACATAGAGCTGGAAGCCCAGCTCAGTGCAGTCTGCTCTCCCAGAACCTCTAGTCTCCAACTGGAAGTCATTTCTGTTATTCTAGAGCTCCACCAGGAACTTCCTGAACTTCCCTAGGTTTCACATGCATACACTGACATCTGTTTCTTTGGCTGCTAGATGTCTACTTTGCTGTTCCTGACTAGTTTGACTCAACCTCCAATATCCTGGTAGATCTGTCTCGGGCACTACTTTGCTTTCCTTGCCTGCCTGTGAGTCTCAGTGTTTATATTCTGCTGTTAGTTTCTCCTGAACATATTTCATTCATGTAAAGATCAGGCCAAAGGGTACTGGACACATGACCTATTGCCTGCTGTGGGCCTTGAACTTTCCACTTATGCTGACCTTTGAGAGAGGTACTTGTTCAGAAAAGATCACAGAACCAAAAGGCCAGCATTGTAGAACCACCCAGTTAACAGGGAGTTGCTTCCCAAGCCAGCAGAGCCAAGCTGCACGCTCTGCTTTCCACCCACAACAAATTCTGCACTTGGAAGAGGAGGAATTTCCTGTCTGTCAGGAAAACTTACAGGTCATCTTATTCATTGTCTCTTGAAGGGTACAAGAGGAGGAGAGGGAGAGGAAAGGAGGAAGTGGAAAATGGAAAGGTTGATTAGGGTGGAGGTATCAGTAATGAATCTGATTGGAATGTAAGAAAGAGAAAGAAAGGCCCAGACAAGATGCTGAGTGACCTTCTTAGGAGGAAGATGCACACGTGAAACAGAGATGTAGGGTCTGTCTGGGAAACCCCTCAGACTTGGTACCATTTGATCCTTGCTGACATGAAGCTGGAGATCACTGGCCAGTAAAGCAATCAGACCTTATCATCTAGTTGTTGTTGGTAGAGTGGGAATTGGTACCCTGCCGCCATTCCCAGCAAGACTCACAGCTGACTGCTGGTAGCCTCACCTGATTCTGTGCCTCCTGTGGCCTTGGGTTCCTGGTGCTGGCTGGGCCTCTCTGGCTTAGGGTCTTCACCTTCCTCTTTCCTGGTGCCATCATGGTTTCCCTTTGGGTCTGTAAGTTCTCACCTCAGCTAGGGGCTGAGGAAGCTCTGGTGGCAGGCCTCAGACCATATATTTCTTGCCCAGTCAAGGATTCAGTGCAGGTATTTCTGAACATCTCTGCTGTGTTCCACTTTCACTAGTTCTGGGTTTGGACCTGAGGATTTTGGGGGAGGGTGGTTAGAAGGAGACCCTGAGAAAATCCTGAAGATACTGGAGGCAAAGGTGTGAGATGAGAATGAGTGAGCGGAGCATGCTCACTTACAATCAGGATGTCCACTGCGCAGGAGCAACGGAGTAGGTATTTGCAGGCATATCGAGCATGCATGTTAGGACAGGAGGATGGAACTCGGGACAGTGCTCATGATCGGCAGCCAATGTACTCTTAAAGCAGTGTGCCCACAGGGCATCTGAGCTGTGCTTTAGGAGCTCTGGAAACATCCTGGTAACTAACCTTCATCTAAACGTAGGTAGTAAAGTGTTTGCATGTCATTTTGAGAATGTGTCTTTATCCAAAAATGTATTATCGATGGCTAATGTTTTAGGGCATGTTTGCTGCATTTTCTTGAGTGTCAAACACATACTATATCCTGAACATTATAAAATATCTTCCCTCTATCCCACCAGTCCCTCCCAGTAGTGATGCATCCCACTGTCTCATTTCCACATGCTTAACTATGTTATAGTAAATGTCAATAGTGAATTAACTACCCAGCTGCATGCTTCAAATATGACTTTTAATTAAGTACGTTAGCCCAATGTACCATCGTTTGAACAGCAACTAAAATAAGATTATATGCATTTTAAACTTTTGGATGCCCACAAAACATGAGAAGTACTTTATGAAGCTTGTATTAATGCATATTTCATTATAATGTAATTCTCTATTAGATATTCCACTTATGCACAGAGCTGAAATGGTTTCTGTGCTGCAGTGATGCTGACTTAAATGAGTAAAATCACCAGGAATCAAAAAAAAAAAAAAAAGCTTAACTCTTTTTGAACATCAGTGTTGCGCATATATACAGTTCTTTGGGCCAGAATTCCCTCTGTATTTCAGAAAGCCCAATGCTGGGGTTTAAGTGGGTGGAGTGAGAACTTGTAGCTGCGGGCTTTCTCCTGCATACATTAACTAATTTGGGATGATGGGGTACATTTTCTCTATATGCACACATGGCTGATGTTGAACGAGCCGTGAGAGTGTTCTGCACAGGAGAGAGGGGCTGCTGGCCGTCCTGACACATCCAGAGGAGCATGAACACATGATGCATGAAGAGACCCTGGATGGTAAACATGTGGTGCTGAACAGCTCTGCCCTAAAGCATCCTGTGCAATATTACTAATAGACATTTTTATGATTTTTATAGCTTCCGAGTTATTTTTGCGTCAGGACTAGTATTCAATTATTTCCTGTTGAATAAGAAACAACACAGGCCTAAAGATGGAAAGGAAAGGCTGCTGTGGGGAGAGGTCTCTCCAGATGGAAGTTCTCTGGCAGATTGTGCTTTATGACTCACAATGAGAACAGATTATTGCAGCAGATGGGTGGCAGCAGGGCCCACAGACACTGTTCATCACTCAGCAGGCTCCCCCTGAACCTCCTACTATGTGTCAGTTACTCACTGAGAAACAGGCCAAGTAGCAAAAACATGCACTGGAGGACTCCCTTCCCTTCCTTCCTTCCTTCCTTCCTTCCCTCCTTCCCTCCCTCCCTCCCTCCCTCCCTCCCTCCCTCTCTCCCATCAGTGTTCAGTGTATTTTGAGAGCTGCACACATGTAAACACCTTACTACACAGCACAACAAAATCAATTAGAAACAAGAGAAAAATACTATGCATCTTAGATCTGGAGACAGTAGACTAATTACACTCAGGGCAGTCAAAAATCGTTGGGGAGAAAGGTGACATCCAGCTTGAGTCTTGGAATAGGAGTCAGGGGTTATGGGGAGGAAGAAAGGGCAGGCCCCTCTAGCAAGGGGTTGGCAGTAGGTTAGCGGAGTAACTGGCAAGAACAATAAGAGACTGATGGTGGATGTAGCTTCTGGCTGGGAGACAAATAGCCTGTGCAAAGTCTTTATCTGTGCTCATGCGCTGGCTTTACCATGGATGATTGGAAAGACAGACTGAGTTCTTAACTCGCAGATCCTAATGGTGGCCTTTCCTGCCAGGCCCAGGCTAGTTCTAGAATCGTATACACTGGGTTTTGAAAACCACAACCAACTTCCTGGAAGTGGCACATTGAGATGTTTATTTATTGTGTTTTCTTTTGCTATAGGCACAGGAATCTAAGGTTTTCAACAGAGTCAAAGTCAGATTTGACAGTTGAGAGAATTCTGGAAGCACGTTGATAGAGAAGAGACTGAGTAGGGGGAATCATGAACCAGGAAAAACTAGAAGAGAACTGTTGGATTAAGCCTTTGGTTCTCAGCTTGGGCACATATTGGACTTCCTGGGATGTTTTTAAAACACCAGGACTTCACCTAGTCTAACTCACCTGGATTTAATCCAAATAAAATCCAAACCAAGTGGTTCTGTGCATTCAAGTATTGCAGTCTGCTTTGGTGGGTCTCTCTTCATGAAAACATTTACTTATGCAGGCACTTAATGAAAAGTTTACCTTCTTCAATATAGGCTCAAAGATGAGAAATACTGAGTTGAAAAGACGAGAAAAGATTTGCAGTATTGAGGGGATATTGGTAACGGATGTTTTTTGGTGTCCATTTAACTACATGCCTACTGACTTGTACATAGGCATATGATTTCATTTACTTTCTCACATTTATCCTTTGAGTATGTATTTATTATTCCCAGTAGACAGATGAAGTAACCAAAGCTTCTTTTGAGTTACTTTACTCAAGACTATTGGGCAACTGACATTAGTTACAACAGCCAACTAATTTTGTCATATTTTGGGAAGATCGATGGGTTATGTGAGCATTTCTTTTGTGGTTAGACTAGCTCATTGTTGTCCATCTAGTGCTTTCATAGTGATTCCTGATTGTTTCAGATCCAATGTGCATACTACACTACTGTCCTGAGAGGTGTTTTCTCTACTGTTATTCTTGTCTACTGTACAAAAATAAAAGTACCCTTAAATCAAAGACACCTTCACTTTGTCTAGTCGTTCAGAGATATCTATAAAATGTGATTTGTTTCGTCAGATGCCACTTATCAACCAGATAATCCCCCATAGCTATCTAATTATCAGCTGATAAGCAGATCATTGTTGGTAGCTGGAACATTCCCTGTATATACTGGGTTCTTACCCTTTCAGAAAAGTCTGGAGTCTCTACACAAATAGCCATCATCCAAGATGAGCATCTAATTGGCAATCCGGATGCCATGTATAAGGGCCACAGGCTGCTTCCTGACCTAGCCCATAGCTAGTGAGCTTCATGGCTGGCTAGTAATGAAGGATGCTGGAAATGTGGTACACAGCAGAGTGCTAAACTCTGAATCTGCTGCCTTCCATATCAGATCATACCAATGGACAGTGGACTCTAGCAAGGGCATTTAACATACTTATTATCATTCACTTTCTTGACAAACTCCATGCATTTCCTTAGCTTCTGCTTCTAAAATTATCATGAGGAAGAGAACCCAACCCTTCTAGCTGGGATCTTTCCAAGATTTCCCAGTGGGGGAGAGTACTGTAGCAGATGTTAGAGGAAGAAAAGAAAGCAGAAGAGAAGCACCATGTCCCTCCCATCTCCTCTCGTTGATTCTATGTTGAAGAAATCATTTGTTACAGCGACTGTAAGACACACTACTCTGGACAGGAGAAATCTCTTGGTAAAGTATTCGCGCATGTCAGTCAGTTGAACTTTTTAATTTAATCATCTGGAAATTCAATCTTGATCGTGTTCATGTCATCAAAACCTGACGCAAGCATAGCTGTCACGAAGACCACGGACTTGACTCTCAGGTGAGGTCTAGGTCCACATGTGAATCTTTTACCATAACAAGAAGGCAGATTCAATGGCTGAATTCATAATCTTGGTTGCTAGGTTTCAGGAAACATCATCAGTAAGTGCGGTTTGAAGCCAACATGCTGAAGAGTAATAGATGGCACAGGATGAAGTGAGGCAAAGCCAGGCACGGCTGGGATCAGAACGGATTTCTACAGAGAGCCAACGTGTTTGGTTCACGATCCAGTCTGTTCCTCAACTTTCTTTGTGACATTAGGCCTCAGTGTTCTCTTCTACGAAGTGGGTTGACTTACAATACCTGACTCTTAATGTTTGTGTGGAGTAAAGCATTCCTATGTGCCACGGTTACAGATAATGGATACGGTAACAAAGTCTCTGTTAGGAAGTGACCCAAGTCATTTTCTTTAGAAGGTCATGACAGCACTGTAACTCACATACTAGTTCGCAATGGAATCCTTAGATATATATATATATATATAAATATAAATTATATAAAGAGTTTTGCTAGGCCAGAGCTAGGCGCATAGAGGCTACTATTGGAAAACTTCACAGCCTCATGTGTAAACTCAAGCAAGCTTTCAGAATCAAGGCAAGTTGGCTTTACTTGTGGTGCTTATTTTCAACAGGGTGACAAGTGACAACACAAGGCCTTGCCAGTCAACCACATAAGGAAAAAAAATAAAAGTTATTGATCTTGAAAAGAGGTAACAAAACGATCAGCTTTTATATGCTGAAAATCTTAAATAAAAATTCCACAAAAGACTATTCACACTGACCATTAAATCTGAAGGTAGCAGGATACAAAACCTAGACGAAAGATTCAGTCAACTGTCCACACATTCACAGTGAATAGGACAGAAGGGAAACTGAGAACTCGGTCCCATTAATGAAAGGGTCGAAAAGAATAGACATTAAACACAGGGAAGGAACAAGAGCAGAATTGGAGCAGACACAAAAACTGGAAGACATCTTGCTACCATGAGTTGGAAGAAAGTATTGTGAAAATGAATAAATATGTAAAAATGTAAAAAAAAAAAACAAAAAAAAAAAACCAGAGGGGACTGGAGAGATGGTTCACAGGTGTGAGGACCGGGGTGATGAGGTGCCTGCCTATAATTCCAGATCTTGAGGAGCAGAGGTGGGGATCCCTGGAAAAAGCTGCCTAGCTAGACTAGACAAATTGGTAAGTGCTGCCTGATTCAAATGAGTGACCCTGTTCACATATGAGCAGTCAAAGGTGACACATGACACGACCCTCTTGGTGTGCACTCTCTTCCATTTCTTTGTCTTTTCATTTTTACTACCTTCATTTACTCCTTCTGTCCATGCCACCCTCCTGTGTGGTGGCCAGAGGACAGCCTTTGGGAGCTGAGTCTCTCCTTCCTCTATGAGGACCAGGAATGGAACTGGGCCCTTAGGCTTAGCAGCAGGTGTCTTTCCCTGCTGAGGCACGCACCAGCTGACTCTGCTCAATGTCCACACTACAAAGTGATCTACAAACTTGGCGGTGTTCTCATTAAAATCCTGAGGGCACTCTTTAAAAAAAAATAAAAACCAAACCAAACCAAACCAAACCTTCTATCATTTATACAGAATCAGAAGGGCTCCCAAGTTATCAAAAATATGAGTAAGAGAGAAAAAACTTGGAGGCTTTTTCCTTATTTCAAAACACATTACACAGCATAATGATCAAAAGCTGTGGTACTGACATAAAGACAGAAATAAAACCAAGGGAGTAAGAAGACCAGAAATATATAGAACCTTGTGCATATCGTCAGATTATTTTCCATGAAGAGCCAGGAACATATAATGGGGAGTGGACAGTTTTCCCAACAAATGACTTCGGAAAACTGAGAATCTATGTACAGCAGTAAAGTTGGAACCTTACCTTATATTTTAAGGAAAAACAAGCTGAAGACGGATGAAGGCCTAACAGTCTAAGACTTACAGAAGAGTGAGTCTTTTGAGCTTGGAAATTAGCCTTTGCTATTGCATCAAAACAATAAACGGAAAAATAGACTGGCTACGTGATATCAAATCCTAAAGCTCAACATCAATGAAGCAATCAACAAAGCAGAAAAACAATGGAAGGGGAGAAAATCCTTGTAAACCATCAGTAAGAGCTCATAGTACGGGCATATGAAGAACGCTTACAAATGAACAACAGAAATAAACAATCGGTGAAACCTTTGCTCACAGAAGTTATACAAGAGACAGACAAGCTCTGGAAAAAGTGTTTAGTGCCCAGTACCACCGCTGCTCAGAGAACAGTGGGTCAAAGCCACAGGGAGCAACCAGCTCACACCTAGTAGGAAGCCCACTTTAAAAAACCCTCCCCTGGCTAGTTCATTTACCTCAGTGGTTCTCAATCTTCCTAATGTTATGACCCTTTAATACAGCTCCTCATATGTGGTGGTCAATCAAAAGAGTAAAATTATTTTCTTTGCTAACTGTAGTTTTGCTACTTCTATGAATTCTGATATAAATACCTGATCTGCAGGGTATCTGATATGCGGCCTTCGTGAAAGGGCCATTTGACTCCCAAAGGGGTCATGGTCTACAGGTTGAGAACCACTGATTTACCTATTTGTTTATTCACAAAGACCCTGGGTAGGCTCTGCCTGAACGTGTTGAAGCTTCCCTTCCTAGGGTCTGGATTTTTCCTGGGCTTTCTGGTAGATTTTATAGTAGAATCCCCCTGGCACAGGTTAAGCAATACAGGTCTTGGTCCTTCCTCCAGACAGCCTGAACCCCAGTGTTTAATTGTAAGGTAAGTTGAACTCTAAGCATGTGCCCAGGCATATGAAGCCTTCCTCTTTTTTGGGTGAGAGGCAGCTCTGTGAACCTGAGAAAGACTCTTGGAAGCTACAGCATGGCTCTGGCCTCTCACATAATTTTCTTCCCTGACTAACACAGCATTCTCTGTTAGCAAAGGATCCACTTTGAACATCAGGGTCACCCTGTGACCACCAGTTGTGATGTGCTAATGCAGAGTCACGTATTTCCAGATAGTCTGTCCTCGATGGCAAATGAAGAAGAAAGGGATCCTTGAAGACCACTTAAGTGACTTTTTTTTCTTAACATGAGAGTAATATGTAGTAAATCAAAACTCCTTTTAAAGCATAAATAACTACATTTGTGGGTGTGTGGGTGTTTGGGATCCACACTTCTCTACCCACACTGGACCACCAGGTTTTTGTCTGGAGATCTGGAGAGTTTTAAGAAAGAAGAAAGTACTCATGTGGGTTGCGATGTTGAAGTGGTACGGATGTCACCTGGCTGGACCTAAGCCCATTTTAAGGTCCTTTGTTTTAAGTAAAACTAGATTCTGCTTTCTACAATGTTCCCATTTGCACAGAGCTTGTGATACTAAGAGAAAGTCATTGATAACAGTCTGGGTCCAATTTGGTCTTATGTTATTCTATGACAAACTAATAAGCAGACAGAGTAGTGCTATGTTTAAAAACACATCTGTGAACTCCAGGGAGAGAAGAGGGATAGAGAGAAGAGAGGCAGGAGAGAGAAAGAGGGACTCTGAACAAGATGGCCGCTAGCCAGCTAAGTTTAATCAGATATTCTGATTAGCTCCTCAACCTAAATCAGATCTTGGAACACGTATGCACCCATCTTAAAATAAAATGTCTAAAATGATGACATACCTAGCTGTACCCCACCGCCTCAAGAGGTTTAGACTCATAGCAGTTACTGGACAGAGGGGAAAAAAAAATCAGAATGAATGGGCAATTTTTTATGCTACAAACAACCCAGAGCCTCCTGAGGATCACAGGAGTGAATTATGGGTAGCCTAGTGAGCCACACCGTACCTCTGTGAAGGCACACAGCTCCAGAGAAACCAGATTTAAAACCACAGCTTGTTCAAGTCCCTCAGGCATTAAACGAAAGAACTAGGGGTTGAAGTAAGAAGTTTCTGGCCGGGACTTTTGGGCCTAGCCTCAAGGTTTGAATCTATAGACCTGCAGTCCCACAGAGACACACAGATACTTACATTAATTGTACGCTGATTGGTATAGCTTACTAGCTCTTGCTCTTAATCTAACCCATGATTTTAATCTTGTTCAGCCATGCGGCTGGGTACCTTTTCTCAGAGCAGCATAGTTGTCCTCTGCTTCTTCCGGCTTCTCTCTGGCATTCTGCTCTGTTCCTCCTGTTCCCAGAACTTTCTTAGTCTGGTAGCCCCGCCCACACTTCCTGTCTGCCATTGGCCAATCAGCGCTTTTTATAGAACTCATAGACGGGACAATTATTTACACTGTAACATCATAAATATACTACAAGGGGTTCAGATCCTGCTTTTAAAATTCACGTTCTGTGAGACACATGTCTGAATGCTCTACAGCCTCAAAGAAAAGCTCGTGGACTGATGTCTCAACTTCTGTTCTCTGTCAAGCTTTGCTGGTTTGTTGGTGAATTACAGACAAAGTAGTTGAACGATCTGGGATCCTTCAGATATCATATTTAAATCTTATTGATTTAATTGCAACCCCCACCCACCCAACACCCTGCTAACTGACAGCCTGAGGCATGGTATTTTGGTTTACTTATTCTACTACCAACGGTTTTTCCTCTCAGTCATTGCCAGTAATTATTTGTGAGTCCCCCAGAATTCCACCTTACCCTGTTTCACAATCTCCTCATTAACACGCACTCCTGATGTGGACATTCCTTAGAGAAGGACCCTCCAGCTCCTCTGCTAGTGTGCATTGTCTGGCATCCTTTTCTTGGGTAATTAATTGCAATTTGCAAAGCTTCCTGTGAAGTGAGAGGTGGGAGGGAGGAAACTCAGCTTCCAGCTTGCTCACTCACCTGTGGTAGCTCAGGGCTGGGTCTGGGGGATTTTTCTGCTTGAGTTGCAGGCTGCTCACTTTTCAGTTGGTGTACAGCAACCCTTTCCCTCTCTGTCTCCTCTATGCCGCACACCTCCCTGCCCCCTTCTGCACTGACACTTACTTTGCCTCTCAATATGAATAAATTACTCTCCAGATCTTTTCTCTAATGTTCTTGAGGCCTTCCATCACACCATATTGCCACATCATTTAAAAATGTGTGGCGCCTGGTGAACAATAGTTAGCAAGAGCAGACTGCTGGGCTGTTGTCTGGAGTTCTCAATGATCATGGATATGGTGATGGTTTTTTTTCCCTGCTGCAAAGCTGTGCCTGGCTGCATTCATTTTGATCCCTGGCTTCTTGCTGACAACTGTTGTCCAATTCACTGTTTTCTTCTAATTATTCATAATACTTGGAAGTAACCAATGATGGGAAAGGTTGGTACTGTCTAAATGGTGGGCTATGCTATCCGCAATCATAGCCTCCAACAGGTGCTAACTGTCATGCTTAAAAAGCAAAGACTATTCCAAAGTAGAAATTTCAGAAGCACGGAGGATACAAAATGTAAACTTGTTGCACAGTGACTCTATAACCAGAATAATAAGTGCCTTGGAAATTCATGTTGGAAGTCCCCAGTACTGGTGGGTCATGCTTAGTCTCCTGTGCATCCTTGTGCATTGCCAACAGCTAACACAGTATAATTTCATGCTTGACCAGCTTAATACAGCCCTTGGCTCCAGACTCTGTTCACAACCTGGCCAAACTACAGAAGTGAAGTGCCAAGAAAATAAATCAGCAAAAAAAATGAATAGCAGCCGTAAGACAATGCCTCTACCAACCTGAAACCCAGCAAGGCTTTTCTTGGGATATCCAGAGTCTTAGCTATCATTGCACTGAAGGACTCTTCTCATTCCCTGCAGATTAAACCTTAACTAGGTATTTCTGGTATGCCTGCCATGTCTGAGCACAGTGGGCCTATGGGGTGGGACTCAGAGGAAATAGGCACTAATGCACACTTGTGATTTCTCAATAGAGACCCAGGTGGTACACTCTTCAGCCACATTGTAGCATGGGGCGGGGGGCTTGGAGAGACTCACAGAGGTGCCAGTTGGGTCTTTGGTAAGATTTCCCACACCTCCTTTGGGATTCCTGCTGTCCATGGGGCATTGACTCCTAGTCTTTCTCAGATGTAGCTCACATTTATTATTCACCCTACTATATTTGCCAGTTCGTATTTCACAGCTGACTCAGAAAAGGCTTCTGCTCTGGTCTCTCTGCACTCCAGCAAGATTCTCCTGAGGCCTGGAAACCATTACCAGCACCCTTTCATTTGCTCTCAGGTGAGAATATTAATGGGTTAGCGTGAGGAATGCTAAGGAGAGAAACTGAAAATATATCAGAGGTCTGTGCACATCAGGAATGGCTTTATTCATTTAGCCATATTTTACACAGTAAGAATCATCTGAACTTAAGCACTATTGCTTGTAACAGAATCATAATTAAAGTTGAGAAGAACCCTTAATTCTAAGAAAATTCTTGAAGAAATCCTTAACAAAATTCTGAAGACTGTCTCACTCATTATTCCTAAGGCCGAATAGTCTGTCCAAATACCTTTTGGCACTTCCAGTAAATATAATAAATTCTTTTCTCTGAGAGTGTCTCAGGGCAGCATTAATTTGGTATGATTGGAAGGCAATTTGCTTTAATTAGGATCCTTCCCACTGTTCTTCAGAGCCTCTGTAGTGCAAGCTCTTTGGAGAAGTGGGGTTAGTGCCTGTGAACTTTGGTCTTGGGAATGCACCCCTGAGATGGGATGGGTTTGGCAACCTCTGATGCCTGCAGTCTGAGGAGCTTAATAGGATATTATAGAAGTAATAATCAGTTCAGTAGACTGATTTGCAAAGGAGGATGGAAAATTCAAGCCGGGCCACGGCTGCATAATGTACATTCTGACGGGAGAATGGAAGGTACTGGAGTGATTACTATTTCCTGTCTATGAGTTTAAGTACACACTTCAGAAAGTGACATGTTGCTTGCCGTAGCACCAGACAGGAAAAGCTGTACAAAAGGGTTGCAAACAGATGTTGAGAGGGTTAACAGTGGAAACCACACTGAGTGTTAAGGGATTTCTGAACCTTGCTCGAACACACTGAAATTTTATTCATTCACTAAAACTGCACTAACAGGCAAGTAGAGAACAAGATGCTATGTAGGGATTGAGATCTTTTACAATTGTGATTTATTAGAAGAGTTAATATTGTCGACTGTAAATTACCTTATTTCTCTTCCAGCATTTACTCACATGGGCAGGAATACAGTGGAGCCTAAGACTGCTCAATTTATGGGCTTTCTTTTTAGCAAAAATAACACAAAATTTTGACCATAAAATCAGCACAATCCCCTTAAAAGCCCTCAAAACTGAGCTGCATTGGATCCTGGGAAATCTACTTCTGGAGGGAAGGCTGTGTTATGAAAACATTGTGCTGTATGTGGACCCATCTCTCCATGCACTTTGGAGGCAGGTAAAGATAGAGAAGAAAGCTGCAGGTCTATGACTCACCCTTAATACATCTTAACATTCCACTGAGCACCTCAGAAGGTGCTGACTGGATCCCTTTGAGGACATTTGTGAGTCTAACAAACACTAGAACTTCTAATCTTGTGGCTGGCAGGTTCTGACTGCTGGGCTGGAAGCTTGCAGAAGCCCTCCCAGGCTACTATTTGACTACCTTAGATATAAAGCATCACACTCAGTGTCACATTTAGTGTCACCACCCTTGGAGCACCAACATCAGCATCCACAACTAAAACAACTTTCAAAGACAAATAGCTGCTCAGAACCAGAGTCTGTGAGATTAACCAGAGCAAGTTATCAAAATCAGGCAACGTTTTTAAAAAAAAAACCAAAAAACAAAACACACTTCCCATCATAAAACATCACCTTATTTCAAAAGATGGGTAAAGATTAAAATGCGCTTCAAAAATTCCTACTGAGACTCATCCCTCCCCTAAATCCAGGCCAGCAGGAAAAACTCATGCAGGACAGAACTCTCCAGTAAAATCCAGCTCAAAGGACACTCTCATCTACAAATCCTGCCCTAACTCCTAATCCATCCATCCCATCATGTGGCAACCTCAGTGACTATCTGAGACACACAGATCCTCAGCACCTGTTGGACTAAGAGGTGAGTGACATTTCATCCAGCCCAGGTGAAGAGTCTGACCTCCTTGACCCAGGCCCTGGGACACAGCCCTTGGAACCTCACCTCCATCCATCCCTCCCCTAGATCCAAGACAACAGGGAAAACCCCTGCAGGCCAGAACTCCCCAGTAAAATCCAGTTCACTGAACACCCCCAGCTACAAATTCTGCCCCAACCCCTAATCCATCCCATCACATGGGGACCTCAGCAACTACCTGAGACTCACAGTTCCCCAGCATCTATTGAATCAAGAGCAGCTACTTGAAACCTACCTATTGGATTAAGAGCTGTGTCCTGAGATCCACAATTCACCAGCACCTATTGGATCAAGTGCTAAAAGATCAAGAACTGCTTCTGGATCAAGAGCTCTTATTACATCAAGAACAGCTCACTGTGACACAGAATATGATCCAAGTGGATCAAGAGTTCAGATTGGACCAAGAGAGGCTTTCTGAGACATAGACACAGCCAGAGAAAATTGCACCAAAATCAACTCCCTGAGATACAGACAAATCCTGCATTGATCTGAGGAAGCAATGGGTAGATGCCAGTACAATAATACACATAACAACATAAAGAACAATATGGTACCACCAGAATCTAGAGGTTCTACAACAACAAGACCTGATCATGACAATGCAGAAGAAAATGACCTTAAAAACAACTTTATAAAGGTAATAGAAACCTTAAAAGAGGAAATAAAAAACTCCATTAAAGAAATAGAAAGAAAGACAAAAAATAGGGAGAGATCAGCAAATCCCTGAAATAAAATAAAGAAAACAAAGAAAAGCAATCAAACAGTTGTTAGAAATTGAAAGAGAATCAATAAAGAAGTCACAAACTGAGGAAATATTGGAAATAGAAAATCTGAAGAAATGAATTAGAACCACAGATGCAAGCATAACCAACAGAATGCAAGAGATGAAAGAGAGAATCTCTGATGTGGAAGATTTGATAGTGGAAATAGATATATATAGTGGAAAAAAAACACTAAAACCAAAAAAAGTCATAATACAAAATATCCAGGAAATATAAGATACCATGAAAAGATCAAATCTAAGAATAATAGGAATAAAAGGAGGAGGAGAAGAAAAGGCACAGGAAATGTATTAAACAAAATCACAGAAGAAAACTTTCCCAGTCTAAAAGAAGGAAATGCCTATAAAGATACAAGAAGCCCACAGAACACCAAATAGATTAGACCCCCCAAAGAAGCCTGCTCGCCACATAATAATCAAGCCACTAAACCTACAGAATAAGGAAAGAATATTAAGAGTGCCAAAAGAAAAAGGCCAAGGAATTTATAAAGGCAGACCCATCAGAATAACACCAGACTACTCAATGAAAACAAAGCCAGAAGGTCCTGGTCAGATGTTAGATAGACACTAAGAGACCATGCTTGATAGCCCAGACTACTATACCTAGTAAAACTCTCAATCACCATAGGTGGAGTAAACAAGATATTCCATGACAAACCCAGATTTAAACAATAATTGTCTACAAATCCTGTCAGACAGAAAGCACTAGAAGGAAAATTCCAACCTAAGAAGCTAGACACACCCACAAAGCCCCAAGCAGTAGATAATCTCACAGAAGCAAAGTCCAAAGATAACACACACACACACACTAACACCAAAAATAGTGAGAATTAATCAATAACTGGTCATTAATATCCCTTAATATCAATAGACTCAATTCACCTATAAAAAGACACAGGCTAACACAATGGATATGAAAACAAGATCCATCCTTCTGTAGCATATGAGAAACACACCTCAACAGACAACACACAAAGACAGACACACGCTCAGAGTAAAGGGTTGGGAAAAGACTTTCCAATCAACGAAACAAGCTGGTGTAGCCATCCTAATATCTAACAAAATAGACTTCAAACTAAATTCAATCAAAAGAGACCAAGAAGGACATTGCTTATTCATCTAGGATAGCTCCATCAAGTAATCTCAATTCTGAATATATATGGCCGCAATACAAGGGCACCCACATATGTAAAAGAAACATTACTAAAGCTTAAACCTTATGTCAAACCCCACACACTAACCATGGGAGATTTCAATATTCCACTCTCACCAATGGATAGGTCTACCAGATAGAAAGTTAACAGAGAAATAAGGGATCTAACAGATATTATGACTCAAGTTATCAGATAGACACGGAACATTCTACCCAAACACCAAATATACCATCTTTTCAGCACCCCATGGAACTTTCCTTAAAATTTACTACATATTCAGTCATAAAACAAATATGAATAGACACAAAAATTGAGGATAACTATTGTATCCTATCAGATCACCATGGATTAAAGTCAAGAGTTCAATAACAAACCCCAGAAAGCCTACAAACTCATGGAAACTGAACACCTCTAAATTGAACCACCTCTGAGTCAATGAATAAGTAAAGAAAGAAATTAAAGACTTCCTAGAAATCAGTGAAAATGAACCCACAACACACCCAAACTTATGGGACACAATGAAAGCAGTGATAAGAGGAAAGTTCATAGCACTAGATGCCTACATAAAAACTTGGAGAAATCTCACACAAGAGACTTAACAGCACATCTGAGAGCTCTAGAACAATTAGAAGCAAATTCACCCAGAAGGAGAAAGCAGGAAATAATCAAGCTAAAGCTGAAATCAATAAAATTGAACAAAAGAGAACAATACAATCAATGAATCAAAAAGTTGGTTCTTTGAGAAAGTCAACAAGATAGACAAACCCTTATGCAAATGAACAGAAGGCAGAGAGAGAAAGAGAGAGTATCTAAATGAACAAAATCAGAAATGAAAAGGACATAACAACAGACACCAAGGTAATCCAGAGAATCATTAGGTCATACTTTGAAAACCCGTACTCCACTAAATTGGAAAACCTAAAGAAATGGACAGATTTCTGGAAAGGTATAACTTACCAAAATTAAATTAAGATTAGATAAATGACCTAAATAGACCTATAACCTCAAAGGATATAGAAGCTGCCATTAAAAGTCTCCCAATCAAAAAAAAAAAAAAAAAAAAAAAAAAAAAAAAAAAAAAAAAAAAGCCCAGGACCAGATGGTTTCAAGTGCAGAATTCTACCAGATTTTCAAAGAAAAACTAATACCAATACTCCTCAAATTGTTCCACACAATAGAAACCAAAGAAACATTGCCAAACTCTTGTTATGAGGCTTCAGTCACCCTGATACCTAACCCACACAAAGATGCATCAAAGAAAGAATTACAAACCAACCTCCCTCATGAACATTGATTCAAAAATAATAAAATACTGATAAACCAAATTCAACATGTCAAAAAAATCATCCACCATGATCAAGTAGGCTTCATCCTAGAGATGCATGGATAATCAACACACAAAAAGCTGAGGAGTTAAACAATCAGAAAGAACAAACAAACAAACAAACAAACATGCTCATCTCCTTAGATGCTGAAAAAGCCTTTGGCAAAATCCAACACTTCTTCATGTTAAAAGCCCAGAAGAGATCAGAGATACAGGGAAATTACCTACACATAATAAAGGCAATATACATCAAGTTGTCACCCAACATCAAACTAAATGGAGAGAAACTCAAACCCACTGAAATAAAAAACAAAACAAAATGTTCCCTCTCCCCATATCTATTCAATAGTTCTCAAATCTTAGCTAAAACACTAAGACAACAAGGGATCAAGGGGGTACACATTAGAAAGGAAGAAGTCAAACTATCACTTTTTGCAGATAATATGATCGTATACATAAATGACCCTCAAAATTCTAGCAGGAAACTCCTACAACTGAGAAACACCTTCAGCAATGTAGCAGGATACAAGGATTAACTCAAAAAAATCAATATCCCTCCTATATACAAATGCTAAAAGAGCTTTTAAAAAGCCATGGAAACATCATCCTTTACAATAGCTGCAAATATCTTGGGGTAACTACCCAAAGACGTGACAAACCTGTATGATACGAACTTTAAGTCAGTGAAGAAAAAAGTTGAAGAAGATATCAGAAAATGGAAAGATCTCCCATGCTCCTGGATAGGTAGGATCAACATAGTAAAAATGACAATCTTACCAAAAGCAATCTACAGATTCAATGCAATCACCACCAAAATCCCAACACAAATTTACAGACAATGAAAGAACAATACTCAACTTTATATAAAATAACAGGAAACCCAGGATTGCCAAAACAATCCTGTTCAATAATAGAACTTTGGGAGCTATCACCAACCCTGACTTCAAGCTGTCCTATAGAGCTATAGTAATAAAAACTGCTTGGCACTGACATAGAAATAGACATATGGATCAATGGAATAGAATCCAAGACCCTGACATTAATCCACACACTTATGAACTTCTGTTTTTTGACAAAGAGGCCAAAAATAAACAGTGGAAAAAGACAGTATCTTCAACAAATGGTGCTGGCATAACTGGATGGTAGTATGTAGAAGAATGCAAATAGATCTAAACCTATCACCCTACACAAAACTCAAACTGAAGTGGATCAAAGACCTCAACATAAACCTAGCTACACTGAACCTGACAGAAAAAAAGTGGGAAATACCCTTGAGTGCATTGATACAGGAGATTACGTTCTAAATATAACATCAGTAGCATGGACGCTGAATGCAACAATTAATAAATGGGACCTTCTGAAACTGAGGAGCTTCTGTAAGGCTAAGGACACGGTCAGTAAGACAAAATGACAGTTTACAGAATGGTAAAAGATCTTCACCAACCCTACATTGGACAGAGGACTGATCTCTAAAATATATAGAGAATTCAAGAAATCAGAGGTCTGATGTGCAAATGTCCTTCTGTATGCTGTGAATATCAATATTTAAATAAAGGAGCTGTTTTGGCCCATGACAGGCACCACAGAAAAAGTAGGAGGGGAAATATCAGAGCATAGGTATATAGAAGGAAATCTTATTTAAAGTATATTGATATAAGATTAATGTTTATTGGAAAACAAATTAATACTCATGATAACAGGTTATAGCTTAGGAAGACACTTGAGTGATTGGATGGTCTAAGTGATGGACATTGATCTGTCTTTCAAGAAGGCAGGAACAAATGGGACTCTCAAGATCTTAGCAGCCATTCTTGAACGGGGCTGGCCACACTCTCTTTAGGATCCCAGGACTTTGGATAAGTGTCTTTTGACCTTATCAGCTGACACTTGAATCCCACCACATCTCCCCCTTTTGTCTAACTAAGAAGGTTTTAAATTAAGACTATGTACAATAGGAATTATTATGAGGTAGTATCTGGGAGAGGAAAAGGGGCAAACTATAACTAAAACTTAAGACATATAAAGTATATTATATATTTTTAGAATATTGGTAGATTGTGAGGTGTATAAATTATTTTAAAACTGTTTATTTGGGATAGTGAAAATCTAACACTTGAATGTTTTTTGCTAAGGGTTAATAGGATAGTAATTTTAAAAATTTATTTTTTAACTCTTTTAAGACTTGAGAAGAAAATTATATCACCTGAAAGTTAGAAGCACATGGGAGTAGTAGCTTTTAAAATTTGGGAGAAGACAGCGACACAGCTATTTGGACAGTCATTTACGGTTTTTTGCGCCAATGGAGTATCTATTATTTTGGCTATAGGGCTACGATATTTGATAGATTTTTTTTTTTATAAGTAGGGCATTTTTGGAGGGACTGTCTTATCTTGTTTAGGCAGATTTTGTCAGTCTCTACCATCTTGTTTATCTAGCTTGGACAGTGTGCGTGTATTGTTAGCAGTTGAGGTGAGGGCAGATTTTGGTAGGAGAAGGGCGGAGTCAGAGGCAGATTGAGCCAGCCACCCAAAGGAGCAACATGTCAGGAACACAGGTGAGCCACGGGCCACATGGCAGGATAGATTAATGGAAATGGGTTGAGTTAAGATGAAAGAGCTAGCTATCAAGGTGCCTAAGCCATAGACCAAACAGTATGAACTTAATATAAGTGTCTGAGTCATTTTGGGGGGTCCAAGCAGCTATGGGCGGCTAAGGGGTCTGGGGCAGCAGGTCTGAGGTCTGGACTTTTGGCCACCTGGGCCCAAGAAACTATATTGTAAAAGAAGTCAAAAAAACCCCAAAGAACCCAATTGGAAAATGGGGTCCAGAGCTAAATAGGGAATTCCCAACAAAAGAACTCCAAATGGCTGAAAGACATTTAAGAAACTACTTAACATCCTTAGCCATCAGGGAAATGCAAGTCAAAACAACTCTGAGATACCACCTTACACCTGTCAGAATGGCTAAGACCAAAACCACAGCCTAGGCTGGAGAGGATGAGGAGCAAGAACACTCCTCCATTGCTGGTGGAAGTATAAACTTGTACTGCTATTTTGAAAATCAGCATAGAATTTCCTCAGAAAACTGGGAATCAATCTACCCAATGACCCAGCATTACTACTATTGGGCATATACCCCAGGGATACACATTCTTACCCCAAGAACATTAGCTCAACTATGTTTATAGCCGCATTATTCCTAATAGCCAGGATGTGCCCCTCAACTGAAGAATGGATTTAAAAATTGTGGTACATTTACTAAACAGAGTATTACTCAGCAGGAAAACAAAAAGCATCCTGAAATTTGCAGGCAAATGGCAGGTCTGGAGAGTATCATCCTGAGTGAGGTAACACAGACTCAGAAAGACAGACATGGTATGTACTCACTCATAAATGAATTTTAGATATAAAGCAAAGAATAATCAGGTTATAATCCACACCTTCCACCCAGCAGCCAGGCAACAGAAGAAAGTTAGGAGAGACATCCATAGATCCCCCTGAGAAGGGGAAATACAGAAGACCACCTGAGAAAATTGGGATCATACAAGAGGGGAGGGCAAGGGGAGGTGAGAAGAGAATATGAAAGAATGGGATGGTGGGGGGAGCAACAGAGAGGGAGAACAAAGAAGTGGATATCCTGATAGAGGGAGCCATTGTGGGGTTAGAGAGAAACCTGATACTAGGGAACACCTACAAGATAGTGGAGAGGGAGCCTCAACTGGCCTTTTCCTATTATCATATGAATGACCACCCCAATTGCCATTATAAAACCTTCATCCAGTAGCTGATGGAGGTAGATGCAGAGATCCATAGTGAAACACGGGTTTGACCTACTAGTCCTGCTGAAGGGGGAAGAGGAGGATTGTATGAGCAGATGGGGAGACCCATGGAGTAGGCTGTCCCCTGCTGTTGGGAGCTCAAAGACTCTGAAATAACAGCTGATAAACTTTCATCGAATTGATCGGAACCCTCTGAATGCGATGACAGTCGGAAGACATGGGCAGATTCTGGAGCCTCTTACCATCAGACCAGAGTCTATCCTCGAAGCCCATACCTAGTGGGAAAACACCTTTCTCAGCCTTGATACTTGGGGAAAGACTCTGTCCTACCTCAAGGGAATATGCCAGACTGAATTGACTCACCTTGGGGTTCCTTGCCTTCTCTGGGGAATAAAAGGGGGTGAGGGGAAAAGGGAGGGGCTGGGGGAAAACTGGGATAAGGAGTGGGAGAGGAGGCAGTAGTGGGTAGGAAAAAAATAAAACATATTTTTCTACTGAGAGATCTATACTTGATCACAGAGGCTAGAGATAGTATGTCTGCCATGTAGTCATGCTGAGTCATATATGGCAAGCCATACATGCATGTGCACCTACACACATAAACATGTGTCTATTCTTGAGAGGATTATTCCCTCTTCCTGTCTTGCCTGTCTGAGCAAACTGTCAAAGCAATCCTCAGCTGCCAGGTAATGATCCTTAACTGCTAGTAATATAAAAATTACTGCAATAGTACAAGTGATGTCGTAGCTGTCCATGGCACTGGCTGCGTGAATGCCCAAATCTGAAACTATCTTATTTTCTAATCTTTATTCCTTTATTCACCAAAATGACTGATATGGGCAGTTTAGACACCCGACAGAGGAGGTAAAGGTTTTGAACCTTAATCGATCATTCCACTGTGTAATGTATCCCATAGACTCAACATGGTGAGAAGTTACAGATATTTTTCTCCTGCATCACCCTCTCTATTGTTCAGGAGACTAACTATGTGGGGTCACAAGCACATGAACATATGTGTGACAGGAAATATTAAATTCTTTTTGAGTCCTCCGCCCCATGGGGGCTGGCAGAAACAGGGGCATTCTTTAAAGAAAACATTCTTTCCTAATAAAAGTGTGCAAACAATGGGCCAAAGTCAATTCTCTGAATAAGATGCTCTACAAAGATGTGTGTGTGTGTGTGTGGGGGGGTGTAATTTCCAACAGCTAGGCGATAGCTACCATGAGTGGGTGTCGATCAAATCAAAGGCATGGCTTCATAATGTGGTGTTGGCTGCAGCCAGGAAATACTGGAGAAAAGCTGCTGGAGTCCTTATTATGTCCCTTCATGATGAATGAGCCCTTCTGCTAAAACCTGGGCTGTTTAGGTGATCTGTCTGCCATTGATTCCTCTAGTGTCAAAGGGGATTCACAGTTACCTAGAAAGGAAAACATTTTTTTGTTTGTTTGTTTCCTTGTTGAACACTTAAAATAAGAGAGATCTGTCTTCCCCTGAGGGATGTGACCAAGCTGTGGTTCTACAGTCCAATCCAGGAGTTTTTGTGTATGCACAGAGATGGGGACTCATCTGGCTATCAAGAAGTATTCTAGATGAGCTTACACTTGGCAGTGATCAATGGCTCAGCCTGCCTGCCTGAAAGAATGGCTTACCCATCAACCCTCCAGAACTCCCGGATTTCAGCCTTTGTGCTGGACATGATTGACATGAATGATTACTTAAAGAAATGAGAGCAGGGAGAAGGATCATTTAAATTGGCTTCATTCAATGGATAGATCCATTTACACTTCACATCGAGATAATTTATGCTAGTTTACTCTGATGTCATCTGTTGTTCAGGTCACAATTAGTCATGGGCTGCATTAACGGAGGGGGGCTTGGTATATTGGCAGAGGGAAGCATATTATTTGGGAAAGTGCAAGTAAATGCTGAGTTTTCAATAAGGGTTCAGAACATTATTTGTAAAAATGCAACATTTATTTCTCAAACAACTGAAAGTCTTCATTCTCATGAGGCTTTGTGGAGGAGTATGTTTTCTTTACTTGTGTACAAACAGTTATAACCAAAACAGACTAGGACAAAGTATTTATTCTAGCTGTGTATGCTCTTTGCTAAAGGAAAAGGCATTTTAAAATACATCAGGAGATGTGTCTTTTATAGGCCACACTACGGATCTTTTGATAAATCCAGTGTGAACATGTTCATTTATGAGATTCAATGATCAGAATTTTAATTTTAGAATTCATTTACAATGTCACCAAGTTATATATACATGCATATATATAAACATAAATGATATGACGATGAGGCAGTAATCCATTTCAACTTTTTAAAATTCTTGATGCAGGTTGGAGCCTTTTGTGTAATTTAGTGACTCTAACCTTTAGGAGGTAACAAAAATGGTGCTCACTAACATTCTCTCTGAAAAACAACAGTAACATCAGAACTAAAACAAAGTATTTCCTGGCATATAATTTTTTTTTCTTTTTGCAAAACATGGCTGGTCCTGAATAGAATTTTGTATTTATAAAATTCCCCACTCCCAGTTCTTTCTGGTTTTAGTGCACTGGGGTAGGGTGGGTATCGCATTGTTCTTGGTTTCCATGTTGTTTTAATCCAAGAATAGAAAGAAAAAGGCAAGACTTTAGTATGAAGAAAGGAAGGTCTTGACAACTCCATAGTTAGCTATGACATTTAGTGGAGGAGAGAGAGACAGAGAGAGAGACAGAGAGAGAGAGATAAGCAAGCCTGGGACAGTGAGATGATGCAGTGGTTAAAGGTGCTAGCCACCAAGCTTGATAACCTGAGTTCAATTTAAGAACCCAAAGGTGGTAGAGAGCAGACTCAGGAGAGAACAGAATCTTGTAAGTTGTTCTGTGACTTTCACATGTGCAATGGGGTATCAGTGCTTCAGCACACACACACACACACACACACACACACACACACACACACACACACACACAATCACACATAATCATACACACACACATGCACACACACACGCACACACACAACACACATATTCATACACACACGCACACACACGCACACACACATCACACATACTCATACACACACATGCACACACAAACACACATACACACACATTACATATACATGCACACACCAACAATACACACACATCACACACACATGCACACACAAACACACATACACACACGCACATCACACACACACATATGAACATCTGTACATGCATACACACACATACATACACACATACATATACACACGTACGCACACACATGACACACACACGAACATCTGTACATGCATATACACACATACACATATATATACACACACACACACATATATACACATACACACAACACATACACACACACACTAATGAGGCAAAGGCCCATGATGGCCAGGTAGTATCAGCTGCTGCTGACAGGCAGGTCAGAACAGAGCCGACAATACCCAGAGCTTGGTAATGGGGTAGTCCCTGTGGACTGACAAGTTGTACTGGGAAAATCGGGGAGCCAGGCAGCACATTGGACAGCTAGGAAAAATAAACAGTCACAATTCAAGGTTCTGAGGAGTTGGACCAGGAAGAGAGAGTGACATGTGAGGATGTGGGGGGCTATGAGGTCACTGGAGGGTTGTATTCTTGTCATTATTATTAAGTGGCCAGGACTTAGGCATTTAAAAGTCATTTCAAAGGGTTTAGCTGGAAGGTTGACTACACGAGAAAGGAGAAATTGTGGGAATGGATTGGTTTTGACAGGTTAATGGGAACACCACCCAATGTGTCTTCCACGTTCTTTGTGAGAAAGAAAACAGGACTGGAGGTTTTGGTAAAGTGAGGGCAAACCATCAAGTCATTGGAGACAAAATGAAGACAGATAGGCAGTAGGGGCGTTGCATAATGCAGGTCTCTTAGAAGCTGGTGACCAAACATTTATAAGGAAGGCAGAAACCAGTCTTTAAAGGTATGCAGCTCTGAAATGCAACCATTCAGATTGAGGTAAGAAAACTAACTCAACTGAGCTGTGGCTGCGTTAGAAGCGAAGGGCAGGGTATGTTACTACCTGGGACTTTTTTCAGATAAGTGGCAACACAGGGAGGTCGTGGAATCTGGGACATTTGCAGGGCTGTGAAAACGGTGAAGTATGGCTTCCACCTGAGCAAAGAGGAGCACAGAGGAAAGCATGTTGGGAGCCAGGCTCTCTCTCGGCTTGAAGAAGGACCTCATTTACTGGTATGCTACCTTTAACACAGCTGCCCCACAGAAGGAGGAATCCTTTGAAAGATGTAATTCTTTTTAAAGGCTCTGAACGTAAGGAATTTCCTTTTGATTAAAATAAAGGAGAAAGAGAACAGAATCCATCTTTTAACAGTGCTCTCTCCCATCGGGTTCATACGAGGCCCGACTACGGACAAGCAGACTTCAGAGGACACGTGAATATACAGTTCTGACATGCCCGACACAACTCTCCGAGAATAAGAGGCTTGTAGGAAAAGCCACCTCTCCTCTTTGTTGGCTAAGATGGAGGATGATGGTGTGCCAAGAATGCTGTCCAGGCGAGGAAAGGTAGAGAAAGGATCAAAACCTTATTCAAGCAGGAACCTCACCTTGTCATCTGTCATCCAGCGAAAGGGAATTTGAACTATCAGCTTAAGAAAACTGACCCATGAGGGCTGAAAAACAGAAATTTTTCCTTTTTTGTGCTATAGAGCCTTTTGATATTATTTTTATAAAAACTTGTAGATAAGATAGAATAGAAAAAAAATTTGCTACGTGAAAAGCAGGTAGAAAAAACGGGGATGAAATCAAAACAGTCAGACTTCACATCATTTTTTGGTTGTCTCCCCAGTTTTCTTCACCAAGTGATGAGTGACACCCAGCGTAACCGATTCTTCCCAGAAAGGCAACCGAGGAAGGAAATGAGCTTTTCCATCCACCATCCAAACCTCAAATAAAAAGAAACAGTGGCACATCCTTTATTCCCAGCACTGGGAAAGCAGAGGCAGGTGGATGAGTTTGAGACCAGCCTGGTCTACAGAGCAAGTTCCAGGACAGTGAAGGCTCCACAAAGAAACCCTGTCTTGAAAAATCAAGAACAAAAACAAATAAACGAGGCAATAATCAAACCCTTTAAAGACAAACCTGGACTGAACCATGGACCTGAGGTTCCTGAGGCTGGAATCCTAGAGGTGATGGATGGAGCTCTGCCCCCCACCGCAGGGACCACCAGACTATTTTCTCCCCTTGAATGTGAGCATGTATCCATTTCTGCAAACGTGACTAAGGGCTTCCGTATGGAAGGGGCTCTCTGACAGGCTTACTTAAGATAGAAGTGGAGGAAAGGAACCAGGTCGCTTTTTTTTTGCATCAACAAATGGGACAATTAAGAAAGATAAGAAGAGAAGCCAAGACGATGATTTTTCAAAAGAAACAGATAACAGGAAGAATGAATATAAAACAAAAAATTCTCAAAGACAATTCGTCCTAAGAAAATACAGCCATTTTTGGTTAAATCAGAAATCAAATGGAAACTATGTGTCTCTAAGGTCCAGCAGTGAAATGGCTCTTCAATGAGGGAGTTTAGGCTTAGCTTTCTGAGCCTCAGTTTCCTTACCTGTAAGGATCAGGTGTAGTGAGAGGCTTCTGCCTGGACTTTCAGGCCTAGCCTCAAGGTTTAGGCCCACAGATCCCCAGACCCGCAGAGACACACAGATGCTTACAATAGTTTTAGGCCAATTGGCCTAAGGCCCAGGCATATCATTTGCTAACTCTTTACCCTTAATCTAACCCATGACTCTTATCCTGTTCAGCCATGCGGCTTCGTACCTTTTCTCAGAGCAGCATAGTTGTCCTCTGCTTCTTCTGGCTTCTCTCTGGCATTCTGCTCTGTGCTTCCTGTTCCCAGAGTTTTCTTAGTCTGGTAGCCCCGCCCACACTTCCTGTCTGCCTTTGGCCAATCAGCACTTTTTATTAAACTCATAGGCAGGATAATTATTTACAATGGAACATCATAAATCCACTACAATCAGGTGTTGTCCTGCTCTGTGCTATGACTGAGAGGCCATCAGCACGGCCTCTTGCCCCCTCCCACCCACCGCCACCCTGATGGATGGGCCATGGCTGTCTTCTCAGCCCTTTTCCCAAATGCTGAATATGTTCCTCTGGACAGCTTAGAGTGAACAGCTCTTTCTAAAGCCAAGATGATGAATGAGGTGGAGTTGGGAAAAAATATATTTGTAAGGTGACAATCAGTTTAAAGAGTCACAAATAGGTGAGTTGGTGATTGTCGGGAGTGACACAACATTGAGGAGGAAGTAGGTCATGTTGGGAGCTATATCTAAAGTTGAGCAGCTATTTATGGCAGCATACTAGATTTTATATCACATCTTTCCTTCATCTTCCTGCATATTTTCTGTGACCAAATCACATTAAGCTAAGGTGTCCCTGATGGCCTAAGAAAGCACATTTATTCACCACATGCCACCAGACAGACCTATTACATTTTACTGAATTTGTAAGGTTAAATATATGATAAATGCACCTTAATTCTGGAAGACATATATCAAACATGTAAGGGAGAACCAGAGCCTTCTTCATTTCCTCACATAAAATCATGAAGATATACTTATTTATTTGGATATAAGTAACCTTAGTTTGGCTATCAAGGACCAGAGTCTCACAGGATAAGACACTTCCACTCTGGTTTTGGATGAAAATCTGTAAAACCAGCTCTAATTGCCAAGCCATACGAAACCATGGCGAAGGGCTTGTAAAAACATGGGTTCTAGGGTGTGGGGGCTCTCATACAAACTCGAATGCAGACTGCACCAGGCTAGGAAAGCTGGTTTTCTGGCTAAAGAATAGGAAGGGGGTTTCCTTTAATTGTCAGTACTGGAAGGACTGGTTTAAGCTCACATGGCCAGCAAGCCGGATTCGTATCTTGCTGCTGGTGACCTCTGAGGCCTAACTGCATGGTCTTTGAATATAAATTTTGGTCTCTTTGGGAAACACCTGACTTCTCTTCCCATGAACACTCTATTCATTTAAATAAAAGCACTTGTGTATAGAATGCTTAGAGTCATCATTCATGATAGAATAAATGGGCATTTTATTTTTAGGATCACATAGAAGCTATTGTACTAGGTGGTGAGGCAGGAGGAAGCCACTGACCCCAGGACTCTGCTGCCTGTAGCTGAAGAGACCATTGCTCCCTTCCCCCAATACACTATCCTCAGCTCAGTATGACTAGAATGAGCGGTCTCAGCTCTCACTCGTCACCTTCAGTGAGGCATACCTGGCATTTCCAGACCATGCTAAAGTGGAGCAAAGTTATTCTGTTGGGAGGGCTTGGAGATGGGCTTTCAGGTGTCCAGAGAGCAGAGGGACAATGAGAACACTTGGTTCTTGAATGGACAGGATTGGCCAGGGAAGCCCTGGCAGAGCTTATGCACGGGCAGAACCTAGGTAAATCCTCTATGAAAACAGAAAAAGGCTATAGGTTAGTTATGGTAAAACAATATCAAACCCATGCCCTTGGGTAATAATAGGCTTTTTCTGAAGCTCTTTGTTACATATGTTGCATACAGTTGTGGGAATTTCACCCACAGATCATGCAATGTAGAGGTTATTATTGTCATCATCCTTATTCTATAGATCAAGGTCCAGTAATTATCCTCACAGCACATAGCTGGTAAATGACAATGATGTGAACTGAGCCATTTGACTTATGCTGTGTTGCCTGGGCTGATGAGTCTGACCTTGACTTGGTAGGATCCTCCTATTCCTAAGTTAGCCTGAGGTGAATTTCAGTGAGGTCTGCACACAGAAGACAAGTTGATGAGACCAAATTAGCACAAAACACTGAAACAAATGTTCTGTATCTCTTTGTGCAGGGTTTTAACTAAGGAGCTTTCTCTTGAAGAGAAAAAGTGAGTTCCCAGAGGTCTAGGATATCTTAGAGAACTAGAGGTCTAGGCTTATCCTCAAGAACTGACTCAGCATAAATTCATCAAATACCTGGGTGAGAGGAGATCCACTTCCTACTTACCTCCTCTAGTCTGTCCACTATAACTATCTCATGCAGCCTAGCATCACCAGGGCTAGACACCTATGATCGCCTGGACCCCTACTTCCATACAGCCTGGCCCTTTATCTCTGTAGATCTGATGACCTCGATAAGATAACATCTGATTCTGAGGATTTGGAGCAAGTTCCCTAGCCTTTAGCCTTTTCCTTTATATGCCCACTGTAACTACCATAATTAGGTACCCCGTGACTTCTGAATCAATGCTGTTGTTAGGTCAAACTTTCTAAACGCGGCCACTCTCTCTCAGGTGTCTCCACACTACCTGATTCCTCACTGTCTCCCAAACCACATCTAGATCAATTCCCCCAGCACTCAAAACCTTTGCAGATTCCCCTTCACTCTCTTAGACTTCTTTGACTCTGTTTTTCTAACAACCAGCTCTCAGCGTGCCGGGCTGCAATGCTCTGCCCTCCCCTAAGCATGGACAGTCTCCTTTCTTACCTTGTCTCTGAAGGTAGCTTTGTCCAGCGACAGTGAGAACACCTAGTGTTTGTTTGGCATTAGTTTTTACTCACACCATTTGGACAGTACAGCTTTTCTGTAGGGCAAATGTGACTGTACCCATTCAACAGATTTAAAAACAGTGGTTTAGAGGGGCCCAGGAGCCTGACGTTCTGTACCTGAGAAGTCAGAACCTGGAACTTCATTTTGTCCTCACAATCCCCTATCTGTTAAACTATAAATCCACATCAAATTTGCCAATTCTGTACTTTTCCAAAAACCCAGTGACGAGGCACTTCTCTGGGTTCTTACAGCAACCGTCTCACTTGCTGACCACTTAGAACAATTGGGCAGAAGTCCTGAGAATTCCTGCACAAGGGCATGGTAGGGCACAATGCCAACAGAAATCAAGCTTTCAAAATGCAGTGTACTCTGATATATTAAAAACTTTAGCTAAGAGCCCACTAAGTTCATTTTGAGACCCACTACCGAGTTCTGAACTGCAAAGTGTGAAAATCTTGAACTGAAATCTTCTAAAAGCCCCTCAATATTTTTAGAAGTTGCAATGGATTGGACTCAAAAGAGAGACATGTTTAGAAAGGATTTAAGTACAGTTCCTCCTGGGAATACAAACAGTTCTGACAAGACTGGGTCAGGAAGGAAAGGCCTTGGCCAGCCAGGGGACATCAGCTCCTTTCGGGAAGGTCAAAGGTGACCATGTCACAGTAGGGCATTTTCGAGGGGTGATATTTGTGGGAACCAATGTTGCAGGGAGAAAGATTTCTCAGTTAAATGTGTCTGAAGACTGAGAGAAAACTTAGATGCTCATCATAATCTTGAGTATAGTGGGAAATCAGCTAAAATTTAAAAATAATAAAAATGGAATAAAATTCTTGGTTTCTATCTGCATAGAGAGTCTTTGAGCCTTCAGGGCTGTAAACCTGTCACTGAATTTAGTATCATTTCAACTTTATGAAGCACTTGATGCTTGCAAAGTGCTTGTACAATTACCAATTACCATAATGTTCATCTTCTGAGCATCACAGCTTACAGAGGGCCCGAGGACTTCAAACTCCAAAAGGAGAAACATTGTTTAAGCCAGTTAAAAAAAAAAAGCAGGTTTCTGAGCTTATATTGCCAGAGCTGCTTAAGAGGTGGGGTGCTTGCTTCTGGAGACCTCTTCATTGCTCAGCACCTAGAGCCTGTAGTACATACAGTCTCCCATGACAGGCACTAGCATGCTACACTTGAAATGCTCCCAATGACTCAGTGTTCTTGGAGCAGAGATGGGAAAGGCACATGTGACCCAAGCTTAGGCCAGAGTGAACAGTTTTTGCAGTTGTTGGGAATAAAGCCAGGAGGATGTGACACAAAGCTGTTCCAGACCCTTCCAGTGCCAGCTGTTAGTGCACACAAGAACTCCAGGCATGGGCTTGCAGAGCATCCTGTGTTCTGGCCATGTGTATAGGCAACACGTCAACGAAACCCAGTACACTGCTGGATTTCAAGGAATTTTGAGGAAATAGCTTCAAGGGGTGTCAAAGGCAATGGTTTCAGGATGTGTCTGCTTCCTTTGGGAGGAGGGTGGCTCCCCTGTGGCTTCTTCCCCTACTTTTGAAAGACAACAGCCCCAGCCATTACTGCTGGGAACAGGCTGCCTTAGGAGCTGGGCATGATTGGGATGCTGGTGACACTTAGTTTAACAGTCTGAGAATGAAAAGCAACTTTTTTCTTTAACATAAACTTTGATCCACACATTTTCTGTTAGACAAGCCAAGGCCTTTGTCAGAAGTTCTGCAGTTTCTCTCTGTAGACCACTAGCTGAGGACCAGGTCAGCTGGCTGATGGCTTTTACCTGGCAAGTGTTCTACTCGACTTTGCTGGAATACTTACCCTATTGGCTCATATTTATTAGTGGAAATCTAAGACTCAGTCTCTTCATTAGAGGAAACTTTCATATTTTAACACATTTATGTCTTAGAATACATGTTGAGGGCTCCAGAATATCATTCAAAGTGGAATGAGTATTTCACTGTGTAAATTTTACCCGAATAGGAAAGCCGTGGTTTGTTTGGGAAGAAACTATGCAAGATCATTTGGTTCTCACTGTACATCTGGCCATTAGTCATCATTATTATAGGAAGGTACTGGTGACTGTGCATAAGTATTCATCTCCTGCGCTCAGGAGGAAAAATGGTTTTCTTGCCCGGGACATGTGTGACTGACACCCCGAGCATGGAGAATGCACAGGTTTTACTTCCTGACAATTGTACTGCTTTCCACGCATCTTGTAACTGCTGGTGATTTTGTTGACCTTCCAGACAAAACCTTTCACGCCCTCAGTTTTCTTGCAGGTTCTGACTGTCACCCAGTGCCTAAGACCTCTCCACCTGGGTCCCTGACTCTCCAGAGCTGCTGCTGCTCACATACTTTTGTGGCTCCCCCAACTTCTCAATGCTCCAGTTCTGTGCGGTCCCAGAATTCATCTGTTGTAACCTAATCTCCAGGGGGCAACACAGAGTGGTGGAGCCTTCTGGAAGTGATTCAGTTTAGAGTGTTCTTTTCTCATAAATGGGACTTCTGTCTGTAGGGGATTTGTGTTGTTTCATGATAAATAATTGTCCGACCCACTGGTTTAATAAAAAGCGCCGATTGGCCAAAGGCAGGCAGGAAGTGTGGGTGTGGCTACCAGACTAAGAAAACTCTGAGAACAGGAAGAAACAGAGCAGAATGCCAGAGAGAAGCCAGAAAAGGCAGAGGACAACTATGCTGCTGTGAGAAAAGGTACTGAACTGCATGGCTGAACAGGTTGAGTCATGGGTTAGATGAAGGGTAGAGAGCTAGCAAGCTATATGCCTGAGCCTTTGGCCGATCCAGCCTAACACTACTGAAAGCATCTGAGTGTCTCTGTGGGACTGTGGGACTGCGGGTCTGTGGGTCCTAAACCTTGAGGTTAGGCCCTAAAGAACAGGCCAGAAATCTCATACTACATCCGTCCTAATGAGAAGAACCTGGTGACTAGGGTACTTTGTAGCTTCAGAAGAAGGTCAAAGACATACTTCCACTACCCAAGGGGAAAAAATGCAAACAAAATACTTTTTTTTTTTTTTAATGAAGAAAGAAATTGAAACTAAATCCAATCCTGGGTGTATTAAGTGTTAATACAAAGGGATAAATGACTGTCACAGGGATGGATCAAAAACACCCCAAGCCACCAGACAAAATATAAATTAATTAGCAATAAGAAAGAATTCTAATCTCTCCCTCTCTAATTCAGGGTCTCCCTGGAACTTATACAGAACAGGCTGGTCATGAACTCACAGAGCTTTGTTTACCTCTGCCTTACAAGTGCTGGGTATAAAGGTGTGTGTCACCGCACCCAGCTGAGAATTCTTATTGTAACTATAACTGTGGAATGCTTAGATGCATTCCTCACTGGAAATAATCTTGTTCTCTACAGACTGTCTCATCTCTTTCTTCTGATTCTCCGTCTTCTTGATTTTCTTTTATCCATTTATAATCTGCCACAGGGGTTTCTGTCATGTTATTCTCTTTGTTTAGAATGCTTAAGCTCCCCTCTCTTCATTGAATTCTGTGTTAGGAAACCTTAACTCCTCCATGGACTCGTTCTGACAGAAAGAACAGGAATTATCATTCCATTAAGCCCTTCCTCTGTCAAACATCAGTGTACTTTGTCCACTTACACTTAGCGGTGATGTGGCATACACCGAGACAGTACCATTACCATCTCTATCCTGTGAAGGAAACCTTAATTTAGGGTGGTCTGTGCTGTGTGGTGTGTACAACAGCTTCATATGCAGACAGGTGCTGACTAACTTCAGTCCTCCAGAGAGATCAGGCTCTGCCTCATGCCAGCTAGTAATTTGTGCAGGCGGCAACAACCATCCATGCTGATAACGTGTCTCTGGTAGCTCATGAATTTGTTGGCAGCTTGAAAATACCCTGGCTGCCACAGTTGAGGAGTGACTAAGTAACAGTTAAATTTTAAACACAAAACTCTCCCCCCAAGGAGGAAGAAATACAAAAAGCAGGATTCAATACTGGCAACTCTGAAGCAGTATGTATTTGATTTTAAAGGTTTTTATATTTACTTCTTTGACTATTTTTAAACCAAATGATACCATATTAGCCTAGAAATCCTCAACACGACAGAACATTGTCAATGACAAAACATCACAGCTTCACCTGGAAGGGGCAATTGGAAAACTTCCTTTATCAAGGGAAGGTACAAGAGGAATAATTATCATCAAAGCCTAGTATCGCTTCCATTGTGGCATCAAAAAATTGCTGCTTCTCTATCAAGTCCAAATTGCTCTCCATGGTATAATTTCCAGAAAAGTAACTATAGGAGTATGGAGCATAACTTAGGAAAAATTATAAGTGAAAAAAACTGTGTGTACAGCACAGAGGACAAGAAAGTGAAGCTTAGCCCCAGCCTGGGCCACTGACTCAGGATAAAATGGGAACTGTGGCTGGATCACAGCCCAAGGGAAGTCTTTTGCTTATGGAGACGGAATACTTCCTCACGGCACTAAGATGCAGCTGTTATAGCTAAACACTATTGCTGGGATATAAAATAATGAGAATTGGGCACTCACAGGTAACAAGTGATGATGACTATTAATGCACTACATGGCACTGTTCTTTAGAACTGTGACTGTCAATACAGAGTAAAGTTTCAGAACTCTAAGGTTTATTAAGCTCTACTCTAAGTGCCCTGACTGAATTCTTTCAATAATCAAAACAAACCAAACAATTACATAACTAGTCCTAGGTAGCCCTTAACAGCAAACCGTAGCTGATTTAAGCTAAGAGGCAAAGAAGTGATTCACAGTGGAGAATCAATGCCTGGCCATTAAAGCAGATCTTCTTCATCTGATAAAAAGCAGCAGAGGGATACCTGAGTGTACCTTTCTTTGTTCTAGAAACGTCTTCTTAAAAGAATGCCTATAAATCAGAGCTCATCAACAAAACCACATTAGAATAGAAGCTCTGTGGAATTCGTCCACACCTTGTATCTGGAGCCTAGGATGGCTTTTGGCCCATGGAAGACTCTTGAAAATTATGCAACAAGCCAATGAATGAATCACCAAAGGAATAAGGAATGTCTAAGATGATACTATACATTGGGAAAATACTCAGTAGATCTGGTGTTATAATTTAAAGAAATTTGTGAACCTATTTTTCACAAAAGAGATATGTTCTGATTTTTTTTTTTTGGTTGCATAAATCTCAATTTTCATTTTGTTTGTTTAAAGTGAAGGTGAGCTGGGATAACATTCTCTTCTAATAGAGATATTATTAAAATATGTCTATGGGAAAAAGGGAAAAATAATTTAGGAGTCTGAAAGCTCATATTGAACCCTAGGACCACCATGAACAATTCAGTCACCATCTTTGGTGATTTTAATAATGGTTGTGGGAGGCTATGGTGTTTAGACAATAGTTCAGAGGGTCAAATCTGCAGTTACAGTCAGTGTAAGTATGTTGGCACTTACTCCCACTGTGTATGGATTAAGGTTGTAGGGTCTTGAGAAAATAGCACCCTGAGTATTTTCAATGTTTTGGCACTGTGATGCTAATGAGACAGGTTGCTTTCAATGGGAGGCTTCTAATAATTTGTCAACTTTCTCATGATTTCAAACAAAATAAAAGTAACATGCATTCATCCCATTACAAGGAAGAAGAAGGCAGTGAAGAACCACATTATGACTTGTACATGATGGTCTCCGTTACCTGTTAAAAGTCCCGTGTGTTGCTTCCACCAAAATGTCATGAGAACACAGGGCCCAGAAAACTGGTTTTTTGTTTGTTTTTTCTTGCAGTTAATTTTAATTTCTTTCATTTGAGGACAAAAACCAAGGGCTGGACGTAAGCTATTTCAGCAGTGGCCCCTGTGAAGGCCAGGGTGACCAAAAGCTAACTGGAATGACCGAGGAACTGACCCAGGGCTGAGGGGCAGCGGTAGAATTGCTGTTCCTCACAGGAACACTACTTCTGTTCAGGCTCCTGAGGGAAGCAGATACAATGCTGTAGGCGTTCTTCTGTGAGGAAGCCATCAAGGAGCTTCCTCAGGAAACGGATTACTTTTGCTTGTCTCAAGTATATACAAATCATGGTGCTTCCTGAAGTCACTTTGGGATCATTGGATTACATTTTGTTAGTGAGAGCTACAAATGTCTGTATGGCTGCAATCTGTAGCTTTTTAAAACACATTCCCCTTCCCCAAAGTCTTTTTCATTAGTGATTTCAAAAGGATTTAGAGCCAACACTCACTTTAACAAGGTAAACAGCAGAACTTCATGAGGATCAACTGTGCCCACCTACCTTGTTTGCTACTCAAACCCACCATCTAAGCCAGTGGTCCTCTTCCTACCTAATGCTGTGACCCTTTAATATAGTTCCTTCTCTGGTGGACCTCCAACCATAAAATCATTTCTATTGTGAATGAATCATAATGTAATATCTGTTTTCTGATGATTTGGGGTGACCTCTGTGAAAGAGTCATTCAACCTCAAAGGGAATTGTGACTGACAGGTTGAGGACTGCTGACCTAATATGTCATCTAGCACATAGTGGACACTCATTAAAGTGCAGCACTAGGGTCATATGTATGTCAAGACAGCAGAGCTCAGTTGGATCACGTGAACAAGAGCCTTGGTTTTCTCTGATGGGCACATTGAGTTAACTAGGTTACTGGCTTCAGGTCCATCAGCAGAGCCTTCTCCTCCTTTGGAATCAGCGGCTCCGTTAGAAAGCAGAGTTCCCTGCTCTTCTGGAACACTGTATATGGCAAACAAGTCATTCACAAAGGCTAGAGCCCTACTCCAACAAACGGCTGCTTCTACCAGTCAGCATAGGGAAAGTCAGCATTGTGGGAAATCACCATTTGAAACTGAAATTGCTACTCATAATATTCAGACCTAAGATTTAACATAAGATTGACCATGTGGGATATAAAACATTCTGTCAAGCTTAGGAAAAACATTCTTTCATTATCTTCTCTTTTTCTTTCTTTGTTAAGATTAGAATATTGTTTCATTAAGTTCCCTAAATATGTGGTCCGAAACACCATTGGAGAACAACGCAGATACTCAGTATTTTCTAGAGTGGAGTCCAAACCACTCATGCTCCAGGGTAGCAGGGAGTCTGCTACTCTGCTCAACAGGATCATACAAGAGCAACAGCACCCACACACCCTGCAGTGGGCCTTTCATTTGGTGGGTATTTGGTATTGGAGCTCTGAGTGCTATCTACCCATGTGGCCTTCTGGAATTCTATTACTGAGTCAATTTGTCAACTCGTTGTTATCTCTGAGAATTCTTCACAGCATGTAAAATGCTGGCAAGCACACACTAAGTTCTTATGTTAGTTGATACTGGCACTGGGGGAAGTGTTCAAACTGATTTTATGCTGCCCTGCTTATTTTGGAAAAGGTCATTTTTTATCTTGTGTCATTTGATTTTGTAGGACTAATATATACACATGCTTAAGGAAAGCAATGATAGATGATGGAATGGAAAAAGACTATAGAGCAGGACCATTAGTCATGAGGATGGCATGCAAGATTCCACACCAGCTGTAACACTGTGAATCTAGGCAAATAATTCTATCTGATGTCTTAAAATATGAATAAGGATGCATCAATTTTAGCCTCTAACCTACTCATTATATGAGATTCTGATGTGGGATGTCTTTACACTGTGAATAAAGGGACTGTTTTGGCCTATGGTGGGCACCTTACAAGTAGGCGGAAAATCAGAACATTGATAGGGGAAGGATGACAGAGACAAGAGAGATGCGATCCAGCCACGCATGAAGAAACATGTAACAAGATAGGTAAGCACAGGCTACATGGCAGACAGATTAATGGAAATGGGTTGAATTAAGTTGAAAGAGCTAGCGAGCAAATGCCTGAGCCTTAGGCCAAACAATGAAATTAATATAAGCGTCACTGTGTTTCTTTGGGACTTTGGGATTGCTGGTCCAGATAAGTTATACTACATTGCTGGTCCAGAAACTTATGCTACAAGATTCTTAGTGAGGTTGATAGGCTGTTCTAAAATTTGGGGTTTGGTGTTAATAGAACCAACACTAGAAAAGATATATTCAGTCACCCTCACAGAGTATACAGGGCTTCTGAGTCAGGACTAGGCTAGACACAGAAGTTAAACTGTGGTGTGTAGAACACACGTCACTACATCTAATATCTGGGTCACTTGAGTTTATCCTTTAAGAGGGCAGACTGCCTTTAAACTTTTTTTTAAAAAAAAGTTCTCCCCGATATGCAATGGATAACCATCTTAACTTTAATAAGAATCTTAGCCATAGAATTTGGGGCTCCCGTGTTTTTAATTAAGTCACTAGTAAATTAGGCTTACAAAATTCCAGTGGTTAGATTAGAAAATTAATGGGAAAAACCACATATTTATTTCTCCCTATGTAGGGAAGGACATAAGGAAAGGACAGCCAACCACAGACTTCAGGCCAATTAAAGTAATTGGACGCCTGGTCAGGTGTGTGCCTGTCTGTGTCCAGGGAATGAGATACATATGCTAGGGGCCTGGGTGAGTGTCTACATGGGGCAGCCTAGATGAAATCATCCATTTGGCCTTGCCCTCCTGGCAGGCTCACTTAGTAACCTTCAGATAATTAATATGCATTTCTGGCTAAGTCAATATCTGAAGTGATAGAAAACATTGCTTTCTGGCTTGTTTGCTTGTTACTTGTTCATCCATTCATTCATTGATTCATTTATTCAACAAATATTTTTTGAGTGTTCCTTCCATGCCAGACATTATTCTATGTCATAGATACAAACACAGAATAATAACAGACCAAATCTCCATCTCCTGAAAGAATACATCTTTGTCAGAGAAGAAAATTAAAACAAAGCACATAATACATCAGAAAATACTGTTGTAAGAAAATTATAAAGCAGAGAAGAATAAGTGAATGTTCCACAGGAACTTGCTAATTCCAATAAAGCCAGGAGGGTCTTTTAGGCAAAGGGAATGAGAGAAGGGGAAGTATAAAAGCATTGTAATGTGAGGGGAGAGCGTGAGAAGCTGTCCCTAACACACACAGAGCACATGGGGCCAGACTGTGACTTTAGTCTTCTTCTGGATAGGGAAGTCCCTTTCACCCATGGGGACATGTTAACACAGAAGTTTGATGTCTGGTTTACATGTCTGCCTCCTTTAAGCTTAGTTGGACTAAGTCGATTTGTCTTAGGAGAATGAGGTACTTCTTAGAGTACCTTGCATATTTAACTTTATACCCCTGAAAAGTTGAAGATATGATGTTTTATGGTGCTAGGGATTGGCCTCAGCATCTCACACATTCTGAGTGCTCTACTGTTGTGTCATAAGCCCAGACCAAACTTTGAGGATGTGTGATTGAGAGACTTTCGTGGCTCCTCCATGGTGGTTTCTTGTTGTGATCAGCTCTGACCCCTAACCCTGATAGAACCAGAATATTATTAACAGGCATTTGAGTGAGTGGTGTAATATATAGTGAGGAGCCAGGACTAGTCATCGTTTGACGGTATGGAGATACTGGGTTTTATAAGTAGAATAAGAGAGCAATCATCCACTGTAAACTGTGGAGAGATCTGGGCTTCAATCATGGAATTGAATTTTACCAGCTGTGGAAGGTGAAGTTAGTTAGGCAAGTGACCTGGGAGTTTGGCTTTCTATGGCAAGGATGGTGGTAAGAATCTAAACCTGAAGAGCAGTTATTCTAAGTTTCATGATGTCAGTACCCGATAGTGCTCAATAGCTTCCCACCTTATGGCTCAATTTCTTCTTTCTGCTCCATGATTCAGAATTGCTGCTCACATTGGATTGTGATGAGATTGTCATTAATTATCAAATTTTGGCACCATCGGCTTCCAACAACCTAGTTGAGCAGGAGAGCCCAGGTTGCTGTACTGAGGCCACTTGATCCAAATGGTCTCTTTGTGTGTACTCTCTAGCACCCCTAACTTCCTGCAGAGCCCAGAACAGAAGTGAGGTGCTGAGTAGAAAGCCCTCTGTACTGTCATTGACCATTGCTCACCTTTGTTATATCTTCATTTTGTAATTCTCTATCCCTGTAGTTTTAAGAAAAAATTGTATAAGAATATACGTATGAATTACAAAATGCCATGTAAAAGTAAAACAAAAAAATGTGAGCCCCAGTGGGATTTTTTATTGCTAATAATGATGAAATAATAAGCCATCTTTGAGACTGAACAAGGGGTGTTAACTGCATAAAAATGGAGACTTTTATGGCTAGATGTTTTAAGAGACTACCACACTAGTCAATCAAACCCTCCCTTAGATGTTACTCTCTGAAGCATTTGTAGATATGGTTAAATGCACAACTAGTCGATTCTAAGAAAAACAAATTACCCAGTGGGTCTCCAGCAATTAGTTGCATGGCCTTGAAAACAGAATGGAGGCTTCTCCGCAGGATTCTTCCTCAAGACTATAGCATTAGCAGCTACCTTAGCTTCCAGGCTGAGAGTGTGCCTTTCAAATCATGCACGTGTTATCTTCTACAACTGTACAAACCCGTTCCTCAAAATGGGTCTCTGTATGCGTACATCCATACACAGATTACTTCCAGCAATCATTTCTGTTTCTCCAGAGAACTCTGTCTAATTCAGGTGTGTCTGAAGGCCCATTTATTTATTTTTGTTAAAAATTCCCTTTTTATGATGCTAAGGATCAAACCCCAGGCCTTTCATATTAGGCAAATATACTATCACTGAACTACCTTCTCAATTCTGTTGTGAGTTCTGGGTAGAAGGCTGAGGCAGTATGGTAACAAATTCCAGGTCTGTCTGGCCAATAGACTCAAGGCCAGTATAGGCAACTTAGCAAAATGCTATCTTGAAATAGAAAATTAAAGGGGCAGGGTAACACAGCTCATGTCTAGCATATGCAAGGCCTTGAGTTTAAACTCTCAGCACTATAAAAATAAACAATGATTCTCTGTGCTATTTCAACCATGTGGTGGGATTTTACAGAAAGGAAGTATCAATATCTCCCAACTGTACATTTCTATCAGCATCCTAAAATTTCCTTTGGCCAAGGCTAAGTAAAGTGATTCCAGTGGGGGGCTGTCCCTACTTGGCAATGACCGGCCTGGCTTAACCTAGAAGGATCCCAGGGAACGTCAACAGGGTTCAAAGTGAAGAACAGAGTAGATGTGTAGGAGATTATGTTGTTACATTGTAAATAATTGTCCCACCCACTGGTTTAATTAAAAGCGCTGATTGGCCAAAGGCAGGCAGAAAGTGTGGGCGGGGCTACCAGACTTAGAAAACTCTGAGAACAGGAAGCACAGAGCAGAATGTCAGAGAGAAGCCAGAAGAAGCAGAGGACAACCATGCTGCTCTGAGAAAAGGTAATGAGCCCCATGACTGAACAGGATAAGAGTAATGGGCTAGATTAAGGGTAAGGAGTTAGCAAGTTATAAGCCTGGGCCTCAGGCCCATCAGCCTAAAACTATTGTATGCATCTGTGTGTCTCTGCGCGTCTGGGGGTCTGCGGGTCTAAACCTTGAGGCTAAGGCCTGAAAGTCTGGGCCAGAAACCGCATACTACATAGATGTAAACACCATATTCAGAACTAGTCTGAAAATTTAGCTATCTGCTGAGGTTGCAGAGTTAAAGCTGGTTGCCACGTTTCTCTCCAGGTAAAATCCAGACCTTAAATAGGACACAAACCCCTGTTGTCTATGAGGAAATGGATTTGTGCAATGATGGCTACACTGCCGTTTCTAGAATGAATGCACAGGAGGACAAATTGCAACGCAGAGAGATATTACACAGAGGATAAATCTGCTTTCATTTCTACTAGGCTGTCCTTAATTGTATGGAAATAAACCTTTGGTGGAAAGTGAGATTAAAAACTGTGATATCATCTAAATTTAGAGTCACTGCTCCAAGCTAAAAATCTGAGTGGGCTCCAAATTTCATTTTCTTGTCTCCTAGTTAATTTTTCTACTTTATCCTTTTTCTTTGCTGTAAAGCCTCCTCACAGGACTTTCAGAATTTGGAGGAAGAAAATAAAAACCTCTTAGCAGGGTTCTGAATTCCAATTTCCTTGCTGTGTATTTCATTAAGTGTTTTCTCTGGTCATTTCTTATACCTTCTTATACATTTGGTTATCAGAGACCGAAATTAATGGCAGGAGCGAATCCTGTTTCTAGAAGAAAAGTTGAGAAGTGTATAAACCTGCAGTAATGTGCCAAGAAGAAACCCTAGAGACCAGGAAGGCTCCAGGTAGCTAATGAGACCAGAGCAAGAGCTTGCTAATGACCAAGATGCACCCTGCTCTTTGCAGGGTGGTAGCCTGCACTGCCTACACAAACACAGAACGGAGTGAGGGAAGCCATCCAGCCCCAGGCAGCAGAGAGATGTGTTTAAGCAGAACTGAAATCCAAGCCCCGCCCTCCCCAACACCATGTGATGCTGGAGCACTGCAGGGATGTTTTCTAACTCTCATCTGGACATCCTCTTGCTTTCTTCTGCACTTCTTCAGTTGGCTTCACTCTACTTCCTTCTTAAACTTCCTTTCTGATTTCCAGATCATTTCTAATCTGTATTCCTTTCATCCCCGATGTGAATTTATGACATTTCTTGCTTCCTTGCCCCTTTCCATCACGGCTTCTTCCCCTTCACTTGTTTGCTGAGTTCTATCAAACTTCCACAAAAGATCCTTTCTCTCCTCTTAACTTGCCCTTCCCTGTTGACGTGATGTGGTTTTAATCATTGCTTTGGGTTTTAATCCCGGTGGCTAGCTGTACTCTTACTGAATGGAGGGAGATTTTGTCACGACAGAAAACCAGCAAAAACTCATCCCATTCAGTTCACAGCACAATTGTCTGCTTCCTCCCACGTGGTGCTATTGACTGGATTAGCCATGGACTGCTTGCTTCTAAGGAGGGCAAAGCATTTCAGCCTGGCTTTTCAGCCCTCAAACTCACATGGCAGGGCATGTCTGAGCTGTTGCTTTCACACTGATGGCTAGAATTGTTAAAAAAAAAAAAAAATGTTTTTCAGAGGAAAAAGCTTACCTAACGGTTCTAGGGGAAAACAAAGAGCAATGCTATTTTATACTGTGAAGAACCAGACTTCTAGTCCTCAACTCATTCATTTCTACTCCTACCCCATCATCTTATGCAGGAAACAAAGTTATACAGTGGATTTCTGAGAGGTGTATATAGCTCGGTCTTGTCTACACCCATCAGACCAGTCAAAGCTTGCAAAGGCCACTGAGACTGTTCAGTGAAGCAGCAGATTTCTGGCCAACCTACCTGGAAGCAAGACCTTTCTACAGAACAATGAAATAAATTCTTCAAAAACCACATGATTTTGTTATCGGACACGAGAAAATACCAGATCACTACAGAAACAACCATGCATATTTTACACAGGGATTTCACTCTGCTTTTTTAACACTTCCCAATTATCCATGTGGTTTTAGATTCTGAAATCATACCTTGGGGTAAGTTTGCCTGTGGGTTCACTTTACCTTTGTATGTTCCTCAGGACGTAGGCCCCATTCCTTCCTCCATGATGAGGATGCAGAGTATTCTGCCCCCAGGAGGATCTGTCAGATTGTCACTAGAAAGGATACTTGTGATCAAATCCATACCACATCCTGAAGAGCTGTGCGCTCTCTGTCTTTGTCAGGTTTCTATCCAAAGCATTTGCTCCCTGGAGAGAGACCACAGAAAACAGAACATGTTAAGTACATGGCAAACCAAATCCAATTTAACTGCATTACTAAGAAACATTAAAAAAAAAAAAGTCTAGACATGTTCATCTAAGTGGTGAAAGAGTTTTCAAATTAGCCCAGAGATCTTACAATGGGAATAAGATTTTTTTTTTTCTTTTTTGGCACAATCCAACATTCTCTTTCTTAATCACCTCAGTGTACCTTTCTGTAAGTTTGGAAACAGCTCAAAGAGGTGTTCCTGATGAGAAGCCAGTATGAACTGGAGGTGCACTTGTTGCCCCCCCCCCAAGCACCATAAAATCAGGGAGAAGGAAATAAGGATGAAAGAAAGAGACAATATATTCGATGGCCTTGAGTGAGAGCAGAGGATGAGGTGGAGAAACAGTAAAAGAGGCAACTGGAAAGGTTTTGTGCCAAAGATGCTTGCCCTGTGGGAAGCATTTTAATGTCTGAGTATTCCATTCTGCATATTAAGGAAAGTGAATTCCAATCAATTTCGATTGTGGCAACTGCTTACACTGAATGTGGACTTTCTGCTTTGTCTGCGCCCAGAATTTTCACTTCGAACTCTACTAAGACTTGGCTGATCAGCAATAAAGCGAATATCATCCTGATGCATGATGAAGCATGGAAACCCACCCACTACACTGTAGTCGGCCCTCCGCAAGCCCAGCTTGATTTGATTTCATTTTATTTAACTTATTTCTTGCCCTTTGCAGCCAGCTCCATTATTGATAATGATGAACAGCTATGCTGTGCACTGTGAAATCTGCCAGTGATTGCTACAGCCCTAAGAAACGGTGATACAGGAAAGGCAAGTATGTCCCATTGTTTATCATTTACCCTTTGTTGAAAACAGTGCAGCAGAGGCCTACACTGGAGCCAAACCCAAACCCATCATCCTTCTGTCTTAAGAATGCTAACATTTTGAAACTGAAAGCTTTCTATGTGATGGTCCCTGAAATATCACTGTTCCTGTGATACTGATGGAAATTCCATGGCAAACAATGGACAGATGGGCCGGACAGTTCCTTAAAGGTTCCTTAACACCCCAATATTTCACCCTTTCTGTTTGTTTGTTTTTTGAGGTGGTACCTCACTGTTGGGTGTCCTAGAACTTGCTGTGTAGACCAGGCTAGTTTAAACTCATAAATAGAGATGAACCTGACTCTGCCTTCTGAGTGCTGGGGTTAAAAACCTATGCCACCATCTTCTAACTTTTATAATGACCTTTTGTAAAAAAAATCTTCAAGTGACTGTAGACCCCATCTTCCATTCTCAGTTCTTCCATGAGAGCCTGTTGTCTCTCATAAGCATTATGAGGTCTCCGCTCTATGAATGATAGAATGCCTTGGTCTCAAGAGTTAGAATTTCTTCTCATCCCTCTCTAAAGGAAATGTAGTCATCTGGCTTGGTCTTCCCCATACTTCCCCATGTCTTTCTGTAGCTATGTCTACCTAACAATGGCATCAGAACAACTGTTTCAGATAGCAATTTCTACACCACCAGGCAACCCGGGCAAGCTATTTATGAGCCTCCATTGCCCACAACATGGCAGGACTCAGCTGCCAGAGCAAAACTTCTCACAATGATCTGGAACAGTTTTAAAAAGATCTGCACAAAACATAGGGCCTTTCCTTAATTTTCTCTTTCTCTTACCTTAAGAACAAAGGCTTTTGGAGTTTTGCCCATCAATGGGCATGGACGATTTCCACAGCTGGTTGCATCTACTAATCACAAAATGGTCACTGAGTAAAGTTGACAGAAGAATTGCTTGTACCCTCCCCCACACTTTTAGAAAGAAAGGGTGGGTGTTGAGGTGGTAAGCTCGGATAGTATTTGGATGCTCAGCTGCCAGCCTTCAACAGCCCAGCTGAGTGGCTTTTGAAATAATTACAGTTCCCAGTTATTGAATGCTCGTTAACTTCCAGGCAGCATGCTAGTCACATTATTCAGCCATTAATTTTTCCAATCATTATTTTTCAATTTTCCCCACAATCCATCTAGGTTGGTTGAGTTCTAGCTATTTGGTACTCAAGGACCTAGAGACGCCTAGGAAAGGGAAGATGTGAGTACAAAGTCACACAGTTAGCAAGAAACAACAGTAATTTGAGTCTAGGACTGAATTGCTAGACTCCAGGGATGATGTTTCCTCTAAGGGTCTCATATTTAAACTGTTGAAAACGCAGCCATTCTCTAACAGGCTACAGAATTTCCTAGGTCCCCCCTCCCACTTTTGTGTCTTCCTTAAACTCTTTCATAGGCTGACCTCAAGTTTGACATCCTTTTGCCTCAACCTCATGAATGCTAGGACCATAACATACTCAGTGGGAGTTGTAGTTTCTTAATTGTAAAATTAATTGAGGAAATCAGGCTGGTCTCTAAGGAACTAAAACCACTCGGAATTACTGTATTTGTATTCCTGAGCTCTCTAAAAGCAGTGGGTGCTTCTATCAGTGTCAGACAACATCTCAAATGATTTTTTCACATTGCAGATTCTGATAACAAGCATTAAAAGTGGGGTTTGTGATTACCCCTGTTTTAAAGACATGTAGCCCAAGGTGAGTGGGGAACATGGAGATTTCTAAGCATACTTTAAGTTCCCCAGAAGCAGGAATTACTTCATCCAGCTAAAGCTCTGGGGGTATAAACAAGAAGCCAATGGGGTAAAGGGGCTCTCTGAGCAGGAACACAAGGTCAGAACACTGAGATGCTCATGGAAACAGAGAGAGCCGCTACTCCTGTAGAGCTTAGACTCTTGGGCATTCTTTTCAACAGGTTTCTATGATCTTAGAAATTCTCCTCTCTTGCTTTCTCCCCCTTTTCATTTGGTTTCCTCAGGACACAAAATTGGAACTTAGAAGCACTACTCCTGAGAGGACATATTTCTGGAAAAACTTCTACAGGATTTTATTTTTCCCATCACCGGAAGGGTGCAGTATGTAATTAAAAACAACCTTTATTTTAGTTGAGTGACTAGATATGTTACTCATCTTACTTCCTAAAGAAGTAAATGAAGTTCTAATTCTTGTAACACAGAGGTTGAATGTGTTTTCCCAGGGGGGAAAATTCCACTGATGATCAAAAATTGACTGTTCTGCTGATCTGAGTTAAAAACTTCAACATGTATCTTAAACATCTGTTGGCTCAGATCTGGATCCATTCATTTATTTCTCTGGAGTTATTGATGATTTAATAACTTGGTTATGAGAGGCCATTAATAAATGAGCAGAAATAAATGAGTTAGTCCAGTATGTGTTCTGCTTGTGCAGTGGGGCTAAAGATAAAGGTGTCAAGGGGAAGGCCAGCCTTTGTAGTCACAGTGGAATGCAGAAAGTATCTGATAAGGTAGCAAGGAAAGCAGCCCCTAGAAGGGTCCTAATGTGCAGAGGACAGAGTGGGGTGGGGCGTGGGGTGTCAGTCTATCTGTATTATTCTGAAACAGAGGTCAACACAAGCTTAAAGGACAAAGGATGTGGGCAGTCATCAGAAAGAGGATGGATCTGCAGTTCCGTGGCATTTTTCTTTATCACTAACAATCGGTATCCTCACTTTCTTTATTCCAGAGAAGCGATACACATTTTTAGAACAAGCATAGGATACAACATATCCTCACCTTTTCTACTCCCAGATGAATTCTTAAATGTTCCCAAGACCAAGATCTGGACTCTCTTCCATTGAATAACAATGATACACTCACCGACTCAGAGCCTCGAATTTCCCAGCTCTGCATGGGAACTAGAAATTCAAGAGTGTAGAATTGTACCTTTTATTTGCCTTGCTATGCCTAAGAAGCAGGATGATGGATGTATATGGAATTTCTGGCTCCTTTATTATCTTCTGTTTCTGGGAACATTTAAAAATGGCTAGGCAATCTGATCTTTCTCCCACCCCTACCCCCTCCCCACTCTTTGAACAAGGGAACAGAGTAGAGATTGGGAAATGACTGGGCACAGCAGGAAGTGGCTAGTTTTCTTTTTGCTGAGCCCCTCATGTGTGACACCACCGTGAGAGGAGAAATTATGAAGGTCTTCTTTACTTTGTGTTTATTTGGACTGGTGAGGAAAAAACCCCAAAGGCTCTGGCCAGAAACCTGTAAAACCAGACACAGAAGCAAAGATGGATTGTCTGCTGCATGTGCTTCAAAGAAAAGTACTAAGCAACTGTGAAGGCAGTCCCCAAACACTACGAAAATGGGGCTTTCCTTGACTGGACTGGGAACCCTGCAGCAGATATCCACGTGGGGACTATTGCTCATTTCAGATGGCTGTGGGAAGGAGTGTTTTCCTTTCTCTTTCTCAATATTTCAATACTAATGTCAGTAGAAGTGAAATAATTATCAAATGGATTATAAATTATTTCAATAATGATGGGAGGCCTCTTCTGGGTTCCCAAGTTGCTTTGCGGGAGGTTTATATAAATGGAATTGGCTTTTGGTATTTGCCTTATCACCTCTGTCCAGACTGGAGAGTTTTATGTGGTAATCTTAAATTTATGCCTTGATTTACTAATTACTTAAGAGAACCAAATTCTGTGCTCTAAAGGGAAAGAATCCAGAATTCTGATGGGGGCTCAGAGCATAACTGAAGGGCAAATGGATAAAACTTGAAGTTATCTTTTAGAAGTCAACCATCAATTCTTAGTCCTCACATAGAAACACTTTATGCAGATGTTCAATTCTTAGTCCTCACATAGAAACACTTTATGCAGATGTTCTTATTTTTCCCATTTCAATAAATTCTCAAATGCTCCAAAGAAGGAAATCAGAAAATTCATGTTAAGAAGAAAACATGGCGGCAAATAATGACCAGGAGATGGGCAAAACTCTATTGAGATTCTTCCCAGGTATCTCCATAGATCTATAGGTAGCCCATACTACCAGCTCAAGGGTTAGCTGCTGAGGAACAAGCCTGTTCCATATGACTTGTGACTCCGTATATTGATACAAGGAAGATAAATTATTTGACTCAGAAAAATGCAATATTGGTTTTTAAATAGATACTTACAAATTCTTTGATTTAACTTTTTTTTTTAACAAATGGAACCTAATTTCCCTCAACATTTTGTGTTGTTTGTACTAAAAACCTCATATCTAGTGTCTAAAATGCACTATACAAGTGATGTGATGGTATGCCGTGCTCAAGACTAGCTCATAAAAAAGTACCAGGACTCCATCTTTGCCTCTTTTCTTAGACTGCCTGCTTTGAGAAGCTGGCTTTCAGGGGATGACTCTGTAGCAGGCCTGTGGAGCACTCAGTGTATTACTGCAGATTCTTCTACAGCTAGAAAGAGCCTGGGGCTTCTGACAACATAGATGTGGATTCTCTGGATCTAGAAAAGTCTTCCAAAGACAATCACGCCATCTGACATCTTGTCTGGATGTCATGGGAGACCCTGAGTGGAAACTCAGTTAAGTTGCTTTCAAATTCTTGATTTGTAAAATCTTTGAACTAATAAACCTGTGTTATTCTAAGTCATTATGTAGCAGTAGATATTGAGTATTAACTAGCTCATAGTCTACTGTGAATTATAGATTTCAAAGATACTCAGAGGAATTGAAAAGTGTAATAAATAATGATGCCAGCACTTTCATAGTTCTTTACAAAATATGTATGTATGTATATATATATATATATGATGTATGTGTGTGTGTGTGTGTGTGTGTGTGTATTACCAAAAAACGTATTTGTAAGATTTATTTTTCCTTCTTAACAGTTTATCAAAACCTAATTATGGGCCCGAAATGGTCGTATTACAAACTGAAGACCGAGGACAAATTAAAACACAAAAGACAAATAAGTGGAGAAATGTAAAGATGAGGAGGTGTTCCCACCATCCCATTGTTCTCGTTCCACAGCAGTCTTTCCTGAGGCCTGATTACAGCATAGTTTGTTGCCATGCTAACCATTTTATCTACCTGTATCCACATTCACTCACACATCATAATGGAAAATGCATCCTACAAAACAAGATCCTGGCTCAAGCTATCCTCAGATATGCTAATATGCCCCCAGAAACACAGTCATCACAATAAAGCTGAGTCACACATTCAGACTCATGGTTCCATTATATAGAATTCTGCCTGCATCTGAAAACAATGTTCTTTTTCCTATACAATAATTTCAAAATCACTTTTAGAATATGAAATAGTGTGCTATGTTGCTGGTGTCACAGATATAATAGGACTCAATGATTGAGCAAAGGCAGCAGAGAATAATGGGTAAGCAACAGATAAAATGGCAACAAAAATGAAACACCTAAACTGGCAATCGATAGAAACAGACCTTGAAATAACTCAGGTATTAGGATTTAATAGGCAAAGGCTTTAAAACAGCTATAAAAAGATTGAGAATTTAAATACACTGAAGGAATTAGTACAGATTGAAGACCTCCGAGGAAAAATGTGAGCTACTAAAAAAAAGAAAGAGAGAGAGAAAGGAAGAAAGGAAGGAAGGAAGGAAGGGGGAGATTCCAGGACAAAGGTATATAATATCTAGGAAGAATAATCAACTGTATTGGCTTAAGGGCTGACTAGATGCTGCTGGGAAAAAAAAAAACAAAAAACAAAAAACAAAAACTGGTAGTGAACTTGAAAAAGATAAATTAAAAACCCAACTGTAGAACACAGTGAAATAAGATTTGAATAATAGGAAAGTGCTCAAATAACATAAGAAAAATGTATAAAGTGGCTTAACAATTCTACGACTGGAACACATGAAGGGAAGGGAGATAAAAAACAATGTTTGAGAAGACGAGAGTTCAATTTTGTAAATTTGACTAAAAGCATCTACACTGAAATCTAAAGAACTCAGTGAATCTGAATTAGAATAAATTTCAAGAATAACAAACCATAGTCAAATTTCTGAAACTAAAGATAGGAAATGAGATTAAAACTATGTTCAGCAAAATACAATAAATTCTACTAATGTTTAACCAAAAAACAATAAAGCTCAAAGGCAAGAAAACACAATTTTCAAAGTGTTAAAGAAACTGAATTCTATATTCAGAGAAATTTCTGAAGTATATGAGGCAGTATTGGACAAACTATGAAGGGGAAGCAGGCAACCCTCCAGTGGAGTCAAACAAGCATCTGTAAGTGGTATAACAGGCAGCTTATATCTGACATAGTTGATACTGTGTGCATATGTGTGGTACATATATATTTGTATGAGTGTGGGAACATGTGCATGTGGGTATGCATACGTGTATGTATTGTATGTATGAAGAACAGATGTTGATGACTTTTTAACTCTCTACCTTATTTTCTGAGACAGCGTCTCTCACTAAACCTGGAGTTCATTGATTCATCTAGGCTGGCTGGCTGATGACAGCGATCCAGATCCATCTGTTACTACTTCCCTGTACTGGCTTTTAATGTGGGTACTGGGGACCTGAAACAGGCACTCATGTATTCTCAGCAAGCACCTTACCAACTGAGAGATCGCCCTATCTCATGCTATGTAGCCAAGGATTACTTGGAATTTCTATTCCATCTGCCACTATCCCTTAAGTGTTAGAATTACAAGCATGTAATACCAGTTCCCAGCTTGTGTAGCACCATAGACTGAATCCATGCCTTTAGGTGTAGTACAAAGTTTTTGGCCTGGACTTTTGAGCCTAGCCTCAAGGTTTAGGCCCGCAGACCCACAGATCCACAGAGACACACAGATGCTTACATTAATTTTAGGCTGATCGACTTAAGGCCCAGGCATATAACTTGCTAACTCTTTAACCTTAATCTAACCCATGACACTTATCCTCTTCAGCCATGCGGCTCGGTACCTTTTCTCAGAGCAGCATAGTTGTCTTCTGCTTCTTCTGGCTTCTCTCTGGCATTCTGCTCTGTTCTTCCTATTCCCAGAGTTTTCTTAGTCTGGTAGCCCCACCCACACTTCCTGTCTGCCTTTGGCCAATCAGTGCTTTTTATTAAACCAGTGGGTGGGACAATTATTTACAATGGAACAACATAATCCCCCTACATTTAGGCACACACTTTAACAACTGACCTACATCCTCTCCCACAATGATCAACACTTCTGTAATATTCTACCCACTATATCCTGCAGTTGTTGGGTATACCATTAAAACAGCTGCTGGAAGACACATCTTTTCCACGTGGAATGTTTACCAAGATGGACCAGTCACAACTATAAAATAAAGCCAACCATGTTCAAAAGACTTAAATTTTATCTATTATAAAATTGAAACTCTTTATGATAGCCCAAATGGCAAATCAATGATGTTAGAAATCTCAATTTCTCAATTTTCCATGTGTCACTGGCTTTCCAATGAAACCTGTCAATACTTTCCACCAAAAAAGAGTTAGCTATTTATCTACCTCCTTTCTAGGATGTTCTTCAAACTCTCTCTGATGAACAGAATGTAACAGTCAGTGCCAGGATATTAGAACTGAGGTTAGCCCTAATAAACATTGCATGCTTTATTTTACATTCTTGCTCTCTGTCTTTGCTGGTAGAATGATGTGCACAAGGCACACAGCACACAACAGTGGGACTCATGTTGCACACCTCTTAGATTTTGAGTGTGTTAACTAGCATTAATCTGGTGACAGATAACCATACAAGCTGGCTCTTGCTTCTATCTCTTCCACATGCATAGTCTCTAATGTTCCCTTTGGCTATTACAGCTGTACCAGCCTCATTAGTACTTATCACATAGACTGTGAATGTTCTTTTCTCTGGGATTTTGTCCTGCCTGGAATGTTCTTCCTCTATACCTCCACCCTCCACAGGAACAAGAGAGTTAGACAGGCAGCCCTTGCAAGGAGAAATTAAGAAGCAGAGAACAATGGGTAGAGGGTGTGGAACCTACTCCATTGTCACTGAAGGTTGGCATACTGTGGGGAAGGCTTCCTAGACAATTGAACAAGGCTTTCAGCTTAGTGGGCATGGGGGAGGGAAGGATTCCATGTTGAGATAATAAAGGAAAGGATGCAGACTATGCTCTTAGGCCCTTGAAATGAGGATCTGCTTAAATTCTTGATAAAAGTGAGAAGTTAGACTGGCTGGGAGAGGGATCCCTTCATTGTCAAAGGGAAGGGAGGCTGTATGTACACAGATAGACAAGTACCCATGGAGGACTGCCAGAACGGAGTGGCTTGGCTTTCAGTCCTGGCTCAACACATCAAGTTGGTTGTCTTGGGGAAGGTTCCTTTTTAAAACTTTTCATCTTATCACTTTAAGATAGGGCTATGATAATAGATATTCTGATTGGTCAAAATAAAAATTAAAAATGATTTAAATTTTATATATAAAATGTGTAAAAAAATAATTGCTCCTTAAGTCATACCTACCACCCTCTGCTTCCTCATTATTATTCCTGCTTTCTAGAGCATGAAATTAAAGAATCTGCTGCTAAAAAAAAAAATATGTGGATGTTGGCTCTCTATGTAAAAAAGTTAATAGGGTCTATGCTTTTGGGTGTATATGACATGGTTAAGTATAATATAATAAACAAAAATTCCACTGTTAGCTAAGGAAAAACCCAAGGAATTTGCCTAGAATTTTCATCTTAATCTTACCAATGCAGTTTTAGCCACGATGTGGTATTAAAAAGTTTCATCTGGGCCATATCAATTTCTGAGTCCCCTATTCTATTCCTGAAACACTTGTTGGGTGTTGTGTGGAATTTACATCCCATGAAACCAATGCCGACTATACAGGCTCAAGGAATGAAGTGAGTGCAGAAGAATGTTCCCTGCTAAGTGGGATGGCTTTAGGTGGAGTTCATTGCTCTGCTCTTATCATTTTATTAGGAATATTTGAAAATATAGACAATGGAATGATAAGTCTTATGTAGAACTAAATGACCCTGCCTTTTGCTCATGAATTTCTCTCTCCATGATGAACTTGCCTATGTTCTGAGCCCTGCACTTCTAGATGACCCAGCATATTATGTGTCATTTGTGCAGAGGAATAGATTCCTCTGTTTTGCACCAGTGATTGCAAGTTTCAAAGGTATTCAAGGTTACTGCTTTCTGAGACTTGCCAGACAAGTGTTTGTTCACTGTGCTTAGCCCTTCATATTTGACAGGCATTTCTTTGTGTCTCTGCTTAGCATGAATCTTTCTGGGGAAGAAGTATTATCCCTTAAATCCCTGTTGCTCAGTTATTGTGTGTGTCCTTCTGCTCTTCTTGGGACCTTTTGTGGCTGGGCTTCGACTGGAGCCACAGCAATCAGAACCAAGATTATACCCTCAGAGAATGCACAACAAACCAGACCTTCAAGGAAGGGGCCTTCCAGAAGTAAAAGGAAAATGCAAGCTAGTGTTAAGAGAACCCTGGAGAGATGGGCACTGTGTAAAAAAATAAAATTATGCAAATGAGCTTATCATAGTAGCCGACAGAGTTGAGTGAGGAGAAATGGAAATGTTATAAGCTTGAGAAACTGTTGAGTGTGTCTATCACATGCAGAGGATGAGCAGATTCACCACCGCAGCTCAGTTACTAGTCCTGTTTGTCATGTGTCCTCAGATCACCACTTCTGTCTCGTTCACTCCCTTCCAGCCACACTGGCCTGCACACTGCTCTGCTGGGCTCACAGCAGCCCACTGACTCAGAGTCTGCGTCCTGCATCCTTGCTATGCCGGTTGACTGGACCATGGCCATTATTCTACTTGTTTTACTTCGTACATACTTCGGCTGTCTATCAAATGCCACTTTTATAGGCCTGTCATAAGGAACCAGGGGACTCCCCCCCATTTTCTACCTCCTCATCCACTTTATTATCTTTCTCTGAACTTACAACCTTTACTTGCTGACTTTTTCTGAGAGGTGTTTTTCCTTGGAGCCGAAGTTCTGTGTGAGAAAAGACTTCAAAATGGTAATAGTTGAACTCTCCTCACAGCAGTTTATTTGACAAGAGTGGGGTCTGTGATTACTCGCATGAACGTATGCATATTTGGTAAAAATGAGATGTTGTGGAACCAAATTACCTGGATTCAAATTCCACCCCTTCCTACTCTGTACCTTTGGTCATATTATCTAACTTCTGTGTGTACAGTTTGTAGATGGGATGATATAGTACATGTTCAAGGTTATCTTTGTAACTGGAGTAATACATATAATATTCTCAGAACAGTATTAAAAACCATGGCCAGCATTCAATAGGAATATTATGACAGAATGATAGAAAGAGAAAAAGAAGCCATACCAAGTCCTATTAAGTGCTGGAAATTTCCATCAAAGGCAGGAGTGGTACTCCAGAGATTTTACCTAAGTCAAAAAGGGCATGCTTCCAAGAAGAGGGACACAATTATAAGAAAAACTTTCTGGGGGTTGGGAGAGGGAAGAACTGTTTGTTTTTCAAGCTTCTGAACCATACACAGTATCTTCCATTTCTCAAAGCTGCACAGTTGCTTAATGGCTGCATTGGAGCATGCTTTCTGAAGCTTCCAAGCCTGTGATAATAGGACCCAGGGATAATATGCATTGCAAAGAAGGGAAATACCTTTCAAGTTCACATCCCAAAGGTATTCCCTACAAGCTCATAAGGCAGAAATTCATTTATAAGCAGCCACATCTAATTATATATACTTAGTATTGATTTTGAGCCTATACAGTCAGTAATGGTTGTAAATACTTTAAACAGTTTTAGCCTTTGGTTAAGAACTGCTGCTAGGATTGGCCAGTGCAGGGATTATCCTATTTATTAATCTTGTTAACATAAATATGGTTTAATAAACACAAAGCAAGGAGAAACACAGTCTTGCTAAAGTCAATAGAGACTGATGCAAAGCAAGGCACTGCCAGGCAAAGGGGAGCAGAAAGCATGTTGACAGAAGGTTCGGAAAGCATCAAACACTCTCTGCCCAGGTTGAATGGCAGCTGCTTGAATCCCGTGACCAATTACTTCTGGTTGGCATCCACTGTTTCCGGTATTTGGCACAAAAAGTACAATGACTCCCACCTCGTTCTGAAACAGGTTGTTATTTGCTAGCTTTGCAGAAGTGCAAACCTTAGTCCCAGCACCCAAAAACAGAGGCTGGTGGGTCTTTGTGAGTTCAAGGCCAGCTTGGTCTACAAAGTAAGTTCCAGAACAGCCAGGGCTACACAACAGAATGAAACCTTGTCTGGAAAAAACAAAAGCAAAGGAGAAGGATGTAGCGAGAAAGAATGCCCACAAGAAGCTCCTGTAAGCTCCCCAGGAAGCATCCAATTTAAAGTAGGAGCTGCTTAACATGGAGAGTGTCCCTTCTTGCCCTTTGCAGGAAGCTCTGGGAGATAGGTTGGTGAGTTCCACTGGCTTTGCACCATCAGACAATGCTTTTTTGTCCCCTAAAGAGAAGAATTTAGTATGTGACTGATTATGTCCTTTTTCTGCTCTCTGAGTGACAGAAAATTCATTTGTAGTTGGAACACAGCAAGGATGTAGGCTCTGCAACCTGCTTACTCATCTCTTTATCCATCTATTTACTTTCTGTCCTGATTATTCCCATTCTACTGAAATTTAAAACACATAATTATTTAATTATATGTAGTAGTCTTAATGTCTAAAGTCTTTTACAAGATGAGATTGGTTTATGACGTGTGTCTATGTGCACATGTGCATGCTTGTGTGTGTGTGTGTGAGTGTGTGTGTGTGTGTGTGTGAGTGTGTGTGTGTGTGTGTGTGTGTGTGTGTGTGTGTGTGTGTGTGTGTATTTGCTTGTTTGTATAATGTGCATGGGGAAACCAGAGATTGATGTTGGGTGTCTTCCTCAGTGGTCTTTGGTATTTTTTGTTTTGAGCCAGCAGTTTTCACGGAACCCAGAACTCACTGTTTCTGCTGGGTTGTGCAGCCAACGAGCCCCAGAACCAGCCTATTCCCATCCCATCCCAGCCCTGTACAGCAGTGTGCACCCACATCAAGCTTTTACGTGGGTGCTGGAGATATGAACTCAGGGCCTCCTGCATACACAGCAAACACTTTACCCACTGAGCCATCTTCACACAGCCTGCTGAGGTAAACAGCATTATCATTCACTTTGTGCCGACAGGGAAGCTGAAACTCTAAGATGTGAAAGCTTTTCCAAGACCCAAATGTCACATAATGTTCACTGTCTATGTAGCACAATCTTATTTCTGAAACAACCAAAAAATACCTTTCTTTATGGTAATATCTCCAGGTAAGAGTCATTGCTGAATTAACTATGTTGAACTTTATTTTAAAGTGTTGTATGAATAAGTTAAAATATATAGAAACTTTAAAAAGGAGTTAGGCTGGTAGGGAATTTTACCAATAATTATATGTGATTATAGAATTTTAGGCCATTAGAGGAAGACAAAGAATTTTCTTTGATGAATTTTCTCATTCTATCTTCTAAAGGAAAAGGTACATGAAAAGAATAGAGTTTAGAAAAAGGTTTTGCTTGAAGGTCAGGGAATAGATTATTTGACCTATGGTAGATGAAAATGCTTTTGAAAGCTCAGCCACAGCCAGGCCTTCCCCACTACTCATTATGGCCCAGGTTATGGCTTTGATTCTGTCTCTAAGGTCATCAAGCTGGCCCCAGTCCTAATACTCCAGGCAGCCATGCTGTGTTCTATCCCACACTGAGGTGGCTTCTGGGGCAACCGTCTGTGAAAAGAGCACCATATGGCCCTAGGACACACATGACAACCAAGTTCAAAGTCTACAAGAGTCATGTTCATCATGAACTTCATTCTTCAGCCTTCTCTGCAAAGTAGGGGTTCTTCTTTCTTTTGATGTCTGAAGCAGGGAAGAGTCTCCTGCCCAGGGATGGCAGCCATCTGTGTTACATTGATGGTAAGAGAGGGGACCCAGGAAATCAAAGCAGGGATTGTCCTCAAACCCAAACATGATCAAAACAGTTTATGAAGCAAAGCCATATATTTACCTCCGTATCCTGATTATGTCTGCAGAGATCTAATTGCAGCAAGTGTGGAAAATTCCCACACATTTTTCCTTTTGTTCTAAGGTGAGTGATCTAGTTAGGAATGACTAAGGCAATATCACCAATGACAGATCTTACCTTAATGGCAGATTCAAAACTAGGGTTTGGAGAATAATGTTCCTCTACTCAGGGGATTAGCACATTGTTCTGAGTAATTTTCTCAAAGAATGGTTGCTCAGTTAGGTCAGGAATGGATCACCTAAATTATTTTTTTGTCTCTTGCCTGCTTCACTATTTCTGAACACCCAGGTCTGATGAATGAGAAGCCATTCAGGAGAAACAGGTTCATCTGTTGTGTCCTGAATAAGCTTTGAGTGAGTTTCCTGAGATCTAAGGCACTAGCTGCTGGGCAGGTTGTGAATCGCCTGGTGCCTCATTCTTAAAGCCCTGGTCTGGATCCCAGTCTGTGTTTTCAGGATTCCTGACATCCCAAGAGGCTGTAGTGAGTTGGTTTTGAGCACTCATAAGTTAAACGTTCATAAATCCATACCCTGAAGTTCTATGCAGTATTAGCAGAGGCAGCTTGCTTTAGAAATAGCTACCCTCGCTATGGGTTCTATAAGCATGGACGAGTCCATGGACCAGACCATGCTTGGTATACTGACTTATCCAACTTGCCTGCTGTGAGGAGGGCTCTTCCTTCAGACTTTCATCGAGGTCCACACCAACTCTGTTAAAAACAAAACACAAGACAGAACAAAAAGAACAGATAATTGTAAGTCTCCTGCTGCTGAGGAGGTTAAGATCTGTAGCATCAAATCATCAGCTGATCTAAACACAATGTAAATGTGAGCAAAGGTTTGTCAGAAAACCTTCTGACCTTCTCGGATACAAAATCTAAAATGAACTGACTCTGGTGAGACCTTGCATAACTGGCCCCAGCACAGCAAGAGGGCTGTGAGTGTCAACAACAATCCATTGCTACTGACTTCCAGTCAGGTATAAGGCCCTGAGAACAAGGGATAGAAGACACCACAAGAAACATCTCTGTGACCTTAAAAACCAGGGGTACCCAATAGGATTTTCTGGACAAAATCTCCCAAAACCACGGGTCCCTAACCTGGAGCTGAGTTCTCCAATGCAGAGAAAAATCAAGCCTTGTCCAGATTCACGTGGACGTGAACTGTCCACAGGGAGGGGCTAGGTTGTGGGGCCTGAAACTTATACAGTTCAGGGGTAGTGTTCATTAAGGAAATAATATAAAACACAATTATGGAATGTTCTAAAAGGACATTTAGAATAGGATAAATCAAAAAAGTTTTGTAAAGCTAGTAAATGCAACCACATAATACCAATAACGATAATACCCCCCCAATTTTAATTAACTGCACACCTCTATAATCATCCTTTCCTCTGTAAAATTTTCTTGCATACTTTGATGTTTCCTTTATCTGGTAATGACCTTATATTAGTGAGGCTGGAAAGAAAGCGTATCTTCCCCAGCTATACTGAAATTCTTGATAGTCTAGAGGAACCAAGGCATGCTTCCTTTCCCAGACTGGCTTGTTCCATGCAACACTGTTACGCCAATCCGCCAAATTTGAGATTCCTGATAAATTTCATTTCACGCAATTTCCATAAACAATGTGTAGTGTACTGATCTCTACACAGGCCTCTTTTCAGAATTTCTATTTTGACAGGCATTAACAACAAGTGAGTTTTCATTTTCCAGAATTGCTTCTGGCTCTGCATATTTCATATCATGCCCCCCCCCCCCCGTACCCACAGGTCTTGGCTTCCAGGTACCAAAGGCTATGTCCACATTTAATGCAGTCTTTATGTTCAATTTTTTCTATATGCTTTTCCTACTCCAGGACAAGCAGCAGTGACTTGTACACACAGGAGTGAGCATGGCTAATATAAATATATCCCACTCACTGCACATGAAATACACGCCCACCTCAGGGGCTCCTGGGTTGGATCCCCAAATACCCACAACCTTTTGATCAGAGAAGAATGTGAACACTTGGGGAGGGAGCTGCAGGGGTCGGAAACAGCCCTTCAGTCTGTGTTGAAAACTTTCTCTCTCCCCAATCTTACAGAAGCACAGACCCTGGGAACACAGTGCTGAGGGTCTTCCCAGGGTTCTGGAAGAGCCAGAGCAAGTGAGGGGCACTGACGATTCCATTTCCTCTCCCATAGAGTGAGTCCCTTGGGTTGGGGGTGGGCTGGGAGTGTGGGAGGAAGTGTTTAGGTCAGGCTCCAGCAGAGCCCCTGTGAAGGCTGCCTTTAGCCAATTCAGTCTCTACCTCTCTCAAATATCTCTTCAGTCATGCTCCAGGCATCTGGCTGGGAGTGAAGGAAGGGGCAGAAGTCCTCCTCAGAGCTTTGAGCTGGTGAAAGGACAGTGAAGTCATCCAGGCCTGCTTAAAATACCAGATTCCTGCTCGCCAGAACCCCCTGGGCACAGGTTCCTTTGCTTGAGCAACTGAAGGAACAGTTCTTTATTGTCTCAATCTGTGGCATTCAGGCTGGACCGGGCTCGGAGTGGGCTAACAACATTTGATGCTCCCCGGTAAAGTAGGAAAAAGCATTTCAAGGACTTCATTTAAGAAGTAACAGGCACACAGAGGTGGGGGTAGGAGGAAGGGCGGTGGGAAGGGTAAGAGGGAGAAAGGGAGGAAGAGGGAGGCCTGACAGTAGAAGGCAATTAAAGTGAGACACCCCACCCCTCAAGTCCAGCACAGACAGTGACCAGGGTGTGACCACAGGAGACCCAGTGTAGAGGTCTCACCGCCCTTTTCTATGGGACCAGGACGCCTTCATGCTGGATCGGTGAAGCTGAGCCTTATCTAGTCATGCATGGAGTTCTTTGATGCACCATTCCAACAGTATTGGTCCCACGTGTCCCAGGGCTGCTGGACATCAAGGTGGGCTGCGGATTGGACCGAGATCCTCAAGCATCGATTATTGTGCCACGTTGAGGCCTTTTTAATCTAGGGTTTTTTTGTTTTGTTTTGTTTTTTTGAAACACTTAAGAGAACCGAAATGGAATTTTCTAAGAAACCCAGCTATTAAAGAGGCAGCATTGAGGTCTCTCACCAAAATTTAGGCATTTCTCCCCAGCAGCAATCAAAGCAAACACTTCTAATCCCAATTATTCAGGCAGCCAGATGGAACTGAGGAAGGATGGCAGACTATTAAAGACTTTGGCTTCCTCTGAGGCCTGGCTCGAAACAAAACACCACACCTCCCCACCTCAGCCCATTTCCGGCATAAAGAGATCTATTTCCGGCTAGCTGCTGCTTATCTTGGCCTAAAGCAGAATGGGTATCTGAAGTGGCTTGAAGAAAGACAGAAGGTAGCCTTTCAGAGTTATTTTCCTGGGCAGCCTGGGTGAGCACTAGGTGAGCAAACAAAAATGGCCCCACATGTATTTAGTTTGGAAGGTTTAATGAAAATAAAATTTAGGAGAAAATATGGTAGTTAAGTGCCATGAAGGGACAGCATAAGAAACACCATTCACTTGAAAGTTAGAAAATTCTTGGGTTCCCCTGGTCCCCCACCAAAAAGAATCTTTCTAAAATATATTGCTTGGCTTCCTGCCTCCTTAAACATAGGGTCCTAAGGTGTTTTCATCTTAACTGGGGGCTCAGCATCACCTTTGGTCCCATAAAACCTAATGCTTGCCACTTTATAATGATCTCTGAAAGGTGTGTGAACCTCTTTATGATCACATTAAGCGTTCTCTGAATAATATATATATTTTTAATTCTCCCAATTAGACTTCCTTGATTTCCTGGATGCAGCAATATGTTAGCACATTTTTTCCATGTCATGTCCCCCAACATGCCTCTACTTTTTATTTAGTAGGACTAATGGCTTGAGGATTAAATTGGACACATTTTTACTTTAAGTTTATTATATACAAACAAATTTCAAACATTGTAGAGAGGTTTACAGAAAACTCAGTTGTTCTTCCCTTGCACATAGGCCCTCAGCTTAACGCCCATATTTCCTCTAAGAGTGGTTTTTCTGGATTTTTATGTATAGTAGTGAATATTGATGCACATGGCATGCTCACGCAGCATCCCTGGGGCTATGCAAACATTCTGGCTATGTCTGCATCACTCACTCTTCTATTCAAGGAAGCTAACCAGAATGTGAAAGAGACATATTTTTGGGATAACCTTGAATCCACTCACTTTTATGCATTCCCTATGGGTTTGGGAGAGATTGCAGAAACAAGACACGATGTCACCCTGTCTTGTGATGCCACATGTGTACTCAGCAGCTCCCTAAGTGAAATCCAGGGCTTACGGAATGAATTCCAACCTGCTCAAGTGATAATACTAGAGACTCCTCGAGATCTCTCCCACAGTAGGGTTTCCCTTCTGCCAATCTGAACTCGTGCCTCCTGTTAACTGGACTTCATTCCTGAGCCAGTACCTATTACTGCCTCTGAGCTCTAACTGTGTCCTGCTTCACCCATGCCTTTCTCATGACTTGTCTTCAGTCTCCAGGGTTGTTATTTGGGCCACACAGGCTGCCACTGGGGACCTGTGATGTCCTCCATTCTCTCTTGAGCTGTTAAACTTTGCCTTTCTTTTCCTGCCATGTCTATGGCTCTCCTGACATGAGGCCTTCACAGGGCTCAGATACCCTCTCCTCCTCAAAGTTTGACCCTCGTTGAGAAGAAGTCCTTTAGCTGTAGCTCTTGTGTGTACTCGAGATCACCTTCTATTCTATATAGTGTGCCTGGCTTCGCCTCTGTTCCTTGTGTGGCTGCACTGAGGTGACACTGCAGGACAAGCTGGTATTCGATATCATTTGCCAGCTCTCATTGGAGCCCAGTGACTCCAGAGCCACTCTGCAACTTTTAAAGTATCAGTAAAACTCAGCTGTTATGAGGGGCGGTCTGCAATCTCCCTTATGAACATTGATGCAAAAATACTCAATAAAATTCTGGCAAACTGAATCCAATAACATATCCAAAAAAAAAAAAAAAATCATCCACCACAATAAGTAGGCTTCATCCCAGAGATTCAGGGATGGTTCAACAAAGAAGAACTGTGAATGTCGTTATCATATAAACAAACTGAAAGAAAAAACACACACACATGATCATCTCATTAGATGCTGAAAAAGCCTTTGACAAAATCCAACACTCCTTCATGATAAAAGTCCTGGAGAGAGCAGGAATACACAAAAAAGTCCTAAATATAATAAAGGTGTTATCCAGCAAGCCGACAACCAGCATCAAACTAAATGGAGAAACACTCAAAGCAATGCCACTAAAATTAGGAACAAGAAAAGGCTGTCCTCTCTCTCCTTATCTCTTCAATATAGTCCTCAAAGTTTTAGCTAAAGCAATAAGAGAACAAAAGGAGATTAAGGGGATACAAATTGGAAAGGAAGAAGTCAAACTATCTCTATTTGCAGATGATATGATTTTATATATAAGTGACCCCCAAAATTCTACCAGGGAACTTCTACAGCTGATAAACACCTTCAGCAATGTGGCAGGGTACAAGATTAATTCAATAAAATTAATAGACCCCCTATACACTAAGGATAAAAGGGCTGAACAATAAATAAGAGAAACATCACCCTTTATAATAGCTGCAAATAGCATTAAATATCTTGGAGTAACTCTAACCAAATAAATAACAGACCTGTTTGACAAAAGCTTTAAGTCCCTGAAGAAAGAAATTGAAGAGGATATCAGAAATGGAAAGATCTCCCATGCTCCTGGATAGGTAGGCTCAACATAGTAAAAATGGCAATTTCACCAAAAGCAATCTACAGATTCAATGCAATCCCCATCAAAATTCCAACACATTTTTTTTACAGACCTTGAAAGAACAATACTCAACTTAATATGGAATAACAGGAAACCCAGGATTGCTAAAACAATCCTGCTCAATAAAAGGAATTCAGGAGGAATCACTATCCCTGACTTCAAGCTACACATAGAATTACAGTAATAAAAACAGCCTGCTACTGGCATAAAAGCAGACTTGTGGATCAATGGAATTGAACCGAAGACCCCGATATTAGCCAACACATCTATGAACACCTGATTGAAATATATTCAATGGAAAAAAGATAGTATCTTCAACAAATGGTGCTGGCATAACTGGATGATATTATGTAGAAGAATGCAAATGGATCCAAACCTACGACCCTGCACAAAACTCAAATTGAAGTGGATCAAAGACCTCAACATAAACCCAGCTACACTGAACTTGATAGAAAAGAAAGTGGGAAATACCCTCCAATGCATTGGCACAGGTGACACTTTCCTAAATATAACACCAGTAGCACAGACAGTAAGAAAAGTTAATAAACTGGACCTCCTGAAACTGAGAAGCTTCTGTAAGGCAAAGGACACAGTCAAAAAGACAAAAACAACAGCCTACAGAATGGAAAAAGATCTTCACCAACCCTACATCTGACAGAGGACTGATCTCGAAAATATATAGAGAACTCAAGAAACTAGAACCCAAAAAAACCTAGATAACCCAATTAAAAATGGTGTACAGAGCTAAAAAGGGAATTCTCAACAGAAGAATTACAAATGGTTGAAAGGCACTTTAAAAATTGCTCAACACGTTTAGCTATCAGATAAATGCAAATTAAAACAACTTTGAGATAACACCTTATTCCTGTCAGAATGGCTAAGATCAAAAACACAGATGACAGTCTATGCTGGAGAGGGTGCAGAACAAGGGGAACACTCCTCCATTGTTGGTAGAAGTATAAATTTGTACTGCCACTCTGGAATGCAGTGTGGCTGTTCCTCAGAAAACTGAGAATCAATTTCCTCAAAGATCCAGCAATACCACTATTGGGCATATACCCAAAGGATGCACATCCGTACCCCAAAGACATTATCTTAATTATGTTTATAGGAACATTATTTGTAATAGTAAGAACTTGGAAAAACCTAGATGCCTCCCAACTGAAGAATGGTTTAACAAACTAACAAACTTTGGTACATCTACACAATGGAGTACTACTCAGCAGAAAAAAAAAGACATCCTAAAATTTTCAGCAAATGGATGGATTTGGAGAATATCCTCCTGCGTGAGGTATCACAAGCCCAGAAAGATAGGCATGGGATGTACTCACTCATAGTGGATTTTAGACAAAAAGCAAAGAATACCCAAGCTGCAAACCATAACCTCTGAACAGCTTGGGATCAGAAGGAACTTAAGAGAGACATTCAGAGATTCCCCCTAAGAAGAGAAAAGAGAGATCACCTTAGTAAATTGGGGTCATATGGGTTGCAACCAAGAAGAGTTGGGAACAAATCTTGATAGAAGGAGATGGTTGAGTGAGAGGAGCAAAGAGGGAGATGGAAAGAGATGGATATCTCTATAGAGGAAGCCAATGTGGGGTTGGAAAGAGACTGGGTACTGGGAAACCTCCAAGAACTCACAGGATGTCCCTGGCCAAGTCTCCAAACAATAGTGGAGGGGGTGCCTGAGCAGGACTTCCCCTATAATCAAATGAATAACCACCCTAAGTGTCAACACAGAACCTACATCCAACAAAGAATAGAGGTGGAGGCAGAGATCCACGGCTGAGCACTGGGCAGAGCTCCTGGTCCAGCTGAGAACAGGGAAGGAGAGTCTGTATGGGCAAGGGGATAGAGATTATGAGGAAAATTCCCACAGTGATGGCTAGCTAGAGCTCTGGGAAGCTCACTGAATCAAGAATAGCCACTGGAGATCCATCGGGAAAAGGAGCTAGGCCCTCCAAGGGTAGGCAACTGTTTATTGGCATGGGCAGTATGTGGAGCCTCGAGGGGTGGGATCAGACTGTGTTCCTTTGCATATCCTGGCAACTTGGAGCCCATTCCCTGCAGAGGAACACCTAACCCAGTCTTGTCTTTGGGATGAGTGAATTGGACTTGCCTGGAGTGGATGCGCCATGCTGAGCTGACCCACCTTGGGACTTCTTGCCCTTTTGAAGGGGTGAATGGGGAGCGGAGAGGCTGAAGGCTGACTGGGAGAGATTGGGAGGAGGGAAGGAGGAGGGACCAGGGGATTGCATAGATAAAAATGACATTCTTTTTATAAAAAATAATAAAATGAAAAAAGAATTTAAAAATACTGAAAAATATTGAAAAAAAATTAAAAAGATGTGATTTTAGAAAAAAAAAATGTTAGGACAAGCTGGTGGGAATTTCAAGAGTGAGGGATAAACTATGTTACCAACAACCTAGATGACAAACTGAAAATAACCTTGAACGAGTCATTCTCTTGCTCTTATCTTTAGTATAGTTTTCTCTCACTTAGTTTAATTCTGTTTTATGCTGAGTATCTCATGTTTCTATTTAAGCCCCAATTATATCATAACTTTCTCCACAGGAAGTGCTGAGACCTATAGCTTTGTTGTACATTAACACTCCCATCGATAAGCATGAGTACATTCTACATCTCAAAATCTCACTAAATGTAATGGAATTGCACATAAATATTATGCAATAAATATATGATAAACCTGTTTGGAAAAAAAAAGAGGGGTGGTCTGAAGCCTGAATGCCTGGGCTGGGATGCCTGGATCTACCTCTCTAGCTTGTATGGCTTGGATCTGCACTGTCTCTATTCAGTTTCCTCACTAGTACAAAGAGAACAATACAATATAATGTGACTTCACTGAGTGATTGTAAGGAGTCTTTCTGTAGAATCCTATGCATAGAGAGCTCTTAAACATCATCAAGTACTATTGATAAAAGTTTTTATTATTTTAAGTATCTTCTGTCAGTGGTAGCAGAGTTCAGAGTTCCTATGGCCTTTGCTTACCAATATCTCCAGACAAACCCTTAGGTTCTGCAATGAGGCTTGAGGCATCCTAAAATTTATAGTAACGGCCACATTGAGCCATAGGATAGTGCACAATGGGACTCCAGGGTATCAATTCTAACTACATTTATCAGTTGAGAATATACATACATACATGCATACATACATACAAACATATATATATATAATTTATTGATAGAGTAGGAGAAAAGGAGGATGGATCACTAAAGAGCAAAGGGAAAAAAGAAGGAAGAGTTGATCAGGAAAAAAAAACAAAGGAGAAACAGAAACACGAAGAAGGGGAAAAAAAAGACCACATTATAAAGAAATGGTGCAGGAGGCAGGTAAAGAGCCAGGTAGCCTTAGAAAAAGGAGGCCAAGAGTAGATGTGTGCACATCACAAAAGGCCAAGGCTATATCTAAAAATAGAGAGACAAAGAACTAGCTCATATAGCATTAAAAAGCAACTAAAAAGTATGGTTAAAATTTTATATGACATTTTGCATTCTTGATGTACCTTTTAATTTTGAGCAAGCAGAGTGCTGCCTCTATGGTATTCAAATGGAAATGAAAGTGAGCTTTGCCCATATTCCCAGCTGTGCTCTCGAACATCTCACTCTGGGTTCCTCATTTACAGTGAGCATCCAGCTCCATTTTCAGAGCAAAATGCATCTCTTGTGGACCATAATGCAGCCTCCATTCTTTGGTGGATTTTATTAGGCATAATAAAATCTCTGGATGTTCCCATACCCAACCATAGCCAAATGAATGCTTCAAAGTTGGGTTTTTCTTAGCAGGAAAGCAATGGACGCAACTAATAAGAGGTTCACTTTTCCCATGAAAGCCGACAAATTCTTTTCTGATTCTTATCACTTAGCAGCTCTGGAAAGGCAGTGAAATATTACTAAGCCTTAGTTTCATTATGTGGATTCCAATGGTCGTACAAACCCTTTTGATTCTTTTGAGATGCCTGTGGATGAACTGCACAGTGAAAGGGGAGAAACCATTTCCTCTAAGAACTGTATTTGATGGTATAGTATAGAAGGGACACTTTCGGTAAGAGAAGAGTGACTGAATCTTGAACACATAAATACAGCTTGATAGTAGAGCAGGGTGAGAGACACCTGATGCTTGGGGACTCTTGTATGGGTATGAGGGCACTACAAGGGACTATAGTCTACCAGGGTATCTGACTGCTCCCCACATTATTTCATTAATTATTATTGTAGTATGTCTGATTAAAATTAATCTGGTTTAATAAGTAAAATATTTAAACTTTTTTGAGGGGAAATAAGAAAGCCAACCAAAGCTAAGTGGAAGAAGCCACTACAATCCTTTTTCCTTGTTAATTTCAGTGTAACATGATAGTAAAGAGTCTGGGCCATGGGTTTCAATTCTGACCTCTGCCATTTATTGCATTTGCAACTTTGAAAGTTTTAAAATTTTGTTTATTAGTATAGTGTATGTGTGTGTGGGTGGGGAGGTGGTAAGTGTGCCCCAACATGTATGTAGAGGCCAAAGGGCAACTCTGTGGAGCTGTTCTCTCTTTCAAACTTATCATGGGCTTTGGGAATCAAACCGAGGCCATCAGGCTTGTATGTAAAGTACCTTCACCCATAAAGCCACCTCCCTGGTCCCTCAAATGTTTGTATAACTTCTTTAAAGCAGCTGTAAATGGCAATAAGCACAGGTCTGTCTTGCAGGTCATTACAAGTATTCTAGGTTGCTTTCTGCTGTTGTGATAACCATGGTTAAAAGCAACTTGGAGAGGAAAGGCTTCCACTTCCAGGTTCCAATCCATCACTGAAGAAAGCAAAGCAGAAACCTGGAGCAGAAGCCATGGAGGAAACCTGCTTACTGGCTTGTTCTCTTTAGTTCATGTTCAGTCTGTTTTCTTATACAAACCAGGGTCACTTGCCTAGGGTTGGCACTGCCCATAGTGGACCTACCCTTCCTTCCCACATAATTAATACAATTCCCAAAACACATGGCTGTAGGCCAGTTTGATCTAGGCATTTCTTCAACTGGGGCTCCCTCTTTCTGTTCGACTCTTGGTTGTGCCAAGTTCACAATGAAAAAAAAAAAACTAAGTAGTTCAACAAGGAAGAAATAAGTTATATGTATAAAAGTATACAAAACACTGGCTGCCACCCAAGAAACAGTCACAGAATATTAATTATGTCATTCTTACTGGGGAATAATTGATGTACTTTCAATAGAACAATAAATACAACTTAGTTTGAAATAAAGGGTGGATTTTTCTACAAATGACAGATGTTAAGATACAAAGGACAATAATGAGCCTTCTACCATCTGCGGTCCAAGATCTGCTGGAGGAGAGATGCTCCAGGAACAAAGAAGTACAGTGTGGAGAGAAGATCATCACACATGGGAATGTACCAGTACAGCACCTGGCAGAGAGGGCTGTGGGGGAACTAAGTTAGCTTCCGAGAGGACCTGGGTACTGAAGAGTGAGGGTGAGGTTTATAGCAAAAGAAGAGGAGGCTAAGGGAGGGGACTTCAGGTGCAGGGGAAGGAAAGCACAGCAGTACAAAGAAGGTTAGAATGTGATGAACAGCTGGACTGCAGGCAGGGTTGCTTTTATGACACTACAAAAGAAGTGTCTGTAGGCTGAATTCTAAAGACTTAGGAAGGCATATTAGAGAGATCACTGGAGGTATGTGTTGTATTAGCAAGACTCCTGTAAATGCAAGACATGTGGGCCATTTACTGAACAGCATCAGGGCATTAGCCAATAACTCATTAGGATATAATACAATTTAGGAGACAGGTGCAGAGGGGATAACTTTCAGAGGTGTGACTATGCATGGCAGGATGCTGAGGGGCACACAGAAGACTTGTGGATATGTCTTGAATTTCTACTTAGGACCCCTGAAAGGGTTGCTTTATCTCCTATATTAAAGAGAGGGAAGCATATGTGAGAGCCTTTCCAATGTGACATCAAATTGTAAAGGTGTCTGAAACTCAGGGTCATAAGGTCAGGGCATTTCTGCTGGAGTGGAGCATGTCAAATCTCTAGGTTATCAGCTCAGGAGAAGCGAACTCTCCACCTTCAGGTTTCTGCACTTTGCTTGTCGGAAATAGAGGCCCAGTCCAACAAGTTAATAGCAAGAACAAGAATAGCTTTGGCTTCTTCAAACACAAAGCCGATGGCCAGAAATTTTTATTGTATAGAAGTTCATTATTTGAAGACAGTTTGAACATCTAACTTAAGGACTTCAAAGAGTCTGTTAGGAAAGAGGCTCAGAAGATTGGTTGTTGGGCACCCCTAAAGATAAGTGAGCATTTTTTTAGGAAGATAAACAAAGAATAAGAAACATTTTGGTCTGCACCAACATGCACTATGGAGGTCAGGGCCATGTCACAGTTTCTCAATGTCAGTATGGGCCTCAATTCAAGAAAAGCCACAGTTCCCATCTACTGTGAAGCAAAAGATGATGAATCATAGCAGCAGTATTACTATAGAGTCCCTTGGTCAGTCATCGGGTAGATGACAGGACACTCTAACTCAAAGATTCATTTTGGAGCACAAATGTGGACTCTGTGGTGGTGCTGATTCTGAATGTGGAGCAAGAAGAAATATGCAAATGAAGAAGCAAGGGAGGTTTCACAGTGTGATATGAAGTGTGTGGAATGACTGTGACCCTCACCCCTCCCTAGACTATCCAAACCTGAGGATGCTTCTTAAGAGCAGAACTGCCTTCTTGACATGGACCTATTTATTGAGCCCCTCTGTTCTAGGTTATATTTCCCCATGTCCTGTTATCAAACTGAACATGTCTGGATCCATGGACTATTTTTGGCATTCCTGCCTTGCTGTCCTGAGCTACCCACTTGAATCTGCCCCCCCCCCCCGAGATTATGGATCTGACATGGATTCCATAAGACACTATCAAACAGAGCTGACTAAGGGGATCTGGTCTCTTATACTCTGCTGATAGAGTTTACTGGAAACTCCATGACCGTTGCCAAGAGGCACACACCATTTTCACCATAATCCTTAAGGTTTCCTTGTCTTAGCACTTATTTGTGTGACTCCAGACAAGAAGCTGCTATGTTTTTTGTTTTTTTTTTTTGTTTTGCTTTTTTTTCTCACACGAAAGGTATATGAATGGTGGTTTTGTAGACAGGGCCAACATGGGGCCCAGCAAAGGGCTGCCAAGAAAGTGCCTGACTGTTGATGGCCCTGTCTTTGGAGCTCTGCTTTCTGTCTTGAAATCTCTGACATAATAGCTGTGTTTCACCCATTTCACGTGGCCCTAAAGCAGACTTCTGATTCCATTGGAGGCTTATTGGCAAAAGACTTTGGAGGTAGGATGACTGAGAAAAGCAGATGTGTTCTGCCTGAAAAACCGTGCTATGTGGCAAGGGTTTCAACCCATCTGCCAAGTTGGCGATACCATTGAAAGGTATCTGAGATACCAAGAATATTATGGTCTTTGAAAAGTAAACTTCAATAAACAAGTGCATATCACAGACATAAATGCATCCTTTTCTTCATGTTTAGTTAAATTTTAGGTTGAGTGTTTAGTTCTGCAAAAGGTAGGCTAATTTCAAATGACAGCTAAGATCAGTTAGAAACTGGATTAAGAATGATTTTGCAGACTAATTTATTTTGACCTAAGCCTCAAGTGCACTGACACCCTTTACTAGGAAGACAGATGTCGTAGCTTAGTGAGGCAGCTGGCCTTTCTTTCTTAAGGCTTCTCTGTGGGTGCCCGCCTGAGCAATTAGGGATTTATCAGAGCCAAATGCACATCCCCAGAAAAATCATCCTTTCAAGTGGATTAGCTTGTTTAAATTCTAGTGTGTTACCAGGTGGGGTGTCTTCTCAAAGTCAGACTGAACATGTTATATGGGAAATGACATTTTATTACTGAATATAAAGTAGTTACAGGAGCATGCTTTATGTGTTGGTATGAAATAGAAAGTGGTTGAAAATAAATCCTAGATTATTGGGCGTTTGGGGGGAAAAGTGGAAATCCAAATACCTGAACGCCATGTGGCCATCTCACAGTCAAGCCAATAGAAATAGATGACAATTTGGAAGAACTTCTTTCCCTCACCCCAAGCCACTCCTAGCTTTAAGAAACAGCAGAGGGAATTGTGGGCTGATCCCAGCTCTCCAGCAAGACCATGCTTGCTACACAATGTGGGCCTAGAGAAAGAGTTGAGAGAATTTTTGTGGTGCTGATCTTGGGTATTTCCATCTGCTGTGGATGACTGGGAAAGAGTTAGCATGATTACATGATCTTGCATTGACAGGACTGTATCTGTATGGAAGCCATCTGCAGAAATCAAGAGTGCACTTGGCAAAGGGGTTATATAGGTGAAACAAGAAATTAGAGGATATTAAAGGTCCTCTAAGCATAATCTGTGAAAAGTTTGTCCAATTAAAGCCAATGGCAATCAGGAGATATTTTTACCCAGTGATGCCCTAGAAAGAATCTGAGTAAGCAACAATGCTTTCAAGACTGATGAACACATGAAAGGTAAAATAATTTCATTTCTAGTGCTTTGTTTGAGACCCTCCATCTCAAATCAGCTTGTCCATCTGTGGGGAATCTTCACCAAATCATGACCCTCTCTCTCTAAGTGCTAATGCCTAACCTTCCTTAACATACTTTTTAAGGTTTTCTTTGTCTCTTTGAAAATTAGGCTTAAAAGGCAAGGACTTGGCAGAGGTAATTCTTGGGTTTGTATTCACACAGTTATTCGCAGATGCGTTCCCACAGAGTACTGAAGTAAGAGAGGCAGAGGCAATAAATGAACCTGGAGACACAAAACTGTGATAGTACTAGCTAACATGAAAAGTCTCAACTAGGTAATATGCATGTGTTATATAAAGTATATGAATCTGGGGAAGAAAATCTCAAGTTATTGTAACTCCATGTATTTTGGCAATTAGAAAAAGGAAGAGTGTAAGTAATTTAATTTCATCATTACAATTTGCTTGCAACTGGGCTCTATGGCAATTTCATGGCAGTATGTCTATAGTTACTGGCCATTCATCACCAACATCCTGCAGAGTCTACAACATTATGAAACATGTTGACCTAAAACAAAAAATAGCCAAAGAAGATTGTTTCACCAACACTAATGAATCACTAAAATTAAAATTAAAACAGCTTTGGGATGAATAATAGCTGTCAAAATGAGTATTTAAGCCCATAATTAGAAGTAGATTGTGATCTATAATCTCGGCAAGTAAAAACTTACTTTCCTTTGAGTTTGTTAACACTTTATAAAACCACATGGTGTTATTAATAACTAACAATCAGATTTATGATACATATGCACACATATCACACACATACATTCGTTAAATGAAAAAGTGTTTTTTTTTCTGTATCTCCAGAAGAGTAAAGTCATAGACAGTTTAATATATAATCTTACTTCTGCTAAAACTGAATCAATCACTTAATTTGAAAAGGGAGACTAACAGAAAAGATAATGGGTAAATTAGGAAGTTGTTACTGCCAGGACTCATCAAAAGAAAAAGAATTTTCACTTTACTGAGTGGGATTTAAGTAAATCACTAGGAAAAAGAGTAATAATATTTTCCTCTGGCTTAAACCAAGATGCTGTTAAGCTTGGTGTTGTGGACATGCTCACTGGCTTGACTTTGCTGAAGAGAAATTAAAGGCTCAAACTCAAAACATTGAGGAATGCATGCTCAGTGCGAAAATAACATTGAAAAATGCACTTTGCTACTACCATCAATGACTCAAAATCAGCAGACTGAATGGAGCACGAATGAGAATGCGATTAGAAAGTTGTGTTAGAATAGACAAGAAAGGAAAAGAGGAGAGGAAGAAGATGATGCAAAACAGGTTCTCACATTATCACCATGACCACAGAAAATGCACAGCACGGGAAGAGCATCAGCATCAATTTAGCAGGAAATAAAATAACGAGACTAGAGTGGATGCTCAGGGCTAATGCCTCACTCCGGCTTTCTCAGCTGATCACTCTTGAAGATCATGATGACAGCTTCAACAACTGGTGTGTGGGAATTGATGTTTTAACCAACATACTATGTACATCCTGAAGATAAGTACCTATTTTCTTCCTTTTTCTACATATCCATTTGTAGAATATTGGTGGGAAACAGATGAAGGTCACTGTTGTTTTGTTAGCTATTTTGGGAAACATGAAAATTTTGTTAGTGCATTTTCAAAGTAATTATGCTGGTTTTCATGAAACCTAAGATAACATCAGTCACAAGGCATGCTATTACTTTATGTAGTTCCAAGAAAAAAATTATTGCTGATTATCTTTGGTGCACCATTAGCTGTATGACAAATGTTTACTTCAGAAATGTTAAGATGTGAACATGTAAGTTTAGAATCAGACATAGAATAACATATTCAGAATCCAGGGTTTATCAACAGTTCTTTCTTGTAAGCATACTAGTTTATTTCATGTATAACTTGTATGCTTAGTGGTTACTGAGGGGGAAAGTTGAAAGAGACAATTAAACTATGGGTTAAGGTAATTTATTTCCTTTCTTAATCCCATTGGAAGCAGTTCCCAAGTGACCTGGTAATTAGTGCAGACTCAGAATGAGGTGAGTGAGATGCCCATGGACTCACATAGGTGCTGTGTGAACATCTGCACACCTCTGTGTGCATCCCTGGGATCCTGCTGTCTTACTCTGACATGACCTTGGGTGAAGTAACCACCTAGCTACCATTATCACACATCCACCATTGAATCCTCTGGACCTGCTCTGACTAGTCTTGCTTCTTGGGCTCAGGATTCTGACAAATATGGACAGCATCAGCTGAGATCTCTTACCCTTTCACCTTAGAGTGGTTTGGCCAATAGCCAAGCACTGACTGTTAGAATCCTGGAAAGGGGGAGGGAGTAAAGGTCTGGTGTTTATGCAAGGCCCCCTTCTTTTCGGGTCTCCAAACCTCAATTAAGTTGATCAAAAAAGACAATAAAGATCAGATACATATGAGTGAAGTGGAAATGAAAAGAACAATGCGAAAAAATTACCAACACAAAAATAAATGACATAAAAGCTTGGCTCTTTGATGCATAAGAGTGGTAAACATCTAAAGCAAAGAGAGAAGAGAGGTTCATAAAATTAGAAATGAAACAAGAGATGCTGTAACAATACACATGCTATTCAGAAGGTCCTTCCGCTATAAATCAAAAACCTATGCTCCAATACAATGAGAAAATCTAGAACAGGAGTAATCTCCTGACACACATGACCTGCCGAACTTGAACCTAGACGATGGAAGCAATTCTAAGGAGTATTGTTAAGTCTCCCAACTAAAATAGTGTCAACAACCAAATGGATTCACTGCTGAATTCTGCCAGTCCTTCAAACAAGCATTAACTCAACTGCTCTTTAAATTATTCCATAAATTAGAAAGGAAAGGAGTGCTATCAATCTCACTTTACAAAGCCATTAGTAGCCAGGTACCAAACTAGATAAACAACTCTCCAAAAGAAAATTATGAGCCAATCTCCATGATGAACATGATGGCAAAAATTCTGAATAAAATATTTGAAAACTGATTTTAAGAATACCTTTGAAAGGGGACTAGAGAGATGGCTCAGCTGTAAAGAGTATTGATTGACCTTCCAGAGGACCCACATTCAATACTCAGTGCCCACATGGTTTCTTATAACCATCTGTAAGTCTAGTCCCAGGGCATCTGCCACTCTCTTTTGGCCTCTCTCATAAGAGGTACACATGTCGTACACAGATATATGCATACAAAATACCCATACACATAAAATACAATTTAAATTAAAAAATAAGATGTTCGTTCATCATTACTAAATTGGCTTGCTTTCAGGTATACAAGCATGCTTCAACATATGTAGAACAATAAACATACCACATAAATATAAGGACAAAAATTACATAGTCATCTTAATAGTTTTAATAAAGTTGTTTTCTTTGGTGATATCCAACATGTCATTATGATAAAAAGCCCTGAAGAAACTAGGAAGGGAAGCCTAAGAGATAGGCTGAGTACTTGTTGCTCTAGAAAGCCTGAATTGAGTTTCCAGCAACACATAGTGACTCACAAGCCATCCATAATTCTAGTTCTAGGACATCTAACACTCTCTTCCAAGCGCCATAGGCACTAGGCACCCATGTGGCACGTATACGCACAATGCAGGCAAAATAGTGATGCACATGTTGTGGAATATTCCTTTATACTGTGTAAAGATGTGTCTCTGTGACTGGTTTAATAAAGAGCTGAATGGCCAATAGCCCGGCAGGAGGTACAGGTGGGACTTCTGTGGACAGAGAGGGCTGAGAGGAAGAAAGGCAGAGTCAGCAGCCAGATGCAGAGAAGCAGTGCAAGTAAGAAGAGAGATGAAAGCCATGAGCCTCATGGCAGCATGTAGATTAATAGAAATGGGTTAATTTAAACTAAAAGAACTAGTTAGAAACAAGCCTAGGCTAAGGCCGAGCTTTTGTAATTAAGAGGAAGTCTTCGTGTGGTTATTTGGGAATTGACAGGCAGGACAGAGAAAGACTCATTACATACACATAAAATAAACACTTTAAATTTATTTTTTAAAAGAAACTAAGAAGAATATACCTCATCATAGTAAAGGCTACAGAATCCGGTGCAATAGCAATAATAAGCTACATGAGGTAAAGCAGAAAACGTATCCTCTAAGTGCAGAGATGAGATGAAGATGTTCATTTTCTCCACTCTTACTCAGAATAGGCCATGAAGTCTTAACTAGAGCAATGAGACAAGAAAAAAATAAATAAATAAAAGGGGATAAAAAAGCAGGATGGAAAAAGTCAAGTTATCCCAATTGGAGTTGATATGATTCTATATATAGAAGACACTAAACTGACCAACAGTATCTTTGAAATGAGTATCCCTTTCAAGTACCAGGACAAAAAAATCAGCAGGGCTTTCCTATCTAACAAAAAACAAACATGTCAAGGAAAACACCAAACAAACAGAAAACAACCACACTCTAGATAAATAAAAACCTTAGGGATGACTCTAACCAAGGCCATGTCAGAAGTCCACAGAAAACCTTTCAAATCACCAATGGAGGAAACTGAAAAGGACACCAGAGGGCTGAAGAGACATCTCAGTGGGTACAGGCACTTCCTGCTTAGGTTGAGCACCTAAGCTCCATCCCCAGGACCAGAACTCACATAAAGGTGAACAAAAAGAAGAACCAGCTCTACAGAACCATCCTTTAACACTCCCCCCCCCCAGTAATAAAAAAAAAATGTTTTTACATTAGACCATAGAACGTCTTCATATACTCATGGGTTGGCAGAGACAACATGAAAAAAAAATGGCTGTATTATCAAAAGAAATCTACACAACTCTTAACAAAAGATTCAATACAACTCTTAACAAAATTACAGTGCAGTTCTTTACAGAACTAGAGAAACAACCTTAAAATGCATATGGAAGCACAAATAACCAAAGCAAGCTTGAACAAAAGGATCAGTGTTGAAGTCACCACAATGCCAGAGCTCATGTTGTATCACAGAGCCGCAGTAACAGAAACAGCATGGTACCGGCACAAAAACAGACAATAAATCAGTGAAGTAGAACAGAGGTCTAAGAATCAAACCCACAGAGCTACATCCACTTGAGTTTTGATAAAACTCTCAAAAACATACAGTGGAGAGGACACAGCCCGTCTAACAAATGGTGTTGAGGAAACTGGGCAGCCACATGCAGAGGAATAAAGCTGGATTCCGATGTTTTGTCCTGAACTGAAAACCAAAACATTTAAAATGCATGCAAGGCCTTAATGTAAGACTGGAAAGTCTGAAATGGCTGGAGGAAAACATTTACACAGGCATAAGCAAGGACTTTCTACAAAGGACTCCAATGGGCCGGGAAGCAATCATAAACTGACAGTGGGCTTACTTGAAAGTAAAGGCTCCTGTATAGCAAAGGAAGAAAACGAGTGAAGAAACATTCTAGAGAATGGAAACGTATCATTGCTAGCTGCATAACCAACAGAGGATTAACATTTAGGATATATAAAGAACACAAAACTAAATATCAAAAAGGTCAAACAGTCCAGTCAACAAATCACTAATGAACGGACAGTTCTCCAAAGATGTACATATGGTCGATAAACAAAGAAAAAGAAAGTTTAATATCCCTGGGCATCAGGAACACACAATTAAACTACACAGAGACTGCATCTCAGTCCCAGTAAAAATGGCTATCATTTAAACAAACAAACAACACATTAAAACAGGGCCAGTGAGAGGGCTTAGTGAGTATCGTAGTCAGCTCTCTGTTGCTGGGACAGAACACTGACCCAAGTCACAGTAGGGTAGAAAGGGTTTATTTAGCTTACAGGTTCTAATCCATCACTAAAGGATACCAGGACAAGAACTGAAACAGGAAGTAAGGCAGAAGTTAGAGCATAGATTACAGATGAATACTGCTTACTGGCTTGCTTCCAGACTCACATTCTTATATGGATAACCCAAACTGACCAGGGATGGTTCTCAGTCTACAATGGACTGGGCTCTCCTACATAAATTATCAACCTAGAAAGTGTCTGACAGACACATCCATAGGCTGAGCAGATCAAGGCAGTTAGTTCTTCGACTGATGTTTCCTCTTCCCAGCTATATAAAGTAGACAACCGAGATTAGCCACCCATGGCGGAAGGAGAGAATGAACTCCTGAAATTTGTCTTTTAATGCCCCACATGAGTACATTTGCACGGTCATGCTTGTACTCACTCACACATTACACTCATATTACACACACACACACACACACACACACACACACACACACACACACACCCCAAAAAGTATAATCATCACATGACCTAGCTATTACCACTTTTTGGTAAAGGGCCTCTAAGCTGATATATACCACAGGTATTTACATATCCATACTTTAAAAAAAACATTATTCACAATGGCTAAACTATAGAATATAATTAATGTAAATGCACAATGAAGCTTTGTTTCATTATAAAGAAGAATGAAATTTTGTTGTTTCTTGGCAAAGAGATGTAACTGGAGATTATATGAAGCAAAATAAGACAGAACCAGAAAGACAAACATTGCATATTTTCTCTTGCTTATGAATGGTATGTTTTCCGTAGATGCATGCGCACATATGTGACGTGTATGAATTACATGAAAATTGAAGTGGAAATGTCTAGGAAAAAAAAAACTAGACTAAAGGAGGAGACTGACAGGAGGCATGGTAAATGAATATAGTCAACTACATGATATATTTGAATGCAAATGTCTTCATGACGCCATCGGTGTGTACAGTGAAATATGCCATTACATATTTTTGCAATACCTCTGAAATTTCAACACACCTCAAGATCAATCTCTAGAGATGAAGTCATTATTTTATTATTTTCACCAGTTAAATGCTTTCTCCATAGAAGAGGGCCTACCAAGCTCCTCATGGAGGATTTTTATAAGACTTGCTCAACTGATGTTTTTATAAACTGAGATTTGTCTGAAGTTATAATTTCCATGAAGTCATGAATTATTATCCTAGCTGTATATTTTAATTCATATTTCTTCATGCCCATTGTAGTTAATTTTAGTTCCATTTCTTTTGAATAGTTTTATTTGTAATTATTAATATTCTGTGACTTTTAAAATTTCTTCATATTAATCTTCCAGTACAAAGAAAAATCTTACTTATTAAAAAATGCCATTTTTTGCCTTATAATTATCACATAGGTCTATTGAGCTCTTTTTGAAAGTTAAGACACACAATAAAATCTGAGTGATCTTAGTTTTCTTAAACCTTGAAAAACTTCTCATCATTTTGGGAATTATTATATTATTATCTATTATTTTCATTATTCTCTTAATAATTTTATAAAGAGACCAAAATTTTACAAAAACCACAAAGGCAAGATACAATAATGAAATGAGTCACCATTATTTTACTTTTCTGTGCTTTTAGTTTTATGTTGCCAATTTTATTTTATCACCTGTCGGGAGGTACAAAGGAGACAGGAAATACTCTTCACAGTCTGTGTTTAGTTTCCTCTGAAAACAATTGAAAATTCAGAATTTTTCATTCCTCACTCATTATGGCAAAAAGAATACAATCTACAAAATCACAGAGTTCAGGATTACTAGATAAAAATGACAAGACAGATGCAAAGGGCAGCAGGTGTGTCTACTGTGAGGGTGGTGGCCAGACCGATTGTGTGGGATTCATATCACTTTAGATCCTTCTTCTGCAGATAGTGACGTCTTAGATGTATTTTAAACTTGAGAATTCATGTGAACAATGCCATTCTAAAGACAAAATGAAATGTGGCCTTTTTGTCCAGCTAGACATTCTGCAGGAATAATTTCATTATATAATAATTACTATGAAGCAAGAATGTGGAGCATCCCATACTTATAAAAGGCTACACTCACTATCCTTTTTATTTTTTATGATGTGTTGAGTCCAAGTTATTTGATATGATTTGTAAATGGATAAATGTTGAATCAGTCATGTACACTAAAATAATAAATATTATGGGAAGAAAAATAATTTAATGGAGTCAGTTATTGTTGATTATACATCTAAAACTGAAAATGTTTTGTAATATGGACCTAATAAGATAGCCAACTTTTTTCATTTTAACAAAATTACTAGTTATGTAAAATTCCAGAAACTTTAAGTTTCTCATTCTGATCATGCAAGTATGTAAGGGAAAGTCAAAAATAAGGAACAGCTAAATCTCTTAATGATATATTTGAAATCTAGAATAAGTATTTACAAACTGAAAGTGTCCCAGGTTCATACATGACACCCATAAGAAGCTGATTAATCTCTAGAATATTCCTCATTTCAGATCTACCTGACATCTAGATATCATTTCAGTAAAACAGAACAGAGTACATTTGATGTGTTGACCTTCTTTCTGAATGTTTTTAGAAGTTGATTTTCACTCCTGAACATTACTCAGAAAAGTTTTTAAAATATAAAAACTAAGATGCACCTGAACTAAATGATGAATAATCTTACTGAGGTTAAAAATGAATGTATGCCTTGAACTCATGACAAGTCTAAGAACACTCTCAAGCACAGTGTACTATCTTGTAGACAAGTGTGCTGAAAACATTACAGGGTTCATTGTGTGACCCTATAGACAGATGTGTGCTGAAGAAGATCTTGGGTGGTTTTGGAACCAGGGTCACTTCCATTTGAATTTTGGACCAATGCCTTTTAGGCATGTTGACAGTGGGCAGAAGCCTTTGCTTTCAAGATTCTCATTTTTTGTCATCTATTCAGGAGAGAAACAGAACCTACAGAATAGTAATAGAGACTGCCTCGTACACCCTGATGCAGCTCAGCAACAGTGATCAGAAAAACAACAGGTGCTCAGAGAGTTTGCTTTCTTCCTTTCCGCTCAGCAGTGGTAGTAACTGGGTAAAGCATAACTAGACTGTGAATAGTGGACAAGTAGACCCGGCTCCAGGACATTTACTAAGAGAGGCTGAACAGTCATGTACGTGAGTCAGTGGACATGAAGGACATCCAATTAAGTGAAGCCACTCTTAGAGGAAAAAACATGGAGTGTTCTGATTTAGGGGCAAAAGGGAAGAGCGCCTGGTAGATTCATGCTCTGATTTATGGTCTTTTGTGTTTAGTTTTGAGACAGGGACCCACTTTGTGGCCAGGGCTGAAGTGGAACTCACTATGGAGCCCAAGATGGTCTTGAGCTTGAAGTGATCATCTGACTCTAGACTTCCTACTGCTGGGATTGCATGCATAAGCCACCAAGCCTGGTTGATGGACTTTTCTCAATAATGAATTCAAACTGACAGAGACTAGACAAGAATTCCTATTAGAGGTGTTTGGTACTGTTGATAACTTGTTGAAAATTTAGGCTTTATTGAAACACACGAGTTATCTGATTAATTCTTGGTTTTTCTCTATTGACAACTCCATTACCTAAAGAAAACTGAAAGCCATAGTAGGGAATGTTTTTCCACTCTCAGTGCTGAACGAAAACACAGAACAGCAATGACAAAGAAGGAATGGCCACCTTAGGGACATTCACGTTACCTTGGCCTTTATTAATGAGGAAAGGAACAGGTAAACTCACTCAAGTGCACCTTCTGGATTGTAGTAAGGCATACTTTATAACAGTCTGGAAAAACACAGCAAAGCTGTCCAGTGGGCATAAGGCCTCTCTGCACCTCCAGGAGAAGAATCAGGTGATATGTAAAAGTCATACAGTGGCATAAAAATAAAAATCTAGCATTGGGAATTCTAAGATGAAATGTTTAATTTGAGTTTAAAATAAAACCCACGCTACAAATATCAACATCTCATTGCAGATTACCCCCCACTGTCCCCAGTCAGGAGGAAATGACTGAGCCAGCTCAGCCTTCCTTTGGTGAGGCAGAGCTACTTCCTCTCACTATAGAATGAGTTCTGTACTTTTCTGGAACCAGGCCACAAAATCAAATATTTCCTGTCCAGTTCTCCTTTGTCAACGTCCATTGCTACTTGTAATAATCTTTTTGAGTAAGACTATCATTTATATTGTGGCCATACATACTTTCTCACTAAGGATTACTGATTCCAAAAAATCAGAAGAGATAAGCTTTGATTTATTACAGTTGCAGTGTATATTTCTATATCAAAATTCTATAACCTAAATGACTAATTAACAGATTTATTTTGCTCAGGTCTAGAGACTTGAGGTGTAGTGTTAAGGTGCTAACAGGCTGCTGAGGAAGGCCTTCTTTCTGATCTGAGAAGGAACCTCTAAGTGCTGCCTCCCTCAGAGAAAGCATATTGTGGCCTCACACAATAGAAGAACAAAAGGGTCAATTTATTCTCCTTTTTCTACATAAATGGTGGCTCTATTTAGCAGGCTGATCCTTTCACGACCTCATCACCCAAAAGCCCCGTCGTTCTAATATTCATTGAGATTAAATTTCAACGTAAATTTGAGAGGTAACATAAACACCCAAAGTACAGCTAAGATGTTCTAGATGTGGGGAAAACACCAAGGCTTTATTTTTTTGAAAAAGTTTAAGTGTTGCTCCAAAAATATGACCCCATGAGTGAAGCACTCCTTGATAGACAGAAGACCAGTCACCAAAGATAAACTGTGTGCCATAGGGAAGGCACCATGCAAAAGGTGTGATTCAAAGAATCATGCCTTTAGGTCATTTTCATACCACACGGGTGACCATCTTGCAAACTTTTCCCACAAACCAAGTACAATTTTCAGTCTTCTAGACGCACAGGGATCCTAAGTAACAACACCCCCCCCCCCCCTTATAGCCCTGGCTGTCCTAGAACTCACAGAGATTCACCTGTCACTGCCTCTTAAGTGCTGGGATTAAAGGTGTGCACCATCACATCAGACTACCTCTTTACTTTTAACCAAAGCCCGTGGGTTCTTTCTATCTTCAAGAATGATAAATTGAGGCTAAAAAATGACTTTTATGGTCAGAGACTGTAAAGTCACATTCTGGATAGTGCTCAAGATTTTTCCATGGAAAATGATGGTCAGAACAGGCAAGAAGTTTTCTAACTTAAGATCAGGCACATATGATTCCCTCTGCACCCCTCATGAACATGCCCATGCAGGTAACCCTAATTAAATTCAGGAGGACACACAAACAAAGGGAAAGGACATGGGAGTGGTTGGGAACTTCTTGGGAAGAAGAATGGTTTCAGAGGTAGTGGGAGGGGGATTGGAGAGGAAAAGCTTGTTATAGTTACATATATGAAGCTATACAAATTAGTTTCTGTTTTACAGTAAAAACAAAAAACAAATTAAACAAAAAAGCTCAGAAAAACCAAAACAACCACATAGACTGGCAGTCAGTTAAGAAACTACCTCATGTGCTTTTACTTGGAACATACTTTTTAGATATTTGGGTCTTTCCCAAGCCATGTGATATTCCATGCTTCTTTATCTGAAGGTCAGGTCCTTATACCCCTTCTTTCGAATATTATTAAGAGTTCATCAGACACTGCCAAAGGACAAGACAGCAGTACCACAGAGGAGAATAATGTTAACAGATAGACAGGAGAGAAAAGCCTCACCTAAATTCCCCAAGTGATACTTCCAATAAATCTACAAAGATAAGTATAGCTAAAATATAAAATAAAAGGGATGATGACTTGGTCATTATGCTCGGTCATTATGCTGTCATTTTATCGGTCATTATGCTGTCATTTTATCTGGACTCCTAATGAGAGAAGCCAGCCAGGAGAAATAGGGGTTGACTTCATAAAAGATCTGAATAGAAAAGAACCCCTGCCTTGATACAGTTTGACAGTTTCCTGTAAAGGAGGCTTGTTAGTTCCAGGCTCAGGGACACCAGTTTTCTTCAGTGATTATATGTCACCAGCTCTCAGAATTGCTTTGGATGTCCAGGTCTTTATTTTCCTTGAGCATGAATCAAGCTTCTTTGGATGTGAGGTCAGGCCATGGGACCTGAGTTCAGTTACCTCCAAGAGCATTCACTCAAAGCGAAGCTCACAGGCTTCAACTGATAGGTAGTGGATAGCCTGCTTCTTTTGACAGAGTGGTGGCGGCCTTAAAGGCTGATCTGACCTTCCACGGCTTGAACCTGAAGGTTCCTTTCTGGTAGATGGCAACATTCCCAGATATAGGAGACTGGAGAGGAAGGACAAACCTGAGACCCCTATGGAGTAATTCTGGGAGTCTAGAACAATATTAGTATCCCAGGCCTTTGTTTCACAGCCTTGAGCAGCACACTATAAAGGCCGATTTCAAATCTGGTACCTGTGATGGGTGTTCTCAGCTTAGTCATCTCATCCTACTGTGAAATAAGTTGTCATAGCCCAAGTCAGAGGTAGAGGAATCAGCAACTCCACTCTGCAAACCTACCTTCTTTGTAAAAGAGGAAAATCAAGATGGCTTAAGCAGAGAGGCAAGTTAGGAGATATGCTTCCCAGTATGCTCTTGGGCTGCTCTTTATTTTCTGTTTCGAGAGCATATTATTACTGCCTTGCTGCTTCTCCAGGAAGCTTCTCAGGAACGACTTGGATAGAGGCCAGAACACGCATTCCTGGATTTGTTTAAAGGAGTTATCTTGATATTAAGGATCCCAAGGAGCAGCTCTAAGTTTTTCAGATCTCAGTTTCTCTGTGCTGTGCTGCTAGAATGCTTGGCTGCAGGCGCAGAAGGAGGGCGGGGGCAAAGAAAACATAAGCTGGACTAGAGGGCTCAGGTTGTGTTTAATAGTCATGGAGCTGCAACTGAGATTCGGCTTTAACACTTCAGGGACAAATCTCTTGAGAAACTTGTCAGTTTCCTTAGTAGGGCATTTGAGCAGAGTAATGAAGAGGAGATGCTGACCATGTTGGTCTCTCCACCCACTTCCCCTTTCTGAGGGTGAAAGTCTCACTGATATGCAGCGGAGGAGAGGGATGGAGAAGCTGGGCCTTGTCTCTCACTCTAAAGGTGTCATTGGAATCTTCTGGGAGCAGTTTATATTACACCTATACATTTTTTATTGTTATCTTGAGATGCCATCTATTGTCCTGGGCTAGTAACAAGAAATCTGGGTGAGCAGAGCACATTCAGAAACACAGTGCTCCATGCTAAGTCTCACAGATGACTATCTTCACTCACTTTATTAAAACTAAACTCTTTTCCTGTGTAGTTTGATCAGGAATGGCCCCCAAAGGTCATGTGTTAAAGGTCTGGACCCAGAAATGTAGTGTTGAGGAGTGGTCAAAACTTTCAAGAGGTCTGGCCCAATAAGATACCATTAGGTCATTGGTGGGTGGGGGGATGCCCTGGAAGGGGTTGTGGAAGCCCTGTTCCTTTAACTTTCCATGATGCTGTCTACCACATGTTCCTACTACACAACGCTGCCACAGGTCCAACACAACTCATCCAGCTGTTACAAATTGCTAATTCTAAAATCATGAGCCAAACAAACCCATTCCTCTAGGTGAATTGTCTCAAGCATTGTTAGCATGACAGAAAACTAATACCCTGCCTTTCTTTGAAGTCTAAGCATCTTGCCAAAGTTCTTCCAAAGGTTAGTTTTCACTAATTGATCCTGTTTAAGGTTCCCTGGTTCTTTAAGATACCAACTATTTCTCAGCTTAGGGAATGTTTGCAGTACTTCATTTCATTGCTTGCTTACTGTTCTTGCTGTGTTCTTAACTTCCTGTCTCCCAGCTTGCTCAGTGCGAATGTGGCTGTTCTTTGAATTTATGTCTAATTACCTTTCTTTTTGCATGTTATTTCCATTTGAGGGCGATTTCTTTCTGTCTTCAGAAACTCTGACTCTTAGGAAATGAGATCTATTCTCGGCAGTTAATATTCCTTTTTTAAGTAATTTGTCTACTAAATTTTTAAAATTCAGAAATATCATTCTTTGTTCCAGAAAGCCTTTCCTGTACTCTAATTATAACTTTGTTTTAATTACCTTTATTAATGTCTTCTTTCTCTTCCATTAGTTCAACTATAAATGGAGCTGCCAGCTCTTGTTGCTCAGCTTGGTATTTCTTCTGGATTCAGAGTCCTTTTGAATCATTGTAATTTTCCAGTCTCTAATCAATTTTATGTGCTTTCTTAATGCCTGTCTTGCTCAGTCAGTTGGGGTATTTGATCAGACAGAGCAGAGGTAGGAGGTGTGTGAATAGCTCATGTTGGTGGCCTTATGCTGATGGGGCTGATGATGTCTCCTCAACAGAATGGATTCCAACTGCCATGACTCATGACAGAAACCTCATTTTTGTCCAAGAGGTCAATTTCCTTCCAAGGGAAGCCTCCTTGTCATTGTGTGATTAAGACCAGAATGTCTCAACTGGGATTTGCCTCTATTACCTTATCTCTTTCCACAATGTCTTATGGGAAATTGATGCCTACTCTTCATAGCTTTGAACTGATACTGGAAATGATCTGCACCAATCATTGTTGGATCAGGCATGTACTTTTCTTACTACATGTGGGAGGCAAGGTTACGGGGCTTCAGCTGATCCTCGGCACTCAAGGACTCATGAACTCTCACCAAAGGCAGATCTTCCTCATGTGGTGAGCAACTGAGTTGATGTGGAGGCTGCTCTTCCATTGCCTGGGATTCAGAAGATTTAGGAATGTTCCTCCCAGTGGTATGTGCTTTTCAGGGACCTGTCCAGGTGGATGACAGGTGAGATGAACTGTAAAGAAAAATGTGATGGCAATTTCTGGAGTTTGGAAAGGTGCACTGTGGTGAGAGGCTCGATTCTATGGAATGTTTCATGGATTTGTTACATTTTTTTTTTTTTTTGTCATTGTGACCAAATATCTGACAAAAATAATTTTTGGGAGGGTGTGAGGGATTATTTTAGCTCCCGGCACATGAGATACAGTCCATCGCAGAAAGAATGACACACAAGCTAGAGGGCTAGGTCTGTGGTGGTCAGAGTGTGTGATACCCTTTTTCATATCTTGGTGGATCAGGAGTAGAAATTTAGAAGTAGAAGTGATACAAAGCTTATTCTACCGTAAGACCCACTTCTGGTGACTTCCTCTCTTGCTTTGCATTCTTCCCTAATGGTCTGAAATCTCCTCAATCATCTTACAAACTGGAATCAAATGTTCCAACACCCAGGCTTATGGGGGGGGGGGGGCGTCTCCCATTAAACCACTACACTCAAGAACAGGGGCCTGTGGGAGATTATGTTGTTACATTGTAAATAATTGTCCCGCCCACTGGTTTAATAAAAAGTGCTGATTGGCCAAAGGCAGGCAGGAAGTGTGGGCAGGGCTACCAGAGGAAGAAAACTCTGAGAACAGGAAACAGAGCAGAATGCCAGAGAGAAGCTGGAGGAAGCAGAGGAACAACCATGCTGCTGTGAGAAAAGGTACCAAGCCCCATGCCTGAACAGGTTAAGAGTCATGGGTTAGATAAAGGGTACAGAGTTAGCAAGTTATATGCCTGGGCCTTAGGCCGATCAGGCTGAAACTGTTATAAGCATCTGTGGGTCTCTGTGGGTCTGTGGGTCAGCGGGCCTAAACCTTGAGTCTAGGCCCGAAAGTCCAGAACAGAAACCTCTTACTGCAGGGGCCACCTTTTCAAAGGTAGCTCAGTACAGCAGACTGCCTCATACTACTCAATCTAGATGCATACTCCATGCTTTACAGATAGATTCAGGTGCCACAAGGTGTGGTGGACAGCAGGACCTAAGCAGAGGGAGGAAGTAGAGGCCATCACCTTTATCTGTTGTCATATGTCTGCAGGCCTAGGGAATGAGTAAAGACAAGAACCTGCCCCTGCCCCAGTTGCTATAATCTTTGGGCTTGGGGACCTAATGGAGCCATTTTCCTAGTCTTGCTCTGGAAGCCGTATTGAAAACACTAATTACTACAGAAACAGCTATTATGTTGCCCAAGCCTGTGTGTATGTGTGTATGTGTGTGTGTGTGTGTGTGTGTGTGTGTGTGTGTGTGTGTTTGTGTGTGTGTGAATATTATAAAGGTATGCTGGTTTGTTCCAAGCAGCCTTTCCAGTGTGAAAAAAAAATACTACTACTCTTCTTGGTGCAAGGTCTGTTTCCCCCTTTAAGAATCTCCTAAGCACTCTGTTGCTCTAAGTGGGCCATTTAAAAGCAAGGGCCAGTGCCTTGCCTAGGGCCAGATGGGGAGCAGGCCCTTGAAAAATGTGTGGAAAACAAAGAGTCAGTATTCAATGGAAAAGCAAGATTCAGCCTGAACTTTTTTCTTCAGCTGTGACATTTTTTTCTCAGTTACATCCCAGTTTCTTCTCTCTTACAGTCCCCTCAACACTGTGCACATATGTGTATGTGTGTATGCTTTTATATTTGTGTATGTGTGTAATGTGTGTATATGTATATTTGTATACACACATTTATGAGCATCTATCTGTAGTATTTGTGTGTGTGTGTGTGTGTGTGTGTGTGTGTGTGTGTGCATGAGCGTGTACCTGTGCATAACAAAACACACCACCAGTTGCCAATCATTATTTCCTCACAGAAGTTCAGTCTCAACGGTCTGAACTCCAAGTTGAAAGCTTAACCTCCAGTGTGACTTCATTTGGAAACAGGATGTTTAGAGAGTAATTTTGGGAAATGAGGCAAGATTGAAGGTGGCCTAATCCAACAGGAGTGGGCTCATTGTAAGAGAAAAGAGGGAGAAATACACAGAGGGACAGGAAGACCATGTGAAGATACACAGAAGATACCTGTTTGGCCTGCCCCCAGGAGTAAGATCTTGTCTTCCAACTCTTCAGAATTGTAAGATGCAATTGACCAACGATTAGGACCACCTTGGCCATGGTATTTTACTATGGCAGCTCCAGTTGACTGAAATCTCTCAGTTTATCTACCCATATGGTCATCACCTTATGTAAGAACGGTCTTCAAGACCTCACGAGCCTCTAGATTGGAGAAACTGTATCTTATGAGATTCAGGGTCACAGATGCTGGAGCAATGAACGAATCATCTGAGGGGAGAAGCCAGGGTTCTGGGGCTCCCAGTTTTGAGATTAATGAGCCCTGTTCTATGTACTATGGAGCTTCCTTTTCCTACTCATTCCCCTCAAGAAAAAAAAGTAGGCCCAGAAAGGGGGTCTCTTTTAAGCAATGAAGGTTTTTTTGTTTGTTTGTTTTGTTTTTGCGTGTTTTTATAAAAACCAGGCTTTATGGCCTTTTTTCCCATATCCTCTCTATTCTTCCGGGCTTGGAGGGTAAAGAACTCATGCTCTAGAGTGGAGCCCTGATTCATTCCCTCTGGGTGCTGTGGCCCATAGCTAACAATTCATACTGCCTTTTAGTTTTCTTTCCTGTAATGTGGGGATACTACCATTACCAACCTCATAAGCATGTTGTAGAGAATCAAGAAAATCAATACACATTTTATTTTTAAAAAAGAAAACCTTAGTAAATGATAAACAGAGTTGGCTCATTTTTTAAAGCTTCTCCTTCTCAAGCTTATCAGCAGGGGACCCATGGCAGCTCCTGGAGCAGAAGGAAGCACATGTAGACTGGGACACTTATTTTTAAAGGGAATTGCTTCTTTACTATTGGGAGGAAGAGTCGGGAGCTAGTAAAATTGGGTGGCAGCTTAGTGAGGGTCCATACCTGATGGATTGGGTTTAGCTGATGGGGAAGACATCCAGGAAGGTTTGTGAAGGATGGACAAGGAATGACTTAGGGGAAATGAGCCTTCTAGAGAACTGTAGAAAGCCTGCAATGTAATCTGCAGCCCATTTAAATATGGAGACAACAAATATAGAGTGTAAGTAGGTTTGACAGTGTGAACTTCTCCGAGCCTCCAGTGGTCTAAGTGAGGCAGGGGGAAGGCCTGGAGCAGCTTCTTCTGATAAGTGGTTGGATTGCGCGATGTGCACACGGAGCACCCAAGTCTGCCTTCACACCCAGTGACTGTGCTGATTTCCCATTACACACTGCGGTAACGATGACGGGAAATATGTCTGAGTTCTCACCTTGTGGCAGCTTCAATTTCATTTCTTTGCTGGTTCCCTTGGGACTACATGTGTAAATTGCCGGTTTATGGTAATTTAATTTGTGGAATGCTTTGGACAAAGAACACATTTTCCTCATTTATGTAGTTCTGGGCAGTATATTTCTTTTCATTTCTCCATTGGGATCTTCCTATTTGGCAATAAGAACGGAGGGTAATATCATACTTACTGAGTACCTACTGTGTGCCAGGCAACATTGAAGGCAATTCACATTCATGACTGAATCAGTTTTTCACAACCACCCCATCTTACAGATGAGCTCAAGTGGCTTGCTGAGGGTCACATAAGAATTAAGAACCAGGGCAAGGGTTCACCGGGCAGTCTTTTTCTGAAGTACATGCTTGATACCCATATGCTTCTCCGATGTTCCTAAAATTTTCTGTTGATTTAAACTATTTGCTATGAAATATCTAGTATATCCTCCTGAGCTCTTAATGGTGTCTTCTCCTTCCTTTTGCAATCCCTTCCATGCATCACTAAAGATGAGTTACCAGTATCATGCTTCTGCCCATCTAGGTAACAAGTACATTTTATAGATGTCCTACCCTGCTTTAGGAAAGGCAAGAAAGACACAACACTTATTTTCACTCCTAAGAAATTGAATTTTAGCTGGGGATTCTGATCACTCAGCAGGCCAGGAGGCAGGTCGGCCCTCCGTGTGCAAGGTTCCAGGAGAAATAAGCTACTTATAGAAAAAGGTTGGGTCTGTGGTGCTGAATTTACTCCATCGTCAGTGGGAGTCCTTTTAGTTCCTAAGCAGATGCCAGCTCATCCAGCTGGGCTGGAGAAATACTATGGCAACAAGGCACCAAGGACTCCAGTCATGGTGCTTTCTAATTCCCTGAAACAGGGAATGTGGAATGCTGGGAAAAGGATAGGGCATGTCCAGTGCTCATTTTCAGCAAGTTAAATTCGTTTCTTTGTTCAAATGGGCCTTTCTAGAATTCCCCACATAAACTGGCTAGATACATCCTGCACGATTCTTGGGACACAGTGTAGACTGAACAGACAGGAGGCTGGCACTGGAGCTGCCCATTACGGACTCAGCCTGCATGCAGACTGGCTGCATGGCCTTGAGGAAGTGATTTATTTAAACCTTTTAGGCTTCCAGTTTTTGATTTACGACCTGGATAAAGCATCACCTTTCTTGTGGGGATATAGGAAGGATTAGCAAAGAGTTTTGAAAAGTTCTTGGTGTGACAGAGGCCCAGTCAATCAAAGGTACCCTTGGTTATAGTTACAGAATTAAACATAATGATGAAAAGTCAATAGCAGAATGTCCATAAGCGGGACCATCATTGCTGGAGCAATCTTCTCCTCTCCTGCTTCTGCTTTACCTTGGGGATGCTCAGAAAAGGTGAAAAGTCCATAAAAAATGCAACTTGGGATATCCAGCTGCTGTTTCTAGCCCTTGAAAGAAAATCATACGATCATTCTAACTTTGTTGGGCTTTTTATTGCTCTGCCTCAGTGGAGTGGTGGATCTTAGGACTAGGATTTCATATTGTAATAAGAGGAGTGAGGAATGTATATTTGGGGGATTCATTTTTGGTGGTTCTGTCTGCCAGACACTGTCCAGAGCAACAGTTCTGCATACATTTGAGTATCACGTCTATCCTGGCAGCTTGCAGGGGTAGATGGAGAGGAGTATCATTCACATTTTAGAGGTCAAGGAGCAAGGCTCAGAGATGTTGAGTCATTTGTTCAACGTCACATAGTAGGTGAGAACCCAACAGCTGGCCCTGGCCCTGGGCTCTGCCTGCTGCCCTGCATGACCTCCTGAAAAATATTATGGCCATAAGCAGCTTAGGAGATAAAGAATGCTGAACGCAGAGAGGATTCCATTTTTCTCACCATCTTATAGCTACAAAAGAAGAGAGAAATAGCCAGCCCGTTTTCTTGAAGTCTAATTCAGCTTCTCTTTTTATCCTGCCTGAAACACCACGTTAAGGAAACAGGCTGTTAGTTTCTCACTATCAGAGAAGAGCATTACGAACATGGAGATGAAAAGGTTAGAAAGAAAGTCTACGCAGTTATAAACATGTATCTCTATGTAAATTATTTTCCTTATGTGTATGTGTGTGTCCGTGTACATGCACGCACACACACGCATGCACACATTCTTTGTATTTCTATCTGACCCTGAAGCAGCAGGGACCACACTCAAGCACAGGCCTTGGCCTCTAAGAGCGTCAGTGACAGAGCAGACAAGTTAAACAGGCGCCTGACGGCCAAAACTGAAGATAGTTTAAAAATAAAGATGAATAACAACAGGCGCATTCTCCGACCCACAGAATAAACTCAGAGTTCACACTGACATAAAACGAAATGAATAGCTTCAAAGGATCTTTCACCATACACTGACCAACAATGGGAGGGGTAGATGGGTGACATTACAGCAGAGTCTGTGTGACACTACCTTAGCTAAGTGACCAAGGTGAGTATGGCAGTAATGGGAGCCATCTGAATCACTGCCCCTGGATAGTGCACATGCAAACTCAGAATCACTTCCAGAATGTCCCTGTCAATAATGATGCAAAACCTGTGTCTAATCACGAGGTAATACTAACCACATCCAATTGGGGACCCCTGAAAATTCTTGACATTTATATTTAATTAAAAGGCTCTAAAAGGTAATAAGATAGAGGAAATAGTCTAGATACAAAGTGACTGAGGAATCCTGATAACAAAACCATCACCAGAGTCAAAATTGTTACTACAAATCTAAATGGCATGATTCGTGAACTGGGAGAACTGGGCGGGCCCAGTGGGTGTGTAGCAATTACAAAGCCCAACTGTCACTCAGCAACTCATACACTGACACACTGAAAGGCAAGAGAGGATTGTTGAACGACTTTCAGTGACTGGGGAAGAGAACAGAGGCATACCGATTGTACGTGTTGTTCTTCAAAAGTCTGATGAAAAAAGTTATCTTCCCCAGTGATAAGAACATCAGTCTGAGAAGGAACACTGTATGTGTAGGGTATAGGAAAGTATGTGAAACCACAGGCATGGGTTTGAATCCCAGCTTTACCACTTACCAGCTATGTGAATTTAGCCAAGGTTATTTGTGTCTTACTTCCTTGGTCTGTAAAACGAGGTCAACCATGGTAGCATAGGGACTTTGTGGGACTTAGGTGAACTACATCAGGCAACATGCAGTGCTTGATATCAAGAATTCTGCTGTGAGTTCTGGGAACCACATTCTGTCTTTCTCTTTGAGAACATTCAATGAATACATTTTCCCTGATAGCATGTGCCTGGCAGGGCCATTGGTTCCCTTACTGTATGATCCATTCTATCATTCAGGCAGATATCCATATGGAAGTCATGTAACAGATATGTTTATAAACTTCAGAGAAATTTACTGCCTGTATACATTTGAGATGCAATCCTCAAGGCCTTTCTTCATTTTAAAATTTTATTTTTGACTACACATAATCATGCTATCAGGCGAAAAATATTGTGCTTAGAATAATTCAAACATTGGGCTGAAGAAAAAGCGATTATTTCATTGACAAGATGTCTCTTAAGCTGTTTTTAAATAAGCAAGCCTGGTCTGTTACAAAAGATTAAAGGGTATCTGCCACCAAGTGTGGCTAATTCAATTAAAAGTGGAGCAGTTTAAAGGGTATGTAAAGCAATGTTCTGGTTGAAAATGGAATCTAGATCTACTTTGATCTTGATTCTTTGGGCTTATGTCTTTTCCATCCTTGTATACTTGATATCAACTGTAACAATCAGGTATTAAGAGCTGTATGTGTTTGGGGGATGGAGCATAAGGCTAGTACTTTCTGAGGCATCTTATGCTGAGTACTTTTTAGTTCATCTTCACTGATCATATAGTCTCAAGAACTCTGTGTACTTTTCCAGTTGTATTCAGCTGACACAGGAGCAGATGGCCTCTGACAAAGCAACTTTGCATCATCATCTGACAATCCTTTGCAATGTTACTTTAAAACACTTTATTTGGCTCACAATGACCATTGCTAAAAGGATAAAATGCCCCCCCCCACCCTGTACACACAGGGTGAAATACACCAGCCGGGTTGAATGTTGACTTTGTTCCAAGGGGACATTCCACTTGAATATGCCCTGTTCCAAACCAAGAGACACAGTGACTTTATTTTTTTTCCTCTCAAAAGACAGAATTTTTGATGCACCTTCAAGATTCCATTTATATCAGTGACATAATGGTGTCACCTCTTTGAAGGAAGAGGGAGGAGCAGATTGCAACTGGTATTATATCGTTAAGTGCCCAAGAATCAATTACATCCTTGCTGAGACAAGAGGCAATTTTCCCATTTAAACTTCACAGATGTAGGGACTGGCAAATTATTGTTGGGTTGTTGCTTCTTTTATTATAATTAACAATTAAAAAAACATGTGATAATGTAATTATCTATTTACTAGCTCTTACTGGCTCAGGTTGTAGCAAAGACTTTATCTTCAAGAAAGTATGTTAATCAACTCTTCTATATTCACTTACTAGTGTGGAACCATTTTGGCCCCTCACAATTAAGACAATGGAAATTTCCAGGCTGATCCAGTTGTGGAAGGAGACTCTTACAGGAATGTATTCTTTCTTTCCTTAAAATAAGCTCCGAGTTCATCGAGTCTCCATTTTCTTGCCCCATTTCTCTCCTATTTGTTCTGCTCATTTCTGAGTAAATGCTTTACCTCAATGTGCTCTATACTTACTATGAACAAGGTACCTACTTTCCCCAGACACTGTTTTAAGTACTGTGTGCTTGATGAAGAGTGTATGGTAACTGTTATAAGGATCTTCGAAGATAGTTTCCATTATAGTATCTGCAGTTTCTACTATAACCTCCCTGATAGGAACAGCATCACGAGGCTAGATGATCAGGCTATGGTCCTGGAACACAGATAGGGCATGGGTCAAATGGCTAAAACACATGCACTAAGAATGACAGCAAAGCTTTATGCGAGTCTAACAATGAAGTCACCCTAACACTTTCTGTAGTCTCATGCTCAAAATAAAAGACGGGGTGTTAAGGTATTTGCTATGTACTTAAAACAATTAAGATACATGGAAAGGTGGTGATAGATGGAAAGATAGATGATTGATAGCTAGGCAGATGATTGAGTTACTATAAGGTATATAAAAGTGATTCTCAGATATTCCTATGTATTAGGCATTTTTATAGGGGAGTGAATGATCTATAATAATTATAACTATAAAATAACTTCCTTATTACTTATACCTTATCTTTCAGTAAAGCTGGATGTGAAACAACTTGAAAGACTTTGAACGAGGACAGCATTAAGTGACAAAAAAGGGGGGAGAGAAGGATGAGGGACCTGCCCCTATTACAGAAATACCAGTCAAGCTTGGCTCCGTACTTAAAAGGGCAGAAAGCAACATATATGAGAGAAATATGCCATGGGCTCTGATATTTCATCTTTTATATTTGTTCCTCATTAGCCTAGGGCATCTTATGTGCGTGCGTGCGTGCGTGCGTGCGTGCGTGCGTGCGTGCGTGCGTGTGTGTGTGTGTGTGTGTGTGTGTGTGTGTGTGTGTGTGTGTACATATATATTTCTTAACTTAGGCATTCAGTCAAGCTTGGCTCTATCTATACTTAAAAGGGCAGAAAGCAACATGTGTGAGAGAAATATGCCATGGGCTCTGATATTTCATCTTTTATATTTGTTTCTCAATAACTTAGGGCACTTAGTGTATATAAATATATATATATATAAATATATATATATTTCTCTTGGGTGTGCATCTTGGGATTCACTTGCTATTATTTTTCAGCTGGCTGCAAACACAGATTTTAGAAGCCACCACTTATAAGTGCTCAAAAAGTGGCCTCCCAGGAGAAAGGAGAGGATTTGAAAACTTGGAAGAGTTTAGATGTGCTTACTGTTATCATTAATGGAACACCCAAAGCAAGGTCACCTTTGCATTAGCAACTGAATCAAATCGTATAAGCAGCAGTGTTTGGAAGAAGGTCTCCCCTGAGAATCTACAGTGACTGTCTGACACAGGGAGGGGGGGGGGGGAACCAGGACAGACAGAAGGCAGAGGCCCAGTGAGCCAATTTCCAAGAGGAATAGAGGTAGGAGGAGACCGTTTTTGCTGTCTTTCCAACCACCATGTGGATAGCTCATCTTTACAAACATCTGTTGAGTACCAGCTGCATGTCAGTGCTGTGTTGGAAGCAGCAGCAAGGGATGCTCTTTATCCTCCTGGAAACCATCAGCTCATTGGGAGTGAAGATACATCTGGCTCACTGCATAGAGCCAAAGAGTAGGTAGGACCTGGGAGGTCACTGGTTATTTTGCAAAGAGGAAGCTGTATCCTCAAATGCATTGATTCTCTGAGAAGTGAGTGGCAGAGCTAGGCACACAAATCATACACTGATGCCTCGCCTGTGCCACACTTTAGTTTGAGCCCCAGGTGCTTGGCAGCTATTAAAATAAAAACACACTAGGAAGACAGGTCATTTTCAGTCATTTGGGCTTCAGGGTTAATGACTTCACCTCAACCTTTATGTGAATAGATCTGGAAACAGCAAAGACAAAAAGGTCAGTCGGGATTGAAGAATGGAGGCTTTATCTACGGACTCCACCCTGGTTGGCTCACAATGTGGCTTATGGGTGCACAGCCACATGTTCCTCCCAATGAACTATAACTTAGCTTAACTGGTACTGAGCTGGGCTCATTCACACACACCTCCTCTCCATGGATACCATGATCAGCACAGTGTATGGACTCCTGTTGAGTGAAAGACGCTCACAGACTGGTAGAAAAGGCAGAGCCCAGAAGCCTTTTCCATTTGTGGAAGAGGCAGGGCAGTGACAGAGGTGGGAAGGGTTCTTTCAGGCAGCACTCTACACCAAGCTCAGCTCCAAGAGTCAAGGAGGCTGGCAAATCCACCTTCTGTGTGCTGGGGAAGTACTGTCTTCACTCGCAACCAGTAGACCACAGGCTTGTATAAGTACTCTGGGTGACTGATCACTTTCTAAGCAGGGATGTTCATGTGGCCAGCTGGGCCAGACACACATGAGCACAAATCTGTTGGGTGGGAGCTTCTGGGAGATTTTGTTTACTGGTTAGAAAAATGGGCAAATTCACCAGGCTCTGCTGTTTCTTTCCCTCCCAATCGTCCTTCCTCCCTTGCTTGCTCATCCCCTCCATCCTTCCTGCTCTCCATCTTTCCTTTATTCTGAATCTTCCTGTGACCAGGACAAGCAAAGCATGGGTACCAGAAAGAGTTCAAATTAGCACCATTATTGCTCATCTTTTTATATCAGTTCTGGGCTGCTTTATCCAGATTTCATCATACAGAAGACAAATAAAGACCATTTGCTGAGCTATGTGTTTGGATATTCCTTAATTTCATAACAAATAGTAGCCCTGAGATTCTAGGATTCCACCATCTTCTGGTGCCTCCGGGCCTTCCTATCTCATCTGTCTCCCTCCTAGCATGCCCTTCCTTCTTCTCTTTCTAGTCTTTTCCAGGAGACACCTCAGCATTGAGGCATCCCTCAGTCATCCTAATCACATCCCACAATCCTATCGCTGTGCCCCTCCCCCTGCTTCCTCTGCCCTTCACTTCTCTAATATATAATCTGCATATTTATCATGCTATTTGCTTATGATGTATTTCCCCTGAAAACTCCCTGAGCACAAGTGTTCGCCCCCTCTCCTCTTCCCTCCTGCCCACTCCCCTCCCCTCTTCTCCCCCTCTTTCCCCCCTTTAACTGTCTTCCTTGTTGTCATGTGGTCTAGTTCAGGAACTCAGAACACTGATTGACACCCATATGCCTCTTACCTATTGTCCATGTGGATTATTTTATGTGAGGCTAGTATAATCCTGAGCACCTGCTGTGTGGAATCCTCTCAACAGGGGATGTATGCACTGGGATTGGGGCCTCAGAAGACCCTTAGTTTAACTGATTGTCTTTTTATCCAACAGCCTAAATGGGACTGGTTTTGTTTATAGGTACATAGTAACTTACCAAATATAGGAATAATACATACATATATATGTGTGTGTGTGTGTGTGTGTGTGTGTGTGTGTGTGTGTGTGTGTGTGTATTGCCAGGTAGTACATGACTTTAGTCCTAACTTGGGAGGAAAAGGTAGGAGGATCTCCGTGAGTTCAAGGCCAGCCTGGTTCCAGGGCAGCCAGGACTGTTACACAGAAATCTCTGTCTCAAAAACAAAACCAAAAAGAGACTGGAGAGATGGCTCTGTCCTCTGATATTCCAGACAATTTTATTAAATATATAACATATCTCCACAGATTACACTCCCAATTCATGCCCAAATTGGGGGGGGGGGGGAGGAGTGGATGAGGTGGCTCTAGACTGAAGTGGTTCCATAGTTCCTTATTTATAAAGAAAGTTGCTTAAAGAGCTTTCCTCCAGAATGATGGCCACCTGGAAGATCATGCCTGAGTTTTATCCTAACTGATGCCACTTCCCTTAGACACAAGACTTACTCTGTTAGATTTGGGACATGAGGTTATAAACCTGATAGTGCCATACCTTTCTTTTCTTTGTCCTTAGCAATGAGAAAGAGGCTAACATTGACCATGAGAAACTCTTTAAGTATAACCTTTGGGCTGATCAGCCTTCTAAAGTAAATCTATCTGGGCTCCATCAGAGGAATCTGTCTCAATGGCTGGCTCCTGTCTTTATAGAGAGTGAATTATTCTCATAATGGTTTCAAAGATTTCTTTCTTTTTACTCCATCCAAGTTCCCACCATCAAGGAACCGCCCCCCCTTCACTTTGAAGCTGTGCCTTTGGATGGCCCCTTAGTTCTTTTAGAGGGTTATCCCTCTAAACAACAGGGACACTTATTTACTGTAATTCAAAAAATATCTCTTTGCATAATTTGCATTGTGTGTTTTGATGGCTTATCTTGCTGATGGAAAAGTACTTTATAACCAAGAGGCATTTCAGCAGATCAGGGAGATTCATTACCCTGGCGGTTTTTCATTTTCAGATAGAAATGAGTAGAAATTATCCAATTTCTCTTTTTATAATAACGTCCAATACTTTTAGTGTCCAATTTCACACTGGCCCTTGATTTATAGCATTTGCCAGATGAATTGAGATCTGCTGACAGTAGGAAAGTGGGGTGTCTTCTAACCCTTTAAGCCCCAGGTAGCAAGCATGGAGGATAACACAGAATAGTTCACTCTAAAACACACTCCAGAAAACAATTAATTTATATTCTGTCTATTCCTGTCTTTCTCTCATGTTCACCCTGTTCCAAATCTCGAGGACATCTGCATATTCTTGTCTTTGGAGTGAATCTCTCTGAAAATTTTACTAAAAACAACTGTGTTAAACCTTTAGAATCAGTGGCCCTGAGATTCCAACGGCTTGTATCTTCTGTGCCTTTGCATGCCAGCTTTTCAGAGGATGACATCTCACTTCCTCTCCATCACTAGGGGCGCAATGTGTTGTAGATGGGCTTGGGGTCAGGATCTATCTACTTCAGTATACTGCCTGTCTGGCTTTGGATAAGTACTATTTCCTAGAACCTGTTTTCTGATCTTCAAGTGGATCCAGAAAGAAGATAATAAATAATAAGGCATCTGGCCTACTACAAGTTTATACCATGAAACCCTCTGTACCCTTAATTTCACTTCATTAAAGTTATATTTCAAGGTCACACCAAGGCCTAGTACCTTTCTCAAGGAGGCTCTTCTTGAGAATTAAGGCAGATGATGTAATGGTGGAAGCAGATACAGGTCTGACTCTGCAGATATATTGAGGTCAGTGGAAAACAGGTGTGAGGGGTTGAATTTTAGGAAAGAAGGAAGAAAGGGAAAGAGGGCAGAGGAAAAGGAAAGCAAACGTTTGGAGGCTCTCCTGGAAGCCCCCTCCCATGACTTACAATCACTAGGTTGGCAGCTCCCATAATTCCTCAGAGCTGATAGGCATATCTCCTTCAAATTCTTCCAGTGTCTAGAGCTAAATCAGAAGGGCTGACCGACAGGAAGTATAAACACAGGAAAGGCAGGAGCAGCTGAGAAGCCAAGGAGAATAGGAGAGGGCTAGTCTGAGGAAGAGGCTTGCTGTTGGCAAGGTTGCCCCCAGGCACACCTGCTCACCCTCTTAACTGCTCACCAACCATACAAAAATCATCATGAGATGACTTAGCCATAGGATGAGCCTGGTTTATCATTACTGCCCACACAGCAATTTTAGACGGGGCGGGGAGGGGGGATGTAACTCAGTAGTAGAGTCCTTGAATAGCATATATGAAGTTCGAGGCCCAATCCCCAGTGGAAAACAGATAAATCAACAAAGAAAAAAAAACCAGCCCCTGCCACCACGGAGTCCATGGTGCTTGGTAATATAGCAACTTTAGGTCTTCAGATAGAAAGTGCTAGAAATTCAAAATAGCTCCCACACACTCTGCTCACTCCACCAGGAGCTGAGAGGTGAGTTATTGATATCTTCCGCCACATCTTCTTCAGTTTGGTCTGATGAGTTGTCAAAAGCAGAGTGGAAGCAAGAGAATGGTCCCTTGGTAGACCATTGTAGGTTGGGACTTGGTGGGGGGGGGGGGCTTGGTTCTTAATATGATGCTGCAAAGCAAAACATTTCCTGGCTGCGTATTGTAATTTGTGGCCAATTAGGTGTAAATGCATTCTGACGGAGCAGCTCCCATCCAGAGGTCAGCAGCTGTGTTTTCTAATGGACCATATTCTAGTCACAGGAATGTGAGCATCCTCAGCTGGGAAGAATGACAGTTTCATGGATGTATCCGGTACCTTCCTCCACCAGAATGGGCAATGTGCTAGGTCTCCCTGGTGAGACTCTCACTGCTGTCATGTTTGTTTGGTTTAAAACTTAATTCCACCTGTTTCTGCCACTCCAGAACCACATGCCAGCAGCACTCTTAATGTCCTCCCTATTGCCCTGGATACAGTGGCTTCTCCATAGCAAGTGCTCAATAAATGGTGTGAATGGATCCCAGATTGTTGGGGCTAGAAGGGACACCAAAGAACCTACAGGTGAAACATGTGCTCCTGGGATAAGCCATGTTGTCCTGATTCCAGCCCTGTATTTCTATTTCACTTATAATTTCCCTTCCCTCAAAATGAAGCAGGCTGCTTCTAGAACTATCTCATTCTTGGCAAGATATGTTCATATCCAGCGCTGTCAGATGATGAATACATTCTGCTTCTTTTGAAACTCAGGGGCATTGTATCATCTTGAGATCTGAGATTTTAACCCAGATAGCATCTGATATCTGTTAGAGGAACAGTTGAGGCCTGAGGCAGCTTAGCAGGCAGGAAAAGTAGGGCAAGTTGAATTCTCTATCCGGTGGGAAAGCTATGGTCGGATGATAGAAAAGGGCTGTGACCTCTCTGTTAGGGTCTTGGGGGAAAAATTGACTTCTCACCTCAATCACTAAATTGGAGGTGGGAACAATTACAGGATTTTACTAAACAGAAATATCTGTTTTGTTCAGTGAAGAAAAATAGTTCTGATGGGTGTTCTTGAAAAATTTCCTATCGAGCAAGACCATAAACTTAGCAGCATGCATAGTTCAGACAATGTAAGAGCTAGGTGGACTGGGAAACACATTGCCTTTAAGTTAAATGACCAGCTCTCTCCTATGGTCACTAGGAAATTATAGAGGGGAGCTGTTAGCCTGGCATTTCCTTTTTCAATAGTAAATCAATGGATCCTTCATTTTGACTAAATTGTTTTCCTGCTCTCCGGGGAAAATATGACACAAGAGTAAGGCAGAAGCAGAAGAGAAAGGCCAGGCTGGAACAAAACATTTAATTAAAACCCCTTTTATAAAACAACCTCCCCACAGCTTGACAAATGGATGAAGCAAAATGTGCTTATGCAGGCAAAACAATTAACCAGGTCCATTCCTGTTTATAAGCTTGACTTGAGGGGAGTCGGTGACCAGGACCCCAGCCTCCTCACCTTGATGGCCTGGGGTCTTTACTCCCATCATAGAGTGAGGGTTAGTGTGGGCGTTAGAAGCACCTGAGGTACTGTGTTTGCAGAACAAGGTGGAGAGTTATTTAGAATATCCCTTGGGCTGAGTGTGTCTGTATTGTGGTGATATATTTTATATTTAATAAAATCAGTTTGCAATATCAGAGAACAGAATCATCCACAGTCAAGCCATGAAGGTCAGAGAGTGGTGACTCACACCTTTAAGCCCAGCATGGAAATGACCAAATGGTGACCTACGCCTTTAATCCCATCACTCAGGAGATACCTTTCTGAATTTCTGAGTTCAAGGCCGAACAATTAAACAGTAATAGCTTACACCTTTAATCCCAACTCTAGGATTATGATGCAGAATTGAACTGGGAAGTGAAACAGCTGGATGGAGATGATATTTAAGGCAGGTGCAGGCAGAGGGTGTGGTATTCTGTAGAAGGGACAAGCCAGGCTGAGGACTCTGGAACACAGCTTTCACCCTGAGAAGTTGGCTGGATGAAAATTCACTGTGGTGATTCCTCTGATACTCCAGCTTTCCCACCATATCTGGCTCTGAGTTTTCATTAAATACCAATTAAAATTTGTGTTTAAGTGTACGTGCACACATGCATGTGATGAGTTTGTATGGGATGGTGGGGGTGGTATGAAAAAAACAATTGTTGGGGACCTCTGCCTTCAGCCTGGTCCAGTCACCCCCAAACTTGTGCCAGGTACAGGGGAGTCTGAGGAGCTCCTAGGAAAACCTTTATGAACAAATTGCCAGTCCTCTATGAAGAGTGAAATCAAGCCATGTGGTTCTTGAGTAGAGACTGCCCCCAGTTTTCAGTCATTGGTCCGAGAGACCTCAGCCTCCTATGCAACCCCCAGGGCCAGACCTTACCCAGTTTAGGAAAGTCATTGTTCAAAAGTACTCTTGAGTCTTGCTTGATGATGAAGGGTCATGTTATTGACTAAACTTACTTTGTTACCATATTCTATTATATTCTGTGTCCTTACTAAAGTCCGCTTATTTGTAAATTAACCATTTATTCAATTCTTCTAATTGTATAACATTCAACTCCTGAGTTTATCTAGGCTGCCTGATGTCCAGCTGCAGATGTGTAGGCATGAGGGTATATGGGCACCATCTGTATCCTGAAGAAACAGCGGTACAGTACACAGGAAAGCTTTCAGAATGATAAAAAGTTACAGGCATCACCCACATGCCAGGGAACATTCAGACTTTCCCTTGGACCAACTCAAGAAGTTCTCCAAAAGAGTCTTGTGAAGTAGGGATGATCACAGAGACAAAGAGGGGTAAAGCAATTCCCCCAGGATGCACAGCGGCTAAGAAGGAAAAAGGCCCAGGGCTTGTATTCTCATAGCCTGTCTTTTACGTTATGAGTTTGTGCCACCCCTAACTCAGTTTGCTGCACATTCTGAGTCTAGGTGGGGGGCACGGAGAAGGGCTTAGTCTTTGGTGGGAAAAACTCACCTAAGCATGAGATAGGTGGCATAGGAGAAATAAAATAAGTATATGCACCAAGGCACAGAGACTTTGGAAACAAAAGCCTGGAGGTGACTCACAAGGCTGCTGTCACACGTGGTTTAGAGGAGAGTCAGGAGGGTTCCATATGTATGACTTGTCCTCTTACTTAGGTTAAACTCTTGGAGGAGACTCTATTCCTTCTTTGTATCTACTGCCTAACCGCCTAACTTCTCCCTAGCACCCCCCTCAAAAAAAAAAAAAAAAAAACCCAAACACTTTCTGGATGAATACAGAGGGTGTGCAGAAATCCCCAAAGAGGGGAGAAGCTGAGGCATCTATGAAGGCCTTTGATGGGAAGGAGGAGGTTCAGGACTAAGTAGGAACCACTCACCTTAGGGTGGAGGCAGCTCATTAGTACTCTGGCATCTGCCTTTGGCCTTGAACCTTGACAGAAGAAGGAATTTCAGGGCTATTGGCGCTGTGTTCAGCTTGCCCTTGGTATTGTGGGGTTTTTCAAAATAGCAGAATTAGCTGGCTCAAGATGCACTCTCCTCATGCACATTAGCTACATTCTAGCTATGCTCATGACTGGAAAGGGCTCTTGAGGCAGAGTGACTTTATAGGGCCAAGGGGAATCCTGCTGATGGAAGCCGAGAAGGTACTAGCTTTAACCTGCCACTTTGTTCTGCAGCAGAGATGCTGTTTGGAAACATGGCAATTTCACAGTGTTTCCTGGAGGAAATCAGGTAGTCTTTCAAAGGCAGTCTAATAAAATCTTTAGTTGCCACAATTAATTGCCTCATGCCATGTGAATTGCCAGAGGTTTCCCTTCTGTTCAGTCTTGGAAGAGTAGATATGCACCTTACCAGGCTGATGAAGCTATTTAGGAAAAGAGCAATGGGAACCTGGGAGGGTTAGCCTAGGGCTTCAGCCAGCACTTTTTTCCCCCAGCAAAGTTTTCATTGAATATGGAGATCTGCTCTTTGATGAGAAATTCCAGAATGATCACAGCCTCCTGGTTAGAAAGAGCACCGAGTCCTCCAAGGATTTCCACTAGCAAAAATGGACTGTTTAAATATGTTCAGGCAGAAGAGGTTTTGAAATGAGCCTCACTGACTTTGGGAGCTGTCTATCCATAGCATTTGGCAGAGAATTATGGATAGATTTATAGGAGCTGTTCTAAAAACTTCTCTTTTGACTTGAAGGCATGGGGCAACTCCACTCTGTGGTGTTAGGAAGTTTCTTTGTTAGGGCAGGCTCACACCTCACCAGGACAAGGCTATGTTAACACATCCTTGCTAAATTAGGTCTTCCTCACATCTCCATTTTCCCTATCAACATGGAGCTTTCCCAGACCTAGTTTCTGTGCCTGCTTCGAGGGTCAAATACTTACTGGTAGTCAGTAAGTGGTTATCAATAACTGGGATTAACTGGAACCTTACTCAGTTCTCTCTGTGTGTAATCCAGTATGCTTTATGTTATGGTAGAGGATGCTGAACATGCCTTATTTTCAGGCTATGTGGCAATGGGTGTGCAGATACATCCATAATGTTTGAAATGAAAACCACTCATGAATAAGGTGAGATTCCCATAGAGAACTTCAGATGAACCATTTTAAAATCAAGTGGATATTCCTTCAGGGTCAGATGCCTTTGTACATGTCCACAGTCTATCAATAGCCTGCAGTCGCTCCTCTGCCACTATGAACCTGAGGGTTAGTCCAAAGTGTCTCATGAAATGTGTGCATCTTCTGTATTGCTAAGGATAACCCAAGACTGGGACTGCCACTTGTCACCTGAGAACCAATGTCTACAATGCAGCTATATTGAAGTACTTAGTGCAGCTCCTGGTGGGCTGTGGTTTCCGCCTCTTTGAGGCCTGCTTCTCTGTAGCCATTCTCTGAGTTCCCTATCTCAGCCCTATAGTTTAAGTGGCAGGCCATATGCATATCTTCCCAATGACCTACCTGTCCATTGCTCTTTGGAATCAGATCACTTTCTCCATCAAATCTCCCATCTCATTATGACAACCCAATGCCTGCGCCGGCTAACCAGTTCCTGTATAATGAGCTCCTGCTGGTCCTTCTGCAGCTCATGTCTTCCCTGGTCAGTTCTGCTATCTTTTCATTTCTCCTTGAAGAGATGTTTACTCTCTCCGTTCTTTATGAATAAAACCTTCCTCATGGAGGAGGTTCTGATCAAAGTCACTTTCCCAGGAAGGCTGTCCTTCCTAAAAGAGTTAACTATTTCTATTGTTGCCTTACCTGTCACTTTCCCAACATTTAGAAAAGATCAGAATCATATAAAACCACAAATCTTAATTGGTTCCTGTCTATCATATTCAGCACAACATAATCTCTAGGAAATGGGTCTTTGTGCATATTCTTATAACGAAGAGAAATGTCTAAAATTTGCAAGAAGTGAGCATTTCGGAATGAGTGAGCTTGTAAGTGGCTTACTGGGAAGAGTCTCCTGTTATCCCCATTTTACAGAAAAGCAAATCGAGGCTCGGGTGACTCACTTGCAAAGTGGTGGGAGCAAAGTTCTAAATCCAGAAAAGAAACTCTTTAACCCCTCTAATTAATTGTTATTGACAGGTACTTTGAAGGGAGCCCCCAAACAAATGGGCCACCAGGCTAATAGACAGAGTCAAACAGGAATTGGTACTTGTCGTCAAGAATATTTAGTAGCTAAATGAGATGAAGAAGGGCACATTTACCTCTCTATGAATTTAGATGAAATAGGTATTTTTGAAGTTAGAGGGACTAGGCCAGCACACAAAGGCAATGGGGTGTGACATGCTTTGGGTGTGGGCTACTTAGAACAGTTGGTTGTCTGTCTAGAGTGAGAGAGGAAACTGGCCAAAACGGCATAGAGTGACACTTCTATACAAACAAGATGGGGCTTCCTAGGGCGCCTGCTAGGGCGGGGCTCCTGTGTTACAGACAGTCTTACTCATGCTCCATGAATGAGTGCACTATGCCCTGCTGGTTGCTCACCAAGCTCTCTGCAGCTAGAAGGCCTGACAACTGTAGTCCCCGCTGTTCTTAGCTCTGCTTGCTCCCCACCTAGATTCTGTTTAAAGCTAGAATGACAAGGGGGACCCATGAGGCTAAGCTTAAAGCATATAAGGGGACAAGAGAGGACACGGTGCAATGTAAGGAGACCAGGACGCTGACCGCGTGGGAGATGCATGACAAGGGTTTTCCTACTCAGCTGGAAGAACGTTCTCTGAGGTCATGGCCCTTTGATTGTTTCAAGTACTTAAGCATGATCAACCGCCATTTAAGCCATGTAATGTACAACGGGAAACTCCAGTTACAGCCTCTGGGAAAGAAAGGGGCTTTTGAGTCCTCTGAAATGCTTGCTGGCTGAAGAGACATTAAGACGCTGTAAAACAAACCATTCTGCAGGTGAGCAGAGCATGGCCCAGGCTGGGAAGGGGAGGTTGACCCAGTCCCTGTCACCACGTTTTCTAATTATGATTCCGTAAAGCCTCTAGCCTAGTTCTCTGTGCGGTGTGCCCGCTACATGGATGAAGTGAATGGTCTTTTACAAAAGGTTTCCAGCGTACTAGTATTCCAAGCTATAATCTGTGCTGTTTCTTCAGTGACTGCTTTGCTTTTTTGTGTTTTCATCTGTTTTGTTCACTGTGATAATGTGCTGCCTGCACCCAGAGGTGCTTCTGTGAAAGGCTATACTTTAAGACATAAACAACTAGAAAAAAAAAAGAGTAAGTCCATAGATAAGGGGTCACATTAGTAAAGACAGTGTCTAAGTGAGGTTTTTTGTTTTGTTTTGTTTTTGAGCTTGGTATTGAGTGTGAGTGAGCAATGATCTCTCTTCCAAGGCTATACACAGAAATGTGATGTCCAAGGTCAGCCACTGAGCATGAGCAGAGTTGAGAGTGCAAGGCAATATTCCCAATGGGTCTCTTAGTCCTCTACAACCAGAATCCATGCTCCCATGTTTAAATTCAATCTCACAGTCCCAAGGAATCTAAAAGGAACAATGCCAATAAAGGTGAAAGCACGCATTTTCTACTTAACTCTATTCTAGTTCTTTTGGCCAGGAAACAAATTCCATAGGCTCAGTTCCTAACCTGAGTCATATTATCCCAGCCATACACTCAACGGTAGCCCTTGGTTTAATAAAATAGGAAATGAACCTTTGGCTCTGAGTTCCCTGACTTCCAGTGGGTGTGGCAACAATTTACGCCACGGCCATACTTCGCAGCCACACAAGTTTCCGCATCGAGGCACACACAAGGTCAAAACAGAAGATGAAATTTCATAAAAGAGTTATAGCGACGCCTTGATATTTTAACTGACTTCCTAGGAACATTTCAGAATCGACACCAACTGTGTTTAGAAAAGAAAACGGAAACCAAATTCAACACCCTTGCAGTAAAATTCTTTGGTACAGAATTTGGCCAGATGCCTAGGTTCCCTTAGTGTAAACAGGGTCAAGAGTGAGGCTAGCCAATTGTAAACTAAGGTCCTGGCATCTGAATTTCTCCTGGTCAATGAAATTGCCAGATTTCTACAAAATTATGATGCTAATGTCATATGTTTTGAAAGCTTGGTCTATAGAAGGTAGAGTTATTTTGGGTACCAGAGCCTCTCAGGAAGAAGTAGATTGCTGGGGTTAGAACATGAACACTGGAAAGGTTGTCCTGGGACCCAGGCTCCTGCTTTCTTTCTCTGCATCCAGTCATCATGAAGTTCTCCTGCTAAATGTTCCTATTACAGTGGTGTCCTGTCCAGTCACACTGAGGCCAACTAACTATGCAGTAACAAATCCTCTGAAACCAGGAGCAAAATAAATCTTTCCTCCCTCTGATTGTCTGCATCAGGCATTTTGTCACAGCAATGAGAAAAGTATCTGGTGCAACCTGTCCAGGGCTCAGTGCTGGTGTCTGGGGCCTTGGAACAAACAGAGAACCCAAAACAAACAAACAACAAACAAAACCAACTTGGGAGGTTGGGGAGATGCCTCAGTCAACAAAGTACTTGCTCTGAAAACATGATAACCTAGGCCCAGTGGCACCCTTCTGTGTCCTCAGGCTTGGTGGTGGGGTGGGGTTGAAACAGGTGGATTGCTGGGGTTTGCTGGCCAGTCAGTATAACCAATAGGTGAGCTCAAGGCCAGTGAGAGAGATGCAGTCTCAAAATATAAAGTGAAGAGAACTGAGAGAACTGAGGAGGATGCCAGATGAGGACCGCTGGCCCCACATGCACATGCAAACACACACACACGTACACACACGTACACACACACACACACACACACACACACACACACACATACACATTCTCTCTCTCTCTCTCTCTCACACACACACACACACACACACACACACAGAGAGAGAGAGAGAGAGAGAGAGAGAGAGAGAGAGAGAGAGAGAGAGAACAATTTCTGCGTGTTTTTCATTTCCCTGAAACTCCTGATTCCTAACCTACTTCTTCAGACTCTCTCTCAGGAGCTGCTTCCTGCGAGGGCTTATTTGCAGACAGTTCTTTTCAAAAGTCCTCTAGTTTCTTCCCATCACAGAAATAGTCTCAGTTCGTGCACAGTGAGTGCCCTGTACCAGGTTGGCTCTGCCACAAAAGGAGCTTTTCTTTTTCCTTTCCTGATGTTTCCTGGCCCATTCCGACCTCTGTCTTGGTTTTGCCAAGTTTAGGGAGTGTTGGGAAAACAGATCTCAGTAATTGAGAGAGGATGGATGAGCAAATAAACAAAGCCCCGGGCCTTCAGTGGAGCAGGGCAAGTCTGCACACTGGACTTGGATGCAAGTTGGAATCGAAGGGTGTTGATGCAAGGATCAAGGTAGATTTGGTGGGAGACTTGTGAAATCATTTCTTGACGGCGTCTGCTTTAGTGAACTGGAAAGACCACCAGTGAAGAGTAAGCTGAAGAAGAGGAGAAGGGAGTTTGAGGAGAGTGGAGAAATAGCCAGTTACTCGGTGAGAGAGAGAATGGGCTTGGGAACTTCAGAACGATTGGTACTCATCCTCAAAGTGCCTATGTATGCCAGGGATTATGCTAGGAGCTGGGGGCAGGACTCATCCTCAGGAGTCCCATAGTTTACAGTGGAGGACGGCCATGCAGATACACAAGCAGAGTGTGAATTTCTGGATCTGTGATCTATTAGGAGGAGTAGTTTGAGGACAGTGGTGGGAATACCAAACAAGAAAGGAGGCTGATGAGATAAAGGGTCTCAGAAGAGATGACTAATGAAGCATGGGAAAAAAGAGGAAATAACAACCATCCAGGAATTATAGTGGGATTATGTGGTTATATTGTGAATAATTGTCCCACCTACTGGTTTAATAAAAATGCTGATTGGCTGAAGGCAGACAGGAAGTATGGGTAGGGCCACAAGACTAAGAAAACTCTGGGAACAGGAAGAACAGAGCAGAGATGCCACAGAGACACCAAAGAAGCAGATACAGAGGTCACCTATGCTGCTCTGAGAAAAGTTACCGAGCCGCATGTTCAGCATGGAGGTAGACATGGTGCTGAATCATGGGTTAGTTTAAGAGCAAGAGCTAGCAAGTTATATGCCTGGGCCCCAGGTCGATCAGCGTACAATTAATATAAGTGTCGGTGTGTTTCAGTGGGACTGTGGGACTGTAGGCTGGAAAGTCTGGGCCACATACCTCATACAACAGGAGTGAAAGTGAGAAGCCTGGCTGCCTTGATAAAGAGAAAGAGTCCTGTGCGGGATTATGTGGCACGCTAGGGAAGAAATGAAAGAGTATCAATATGTACATACCCTACAACTAAGATGTAGGGTACATGTATGTAAAGGCACACACACACACACACACACACACACACACAGAGTTATAATGTACATAGGTTTACAGGCATGCATGTTTAACAGAGGACTCCCAGAAATTACATCTGCTGAAGTCATGTCTGGTACATCCAGCCTTTCTATTTCCATGTGATAATCATCACATATTTGAAACTACCTCCTTAACTTCCAGGAGCGCAGACCCCAAACACGCTTGCAGGAAGCCTACCTTGTGTTCTTTGTTTTTCTAACATACACTGAAAGCAGCAGGACACACCATACAACCCAGTGAGAAACTGACAAGGAGATGTAAACACAGGCCACAGTTCCATTTCACCTTGGGGTCTGACCGGCTATACACGATAAGGATTTGGCTCAGTGAGCTCTTAAAAACAAATTTTTAAGGAATGCTTATATCAAGGATTAAAAGCAGAAATATTAAGCAAAATAAGTGAATAGAAAAGTAAAAGTTCTGCCACAGCTTTACAAAATGCATTTACACCCATAGTCTTGGGTGTTTTGTTTATTTTGTCTTGTTACCGAGAAATTCTGACTGAAAATCACTGCCTCAGATTTACCTTAGAAAAGAACAAAACACCCAGCCCAGGAACGGGGAACAACAAAGCCTAGTGTGGTGGTTTGAGTACAAATGGCCCCCACAGATTCACAGGGAGGGGCACTATTAGGAAGTATGGCCTTGTGGAAGTAGGTGTGGCCTTGTTAAAGGAAGTATGATACTGGGGGTGGGTTTTGATGTCTCAGAAGCTCAAGCCAGCTCTCATGTTCCTCTATCTTCCTGCTGCCTGTGGACCTGGATTTAGAACTCTCAACTACCTTCAGCACCATGTCTACCTCCATGCTGCCATGCTTCCTGCCATGACAATAATGGCCTAAACCTCTGAACTGTAAGCCAGCCCCAATTAAATGTTTTCTTCTATAAGACATGCTGTGGTCACAGTGTCTCTTCACAGCAATTGAAACCATAACTAAGACACACAGCCAGGTAAATTGTAGTTGGCAAGTGCCCTGGGTGACTTCTGTTCAGAAGAGTATAAAGTTAGCAGCTCTTGATGGTGACTCTTAGCTTCTAAGTGCAGTGCTTTTAAAAGCCAGGGAAGATGGTCCCTCTGAAGCCCCCAATACTGAAGCATTTTGAAAAAGAAACTACTAGCTTACTGCTGTTTCATCTCAGGGACAGAACATTCCTGTCCATCTGCACAACAGGAGAGACTAGGAAGCTGTCCATGTAGTCTCACTCTTGAGCTCAACCTAGAGAACTGGTATTGTCACAGGGCAGTTGTTGAAGATACAAAGCTAGGGGTGTGTTAGTCACACAACGCCACGGGCTTTAGTCTCCGAGTCTATGTTTTATTTGTTGTCTCTCATAGTTTAGTTCACCAAATGTTGACTGAACGCTCTACTCACTTTCCTCACTGCCGCCAGTGAATACCTGACCAAAGAAATGTAAGGAAAGATGGGTTTAATTCAGCATATAGCTTGAGAGGAAGTCTATCATGGTGGGGAAGGCATGGGGCAAGGAGTGTGAGTCAGATGTTCATGTTGCATCCACAGTCAGCGAGTCAGGGGAGGTAAATGCTACTACTTAGCTCTTACTTTTCATTTGTCTAGGATCCTACCTAGCCCATGAAATGGCCCTGCCTATGTCAAGGGAGGTTCTTCCTCTTTCAATTAACCTAATGACATAATTACTCACAGACATGATACTTAAGTTATTTTTCTATTGCTTCACTAAAGCTCCAAAGCAACTTGGGAGGGAAAAGCTTTATCTTAAAATTCTCAGGTCATCTCTATCTCTAAGAGAAGTCAGGGTAAGAACTCAAGGCAAGAATCAGGGTACAGGAAAGGAAGCAGAAGCCCAGGAGGATCATCACTTACTGGTTTGCTCTCCATGGCTTGCTCAGCCTGCTTTTTTTTATAGAACCTAGGGCCACCTGCCCAGGCATGGCACCCGCCCCCAGTGGGTTCGGCCCTACCAAATCAGTCATTAATTAATACTATGCCTAAGAGACTTGCCTATAGGGCAATTTGATAGAGATATTTTCTCAGTTGGGAGTCCCTCTTCCCTAATGACTCTTGTTTGAGTGGAGTTAACAAAAAACCAGCACACATGCCCAATGGCATCTCTAAATGCTCTTAAGATGACAGTTACTATTAACCCCACAGTGGATGGAGATGTCAGAGGATGGAGGTAAAAATTGGCATTTGTGGTGTAACACTATATCCTGAGGGGATAAATGTCCTGGGAGTAAGATAGGGGTCTGGAGATGCCAGGTGTGGAATTCAGTGACTAGTTGCAGGGCCTGGGAATGAAGCAGTAAGGACAGGAGAAAATGTTACAGGCTGGCATTATCAATGTGGCCCTTTCCACTTATAAGCTGTAGCTTTAGTAAAAGGTAATAAATAACCAGAGAGGCCCTAAGGGGAGGGCAGGAAATCTATGCACCTGTCTGGTAGAAGACCACATCTGGAAGAATTTGGAACTCAAAGGAGACTCAAGTGCTAGCAGAGACACGTGGACAGCACAGAGCTCATCAAAATATTCTACTGCATGAGGAAATCTGGAATCTTCCTGCAGCCTCAAGAAATGAGCTTCTGGCCAGGACAAAGCTCTATAGTACTGCGAGGTAGCCTCAATAATGCAAACTAATCCTAGACTGTATAAACAGTTTGGAAAAGCTAGAGGGGTGGCCTCATGGCTAAGAGAATCTCTTCTTTGAGAAAGAACCTGGATTTGGTTCTCAGTACCCACACTCAAAACCATCTGCAACTCCAGGTCTAGAGGGTTCTACATCTTTTCTGGTCTCCTCGGGCACTAAGGCATGCATGAACAGACATATACACAGGCAAAATACTCGTACACATAAAAATATTTTTAGAAGACTTTTCTTGTTAATAGAAGCATTGAAAACAATTAATTTTTATCAAATGCACTAAAATTTTAACTATAGTTACCTTCATGTGAAATGAACCAGGCAAATATTTTAAATAATATTTTACTTCTAATTTTAGGTAATAAATACCATTTTAGTGTGTACAAAATTTAACCACTTGATCAAATGTCTGATATTGGCTAATAAAACACAGAATTAAGTTTACTGTTTTGAGCAATAATCTTCAGGTCTTTGAGTATCTTATTAAAATGATGAAAGTACTTTGTAAAAGAGCATGTCCATGATGAGGGTAAATTAAAAGAAGAGAAAAGTGGGATTGCTTTAATAGATATGTCAGAATAAACTGTAGCCCACAGGGACACAAGAGCACTAAAGCACAGCAGCCTGAGGGGATAGTAGAAAGCCATGAGCAGTCTATGGTAGTCATCACATTGGGCCCATTAAGCCCTCCCCCAGCACCTTGCTATGCTCTTGGCACAGAATATGGTTTGTCGGGGATTCATGCTAACAGGCTACATCTGGGAGGAGAGGAAGGTGACAGTGGAGACCCTGATGTCCAGACTGAATCCTACAAAAAATAGAGGTAGCCAGTGCCACAGAGAGTGAGCAAGTGCCACAGATGCAAAGATTACTGACTGGTGGTACTCTACACCAATAATCCTAGCTCTGAAGAGAAGTTCAAGAAAAAAGGGAGAAAAAAAGAAAACAATTCTTCAAAATATTCCTCTGGCACTCTTCCAAACCAGATAGTTGCCCTGAGCACAATGAAATTGTCATTAAGCCATATTTTGCCTCTAATAGGCACTTCTCTGTCTCACGCAATTTTCTCAATGTGTTGCTAAGTGTAAACCTGAGTACTATTTTTAATAACTACAGTTAGAATCCCATATTTCAGCTATGCAATTGATCTTTGGGGTAGACATGAAATGGGCAATTTAATGTAATTCTTTGGATTTTACTGTGTAATTTTTCTTAAGCAGTTTCATTTAGATTTAAAGTGTGCATTGCATTACCAGGCAAAAGGTTGTAACAGATTAAAAAAAAATATAAGACTTTATTTTCTGATGAGAAACTAGAGATTCCATGGAAATTAAGTGATGTGGATGAAAATGCTGAAATCTATGCAAGTTGGAGTCTACTCACTGCTTACTAAACCACAGTGAATGAGAGAAGGGAAGCCCTCACTGCTAGGACCTAGAAATGCAACGTGTTCCCATAGCTGTTTACTTTATGAGCCTACATTGTCAGGGCTACGGATGAACATGGGGCATTAACACACAAGGAAGATGTGACCATTTCGTTTTAGTTCTGGGTGAACAAAACAGATAAGGCAAATGGAAAGGCAGGGTTGATGTTCATCATAAAACAACACGCCACGCAAGCAGCAGCCAGATGCATTATAACATAAAAACAAATATTATAGAAAAAAAAAAGACTTGGACAACAGAAATTATAATGGGAAATTTGATGTATACCTTTTATAATCTGATCCATTTAGGGTAACAGAGCTATCTATACTGGGAAGTTGAGTGAATTGTAAGTAACCCAATGTATATATACAGAACTTTATTCCTTAAAATATCAAATACACATTTTTTATTCATGTCTAGAAAACATGTACCTATTTGTTCACAAAGAAAATTGCCATATTTTTGAAGGGAAACTTATGGTGGAGGTGTCCCTCAATGCCACAGCACTTGCCTAGCACACCCAAGGTCCTGGGTTCAATCCCCATCACCAAGAAAAAGCAATTAAGTTTGTCAGGCATGACTCTGCATGCCTGTAACTTGAGTAAGGGCAAGAAAGAAGCTGATAGATCAGGAGTTCCAAGGGCAGCCTGGATTACAAGAAACTGCCTCCATACAAAATAACAAAACACAGAAAACTTAAAAATGTAATGATTTGGCAAAAGAGCAACTCTCTCTCTCTCTCTTTGGGAATTATATATCAAATGTTGGGAGACAGCTCAGTAGGTACCATGCTTGCAACACATGTAGGAATCTGCGTTTAAAGACAGAACCTGTGATAAAAAGCCAAGCGTAAGGCAGGTTCTTGAAACCCCGAGCTGAGGAGGAGGAGGAGGAGGAGGAGGAGGAGGAGGAGGAGGAGGAGGAGGAGGCAGATCCCAGGGGCTCACTGACCAGCTAGTCTAGCCTGCTGGGTAAGCTACTGCCTATTGAAAGATTCTGTCAAAACAAAAATGGAAGATGCCTGAGGGGCAACTCCTGAGGTTTTCTTCCAGTCTCCACACATATGCGCATGCGTGCACAACAACAGCCAAAAAATTAGATATCAAGAGCAAACGGAACTTAGTTATCCAAAATACATAGTTGAATTGAACAAAGATCCACAGTGGATGAACAACTGGGAGTACCAGATTGTTGGAAAGAAGATACTAATATGGTACCCAATTGTTATTATAAGGTTCTAAAATTGTACCTTAAGAATAGATGTTACTACTGTCCCATTGGAATAAACTCATCATTATGACAATGAGCACCCTGATGGAGCATGCAGGTCAAGGCCTCCAAATGCACAGACAAAGCAAGCAATACATATTATTAAGCACACAACATCACCAATGGGCATTTTTGCAAGGAAAAAAAAAAGTACTCAGCCTGAATTTTAAGGCTTGACCTAATTTCTAGTTTATAAGAAAAAAAATACAGGAAAGAATATATTAATTGACACTGTGAGGAAACATGTCTAGATTGTGGACAAGCATATAAAACAACTGACCTGGTTTCTTCTATAAAAATCAATATCATAAAAAAAGGAGAGCCAAAACATAGCATATTACTTTGATTAAATCCTGAATTTAAAAACTCTTATAAAAGCAGTTTTTGCAATTGCAAGGAACATTCGAACATGTAATGATAATAATGCTGTTGTAATATTTTTTAGATATGCATGTTGGATACTTAATAAAATACCTTTATTTTTTAAGATGCATGCAGGACATTAGAAGCATATGATGCCTGTCTAATATTCAAACAACGTTGAAAAATAGACGAATGAATATAAAGTTTGTGGAGAATGGAATGGAGCTAAGTGGTAGAGTGCTTGCCTAAAATATGCAAACCCCTAGGTTCTGTGCCAGTACTACAAAAAGATCATCATTTACACAGAGCTATAGTCAGTGTGTATGTACATACAGAGGAAGATGAGGAAAGGGGAAAATTACTAATGATGAGAAGAAGTAGGTAGAAGGTGTGTGTGTGTGTGTGTGAGAGAGAGAGAGAGAGAGAGAGAGAGAGAGAGAGAGAGAGAGAGAGAGACCTACCACATGTCATAGAGACACAGAAAAGGTGATTAAAGACCTACTCTCTCTCTCTCTCTCTCTCTCTCTCTCTCTCTCTCTCTCTCTCTCTCTCTCTCTCTGCTTGTTTTGTCTGTTGCTGAGAGCAAGCTATGAAATCCTCAGTTCTAAGGGTGGATTTGTCCGTCTCTCTTTGGGATTTGTCAGACTTGGTGTGTCTTGGAAAGCAGCTGTTAGCTGTGTGCTTACTCTATCCAGTCACATCATCTGGGTTAACTCATCCTTACATAACAACTTTTTATTTTTTAACCTGAGATTTTTTTTTTTTTTTTTTTTTTTTTTTTTGCTCAGAAGATTATTATTGCAAGACCTCACTGGGTGTCTTCATGGTGAAGCCTTTCTAATTCTCTTACATTTAGCTGACATCATGGGCAATACATAGTTGATTCTTTTATTCATTATGATAATTTACCTCGTTTAATTGATGTGATAACTATGTGTGTGGAGATATAATCTCATCATTTGGCTTTGTTTATGTTTCTCTCCCTTTGTCTTACTGCCTTCCTGGGGTGGGGGTGGGGGTGGGGGTGGGGGTGGAAGTGAGGGTGGGGGTGGGGTGGGGGTGGGGTGGGGGTTCAATTTATTTCACAATTTATTTTAGTACTAGTTCAATTTTAAAATATATTCTGATTTTGTTCATCTTCCTGCAAATGATGTAGGTCTCCCTCAATAACACCCGAATCCCACCACGTTTCCCCATTTTGTTTAAGTGAGAAAGTTTTAAACCGGTAAATAAGACAATATATAATAGAAATAATCATAAGGTAATAATCTAGGAGAGGGAAAGGTAATGACATAAACAGGGTCAAACTATAACAACAAACATAAGGTAGATATATCTTAAATGTCTAGGATATTGGTAAGTGGCAATATATAGAGATTACTTTAAAGCTGTTTATCTTGAATAGGAATCCAATACCTGAATGCTCTTAACTAAGATATGAGATGGTCGTAACCTTAACTATCTAGTCTTTAACCCTATCAAAGACCTGAGAAGGGAAATATATTACCTGAATTAGCTGGAAGCACAAGAGAGTAGCTTTTAAAATTTAGAAGAGGACAGCGACAGTCAGCTCTGGACAGCCCTGGGATGTTGTATGCTGTGAATGTCATTAGAGAATAAAAAAACTGTTTGACCTATAGCAAGGCATCTTAAAAGTAGGTGAGAAATCCAAGCATAGGGACAGGGGAAGGAGGGCGGAGTCACAAGAGACACGATCCAGCGGCCTAAGAAGCAGGATGTAAAGAAATAGGTAAACCACAAGACACATGGCAGGACAGATTAATAGAAATTGGGTAAGATGCAAGGGCTAGCTAGTAATATGCCTGAGCCATAGGCCAAGCAGTATATAATTAATATAAGTGTCTGAATCATATTTTTTTTGGGGGGGGGGGATGCTAACCGGCAGCAGGACTTCAGGCAGGTCTGGACCTGTGGGGTTAGTCTGGGCCAGAAACTTCTTATTACAACCAGCAGTCATTTCTTAATGCAATATTCATTCTGGTTACAATATATTTGATGTAACTTCTTGAGACATGGTCATAATAGCTTCACTAAAGTATCAGTCTTTAAGTACCAACATCCATGTCATCTTGAGGTTGGCATCTATCATATTTTTATTTGTGATATATAACTTTTTACTAATTCTTCATATACTGAGTGATTATAAGCTCATCTTAGAAATTTTGAATATTATGTGAAATGAATTGAGCAGATTCTCCTATGAAATATTTATTATTTTTTGGGTTTTCTGCAGGGTTAGGTGCAGGGCACCAGTTCTTACCTGCCTTGTGTTGTCCAATATCAGTTCAGTTTCAAAGGTTTTTGCAGGACTCTTCAGCTTTGCATGTCTACTACCCAGTGTTCCTTCTACTTAGCAGTTCATTTTCTCAGTGTTGTGGTGTTACTTAGGGTTAGTTAAACCCACACAGCTTGAGGGAAAGCCTGGAGTTAATGACAACCTCACAGAGCCACCTGCTTAAGCCTCTTTTGGCCACATTTGTCCTCATGTGCTACAGCTTTCCCAAAAGCTGTTCATCGACTCCCAAAGAATTAAAGTCTCTAGTGTTCCTACATTGCTGTGTATTTCAAATGCCTTCTCCATAAAGCTGCACCTGCTCTCAAGGGGAATTGGCAAGAAGAGGAGAGAAACCTTGCAATGGGATTATTCTCCCTTTTGCGATCACAGTGCCACAGTTCCTTTGGGGAGATTCTTAGGTGTGTTTTCATTTGTTAATGCCACACTGCCTCATGGTTGACTAAGACCAGGGAGGGAAAAGAATGAAGGAAAGAACCAAAAATCCAGTGGCTCCTCCAGTGGCTGCCTTCCTCCTTCCCTTCCCTTCCTCCTCCTTCCTTTCCTTCCCTACTCCCTTGACCCACAGTTCCACTGCTTTCCTTTTCCTTAAACCAGAAGCCGAGAATTTCTCTCGTAGTTCTTTTTCTTTTCTTGGCTGCAGAAATTTCATTCACTTCACTGCCTTCAGGCTCAACTCAAGACACGTACACAGAGGAGGCAGAGGGGGCCTCACTGCTGGCCCAAGAACTGCTTTACTCCCCGATCCATTATCATTGGCTTCTACTTTTCTTTCTCGTTTTGCTATTAATTTTTAAAGTTAGGATACAGAGTAATAAGTTTCATTGTTTTATTTTTATATGCCTGTGAAATATTCTGTTTTCTTTGCCCCTCTTTCTCACTGCCCTCCTCTTTCCTGGCCTCCGGTTACTGGTCTCCCTCTTCTTCCCACCTGCTCTCATTGCAAGCATTTCATACCACCGTGTTGCTTTTTCTTTCCATAGCATGATCCTTCTTCTTTCAGAACACACACAGACACACACAGACACACACACACACACACACACACACACATAGACACACGCACACACACAGACACACACACACATAGACACACACACATACACACACACACATAGACACACACATAGACACACACACATACATACACAAACATAAATACATACACACACACACAGACACAGACACACACAGACACACACATACACACACACATACACACATAGGCACACACACATACACACATAGACACACACACATACATACACACACGTAGATACACATACACACAGAGACACATACACACAGACACATACACACAGACACATACACACAGACACACAGAGACACACACACAGACACATACACAGACACACCCACACACAGACACTGACATACACACCCCCCCTCCCCCCAGTATTTGCATGAGACAAAATGTGGGATTGATTCTAATTATGGCCTATTTTGCTTAACATATGATGTTTCCAGTTCCGTCCATTTTCCTACAAACGCCATGATTTCATTCTTCACTATGGTAGAATAAAATTTTACCATGTTGTGTGTAGTACGTTTTCTGTATCTGTTCATTTGTAGATGGTTCTAGGTTGGTTCCTAGCATTTGCTTTTACAGCCTTCATATAATTGCTACTTGTTTTGGGTCAAGTGCTTTGAGTTGCATTTCCTGGGAGATACGGGAGTCAGCATGAATGCTCGATTTTAGTCAGGACTGGGAGCTTTTCCTCACCCTTGAATAATAAGTTCCACAAATTGCAGTGAAGTCACTTTTGTCAGACTTCATATTTCACATAAATGTATATCTGTTACTTTAGAAAGGCAACAGTTTTGGGTAGTGGTTTTTAACAGTCAAACACATTGCCTTCCATGAGTGGAATGTGGTTGTTTGGTAAACAACACAGATGTTTGGGGGAAGCTCATTGATGCTGATGTTCAGAGAAAATACATAAGAACAGGTTTGGTAGGGGGTGGCTGAAGGCTGTGGTGAACCAGAGAGATGCTATAACCATAAGCACAGCACAGTAAAGCACACAGGTGGTGCTGGGAGCATAGGAACAGCTAACTCAGATCACTAGTTATAAACATGCCATTCCTTTAGGTCAGCAGTAGATTCAAGAGTTATCCAACCCCTATAATTAACATGTCAAATTAGATTAATTTTAGCAGTAAATAGATAGATTTAGAAATCATTATAGAAGAATCTATAGAAGGTAGAAAATAATTTCCGAAAGGAAGCAGTGGGCGAGAAACAAAGTATAATTCTGTTTCAGTGAGTGAACTGGTTGCCCATGTTTCATGAGATATCATATTTCTCAGGTCTGTTGATTGAGATAACTTGATATAAACTGTGTATGCTGGTTTAAAATCAATACAAGACATAAACATAAAATATAAATTGATGAAATGACATAAAACAGATGTCTGAAAGACGTATAAGCAAGGCTTACTACGTGAAGATGGAAATAAAAGCATATTCTAGAAAACCTCTTTAGCTGTTGACAACTGTGATGGTTTTCTGAGGTTTTAATGAAGTCTATCATTTTGAATGCTTAAGTAGGACTTGTCTCTAAAATTGATGAATGTAGTTACAGTACAAAATGAACTAAACTCTCCAGAGACTATTTCTATTTCCCACGGAAGCAAGCTTTCACGAATGCATCTAATTAATAACACTGATTTTGTGTGTTTACCACAATAAGCAATAAGTATGTGGCTAAGAAAAGGCATATAGGTATCCATAGAGTTTACAAGAGCATTTGTTAGGAAATTGCTGCATGCTTTAAATTCTTGTACACTTAATCCCTAATGCTCCTAAATTCCAAAGTGATATTATTATTGTCATCACCCTCATCTTATAGATAAGAAAATTAAGGAACCAAGAGGCTGAAATTGGAGCTCATAGCCCATACTTCTAAGAAATAGAGGCAAGGAATGATACAACACACACACACACACACACACACACACACACACACACACACACACACACACACACACGAGAGAGAGAGAGAGAGAGAGAGAGAGAGAGAGAGAGAGAGAGAGAGAGAGAGAGAGAGGCTATTTACTGCATTCATCTCTCTGTGAAGGAAATTGTTAAGCATGCTTAGGAACTTTGGTGCTGGGGATAAACCAAATAGATGAATAGTAAAAGAACTTATTATAAGCATATCTCCATTTATTAAATTAGTGTTTTCTTGCCTGAAGAATACAGGAAATTTGTGATTAAGCACTTGTACTTAACTCACATATGAGGCTCAAGCTGTTGGGCTCACTAGTTCTGCAGCCCCACAATGATGCCACATTTCCAGTTTCACCCATGCTCAAAGGTAGCTACCACCATCACCTCTATTTTAGAGTTCAGAGAGGTAGAGTAAGAGGATCTGTGCTTGGATTTTATGATCTAATATCTGACACAAAGTGGTTAATTACTCAGCCAAAAATGGCTACAATTAGATGTCACCATCATTCTGCCCAGGGTGCTTTGCTGTGTTGTCTGGGAGGCAAGTTCTGTGCTACATTTGTAGGTGAAGCTGTGATTTAGTATAAGTTCATGAGAAGGCAAGGCCTACATCTGTCTCTGGGAAATGAGGCAAAGGCTCACCTCCACCCCATGCTCTGAGCTCTTTCTCTCATGTACCATTTGCTGAAAGCCCCATATGGTGCACAACCCTAAACCTAGAAAGGCATTACCACGTGGCAGACAGATTAGTGAAAATGGGTTGAGTTAAGATGAAAGAGCTAGCTAGCAATGTGCCTGAGCCATAGACCAAATAGCATGAAGTAAATATAAGCGTCTGAATTATTTTTGGGGCCTGAACAGCAGTGGGCAGCTAAGGGGTCTGGGGCTCACTGCAGGTCTATGGGTCTGGATCTCTGGCCGCCTGGGACCAGAAACATTATTGTAACAGTTTCCTGCCTAGTATCTGAGGGTCCTGGCAAACTATGTGCTGGGTTTCTTCACTGTGTTGTTTGTGTACCTCACAGGAAGAAAAAGATGGATTCTAACCAAGATGAAGCTACTTTTCTTTTTGCATCTAAGCCTCAAAAAACGACAAGGGAGGTATCCTTTTCCTTTAAACTTTAAAAAGAAACAAATATCAGATTCATCTTAAATTGCCTCATTAAATATATTTTACTACATATGTATATTTAAAAAATTAAGTTTCTTTAAATCAATAACTTTGCTCTCTGGATAGGACCAGACTTAAGAGCTTGCCTCAAGGGTGGAGATCTTTATTCGTGTCTCTATGATATGACCATTGCTGTTTGCCTTTTGTCTATCAAAGAGAAACTATGCTATGGCTAATAATTGTTACCAATGAAGAGCATTTTTCTTACCCCTCTTCCAAGGTAGTTTGTAACTTAGTGAACATTTATAGGAATTGATATATAAAACCTACTTCAACAACTTTCCAAATGATTAAGAGAAGAAAATACTCAAGAAGGAAAGGGCTTGTGTAATACATAAACAAATCCTATTCTAGTAAGAACATAGGGTTGGTGTGGGATCACATTCACATGCTGTCCCCAGCTTTTGCCACTGGTGTCATTTTAGCCAAGCTTGCATGCCGCTATTCTGTGGACAGTGGCTGACATCAATGCTGGTGAATGCAGCATTGCACTGTGAGGAAGCAGGCCCTGCTAACACAGGGCAGGGGATGGGCAGCTGTGAATTTGGAAGCTGAGATAGATGTGATGGTTTTCTTAACACCACAGACCAGGAGACTGGAGCCTATGACAGGCTCACTGGAACACAGTTGAACCCAACCAATCCCACATCTGTGTTTTTACATATGTACTTTTCCCCCTTCCTGGCCTTTAAACTTTTTTGTTGCCTCGAATTCCATCTGCCTGGGCTAACTTTCTCAACATCTTCATGTCTATACCCTCCAGTGTTCTTTAGATATTCTTAGGATCAGTGTCTGGGGTTTCTGCCCCGATTTCAGGTTTTCAGCTGAGAACATCCCCCTTTCTGTGTGCCTGAGTCTCTACTGCTTCCTTTCCCTACAAATGTCATGATTCTTCTATCTATGCTTCTCTTCATCATGGTTAGTGGTCAGATCTGGTACTGACTCGCCTGGACCTTTCCTTCTGGAATCTTCCCCAGTGAAAGCAGCTCCATGAGATGATCCTGTGCTATGATCTTGGCAGGGAGAATGACATTGACTTAAATTGGCCTTCAGGTGTCTCATCCTGGATAGCATGTCTGACATTCCTTCTTTATCAGCCCTGCCTTGTCATCTGGATAACTGCTCTAGGCAACCTAAGGATCTACTATCATTCATCTTTCTTCTCAGACAACTGGGCAACAGAGGCTTTGTAAAGTATGACAACTGTGGGAAGCCGTTGACGCCACCAGAAAGCATGGATGCCACAGAAGAGCTGGCTAAACAAAATATGTTACCATATTTTGGGGACAACTTGAGAGCAAGAAAAGAAATTACAGAAAACAAATTATGTTTGATTACTTTAGGGAAACACTGACATCTTTTACTTATGTACTCCATAGAATATTTGGAGTGTGTATTTGATATTTCAGTGGAGATTCGCTTCCTCTAAGCTCTGCCTTCTATATCCTCATTTTTTCCACACAGGGATCCAACCTACTGAATTTTATTTTCCAGAAATCTGAACACACTAATGCCTCACTAACGATTTGCAGGGGATTCAACACTTAAGAGTTTAATGCAATGTGTGTATTCATCCACAGGAGCCTTCAGGTAACCACCACTGTGAAAGAAATTGCAGGCCACATTTATATGGCTAGAAAATAATTCAAGCATTTCAGAACACTCACTGTTCACCTTGAGTCTAAGCACTTTTGTGTGTTTAGTAATCTTCTCAGTAGTTCATGGCGTCCTTTTCCCTGAAATTTGGTGTATTCACTGCCACTCAGCCTGGTTTACACATAAGCCTTCTTATACAAGTGAAGCTTGCTTCTTCTTTTTTTTTCTTTGCCAAATGAGGAAAATTCTTTCAAATGTATGTCAAAAGCATTTCTATTAACAGTTATATTCATAATTACTTATTAATTTCTATTATAATCAATGTGCCATACAAAGTTGCCAAAAATCACAGACCCTGTTAATATGAGGCTTCTCCAAAACTCTCTGTAGTTAGAAGGATCTTTTCCTATCAGACACACAGTGGGTTTGTCCTAGAGAATAGTTAAGAACTGGAGAGGGACCATTATGATATATGGGTGTGAGGAACAAAATGTTTACTTAATACTTTACCTTCTGAGACATACAAATGAGAACCTGGAGTCAAAAAAACATTTAAATAAAGCAAGACGCTTGTTTTTATTTACGTATCCATTTTCCAAACTGGTGTTGGCTATCCACTTTTATCTAATTGTCTGTTCTCTCTGCAGTCCGGATTTGTAGCAGCCTGCTGTGGGCATTGCTTATTAGAGAGTTTCTAACTGGGATGTTGGCTTTCTTTTCTGTGAGAAAGTGTATAGCCTGTATCTCCAGCATCCCCTTTGAAAAACACAGGGCTCTCTCACCAAATATATGTTAAGCATTTTCTCCTACTTTAAGCGCCAGTGCCAGGAGTTAAAAACAAAGAAAACCCATGTTCTTGTTAATTTCACTGCCTTTTCTTTTAACAGTTTTCCTAGATTGTGGGTATCTTGGGGACAAAAGTGTGTTTCATTTATTTTTATAAGCATCACACTGAACTTTAATGCCACTGAATGGAAGAAGTCACTAGAACGGCTTGAAAATAGACGTCATTCCAAGATTTCAAAAAAATTTTTTAGCTCAGTATATGGTAGGTCATATCACTTTACTTGTCAGTAAAGGTCACCAGGATCCTAGGGACATTTGAGGTACAGATCTACCATTGTACTCCCAACCAAGTCAGCCTTAACTAGAAATGGAACAGGCCATCCAAAACTCTTAATGATTTGCTTCTTTTAGTAGGGGTGGGTGACTTACCGGATTTGAAGCCACGTGAGCATGGGGGTGGTTCCTCCTCCAAACACCCAGACAGTGAAGAACACGAGGAGCAATGTAGTGGTGAACATCATCTGTTTGGGCTGAGATTCCGTGTTGCGGATAGCCAGGGCGAAGGCAATGGCACCTCGCAAACCTTACAGAGAAACCAAGAAGAGAAAATATGAAGGGCAACTCATTCTCTTTTTTCTATATTTCATCTTTACACTTTGATAATATAATTTCTTTATCAACTAAATTTTTTATTCAGAGACAATTGTAGATTCACAAGGAATTCTGAGAAATAATATACAGAAATACTTTCCCCAGTCTCTGCCAGGGATAACGTCTTGAAATGAAAGAACGTGCTATCTTAGCTAGAATATTGATGACTATCTGTACAGTTCAGACACAGAACATATCTTCCAATCAACTTAGGAGTCTCATTTGCTGCTCTTTATTATCTCACCCACAGTCTACACACACACACACACACACACACACACACACACACACACACAGACACACACACACACAGACACACACGCACATATGCACACACGCACGCACACACCCCTTAACTCATAGTCACCAGTAAGTCTGCTCTCCATTTTCACAACTTTTATTACTTAACAGCTGTTATGTCTATGATGAAATCACTTTGTTACTGAGTCTGTCTAGTCTAATTCTCCGGGTGGCTTTTCACTGGATCAGGGGTTCTGCTTGTTTCCATCACTGAGACTTAATCCATGGGATGAATGCTTCCTCAGGTGATTTGTTTGGTCACCTTCTGTTGAAGGACATCTACACTTTTCCTTGTCTCTAGAGATTAAATGTTGACTGCTCAAGCTGCCATACAGGTTTGTGTGGGACATGCTTTCCTGTCTCTGAGATAATGCTCCAGATTATGATCAGAGTAGCGCAGTATTTTCATGCCTCATTTGTAAAGAAATTTCCGTTTTTGAATTTGACTAGCAACTAAAAATCATCTAAATTCCATCATCCTTCACATATTTGGTAGTGCCGCTTTAATCCATCGTGACAGGTAAGAAATGGTAACTTGTTATAGTTTGAATTTTCTCTGAATGGCTAAAAGCATTGAATATTTTTATTTATTTATTTATTTATTTATTTATTTTTACTTTGTTACCTGTATACTTTGCTGCATAAAATAGCTCTTGTACTTTTTACTATTTTTTAATTGCAATGCTGGAATTTTTGTTCTTTATATACTGACCATAACAGGCCTTTGTTAGAGGTGATGCTTTGAAAATATTTCCTTCTACTCTGCAGCTTCCTTTTGTCATCTTTGAGTGTTTGTAGAACAATTTTTTTTAGGTTTGATGAAATAAGACTTGCCAGTTTTCAAACAAATTGTACTTTTGGAGTCAGTTCTAAGGACTCTTTGCATAAACCTAGTTTCCAAACATTTCCTCTGTAAGTTTTATATTTAAGTCCATAACCATCCTTTACCTTTTGCACTGGTGACATCTACTTTTCACACAGACTTTTTTTTTTTTTTTTTTTACTTTTTAACGTCTGTCCAAAATCAACTGCTTGTATTGTGTGAGTATGTTTCTGAGTCCTCCACTTACCCGTGTGCATTCTCAAAGCCTACTGTCCTGACTGCTTCATGGATAATGACCCTTACAGTAGGTACAACAATTCTTTCCGACTTACTTTTGTTTCAAAATCATAGCTTTCTGGTTTTCTTGCTTTCCCATAAAACTTTAGATTTACACTGCATTTATCTACAAAAGAGGATCTTCCTGGGAACACTTTCTTTTCTAAATTAAATGTGTCAGATAACAAGGAAAACCAGGAACACTGACAATTAATAAGTAATTAACCGACACTTAAAACATTCTAGACTGATAGCATGTTTTTAAAAGCTCTGTGACGGAAACTAATCTACTGGAATTTCTTTTTCTTTGCTTTACTTTTTGTTCTATGGTAAAAATATGCTAATTGCATATTGTTTATTTATGAATCTGTAGTGAGCACAAGAGGTATTACAAAATAAAAGTCCAGAGCTTCAAAGTGGGATGATATTAATAAAAGCAGAAATGCAGACTTAGACAGAGTAAATAAAGTGTAAGTAACAAAGGAAGCTCAGGGGTGACCTGAGCCTTGCTGAGCACTGTGGTACCAATCATTCTGCTGAGCAGGAAAAGAAAGGTTTATAACAGCAGCAAGCAGATGTCAAAGAGGCAGTGACTCAGCTATCTTTATAGGAAGGTTTAAATCAGAAATATATAATTTCAATAGTCAAGTTTCTATATTTTCTGTAGTGCTAGGGGTCTACTCTGTTACTTTCCTAGGGTATAGGTGAACAAATACCATTTTTTTTTTTTTTTTTTACCCTACATAGGGCATCAGCAACAAATCAGAAAAATAATCCCATCCGTTCAAGACCAGCTTGGTAAGCCAATGAGTTTAACTGGGATTGCTTCCAGAAACATGGGAAGCCCCTTGACAGCTACATTACTGGAAAGGGAGTGGATGGATGGAGTTTCGCCTTAGCCAGCATTCTACCTCCTGTGTTCTCTAGCATTCCAGAGATGTGCAGTTGAGGTAGGAGAACTTGTGGCTGCATGTGTTTGGAAATGAGGAGCTGGCATCTTAGGTGAGGGTCTAGTGACCTTCCTCATGTTTCTCTTTCTAGGAGGTACTGTTAATGGGCCTGATCTTGCCAGGGTGTCATAGAAATAATCACAGGGGTTTTGATATTAAGACTGAAATGACTGTGGTTGTGCCAAGGGGCAGACAGCATTCTATAACAGTTTTGGAATTTCAAATTGTTATTTTGAATTTCAAATGATTGAAAATACACACACACACACACACACACACACACACACACACAGAGAGAGAGAGAGAGAGAGAGAGAGAGAGAGAGAGAGAGAGAGAGAGAGAGAGAGGAGAGAGATAGAGATAGGATGAGGAACATTATAGTCATTCCCACCCCAGAACTTAGATTATAATGCGTCTTTGTTCTGTCCATGTTGGGAACGTATAAGAGACATTTGGCGTGACAAGAGAGACAGAGGACTAGGCCAGAGAGATTGAACACATTTTGCCTGGAACAAAAAAAGCCTCAGAAAGAGAGAGGAACATGTACTCTGATTATAAAATACCTCCAAGGGACAATGTAATGGAGGAAGGAAATTATTCTGAATCTCCATGTAGACAAGGAGATAGCCTGAAGAGAGAGATGATAACTCTTGAAGTAGACATTAATAAAAAACGTTCCTTTACATCAGAAGTTCTGAACGCTAGGATGCTCAGCTCAGCACCCCCACCAAAGATGTTCATGCACTCAGAGTCTGCTCAAGAGAAGGATGGGAGGATGGCAAAGAAGCCCCAGTGCTGGGACAATTGGATACACAAACTGTGTTATTAGTGAATGGGGGTACAGACTCCTATTATTCGAGGATAGGATTTATGGGTCAAGCTTGTTCAATCATAATGTAAGAGGAGTGATCCTCTCATTTTCTCTTCCCCCTCAAACTCACACTGCTAGAGTTATCAGCTAAGCAGCACTGCCCCTTCTCTCTCGCATGCCTGGTGAGGACCGGGTCAGGCAGTGTGAAGCATCCTCCTCAGCCTTCCAAGGACTCTGCGACTGAACTTGTGGTGTTCTGTATCTCTGAAGTAATTTCCCTGTAGAATTTCTTAATAAATAATCCATTCTTCATTAATTTGTGGAATTTCTGTAATAGAAGTTGAAGTGCTGTCCAGTTCTGCTCATCCCCCGTTTCTCTAGAATTTCCTCTTCACACATCTAGAGCCTTGGCAAATGTCTAATAATTGGCTGTTCGTTGCTTTGATTAATGTGTAGATATATTAGTTATCTATTATATGGCGTTCTGTGCATGCTGACCCTATCTTCTTTAGGCCATGGATTTAGGCCATGGAAGATCTTAGAAATGAAAAAAAATTGATATTGATCTTGGGATTTTCGTTGTAGCAAAACACTACTTTCAAAGAGCATATACAGTTTTGCTTGGAAACATAGGAAATTCAGAGCATATCAAAACTTAGATTTAATTTTCTTTTCTGAGTATTTGGACCCCTGGTTCACCTTTCTTCTTCTCTTTGTTTCGGTCAGCTGGTCAAAGTAATTCTGTGCTGCTGGGAATTGGTAGACTATATAATTTTGCTTTAAAAAAAGATTGACTTTGTGAGGATTTTGACACATTTTATATGCCCAGTTGGAAAGTTATCATCATCTTGGGGAATAAAGGAAATACCTACAATTAAATGTGGTTTCACTTAAAATTGGCCTCTAAGGGCTTCTTATGTTAATTATATTGATGTTCTGCTCATAACAATAGAACACTATTGAGCCAAAGAAAGATTTCCAGCAAGGACCCCTGCTATGGAAAATGTGCAGTTTCCTGTTTATCTTTAAAGAGCAAAAGTGAAGCATTTAATCAATTACACATTTGCAAAGGTGTTGCAAATGGGTACAGGTCAGATATATATAGCTACATTTAAACCACGGGAATATAAATATCTCTTTAGACATTCCTATTTAAGGTGCAAGGCGGTAATGCATAACTGTAAATATTTCCTGAGCACCCATTATGTGCCTTGCTTTAGCCAAAACACAGAGTGGGAATGCAGTAAGGAAGGTTCATTTTCTCTAAGGCACCTAGTCCTACAAACATGACTACCTAACAGTATGGAGAGGGAGGGCGGAGGGGAACAACACTAAGGATGTCTGTAAAACCCACAGAGCAACCTATCATTTTATAAGCTTACACACACACACACACACACACACACACACACACACACACACACACACACACAGGTGGGGAAAGAGAAAGAAACAGATATTATACATAGGTCTTAAACATATCGTATTTAATATTACTTTATATATATGGAAATGCTTTCCATATGTATGACTGTGTACCACATGCAGGCCTGGCACCTGTGGAGACCAGTAGAGAGGGCATCAAGATACCCAGGAACTAGATTTACAGATGGTTGTGGCCTCCCATGGGAATTGATCATAGGTCCTCTGGAAGAGCAGGTAATGTTAATAACCACTGAGACATCTCTCCAGCCCCTACATACATATGGTTTTAATTGAGTTACCTAACATGGTGGGATAACTTTCCTCCAAGGAACCATAGGCTAGCTAAGAAAATATTCAATGCCAGCCAAGGAATACTTACCTTCAAGTTGTTGTTCAGAGGGGTCTAAGAGATTCCTCCAAATCAAACAATATAGACTATTAATTGTTCTTGGTTACTATCTAGACCATGTTTAATTCCCCAGTGCTGAAGACAGCACATTTCATACCATCCTGGTATAGACCTGGAGGTTTCATCCCTGAGGACTAGCTTTCACAGTGTTGGAAGGTACCATGCAAGCCACAAAGGGAGAAAGGGTATCAGCAGTCCTACCCAGCTATACAGCTTGACAATCACAACAACAACAAGACCAGCGAGATATCCTCAGTAGTGCAATAGTGACATTTGTATCTTGAGGGCAACCAACAACTATCTAATTTGATCCAAAGCCCATATTTAGATCAAGACTAATTTGACATAAAGACTTACAGGGAATTTACGTCTGACACCATAAACTTAGCCAAAAACCTGTGCCTGGAGAAGTCACAGGCCCTAGAGGAGAACTAGTACCAAACTACTAAAGTAATAACTAGAGTAATCTGATACTCAAGTACTAGAGTACCAAAATACTAAAGCCTTCTAAATGCTTCTAAATATTCATCCTTGTACCCATAGTTAGGTGCAGCTCTCAAATCTCTTTGCAGAGCTTCTTCTTACGCGAGATGGAGACTAATGGCTTTACAAAAGGTAGGGTGACCATGAGATGCCCAGACCCAAATGGTACATCAATAACTCCACTCCTACACCTAAGTATCAGGGACCATCTCAGAGGAAGGGACAGAAAGACTTAAGAGCCTGGGGTTCCAGATGACTGCTGTGAGACATGAGCTGGCTGACTACAAAGATCTCATCAAGTTGACATGCCAACATGAATGGAGGAAAATTTTACAAGGCCCTACCTCTAGATGATGAGCTATAGGCAATCAGTGACTGATGAGGGAATAAGAAAAGGGTTTGATTCCCCCCCCCCCAAGAATGAGACACTAATCCTAAGGGGTTATCCCTAAGCACATGCAAACAAGGGCAACACTAATTGGACTCAGTAGGCTGTGTATGTGTGATTATAGAAGAGGTCATGAATTCTAGAGGTGGTGATTGGAACGATGCAGGTATAAGTTGGAGGATGATATGGGCAGAAATGATGCAAATATAATGTACCCATGTGTGATATTCTCCAATAAATATTTTTAAAAGGTAAACTGGGATTGTGTGGATTAGAGGGTATGTTAAAGTGTGTGTTAAAGGGAGTGTTTTGAAAGTATATCCTGATGGAGAGAAATGATGGAGGTCATGATGGCCCACTCTTGTTCACTGCCAACAGATGTGGGGCATGTATGGGTCTGAAGTCACTGAAGTCACTGGAGTGTAATACTCCTGGATTATCTGTTTTCATCTGAGTTCTTTCTTCTGTATCCCCCACTGAAACATCACTACGTTCTAACTATTCCTCATGGTTCAGCTAAGATACTGCTTTGTCTAGGAAGCCTCCTCTGAACCCCAAGGCTGGGATATCGTGCCTTATATTCCTAGAACAGCCTAGTTCCCCTCAGAACTCCCATATGATGTTTTATAACTGTCAGGTTTTGTTTGCCAGAAACATTACAGAAAGACCAGAGACATAATAAATGCTCAGTGAATATTTATTGACCAAATTCATGGCGAAATAAATCTTCTGATCTTTCATGAATCCAGATTACAAAGAAAAAATGATGGTTACTTTATAGTTTGATGTAATCATTGGATAATTTTCTGGAAGCCCAGTGCCTGACATTTTATTAATCTCATAAGTCCAATGTTGAGTTTTAAGGGTTCTGCAATCTGTTCTTAGGACCACTTTTGATATCTTACATGAGCCTAAGCAGATTGCTTCATCTCTGCCATATCATTTTTCTTTTTGATTTGTTTATTTTATGTGCATGGGTATTTGCCTGCAAGTATATATATGTACCACATGATGTATGTTTGTGCACCATGAGTTTGTCTAGTGCCCACAAAGGCCAGAAGAGGGCATCAGATCCCCTGAAACAGGAGTTATGGACAGCTGTGAGCTGCCATGTGGGTGCTGGAAATCAGACCCAGGACTTTTAGAAGAGCAGACAGTGCTCTTAACACTTAAGCTATCTCTCTAGCACCAGTTAACTCATTTCTAAATGCACATTTTAAGTCTTGACTTGTCAACTAGAGTGCACACCAAAATCTTGTGGAGCTTAAGGTCGTCAAGTCAGGGACTTAATAGAGATAGGTCATGGTGGCCCAAGGCCATTACCTCAACTCGATACCAGCTGAAAGTCTACTTTGTGCCTCATGAACCCCATGTTCTCCTTCATGTCTCTCAGAGGAGTTCTCTGGAATCCTAGTTTATGAGATTATAATTCAGCTTAGCACATTGCTTCCCACAGTTTACAGAAACCTCTCCATCAAAACCCCACATTATCCTCTATTCTCTCTCTCGCTAAGAAACTGTAAGTAAGGTAGTGTTCAGTTGTCTTCATGCCACTAGTTCATTTGGCCGCTTGCTTGACTTCTAGAATTTTGCATTTCCTTTGGGCTTCTTCAGTGTTTTCCCATTTGAACTGTATTTCTGCCCACCCCTCACTCTCATGGGTTCCTAGAATCCTCTGGTCTTGTTCTCTCTTTGAAATCCTATATAACACATCGATCATACCACTTGTATTACTAAATCATAATCAATATTTAATGTGCTATGTTCTTTTCTCCCAACTTCTAATTTCTCAAAAGGTTAGAATTACATCTTTTTAAAGTAGTTCCCAGATTTCCTACAGTATCATGATTTTAAATTCAGCAATGCTCTTAAAGTGAACAATTACACTGACTTCCAATGCTCTAGATAGGATATGGCAATGTCCATGTGTGATTACTTAATTCTTCAATTCCTTCAGCATACGGGGTTGAGTAGCAAATGAGAGCTAGCTCTTGACTTAAAGGCACATTTAGGTTAGTGATATAAGGTGCTGGGAAGTGTTATAATGAGGTTTCTGGTCCCGGTCTAGCCAGAGGTCCAGAATCACAGACCTGCTGTCTCAGACCGCTTAGCTGCCCACTGCTGCTGAGGCTCCCCCCCAAATGACTCAGACACTTATATTAAGTTCATGCTGCTTGGCTTATGGCTTAGGCACATTGCTAGCTTGCTCTTTCATCTTAACCCATTTCTATTAATCTGCCTGCCTTGTGGCCCATGGCCTATCTGTGTTCTTTGCATGTTTCTCCTTGGGCGGCTGGCTCTATCTGATCTGACTCCGCCCTTCTCCTACCTATGCTCTGATTTCCCCTCCTACTTTTCTATGGTGCCTGACATGGGCCAAAACAGCTCCTTTATTTAAAGATTGATATTCACAGCATACAGAAAGGCATTCCCACATCAGGGAAGAAAATCATAGCAGGTATGAGGACAGCCTGTGTGGACATGAGGGGCTCAGTGTTAGGATGCTTAGGGAAGTCTTGCAGGTTAGTGACCCTTGAGAAGAGACTCCAGTAGAAGGAGAACTCTGGTCAGCATCTTTGGCAAGCTTAAGTAAAGCTCCAAGGAAGGGGGTTAGAAGGCAGGCAGTGTGGCTGGAGTAAGATGAAGAGGTTTGGCCTGGGAGACTGTGGAAGAAAGAGATGCCATAGAGGTCACAGAGGCAGGAAGCAATGGGCTTTTGAAGGGAAAGGTGATTGGATGTTATTCTGAGATGAGAAACTTTAGGAAGGTCTTAGGCAAGAAAGTGATTTTCATGTTGAAAAGAGGATCCCTGGCTTCTGTGTGGAAGCCAGATTTCTAGACTGAAAGCAGGAGCCAGTGGACCCTGTGCCTTAATCTAGGCAGTATGTAGGCATGCTCACTGGAGTAGGAGTGTGGTAGCTCCTGGAATGTCAAAGCCTTATAGTTTGTTGGTGGGTCAGATGAGGGTATATGGGGAAGGCAGCCAGTAATACACTATGCCCTCAGCACTCAGAGGAATTAGGGAGAACTGTAGAAGGAGTATGTTTGGGAATGGAGGAGGATGACCTAGGCTGGCATTACAGCTACATCCATGTGAGAGGTAGATTAGCCTCCCCAGTGGAAAGGTTTATTGGATAGATTCTTATAGAGAAGAGCCCATAGTTCAAGGGCAGTTAGAATCCTCTTTCTAGAATGGGAGGAGGAGGAGGGTGTACTTCGGGTTTTGAAAAATTTAGGAAGGTAAAGTTTATTCTAAACCATGTTTGGTTTTTCTTCTTGGGCTTTGTACTCACTGTCCCCTCAGCTGGCCTGCCTTTCCCATGTTACCCCATCCTTATTCCAATGCCTCTCCCAGGCAATCCCAGGGTTCCTCATCCCAGGTCAGGCTTGCCAGATCACCCGATCACAGTACCTCTACCTTCATCCAGGGTTTTTTTGTTGTTGTTGTTGTTGTGTTTTCATTATATTCCTTGACATATGGAACTTATTTGTTTATCTATTTATCTATTCATCTTCCTTGGCTAGAACGTGAGCTTGGGAACAGCGGCCTCAGGGTGGCATTTGCTGTGACATCCTCCTGGTGCTGGAATTGCTCAGCTCACAGGGTAAGCACTCCTCAAGCTTGCCTTGTGATGGATGCCAGAAAGAATGGAGGTAGGAAAGGTCATTTTTGCATTTGAAAGAGTTACTGGAATCCAAAAGGAAATGAGCAGTAGATGGACTGGGGTACAAAAATGTTCCTGAGAAACATATCTGTCCTTTAAAAGAATTGTCCTATATAAACATCTTTCAGCTTTCTCTCTTTCCATTTGGGATATAAACCTGTCAAAGCCTCCCCACCCCCTCACTTTTACTGCTGTGAGGAGGTTAATTTCAAAGATCTAACATATTCTTATTATTAGTCTGGTAAATCAAAGCCTGGGACAGGTCTACAATTGAATTATGTATAGCTTTTACACTTGCTAAAGTCTTGTGACCTTGCACAGGGTAACTACTTTCAGCAAAAATGTCAGTCTGGTTTCAAAATACATGTTCCTGAATTGTGCAACCTTGCTACGTGGTTCCATTTCCAATTCAACATCGTTTTATCACAGGGAAGGGAAGCCAAGAGATTGTTTGCTGAGAAAAAAAATTGTCTACATTCAGAAATAAATTGAGTCCTTCTAGAAAGTAAGCTTGCGTTAGACAAGCAGAACTTTCTTCCCTTCATCTCCCCATGAACTTGCATTACTAAAACCCAAGGCTGCTGAGTAGGAAGGTAATGCAACAGCAATATATTTTTATCTGGAATGAAGTTTGTTTTTGGAAGCCCTGGGCAGCAGGAAGGGTAATTGGGGATGGGATTAGCTCTGCCACAGTTCTGAAGTCAACACACAGAGTCGCTGCCTCTGGCTTTAGAAGTTTATTTTTATGTAGCAAAGATGGATGTGGTAGTATACTGTGAGCTGATCCCCCCCTGCTAGCTCTGTCTCCAACAGTGGGTTTCCATAGAGAGTCAACATTCTCTGAACCACACTCAACTCTTGGGCAGCCTGTGCTCAAGAGAACCCAAAACTTTCCATTTAGAGCAGAAGTTGTCAACTGGGGCAGTTTTCCCCCAGTGCATATTTGACAAGGTCTAGAAACATTTATGGGTATCCTGGGGCTGGGAAGCAGGGATGTGGGCTGAGTGGTGAGGTTTGGGAGTTTGTGAAATTTTATTGTCATCTACAGGGCAGATGTCAGGGATTTTTCAGACATTCACAATGTACACAATAGCCACCACAGTAACTAACTAGACTTAAATGTCAGGGATTCTTAGAGTTGAGAAACTTCCCCCCCGCCTTTATGTCTAAGACATTTTGCAATGGGAAATTATTGTATCATTGTTGTAAACAATAACAACATTTCACTAGAGGCTGCTTTAGCAGAGATGGCTACCTGTCACATAACCTACTTGAATATGGTCCCAGATTCTGCAGAATATGGTCCCAGATGTTCTTGACTTCTAAGGGGCCTTATTTATTATGCTTGGAGCAGACATGAAATTGCCTTTTATTATTATTTTTTTTTCACCCGAAGGGTCTCACTGTGTAGACCTGGCTGCCCTGGAATTCACTATGTAGACCAGGCTGTCCTTCAACTCACAGAGATTCACCTGCCTCTGTCTCCCAAGGGCTGGGATTAAAGCCATGAACCACTATGCCCAACTGAAACTGCATTTCTAGAGTTGCCAGGTCACATTGATCTTGCTACCTCAGACAAAAATAATGTGGCTCGGCTCATTATTCTAGTTTGCTTTTCTGCTGTTGAGGTAAAATGTTGACCAAAAGCAACTTGGAAATGAAAGGGCTTATTCCTGTCTATAACTTTATAGTTCATCACCAAAAGAAGATGCAGGAGGGGATCAAGGCAACAATCTGGAGGCAAGACCAGAAGCAGGACCACCCAGGAATGCTGCTTCCTGCCAGGGTCTCATTCTTGTCCAACCCAGCACCATCTGCCAAAGGTAGCACTGCCTATAGTGGGCAGGGCTTCCCTCATCAATCACTGATAAAGAAAATTAACCCCCAGACATACTCACAGGCCACTCTGATGCAAGTGGTTTCTCAAACGAAGTTCCCAGCCTATTCCGGTTTGGGTCAAGGTGACAAAAAGTGGCTAGCACAGTAGGATTCTCCAATCAAAAGTTTCATTTCCTCTGGCACCCACCGGAAGAATGCCCTTGTAAGAACCCATTTTTGTTAAGAGGAGTGAGCTTTAAAGGATTTAGCCGGTATAATGGTTCATGCATATGATCCAGGCACTTTGGAAGCTGAGGCAGGAGAATTACCATTAGTCGGGGGAGAGTTGGGTAAGACTTGTCAGAGAAGAAGAGGAGGAGGAGGAGGAAAGAATGAGAAGGGGAAGGAGGAAGATGAGGGGAAGGAGGAAGATGAGGATGAGAACTAGAAAGAAAAGAAAAACAGCCAAACCAACAAACTTTACCACATATACTTTCATGTCTGCCACTGGGATTGAAAATAGCTCCTGCAGCTGTTATTAAAAGTCTCCCAGGTAGAAAAAGCCCAGGACCAGATGGTTTCAGTGAGAATTCTACCAGACATTCAGAGAAGAACTCATACCAATACTCCTCAAACTGTTCCATAAAGTAGAAACTGAAGGAACATTGCCAAACTCTTTTTATAAGGCCACAATCACCCTGATTCCCAAGCCACTCAAAGAAAGAGAATTACAGACCATGAACATTGATGCAAAAATACTTAATAAAATTCTCATAAACCGAATCCAATAACATCAAAAACAATCATCTATCACAATCAAGTAGGCTTCATCTAGAGATGTGTGGATGGTTCAACATATGAAAAACTGTGAATGCCATCTATCATGTAAACAAATAAAAAGAATAAAACCACATGATCATCTCATTAGATGTTGAAAAATATTCTCCTGAGTGAGGTGTGGGGATATGTTTCAAATTTAATAAAAACAGTCAGAGATATCAGAGAACAGATCCACCTCTTCCAGTCTTTGTTTGTTTGTTTTCTTTTCTTTTTCAAGACAGAGTTTTCTGTGACAGTCCTGGCTGTCCTGGAACTTGCTTTGAGGACCAGGCTGGCTTTGAACTCACAGAGAGTCTCTTGCCTTTGCTTCCCAAGAGCTGGGACTAACAGTGTAAGCCATGACTTCTTCTGCCTGCTCTGTCATCTATGCCTGCCTTAAATGCTTTCAGCTCAGTTAAGGCGTGGCACCACCACTGCCTGCCTGGGAGCCTGGAACTCCTTCTGTAAACTAAAATGACCTCAAACTCAGATTTGATTGGATTAAAGGCGTAGGTCACCACTCCTGGATATTCCCTGTGCTGAAATTAAAGGTGTGAGTTACCACTGTCTGATACTCCTAGGCTGACTGTGGGTAGATCCCTCTGATATCTCAGGCTGTTTTTTTATTAAATTTGAAATATATCTTCACAGTGAGGTATCACAAGCCCAGAAAGATAGGCATGGGATGTACCCATTCATAAGTGGACTTTAGACAAAAAGCAAAGAATACCCAAGTTGCAAGCTACAACTCCTGAACAGCTTGGGATCAGAAGGAACTTAAGAGAGACATTCAGAGATTCCTCTAAGAAGAGAAAAGAGAGAAGATCTCCTTAGCAAATTGGGGTCATATGGGTTGCAACCAAGAAGAGTTGGGAACAAATCTTGATAGAAGGAGATGGTTGACTGAGAGGAGCAAAGAGGGAGATAGAAAGAGATGGATATCTCGATAGAGGAAGCCAATGTGGGGTTGGAAAGAGACTGGGTGCTAGGGAAACCTCCAAGAACCCACAGGATGTCCCTGGACAAGTCTCCAAACAATAGTGGAGGGGGTGCTTAAGCAGGACTTCCTCTAGAATCAAATGAATAACCACCCTAAGTGTCAACACAGAACCTACATCCAACAAAGAATAGAGGTGGAGGCAGAGATCCATGGCTGAGCACTGGGCAGAGCTCCTGGTCCAGGTGAGAGCAGGAGAGGAGAGTCTCAAGAAAAGGAGCTACAAGAGTCTCAAGAGAGGGAGCAGGGGATACATGGGGGAAAAAGATTTTTTTTTATAAAGAAAAAAAAAGAAAATAACTTCAGTAAAATGCAGAGAGGGTGAGGCTGTGATGACCCTGGTGACTATTTTGCAAATGGCAGCAAAGATTGTATCAGAGGTAGAGCAGCTGCCAGGGATCTCTTCTCTAGGCAAGAAACACTAGTCCTCTAAAGCTCTGGGCTTTGGAACAGATTCCTGGCAAAGCCCTGGAGAGTCTGGGAAGTAGTGTGAGAAGTTTTGCTTCCTACAGAAGTTTGGTCAGGGTCTGAACCACAGGCCGATTCGAACTTTTTTGATATGTCGGGCTAATGCTGCATAATTTCAAATTACTAAATGTCCCTATGTGTGTTCAGCACAAGGCATTTGTAAATGCAACTGCGTCTTGCTCATTTGCACGTATAACTTATTCGAATCAATTCTATTGGTTTTTTCCAAACTCTATCTACAGAACCCGAGGCAGATATTACAAGGGATTTTGTGCAGGCACACAGAGACTAATTTTTTGAAATTGGTTTGCTTATGTTAATAGTTTTCTATGGTTTTGTTACTCCATGCTCTAAACTAGCAACAACTGGTAAGTCAATTTAGGCAGAAAATAGGGTAGAATTGTGTAGTCTATTTGTTTGCCTCAGGGAAAGGCTGATTTGGTTAAAATCATCAATAAAATATTTTTTCATTGTGAACATCTCAAGAATCCCAAATGAAAGTTCTAGAACTGAGTGGCTAAGTTGTTCATGCTCCTGTGTCTTTATAAGACTGTCTTCCTGGAACACAGGGAACAGTGACATTTTGGATTATCTCCTTTATCGACTGTGTTGGGGTCTCAAATGCTTTCTTTGGTTGAACTATCTCAAAAGATACGTGAGTCTGTTTCTCTCAAGATACTGTCACTTTCTCATACTCTGTTAATTCTAAAATGTATCTCTATTTTACATGGGTCAACTTGTGGAGGAAGAGGAACACTATATTTTCTTTGTATACAAACTGGTATTTTGAGTTTTAACATTTTGGTTGACATTTTGATCCAGGACATATGCCTGCACACAGAATATCAAATTGTCCTCACCTAAAGAAGAGGACAAAGCTGGAAACATGTACATAGCTTGCACTTAGCTTCTGCTCCAGACTGTGCCCTCCACAGGGATTAACAGTCAGCTCTTTCTTAAAATAAAGACCTTGGTCTGTGACAGGAGAACAGCAGGAGGTTTATTGGGGGTGCTCCTGCTGTGAGAGCTGTCTTGTCATGTGTGATGGTGAAGAGAAGTGTGTCACCAAGTTGGTAGTTTCTGGGCGGGAGAACTGAATTTTAAAGTGTCCTTTAAAAAATAGTACTTATTTTTATTTATGTGTATGTTGTGTGCATGTGGTTATCTATACATGCACCACATGTGTGCAGTGTCTAGAGAATCGGGAAGAGGGCACTGGATCCTCGGGAACTGGAGTTACAATCAGTTGTGAGTCTCTAAGAATCTAATGTAGGTCCTCCATAAGAGCAGCAAGAGGCATTAACAGCTGAGCCATCTCTCCAGCCCCAAGGCAGCTGTATAGTTAGTTTGGTTTTCAACATTAACAACCTAGGTTAGGGACTTTTTTTATTTTTTAACTTGTCTGTCTAGGAAGCTGTGGGTTAGATCCAGTTAATCACAAAGAACAGAGTTCACTTCAAAGCCTGAATTCTTTGTACTCTGACAAGACAGTAGCTTCTACTTATGAAATACTGTAGTGTACCAAGTAACAAAATCTAATTTGCTACTTAAAAATGCAAGAACAAGTCATTCTTACTATAAATGTACTTTGGAGCTAAGTGACGAATGATAATGTTTTGACTTCTTAATAAGAGAAACGAATGTATGGGGCTGGCTATCATCCTCAGCTGTTCCTCAGCTATTCTGTATTCATCACAGTCATACAACCCATTCCCAGTGGGTGACACCACAAGGAGCTAATGGGATCTGTGATCCATGTGGGTCTGTGATGCTCGTGTGCCCTGTCACAACAGAGCTAAGCATGCTCATCCATTATCAGGATGACTTTTTCTATCATTGCTTGACATAGTGGTTAAAACGTTTTTGTGGCTCACTTCCTGTGTAAGCTGATTAATCCTGTCCCATTTAAAGACCTCAGAAGACCTATTGTAGTCAACACTCACTAATGCCTGCCCCAGGCCACAGTGTTTACTACCGGAGAAACAGGGGGCTTCAGCATTCATATCCTCTAATGGAGAAAAGTCCCATCTCTGTGGCCCATTAGTTGGTTAGTGGCCTACTACTGAACTAATTAATTACATGAGATAGGCCGAGGTGGGGAAGAGAGGGAACACAGGGGAGGGGACAGCCCTGGATTTTATATGAGAAGGCTGCAAAGAGGTAGGCTGGATAGGGAATACTCAGAGGGTGATGGCATTGTTGAACTGTCTTTTTATCTCGAAGGCCAAGCAAGAGAAGGAAAGACAAATCCCTGTTACAGGTGTTCGGACTTCAGAGTTTTACATAAGCTTGAACACACACTTAGGGAAATTATCTTCCTAAGTATAACTTGAGGTTAGCTTCAGTTTTGATTCAAATAACTTTGGAGTTTTAATAAGAAAGCAAACACATAGAGCAAGCAAAGATTTGAAAGAAATTTTCAAATCCACATGTTACTTTTGAAGGCATGTTACTGTTACCAACTTTCAGGCTAGATAATAGTGGGCTTCATTAGTTAATCTCTTGCTTTGAAATTATTGTTGCTTATTTCCCACCTATGGAAAGGGGCAATGCTGTTGTGAGCTGGGAGGGAAATTTTGTAATAACTCCTAGAAATAAAAATAGATAATTCTTAGATAGCAATGTACATTAAGTTGTGTGGACAGTGTTGTACATTATTCACTCATTTGCCTATTATTTACCAAGTATATGGAGAAGGCTACTCAGTTTACTCAAGCAGCATTCTGGGACTGAGTTATAAAGAAAATCATCATGTCCTTATTAAACTCCCAGCATAGAGGAGATATAGGTAGACAGACTGACAACTGTGGTAGACTATTATGTCTTCTAGGAAGGGATAGTAAATATTAGGGGCCACAGAAACAGGTAAGAAGGGTAACAACTCAGACTCTAGGTGTTACAAAGCCTTCTAATAAGAAAAATGTAAGAGGGGTGATAAACAGCCTCTGCTTTACAATTTCTTACCACTCCAGTGCTCTCCCAAAGTCCATTGAAGTCTAAAGAAAGAATCAATGAAATTACTAAGAAGTAAAGGTGGGTCAGAAGAAAGAGATTAGCCTGAATGGATTGGAAGACACTCATGAACTAGATAAACAATGCTATGCTGACCAGAGGACGATAGAGGTACCTAGGAGTGGCTAGCAGGAATGTCCCATCTTTTGACATTATAACATGGCATTACCATCTATGAATATATTGGGATGCATTCACAGCTATGTTAGAATGCATGCGGTCCACAGGCCACACTGGTTGTCAAGCCTGCAAATATAACACAATGACACGGGAGGAATACATCGAAGAGATGGGCTCAGAACAGAAGCCATAAATTGTAAGGACTTTTGGAAACATTCTTCTCAAATCTACACGTGCACTTGAGTTACCTGGCCACCCAGTTAGAATATAGATTCAACTCAGCATCATAAGGGGCTTTCAAGTAGTTTCTGAGTTGAGGACTACACTTTGGGTATTGATATGGTTTAGCTCTGAAGTGTCTGCCACAAAGATTCATGTATTATTGTCTTCACCTGGTGGACCTCTTCATTGAAAAGTGAGAGGATCAGAAAGGCTCTGACTTCATCAATAGACTAATACATGGATGAATTCATAATTTCATGGCATCATTGGTAGGTGGTGGGAGGTAAGGCCTAGTTAGCAGAAGGGACTTGGTTTTGAATGGTTTTTTGTTCTTGACCTCTACCCTTTATTTCTATGTTTTCTCTCTGCCATGAGGTAAGAGACTCCATTTCATGCTCCCATCATGATATTCTGCCTCTTGACAGCCCAGAAGCCATAATGCCAAGGGACCATCAACAGAAACCCTGAAACTGTGAACAAATAAGTCCCCTTTCCCTGTTCTGGATTCATTTCTCTTGCTGTGATAAAATATTTGGACAAAAAGTACCTTAGGGGAGAAGAGGTTTATTTTAACTCACAGTGATGTGGGAATGCCTTTCTGTATGCTGTGAATATCAATCTTTAAATAAAGGAGCTGTTTTGGCCCTTGACAGGCACTGTAAAAAAGGTAGGCAGAGGAATCAGATAAATAAGAAAGGAAGGGTGGAGTCAGAGGCAGATCAAGCCAGCCGCCCAAGGAGCAACATGTAAGGAACACAGGTGAGCCACGGGGCATGTGGCAGACAGATTAATAAAAATGGGTTGATTTAAGATGTAAGAGCTAGCTAGCAATGTGCCTGAGCCATAGGCCAAACAACATAAACTTAATATAACTGCCTGAGCAGCGGGTGGCTGGGTGGCTAAAGGGTCTGGCGTGGCAGGGTTTGGGCTTCTGGCCCCCCAGGACCAAGAAACCCCACTACTACAGATGGCTTCCAACGTGGATTGAATATCCACTTAATGCTTGAGAAAGTTTAAAAAGGCATTTAGCAGAAACTGAGCAAAAGCAGCTTCCAAATTGTATATCTGAAGCAGGTCATTGTACAAAGAAAGTGTGGCGTCCGGGTCACATTCAAAATGGCACCGGCAGACTGGCAGCAGGCAGTGTAAGCTACAATCAGGCCGGTTCCTGAAATCTCACAGAAGACTCAGTAGCATGTGATTGATTTTAGATTTCTGGTTATTTTGAACAAAAAGGAAATAAAGATGGTTTCTTAGTAGCAGAATTTTCTTGTGTGTGCTCTGTTTGCTGGCCATGAACAGAGACACAGTCCCTTTAAGAGAACTTACTGATTCAGTTTTATCTGCAAAAACTATGTGGCAAGAGAGTGAGAGTATTTTAAAAAGCTCTTCTGGGTGGAAGATGATTAAGGATTCACAATAAAACAGATTCAGATGAAAAAGAAAAACGGGTTATAATGTGTATAAAAGGTACATAGGCTTCAGAGAAAAAAGAAAGAGGATAGAGAAAGTCTTTAAAAAGAGAAATAGAGTAATAAAAATATAATAAGCTATGTAAAGATGAAAAATAAACACAAAATCTGGATTTTGGTTGTTATTGTGTTTTCTTTTAATTTTTAACTGTTAATGAGCTAACTGCAGAAAGACAATGGATTGCAAATGCAAAGGCTACTAAGTTAAACAAGAATATATATTTTAAAGGTATTTTGATTTTGAAATTTGCGTCTAAAGATTTATTGCTTTGGACGAGTTCTGCTTTTGTTTCCACAGAAGATGAGAACCTGTGGATTGCTTCCAGGCAAATATGGTTTAATCAACCAAGACTCCCTAAAAAAAAACCTCTGATGAGAAGAGATGGCCGTATCAGCTTCAAGACTGCAGATTATGATCCAGTCTCAACAACCTGTGAGATTTTCAACGCCCCTTAATCAGCAAGAAATAGTAATAAAAAACTACACCCAAATTCTCCAAATATTGTTTCTAAATGTTTGTTTTCATTATAAATGGTTAATCGTCATAGTTAATCTCTTTCTAAGAAGAAAAGGGGGATATAATATATGAATGATTTTTTAAAAGGTTAGATTATTGAATTTATTTAGATCAGGAAATCAGCTGTTAATCTCAAAATGTTTTACATTTGTATGGACTTTGGCTTATTGATACAAACTTAAGGTCAATTCTCTTATGCTGTATATATTTTTTTTAGTCTTGTTTAAGATATGATGTTTATGTAACTGATTTAAAATTGTAATGTATAATTAAGAAATGCATGTTAGTTAGATTTTTAGGTATACAAAGATATAATTCAATTAGATAAGTAATCTTCAAACATTTCTAAGACCTACAGAATATGGCATTTAAAATGTTTTAAGAGCTTAGACTTTTCTGGACAGTAAGACAGGTCTCTCCTGGCAGCACTAATTTACTTCAAGAGAAAAATGGGCATCGAAGAAACTCCATATGGAGTCTATTTGTGGCAATGGTTAGGCACTGGACAAGAACCTGTTCTTATATTGACTGCTTGACAGTATGCTGTTTAAACTGGACATACAGGTTCCATAGGAAGATGACCTCTGAACTTTGGCAGAACAAGCTGAGATGGTCATTCAGGTTCCTGCTTTACAGAGAAAACTGTCAGACATTCTTCAAGACTCAAGGAGAAGCAACTGATAAACTGTGCCAGAATGGGCAGAGCAGATTTCCTGCTTCACTAAAATGAAAGGAGACTCTGGGCCTGTAGGCTGAAGATGGATGCCCCAACTTTATAAAGGAACTTTGGGTGACTGTCCAGGCAGATAGGTGTCATCTTTGTCCTTTCTAGATTTTAGAAGTCGCTTACACTTCTGGTTTACTTGGGTAAATATATCCTTCTGTGGTCTTTGATGTAGTTGAAAATTAGATAGTTATAGGTACAGTTTTTTTTTAGTCATTTGAAAGATATATTGGATATGAAACTTTAGATTCATAAAGATAAGGTAGATGATAAGAGTATTTTCTTTAATTTTACTAAATATAAATAGACTAGATATTATAACTATAATTCTTGCTTGATGGCTATTTTGTTATATGTAATTTTACTATGTTAAAATTGAAACCTTCCTTTTTGATTAGACAGAAAGGGGGAAGTGATGTGGGAATGCTTTTCTGCATGCTGTGAATATCAATCTTTAAATAAAGGAGCTGTTTTGGGCCATGACAGGCACCATAGAAGAAGTAGGAGGAAAAATCAGAGCATAGGTAGGAAAAGCAGGGCAGAGTCAGGCAGATTGAACAAGCCTCCCAAGGAGCAACATGTAAGGAACACAGGTGAGCCATGTGGCAGACAAATTAATAGAAATGGGTTGATTTAAGATGTAAGAGTTAGCTAGCAATGTGCCTGTGCCATAGCCATAGGATAACTTATTTGTTTTTGTCACAGAGATATACTAGTACAGGTGTTCTGGATTAGGAGAGTATGAGAGACAGAGAGATTAGACAGTGACTGGTTATTGGGAGAGGCTAGTCATCTTAACAGAGTTTCATTAACCCATGAAAGATTACAGAAAGACTCCTGTTTCAGTTTCTTAACACTGCTGATACAGTGGCCTTCTTCATGTGTCACCTTCATTTTATCCTTTCTATGGCTTGAATCAAAAACTTTTCCTACAGGTCATGTTTTGAACATTCAGTTTCTAGCTGCTCATGCTACTTTGGGAGACCGGAAATCTTAGGAACAGAGGCCTAGCTAGAAAAAGTACACAGGGACAAATCTTGGTCCCTCCTGTGGGTACTGTCTTCTCCCTGTCAACCAAGGAGTGACAAGCATCCTCTGCTATACAGCCTTCTAACATTCCAATGCCCTCCTAAAGTAGATGGCACCAAGTGATCAGCTTTGAACCCTCTGAAACTGTGAGCTAATAGTTGTTGGGACACGTGCCATACAACTGACTAATCCATGCCCACTCCCAACTGTGTTTTATTCTTGGCTTATTTCTAGATATATGTTTGTGCTAGAGTCTTAAATGGAGTCCAGAATCCAGATAGTTGGTGTTTTACAAAATGACACCAGGAAAGGTGGCCTCCAGCTTTGCGATGGTCCTTCCATTGATCTTAAACTGAAGAACGCAGTACTCCACTAGATATTAGTGTGAATGCTGACTATTACAAAACTGAAGGGAAAAAATAAACATTGATTAAAAAATTGCTTTCAAGTTTTTCTTTCAGATCTTTCTCCTCTTCCTTCAATTATCGAAGCTATTTGGACAATAATATGTGCCAGTGGATGATGGGATGGGCAGTGACCACAATCAGCTAAGCCTGGCAGACTTGGCATTGTTTTTGTGACTGTGATGACCTGAGGGTGCATTTTCATGTAAATCTGCATTGTGGTCATGCTCCCCTAGTTAAAACTTGTGTTGTTTTTTTGTGAGAGGCTACATCATGACCTCCATGCAAAAAGGAATGAATTCAGGAAGGGTCCTCTTTGTTGCAGCCTTTGGCTTCTGCAACCATACTTCTCTAGCCTCCCTCCCAGCCAGAGAAGCAGAGCATTGGGAGTCTACAGTTCCCCAATCAGTGGTTCCAAGAAGGCTGCCAGGGCTCAATTAAACTTGGCATTTCCCCTCCTATCAGCTCCTGGCTCTTATTTAGTTTTAAATTAAATAAAAATTGCAGCACATGGATTTGAATTAAAACAAGAAGACTGATCTTTGTAATATGTACCACATCAATGGGGAAGCTAATTTGTGTGAAACACATCTCCTCCTTTAATTTAAACCACAGAGAGCAGCCTCTTTGGTTTCAGGGAAGCTGAGAGCTGGGGTGAAGATATTCACAGGAGCATTACTAGAGCTAGGGTTGGGATCTGTAGGAGTGATTTCCAGGGAGCTTAGCCTTATGCTTAAGCCCTTTGTCCTGGATGTCACAGGATACACTGGAGTGGTTACAGCCTCCAGGCCTTGAATTTAAAGTAAGTCTCAAGTATGTATGGGGATTAACCTCTTTGATTGACTCTTTAACAGCATCTAAATTATCAACAGAACTGTCAACATTAAAAACTCCTTAAGACAGAGAGGGAAAACAGTGGGTCCAGATTCCTCACTTGTTGACCACCATCCTTGTACCACTTTATTGTTCCAAGGCTGTATATATACACATTACCGGTCTATGCTGAAGAAATTGTATGAGATCTTGGTGGCTGAGAAATTCAGTCTACAGTCTTTCTGTTGTTTTGTTAATCTAATTGTTTTTGATGCAAGGGATGGAGGCATGCGGATAGGGCAACAGTCTCTAAATTATTCACAAACAATGAGTACTTCATTCAGAAACATTATTAGATCGTTTACGTGTTTCACCTGCATATAGGCTGTATGCAGTGTTTGCATGGTGTCCATGGAGGCTAGAAGAAACCTTCAAATCTCTTGAATCTGGAGCCAGGGTTAGTCGTAAGTCACCTATGATGCTGGGAATCAAACCCAGGTCCTCTGGAAGAGCAGCTAGAGCTCTTAATCACTGAGCCATCTCCCAGCCCCATATCTCTTGGTCCATCCACATTTGGAGGTAAATTTGGCCAGGTTTCAAGAAGCCTAAAGCCTATATATGGCTCTCTTGAATAAGGATAAATAGCGACTACATGAGTATATTTCCAAAAATGAAGGTACTCTTTAGAGTATTTTCAGGATCTGAATTATGGTACAAAGAGGAAAATTAAGTTTAAGTCCATTCAATTCTCAAAGAGCTCACCTCTATTTTAAACATTATTTTCCTCTTGCCAAGTGTCAAAAAGTGTGCAAATTGTGAGGGCAAATGAAGAGGAGATTTATCAAAAGGTAGGCACCATTGACTGAAACAGAAAGCTAAGATTTCTATTTGATTGACATTTGAGTAGACATTTGACATAGACTTAGTGGACTAAGCCAAGCCAAACTCTCTCTCAAAGGCACCTTTGTCTTTGTTTGCCTGAATAATCACCTGAGAGCATACACTGGCTGACATACATGTACTGAGGGAATGTTTGGATGACCAAACAGGAAAATGATTTTATGACTCTGGCCAGGGAAGTAAGTAGGCTAACTTTCGATCTTCATCTTTGCCTCCCCTCCTTCAAATCCAATCCCCTAATTCTCACCCCGAGTCTATAGCAGACCCACCTGCTGCAACCTCTTTTTCCTTTCTTCCCCCATCTCCAATTGATCACATTGTTATGAAATAATTTTTTAATACCCTATGAAAATGTGCCATCTGGTTGGTTGAATAAAAGAGCTGACTGGCTGGAAGGACAGCAAGCCCCGGAGGATGCTGGGAGGAAGAAGGGCAGAGTGAGAGGAGATGCTATGAGACTCAGAGCAAGCAGGATGGGAAGTATATACATGAGGTAAGGAGCCTTGGGGAAGCACATAGATTAGTAGAAATGGGTTAAGTTATAAGTGCAAGCTGAAAACAAGCCTAAGCTAACTGCTGAGCATTTATAATTAGTAATAAGTCTCAGTGGGGTTATTTGGAGAAGGCAGCCCTGACCAAAAAACTCTGCCTACATCACATGACCTTCTCCTCCAACCTTCCACTGAGCCACTTAACTATTATCCTAGTCTCTAACACCAGCAGATATTCCTTTGGAATCCACAGACCAAGCCAGCCAGGGAAGTAGACAAGCTAACTGTCACCTCTCTACACTCAAAATCAAATGTTCAAGTTTTACCCCCAACTTTGCAGTAGAGTGCCTGCTGAAGCATCCTCCCTCTTCTCTGACCACATCTCTAGCATATCACACAGACCATCTTTTCCAACCTTTTCCACCCATTCTGTTATCCTAGCCCATGATTCCAGCAGGCATTCCATGGAAACTATCAGCCAACCAAGCCTGCCCGAGAAGAAAGTAGGCCAGCCAAGAGGAAGGCTATTTTCACATTTTCATTCTTCTTCTCTGCTCCAAATTCAACCCTCAGACTCATCCCAGCTCCTGTTGTAGCTCTTACTTTCTGATCCCAGTCTCAGAGATTAGGTAGACCTTAGTGGAAGAGCCTTCTTCCCTCCAGGAGTGTGGCCCCCTCTAATTTCCCCATTCCTAGCTCATCCCCATTTCTAATGTCAGCTCCCAATACCTAGAAACACATTTACCTAAAACCCCCAGTGGCTACACCTACCAGGATCCCAGAAGAATTTTCTGTCACACAACACACAGCCACTATGACCTCCTAAGAACTAGAGAGAGTAACAAGAAAAAAAAAAAAAAAAACAAAACAAACCCTAACCAAATAAACAACGCCACTCCCACATAGTGACCAGATATCATCACCTAGAATTATAATCTTCCCAAAGCCAGATGCCTAGATGCCAGCATAAAAACAATACATAAATAGCCAGAACAATACGTCGCCATTAGAGCCCAGCAACCCTATCACATCGGGCTGTTAACATTTAACGTAGCTGAAATATAAGAAAAAGATTTTAAAGCGCCTGTATGAAGATGGTAGAGATGCAAAAAGAGGAACTGAGTACATCCCTTAAGTAAATCTTTGACAGCGTCAACAGCGGAAGGAAATGGATAAAGCAGTTCAAGATCTGAACACAGAAACAGAGTCGATACAGAAAACCCAAACTCAAGGAAATCTGGAAATGAAAAATTTTGGAACTGTAACAGGAAACTCAGAGGCAAGTGTCACCATCAGAACACAAGAGGCCAAAGGGAGAATCCCATGGCACTGAACACAGAAGAAATGGATACCTCCGTCAAAGAAAATATTAAATCTAAAAAAATATCCTCCACAAAACATCAAAGAAATCCAGGATACCAAATCTAAGAACAGTAAGAATCGAGGAAGGAAAAGAAACCCAGATCAAAGGCACAAAGAATGTTTTTGACAAAATCATAGAAGAAAATATTCTTAGGCGGTGGAAGGAGATATCAGCCAAGGTATAAGAAGCATTCAATATCTAATAGACGTGAACAGAAATTTCCTCTGGCACACAATAGTCAAACGCTGAATGTACAGGACAATGAAAGAATATTAAAAGCTACAAGGGAAAAAGAACGAGTGTCATCTAAAGACAGGCCCATTGGAATTACACCTGACTTCTCAATGGAGACTTTAAAAGCCAGAAGTGCCTGGCTAGATGTCCTGCAGACTCTGGGAGAGCACAGATGCCAGCCCAGATCACTACAAAAAATAATCAAAACAGAATGAGCTCAGCGTACTTTGGCGGTCCCTTGTTCCATAATGTCATGTCAGAGCTTAAAAATTCTCATTTTTAAATTTTTATTTAACACACACACACATGCATATACGTATATGCATATTCTCTCTCTGTCTCCCCCTCTCTCCTACAGATTTTGTGTGTTTGTGAATATATTATGGCTTCTAGCCTTTTCCAGTTTTATGGGGTTCCCAAGTGTGTGGGATGAGTGCATCTATCTGTTTCTTGTGCTTTTTCTTGGGCTCTTTTCCTTCTCTTTGTTTGTTTGGTCTTGTTCCAATGTGTTCGTTTTGTTTTATATAATTTTTTATTTTACTATCCCGTAGAAGCTTCCATTTAATGCCAGCCTCCATTTGCAGCAAGAATCTTTAAAGATGGCTGCATCTCCCTCCTGGAGTCGGCAGGGGCTACTCTCCTTTATTCCCAATGGATGGTGTTGTGTTTGCTTCACTGTTCAAATCCCTTCTGATGGTTCCAGAGATGCTATGTTGACCTTTAGAATTCTTTGTTTTCAGGGCCCTGGAACATGTCTTAGTCAGAAAAGTGCTTGTTTTGCAAGCATAGGGCCTGAGCTTGATCCCAAGAACCCATTTTTAAAATGACAGGAGATGTTCTGGTATGCTAATAATCCTAACTTCAGAGACACAGACCAAGGATCTCTGGGGACCATCCACCAGCTGCCCTAATCCCCTTGGCTAGTTTCTGCTTTCTCCCACATGTATATGCATGTGTGCGCATTCACCCAAAACACACACACACACACACACACACACACACACACACACACACACACACACACACACACACACACACACACTTGCAGCCTCAGCCTGTACCCTGGAGGAACACACCCATGTATTTAGCATTTTGTGAACTAGACAAGGTTGAGGTTTGCAAGAGGCGTATGCCACATAAACTGTGGTTGGCTTTCTTTAGGAAAGACATGGTTTTAATTTAACTTACATTTCATTAACTTGAGGGTAAATCCAAGGTAGTATTATACAGACAAGGTTCTAAGTTCAAAGTCAAGAGGTTGGGTTCAACTCACAATTTTTTAAAACCTAGTTGTGAGATTGTAAGCAAGATGCCCAGCATTTCCCTGTCTTGTTACATGTTTCAATAGGGAGATCCTGGGAAGATACAGAGTGAAAGGAACAAGAATCTGTCTCTTCACCTAGAGAACAATTATATTCCTGGAATGTGTCTGATAGAACTCCTTTTGGATCTTTAGAATTGGAAGGTTTGGGATATCCAGTAGAAGCTTCAGAAAATAAACTATGTTTAAGTCTGATATTTTTTTTTCCTCATGGTATACATACTAGTTTGCTTTGTCAACCAGATAGAAGCCAGGTTTGTCTGGAAAGAGGGACCCTCAGTTGAGAGAATGCCTCGACCAGACTGAATAGTAGGCATGTCTTTGGGCATTTTATTGTTTAATGATGTGTGTGTGTGTGTGTGTGTGTGTGTGTGTGTGTGTGTGTGTGTGTGTGTGGTGCTATGGACAGGTTACTGTGTGCTACCACTCCAGGGCAGGTGGTCTTGGGATATACCAGAAAATAGGGTGAGCAAGCCCTGGAGGGCAAGCCACTGAGCAGCATCCTCCAGGGTCTCTGCATCAGTTCCTACCTCCAGGCTTTGGGTTCTTGTCTCGGCTTCCAGCAGTGATGAACTATTCCTGGGACATGTAAGCCAAGTAAACCATCTCCTCCCCAAGGTGCTTTTGGTCACTGTTTCTATCACAGCAACTGAAAGTGCATTAGGACAGTATAGTGACAGCTGTCCATCAAAGGGTGAGAAGTGATGAGTGAGATTCAAAAGCTTCTTATAGACAGCTGGAAGGAACCAGTATGCAAATGTCCCAAACTTGTGCTCTGACTGCTGGTCCTCATCACAAGGTACCAACAGAGAGACCAGCAGGCATTGCTGCTGCCCCCCTGCTCATCACTGCAAGCTCCTGGCCTTTTGGCTGAAATGAATTAATGGAATTTAAAGGGTGAGAGTCCTATTCTGTTCCCTCTTTCATTTTTTCTCTATATTTGGGAGCTAGACCTTAAAGACTAGGACATTAAAAAATAACTGCATATTGAAGTGACATTAGAAAGTGACTGTGCAAGATCAGAAAAAAAGCCACAAGGTTGGAAGGACCTGAGACCCTTATAGCTTAGGTTGACCCCTTACGGAAGGACAGTCTATTCAAGCTCAAAATAATTAAGTATAAACACGAATTAAATGAAATTTAAAAACAAATAAAAACAATTATGACAAAAGAAAGTAATCCTAGAGCAGGAGTCATGTGTGCTTTCTGAAGTTATCACAATATCAGATAAAATGTTTAATTCTTAAGTACAAAAAAAGGTCTCTTCTCACTCTTACCAGCTATTGCAAAAAAAAAAAAAAATACAATAGCAAATGACCTCGTGGAAGGTTATGTTAACAGTAACAGAAAAAACTACCTTTAAAAGGCTCTGAAATAGAGAAAGAAATGGAGAGAGTCCAGAACATGATGTGTCTATTAGTTACTTGTCTGTTGCTGTGATAAAACACCATGACCAGGACAACTTAAGGGGGAAAGTTCATTTTGGCTTACAGTTCAGGAGAAGAGTCTGTCACGGCAGGAAGCATTAGATCAAATGGCAGACACAGAGGTAGGATCAGGAAGCAGAGGCTCACACCTTGAACTAGAGAGATCAAAAGAGAAGTAGGTGACGCAATATAATCTCAAAGCCATCACCCAGTGACATGCTTCCCACAGCACACTACACCACCTAAACCTCCATAAACAGCATGACCAGTTGGGAACCAAGTACTGAAATATCAAACCTCTGAAGGACATCCGTCATTCAAACCAGCACAGTGTCTGTATGAGGAGCATGTAAATATTTAACAGGCAGAGAACCTAGAGAACCAAGAAACCTTCTGGGGCTGGGAAGCACAGTTACTAAAATATAAATTTACCAGAGCAATTCCAAGGGAGATTTGAGCCCATAGAAGAAGAGCACTGATGGGTAAAGGATGCAACCAATTCAGAGGAAAAAGGGTGCAAAGTACCAAGAGCCTAAGGACAGGTTATCATCAAGCAGGCACATTATTATGAGAAAGAGAAAGGTCAAGGAGCACACTCAAAAATATAATGGGGGAAATTTCTGCCTTGATAAAGGGCATAAATATAAATATCTGAGAAACCTCATAAACTTAAGGTGAACCAAACAGATAAACACTGAAAAGACATTATATTTAGTTTTTGAAAACACACACACACACACACACACACACACACACACACACACACACAGAGAGAGAGAGAGAGAGAGAGGGAGAGAGAGAGAGAGAGAGAGAGAGAGAGAGAGAGAGGCAGAGACAGAGAGAGACAGAGACAGAGAGAGAGAGACAGAGAGAGAGAGAGACAGAGAGAGAGACAGAGAGAGACAGAGAGAGAATGTCTTAAAGCTGGACTCCACAACTTAGTATGAAGAGTCTTTGGTAAGATGGTCAGTAGACTGCTTAGCAGCAAGTTCAGAGACTGAAAAGCTGGAGAGATGTCTCAGTGGTTAAGAGCACTTGCTGCTCTTCCAGAGGACCCGGTTGCAGTTTGTCAGCATCCACATCAGGCGACTCATCACTGACTAACTCCAGGACCAGGGGATCCAACACCCTTTTCTGGCCCCTTTGGGTATTGTGCACACATGACGTATGCTCACACAAACATACAGACGACCAATAAATTAAAGGTGGCATTAGAAGAAGATGCAGAAAATTGCAAGAGATGGTTGAGAATAAAAATACGTAGCGAGATCTTCAAGACACAATGAGACGATGGCAGAAGTGTACAGCTATCTGTCCATTAACACAAGAAAGATCTTGAGCCAACAAACAAATCTTGTAATTTAAAGAACTACGATAAAGCCCGAAGCTATCAGATAGAAGGAAATAATAAAGTTTGGAGCAGAGATAAGTGAAACAGAGGATAGAGGTTCTACGGGGAAAATAAATGCAATCATAAGCTTGTTGGAAAAGGTCAACAAAATTGGCAATCCTTAAGCTAGATGTATTATGAAAGAAAATTCAAATCACTAAACTAAAAGATGAAAATGGAGACATTACCATACATTGTAGAAATTCAAGAATCGCAAGCAAGTTCTATAGATAATTAAATCTAATGGATGAGTGAGTAGAAACACGACATTTTCCAAGACTAAAGATGAGCAGAAAGTCTGAACAGACCCATAACTGTTAGAATATGGAACCAGTAATAAGTCTCTCCTGAGAAAGAAAATTGCAAGCTCTGGTGGCTTCATGGGTGAATTCTGCCAAGTGGCAAAGAAAAACTAACACTTATCTTGCAAACTCTTGTAAAGAAGCCGAGGAAGAGCAAACACCCCTTAGCTCATTCTATAAAACCAGCACAGTTCTATTACCAAAGCCATGGAAAGACGCTACCAAAAACCGAATGGGCTAACATCCTTATGAATAGTCAAAGAAGAAACTTTAACTTGAATTCAGCACCCACCACATTAAAAGAGTTCATCATACCCAAAGGAGATTTCTTAGAGCAGAAAGGTGGCTCAGCACTGCCAATAACGGGAAACTAACAAGAGAATGAAGGGGCGGTCACATGATGACTGCAATTTATATAAGAAAAGCACTCAGTCCAGTCTATTGGCTTTTCTAAACATTATTTTATTTAGAGGTAGAGGTGTGTGTGTGTGTGTGTGTGTGTGTGTGTGTGTGTGTGTGTGTGCGCGTGTGCGTGTGCGCGTGCGCGTGCGCGTGTGTGCGCGTGCGCGTGTGCGTGCGTGTGCGTGTGTGTGTGTGTGTGTGTGTGTGTGTGTGTGTGTGTGAGAGAGAGAGAGAGAGAGAGAGAGAGGGAGAGAGAGAAAGACAGACACAGAGACACAGAGAGAGAGAGAGAGACAGAGAGAGAGACCAGTTGACAACTTTCAGGAATGAGTTCTCTACCTTTGCCACATGGCTTCCAGGAAGTGAATTCATGGTGTCAGGATAAACGATACGCAGCAAACTAGAACTGGAAGAAAATCATTTCAACATACTAAAAGCCATATGTGAAAAAAAGCAACATCAAGTATCATATCTGGTAGTGGAAGTTCCCGCTCTGTTCAGGAAAAAGCAAACGGTGCTCACTCTCAGCATAGTTTGGCGAAGTCCATCCAGAACAAATAATGACGAGAAAGCAATAAAGTCATCCAAGTTAGAAATGAAGTAAAATAATTTCAGTCCACAGATTTGAGAAGATTTAATATGTAGAAAATTCTATAGATTCCACATTCATTTCAGGTAACAAATGATGCAAAAAAAAAAAAAAAAAACCAAACCAGAAAGATGCAAAATTAATGCACAAATGCCAGATGCATTTTAATAAACCAACAATGAAAAATTTGAAAGGGAAATTATAAAATTAATTCCATTTACAACAGCAGAAAAAGAAAAAAATTACTTAGATATTAACTATGATGAAATAAAATTATAAAATGGAAAAATAAATTAAAATCAGAAATAAATGGAAATACTTTCCATGCTCATGAAATATAAAATGTAATAATTTGCTGTTTACCAAACCCCAAATGACTATCTTGTTTGCAAAAATAGAAAATTCATATGAATCTCAATGAACCTCCACAACCCTTCATAACCAAAATAATCTTGGGAAAAAATATAAGAGAATTCAAGCTTCCTTATTGTAAAACTTACTAAGAAATTTCAGTAATGGCTTGAACAACTTCAATAATGGCTGGGGAGACAGCATGAGACCAGAGTTCAATCCCTAGAGCCACGTTAAAAAGGAAGTCTAGACATGTGAGCATGCACTTGCAAACCCAATGCTAGACATGATGAGATAGGCGGGCACCTGGGGATCATTGGGTAGTCAGCTGAATTTAGTGGATGAGTTCTAGTCTAGAGAGTGGTGTGGTTAAAAACAAAACCCCAAACTCCCCAAATGGTTGGATGTTGTTTGAGGAATAACACTCAGGTTTGTCCTACAGCGCCCCCCCCCACACCTTTAATCATCTCAACAGTGTGGTGCAGGCAAAAGACAAACTCTCAAATATATGGTCAAAATATTTTTGACAGAACTGCCAAGATCACTCAAAAGGCAGGTGCTGTTTTGAACAAATGATAGTGATACAATGGGATATCCAGGTGCCAACGAATGAAGCCCTGCTCCCAAATTACACATATACCAAGTGTACCAACAACTAAGCAAAGCCAAAGCTATACCATTCTTTGGGGAACATAGGGCACAATCTTTGTGACAACAGATCTGGCAATGGTTTCTATGGAAGAACACCAAAGACACAGGCAACTAAATTAAACAACAGAAAAACTAATCTTAATGAGACCTTTTAAGATGTTGTGTATCAAAAGACAATATAAGCACAACATGAAAGAGGTAAAAGGGACGGGAGAGAACATTTGCAAATGATCTGTCTTATAAGGGGTCAATATCTAGGAAACAGATCATTTGAAAATCATTGACCAAAAGGCAAAACTTAATTTGAGATGAGTAAAAAGATGGATGGCCAATGTGTTCCTGAAAAGATGCTTAACCCATCACTAGTGAGCAAGGAAACGCAAATCAAAATCATGTGCTATTTCCTTATACAGCGAGCACAGCTAGCATAGAAGACAAGTAAACAAGTGTTGGTGATGGTGTCGAGATCGGGACTCCTGAGCACCGTGGGTGAGATCACAAGCCACTTACAGCTGCTACTGAACTTGGTACGGCAATACCTCAAACAATTAGCAGGAGGAATTACCATTTAATTCAGCCTATATATTCTGGATATATATTTAAGATTATCAGCAAAGTTTTAAAAAGAGATCTGTGTACCTATGTTCATAGCAGGATTTTTTTGTACTAAGGAAAAAAAAAAAGAAGCCTAAGAGTGATGGATGATGGAGTAAGCGATATGTGATATTTAAACACATACATAAGGAACTATCATTCAACCATAAAAGGAAGAAAATTATGTATCATTCTACACCATTAAGGACACTATGCCAAGGCAGTCACAAAAGAAAAAAAATAGCACAACGAAATGAAGAACCCACAGTAGTCAAATCACAGATGCAGAAAGTAGATCCAGGACATGGATCAGGAGCTATTGTTTAATTCATGCAATTTCCATTTTATAAGATGAAAAGAGTGTGGTTATGGGTGGTGATCATTATACAATTTAGAAGTGCACGTAATATCTATGCACTTAAGATGATAAAGTTTACATTATCTTTATTAACAATAAACATTAGAGGGAAAAATAAAACAAGATAATAACAAGAAACAAAGGGCATTAATCCTTGCCTGTCTTGCCCCAGCCATGAGTTTCAAATTATTATTAAAACTATGTAGAAGTAACTAATCTCTATATTGCACAAATTTACTTCAATCAGTGTTTGGCAGGTGATATAGATGCTGACAACCCACAGCATTCTCTGGACATCAGGGTCGCGTCCAGGTTAAGTGTCTTAAAGTTAGACTGGCTAGTCTATTTGTTATAGTGTTGAACTAACCAACCTCCACATGAATTAAACCAAGCATTTCAACCCATCAAGGTTAAGGAATCTTGCTTACCTTTAGAGTGCGAGAACATTACACACACACACACACACACACACACACACACACACACACTTTCTTTCACAGGGTTTAAGCAGATGTACTATGGATAGATAATGCTAATGCTTCCCTGAGAAGCTGAAGGCTATTAAATGACAAACTTAGTACCAGCTGTAAGATACCTCCCTATGATGAGTTGTTGGTCAAGGAAGCCTCAGGAACCCCACAAACACTTGTAGTTCTTGTTTTCCCACCAGAATAAGATGCTAAGACCCTATCGCTGAAGATGCTACATGCTTGAGTTAAAGGACACGGAGAAGTCAAGTGGAGTTGATCCGGCAGCCTCCTCTCTGCCAGTGATATTTCACCATGTCAGGATGTACTACACTATGGGAGAAAGTCAACAACAACCCTACGCAGCTGTGGACCCCATGAACTGCAATCACAAACTGACCAGCAAGACGTGCTCAATAGGGCTAGGGCAACGGTGGCATGACTCTCATGAAACAACCAACCACTTTATGATTAGATTTACAGCCTGACGCACAGGAAGGACCTCATGCCTGATGCTGGAAACTTGGTAGTGTGCTAATGGCTGCAGCACTCATGGGCTCTAATGGGAAGCTTACTGCTGTTGTGTTGCTGAGTGGGCATGGCATCAACTACCTTCTAAATACTTATATTTATATCTAGCCATTAGCCATTCTCTCAGCCTTTGTCCAAGAAGCTTCTTTTGGCAGTGAGCTGCAGTTTCAGAGAAAAACTGATAGTGAAGTACAATGGTCCTAAATGGCCTGCCTAAGTCAGTTTATTCATGCTCAGGGAACACTGTAGAAGAGAAAGCTGGAAGAACGGAAGATCCAGAGGATGGGGAAGAGTCTCTCGTGTCTTGCAGACCTGACCTGGTACATAAGTACTCATCCTTGCTGTACTTACCTGCACAAGGTCTGCACCAGGCTAAGTCCATCACCATTTTACCAAGCATGGGTTCATTAGATCCTATGCAGAGCTACCTTCCCCCACTGAGGGACCATGGTCCATTAATGACTCTTGGGGGTGTGAATAGTGATGTGGGAATGCGTTTATGTATGCTGTGAATCTCAATCTTTAAATAAAGGAGCTGTTTTGAGCCATGGCAGGCACCATAGAAGAAGTAGGAGGAGAAATCAAAGCATAGGTAGGAGAAGCAGGGCGGAGTCAGAGGCAGATCGAGCTGAAGCCACCCAAGAAGAAACATGTAAGGAACACAGGTGAGCCACGGGCCACGTGGCCAACAGATTAATAGAAATGGGTTTATTTAAGATGTAAGAGCAAGCTAGCAATGTGCCTGAGCCATAGGCCAAACAGCATGAAGTTAATATAAGCGTCTGAGTCGTTTCTGGGGTCTGAGCAGCAGTGGCGGCGGTGGGTTCCTAAGCGGTCTCGGGTGGCAGGTCTGTGGGTCTCAGACCTCTGGCCGCCTGGGATGCCCAGGAATCCTAAGTTACCCTCCACTTAGTCTCATGCAAGCAAGTACAATTAAGCTTCTTGTGTCCTTAAAAGCTAAATAAAATAAGACACAAAAGTAGTAGGGGACATTTTAGAAAGAAAGGATTTTAGTGGAAAGGAAGATGACAGAGGGCTCTGGGAGGTTAAAAAAAAAAAAAAAAAAAGCCCAAACTGTATTATATGCATTGGTGAACTTACCCAAGAAAGGGTTAAAAAGATTATCAGGAAGATATCATCATATTATGGACCTTTCATTCGTTCTTGTCAGCATATACTACATTGTTGACCTCTACTAAGATTTGTTCATTGTTTTTCTGCAGCTTCAATCATATAGATTAGCAAACTTAGACACTAACAAATTGCAAAGAAGCTATCAAGCCAGGTGGCTATTTGGGCAGACAGTCTGCACACATGCCTATAATCCTGGCTTATTACTAAAACATCTTTGTCTATAAAAACAGTGCTTGAAATGAAATGCCAAACTTTCTAAATAAGATACTGATAAGAAAGCTATGAATGTTTTGATGGGAAACACTTCGGGAGCCAGTGCTGGCTTCCAAGTTTTGAGTGAGTAAGGTTTCCTTTACTCTCCCATAAGAGAAGTCAGTACACTTACTTTGATGCTGCCCTAAGCCACAGAGCACTGTCCATTTGACACTTCACCTTCTTTAAGGTTCTCTCACCATAGCATGTCTGGACATGTTAGAAGCCTTATGAAGGAAAAGCTTTTACTATGGATCACCATGTGTCTGTATTTGATAGGACAACTCATTCCAACCCTGAGAGCTGCACCAGGCGCGCTCTGTGGGCCAGGCTAGCAGAGAGAGAGAGAGAGAGAGAGAGAGAGAGAGAGAGAGAGAGAGAGAGAGAGAGAGAGAGAGAGAGAGGATGAGGAACATTATAGTCATTCCCACCCCAGAGAGCTGTACCAAGTGCTCTGTGGGCCAGGCTAGCACAGAATGGAGGAGGGAACAAACCTTTTACTCCCAGGACCACCTTTAAAAAATGTGAATTTTTGGACTGGAGAAATGACTTGGTGGTTAAGAACACTAGTTGTTTTTCCAGAGGATGTGGGTGCAATTCCCAGCCCCAAATAGTAGCTCATCACCATCTATAACTTCAGTACCAGGGGATCCAGTGCCCTCTTCTGGATACCCTGGGTACTAAGCACACATTTGGCATGTAGGCATGCATGCAGACAAGACAAAAAAAACCCCATATATAAAATAATAATTTTTAAAATATGAATTTCAAAAACACTTGTTTGGAACTGAGGTAAAGTCTAGAAGGTAAATGCTTTTGCCCTTGGCCTATTTACTTAAACTGCTAGAGATATCATGCATAAAACAACTTATTATTAGCTTTCTAGGGCTGGTGACGCAGCAAACACATCTCAATAAATATTGGTTTCTCTGACATTTTTTTTAATATTAACCTATGTGCCCCAACTGTCTTGGCACTGTTCTGTTGGCAGATTTTTTTTTTCACTTTAGTGTCATGGATCCACCAATGAACTCCTTTAAATGTATCGTAGGAGTACTCACATATAGAAGGTACATAGAGTCTTTGAGTTCTGTCTTCAATCAGGGAAAACTCATTAAGTAGAAAGCAACTGTAATCCTTCAGAATAGTTAAGTGGTCAGAAAACCCATCTACTGTGTTTTCTTCTGGAAAAGGACCCCTGTCCACATCTTAGCAATGAGAACATGCACTACCTGGGAGAGGAGACCCGTGTTTCCATCAGACAGAGCCTGGATCCATTCTTGGGCACCTGCTGGGGCTTCATTAACATGTTTTTTCAACTACTAACTGGGCTAAATGGATCTTATTAGCTTTGTGGTAACCATTCAATACTATATACGGGGACATGAAATTGAGAAGACAGTAATTAAATTCCTCAATACGGAAACTTCTCTGATAGCTCAGAGAAAAGCCCAGTACTCAGTTATGTTTACTTCTTTCTGGTCAAATACTCAAAGTCACATGAGTAAATTCCCTTTGATTTCCTTTCTTATTGGGAACGAACACTTTCTCTTGCTCAGCACTGAGGGATGAGCAGTCTGCTGGGTTCAAGGTTTCCCATAAGTGCTCGTGTCCCCCACGGCTTTTTGTGCTCTGCGGAGGTGGGAGAGCAACACCATGAATTGACAGAGTCTACGTACCTGAAAACATCATCATGTGCTGGAAGTTCCAAGCGATCTTCTGTTTCCTGCCCAGATTCAGGAGGAAGGAGAGTGGGTAAATGTTGCAGGCTCTGGCAATGAAAATCGCTAGCTGTTGGGACACATTGAGGAAGATAGTGCCACAGAGGGGCTGACTGACTGAGCAAAGGTTCAGATATCATGTCTGTATGCTCCTCTATGATATGACCCGGAGAACAAGGAGAAACATGACAACTTATCTACGTCTAACTCCTTCACCAAATTCATCGTTCAATGTCAATTCTTCTCAGAATGACGTAAAACGCTGTCTTTCTTTGAACATATGCTTGGCTGAAAGTTGGTTTTGTCATGCAATTTCAATCACTAAATTTTCCTATCACATTTGGGCTGCTGGTGACTGGCTCTAGCCTCAATCCTGAAGGAAGCTGTGAGGTAGCAACACCCCAGTGTTGGTGTATGGTGCTATCTTCTCCAGCAGCACTTTGGAAAGAATAAATATATTTCGGATGGTGCTTTTCATCTCACTTCCCATCAGTCCATGTGCCTGTTTCTAGCAAGTTTGCTTACCTTTTTAATTTAGTGGATTTAATTTTGAGATGGGCTGACTGTCACCATATACAATACAACTGCTATCTCAGGAGACTTCCCAAAAGCCAAAGTCTGATAAGCGAACACCTACTGAAAAGCTCAGTCCCAAGCCTTCCTCATCTCTATTCCTTCCTTGGTGGACTCTCTGTTCTAGCTTGTCCTCTGCAGGATGAAGCCACTTGGAACAAGGTAGCTTCCTTATTTCTAAGATCTAGGTTTCAAATGAAATTCGAGAGTTCAGCAGGAGCCCGGTGATGAGAGACTTACACCAAATTCAGGTGAACAGTGGGAACACGGAAATGGCAAGCTTCCCAGAGATCATCTGCCTGTGACTGAGAGAGCTGTCATCCCATTTTCCAAGTGGTATGGACAATAGCTAAAGTCTTTACTTAGGGACATTTGTAGGTGCTCAGTATCCTTCGGCCAGATATTTGCTTCGATGGGGGTTGCCTCTTATTCCAGGCCTACAGAAGGAGCACCCTCTGTATTAAAGTTGGGGTCTAGATTTTGTCTATTCTCCTAGAGAGGAAATGATCTCTCTCTCTCTGTGTATGTATTTTGTGTGTGTGTGTGTGTGTGTGTGTGTGTGTGTGTGTGTGTGTGTGTGTGTGTGTGCGAACATGTGCATGCATGCATTTGTGTGCACATGCACACACATGTAACTTACTGATTAAATTAGGCTGGCTGGCTAGCAAGTCCTAGAGATATGCATGTCTTTGCCTCTCCATAACTTGGATTACAAACATGTACCACCTTGGCCACTTCTTTTGTAGGTTCTGGGGATTGAATTATAATCCTTATGCTTGTAGGATAAATACTTCACTGAATGAGCTAACTCCACAGTCCCAGGAGGTGTTAATTGATGGAAATAAACTTGCATGTGCATGGTGCTTCTGATATTGAAAGGGCAATGGTCATGTTGAAGTCTACGATGCTTTCAAAGTCCTACTAAGAAAAAGATTTAACCATTTTTCTATTTCTTTTTCTCCAAAGGATACAAAAGCTCCAAGTATAAAAAGAGCGTTGAAAATGTGATTCTGGAAGGTGAACAGAGCCAGGCCCATGTAGCAGAAGATGACGTTCTCAGCCAAGAAATTCATAAATTCAAATAGCTGAAAAGAAAACAAAGACAAAACCCACACATTATGACTCACATTTGTGTGCAACTTATTTATTGTAACCTTGATGACCGAGTGATCATCTCTCCTGTGGCAAGTCACCACTTTGACCTTGAGTCCCTGCTATCAGGTTAGTTAACATCCTTGGTTCTCTGCCCAGTGATTCATACCATAGTCATGTCAGTGTCCTATTATTTTCAACTGTCAGGCTTCCAGAGATGCCTCGGGTGGTGTTAACAGAACAATTCCTACATGATGACAAAATATTCCCTGTTAGGGAAGTGGAAGTCAAGTGTCTCATTCAAGCTGTGTATAGTAAAGATGCTAAGATTGTTTAGCCTGTCTGTACCTTACTCAGTAGATATACTTGGCTTCCAAGGCCCCAGTTAAACAAAAGATAGAAAAGAAAGCAGCTTAAGCTAAATGGGCCTCGTCAGGAAGGCAGGGGAGACAAACCTGGAAAACGTGAACAGAAGATGAACATCAATTATATTTCAACATTGGAGTGATTAGTTTATTCCAAACTCTAGACAATGAGACTCATTGAATTGACTGATGTAGGAATGAATATCCATTAAATGTCTACCATTTCTGGCTAGTAAAGGGGATGATTAATTCTGGGGATCAGCTTCTGCAGCAAGAACACAATAGATGTATCAAATTCAGTCGGAAGAATGGAGTAATAACATGCCATGCTGAGGGGTGCTTCCTACAATTATTCTTAGACCATTAACTAAACAATTTAAGCTGAACATAAAAAGCGTTTTCTAACTTTCATATTAAAAGAAAATGGGAAAAGTGTCCAGGGGCTATACCAAAGTCTGATCCAGCAGAGACTTTATTTTATGATCCAGGCTTTCCATTTGGAAGTTTCTGAAACTTCATTCCTGGACCTCCATAAATCACATTAGGTAAATGTCTCTGGAGGCATTGCTCCCGACTTTGTGAGGACTCATTATTTTTTCATGTAATGTATTTACAGCCCCACAAATAATGCCCAATACCTGTTCCCTGACAGTTGACAGAAAGAGAAGCAGGATCTTGTCAGAAACATTATTTAAAACCAGTAATGGAAAGAAAAGATTAAAAAAGACACAGCTCCTTCGGAACAAGATGCTCTTCCTGCAGTGGCAGCTGTCATCAATTTCTGGGAGCACTCTGCTCTCATTCTAGGGCAACTAATGTAAACAAATATTGTCACCCAAACAGCCACTGAACGTGTAGAACACAGGGATGGGGGATACAGAAGATGGAGAACCTATTGCTGTCTCATTAGGCCTTTCATAGGATCTGATCATCATTTTTCCTGGTGTGAGCTGCCTTCACAAAGAATGTAGTCTGCCTGGATTAAACAGGAGGAGTTTATTTCCCATAATTCTGGAGATTGAGACGTTCAAGATGGAAGTGGAAGCTGATGTGATGCTGGTGAGAGTTCCCCTTTTCATGTAACCCCTGCTTATGGTAAGCGCTCACAGAAGAGTCCATTTTTCTTCTGTCTATTCTTATAAGAACACCAATTAAAACCATGAGGGATTCACCATCAGGACCTTCTATTTCCCACATCTTTCCTTCCAAGTAGCATTCCACTGGTCCAATATCTGAATTTGGGGATGGAGAGTGGGCGGAAACATGTCCTGTCCTTAGCATTGCTTTGGTTTTGACACAGATAAGCAAATGTCAAGGCAAAATTCAAAGCGTCTCTCATACACCTACTCCAAGTGTATTTCACCCCAGAGGAATATATTCAGCCTCTTCTGTGTCACACTAGTTTCTCTCTAGAAAGTACCATATTCTCCATAGCCTCTATGGCCTCTAAAGACCCTCTAGCTTGGTTATAGAGCCTAGAGTTTTGGAACAAATAACTCAGATCCATGCATTTCTCTACACCTCACATTAGGTTCAAAATGGGTTTGGTGTATTTGGAGCCAAGGGAATCCAACAAGGTTTGTAGGGACTGTTGAGATGATGACACCCATCTTTTCACTGGATGAGAAGTCAGAAGGATGCTGGCAGAGGCTACCCACGGTCATCTGCCATCACAGGGGAAATGGCTAAGGGAAGCTGAACCCGGGTCATTCTATTTAAGCATTTTTTTATCCAACTTCTTCAAAAGCAAAATCAAGATCCTTTCTGCTCTAAAAAGCATGGGGTCAATTTTCTGACCCTTTTTAAGATAGTAAGAAAGTTTATTATTCTTAAAGAGAGGAAAAGGGCCTATGGGACACGTCAGTTCTTTCTGTTAGCTGAGGTATGACAGGAGCTTTTACTGTTCATTGTACTTTGGGCCTATGGTTTTAAGTGTTTGCTTGACAGATTTCCTCTCTTTTGATAATGCTGAATTTTGGGTTGATTTATCTACTCATTTATCTATTGAAACCTACTCTCACACATTATGAGCATCTGTGTACTTATATGCAGATCAAAACTTCCACTTTGCATCTAAGTTCAGTTTGGGATCTTGTTTCCTTGTTCCCAGTCTGTTCTGCCGACCTCATGGTCTTTTTAAGGAATGGTGATCTATATTGCCTCATAATACTCCATAGAGCTGGCCTGAACCCAAGCTCTAAGTTATCCAGACTTTTCTTAGTTTCACATATGTTAAAATACTTGTGTTGATTCTTAATTACCCAGAAAATTATATATGACATATAAATCATATGTCAATAGCTCAGCATTTACTAAAGAATTGCCAGTATCCAAGGTCAGTCTCACCCCTTCTATGTCATACACACTTCCTCATAATTAGAACTTACACCTCCACCAATAGTCCTTTCTTGTTTTTCAATTTCATATGAACAAAATTAGACAACATGTCTACTTTACCATCAACTATTCAATAAAAACATTTCTGAGAGTCTTTACTTTTTGCATAGCAGTTAATTTTTCTTATATTAATATTTCACTCTCTGCTTTTTCAAACTAGTGTTGGGAGCATTTGTGTTGTGTCAACTTGGAGCAATGGAGCGCTTTGTTATTATGTGTTTACCTTTCTGGAGAATTATTGGGACAGAGTGCAGTCTTCTAGAATGGTAGCCCCCACTCAAAGCTCCCATCAATGGTGCCAATTGCTTCACATTCCTGACAACACTTAGGCTTTGTTTTTCTTTTTATGTTTTTTTAATCATACTTTTGTCTCTTGACATTTTAGGAATAATCCTGTCAATTTGAACATTGTTCAGATTTTAGTTGGAAATGAATTGAATTTTGAGGTAAATGTGGACAAACTCTATCTTTGGAACACAGAATCAATCCATGAACCCTCTATATCTTTATTGTTATTTTGACTTTAATGTCTTTTCATAATTTATGCATGAATATTTTGGACATCTTGGCTTATGTTTACTGCTGTTTGGTGATTTGTTGCTATTCTAAGGACCAATATCATATATAAGTTCACTTTCTAATTGTTTATTTTTAGATGAGATATTTGATTTTTAAATGGATCTTTTACTTAGGGTAATATTAAATGGATGTGATAATTTTCATATTATTGGTAGATTACTTTAGAAAAAAAATCAATGTTGCCTTAAAAAATAAGATTAAGTTTGATTATTGTCCTTTATAGCCCATGTTTATTTGGCATCTTTTGTATCTGTTGATCTCATTTCCTTACACTTGTCAAAACCTCTACTATGGTATGAAATATGTATGACACTAAGGCTATTTTTGTTTTATTTTAATCCCAAAAGATAAATGTGCAATGTTTCTATATCAAATTCAGAATAACTTACACATTATAATATTCCCTTCAATTCATTACATATTAGAGACTTTAAAAAGTAATGTATTGATTTTCAACTTTTTTTTACTTAATTATATTAAGTTGCTTTTTATTGCTGTGATAAAACACTGATCAATACAAACTTGAGGAAGATATGTTGAATTTGGCTTATACTTTCTTGTCACAGTCCTTGAATGAAGAAAATCAGGGCAGGAACAAGGCAGGACCTTGGAGGCAGGAACTGAATCAGAGACCATGGAGGGATGCTGTTTACTGGCATGCTTTTTTATACCACCTACGACCACCTGCCAATGGGTGGCACTGCCCACAGTGGGCGGAGGCCTCACACATCAATTATTAACCACAAAATGCCCCTATAAACGTGTCCGCAGGCTGATTTGATGAAAGCAATCCCTCAGTAGAGGTTTCCTCTTCCTAGGTGACTCTAGCTTGTGTCATGGTGACAAACAGCACACTCACTAAGATTTTCACATGGTACAAAGGGTTCTTGTGTTTTATCAGGGAAGCTCCGTTGGTAACAATAATTTTCTCATATGCTTCTATATTACTGTGTTGGCTGTTGAGTGTACATACTATATAAGAAATACAAGTTTGTTTCTTGTGTAGTCAAGCTACCCAACAAAGTTCACATACTTTTCCTGAAATAATTCTGGATCTGTTAAATTACTCTGTATTATACCTATCTCCCAATACATGTTCTCTCATCTTTATGATTATTTTTACCCATAGCATTCTTTATTTTAATTATTATTATTATTTTTTAGTAGCTTGGTCTTTAAAGTCCTGGCCATCCTGGAAGCTTGTCAGCATGCTATTTATATGTTACATAGCTTTCTGAGGGAGAGCTCTCCTGACCAGTCAGCCACAGCTCTTCTTAGCCACAACTATTTTTTCATAAATATTTTCCATTGTAAAAAGTAATTTTTGTCAGTAGCTTTTGTTTTGAATTATAAAAAATGTATTCTAATTAAAAGAGAAATTGTTGTTTTGTAACACAATTAGGAGAAAGGTTAATTATTAGATGTGGATTCCTGAAAAGCATATCTGCAAAGATGGAGTGGCTGATTGCAAGGTCAATGATGTAGAAATGTTGGGATTCTCAAGTTCTAGACTTTAATTACAATTTATCTTGGGCTGTCTTAAGCCCCAAGTATAACCATTCCTTGATCACCCTTGTGTTGGACCTAATATTCTGTGACTAACAGACAAAATCCTTTTGGAATGAATTACCTTAACAAAACTGTAGGCTTATCACTCAAAGGGCTGTCATCATGTAGCATCTGGGGCATATAGGTGAGATTTTTCTTACTTTACTGAAACCTCCTACTCAATGCATTTAGAAAGCGCATTGTCTTATGACTTTCTTTGTTCTGCTCTAAAAAATTCATGAAATTGCTCCTGTATTGGAACATCAGATTTGGAGTACCTAAATCTGTGTTCCTGGTTACTCATAATTGACTCTAGAATAAACTTTCTCATCTCTTTTGAAGTGAGAGTTGTATTTTTGTGTATGACATGGGATAGATTACAGTGCAAATTGGGTGATATGGAGGGAGAGAATAACAAAATATAAGAAACAAAATGCTTGCTTCTTTATGCATCACCACCAGCTGTTTGCCTCTGTACCTGCAGACACTCTTCTCCATCTATTTCCACTTTAAAGTTGTTTGCAATGCAGGAGAAGACAATGATAACAAAGTGACTCTTAATTTGCTTGTTATGGTCAAACATACTCCAGATGAACCAGTAACTTACACCCAAAAGGCAAATGCAACTGTGAGTTATGCAATAAGTCATCCATGATTTTGCATGTAATTTCAAATCAGGAAATATTATAAGCATTGTGTATATTAACGATGTTTTAGAAAAAAACATAAGAAACATAAAAGGATGTGGAAGTGGAAGTGACTGTGTGGGGAGAAGAATGGTTTCATAGAAGGGGGAGAGAGCTTGAGAGTGGGTAATGGGGTGAACATCATTAAAATTCTCACCACATATATATGGAACTGTTAAATAAATGAGTAAATAAAGTGGTTAACTAATAACACATTCATATAATGGTATATATAGCATGGAATTTTGCTAAGCAATGAAAGAAAAATGGAAGCAATACAAGATATGCTTGTAGGTGAGTCCATCAGGATGCGTTCAGACACATGTATACCCTCATTTCACGAAGGGTTATCTTTACTGTGAGTCCATCAGGATGTGTATAGACACATGTATATCCTCATTTCATGAAGGGTTATCTTTACTGTGAGTTCATCAGGATGTGTATAGACACATGTATATCCTCATTTCATGAAGGGTTATCTTTACTGTGAGTTCATCAGGATGTGTATAGACACATGTATACCCTCATTTCATGAAGGGTTATCTTTACTGTGAGTTCATCAGGATGTGTATAGACACATGTATACCCTCATTTCACGAAGGGTTATCTTTACTGTGAGTTCATCAGGATGTGTTCATACGAACGTACACCCACATTTCATGAAGGTTTATCTTTACTGTGAGTCCATCAGGATGTGTTCATACGAATGTATACCCTCATTTCATGAAGGGTTATCTATCTTTACTTTGAAACTATTGTTTTCATAGTTTGAAAACCTAAATGAGATTAGAACTAACATGTTAAAGTAAAATAAAGATCTTTCTAAGCATTTGCTTCCTGTACCTTTGTGCCAGAAGCTAGCCTATGATTCTGCATTTCCAGTAAGGTACCAGCCCCCTTGTCCTTTCCTAGCATAATCCCTGCTTTCTTTAAAAGCTGCTTTCCAGCATAGAGAAAGACAATAGTATCACAACCACATTTGTCCTTCTGTAGAGCATCCGGTTCAGTGATCTCTCCATTTGTTTGAAGTGCAGACATACAATCTATGTGTGTAACACAGGATGATGCTGAACACATTTTGTGTAGATAACCTCAGTGGTGCTTGTATTTGTATAAATTTAACTCAATAGGACGTCACAAGCCTCTTTTCATATAGTTGAATTTGAAGGTGCTAAAAGCAATCCTTAAGGGTGGCACGAGATCCCTCTTTATCTTTCCTTCTACTAAATTTGACTACATGGTACTTGCTCCCAGACACCTGGTTATTTTCAAATCTCTTCACTTGTAAACAATGCTGCCTGGAGCATCTTTGCTTAGGCTTCTCTCCCTAGTGAGTGATTACTCCTCAAGTAGATTTTCTGACACAGGCCTCTCTGTCAGTGCAGATACATTAATTTTCCATTTTGAGCATCCCACCAGCCTGCCCTTCAGAAGAATGAGCCAATTTGCATCTCTGTTCATGTTGTAGAGGGTACCCTTTCCTCTACACTCCTGCCAACTTTCATTTTTATCAATTTTTAAAAACCTTTGGCAATCTGATAGATTCACTTATTTTAAATTGTGATGGTTGTTAGCATTTTAAAAAGGTTCCTTTAATAGCAAGGCGTCCGCACTGATTAGTGCTCCTCTGTCTAGCTCTAGCATGTAACATCTCGGGTTGAATGCACAGGCGTTGTAATTATTTCCTCCTTGAAGCACTTAATGAAAATCTGTGGGTGAATTCAATTTTGTTTCACATGCAAAACCTCCTAAAGATGTTTCAAAAGGGGCTCTAGAGTGAGTCCCTCCTCAGACAAATCCAATTTGACTATTAAAACTTCATTGTCTCAGTCAGGCCACAGCTAGTCAATCACCAAGGAAATGCAGCTCCTGGCCAATTTAGGCAAAAAATAATGATCAAATAGAAATTTTAAAAAAGCTTCATCCCAAAGCCAGTAATATTAACAACAGTAACAAATTTCAAAGAAGTCAACTCATAATTCAGTGTAAAAAAAAAAAAAAATCCTTTAATCTATCTCCTTCCCTCTCTGGGTCAGGAAAAAACAAAAAACAAACAAACAAAAAAAAAACTTGGCTCAACCTTTTATTTATCAATATAAAAAATACTATTTATTTTGTTTGCATGTATGTGCAGTATGCAAAATTTTGGAAGTGACCTGAGTTAAATAAATCTGTGCTTTGCAGAGCTGTTTTTTTCAGGGGAGAAAGGCAAGCTAATAGTGCCAACAAGAACAGGAAAGAACCAAGCTACTAAGAAGACAGGCTGCTTAGATATCCTGGAAGCTCATGGTAGCTATTCACATGTCCATAGAGCGACAACTGTTCCCAGCAAGTCATATTCTGCAAACACTCACTAGACACTACTTAGATCCACATGAGTTACTTACTAAGAACTTATGAAATCACCTGTTTTATGAAACATGTTAATCACTAATTCTCACAGACATTTTCCTATTTCTTCCAAAGGCTGAAACTTGATCACACTATCATGATTCACGTGGAAAAATTTTACAGAGTTCAGTATAACCTAGCTAATGAATATTATTTTAAATTAACAGATATTTGAATATTAATTGAAATTTATAAATATTAGATGTTAATTTAAATTCACATGAATTCTTCATTATCACTTAGGTTTAGGGCAGCTTAACACATCTAGCGATTTTCATGTACTTAGCTCAGGAAAGACACTAAAACTCTTCCTGGCTGGATGTGCCAGCTTGCTTTCTGTCACTGTGCGTCAATATTGATGGAGACCAACTGGGGAAGGAAAGGGTTTTGGCTTCTTCATGGACCCAGGTCCATCACTGAGGAGTATGGAGCTCACACAGGGGCAGAAGCTACCTGTTGGGTAAAGCTGCTTACTGGCTTACTTCCCGTGGCTTGCTCAGCCCACATATTTTATATATAACCCAGACCCACCTGCTCAGAGTGGCACCACCTATAGTACGCTGGGGCCTCCAGCATCAATCATTAATCAAGAAAAAGTCCCCGTGGGTCAGTCTGACGGAGGTAATTCCTTAATTGAGGTTCCTTCTTCCTGGGCATCTCTAGTGTGTATCAGACTGACAGAAACAGAGCAAAGCCCAAACACCCAAACAAACAACAAACACACAAACAAATCCCAACTGTGCACAAGGGCATGGAATAAGCTGAGGGATAAATTGCAATAAAAATAAAATGAAGATTAAAACTGTTATCTTAATTTTATCAAAGAATTAATACATTTAAAAACATTTATTCAGAAATGTTCTCCTTGACTAGGATCCCTGTCTTACTCTGTGGCTTTCTTCTTTCTGGGTATGTGCAGGATGTGTGTATGACTGTGTGTGTGTGATTTAGAGGCAGAGGATCAACTTTGGATGGTAGTCCTGAGATGACAGCTACATTGTTTTTGGAGCACGTTCTTTCACTGGGATTCCAAGCAATTAGACAAGGTTGTACGGGCAGCAGCCGCAAGGATAATTCAGTCTTACCTCCCTGTGCAAAGCTTTGTTTCATGGGTTTAGGGTTGGACCTTAGACCATCAATGATAGAAGGCAAGCACTTTATGAACTGCACTATGGCCCGATTAGAGTCTTCTGTTGATAACATTTCAGATTTCACTAGTAAATACTGTTGAATGAATATATTCTATTGTGCAAAACTAGTGCATAAAAAAATTCCCGTGCCATGGAATTTATGGCTATTACCATGAAGTATTGAAAACAGAAAGTTTTGTTTAAGAGTGTTTTATAACTACTTAGTTCTACATACTGAAAAATGTTGTCAAAGTGACCCCAGTCATCTTTGTGGTCACAGTGTAAGAGATGAGCTATTATGAAGACCTTTATCCCTGGGATCATCTGAGAGCTATTTTACCACAGTGCAAGGTCTTTCTCACAAAGATGAAAATTCTTAGTTACCTTCTGGTGAAGTGCACTCCTTGGAGACCCTTCTAATAATAACAGTATTCATATTTCTAAAAGAGTAGTAACACTGAAGGAACTCTCATGTTTATAGGGCCTGACATGCTGGGAGACATTAAGACTTTAACTTAAGATTTTTTTCTAAGTAAGCTATGTTGTAAGGGCCTGCACCCATGATGCGACACTATTGTTCCCATTTTACAACTGGAGAGACTGCATCCAAGGTATGCAGGTACTTGTTCAGGTGAAACACAAGACTGAGAAAAATGAAGCTATTCTGAGTTTTGTGAAGAATTGTTAGATTACTTCTGCAAGAATGTGTGGCTACCCTGAGAAAGCTCACATTCTGGTACAATGCTTTTTCATAGTAGACTCAGTAGTGAGCACCTGTAGAACTTCAGAGTTTGAGAGGAATATTTTATACTAACATTTTGTTTGTCAGTCTACGGTACAGTTCTGGGGTTGAAAGGGAAGCTACATGAAGCTCTGACCAGATAGTTTTCACATTTTTTTTTAATGTAAAGAAGTAATTTTAGTCAACATTGACTTTTCAATCAATTAGTGGAAGCTAATTAAAAAAAGATGATTTAAGGCAGCAGCTATCTATTTTCTCCCAAATGTCTATAAACGTCCATTTATCCATAAAGCACAACCTTTCACAGATTCAAAAAAAAAAAATCAAACAAGAAAAAACTTGTTTATTGCTAAAGACTAATTTCCCTGTGAATGAGTCCTTTCTGGCTCATCTTTCTCCTCTCCAGCAGAGACTTGCAGACCTCCACTGTGCTATGGGTGGAGACTTCTTACAGTTCCTCACTTGCAATCCCTTCTCGCCCAAGAAATGCCACAGTACTTTGAACATATAGGCATATACAAAGGTATATACATCAATCAATGCTAATAAACCATAAGGGAGTAGATTTTAAAGCTATCTTTGATGTGTATTTTATTTAAACATTTATAAAGATTAAAGCAATTTTTCATAGTAATGAAATGGATGTACTTGCTTATTCTTATGTAAAGGATTAAGTCTTGGTCAAACATTGGATCCTACAGGATGTAGGCCCCTTCAACATTTTCAGAATTGATCAATAATTTGACTTCTATAATCATCAAGGTTGAGGATGTCATTTTACATATGTACAGCCTAAAATGCAGATATATTTAGAGTCATTTCAGAAATTGCTGTAAATCTCCTAATTCTAAGCCAAAATTCATTAAATGACATTTTAAGGAACTTGAGTCAGCAACTCAAATAGCAATTTTAAAATCAATACTTTAACACAATACAACCAAAGAGATAGCAATTTGACATACATAGAGACTGCTGGTAGGAAAACACTACATCCTTATTTTCTTGAATAAAATCATTATATTTCTACAGGAGCAGTTCATAACATTCAGTAGTCCTGAATCTGAACAGAAGGCGTTCAGGCAGAATTAGATATATTGTGTGGTTTGAGGCATGCTCAGTGCAAATTGTGTATTATGTGTTTAGAAGCAAGGTTGCAGTGAAGTTGCATGATGCTACATGGATGAACGCTTCTAGAAACATCTGGGTTCATTATCCATTTCACTTTGAATAAATTTTCGGTTATTGAATGATCAGAAAGTTTATGTTAATGCCAAATTTATTTACGACTCTCACATCCATCTGTGATCCTCCATGTGGGGTCTTGCCCCATAGTTTAAGAAGCTGGGCTCTCTAGTAATATCATGACTGCATGACATTATAGAGAGATGGTATATATAGATTATTTACATGCCTCAAATAAGATGCACATACACAGTTACTGTTCTGTCTCCAATCCCTTTGTTGGAGGTAAGCTCATTGAGAAGATCTACCTTTTGTAGTATACTGCATAAGCACTTATCATAATGTTTCTTTGCTTAGGATGCCTTGGGCTTGCTACTCAGTCCCCTCTCACCCTATGCATTTCATTGTCTTTTGTAAACCTAATTTTATTTTTAAAAGCCATGACTCCTTCAAAAGCACAGCCCATAAAAAGACAACAAAACACATTTTAGGAAGATGAATAGGCATCATTAACCCAGTAAAGAAATAAATGTTGTTAGAGCTTCAAGGAGTAGGGCTTCAGTAAATAGAATAAATAGTGAACAGCTACTGTTGCCAGGTTTTCTTGAAATCTTCAAGGTTATACCTTAAGAGGAAGGTTGTTTTCTTTCATTTGCCAAATTGCTTTAGCAAGTAAACTTTGATAATACTCTCATTTCTGGGGTGTTTTTTACTTACAACTTTTTTTCTCTTTCTTTTGACCTGCAGTCTCTGTGGCATCACATTTATGTTATGATACCATCAAGAGTAGTACTTCTTAAGTCTCCGGTTTCACAATGCTTATATTTTGATGATATGAATCAGAAATATTGGTCCCAATATAAGATTGGTCTTAAATCTCTTTTTATGATGTAAAATGCCGTAGGATTACAAGATTTCAAAGACAGAGTCACTGTGTGTAGAGTCCAGACATCCATCCAGTTCTTAATTTCTCCAGCACTCTTGTGAGTGCACTGCTTGGTCTGTAATAGACTATGGCCAGAGGCAGAAGCTTCATAACTACTTGTCCCAGTTACTTTGCTATTGCTGTAATGAGACACCATGATGAAGGCAACTTATAGGAGGGAGAGTTTATTGGGGATTACTGTCTCAGAAGATTAGAGTCTGACCATCGTGGTGAGAAGTATGGCAACAGGCAAAAAAGGTGTGGTACTGGAGCAGTGAACTTAATTTAGCTAAGAAGTTAAGTTTTGATGTAACAATCATGACGGAGGGGAGGGAAAGGGGTAGGGAAGTGAGAGAGGGAAAAAGAGAGCACTGGGGTCATTGTAAGCCTTTGAAACCTCAAAGCTCATCCTTAGTGGCGTACTTCCTCCAACAATTCTTCCAAAAACAGTCCCATCAACTGGGGACCAAGCATCAAATATATGAGACTATGGAGACCATTCTTATTCAAACTACCAAGGAAGAGGCCAAGGAAGAAAATGTCATCTTGTGGCTCTATTATAACTCATGAAAGCCCCTTCCTTGGGTTCAGATAAAATTTACCACTTAATCATGTTGACTACCTCTCTTCCTTGGCTCATAGAGGATAAGTCATCTGGAGCATTATTGTGTTTTGTCCCATTTGGCTCTGGCAGCAGAGAAGACTTTGCTCAGAATATATAATAGCAAGAGCCAAGTCTACAACAAGCAACTTCCCCTTATATTCAATAGTCTTCTTAGTCTGGAAAACAAATATTTTGCTAAGGGTGTTAGTTGGTATGCAGGACCTAGAGTCTATAACGCTGTTGAGGTGTTCTCTCTCTCTCTCTCTCTCTCTCTCTCTCTCTCTCTCTCTCTCTCTCTCTCTGTGTGTGTGTGTGTGTGTGTGTGTGTGTGTGTGTGTGTGTGTGTGTGTGTGTGTGTGTGTGTGTGTGTGTGGTGGGGCTATGGTAACAAGGATCCACCCACTCAGGTAAGTTCTTTAAAGAAACCACTTTGCAGAAAACTTGTCAGCACTAGCGCTGCAAAAAATAAAGTTGTAGAATAACATAATTAGTTTTTTCTGCAGTTTCACCAATAAACACGAGGTAAAGAAAATTACTGAGTTTAGGCAATATTTTATATACATTTTTCCATATTTCAAAAATTAGGTTGTGCTATTTTTAAAAATAAGTCAATTAATAAGTACAGAGACACCATGATATTAATATAGGCACTAGTACAAACATTTCACACATTACTAATTTTTAATTTAAAAAATCCTTTTTAAAAACCTTTTTTCTTCATTTAGTTATTTGCAGCCTTATTCATCTTGTGTATATGGCTCTAGGCTGCTTTCAGAGAAATTTTAGGTTTGTAGTAAAATTGCGATCACTGTCCTCTATGCCCCTGTTACAGATAACTTTTCCATCAATACCCCCGTCAGGGCAGCAGTATTTGTTCTGAGAAATATACCCTGATACATCATCATTACCTAAAGCCTGTAGCCACCCTAATAGTTTTCTCTAGCTGTAGTACATTGCTTCTGCATCTTTTCATCTTTCTCATCAGCCTATGGTAAAGCCTTGAGTTGGGGAGAGGCATGATGGATACTATGTCTTGGTCAGTCTAAATTGCTATGACAAATGTATTACACATCGGGTGGCTTCAACAGCAAATGCTTTAGGACATTTCTGCCAAGTTTGAGAAGTGGAAGTTCAAGGTCAAAGCGTATGTAGATCAGAGTCTGATGAGGCTACCTGTCCTGGTTTGTGATAACTGGATGTATCCTCATCATGACAGGGAAGAAAATTGTCTAAATTCTCTCATGTCTTCCCATAATGAACTTGGAGCCATGAAACCCCTTTTACCCCCTCCCAATTGTCCCCATCTCCAAATATCAATTAAACTGGGGATTTTAATTCCAACACATGAATAAGGAGGATGGAGCCCAAACATGCAGCCCATAACAACACAGAAAGGATTTCTAATGATATCCCTTTTAGGCTTTCAAATTGAGTATCATAATTCCCACCCTTGTCGCCATTTAAGTGACAGTCACCTAAGACATGTCAGATCCTTCTGCCCACCATGGGAACCATGGGTTCTTGAGGCACCAAACATATACCTCAGACTTCATGTGCTGTGTTTGGTCTCTACACAATTTTACTTTCTTGATGAAAATACCATAAACTAAATAAACTACATTTTAGGACATTATTCAGTACTGTTTCTCAATTGGCTATTTTCACAATAAAATGCTTTGGATTGACGAGTTCATTAGCAAACACTGGAACCAAACAGCTCTTCATTTGTTCCCCTAGTGCAGTGAGATGTGGAAGCCAGGGTCTGAAAATGCACTTTCTTCTACCATCGACTTGAAGATCTCAAGAATGGAACTTGCTGTGTGTGTGTGTGCATGTCTGTGTGTGTAGGTGCGTGTGTGTGCATTGTACATGTGTGTGCATGTGTGCACACATGTGAGGGGGTGCATGCGTGTGCTCATGAGTGTCAAATTTTAATGATCACTATCATTTATGCTAATCCATTTATCATATTCAAATTTATACAAGCAAACATTCTAAAGAAGTAACTTTACATATTCATAAACAGTGTACTAGGCACCAGAATTTTACAAAAACCCTTATTTTACCACTCTTCCACTAATCTTTATTTCTGAGGAAAAAGAATTTGAATGCCAATTAAACCAATTTACTATTAATTTGAGCAGATTTCCTGTCAAACTTTTGCTTTGGGGTCCAGTTTTAAAAAAATGCGAGGAAAATATTTCACTATTTGGAGGAGGCTTTGATATTTTCCTTGAGTGTTTCAATGTAATCTTAAATTTAATGCATTTACATAAAACTCGACATTACACTGAATGTAAACAATGATATTCACATTCTTTATATTTGTTCTCTAAGTACTTAGAGAGTTAATTGATTTGGCTATGAGAAAATAAAAAGCTACAAGCAAAGGGTTAAAAATTATCATTATTATTCAGAAGATTCTGAGTTCATTTTTTTTTTTTTTTTAACTCTGGCAGAATGGACCACAGAAAGGCATTCAATAGAAAGGCAGGAGCCCAGAGCAGAGCATTGATTCTGCTGGGCCTGGTGAGAAAGTAGAACTGGGAAGGAGTCTTTATAAATCAGAGAAATCAATGGAAATAAAAGATAAAAAATATGACAGTTGGATAATACCATTCAACTTGAGAACCACTATCAAATGATTTTTATGAAGGCATGACTACTAATAAATCAATAGTTGATGAAAATTAGGTTTGCTTGATTCATTCTTTTGGCTCACACAGTTCAAGCACAGTGAATGCAGATTATCAGTGCTGATGTTGGACTCTAGAAAATTCTTATTTTGTCTCTTAGTTTAATTGGGCTTTATTTTTCAGTGAGATTTATAAAGTTCTCTTTCCAAGAGCCTCTGAGAAATGAAGGTACTGCAGCCTTCTACAATGGAGGGAAAATGTCAAAAATTATGAATTATTATAGTGAAAGGAGGGTCTTTCTCTCTATTTATGGGGAAGGCCTTTCCACTTTCACATAAAATCTTTGCATGGATTAATCAGGCCTGGAGGGGAGCTTTATTTTAGACTTGATTTGCTAACTTGATAGACAATTTTAGTTTTGTATTTAGGCACAAAGAATGAACTCACAAAGGTCTCTCAGAAATTTCTCCTGGATATGTGTGGATTTATCAGAATCTACTCCGAATGCTAAACAAATCACTTGCTTGTGTGCAGGGATTCTACTACTGAAATAAACCTTCCACTGCTGTGGAACATTCTGGTTCCTGCATTACACATTCTGATGGCCGGTAGGTTCCTCTCCAGGTGTGCAGGTAACTTTTGTTCTCCACACGCAAATGCTGTGCTTAACAAGAGTCTGTATGCTTGTTGTACAATCTGTTTATGTTCGACTCATTTACTTCTACTTGTATATATGCATGTGTGTGTGTGTGTGTGTACACAATTGTATGTATATCCACATACATGTAGAGACCAGAGAACAACCTCAATGTCATCCCTCAGGAGCTGTCCAGCACTTTTTTGGAGATCATCTCTCACTGGCCTGGAGCTCACTGATTCAGCTAGGCTAGTGCGCCTGCAAGCCCCTCGTATTGCTCTGTCTCTACCTCCCTGTCTTCACCCTTCTATCTCCAGCATTACATGCATGCTCCATAACACTAATTTTTTTTTTAATGTGAGTTTTGGGGTCAAACACAGGTCTTAAGGATTGCAAAGCAAGCATTTTACTGACGAAACCACTAGGCCTGGTTACCTCTGCTTTAAATTTGATATGTTATTGTGTATTTAGCTATATCGATTTATTAAAAATGAGTGTGTAATAGAGCTGATGCTTTCTACAGAACTAAATTAAACATGTCTGAAGACTTGACACAAGCTATTTAGCAAATGCTGCTAAATTAGCAGTAGGCAAGACAACTGCAAAATGTTGCATAATTAAATATAGGAGCATTCTTAATTTATATTACTCTGCCCATGTCTAGCTTTTGGCTCAGATCTACAGTGAAAGAAATGAAGCTAGACATCCTTGTTGATATATTTTGGGGGTGCTCTGTATAACAAAGATAATTTCAAAATCTAATATTCAAAAGGCAGGTGCTTAAAACAAATATTGCCTTTTGTTTCTGCTGATACCTGAAATGCTCCCCGAGGTCCATGTTTTTGAGGTGTGGTCCTCAGCTTGCAGTTCTATTGGGAGGTGGTGGAACTTTGGGGAGATGGGGCCTAATGGAATATATGAAGTCACTGAAGATACAACCTTAAAGAGGACGTTGGGACTGGCTGTCTGCTTCTCTCTGAATCTCACTCCCGTGAGGGGCTACACTCTCATTTACAATATGCTCCTATGGGTTCTCTTGCCACTACAGGCTGAAACTATAGAGCCAAGTGGCCATGGCTAAAAATGTGAGCCAGAATAAGCTATTTCTTTTTATATTTTAGGAGTTGATTAACTTGAGTGTTTTATCATAGCAATAGAAAGCTAACACACCAAGTGATCAAAAACTTAAGAAAAATATGCTTTTATATATTGTAAATGAGAAACAAATGTCTAAGATGGGTGTGTGTTTTAATAATTCCTTGGTTTAACTGAATTTTCCATTAATTGAATGCTTCAAACTCTGTGTTGGTGGAAAATGCATAGTCAGTTGTCTATTTATGTGCTTAAGAAAAGAGTTTAATATTTCCATTTGTTTTTTCATACATCTTTTTATACTTATTTCATATCATTCCTACTTTAATTCTTTAAAGTACTGATTATGTCTATTTTTAATTCTTGATTTATCTGTTTTTTTTTAATGTTGCTAAGCTTTGGGGATATTTAATAGTAGATGTGGTCACTGAGAAACTCAGAAATTTGGCTAGTGAAGCCTTGTTTTCTGGGATGAGTATTGTCTGGAAATGTATATGTGGATAGGCCCATATAGGCACTCAGATGCCTCTTCAGAATCTTGGAGAGGGCAAAAGGGGAACCCTTAGTATATTTTACCTCCTTAATGAGCAGCCTTTTATGATTTTTCCTCATGAACGTTTAGGAACACAATAATAAAAATGTACAGGACATAAAGTCTGAACTGAGTAAGAATGTGTCTTAGAACTTGTAAGGAAATTATGAGACAATTACACAGATCAACACCTAGGGTGTTCGCAGCTTAAAACTAGAAGGTCAGAAAGAAAATACATGCATGGGGGGGGCAATTCTTAGTCCAGTGTTTTCCACCACTGGCTCATCACTCCTTTGGGAGTCAAATGACTCTTTCATAGTGCTCATTTAAGACCACTGGCACACACAGATACTTACATTCTGATTCATAAAGTAGCAAAATTAAGATTTTAAGTAGCAATGAAAATGATTTTATGGTTGGGGGAATTACCACATCATGAGGAACTGTTATTAAAGGGTTGCAGCATTAGGAAGGTTGAGAACCAAGCGATGCACTAGGCTATATAAAAGAGATTATAATGCCAAAGATTCACTATCATGAATAATTCCTATAGTTTTTAATCGAACATTCTTTATCAGATAAAGACAATTAGTTTTGATTCTGTTTTTCCAAGAAACCATATAACCAACATGCACTGAAACTTTCCCATCCAATGTCAAGAACCTAAGACTAGACAGGCCAAGGACCTAGGGGGAAAACCAAAGCCAAATACTACTGTTCTGCTAAAGGAACATAGCAATGAAATTATTCCTAAGAACATGCTGCTATACTCATAGATCAGTATCTTGCTCATCTACCATGAGAGAATGTTCCTCCTGCAGCATATAGGAATAGATACAGAGACCTACAGACAGATAATGTGCAGAAAATGAGAGACCTTGAAACCCTTAGCCCCAAATGGGATGTCTCCATTAAATCATCTCCCACCCCAGGGAAGGCTCAGAGAGCTGTATTGAAGTAGCGATAATATCTAGAAATTTAGATAATTTCTAGAATTTAATGCTTATAGTGCACTTCCTATTTACTCAGGTAATATTATATCCTTCTGGGGTCTTTGATGGAGTTGATGACTATATATTTATAATTATAATTTTCCTTAGTTAATGATAAAAGATAAATAATACATAAAACTTTAGACTGACAAAGACAGGAGAGATCGAATATTTTCTTTAATTTTGCCAAATACAAATAGACTAAATATTATAACTATAATTCTTGATTGATAACTTTTATTATATGCAAGTTTATTATGCTAAAATAAAAATCTTCCTTTTTGATTAGACAAAAAAGGTGAAGTGCTGTGGGGTGGTCTTTCTGTACATTTTGAAAATGTGTTGCTACTGTTGGTCAGTAAAGAAGATGCTATGGCTTATGGCAAGGCAGGACATAGCCTGGCAAATCCACGAGACACATAAGGAAGAGAAAGGCAGGGTCAGAGTAGATGTTATAAACTGCCTCTGTGGAAGCAAGTTGTAATGGAGCAGGTAAGCCAGGAAGCCAAGTGGCAAGACATAGATTAATAGAAATGGGTTAAGTTGTAGGAGCTAGTTGGTACTGAGCCTGAGCCATAGGTCAAACAGTTTGAAATTAATAAATGTCTCTGAGTGATTATTTTATCAGCTACTACAGGGCTGGGCAGGACCAAGAAACTTTCGGCTACAAGAGACAGGCCTCTGACTATGCTGGTTAGGAATTATCTTAATTATTTTCATTGAGGTAGGAAGACCTGCCACTGTGGGTGGCACTTTTCTCTGTCTGGGATTCTGAGCTGCACACATGTGGAACCAGAAGTGAGCAGCAGAATGCATCTATCCCTCTTTGCTTCCTGGCTGGATGACATGTAGCCAGCTGCTTTCAGCTTCATCCTGCTGACATGATTTTACTGCTATGACATATGGGATCTCTGAACTGTGAGACAGAATAAATTGAGCCATTTTATAACAGTATCACAATGCCCCCACCCCAAAACAAAACAAACAAAAATCCCCATAACACTGATGTTGACTGGTTTTGACCTTGAGTGTATTGTGTTACCTCTGTGATAATGATCATGAGTGCATTTCTGCTTTATCTTTGTTCTTAAAAGATTTTTTTATAAAATTGAAAGCTAAATTGAACTCCCCTAAAAAACACCAGTCTTGTGCTTTTGGTGAATGGATGTTTTAGTTACTGACTCAATTCCCTTCCTGTCTTCTTCTTAGATAGTTTGCTAAAGCTTATGCGTCTAGAAAATTATCCTTTTCATCTAAACTTTCAGATTCATTTGCATAAATGTTTCATGACATACTCTTATATTTTTAATCTCCAAAGTGCTTCTGCTGAGGACCTCATTTTATTTTATAGATGTTTATTTTTTGTCACAAAAATGTTTACATTTTGACTCACTAGCATGGTCTGTTTCCCTGGTTTTGTAAAAGGACCCACTCTGACCTTGCTGCTCTTTTCTATTGTAGTTTTATCTTTTATTTCTTTTATTTCTGTTTTTATTTTCCTCTTTCTGCTGAATTCTGCATTCTTTAGATTTGTTCAGAGTGCCTTTTCCTAACCTTTCACATTGGTACCTTACCTCATTAAAGTTAGATCTTTCAGGGTTTCTAATATAAACACTAAAGGATATAAATGCCTAATTTCAATTAAATGTTACATCTAACTAGCTAAATTTAGCGCTTTCGGTATGCAGCTTTTATTTTATTTCTTTTATAAATTTACTTACAATTAAATAAGCAATGTATAAAGTTATGCTTCAAAAGTAATTTTTGTTTTTGTTTATAGAGCCTTCTTTGCACCTGTTTTGATGCATTTCCAACCACGTAAGATATTTTCATCTAAAAAGATATATTCAATAAATTAGTACGTTTTTGTTTTCAAAATGTGATTACCTTGAAAATATACTAAAGATTTTCTTTAGCTATGATTAGTTTAAACTGATACCTCAAAACTGTCCTCTAAGTTAAGTATCACCCTCCCATCCATGTGTGCCAGTTCTTTCCTTGAAATTATTAATACACAATATGATAAACTTTTGTATTTTTTGCAATCTTAGAGACACTATTATTATTTCACTTGCAATTCCTTATTAGTTACGAGCTTGGGATATCTCTAATTCTTACCGACCAGTTGGTTTCTTTAATCACTTTCTATTATTCTCTTTAGGTTTTGTCAAATATTAGTTCTTATCTATTGAATAGTCATCATGGAGCAATTATAACTATGAATCAAGAATAAATAATACTGTCAATATCTACGTTTGTCTCATATAGTTGAAGAAAAGCAATGAGGTCTTTTCTCCCCAGAACCAAAGAGGTTCCAGAAGAAAGAGAAATAAACCCTTAGGTTAAAAAAAAATTAGGAGAGTTGAGGAAAAGAAGCCTGATTTAAAAAATAAAACGCTACAAAGATGCTTCAAAAGGAAAAGGCAGGGGGAACTAATCGCTGAGCAAGCTGAGTACTATCACGAGGATATGGTGCAATGTCCAGAACTGATACAAGAATGGCAAGGAAGGCAAGAAAAGCTGGCAATATCTTTGTCCTAGAGAAACCGACCCCTAGAATCAGAGGCAGCTGTGGTGTGAGCCCGAATGCCGTAAGTTGAAGCATCACTGTCTTTGCCAGATGTTCAATGGATGGGACCTTCGTCAAGTTTTACAAGGCTTTAAAACACACTTAGACTGTAGAATTGTGTGCTACAAATGAACTAATCTACAAGAGCACATATGGCAAAATCAATAAGAAGTGAATTGCTTTGGCAAATCACTCTGATTGGTCAGTCTTGTGGAGAATATAGGGTCCTCTGAATGGAGGATCTGATTAGTGATATTTATACTGTTGAGGAATGCTTCAGGGAAACACATAATTTCCCATGACCCTTCAAAGTGTCTTCTCATGAGGCAGAATGAAAGACAAGAAATCCCATTTTGAAAAAGGTAGAGATCCTGGCAGATGTAAAGACTGAAGCAATAGGTTAATGAGAAGATAACCTCAGGATTATCTTCTGCTGGCATTTTGTCACCATGACAGATAATAAACATTGACTGTGTCCATAAATAAACAAATAAACAGAACTACAACAACAAAACCCCTCACAATACTGCCTTTCTAATCGATTCACAATCCTGTCACTTTTCATCCCTTTCTTAGTCATTGTCTTAAGACAAAACTCTGTTGTCTGGTCTTCCTTTGTATTTTGTTGCATATATTAAACATTAATTTTATTTTCATGTTTTAAAGGTTATGGGAATAAAACCATCTTGCATATATTGCTCAACATTTTGTTCTTTAGATTTGGCAGGATTTCTTTTTTTATTAAAACTTTATTTTGAAGAACTTTTTAAAAAACAGACACCAAAATTAACTAGACCCAAAGTCTATGAATCCCAATGTACTTCTGTAGAGTCAGAATAGCAAGTTTGAAACTGTAGAGCTTCATACTGGATTTTACACTTTTACTATTAAAATATTTTGTGGATGAATTCATCACTAAAAAAAAAAATAAAGATTCTTCTATGGAAGAATAGAAAAACAAATAGTTTTATATTTTCTTTGATGACTCAAGTGTCCATAACCTGAAATCAGTTCTCTCTTAACATGTAATATTTGAACATATGAACCTATGTGGGCCATCCTCTCTCCAACCACCATGGGAAATAAAAAAAAAATATTTAGGTTAAGGTCTGAAAAACAGTGAGGAGTAAGCCAGGCCAGCATGTAGTGAGATATTTTATATTTAATAAAGTCAGCCTGAAATATCAGAGAGAGAAAACAGAACACAGTCAATGCTCACCCAACCAACTTCTCAGGATGAACAGGGTAAATGCTATCTATCTTCAAGAGTTCTCCACCTGGCTTGTCACTTCTACAGGGTGCCTGGATCTCTGCCTCCTTCTGCCTTAAATATCTTTCCTTCCCAGTTGTTTCACTTCTGGGTTCAACTCTGCATCATAATCTTTGAGTTAGGATTAAAAGTGTGAGCTTTTACTGCTTGGCTGTTAGGCTTTGAATTCACAGAAATATAGAAAGGTCTCTGTCTCCTGAGTTATGGGATTAAAGGCGTGAGTTACTACTTTCTGACCCTGTGGGTGATTCTGTTCTTTGATAATCCAGGCTGATTTTATTAAGTATAAAATATATCACCACACCAGCATCTAGAACACTCCAGATAGAGTGATCAGCAATATGAACTCCTCAAGGACGAAGCAGATGGAGTGGAAATAGAGACAGTCAGAACGTATGTACAGTAGATAGGGACCTACAGTGTTTCGTGGGAATTTAGGCTTTTATTGAGGAAGATGTAAAGGTCTTGGAGGGTTTTAGAGGAACTGAACAGCAGGACCTCCTTATGTTGGAGCATCATCATTCAGCTACTATGTTGAGAATAGCCTGCAGGGAGTCAGGATGGAGGTAGAAAAGCCAGTGTGACAGCTAATGTAATAGCCTTCTTGGAGGAGGATTCCAGCCTCCTGGGTCAGAGTGGAGATAATGGGATTGTGAAGAGGGGGTATATACTAAGTTAGGGCATAAAGAAATAGAGGAATCAAAATTGACAGCAAAAGGTATGGCCTGAACAAATGGGAGGAAAGATGACTCTCAATGAGGGAGGGATGCCTATGTGGGCATTGGATGAGTAGGTAAGGCTTAGGCATGTTAAAGTTTAGGAGAATGTTAGGAAATGTACATGCCTGTGTCGAGAAGATATATAAGTATGTGAACCTACAGTGTGGAAGTTTGGGCTGGAAGTGTATAATAATCCAATATTCTACAAGAGATCATTAGGAAAGCAATATGGATAGAAAACACAAGAGATCCACAGTCCTTCTACAGTACAATTATTAATGTAGTCACGGACTGAATGATAGTGTCCCACTCAAATTCGTGTTGAAGTGTGGATTCTCAATGCAATGGGTAAAGTATGGGCAAGTATGTAGATCCATGTCTCTGGGTTCAGTGCCCTTATAAAAACAGTCATGGCAGGCTTCTTTAATTCTATGTCTGCCATCAGAGAATACAGGCAGACTGCAGTTCTCTGCAAAACAGGGTGAAAGTCTTGTTAGATCATAAGCCTGACAGTATTTGGGTTTGAGTTTCCTAGATGATAGGCATTTGAGAAAAAAATGTCACTTAATTAATTTAGACCTAACAACCTGATCTAAGGCACACAATTAACAAATAAAATTTCTATCCTGTCAGGCCCTTTCTAACACTTTGCACATAATAATTAATTTGTCCATCACAATAACCCCATGGGCTGGTGCTATCATCAGAACATGGCTTGTCCCTTCAAAATACATCTTAAAATTTCCCTATTATGAGATATTAAGAAGGGATCAAGGCTCTGCCTTTATGAATGGATTAGTCCAGATGACTGAAGGGTTATCTTCACAGTAGGTCTGTCTAGGTTCCTTTTATGTTCTCATCTTTCGCATGTGAAGCTCTGACCTAGTTCAGAACTCTGTCCCCCAAAGTCCATCCCCAGATCTAGCCCTCAATACTGGGACAGAACCATAAGCACAAATAATCCTTTCTTGGTATTCGCAACAGAAAACGGACTAAAATGGGAAGGGGGAACCTATTGGTTTAATTTCATAGATAATGAAACCAAAGAATGAAGGAGATCAACTTGATCAATAACACAGAACTAGCATCCAGCTCTGAGGCTGTAACCAGAGTCTGCTCCTGTTTTGGCTTCTAACTGCTCTATCCTATTTTAGTTCATAACCAGTCCGCTAGTTACAGTTTTCTTTTCTAGTTGCCTGGGAAATCACCACGTCAAACATTTTGTGATACATAAGATTGCCACGAAGACCCACTCTCCAGTCAAGCATAATGCTGAATTATTTTGTCCATTTATAAAACTAATTGGCAGTGTGTTTCTCATGGATCGAGAGGAATTTCTGCATATTCTGGGAACTGATACTTGGAAAATCATTTCTCTGGTTGCAAGTTTTTGGTTTTGTATATTTTGTTTTTTGTTCTCCCTCCCCCTCCCTCCCTCCCTCCCTACCTCCCTCCTTCTCTCTCTCTCTCTCTCTCTCTCTCTCTCTCTCTCTCTCTCTCTCTCTCTCTCTCTCTCTCTCTCACTGTTAACTAGATTCTCCATTTCTTTTGTGATAGTTTTCAGTAAACAAGAATTTATTATCTTTATGTGGCAAAATTCATCAGTAGTTTCTTTTGTGTGCATTCTTATATTTCAAGACTTTCATAGACTCTGATATGACAAAGTATGTATTTCTGAACTTTTTGTGAATTTTGCTTTTTGTATTTCTACCTTTAGCCAAATCTGGATTAAAAACCAAAACCAAATATTCTTTCTGACTTCGGAAAGCCACCTTTTAAGGAGAGAGCAGAAAAGTGACAGAAAGGGACATGTGGTCAGGCTCTGAGGGGTTGGTATGGCTGCATGTTATGTCTGAATCCTGGTTATGCACCTGAGTTCAGCTTGGGAATATTCACCAGGCTGTGCACTTATCTGCATTTTTGTGTGTATATCTTTTACTTCGATGGAAAGTTTTAAAAATCAAGTATGAAGTACTTTCTGTTTGCTCACAAGGTCTGCTTAGAACTGTTTGCTACTGATACACTTGAATTTCAGCCACTGGCCTCCAAGTTGCTCTGACCATCCTTCATTTTTAGATTTATTGCTGCTCTTATTTCCCACATTCCTCTGCATTGATTGATTTGTTATTTTTATTTTCTAGCCTTCTGCTGCTTGATAAGTTATTAACTATATTATAAGACATATATTTAACTTACATAAATTATCCTTGATACTTTGGTATTTTTACTTAAAAAATAATTATGTACACAGGGTTTTGCCTGCCTGTATGTCTGTGTACCATATGCTTGCTCCTGTGGAGGCCAGAGGAGGGCATCAGATCTCCTGGATTTGGAGTTACTAATTGGACACACTAAGAAGGTGCTGGAAATTGAACCAGGGTCCCCTTGAGAAGCAGCCTGTGTTCTTAACCAGTGAGCCATCTCTCCAGCTTCATATCCCTTAAACTCTTTAATAAGGACCTAAAGTTTTTTTTAAAACATATTTGCTCCTTATTTCAATAATTTCTGTTTTTCTTAACACTGTACTCTAATGTTTCCATCTGAATCAATCGGAGCACAGCATTTTATAAACTTAAATTTTCTCTAATTATTCCATCACTGGAAATTTTGGGTTTTCTCTTTTGTTAATTCTGTTGTCTCTCGCAGTCATTTTCTTTATTGGACCTTCTTCTTTCCCACTGTGAGGTGGTATTGGTGGCACTTCAGCAAAGGTAACATCTTTGTGGCCTTGGCTGAGAGTATAGCCTTACGAAGATGCTTTATCTTAATTTTTGCTTTGTTCCCATCCAAGACCTGGTTTGAAATTGATTTTTCAGTTTAAGTCTCTTGGATGTCACAGGCAATATAAATTGAAATCACAGACCCCCATAAAGTCAAACCTGAGGTTTGAATTTCTCAAGGGATATATCTTTCTCCATCTAGAACAAACCCAATATCATCCGAGAGATTGTTGCACAAAGTTGGTCTCACTTAAGAACTATTCACCAGATAAATATAGCACATAAATCAGATACAAGCATAGTTTACAACTATCATTTGCATATGATTAACATACCAGTTGTCTGTCTACTCTGTGCCAATAGTGTAGTAGTCACTGGGAATTCAGTAAAGAAGAACACATGTTTTTCCCTGTGAGAGTTCATAGTCAGAGGTGTTGACAATCTTGTTACATTGAAATGACCTAAACTTAGTATGGGTATCAGGCTTTCCTCCCCACGCACATGCCCTCAGCCACCACTTGATCAACCTAAAGTCTCTTCCTCAATAAGTTCTGAAACATCCATAGGGCCTTTCACAATACTTTGTCAACATCATGTCCTCAACCATTGTATCTGATCATCATTCCTTACCTAAGAGAAATACTGAGAACATCCAGTTTCCCACAAAATTCAAGAAGTGCCAAGATCTGAGAACATGAGGCATATCCAGAGTGGCACAAATATATGCACACGCCAGTGGCTCCCTTGAAGCACCTAACACTGCCCCTTGCATCCAGCTACAATAAGACCCAGCCTTGTATCTAGATGCCATAATACTCATGGCACTGGAAATCTGCATAAAAGAAAACTCTGAGGAAATGTTCATAAGATCCCAATGAAGTACAACCTAAGACTACCTGAAAAAGTAGAGAATGATTGATAGAAACAAGAGAGAGTTTTTGCTTCTTTTTCCTGCCTCTCGTCTCATTGGCTTGCCCTGATTTTATGTGAACAACAGGCTGGTGCTTACTTTCATTTGGGGAACTGTATAAGAAGGTCTCTTTAACTTCCATAAAGCCACAGGAAGGAAAACAAAATGTCAATGCTGTCAGGGAAGGATAACTTTAGCACCTTCCCAATCGCAAGACATCTGGGTCCATAGGACTTAGGAATGATGGGTAAAACAGAGGAATAAGAGGTGAAAACCAGACCAGGAAAGGGTTATCCGTCTCAGAGAAACAGATAAAGGATTGAAGACTGGATCTTCTCTGTGATGACAGAGCTTAGGAGAACCAGTTGGCTTCATGGGCTAAAGATACAAGGGAAGAAAGAACCAAGGAAGAGACGGAGGAGATGTAAGAGCTCGCTGAGACAGGAGAGGAGGTGACAGGGAAGCCAAGGTTTCTAGAGTTCCAAACCCACTGATTGCTTCGGTCCATCTGAGGGGAGGGGCCAAGGGATGTGGGAGTGGACGATATGCAGATTGAGGAGCAAACAGAAATGGCTTGATATATGGGCGTAGATATGCTCTGGTCACATTGTTTCTTCATATATCAACAACTATTCTGCCAATGATTGACGGGACTAACGTAACTTCACTCACCTATAGTCTGAAAATAAAAATCCCTAAACTTCTTGCTACACTGATCTTTTGAGCTTTCTCAAGCTCCCCCATTTTGATAGATCTGTGGAATTTAGACAAACTAAGAGTCAACACTCTAACTTCACCAGGACGAACATAGAGCATCAAACAATATCCAGATGCTAAAGAAACTGAGCTGAAAACTATGGGAGACTTGAGTGAAAAGGGGATGCAGTTAATTTAGAAACTAGTTTTCATAGTTTGAGGGCCTCTGGAAAACATTATTTCTCTATTCTTATGAACTATTTTTAAATTAACCCAGATTTGAAAAGGCGCTGCATTGAATAATGAGGTCAAAGCTTCAGCGTGCTTAACAGCCTCCCTGGGTGAGAGAAGAACACTCACTCACTCTGTAGATGAGGCTTAGAGGCTCAGGGAGGTTAAACACCATGTTGAAGATCAGACTACCAGCCTAATGTATCCCCTCGATTGGGGCAGAAGCATGGGAGCCTGCCATGTGCTCTCTCTTCAGGTGGCTTTGGGGAAAATGTTCATCATTTATGCTGAGAAGTAGAGTACAAATTCCATAGCAACTTTGGAGTGCTTCCCCATCCTTTGGGGACTGGGGAACATTCTATTATTTTTAAGCACACATTTAAATAATATCAGTAGGTTTTGTAGAATATATGGCATAAGTAAGAAAAAAATGAACTTATTAAGTAAAATCCAAGTTAAACTAGTACCAAAACGTGAAAGAATGAAATTATCAAAACCTGCAGGTTGTAACAGAAGTATAGATGATATCTAAAATAGCTTTATTTCAGCAATAAGGGCACCACAAAGGAGAAGAATTAGAGTTGGCAGGGACATGCTTGAGTTATAACTCGGGGACACAGTGCATGCAAACCTATAGGCACACAGTATATTCCTAACTAGATTAAAATTGCTACAAAAGACTGAAGGAAAAACGGACGAGATATTAGCAATTACAATACTCGTTTTGTTTGTTTGTTTGTTTGTTTTGCAGGATTTTGCCTCTAGTTTTATTATTCTGTTTTGTATTTGCCAACAAATACGAGAATTATGTTATCTTTATAAAGAGAAGTAACTAAATGAAAGCTCTCATTGAAACCATTTGGCCTGTGCATGAGAGGCTGAGTTTTCTAAATAAGCAGGGAACTTAAACCCTCAAGCCACAGAAATACCTGCTTGTCCAAGGCTGTGGGCAGACAAAAGAGATGGCTAAAAACATTGTGAGCAAAGGCTCTGGGGTTTGTCTTCTCATTGCTGAGAAGTGCTGCACATGAATGCATCTGTGCACTGTGTCAAGCGGTACAGGTGTGACAGCTGCCTTAGCAGCCACCACTCTGGGGCCACAACAGCACAGCAAATCCAATTATCTGGGATATAACTCTAAGCTAATAGACTTACTTTCCGCATTTTAGCATCTGCACTGGGTTTAAGAAGCAGACATGTGGGATCATTTTAGAGAGTAAAAACATCTTGAGGCCCCACCTGGGCGCTCCTAGCTCTGCCACACTGGGTCTTCTGTTGCTGCCGGAGTGCTGCCTTCAGACCCCATTTCTAAATGAGAGCCATGTATTCAGCTTCCATTTGCAGAGTAGGAAAGCATCATATTCTCTAATATTTATTCCTGAAGCACATTCAAAAACAATTTTTATTCCTTGCCAAACTTTGGGTCTTTGAAAGGTATTAATGCAAACTGTCTTTGAAATATTGAGTTGGAAGCCATTTTGAGAATCCTGAATTCAGCAAGCCTTAAAATGAGGTCTGAAGGCAAAATAATGTTATCTTACCTGCTGAAATGTATATCAAGCTCCCTGTGGGGTCAGGGGCTCCAACACCCCAGAGGAACTCTGGATTTATACATAGATTATGTTGCATTCACTAAAGCAGGGCTGCTTTGGAGAAAGGTCAGGGTTTTTTGGAGTGTTCCTTTCTTATTTTAAAGTGGGCTTTGCTGTCTCCAGTTCTGAAATGCTCCCCTTCCAGGTTTAGATATATATCTTAGGGTTTCTAAGCCATCAGAGCACAATGATAGGATGCTTTGAAAGGTCATCTTAGTGCTGTCATTTGCCTTTTGGAGATTTCATAGTTTTGAGTTTTGCTATTTTGTCACATCCAGCACTCAGTGCAAGCCAAGGGCTTCTTTTTAAGCCTCTTCAGTGTTATAATAATACTTATTAGCATTTTAAGTGGATAGATGAAGACATTGGAATCGTGATAGGCTCTAACACTGCTAAAACATTCAAGGGTCAGGTGACAACGCTTAGCATCTGTTTTATTTGTGTTTGTTTTACTATTGCAATTTTCTGTTGGTTCAGGAAAGTAAGAATTCAAGAGTTGTGGTTGAAAGCTGAAGAAGAAACCATTAGGCAAATAGTTTTCTCCTCATTGTATTGACTAGTTGTCTTGATGCTTGTGTGCTTAGCAGAACTGAATCTAAATATTCCAGGCATCCAATAAGGATAGTCAACATCCCTATCAGCCCTTTGCTTCGGTCCGCTTTTCATCTTACCTTCAAAACACAGAGGGGCAAATGTCATTGGTTATAGATCTTGGATAACTCCCCACTGTCTCCTGGATGAAAACTCATCATCTTAACATGACATTAAGGGCTCTTCCAGATGGAGCAACAAGGCCTACCCCCTTCTCATGTTTGACCTTCCCTTCCATGGGCCCTAAACAGAAGAGGCAGAAATAAGTGGATATATGGACCTCAGCTGATGATCCTTTGCAGTGACCGGTGGTCCAGGCAGCAAGGAGACAGGCTTAATAGAATAGAACATGGCATTTTATGCTAATAGCTAGGATCAGGTAGGGGATATGGACGGACTGGGCTTTCTGGGGGCACAACCAAGGCTAATTAACTGTTACTGAAAGTAGATGCTCAATGGACAGGAGTCAGAAAAATAAAATTAAAACCAGAGAGAGCTAGAGAGAATGTCACTTCTTCTGCCTCCAGGAACCACTTCTGTGGCAGGCTTTTCAGAAACCATAAGCCTTCATGGAAGGGACAAGTGTTAAACCCATGTTGGCTGCCAGATGTTGTGGAAATATTTACTTGTAATGTATCCTATAGAAGGTTAATATTTATTAAGGGGTTATATAAACACTCAGAGATACAAATTGAACCTTAAGACAATTCTTGGAGAGTGGAAATGTCTTGTGATGGATGTTGCGATCTACCTTCAGAGAATACTAGAATAAAATAGGAAGGAAGGTCAGCAAGCCCTGGGTCTCAATGAGGTCTGGCCATGCCCCCATTCAGGGTCCTGATATCCCAAAGCTATGCCTCTAAGCTTCCCTAAATAATGCCTATATCCCACTACAAGTATACCTCCCTCCTTTGAGAGGATCCATATTCCTATGATCAGTTCCATGCTCTGTCACTATAGGTGTTATGACCTTTGTCAGGACATTTTGTTGTTCCGGACCTCCATTTTCCTAGTGGAAAACTGTGCTGTGATTTAATAAAAGAACTGAGATCTATTGTCTAGAGATCTATTAAAAAATTTCAAGAGTACAAATAAAGTCAGCCAGTACTTACACAAATAAGGTTGAGTTGTATGATACTGCTATGATGGATTTTAACTTTTTTTTTTTTTTTTTTTTTGCCTGTTTTAGAACTAAGAAAGCAGAATTAGACTAGTGTAATGTTCAAGGTGACTTAGTGGTCCAAGTGATGAGGTTTTCTCATGTTAGCATTCTAATTCTGACATCTTAGAAGTTGTTCTTCAGTCATGGGCCAACCACTATGACTGGTCCCCCTGGTTTGACTGGTCCCCCTGGTTATGAAGGGGGGTGGTTTACAAACAGAGCACCATCCAGTTGATGTATTAGTTATTTCTGCATTACTATGACTGAATACTTGAAATAATGTAAAGCAGGAAAGGTTTCTTTGGATTCATAGTTCCTTAGGGCTTAGGTTGTGGTTGCCTGGGCCTGTGTGCTTGGACAGAACATCATGGATGCAAGAACGTATGATGGAAGGACCATGTAACAGGAGATTCTTCATTGTGTGTGTGTGTGAGTGGGGGAGAAAAGGAGATGGAGAGCTCAAACCAGAAAGGGCCATGGCATTACACAGCACCAATAATGTCTCCTCAGTGGTCTACTTCCTACAACTAGGTCCTAGGTCCAACTTTCTCCCTTTTCCCACCTCCCAGCAATGCCCTCATGATATAGATTCATCGCCTTCTCCTGTACATTAGGTCAGAGCTCAAAGGATCTAATAATCTTTGGAAAAGACATGCTTTACCAATCTTATCATTTTTTCCAGTCCAATCAAGTTGATAATCAAAATTAACCAAAACAGCTACTTAGCAGCATGGGATCAATCCCTCCCTCGCATTTCCTTTTTTAAGGCTTAAAATATCGAATAAAATTATTTCCCAAGACTTGTCCTAGAGAAAATTCCTCATGTAGTGAGAAGGAAGCTGAGGAGGAGAAATGAACTTGTGTGTGTCCATCTCTATCCACATACCTTTCCTGCTAGCTTACAAGAAGGAACAGTTTATGTCTTAAGCACTAATGGAATGTAGGTGTCCAACTGCCTGATGGATGAGGAGTTTGTTACTGTGGCTGTGGGCTTTCTTCATGACTCAGAGGTCAGGAGAACAAACAACCAAGTGATGAACATGTGAACTGGTTAAGAGCATTACTCTGGAGGAAAAGAACAAAGCCTGAAGGAGACTATATTTATCTAAAATGGGGAAGGAAGAGCCTGGAGCAATAGTGAAGGACAGAGCTTCTGATGACGTGAATCTGTGGGTACCATCATCTTTTCCTCTACAGCATCTTGAGGGTCAGAGACACAGCATCCTTTCAGGATGAGGAATGCCTTTCTAGAAGGAATTAGCATCTCCTGGTCTGACCCATACCACTGCTGAGAGAGTCAGGGGGTGAAAGGGGATCAACAAATTTATCTTTAAAAGTGTAAAAACCCGAGAGACAGGGAAATGCAGGGGGGATTTCTTAATTCATTTGCAACATATTGGTCCTATTTCTATTAAAAATTGCTATGCAACCCCTCTCAGAGTTTGGATCAAGCAAGGGCACTAGGCTGTGCTATTTAGAAATGTCATCCTGTGGGGATGTCTGCAAGTGGGAAGATCCAGTGGTTTTTTGTTTGTTTGGTTTTTTTGTTTTTGAATGGTTTGGGGGAAGGATGGAAAGGATGCAGAGATTGTGGGGACCTGAGAACAGCCTCTAATCTCTCACTAACAAAGATGCAAAAATCTCAGAACAACCTACAATATTTGCTGTGAAGTGACCTAACACAGAAATAATATTTTCTACATATATATATAGCTTATGTTAAAGTAACACTAAACAAGACTGAGATATCTGAATCTCCCTTGAATGTCCCACACCCATGCTTGGATGTCTTGTTTTATGCCGCTTCCATTTCAGAAGCCACAGCCATGTTTCACATGGGCCTTGTTTTCTCTTCTGGGATTTTTTTCTTTCTCTTAGACTTTGTGCTTAAACCTGTATAAAATACTTTCTTTTAACACCGACTTAGTTATCTACTGGCTTGGCCTGAGTAATGGTCCCTGTGAGTCCAAGGGAATGCTGCAGGCTGCTGAGGGTGACAGTGGAGAGCTGTGCCTGTCTTTGTCCCACCCAAACATCGACAGTTTTATTTAGTCGGTGAAAATAAAAAACACACAAGGCAGGGATTTTTAATTCTAAGAAAACTAAAGAAAAATTTAACAAAGAGAAGAGCGTAGAAGTCATAATTTTTAATTTCAAATGCTCTTTTAGAAGACACTGAGAAGCCAGATTATTTTATGAAGACTTTATATTTATGTACATCTATACAGTATTTATAAAGTCATTGATTCTACATTAAAAGGGGAACTACTCTTTTTAAAAACTGCTTATAAATTTTTATTATTATAGTATTTTAGATAGAAATTTTTTGTGGATACACAGTTCATATTACTTGATCAAATTCCTGGAAATAAGATACCTGATTTAGAAATAAATGAAAGACCTACCTAGTGCTTATATATTCACTCTGTGCTGGCTCCTTTTTTTTTTTAAAGATAGAGTCATCTGGCCCAAGGAAACCTCAACTGAGAAAGTACTTCCATCAATTGTCCATATGTGGAACATTTTATTGATTATTGATATAGAGGGCCCAGCACATTGGGAGTGTTGTCACCCCTAGGCAGGAAGGTGGTCCTGAGTTGCATATGAAAGTGAGCTGAATAATCCATGGGGAGATTATTAAAGCCAGAAAGCATTATTCCCATGGCTTCTGCTTCAGTTTCTGCCTCAAAGATTCTGTCTCAAGCTTCACCCCTGCCTTCTTTTGACTAGGGACTCTAACTTGGAAGATATAATAAACCTTCCTTCCCAAGTTGTGTTTGAACAGTATCTTATCACAGTCATAGGAAGCAAACCAGGACACACTTTTTTTTTTTAACCAGGCTTTTTCTTTTTGACCAATCATCTCCCAGATCGTGATACAGTGATTTAGTAGTGTTGAATGCCCGGCCTTAGCTTAGCTCTTTCAACTGAAATTAACCTATTTCAGTTTATCTGTCTTTGCCTCTCAGCTTAGTACCTTCTCACGTCTGTATATCTTACTTTCTCTGCTTGCTATGTCTGTCTGTCTGGACTCTGCCTGGCTTCTTGCCCTGGGTGTGTTCCTGCTTCAACATCTCTTATTCTGCTTCTCTCTTTTCTGAACAGAGAATTTTTCCTCTGCCTACCTAATGATTATTCAGCTCTTTATTGAACCAATCAGATGTTAGGCAGGCAGGTGAAACAAATGCTACACATCTTTACATAATTAAACAAATGCAGCAGAAACAAATGGGACAGATTTTTGACTAGTTAAAATAATATTCTACAACATACTCCTACTATTTTAGATTGTTAGAATTTAAAGAATTCGTTATATCTTATGTCACTGAAATTAAACTAGCATTTTCTTTAACGATTGAAGATTTTTAAACCTACTAATCCCATTTCCCATCCATTGGTCATTCTTTGTCAGATAGAAGATTAACTATTATACCTCTTTGAAGAACTGTATCAATTGTAAGATATATATTCTATATACATATATATATATACAGATATATTCAGATAAAGCATTTGAAACTATTTGCTTTCATTTTATAATTGTAGTTTGCTTTTTATTAGCACACCAGTTGTGTGTGTGTGTATCTGTGCTCCAGGTGCTTGGGTACGTATATTAGAAGAAGCCTGAGGTCAGTGTCTTATATTTTCTCTAATCTCTTTCCAACTTAGTTGTTAAGATACAGTCCCACACTGAACCTGATCACACCCATTAGCTAGACTGGCTGGCCACTGAGCTTCTCAAATTCTTCTGAACTGGTGTACCCAATATTGGGATTACATACACAATACCACCCCCAGATGTTTTTAATGAGGTGCTAGGGTTCTAAACTCAGAACCTCCCATTTCTGCTGCACACAAAACCCCACTGAACATCTCAGTGCAACATTTTATTTCTGGAAAACCCACAACTTTTGTGAGATTACAGAACACATTTGATTTTAAGTTTGCATTTATAGTTTTAAGTTTTATTCTTTTTTCTATATGTAATTTTGTTTGTGCTCTCCCATATCATCACATTCTTCACAATCTTTAAATCTCAAAACTTCCCTGTGGGCAAGTCTTTGGGGCAACTATTCTTAACTGGAATCACTGGGTACCATGTCTGATGGTGAATTTCTAATAAAGTTTCCAACAGAAATACTAAAAGGAGTTTCTCTATTATGTCTCTGAATCTCTGATGAGGAAGGGACATAGCCCCTATGACTCCAGCAGGGATGACTGACAGTCAGGTCCCCCTGGATGGTATCTGCCTAGGGCTTCAGCTACATTCTTAGGATCCCAGGACTAGGTTTGCATTATCACAGCCTCATCCACTGGGTTTGCAAGGTGTACTAGGCTGGGAGAAGGCAATAAACATCTGTCTTTGAAGAGTTCAGAGGACTGTGAAAGTAAAGTAGAGGAGGCTGTAGGTACTTGCATTATGGCCAGAAGGCCACTCAGATATAACTGCTAAGCTGGGAAGGAGGAACTTCGGTCCATCAGAAAGTATGTACACCTTTTCTAAGTGTGTCTTAGATTCTGAGAACATTATTCAAATAGTTGTTGGAGATACTAGGGAGGAAGATGGGAATGAGATAGCCCTGCAGGGCTGGCTCCGGCCTCTCACTGAGCCATCGGTGGGTTTACCCGTCCAGACTGTACTCTAATCTAACACAGCTGCAGGTTACTAGCTACTATATTTGAACTCATTGAAAAATGCCGCTCTACAGAGCTGCTTCTGTCAACCTATGTTCATTTAATAGTTTAAATTTTATTCACAGAGTAAAGTAATCCCCTTATAGATCAGAACCAGCTGTGATGTTTAATTATGATTCTGACTCTAGAGCTCAGGGGAGAGAGAGAGATCGAGAGCGAGTGAGAAAGAGGGGGGGACTGGACACTGCCAATTTCAGCACATGGGGGGACTGGAGACAAGAGGATTTTTGAGAGTTCAAGTTGAATTTCACAGGGTGAATAGTGAGACCTTGTTACAAAACAATCAACCAGCCAACCAAGGCAACAATAAAACAACCCACACAACATTGCATGTGTTAGAACATCCGTGTTAACTAATAAAAGAAGACGTTAGTCCTTACAAGCTTGTTCATGAGCTCACTTTGTGAGTATAGCCAGCTCCTCTTGGTTCATGTGTGAGTCACATGATCAATTCACCCAAACACAGTACAAAAGTATTTGGAAAAAAGAAAAAAAAAAATTGTATATGTTGTAGCATATACAGATCTTTTCCTAAACACCATGTAGTCTGGCAACTGTTTACACAGCATTCATGAGGGACAGGGAATCATAAGTAATACAAAGATACTTCAGTCTAATAGAGGGCATGCCTAGGCTATATGCCGGCACTGTATCACTTTACAAAAAGGGGCTGGAACATCTATAGCTTGCAGGTGTGTGTTTCAGGAAGTAAGGGATTAATCTACAAGTGGTGCCTGGTATCATGATGTAAAGGCTATCATTATTCTTATTTATAAAGGTGGTGTTCGCTCCAGCCACACCTCAAGCATTCTGCTCTTTCTCAGCTTCTGAGATGTTAAAACCTTCATTCTTGAGAAATGTCAAAAACATCCTTACACTTTCTCCCACCTGATTCTTCTCCTTGCTCTCTGGGGACTGTGGTGTACACAGCAGGATTTTGTTTATTTGGACTTGCCTGGAAAGAGCAGTGAGGACATTTTTGTATGTTTTTGCATTCAGATGGAGGATAGAGAGATTTAAACAATGGGTAGTCACCCTGTATCTGTCTGTAGGCTGGAGGTAGCACTGAGCCAAGTAAGACATAAAGCATGGGTGCTCATCCCCAAACCTTCCAAAAAGGGGCAGTGTACCCCAACTTTAACAGGGTTCCATTTTGTCTCCTCTGTATTCTCCTGTTTTCTAGATAATAAAGTATATGAAAAAAATAAGAGAAAAAGCGACAGCAAATGATCTAGGTAATTACTAGCATATGTGGCATGAGCCATTTTAATAAAGATTTACATCAAAATCCATGCAGAGGGGAGGAGATTTTTCAAAGATAAAAAATCTGGGGCTGTCAAGATAGCTCAGCCACTAAAAACCACTCCTGGTAAAGGCACCCACCAGTAAGTTTGATGACCCAAGCTTTATCCCCTTAGGCCCACAGCATGGAAGGAAAAAATTCATTTTTGACAGTGTCTTCTGACTTCTCCATGTGTGCTATGGGGCATGCACAAACATACACACATTTTTTTTAAAAACATAAAAATCAAAAGAAAAATATTTGTGTGATATAGTTTTCAAAGCATAGAAATGGCCCTGGGACTCTTTGAGACCCCCACGGAGAGTCTCTAGGGTAGGAGGCAGGAGTTTCAAGACTGTAAAGTGAAGCCCTGCTTTGCCTGTCCATTCATTTTCATGAAAATAGTCCAGTGGAAGTTTCCAGAGATGGCATAACATCACAACCTGATGTCAGTTGAAGCAGACAGAATTCAGCTGCCTTCTACAAATCAAACATTAGGAGATTTGCAAATATGTAAACAGAAAATATTGCTTACATTAACATATGATATGCTCATTATTGTCCTTTGGAAATAAGCTACCTAATATTTTAAATCCTCCTTCAAAATTCCTAATATAGTAACATTGATCCCTGTAATTATCCCTATGCTGGTAAATGTTAGCTTTTTACTGGGATCCCTGATATGGCGACTGACTGCACAGTGTGAATACACCCATTACGTCTTCAGGTTGTTGCTAAACCTGAGTTAGTTCCAGCTAGCACCTCTGTACACAATTCCCCAAAACAAAGTTTTGGGGGGAACTTCAGTAATTTCTAAAACTGTGAAGAAGCCTTGTTATCAAAGCTTGTGAACTGCCACAGGGGTTGTGGCTACCGCCTTTAATCCCAGCATTCTGGAGACAGGGGCAGGAAGATCTCCAGGTCAACCCTGTCTACATAATGAGACCCTGTCTCAAACAAACAAACAAACAAAACAAAACAAAAATAAACTAAAGCAAAAACAACCCAACAAACCCAGCTGTCTGTTGCTGTGATAAACCATTCAGATCAAAAGCAAGTTGGGGAGGAAAGTGTTTTTTTGGATTATCCATCCCCTGTCATGGTTCATCACAGAGAGGCAGGAGCAGGAACTGAAGCAGAAGCCATGAAGAAATGCTTCTTCTGCATGGCCTCCCAGGTTGCTTTCTTACATCATCCAGGCCCCCTGCCCAGGGATGGTACCACCCACAGTGGGATAGGCTCTCCAGCATGATAATGATGATGATGATGATGATGATGATGATGATGATGATGATGATGATATGTTCTGCAGACTTGCCTAAGGCCAGTATGATGGAAACATTCCCAGTTGAGGTTCCCTCTTTTCAGACTGTTCTAGCTTGTGTCACATTGACAAAAAACTAATCAGCCCACGAGCCCACTAGCCCACCAGTCCACCAGTCCACCAGCCTACCAGCCCATCAGCCCACCAGTCCACCAGCCCACCAGCCCACCAGCCCACCAGCCCACCAGCCTACCAGCCCACCAGCCCATAAGCTCACAAGTCCACCAGCCCATAAGCCCACTAGCCCACTAGCCCACTAGCCTACCAGCCTACCAGTCCACCAGCCCATAAGCCCACCAGCCCAGTTTACCAGCCCACTAATCAATGAAGCTTGAGATCTTCCCCTATACAGAATAATCACATTTCTGTTTCTGAGAAGATATATCAATTACCCCTGTAGTAAAAAAAAAAAAAAACTGCATTTGCTACTAGCAACTGTAAGCAACTGTAGAGGTAAAAAACAAAAAAATATCAACTTAAGTTTCCCTCTATGAACTGTTGTGGGCTTGTATTTTCACAGAAAGCATGGAAGTCAAATGGAAAACAGAAAAGAAATGTGTTTTAATCTGTTGTCTAGAGATCTCTGGCTTCACTTTCCCAGGAGATGCGTTGGGCTTGTTTGACTAATAGGATACTCTCACCCTTTCTGGCTCATTCCTCACATATGTAATGACTCTAAGGATGCTACGCCTTTATCCTCACACAAGACAGCTGTCCTGGATGAGGTCCCTATCCTTCCCAGTGTTTTATTTACATCTAGTTGGTGTTGAGGTTTCTTCTCAAGGACTCTCTGACTTCCATGGGGTGAAACTTCTTTATGTCCTCTGAAGGACCAGGAGGCTCTAGTTCAGTTACTTACTACCCTCTATAGTCTCCAGTGACAGGTGAGTCATGTGGTTTTACTCCTAGTGCCCCATGGTCCTGAGCTTCATAGAGGAGGACACAGAGGCTCACTCATTGATATCACAAGCGCAACATGGGTACCAGCCTATGCTGAGCAAACAGCTGGGCATTGTAAAACACCAGCAAAGAACATGCACCTGCTCTTATGGTGCCTTGTAGTATTAAATTGCTGGCCCAGACTTTCCGGCCTAGCCTTGTGGCTCAGACCCGCTGACCTGCAGAAAAATACAGATACTTATATTAATTTTATGCTGATCAGCCTATGGTTCTGGCATAATGCTAGCTAGCTCTTGCTCTTAAACTAACCCATCTTGTTCAGCCATGTGGCTCGGTACCTTTTCTCAGAGCAGCATTTCAACTTCTTTCCTTTGACATCTCACCTGGAGTTTCTCTGGCATCTCTCTGCTCAGCTCTTCCTGTTTCCAGAGTTTTCTTAGTCTGGTAGCCCCGCCCACACTTCCTGTCTGCCTTCTGCCAATCAGCATTTTTATTAATCCATTAGGAGGAACAATTATTTGCAATGTAACAACATAAATCTACTATAGTTCCTGGATTACAGGGCTCTCATGATATACAATGGTGCATCTGCAGACCTGGGCTGAGAAACCAGGCCTTCCAGGTGAGCTCCCTCCCGACTCTACTGCCTTTTCAGGTGCTGAGGTGGCTGAAGACTGGCCTTGAGACATAGAGTAACTCAGCATCTGTGTATCTGAGTCCTGGAATGAATATACCTATGGATTCAATCCAGTTCAAAGTGCTTTGAAAAGGATGGATATGCTGAATTATGGAAATGGTATTGCTGAGGCTAAATGATCGAAAAAAAAATCAGATGAGCAAAGCATAGCAAACTGACCTCTATGGCATAGAGACCTGTAATTGAAAAAATGGCCACATTTTAAAATATCATATCTTTGAATCATTTGAAGGGGAAGGATTTTTAAAAACTATGTCTGAGAGTGGGAGAAAGGAATTCAAATAGGTCATTGCAGTGAACGCACGTCTGTCAGAGAAAGGTCTTGTAGCTAGACTGAAATGGCATTTCTTTGTTAATGAGGTAGACATGTATCAAGAGTTATTATATATATTTTCAAAAAATAATAATGTAGATCTTTCTGTAATGCAGTAAGTATCTGGGTGCAATTCACCTAACCCATTGTCTAAAATATAATGCAGGTTCTAACATAAGCACCTATAAATATATCGAGTCATATCTTACAAGTTGAAATCATTCACAAAGCTATGATAAATGCTTTTCTTATTAGAGATTTCATACAGTTGCAATCAGAGCATAATGACCACCTTGCCTAGGTTCACTTGAAAACAGTTCTATTTATGAGAATAAACCCCACACTGTATATGTTAAAAATTAGTTCAGTTATCATGTAATACATAGGGAGTCAAGACCAGCTATTAGGAACTAACTCTGATAATATGTCAAGGACAAGGAAATCTAGGAGTCTTAAGGATGCACAATAAGAAAAGAAACATGGGTTCTTATGAAATTTTTGGAACAAATTCTAAAATGATTTTAAATGACATGTATCTTCCACTCAGCAGAACCACAAACATGGCATGGCTTTTTAAAAGATGACTGTAAACTGTGAATATTTTATAGTTTTTTTTTTTTTAAATCAAAATGGTCATCCTGCAGCCTGAGCTTGCTGAGGAAACTGCTCTCTCCCACAGCATTCTGCGCCAGACATCTCCAGGAACACTGTGGTGCCTTTCCCTAGGTCAGGACCTGATGCTTTTGAAATGTCTATGATAGGAGGGTCAGCAGGACTGTCCTTGGCTCATGTTATTCTGTAGTATGTTGGCCCCATTTCTGCTTACTCTCAGGAAATAGCAACAATACAGAGCTGAGAGCCTGGAGCCTATTCAGGTCCTGTGTGCTGACTAAAAGGGTATCCTTACTGGCTTAAGGGGTCATTTGGTTCTACATATGACGATACTGACCAATGAGTGGGAAAAAATGTCTTGAGTATAATGAGGTTCATTTACCTTGACACTTCCTTTGAGTCCCCATCCTTACAAAAGTCTCAGGAAGGCGAATAGCACATGTAACATCTTGCTTAAAACACTTCATAAAGTTAGTTGTTATTTTTTTTTTCTTTTTTTTTTTTTGTGATTTGTAGCCTAAGCTGAAACTTTCAATGTCATTTAAAATCAAGGATTTTCTTCTCAAATTCCTGGGTTGAGGTATTAGAAAAGAATAAAAAGCTTCGCTTTCATCGCATTGCTCATCAGAACATTTGTGTGAGCATTAGAAAAAGCCACCTTTCTTTTGAAAAACAGATCTGATTCCACCTCCTGGAGGTCAACACTCACATCATAACCTGTGACAGAGGAACCACTCAGTAAGAATTGATTGCTCATACGCACTTACAGCACCGACAAGTTATCCCGTATAATGTACATATGTGCCACGGGAGAGATCTACATTATTTTATGTATATCTTTTTTAATATATGTAAAACGGAGCCATTTATGAACACAGAGATTAGAGAAAGTCTTAAAAAGAGCTTAAAATACTAATGTTCTCTCATGGAATTGGGATAATTTTCATATCACAAAATGTGCTAGCATAAATTGTTTCTCAGCTAAAAGATAAGACTAAAAAGTAGAAACCTTGATCTGGCTACATTCTATTACTCTCCACCAATGATACCTGGGAAGTATATTTTCATGCCCAGTTGAACATTATTAATGAATTTGCATCCTTTAAAAATTGTTTTTCCTTAACATTGGAGATCACTGAGTGACTTTTCTTGGAGTTATTAAATATGATTTTGGAAATTGGGATTTCTTTATCTATTGTCAAGTCCATAAATACATTCCTTTGGTGATAGTGGGACTTCAGAGTACTTATAATTTATCAGACAAAGGTGGGATTCGTTTGAGTACAACAAAATATTTTGTTGAATGCGGGTTCTTGAGAATGTTAAAGATTCTCAAATGAATAACACAAACTTACACAACACTTGCACATGAGTTATAACCTCAAATACACATTTGATTTCCTTTCAACATTTACCTTGTTATATATAAAACGTTCTATTTTTACGTAGTTCTGAAGAACCCATCAGTGGGTCTTAGCTTTTAAGAAACAGTCATGGGAAGCTGTGTCCTAATTCACATATGGATAGAATGGTAATGGCCATCATTGTCACTTAAGAAACATTCTATGCTCACCTGGTGAAATTGCAGATTAGATTTCAGCTTCAAGAGATGTTTGTTGGGGTGCCAAATAGTTTTAAGTGAAAACGTTTTAATGTTTTCATAGTATGTGGATTAAAACGGGTCTTCTGGATTCTTCACTGAGCCCCTCTCTCCATGCACCTGTAAAGGAAGCCCTAGAACAGCAGAGGCTAGGAGATGCCTCTGATTAACATACTGGATGTGGAAGAGACTCTCATGTCGGGAAGCCACTGGACTCACACTTGGTCCCAGTCTCATTTTTCCCACGTTCCTACTTACTGCATAGTCTCACTGCCAATGATCATTCTGCTCACAGTTTCCTGTTTGGTAAGTAAGTGCCAAGATTGTGTGGGTCAGGAGCCTATGTCACAAGTGTTACAGATGTTAATTTTCATTAAACCATCACAGGCAGTGAATGGCAAGCATCCAACAACTATTAATCAAATTAATCAGTTGAGTATTTTGCCAAGTTAGAAGAGTAGGTAAAATCTTTCTTTCTTTCTTTCTTTCTTTCTTTCTTTCTTTCTTTCTTTCTTTCTTTCTTTCTTTCTTTCTTTCTTTCTTTCTTTCTTTCTTTCTTTCATGTGCTGCGATTGTCACAATGAATGTGTGACTCTTCAGTGGTACCTCTAAGTGAATTTTGATTAGCTGGGCAAGTCACCTTATAAAAGAATCTGTGGCTTTGACCTTTGGCAGTGGGATTGCCTTTCTAGTGGTGAGAACTGTAGATGGTGATGTCCTGGAGTCTACTTATTTTGGTGATGTCCTGGAGTCATCTACCTACAAAAATATATGCATTTATATAAACACTCAAATCTTGGTGTTTCTTAGTCTCCACCTACTCATAGAGAATTTAAAATCCCTAGCAGTTTTTTTTTTCTAAAGTATTTATAAAAAGCCCGAGAGAGGAGTTCCTCATTGACTTTAGTGTCTCCTTGGTCACTGCTTCTCAGGCTTTGCCCTCTTCCAGGGGACTTTATACAATCCTGCTGCTGAGGCTGCACTTCATACCAAATACATCAGAATCTTCGAAGGGGCACTAAATATAGGTTTTTAAAAAATCTCTCCGGTGTTTCCATCATGCAGTCTGGTTTGAGGACTACTATCCAAAACCCAGTAGCCTGTAGCTGCTCCTTAATAACACAGACATTTTTACCTTGATTCACTGGCTCAGAACCCTCTCCACCTGCCAACCAACAGGACCCCAACCAGCCCTTTAATGTAGTATAGTTCCTTCACTCATTCATTCATGAAAATCACTTAGGTAAAGTTTAAAATGCTATAGCCATGCCCTAGTCTAGACTAAATACATCATAAGTCCTGAGAATAAGGTCTAGGTAACTGGGATTTATGAACAACATTTTTGATGTGTGTTGCTTTGGCAGTCTCTAAGAGAGTTGAGATAGCCTCTCTCATGACTCTTGCTTTGCCTGATTCTGTGCTCTGGTGGTACTCTCCCCCACACAGAGCTGCAGCTAGCCCCAGCTTCCCAGATTTTACCCCAAGCTGGCACCTAAACTAATCATGATTTGCAACTCCAGGACTGCCTGACTCCTTGGGAACACCAGCTATTTCTGCCACTTGTATCTTCAGGCATATTTTCCTGCCTCTTTGTCTTTTGCATGTATGGCTCCTTCTAATATTTTTTTCCTCAATAACAATGTGTGTGTGTGTGTGTGTGTGCGCGCGCGCGCGTGCGCATGTGTGTGCATTACTTTTTTGAAAAGAAGTAATTCCTTTCTATTGCTCAAATTCTTTCTAGTTCTCTCTTGTACATACACACACACACTCTCTCTCTTTCTCTCTCTGTCCCTCCCTCCCTCCCTCCCTTCCTCCCTCCCTCCCTCCCTTCCTCCCTCCCTCCCTCCCTCCAGCACCCCTAGAAGAAGATTGGGCCTCAGTAGAGATATCTGGGTTCCTGATGAAACTCTCCTCCCTCTACTCCTATCCTGTACTCCTGCCTCAGCTGTCAATCAGTGCCAGCAGGGGGGTGAGTTGGGTTGGTCAAGTTCATCCCACAAGAGGATGCTGGCCATGAGGATCTGTCATATTTCTTTCCATTTCTAGGGATTTATCTCTTAATGATCTTTTTTTCTTTACATATTAATTTATAAATATTTGGATTCTGTTTATGAATAAAATCCAGATTCCTTGCCTTGGGTGGCCTAGAACTCAACAAGCACATCTGAACACGTTCACTGCCCATGAACACTCTAGAGATGTTAGTTTATAGCCTTTAGTATAGAGAAACCCCTCAAAGAGTGCCATAGACACTATGCTGGTATACTGTGTACTGAAATTCTACAAACAGCACATTCATTCTGGGAAATATCCAGTAGGAACTACAAGGGAAATAATGTTCCCTGAAAAAAAAAATTGGACCTTTTTTCCTATGGGTGGGCTCAAACTTTCCATTCTTTGACTACTTAGAAGAAACAAAAGTTTCATTTAGACTTCAATGTTGTACTTTAAGAGCAAGACGAAAAGCAAATAATAAATCAGCACCAGGGGAGGAACGATAGTGTTTTCCCTAGGAGGGTGTTATAAATTATTAATTTATGCCAGAAATAAGTACAGGCTGTGTCATAAAAATGAATCATCCTGATATCAGGCTGCAGACCACCATTTGAGAACCCTGCATTAGGACATAAAATGTTACGACATGGTTTCTCTTCTGGCCCTAGGGAAGACCCTGGGCAAAGAACTTCCCATTAGCTATCCAGAAACCTGCTGTGTCAGATCTCAGAACATGACACACTGCCACTTTCTATTCAAATTGCTGGTGACAGACGTCTCTCTACCTGTCTGTTCCTAATGGTCAGTGGATCTATCCCACCCCATGTCAGAACTCCACAGTATCAAAGAAAAGCAAAGTCAAGAGTTGAGCAAAATGTTGTTGAGCAAAATGTTGTTGAGCAAAATGGAAATCCTAAGTAACTTTATCCAGCCGGACAGCTCTATGACCCTGTTTCCATGGGTCTCTGGAGAGCAGCAGAAATGTGAACACAGGCTCTTACAGTGATGACAAGATCAAAACTTATTTTCCATTAAAGAAAATCCTTTTCCCCCCCCTGATCAGATGTCTGTTCCCTTCTACTTTGTCTTTGAATGTTTAATTTGAGCAGAACAAGGCACAGTATATAAAAGAGAAAGAGGCATGTCTTAATGTATAGTTTTTAACAGCTTGGAACCAAAAGAAAACGTACCAGCAATAGCTCATTCCCTGGTGCTCTGTCCTGAAAGGTCCACTATCATGGGTATTCTCTTCTCTCTCAAGACCAGATGGGATTCCAACTATCCCTACCCCCACCCCAGTGTCATACTGCACAGATGCCCTTGTGATCTTCCTAAAACCCCTTCCCTGTCAGGACTTTCAGATCATATCCACGGATAGGAATGCTTTTGGATTTTTGAGGTACATTTCTAGAAGCAATTTAGTTTCTTTCTTGAAGGAACGAGAAAGAGACTTTCTGTTAATTACATTCTCTGTGTCCTGCAAGGCCATCAAGGAATGAAATTTGGCCACATTTTAAATAAACACACACCTGGACATATGCATTCAGCCTTGATGCTTTCTGTGCTGCATCAATAAAATGTAATTAAAATGTGTAGAAAAATTACCATCATTTCCATTTATCATCGTCCAATGCTATTACGATACTAAAGACCTTCATACCTATACCTAGAAGTAGGATGATAAAAGAATAATGGGCTATTAAAGAGGTTATGCCACTACCATCCTTAGAAATTTTAAGGTAATAATGGGCAGCCATCTGTCTTGAATGTCACCAAAGTAGGGATGAAGGCAGTTGATGGATTAGACTCCATTCAAGTACATTTTTTCTCATTTTGCATGGAGTCAGATATAATCATACAAGTGTATGGGTCATAAATATTTATAGATTGCTACTTAAGCATTGATGACGATATTTTTCTGTTGTCTAAAGGTGAAAGGAGAAATGGATGGATGTGTGTGTGTGTGTGTGTGTGTGTGTGTGTGTGTGTGTGTGTGTGTGGTGTCTTCTTCATAGCCCCATCTAGCTCTCATCTTCTTTGGTTTTAATCTGGAAATTCCCAACTACAACGGTATGTTACGTATTATCAACAAACACAGACGTAATGTTGACAGACCAGTAAAGATTGTGTGAGCAGTTATAATCTGACTATAGTTTTGCCAGAGAGGGGAAAATATTTACACAAAAAATTAAGGGGAAGTATGACTCCTGGTTCATGTCTTATTCATCTTTATTCTCCTTGTCTCCTAGGACCCGGTGTTCATGATGCGGAGGGAACTTGCGGGGATTCCAAGTGGTCATCTGTGGTCCCTCCTGTTCTGTCAACTCTGGAGTAAAAGCTTCTGGACTAGGGGTTCAGAGACATTCTGGGCACTGAAAGCACAGTACAGTGTGTTCTTGCCTTGATGTGGGAGCCTCGCTGTCATTAGCATTTGAATGGGAACACTTATTAGTCAAACTACTAAATGTCCTTTATACAACATAATGAGTTTCATTGAAAAGAATCACCAGCTCAGCTACAGAGAAATTTAAACACTTTGCCATCATTTATAAATTCAGCCCTTCTAGGATAATATTTTCAAGGTACTTTGAATGAAGAGAAGAAGAAAAGTGGTAAAAATCTTGACAAAAGAAATGTAATTAGAGTAAAAAATAAAGGCAGTTCCATGCTTTCTGTGGATGCCTTTGATCTTCTCAGAAGTCAGGGAAGCAGGGGCTTTGTTGCTCCCTCTCACTTTCTCCCTCCACTGCCTCAGCACAGGTAACTAGCATGAAACGTGACTGCTTTTGTTAATGTGTTGAAGGGAAAATGCACAAAACCTTAATCCATGACCACTGTAATGCAAATCGATAAGGCAGAGATGCTGCAGGAAACACAGTCAGTAATAAAACTGCACTTGCTCTTTCTTCCAGTGTCTCAGGATTACCCTAGACACTAGCCTCATTAAATTTAAACTAATGCACAATATCAGAATTAAAGAAACCATTAATTAGCACATAATGTTTCTTTTTTCTAATTTCTTTCTTGGAATGTTCATGGTCATAATCCAGTCATTCATTAATTTACTTATCAATTCAGATTTTATTGAGCTCCTAAGTCAAAGGTAAAAGTCAAATGATAAATTTCTCATAAACATCTCTTACAGACCAACCATCCTAAGAAATGAGGGTTTAGAGTCTTGAAAGGCTAAAAGTTATTTAAATAGTATGAATGGCTTAGTAGAAGGATATGTAGTGTTACGATCAATAACAACATTGTTCATAACTAACCCTTAAAACTTTCCTCAATAAGGTCATCTATCTGATCACCATCATCCATAGGTGTCAAGGTCTTAAGCAATCATCAGCCTTATTGGATAGAATTGTCCAAAACAGCCCAGTGAGGACTACAAAGTCCCTCTGAACGCACCTACGAGGTTAGCTTTTCAGGGTCACCTCATCTTCAGTAAGCAATTTATCTCTGTGTATCTTAGGACATATTAGGCCTCTCTCCATGTTAACACTTGACCCATGGGAGGATGCAACCTCCTTCCAAATATATATCTATGCTATATTAAGAAACCCTAAGGATAATAAAACCACTGTTTTATTTGACATTGTTTCCTTTGTAACATGTCTATCATACAACCACGGTGTCATGCTTAGTACATGCTCAGGTCATGCTTGAAATGATATAAAAAAAAATCCTGGAAAATATTTTTGCTCATGTCCTGAGATGTTGTGTGTTGGCAGTGCGATTTTATACTCTCTGCCATGGATTCAGGCAGTCTTAGGAAAAGCTATTGCAACCACTTACTTTGGTTCAAGCTGAGAATTTTTCCACAAAGAATCACCCAATTCTCAGCGTAACTTTTTTTTTCCCAGCAGGACTAATGATGTTATTTCTGATTGCCTCAATCATGAATTTAATTTGACAATTTCAGCCCCTCATCACATCTCCATGAATTATCATTTTTAAACAAGTTATCCTTCCCCAACTGTAGTTTAAGAGAAGGGGCCAAGTGTGTACCTTGTGCTTGGTGTTTGACAGAGTATTAGAACATGTCTGACAACACTTTTATTTCAACCATTCATTTTAAAGTGAGAAAATTGAAGGTCACATGTGCTAAGCATCCAGGGTCCTGCCTTTGCAGCAGAGTTGGGGCATGACCCAACTTTCAGTCTAATCTTCTCTCGCCTTATCTCCTTATTTCTCTTATATTCCAAATCCTTTCTTTTTCTTTGCATTTTCTTGCAAAGACAAACAGCACATTCAATTTGGCTCCCATTGTCTCTTTTTATTGGAAATTTAAATTTGGATCTACATTGCTGCTTTCCCATTCTGTGGCAAAAAAACACTAAAAATATCATGGGGGTGGGAATAAAATAAGCATCTGGAAAGAATGCTATAATGAAGGTGCTATTGTTTGCACATAAATGCTTGACAAGGGCTCTAGCTTTCCAAAAGCAAATGCATGATATGTCCAGACTTACCACATTTCGGTTAAGAAGGCATGATAAACCAAAACTGGTAGATTTTCAAGTATGATAGAGGAGATTTAAGAAAAATTACTGTCTGAAGCAGCTGAAAGTGTGATAAAGGTAGCCAAATATGATGATTTGAATAAGAATGGTTCCCTATAGGATCATATATTTGAATGCTTGATCACTAGGAAATGGAACTGACTGATAGAATTAGGAGGTGTGGCCTTGTTGGAGGAAGTGTGTCACTGGTAGCGGTGGGCTTTGAGGTTTCAAAAGCCCATGCCAGGCCCAATCTCTGTCTCTTTCTTTGCCTATGGATCAGAATGTAGCTCTCAGCTACTGCTCCAGCTCCTAACTCTTCGCCACTATACTCCCTATCATGAAGATAGCAAAACCTTTGCCAATGTGAGTGAGCCCCTAATTAAGTGCTCTCTCTTATAAGAGTTCCCTTCATGGTGTCTTACCACAGCAATAGAACAGTTATTAAGACACAAGGCATTTGTTCCTTTTTGTCCATGCCAATCACGAAAGTCTTATTGAATAAGTGCCGTTAACTAATTCCCTCTTACCTACTAACAACAGGTACTTAATAAGCGACCCAATCATTGGATCCACAGTATTGGAAAGTCTGAAGCTGAAGTCGGCTTCTGAGAAGACTTCAACCCCTCTGACTGGTCACTTAGTCTTCACATCACTCTCCAAAACACACACACACACAAAGACTGCTAATTCTGCTCTTTGACCACTGCAGCAAGCCACTCAGTTCATTGCACTGGTCCATTTGTGGTCTATATACCACAAGGCTCAAATTTATTTCCTCCTCTTTATGCCTTGGACTTGTTTTTATTGGGTTTTACCTTGTCACTCTGCCAGTCTATGACATCACTGTCAACAACCTTCACATTCCCCATTACTCTTGATATTTCATCACCATTGGCATAATTTGCAATACTCCATATTGAGCTGGGATCTCCCTTTGATTTCTAGGAGGGGATACTACCTCAGATTTTCTTTTTGCTACTGACCATGACAACATACTCAAGACAGTTAACTTACGAAGTGAGAAGAACTATTTTAGATCATAGCTTTGAAGGTGTGTTTCAGGACGGGGTGACTCTGTTTAAGCCTGTGATGGAGCAACATATCACATAGGTGTGTGGTGGAATAAAACCGTTCACCCCACAGTCAGGAAGCAAAGGGTTTCAGTCTTTTTAAAGGGTATATCCCCAGTGATCTACACCTTTAGACTAGTCCCCGTCTCTCAATATCTGCTACATGCTGATGACTTCCAACATTGCCATCTGACCTAGATGTTTTCCCTGGACAGGAAGGACTCTGTGTCCAGCCAGTGACTCTACAATTTTGTTTTCCTGCCTAATGCATTACCCAGCAGAGTGAGTCAACACAGGCTCCTGATTGTCCTCCAGCCAGTTAGCCTCACACCTTCATTTGGCTCACGTTGGCACTTCTGCTATTAAGGGCCATTCATTCATGCCTGTGGGAAGGTGCTCCAGTGTTTATGGACATCATTCAGATATGATGCTGTGACCCGGCCCTTGTTGCTATGCTGCCGTCTCTTACCCTCTCCTTAGCTCTCTTTGTTCCAATCATAGTTTGTCCTTTTGCCCTTGCTCTGAGCTGTTCTCAGCTTCTAAACAATTATACTCCAAATATTAATGTGGTTCCCATTTTCATCTCCATGAAATGTCTGTCTTGCCTTCTCTGTCTACCCTATTGAAAATTACAAACCACACTTCTATCTCCATTTCCAACTCCTGGCTTCATGACTATTGTAAATATATGGCCTAGTGTCATTTATTGTGACTGCTATAAAGGACTTCTAATAAAGGTCCTTTTTAGGCTGTTGTATTACTTACACCTTGAGTGGTGCCTGGTTCAGAAGGCTCTTTAAAATGTTAGTTAATAAATAAAGGTAATTAGTGATAGTCAAAAAAGCTAAAAGGTATCTATACAAAATAAATAAGTACACTGTGTGTATTTAACAGTGATTCTTTTAGTTGCATATGTACCTGCTGGAAATGATTTTAAGTGGGAACTATGAGAAAGGAACCAGAAATTCTAATAAAAGGGAACGACTTGGCACTACACCGTTTTGCAAGATAGCTTCCAGCAAGGTGAAGGGAAAACCTGGAAGCCTGACCAGATAACCAGCTCACAGGACTGCCTTGGGGAAGAGTGTGGAGGGAAGAAGGGCAGAGGCAGTTTAGGCTCTTATGAGTAGCCCAATGTAGGTCTTCTTGGTGGCTGGGGATTGGGAGTCCTCGAGGCTGCTGTGTGGATGTGGATGTGGACCTTGAATGTCCCTAGTAGCATCTAGTGTTAGAACAAAAGGTAAGGCTTGTGGAACTTGCTTGCCTCAAGAACAGAGTTTCACATGCAGAAACAGCAAACCATGGCCAGGTAGGGGACAGGGTTGCTGCCATAAATATGTCCTCTTTAGTACGGCTGTCAGCTAGAAGCTGTGATTCCTTGCTTGGCTGCAGCATGGGGTCACCACATTCTTATGTGTCTAACACATGGAAAGGTTCAGTGTTTTTTCACACAGGCTCAAGAAAAAAGTTAATTCACCTAACATTTAAAGGACAATCATTTACAAGACATGGTTTAAAGTGAAGACATGATTCTAGAAAAGGCATTTTAATTCTCAAAGCTACAAAGAACATATAGTTTTCAAAAGCCTTTGCTTTCAGATATAAGCCTGATTAGCCTGACTAGACAAAGTCAATAGATAAAATTTCTTCAAAATTGTATGACCTTTAGGTTTTGTAACACAAAGTTGATCTATACAGATTTTCCCCAAGGCTTCCTTTGTTAAGTTCCCAATGTTCCATTCCATGGTCCTGGAGAGAGGCAAAGACATCAGACAGATACTCCTCCTGTTGGCAGCGTGGATACAGTGTGGGAAGAGATACCCTGTCCTCCAGCCATACAATGCCACATAATATTTTCCAAAGCCCCCATGTTTAGTGGTGGCCACATCAGTAACCCAAACCTTGGAGGTTCTGTACAACTCATGAGTCTCCAACTCACACGCAGAGTTGGAACTTCTATGGTTACTCTGTGGAGATGTGGTTGAGTATATCTATCTGCTGTTATTTTTCTGCAGATCGATGACCACAGACTCTGCATAGGGGAGTGCAGGTTATATATGTATTGACCCCATGAATATACATTGATATGCGTGCATATGTAAACATGCACATGTGCATGTGTTATTAGAGACAGTGAATTGGGAATGATAGATAGTGGCGGAAGGAAGGAACAAGAGCCACAAGAAGGGAACAGAAGGGAATCTGCATTGGTTAAACTCCTAGCTCACCTAGGCAGTAGGCAGCGGGGAAGCAAGGATGAGGGTGTACCGCTATCTGGATATTAAAGAATAAGCTTGTAGAAACCTCTTTCTGTGAGCAGAGAGAGTGCTATGAGATGGATCGGAGGCCTGTCAGGGAGTGTTTGTCATGACATTCAGAGAGGGAACTGAAGGCTGTAGGGCACTGATTTTGGCTTTGTCTCCCCTAGGTACTGGACTGCTGTCTCACCATGAGACGAGTTATCTTTGAAGTGTTGCTGAGCAGTCTAGATAGCATGACTTAAAAGTGCAAGTCCCTAAACAGGATTCAGCTTCCCAGAATACAAATGCTGAGAGAACCAAATGAGGCTGGGAAAAACAGCCTAAGGCATTTCCCTTAAAGCCCAGGAGAATGCTTCCAGTCTTCATAATTTAAAAGCTCCTGGAATTGGAGCTTTCTGGGTATTAGTATCGGGACTCTGGCTTATTTATTTCTGTTTTACTGAAGGGCTGCCAAAATGTCAGCAATTGCATTTCATGATGTCACTAAAGCAGCTACCTGAAGGGAAGAGATGGACTCGGGGAAGGGTGGCCTTGCAGAGTTTCTATTCAAGAGGACACATTCAGGACAAGCTAAGATTGAGACATGACCGAGACGGCAGAATGTAAGCCAGAGCTGCTGCAGAGAGCCCCATGTAAGCCTTTTGGAACTCCCAGCCAATTCCAGATTTGGCTGGGATGCTGTCTTACTTTGCCTACACCCACTGTCCAGTATCACATGAGAAGTCTTCGGCTTCTCTGCCTTCATTTGCATTTTAGATAGATCTTATCACTAAGTCCAATTCTTCATCATGTCCCATAGCCACAGTCCTGCCAAATAGTACTGTAAAACTTAGTCACTACACACTGGGCATTTTCTTGGCTTCTTGTTTTGTACGGAGCCATACAGAATGAATAGGAGAGTGATCCCAGCTGATGATCAGAAGTAGACTTGCTTCAGTACTCACAGAATAATAGGCACATGGCACTGGCAAAGAGGCTCTGGTGAAGTTTATTGTAGGGGTATTGTGTTGTTTCATGGTAAATAATTGTCCCACCCACTGGTTTAATAAAAAGAGCTGATTGGCCAAAGGCAGGCAGGAAGTGTAGGCGTGGCTACCAGACTAAGAAAATCTCTGAGAGCAGAGTGCCAGAAGAGCACCAGAGAGAAGCCGAGGACAACTATGCTGCCCTAAAGAAAGGTACCGAGCCACATGGCTGAACAAGAGACATGGGTTAGATGAAGGGTAGAGAGCTAGCAAGTGATATGCCTAGGCCTGAGGCTGATCAGCCAAAAACTAATGAAAGCATCTGTGTGTCTCTGTAGGACTGCAGGTCTGCGGGACTGCGGGTCTGCGGGTCTGCGGGCCTAAGCTTTGAGGGTAGGCCCGAAAGTCTGGGCCAGAAACCTCGTATACAACTTATCCTAGAACATGCATCTCAACAAATCCACAGACACTTGGATAAAGCTCAGTCCATGCAGGCAGATCACCAAGTCTATCAATCAAAGTGGTGAACTCTCAAAGACTTTGGAGCCAAATGATTATCGCTATGTGTTATCTGGATAGTCAATTTCTGTTGTTAAACAGCAAAAGTTAACTTATATATACACTCATATCCATAAAAATAAAGATCCTAAATGAAACTCCAGTTATCCTAATATCTGTCTGCTTTAAAGAGTTCAATAATAGCTTTGCTAGCTGAGTTATGCACCCTTTCCCCAGAAATTTACTTATTAGGAATTAGGACCACTGTAGATGTAATCAGTTCAGAGGAGATTATGTTGGAGTAGTGTAGGCCCTAACTCAATATGATTGACATTCTTATCAAAAGAAAAACAACTGGCCATAAGCTGAGCCTTGCAGAACCATGTGTGCATCAAGGCACAGATCAAGATGATCCATATGTAAATCAAGGAAAAATAGCAAAGATGGCCAGAAAACTCCCCTAGAAGGAGCTAATCACTAATCGTGCCAACACTGGTGTCCCCATCATTTTGGACTCCAGAGGATCGAGGCAATGATTCCCTCTAGTTACTCTAACCCAGGAGTTCCCAACCCGTGGGTCGTGACCCCTACAGGAATCACATATCAGATAGCCTTCATATTAGATATTTACATTATGATTCATAACTAACAAAATTACACTGATGATGAAGCAATAACATAGTTTTATGGCTGGGGGGGTCACTACAATCTGAGGAACTATATTAAAAGGTCACAGTACCAGAAAGGTTGAGAAGCACTATATCCTATCACTTTTAGGATGAAATCCAACTTCCTTCATAAAGCACATACAATCATTCTTAGCTAGGGGTTGCTTGGGCAGTCTCATTCCTCACTGTGTCTCCTTGACTCAGTTTCTCCCTACTTGTAAGTTTACTAAACTGTCTATAATGTTGCAATGAATTTCCTAAGATACTTTGTGCCAATCCCTTGGCCTCAAGTATCTTTCCTTTTGAAAAAACTAGTTATTTGTATTTGCCCACATGCATTTTACGTGAGGGCATGATCTTGGAACAGTAGTTACAGACAGTTGTTAGCTGCCATGCAGGTTCTGGGAATTGAGCGCAGGTCCTCTGGAAGAGCAGACAGAACTCTTAACTGCTGAACTATCTCTCCAACCCCTCAAATACCTTTCTTAAGGCTGTCTACCTTCTGCTGTATCTGTCTCAGGACCTCTTTACTATTGTTTATCTTGCTCCAGATTAGACATTTCTCTGGTAACTTTCTCTTGACTTTTCCAGACACACCGTGGGAGAATGCCTTACTGGATGCTCCCCGAACACTCTCCAGATATCTCTGTCTTAGTGTCTGCCAAATCGTGGATTTTGAGCTTATTATATGCTTTGTCTTCATCAGCAGCCTCCACAAGGGCTTCTTTCTTGAAGGAAAACCCATAGTCAGTCTCAGCATACCTGGTACTCGGGATGTGCTTGGCACAGAATGGCTAAGTGGGTCTTAATAGAAGGAGCCTATGTATGTTCTTCTGCTGATATATCAATTGACATATTCTCAGAATAAGGGAGAAATATTTTTGCTCATGTGGCAACGGACAGTTGAACTTCCTTGGAAACAAAAACATTCAATTGTAAAACCAAGCATTGTTCCACATTCTTCTTCATTTCTTTCTCTGCATAACTACCCATATCCACATGGTTTATAAGGCCTTTAGATGTAAGCGACTGTGAATTATTACTGACTACTGGCCTTTCATCTTTGAGAATGACAGTTTACGCTCCATATCTCTCAGGAGGGAGAGACTATTATAACTATATTTTTGCTTACCAAGAGAATTGTTAATGGTTATCCCGGAGGGGGAAAAAAAATCTATAGCTATCCAACCTGTAATGAAGCCTTAAGCTTACTTTTTCTTTACTAATGAAATTCTTTCCTCCGCACTGTCAGTGACTGCAGAGCTACTACACCAAGAGAGAGACAAAGCCAGTCAGGGGGTTTTCTCTTACCTGCTTTGTCCTCAGTTTGGAATCCGATGACAGATTATTATAGGTATAATGCGCCTGTGTGACTCCACAGAACAGAACAGCAACTATGCCTGAAATTCAAAAAAGATCAGTCAAAATCAGTTTTCTGCCTCACGTCAAAAGGAGGGAAAATGGACTTGATATGAGAAAATGTAAAATTCTCAATAATTATTATGATAATGAAACCCCAGGTAAATCTTGCTACTTGCATTAAACAGGTCTTAGAGTTGAAACATAAAGAAAAGCATTAAGCAGTTCATTCTTCCTATAAATGAAAGTAGTTTCTTCCTGGAGAGAAATGATCCCCTAGTCCGGAGATGGAAAAGCTAATCATAGAAATATATGAAGAAAAGTAGGAGTCACCTCATAGCTTCCCAGAACCAGTGCCAACCACTTGTTACATTTCTCTATTAAACATGGGCACATCTGCTTTCCACTGTGTGCCCTGGGGAGCCTGTCATACCATAATTTAGTCTTGAAAACTGTGAGTCACACACCCAAGACATGGGCAAGGCTTTTGTTGCTCTTTCCAAGGCCTCTACTTGCCAAGAAGGAGACAAGAGACCTCATGTGCCCAGTTGTGTCTCTGGCAAAGCTGGGTGCACTCTTTTTGCACCTGAGAACCAATGAGCCCTCTGCCCAAGCCATGCTCTACTTAAAGGTAGCGGGGCTGTGGTCTTTTTCAGTGTGCTTCCTGCCAGCCCATCTTGGACAGCTACAGGGAACATTTCTTAAGCCACATTACTCACAGCTTTAAATGCTACATGACGTCACACATGGCAGAAGCTGCCTGAAGACAGAGACTAGCAACAACAGAACAAATGTGTTACTTGTTCCTTGGCTCTGCCTCTCTGTTAGTGTCCCTGGCCTGGGTGGGTTTTGGTAAGAGCTGCACTCTACTTTGGATTAAAGATTAGATTAATTATAGGAAATTGGGCATAGAGGAGGGCTTGGGGAAAAGCATGGGAGATAAGTATCCCTCAACTCAGAACAAGAGGATTAAACTGAATTTTAAACAGCAGAGGCTTTCTATCTAAAAACACTCATAAATTAAATGCTGATGATTCTTAAGAGTATAGAGCTATGTGAACTGAATACTGGCATCTCAAATGAGCTTGAAATAAGGAATTTAAATGGTTGAGTGTTTTCATATGTAGACTGCATGCACTTATTTACATGCTGGTTATTTTTCAAGTAGGTATCAGATAAAATATTGTTTAAACATGTTTATATAATACATGTTTACATAGTTATTAGCCATTTCCATTGCTTATTCTTTTTTTTTAACATGATGTTTTAAATTTTTAGATAAAGAATAAAAACAAGCAGAAAAAATTATTGAGAAATATATATCTAATATATATGCTTCTGGAGATTTTTGGGGGGTAAATTTTTAGTTTCTTAGCAACTAAAGAGTTTCTTGGAAAATTCTAAGAAAAAAATAAATTAATTTTACTCTTCACAGAATTTCTACCAAAAATCAACCGGTACTCAGGATGCTCAAATGAAATATGGATGCTGAGGTAGGAGGACCTCCATTCATCTACTGTTCTGATATCAAATGTTTCATATGATGAGGTATCCATCTTAACTATTCTGAATCAGGGTTCACTGACCTCCTCGTTCTGTGAAGCTAATTTAACGATATATTGATATTCTGGAGGGGACATGAGTGCATAGGTGTGGAGGACAATGAATTAGTTCACTTTGAGAATAAAAATGACTATGAGGACACCCACAGTGAGCCGGTTTCCTCTCTCCCTGGTCACTGCATTGCTGTTCCCTTGCACACGGGCTCAGGCTCTCAGTGACTCGGCAGTCCTGCCTGCTGCCTTCCTCTGTTCAGTCGTGAGTTTTCATTCCCAGTGTTCCTGCCTTTGAGTTCACCATTTACTTCTTTTCAGGGTACATCACCAGTTGCATTTATTGCTTGAGCCCGGTCACTTTTTAACTAGCCCTGACATTCTTTCCAAACGATCATCGTTTTTCACTTGGATGGCAGTAATGGCTTCCTAGGTGAAGTCCTTGGCTTCCCTGCTGGTCTTTTACATTTCCTTCATACAGAAACAGTGATTCTTTAAAAACATCTCAGGTCATGTGAGTCTTCTGCCCAGCTCTGTAATGTACAAATGTCTAGCCCTGTCCTTTCCTTCCCTACAATGTTCTGACCTCATTTTTAACACATGCCTCTCTGTCTCATGATCTCTACCAAGCGAGAGACAAAGGGTCCTCCTGTGCCCTTTTGTGTCTCTGGCAAAGCTTGGCATACCCATTTTGCATCTGAGCATTAATGTTCTGCCACAAGGCCCTTGGGTATGCAAGACCCGAATTTAGAAAGTTTTTCTCAAGAAACCCTGGTAGTTCCCTTCTTCCTTTGGGTATCTCCTCAGATGTCACAGAAACAAACTTCCCCTATTTATTTTGTAAAATTGACCTTTTGATCATTCTCTACCCCTCTCACTCTCCATTTCATGGTACCCACTGTCACCTAAGTGTTCCTGCCCTTGTCTGTTTTCCTGCTTTCTTCACTGAAAGAGACCTTGAGAAGGCCTCTGGCCTCTAATTCTTAACTTGCAAATGCTATTAATAAATAGCTGAATACTTCTATCCCTGTGAAATAGGTGAGGGACTAAAGTCATTTACAGAAGGTCATCCTAGAAGTGACATTGAGAATGCAATGTTCCCCCAGCTTTCTTTGTTTTTCCTGCCTTACACTAAGCTATCTATGATCGCCCCGAAGTGATGATCCTTGTCTATATGAAAACTGTCATGTCTTATAATCCAGATATCTTATGGTGAGGATTACATATCTGAGCTGGTTCACCTTCTCCTTTGAGCAGTTTTTCCTCATCCCTCCATTGGGTTTCACTTTCCTGCCTCCTGTGGGAACATGACTTGCAATGTCCCTGCTAAGTACTTTCAGAACCATCTATACGGCTACATCGTATGTATGACAAACCATAAGAGTCATGTGATCTGAAGCTGGCTGCTGTAATTAAAGTAAAGCAATAAGGTTGATTTAGCCCTTAATATTAGCATACATGATCATAATTCTATAGCCCGGTAATTAATTAAATTACACAAATTACTATGATTAGAATGACTTTTACAAGCCAAACACATTTAAAACTACCTCATCGAAATACATCAACTAAGCCACCCCTTCTTCTCTGCAGTTTCCCATCATGGCTTCAGTTATCTGCCCTCAATTCCTGTCTGAAAATATTAGATGGAGAATTCCAGAAATGCTCCAGTTTAAAATAGCTCTTATTTTAACTTATTGTTTTAATTGTTCTTTGGATTTGCATTTGTTGTTTCTGATCTCTTACTGTGCCTAGCAGGTTAGACAGTGCCCAGGATTCAGGCATAGGTGGAGTCTTGGACCATGTCCCCCATGAGCAAAGAGGAACGGTAGTATCCATAACATTTTCCCTTGTAGAAGTGATTTGGTGTTCACAGTGTTTTGTTTTCTAATGCACATTTTAATTGTGATGATGCTTCTCCACACCCATGGAGTGGGTGACCTAGCTCGTCCTTCTGCTACTGTCACAAAGGGCCCCACACAGCATCAGACTGCCACCTGTACCAGACAAGAGACCAAGGGCTCTTTATGCTTTTCACCAATTCATGGTTTATCCCTAAATCCACCTTCCTTCTTGACTCTGATTCCAGATCCACGAATCACAAGCCGTACTCTGTGGTGATATATTGTATATTTAATAAAAAAAAAAATAGTCTGGAATATCAGAGGACAAGCCACCCACAGATCCAAGTTACGAAGGTCAGGGAGTAGTGACCCACACATTTAATCGCATCACTCAGGAGACAGAAATCTGCTTGGATCTCTGTGAGTTCAAGGCATAACAGCCAGGCAGTGGTAGCATACACCTTTAATCCTAGCTATAGGAAAATTGAACCAGGAAGTAAAATAGGTAGATGGGGAAAGAAATATAAGGCAGGAGAAGAAGAAGTTCAGCCATTCTATCTGAGCAACCAATGAGGTTGCGGACCCAGGAAGATAGAACTTACCCTGTTCAGCTTGAGGAGTTCCCTGGATAAGAATTAGCTGTGGTTCCCCCATCTCTCTGATATTTCAGCTTTCCCGCAATATCTGGCTCTGGGTTTTTATTATAATACTAAATAGAATTTATGCGATAACACTCTCCTGTGGATGATGTCTGCTTCTTCCTGTAGAGCTCTAGAGGGAGAGCAGAACACTGGACAGAGAAATTCTACCTGTCTGTTTACTACTCTACTTTCTGCTCAGGGGCACTGCTATGGGATGGTGCTCTTGTACATTGTAATTGTCACTCAAATTGGTTTAATAAAATGCTTATTGGCCAGTAGCTGGGAAGGGTATATAGGTGGGACAACCAGACTAGAAGAATTCTGGGAAGAGGAAAGGCAGAGAAGCAGTTACCAGCCAGATGGAGAGGAAGCAAGATGAGAATGCTTTACTGAGAAAAAGTTCCAAGCCATGTGGCTAAACATAGATGAGAATTATGGGTTAATATGGTGGGATTATGTTAAATTGTAAACAATTGTCCTGCCTACTGGTTTAATAAAAATGCTGATTAGCTGAAGGCAGACAGGAAGTATGGGTGGGGCTAACATACTAAGGAAACTCTGGGACCAGGAAGAGCAGAGCAGAGATGCCAGAGAAACCAGCAGATACGAAGGACAAGTATGCTGCTCTGAACAGGATAAGAATCATGGGTTAGTTTAAGAGCAAGAGCTAAGTAGCAATATGCCAGAGCCATAGGCTGATCAGCATAAAATTAATACAAGTGTCTGTGTGTTTCTGTGGGACAGTGGGTCAGAACCTCAGGGCTAGGCTAGAAAGGTTGAGCCAGAAACATAATACTACAGGTTAATTTAAGTGTAAGAGATAGTTAGTAATATTATTGAGCTACTGGCTCAAAATTTACTGTAATATTAAGCCTCTGAGTCAATTATTTGGGGAGCTACTGCCAGATATTTGGTGAGTTGTTGGCAGGACAGAATCTTCTGGTTCCCCTTAGTTCTGCAGTCAGGTCCAGCCTCCTTTCCTACTCCACTGTTGGCCTTTGATTGCAACTTCAGGCCAGCTCCACAGACATCTCAGAGAAAGCAAGGGCAGCCAGGAAGTGTCTTCAGGACCAGAGGCCTAGGGCCTCCATCTCCAAATTCCCATATTTGTTTCCCACAGCTCTGCCTAGTCCTGCTGCTCACATTTGCTGTGTGGAATGACCTCAGCTCCTTCTATGACTTTACTAGTGCCACATCACCAGGTTATCCAAGTTTCTGCATCCATCTGTGTGACAGTGGCTTGGCAGCTTCTCTATTTAGACTGTGCTTTGAAAGACACTCTGGGGGCCATCCTCTCATTCTAAGCTTGGATGGTTCCATGAGTACTTGCACGCTTGACATTTGGTAATAAAACCAGCTTGTATTTTCCCTTTGAGAACTGGGACTATGGGGGACATCAAAGCAGATGAGACTTTATGTCCTTAGAGGCTTCAATTCAAATTCATCCTCTTTTCAATTCTGGAATAGGTGGTTATTAAAGTTGCAGGGCTCTGAACAGAAATAAGTGGCTTGGAATGGGTCAGATGTAGGATCACAGAAGAAGTCCAGTTCAGTCTGGGGCATGTCTTTTTATTTCCAGTCCCATGGCCTTTGCAGGACAAGTGTACAACTCCACAGTGGGGTGTGAAAGTTCTCATCATTGTGTATGTTCAGGCTAATGATCATCTTCCACTGTAGAAAGGACTTGTTTATAAAGTGGATGGTAGACTTACTTCAGTTCTGTGCTTTACTAATTCCTAAACACATTTTACAAGAATTAATATCTGATTTTATATTATATATATTTGTATGTTATTGACTATATACTTATTTAAATTATATATGTATAATATATATGTATATTTATACGTGTGCATGCATGCGTGCATATGTGTGTGTGTGTGTGTGTGATAATTAAACATAAAGAAGCCATGGATTTGAGAGGGAAGGGACTTGAAAGGGGTTGGAAGGAGGGGGACTGGGGAAATGTTGTAATTGTATTTTAATTAAAAATGAAATTGAATAATCTTGTTTAAAGAAGCCGATAGCTTGTGGATTAGAGCTGTAAATAAATTGCTTTATATATAAAAAAAAAAAAACTAAAAAATAAAAAAATGTGGAAAATGGGGAATTCTGCATTGTCTGTCCCAAGGACAAAGGTAGCTCAGCAGGAGGGACCCACATCCCCTACTCTGTTCTCACCCCTCACAGAGCCTGTCCTTAGCACTCCTGGAATATCCTTATTTATAGCCTGTCATTGTCCTCTTTAAATACCAGAAGCCTTTTACCTTCCTGGAAGTGCTGTTGTGGCCCAAGAATCTGCATGAGACAAAAGATTGTCTGGAACTCAACCAAACAGAGCTAATGAATATCCAGATCAGCAAGCACAGGGAATCTTAATAAATCCACCAAGTTTGGAGTAAGGTCCCAAACTCTACATTTTTACTGTCAGGAGATGTTCTGGTCTTTAGACCAAACTTAAGAAATAATCTTTGACCAAAGTAAACTCACCCTTGGCCTCACAACTTGGCTTTAACCATGCATGGCCTTACATGAGACTTTTGCTTTGTTCCTAATTCTTTAGGGACAGCACACTTTCTGTGTCCTCTTTTATTTTATGTGTCTTTTGCTAATGTTAAGAAAGTTTTAAAGTCATATTTTGGGGGGTTTTCTGTTTTTCTGACTCTGGCTTTCAAGAAGCAATATAATTCTATCATATAAATTTTTGTTGCAGAGAACAGTTATCATGTAGAACTTCTGAGGGCTTTAATTTTTTTCTTTTTAAAAACAGCAATACTGGTAAGTTAAGAAGCTACTTATACAGTGTGCATTAACCACATTTGTCTTCAAATAGATTAGTAAAATTTCTCCTCCAAAGGAAGCAAACAGCTCCCATCATTTAACTACTATAAAATTATCATATCTTTTCTTTATCAGTGTGTCATAGGATCAAAAATTAACAAAAAGGGCAACTAAATGTGCTCATTAGAAATTTCAAAGTGGACTTTTCTTAATAAAGCTGGGGTTAAAAATAAAATCAAGTTAGAAATTATAACTTGTTTATGAATAAATATCACTAAGTGTATATTTCTATCAAAACCCAGGGAAAAAAATGAAATTATTTGGAGAACATTTTATAGCTTTATATAGAACTTACTAGTAAAAGAAAGATTGATAGTAAGTGGACTATTAACTTCAAGAGCTAGACATGTGGCATAAATATAGATTCAAAATAAGTATAATAAAAAAATCAGCTAACATTTAAGAAAGTAGATGATGGTAAAATCAGAGCATGCTCCATGCCTCTCAGCTGCTGGGAGTAGCTCAAGTCTCTGTCCCATGCATATTGTCATTTCCTGGCTCTGGACATGGTTATAAAATGGATGTTTGCAGGTCCAGCATGGCTTGGGGTGGGAAACCTAAATGGGACAGAATTGGAAGGAAGAGATGAGAGACACTAAAGAAATGATTGACACATACACAAAAGCTGGGATTGGATTGGCTGTCCTCGCTCTGATGGGGAGGGGCACCCACTACAGTGCCAACCTGGAAACCCAGTCTGTTTATTATGGCCAGCACAAAAAGAAGGGTTAGCTAGTATCAGTTCTTTTTGGGGGGTAGGGTGAGGGGGTCATAGGGAAGCAGTATTAAGCTATAAACATTTGAGAGGAAGAATCTGTGATTAATTCTTTCTACACATTTCCTCAGCATTCTCCCATAGAACAGGGTAAGGCTTTGGCATTTCCATGGATCTGAGGCATTGGGTCCTTGACATGGCTTTACTCATGCCAAAAAACAAAAACAAAAACAAAGCAAAACAAAACCACTCACTCACTCATGATTTTGTATGCCTTTCTCCCACGTAATATTGGACAATGGCTTCACATTTTGGAGATTCAGCTTTCTCAACTGGATAGCTCTAAAATATTTCATGGGCTTGTTCTGAGTATAAAGTAATATGCTATAGATTAAAATGCTTTCCCAATTAAGCATATTACTAAAATTCAGTAAATATAAATTTTTCCTATAAGTAGAAGCAAAAGAAATGAAAAAGACATGTAAAAGGAGAAATAAGCCAGAAAAACTCACTCAATGAACAGACACAACCTTTTCCATTAAACTGTGTGGTGAGACATTTGTGATTTTCACATTCTATACCCACCTTCTTTCCTCTCTTATTACTTCAGTGATAAAAACAGGTGGAAACAGGTTCTAAATATTCAGCCAAGACAGTTCATAGTCTCTCAATTCACAATAGCTAGTCATGGAAACAGCCTAGATGCCTACCAACTGATGAGTGGATAATGAAAACATGCTATATTTACACAATGGAATATTACTGAGCTGTTCAGGCAAATGAAATTTGTGAGTAAGTGGATGGAACAAAAAAGAATCATTCGGAGTGAGACAACACGGACTCACAAAGATAAATATCACCTATTTCTCTCATTTTGTGGATTAGCTTTGAATTTTCAGGCACGTGTGCTCCACTGGGAATACTCATGGTGGCCAAACAATTAGTAAGGGGCTTTAAGGAGACTGGACAAGGGCAAGGTCAGTGAAATAAAGGGCTAAAGGAGGATAATTGAACAGGAAGGGTTAAAGTTGGGGGTGGGAGGGCAGGGGAGAGGAGGGAGGGCCCAGGAATGGCTTAATCCCTTTTGGGATTGTTAGTGCATCAGTCCTATGGACCTCTAAACATTACAGAACATTTCCAATGTTATTTCTTACCCTCCAGATCTATTTCTGAAGACGCCACACCCCTGAATCATAGAGCACATAGAAGTCAGGCTGATAATCACTTGGGAGCTTCATCTCTACTGGCTAGTTTTCCCAGCGCTAGAAGGTGCTCTCCATCCTACCGGAGGAGGGATTAATCACCAGTCCTTCCAAGATCTGAACTCTGAGAGCTACAGTAATGGCTAATCTGACAAGACACACCCATTGGCGTGAAAGTGGCATGAGCATGATGGGGGGAAGCCAACCCTTTCTGACTTAAGGCCTGTTTCTACAAGATGCAACTCACATGCCAAGAGTCTACAACTAGTCAGGTCATAAGTCCCAGGGGAGAACCTAGTTCTACTGTTTTGCTAAAAGTACATATTATTAAACTGACTCCTAGTGACTTACCTTTTTTGTAAACCTATATTAATGCACATATAAACCCTTGTCAGAGAAGCTTCCATTTGCACTAGGTAGTGATTAACATGAAGACCCACAACTGGTCAAAGCGCAAAGAATAAGAAGCTGCATATTTCTTATCTCTAAATAGGATGCATATGCCACAGCCCTTCTGCCCAAGACTCAGGGGTTACTGCAGAAGAGGGGGCTGGAAGACTGTAAGAGCAGAGGCATGGATAATTACAAGGGTACAGTCTTTTCCTGGACACAGCAGAGCAGTTGCACGCATAGACTCAGAGTGGTTGTGATAGAATACATAAACCCTATGCCAGCTTGATCCATACAAAATCCTAGCATGGAGAAGAGAGATGGGCACTAAATCCCACAACTAGATGAGGAGCTATTGGCAACTGAACACTGTCAGGATAGAGAGAGTCGATTTTCTTTAAGAATGTATCCCTGGTAGATCCACTACGTTTTAGTAGTAGGCTGCATGTTCAAGCATATAAGGGCAGTACAAATCAGCCCCCATGGTTTATAATAGAAGGGGGCACAAAGTTGGGTGTATAGGGACTCGGATGATCTGGAAAAAGTTGGGGGAGGGGTGAATGTGATAACAACACATTGAATGTAATTCTCAAATTACTAATAAAATTAAAAGGGAAATATTCTTCATTTTGTATCGTACAAATTGTATTGGGTCTATTTTTACCATCTCTGGAAAAACAAGCAGCATTAAGTGCAATTCATCAGGAAGTGGGTTAGAGAAAGTAAGAGTGTCTGACTCATGTTTGTGCACAAAATCGCCTTTCAGCATCTGCCCACTGAGGTTTCAGTGGTGGGCAAGGTCATAAAAGGCTTGGCCACAGGGACTCATTTATGCAATTTTGAACAAAAATTAGAACCAACACTTTGAGACATTAGTTAAAAGAACTGTTTTGAGAAACCACAAAGCACACAGTTCAGTTTAAATTCACTGGCAAGGAAATTCAGGAAACAGCTATTTGGTAAAAAATAATGATACTGTTGGTATGTAAATTATTTCCAGAGCGGTCAGTTTTCATGGAACAATTACTGCCTTTTGAGTAACTGAATACTATTTACACCATTCTCTGTTATTTGTATTCTGGACCCCCTTAGAGACGTCCATATTAATATGCTTGCTTACATGATCAAGGTTCATGATCCTGTGATTGTAAATTAGGTAAAAAGAATAACACTACATTGGGAATGAGGAGGCCTAGGACCCATAGGTGATTGTTTAGACACTGAACTAATTGGATGATTGGTTCAATTTAAATTAATTGCATTCCGCCAAATCCCATTGTCTTCTCAGTAAATTAAGGAAGGGAGTCTGCAGCAGTTGTTTCAAATTGGGATAAGATAACTGAAAGACGAAAGAAAAAAAAAGAAATTCATAATTTTAACATGCATTGTTACATAGCATGAAGCAAAATAAATATTCTTATGGACAAGTGAAAACAAATATATAAAAGTATGTGGTCCATGATATATCTATTTATATTTTAGCCTATAGGAGCCAAGAAATCCTTACAAGCACTGCTGACGGTAGGTAACTTACAAACATCCTCCAACTTGAAGTGTCTGATGTATGAACACAACAGTTCGTACATTGTGTCAGGGTCTGTGTAAGATGGAATGGAAGAACACAACAGTTCGTACATTGTGTCAGGGTCTGTGTAAGATGGAATGGAAGAATCACATGGGGCCTACAGATGGATATTGACTTCCTGTCCACATATTTACCCTCACCAGTTACATCTACTACTTTTCTCTCTGTCTTATCACCAACCCATAATAGTTTCTAGAAGATACTGAGTGCTCACATGCTTGTTTGTCAAATTAGTTCTTCTTAAATAATGCTTATTTACTTTGAAAAGAGAGCCTGAGGTTAGGATTTATATCATAACATACTAACAAATGTTTATGAGAACTGCATAGTAGTAGAGCCCATTTTCCCCTTAAATTTAGCTGCTTTATTCAAGTCCATTATCACCTATAGTCTCATCCAGAGATAACATCACCCTTTTCTCGTTAAAAGTTGACAAGGCCTTCAGGCAGGGAAGCATAAAAATAAATATCTGTCACACGAAGCATGATTTGCTTTGACATTAAATGCAGAAATGAGGGTTTTATGAAATTGCAGAATAATGCATTTTTAGATAGGAAATATTGATTATACTACCAGAACACTGCAAGAGAATAAGAAAGAAAACAATGTGTCTTGTGCTTACATAGTACTCCAAGGGTTTCAAGGCTGATAGGTTATTTTTTCATGCTATGCATTTTTTTTTTCTTCTTGTTCTAGTACAAGAGCCGTTCTGACAGGTTTGCTACTACCACTGAGAGGGAAGTTAGAACTAAGAAGTCAAAAATTTAACAGAATGGAAAACTCCTTGAGGAAACAGGAAGGAGTCTAAGTTTCCAAAGTGTATGTTTACTCTGTTCCCCTTGTCTGGCAGCTGGGTCAGGAGTCTATGGGACAGAAGAGAGAAGACAAAATGAACCTGTGCTCTCATTCCTGAAGACTCTGCTGCACACAGAATATGCCCTTCAGCATTATTTCATATCTAGGTTGCAAAGTGTTTAAATTTCTACTAAGCAACAACTCCCTATACCAACTATCAATGTAAAGAAATTCATACTATGTAGTCATGAATACAGGTAAACTTGAGAGCTAGAAGAATAACATTTTTGTTGTTGTTTGGACCCCTAACATTTTGCCTAAAGTTTTGGTAATTAATCATCAGTCTTAAGCCTACTCATTTCCTTAGAATCAATGAACACCATTATAGTAGGATAGCTGGAATTTCTAATTAGGAATTGCACCCATTAGTGGGAGATGAACCTTTTTAAATGGCTGCTCCACACAGGGAGGATCTTGAAGACCCAAGGGACCTAATTGCTGTCAGTGAGAATTAGTGACAATTGGTCAATCTTAAAGAATCTAGAATCACCTGGAAGAGACTCTGGGAATGTCTGCAGGGGGTAATATTGAACGTGTTAATTGATGCTCAAAGACTCTTGACCTTGGATAGGACGCTACCTGGCTATCGATCTGTATGAGATGAGGATGCAAGCTGAGCACCAGCATGAGAACTGTCCCAGTCTTCTGACTGCAGGTTCACGTGACCAGTTATTTCAAGTGTCCCACCACTGCCTTGGACTGGACCTTGAGCTGTAAGCCAAACTAAACTTTTCCATCCTTAAACCGCTTTGTCAGAGTGCTTAATCATAACACTTGGGAAAGAAAAGAAGAGTTTGTCCTTTCCCACACCATTAATGTTTACATCAATGCTCTGTATGTATGCACATGTGTGCTTTACATTCAGAAATAGCTTTGAATACCTTTTCTTCCATTGCCTGTGCATTGGTTATTTGTGTCACAGTATGGCAATTTTTATACTCCTGTGAAGAATATGGTTCTTGACAACTTACTTTTTTTCCGCTCTACCTCCTGATGCTATGAGGTTTTGGCTGAGGACACAGGGAAGGTGGGGCTGAGATTGTCTATGACTTTAGTTACTTGTACTGGTAGTTTGGACAGTGACATGAAGGGTAATTTGGCTCAAAAAGTACAGGCATATGCTAATAAGCTACAATGGGGGAGATGTGTTGTGGGGTATTTGTACATTGTGTGAAAATGCATTGCTGCAATTAGTTTAATAAAGAGCGGAATGTCCAATAGATAGGCAGGAGGTATTGTCTGGGCTTCTGGGCAGAGAGAGGAAGTACGAGGTATCTAGCTGCAGGAGATACTAGGAGACGTGGAGAGGAAACAGGAACTGCAAGATGGAAGAGAGGTAAAGCCATATGATAGAAAATACATTAATATAAATGGGCTAATTTAAGTTATAAGAGCTAGTTAGAAACAAGCCTAAGCTAAGGCCAAGCTTTCATAATTAATAAGTCTCTGCATTGCTATTTGTGCATTGGTGGGACAAAGGAAAATGCTTGCCAGTGGCTTAGTGTGTCAGTAACTAATCTCCTTGGAAACAACTGGGCTTGTTCCTATAGCCTAACATTTTGAGGCTCTTGATAAACACTGTTCCTATCTATTGGTGAGTATTGTCTCTGTGAGCTTCACAGTCCTGTCAGTGTGAATCTGAGAGCAGCGGTAAGCAAAGAGGAGCCGGGCAGATTTGAGAAACAGTTCCAATGAAGACCCTTATGGCAATTTGCTTTAGATACTGATCAGCGTAAGCCCCATATCTCAGCCCAGTCAGAGGCAAGGCAAATGGAACACATCCCCTCTAAGCTGAAAGTTTCCTTTGGAATTATCAATCCATTTTTGCCAGTTGGCAACATGGTGATGATGAGAAGAGCGAGTCACGCAGACCAAGCAAAGTCTCAACCTGTCAGCTGAAGTTACTGTGGTGGAAGAGCTATTTTCTTCAGCTACTGTGAATGAGGAACTTTCCCGGGTTCCCTTTTCATCCCACAGAAGGCTTTCAGGAACTGACCTGACATCTGTCAGCTCTTCCTTACCAGGCGCTGTAATTAGGGCCTGGGACTGAGGACCAACAGACACATGTGGGTGCCAGGAGAGATGGAACGCCACTGTCCTGTTCCACACATGTGCCTGGAGCATCTTTGTTTCACATCTTGGTCAGAGAATGAACCGGATAGGAATTGTTTTAGCCCTTCTGTGGTTATTTACTTACTTTTCATGGAGCCTTTTATTTTCTAGGCTTAGACTTCAAAGCCCATCAGCTTTGCTCGCCAATCAAGACTAGGTTCCTTCATATTTTACAAGTTTATTTTCCTGGATTTTCCATTTCAAGCTGAATAAATAGTGGGCTGCACTGCTTAAATTTTGTGTGAGAGAGGGAGGATGGTCACTGCCCTCCCCCTTTGCTCCAGTGGCTATAAAATAGGCCCCAGGAATCTAAAAATGGAAGATGCATTTATTACAGCAGTGCCTGGGAGCAGGGAATCATTAGACGCCATGTCAATGTTGCCCTTAGAAATCACACACTTCAGTATTTAATGAGAGTCCTGAAATTTTGCTTCCGGCAGAAACTGGACCCCCAAAGTCTCTGCTGGGAAAGAGATTATAAAAATGAATTTTCAAATAACCTATCCAGCTGTGCTTTTTTTGTTATCTTCATAAACTGAGCATCAGCTCCTCTGACAGGATTCAATTTTATTAAGGATTATGCTATACATAATGCTGCTGAATTATTTTCAATATTCAATTTAAAATAATGGCTTTAGTAGCCTAGTGACTTTTAAAAAGTAGGTCTCTGGAAGGGGAAATTTCTACCTGATCAGAAGTCAGGGATGCAGGTATACCAGGCATCTCTTGGAGGAAACACCTCAGGGTCTTACATTTCTTCAAAAGCCACACTTGATATTTGTACAAATTCCCTCCACTGGAAACTAATGAAATCCGTTTGCTTTAGCGGTGAAGAGATAAAAACCAATTAATAGAATGGTTTGTTCCAGCCCCTGTGAGTCAGCTGAAGAGCCAGAAGCCAGGGGCTGCTCCCTCCACAGCTGGCTGTGAAAGCTGAGGAGACACAGCCTCATAAATTCTTTCTTCCTGGCACCCTTTGCTGGGGAGAATTCCTAATGTCCATTCCAATGCACATACTTTCGTCCCTGAGGAAGACTTTTCATTTGTACTTCATATCCGTCCAATCTTCCTAAGGAAGCCTTCCCCAACTGCACTTGTGGTATTTCCAGTAGCAGGAAAAAGACTCCTGGAGAATAGAAATGCCACCTTCATTTGCATGCCTAAAAGCCACTTGTTTCTATAAGGCTAAGTTCTTCTATGTGACTATTGAATATCTGCAGGTGCAGCTTCCAAGAGTCTGGTGGCAAATATGGCTCTTGAAGTAAAAGATGATGAAAATAAATCAAATGATCATCATCAAATTAGTAACAACTGAAGGGAAAGCTGGAGACATGGTACCAAGATAGCCAAGTGCTCATAATGAATCTAATAAGAAGCTGAAATGACAAAGATAATGAGCATATGCAAACCATCTTCAAAAGTTTGATTATTTTGTCTTTTTATCTCTAAGTATGCACCTGACATAAGATGGTCCCAAGTACTCTTGCCTCAAGGCTGTGCTGCCTTTGAACTTCATTTCCTTTCAGGTCCGTCATCCACTTGTGATTTCTTTTGTGAAAAAGCCTGAGGATCATTATTTCCTTGATTCCGTTTTGACTTCTTTGTAAGCAATCAAAACAGACCCTGGCTACTGTCACCGGGGGGGAATTTATTGGAAGGAAGTACGGCAGCTCTCAGGGGAAAAAAAAAAAAAAGCACCAAGTGCCAGGGCTCTGCTGGCAGAAATGAATAGAAGGTTTCAACAAGGTTCCACAATTGCAAAGAACCAGTGCCAGCCATTATCCTACCCACATCTTCCTATCCCTGTCCTGAAGATTTCCATCCTAGAAAAAATGTCCGGTGGACCTAACTCCAGAAGTTGTTGATCATTTTAGCAACAGAAAGTGAAACACCTTGCTTAAGGTATGATTATCCAGAGAAACAGGGAAGTGATTCCTTCATTAAAACTGAGATATTACTATCAGTGGAATGGGCTGGTGGACAGACGCATCAGTACATGTCCACTAATTCCTCTAGACTAGGCCATTTTCCTTCTACATTTCTCAACTTTTAGCTAAGGAAGCATGGAAATCAAGTCATAAATTAATGAAATTTATGATGATCATTCGCTTGGGTTACGGATGTGCTCTGGCATAGCCTCACCAATGGCCAGAAAGGGACTATAGCAATACTGTCAGGTACAGGAGCATTTATTACTCTATTATGGAGTCTGTGATGGAGAGTTAGGAAATTTGATTCTCTGATAAACTGTAATCATATATTCCAAGACTCAAAAGATAAGCACTGAGGCTTGGGAGGGCCAGTATGTAATCTACTTGCTGTGCAAGCATGAGGACCTTACTTCAGTGCTCCAGAACCCACAGAACAAACAACAAACCAACAAACCTGAGCAGCACCATGAACTATTAGCCTAGTATTGGAGAGGTGGAGACTGAGCCTCGGGGCTTGCTGGCCAGTTAGTGTAGCCAGCTTGGTAAGCTCCAGGGTCAGTGAGAGACCACATCAAAAAAAAATAGAGGACCAATGATTGAAGAAGACACCTGATGTAGATATGTGGCCCACACACATACATGTGCATCTGCGCACACACGCACACGCACATATGAGTGCATATGACACAGACTGAGTACCTGAGGTGTTTCAGTCTTGCTCTGGACTTGATAGTCTGTTGTGACATCTGCCCTTCAAGCCTACACATCAGGACAGTACTTCAGAATTTCGGAACATCAAATAGTATTTTAGAACCACAGAGAATAAATGAAGTAGATGCGCATGAACAAGTAAGCCTCCATTCACTGTAGAACCTCACACTATAAAATAGCTAAAAAGATACTTTAAAAGTTATTTGTAATTCTAATATGAAGATAACCATAAAAATTTACTGAGGGCCATAAAATGACTAAATAAATAGAGGCATAATTTTCAAATTATTTTCTGTTTGAAACACAACATTATTTTCAATTCACTTAGAATTATAAATATATGAACACTATAAATAGCAAAGGAACCTTTAAAAATGAAGACGAAATATAGGATATTGACCTGTCAGAGATATCTATATATCTACATACCTATATGTAGATATATAGATATATTAGATTCTTTGTGATTTACTTTTTTTAAAATTTTATGTGTATGGGCGTTTTGCCTGGGTACCACACGCTTGCAGTTCCTATAAAAACTAAAAGAGTGTGTTGGATCCCCTGGAGTTGGAGTAACAGATGGTTGTTAGCCACCATGTAGGTGCTGGGTCCTCTGGAAGCATAGTTAATGCAACTACTAAGCCATCCCCCAGCCCTGATCTATTGGATAATTAAGCTGAAATAATTTAAAAAATGAAGATTAAATGGTAAATGGAAAACAGAAAGTCTAGAACATACACATAATACATATCTACACAGATAGATTTCAATTTATGGGTCATTAGAACAACTGGTTTACCATCTGGTTAGGAGATCAAATCCCTATTCTATCCCATAAATAAAACCAAAGAACTATTACAATAAAGCATATATTATCATTAAAGAAATACTTGGGTGTTGTTGGAGAAGGATAAACTTATGCAAAACTTGAAAACATCTACACTAACCATGTTACCTGATACAAGCAAACAAAATAGAACATATTTAAAAAATAAACAGGGGCCTAAAGAGAAGATTCCATGACTCAAGGACTTGTTGAGCAAGCACAAAAGAGAGCGTTCAGATCCCCAATTCTCCTGTAAATGACAACCAGGTATGATGACTCATATGTGATCCTATCATTTGGGAAGTAGAGCAAGGGATCCCTGAAGACGCTGGCTACCTACATACATCAGTATGTTATGGCTTCATCTAGGATCCTCTACATAAAGAGTAGAGAATGACCAAAGAAAGTACCTATGTCAACCTCTGGGCTTTACATTCATGAACGCCAAATACATACATGGGAGCACACACACACACACACATACACACACACACAAATGAAAGGGCAACAACAAATTGAAGAAGAGTAGTCATAGAATATATGGCAAATGGCAGCTTAACTTTCTTTGTATAAAAAAAAAAAAAAAAAACAATTGTGGCAAAATGAGTATTTGAACAACAAGGAAGGACAAAGGGCCTAAGAGCAAAAGAGGCTGATAAACAGCAGCAGCCTTTGTTCAGTAAGAGAAAAATGGAACCCAAAGATCAGTTCAGTGTGTTTAACGGGTTGATGGAGTGAACACCCATGTTGGCAGAAGTGTATGGGATACGACTTTTACAGAAGACAATTAGAACAACTCCCTATAAACTTAAAATATTAGCCCAGAAATGTTCTTATTAGGCAGGTCTCTAAGTCAAATCTATATACTTAGCACAGAAGTTTGAATGGAATTCACCACCATAAGCTCATAGGAAGTGGCACTGTTAGAAGATACGGTCTTGTTGAAGAAGTGTGTCCCTGTGGGGGCTGGCTTTGAGCTCTCTTTTGCTCAAGCTTCCCCCAATGTGACCCCTCAGACCACTTCCTTTTGCCTGTAAGATATAGGTCTCTCAGGTCCTTCTCTAGCACCATGTCTGCCTGCATGCCACTGTGTCCCACCATGATGATAATGGGATTGAACCTCTAAAACTGTAAGCCAACCCATTAAATGCTTTTCTTTATAAGATTTGATATGGCCATGGTATCTCTTCACAGCAATAGAAATCCTCACTAAGATACCTAGTTATGAGGATTAATACTTGAAAAATATTAATACTGAAAACTGTAAATAATCAAAGGGCTTGGTAGAAGAGTTTATGTGCCATAGTAAGGATTAAATGTCATTAAAAGCATTTGTTATAAACTGCTGAATGAGAAAAGCAAGCTTCTTATTGCTTTTCTAAATTAAATTTAGATTAGATATCTAAATGCCTGAGCATATTTAGTACATATACAATTTGTTGTATGTGAATGTAAATATATATGCATGCATTTTATTAAATGGACACAGTATAATATTAACAATAGTTATAAGTAGGCAGTAATGATATAAGCTATTTCTAATTTGTTTCCTTATGTGAATGCACATTTTTTAAAATTTCATACAGTAAATACGTCTTTCCATAGAATTAGGTTAAAAAAATGTGAAGATATGTAACAGACATGCTATAGTCATAGTAGCATAAATCCTGTTTCCAAGACCAAGTCATATGTGAAAAATCTGACTTGTTGAACCTACAAAAGAGGTATGGAAGACTCTCAGACCTGCTTCTGGGGACCCATGCTGTGGAATATTATTTTACATTATGTGAAGATATATATAATTGTAATTGGTTTAATAAAAAGCTAAATGACCAATAACAAGGCAGATTTTCTTGGGCAGGGAACACTGGGAGGAAGAAAGGCAGAGTCACCAGACAGATGGGCAGCACAGAGTAAAAGTAATAAAGCCATGAGACAAAAGGTAGATTGAAAAGAATGGGTTAATTTAAGTTCTAAAAACTAGATAGTAACAAGCACAAGTTATTGGCTAAGGTTTCATAATTAATAATAAGTCTCCATATAATGATTTGGGAGCTGGCAGGAAGGACAGAAAAATCTTCCTATAGAGCCATTTGGCAATGCTGAGGCTCAGGAGTCTTTCTGGAAAATGGCGGCACATAGGTACCATGTCCAGGTCCTGCATGCTGTGTTGTTAGTGTGCCAGACAAACAAGCCAACATGACTGTTGCTCTCATGCGTTTCTTAGCTCATGTCATTTTATATTTCATTGCATTTGCTGCTGCATATTTATTTGTTAAGCATTTTGAAAAAGGTCTCTAGGTTTTATCTTTCCACCACACTAATTTACCTGTGGTTTCAGACAGTATCATTACACTGAGATGAGAATCAAGGATTACACTGGGTACTGGACCCTCAGATTTCTTCAAAGGTGAATATGAGAAATGGCCTCATGAAGAACAAGTCTCCAACTTCTCCAAGATTATTATTAAAGACATGTCCATTCAGATGCTCAAATTCTCCATATGATGATCCAACTGATAAATCTCCTAAAATTTTAGTGGTCCCCCTTAAACATTTTTTTTGCTCATTTTTATAAATAAAAGGGATTTCCTCTAACAAGGCTATTCTAGTACTGGACTGGTCAACATGTTCTTTTTTGACTTTGGCTCCCAAAGAGTTCAGAGTCATGCTTATTGCCAAACTATAGCAACACACAGCTGCCTAATTTTGCAGAAAAACTCGATCCCAGAACACGAATGTTTATCTTCAACTAAGAGCTCCCATGATATGCATGGCTGGTATTATAAGTTGTCCCAAATCCAGTTTGGAAACAGGCAAGGATTAAATAACAAATAAACACATAAGTGATTTGGATTGCCCAGGCTTGGTCTTTGGCAATAGGAAATGCTCATACTTAGCTTGGTTTGAATCAAATGCCTCTTAGGCATATTGCCTAAATCTGAAGCACTGCTCATCAGAACCTACTGCTGACACAGCCATATATATTGGGGTTTTCCTATTTCCAAGGCTCACACCTGCAACTGCCTATCTTGTGAGGCTAGCACCTTAGTTAGTACTCAGGTAGCCACTAAGGAAATCAATCAGGTTGAAAATGTAAAAGAGGCAATATAGAGTTTCCTGGACTGTAACCTTGCATGTAGCTTCCAGAATAAGATCTAGTTAAAAGGAACCCAGAATAGAAAATCTTCATTCATAGAAATATACCTGTTTTAGGTGTGTGAGTATGTGTGTGTGTGTGTGTGTGTGTGTGCGTGCGTGCACCCATGCTCACTTTAATGTCTTTATTGAAAGACACTTCCTAACCTTTATAGAAAGTAAAGCATTTATTATTAACTGTTAGCATTGTATAGATAATTTCACAAGTTAAGTACAGACCAGGCTAGAAAATGTGGAGAAAAAGGAGCAATGGTTTTGAGTAACTGTCCATAAAGGGTTGCCTGTGTTGTTTCATTTAAAGGGCATTATCCAGTCTAACCCCCAGACGCAATTCTTTAGAAAACTCCTCATAATATTACATAACACATCCACATAACAATCTTTGCATTACAATAATTTGGATAAAGTGCCCAGGAAGGTGGGATCTAACGGTGCAGTCTTGATTAGAGTGTCATGAGAACTTTCAGGGTGGTTTTCTGGCTAGAACCCTGTAGGAATGGAGGGCCCTTGAGACTTTGTAATAATTCCAGCCAGCTTATCAATTGGTCATCAGGCTAAAGCAATGTGCATGGTAGTAACAAGGCAGACATGACCAGCTCAAGAACAAACAGACAAAGCAGGCTCCTGAGACCCAGTAACCACCCTTTCTTAGGAGACCACCCTGGTCTCCCTTGAGAGGAGTTCATTTGCCTCAGAGTTTGGATTTGAATTTTCTAGCTTTATATCTTCTGCATTACCACTTACCACACAGTGAACTGGGACACCTCTTATTTTCTAATCTTTCTGCAGATTAATGAGATCATCCAAGACAGGTAGTAAACTGGTTTACAGAACATCCTCAATGGGTATTGATTTTAATTATTATTTAGGGTATTCATCATTAGAACAAAATACTTCAAGGACACTGGACTTATGACTATGGGTAATAGCACAGCAGAGATTAGAGATTTGCACCCTTTTCTTGTCATTTAAAACATGGTGGGTGGAAATGGGTCCAAAATGAAACTTGAGAGCAGCAAGAAGTCGGAAATCACCTGATTAGGATAGCAACCCTCGTGTAGCCCATGCTGAGACACAATAGGCATTTGGTTGAGGAATCTGTAGCACAGGATTCAAATCTACTGGACATGAAGATAGCTTTTCCTGGATCAACTGCCCAACCCCAGTGGATTCTGTAGACTTTCTACCATATGGGACCTCCACTGGCCTTTGTCTTTCTGACCTGGCCAGGCAGCTGTACAAAGATAAACACTGATGTGTGTGAGATGTGCACACCCTGGAGAGGCTGCCCACACTGGAGCCTGATGCCTCTCCTTTCTCTCCAGCAAGGCTGGTTGTGTGTATCCCTTCACAGTGCATGTAGCCTTTCATTTGTAAAACCATCCACCATAATTATAAGCCAGTCCTTTCAACATCCCCTCCTGTCCAAAAAGGAGAAAAAACATTTTGAAATCATTCTGTTAAACTATTTTGCACAAAGTGGATGAATTATTATTTCTCTCCAGAGAGTTCTGCAGAGGCCGATTCTGATAGAATCCATTCAATTCACTGTTTAAGAGAGACTTCATTTCCCCTCCTGCTGGGCCAGAGAGAGCACACCCGGGGACACATACAAGCCACATTCACAGGTCTTGCTCACACTGCAGCATGAAGTACTGACCTGTCAAGCCGGCAGCCTCTGCAGACAGGAAGGCACTCCAAGAAAGAAGGAAAAACAGGCCTGTTTCCAGCATTGGGAACTCACGGAGCTTGGTAAATTTGGTCAAGTGACAAGATGGGCTAAGGAAAACAATGACTGTTTTTATAACTAAATCTGGCTTAGCTGAGAGGAATCAACTAGGTGTTAAGAGTTGTGGAATAAAAGGCTGATTTTGCATATCTGAATAGGCCTGAGAAGAGGAGACTGGGTTCCATGCTTCACCATAGGCTCTACACACCCATTAAAATTCAAACCAGTGTTGAGATTTTAAAACAAAAGTGTATCTACTAAGAGTAGACTGGGCAAGCTGAGGGTATGACATCTCCTGAGTGTGGTTTGACCCTTAGGGTGTCTTCACCCTAGAAACCTGGGCAGAAGGCCAAGCAAAGGAGGGTGCCATGCATTCAGAGGAGTCACTTAGAGGAGACAAGGGTGCTGGCCCCGAGGATGTGGCCTAAAGCAGGCTCCTCTATAGAACCCTCTCCCGTAGGGATGGAAACAGGGCAAGGGATACAGTCATGCACACAGAGAGGTAAGCTGCTCAAACTCTCTTGGGATTACTAATACACGGGGGAGAATTAGTTATTTTTAAGTCAATCACCTTTTGAAAAGCAATGATTCATTTTGACGAAAGTGACACTTAGGCAATACACTATAAACTAGAAATTAGATGGAAAACAAGGGATGGTAACTAAAGCTGGGCAAAGTGTGGGTTATGGAAAGATGCTTAGGAGCCTCTGTTGATGTGGAAGTGTTACATTGGCTTGAAATCTAGTGCTTTTAGAAGAAAACATGAAACGCATGCTACATTAAAAGATGGGTAGAGCATGTCATAAAGGGAAAAAATGTCCTTTGACATCTAGGATAGAATGTTTGGGTTCAGTTCTTGGCTTATCTGCTCAATGGGTATGTGACTTCTGAGAAATGTATTACTGATCCCCCCCTCTGTCCTATGTGGCTTGGCAACAAGAATAACACATCTCCCCCAAAGTTTGGGTCATGAAATAAAATAAGTGTGTGATTTTTTTAAATTTGAGAAAGCCAGAATACCAAGTTCAGAATGGTGGCAATTAGAATGCACTATCCAATAGTCATATATCTAAATCACTTACTTCCTCTAATTTTGATGGGAAATTGGATGATGGCATTATCTGATCATGGCCACATGCCCCTGTATAGAATGGTATACTCAGAACAGCACAGGTATGCGATGGGGGCTATGTAAATCTTTTTGTTGGTGGTTTAGGTTAACTTCTCTTAGTAAAAACATCCAACATCCTTCCTGAAAATATATCTTGAAAGATCTGGATATGCCTCCTCATGTGGAATCAGATACCAACTTACCTTAGATCTTTCTCTGTGTCTCCCTTTGTTACTTAAGAGGAAGGCTTTGCCTCTCATGAGGTTGTTTCTCCTAAGCCTTTCTGGTTTGTTTTAAAGGGAATTCTTCTACTGGTTTGGTTATCAGAGTAGTATATATAACCAGGCTATAGAACACGCTTTATTTTAACCTTCTTCAGGAAGTCATTAGTTATAAACTGGAAGTCCAAATCTAGAGCCTGACCTGAGACTACCTTAGAATGGACATGATATCCAGGGTAGGAGTGGACAGATAGCTGTGTGCACCTGCCTCCTATACAGCCTGTCTATAGAGCCTGTTGAAGACACCAAGTGTCACACAACTGACCGCAGCACTGTAATGAGGTACTTTCCTTCATCTCCTGTCTTGTCTACCACTAAGATCTTTCTTCCAGATGTGACCTGACCTCTGACAGATGTCTGGCCTCTAGGACTGTTCCCTTTCCTCATCATCCTGCTCACTTCTGTGTCCACACATTGTTCTCACAGCAGCCTGAGGAGAGTTCTGATTTAAACTTTCCCACCTCATCTGTGCTATCAGTATGGAAAGCCTGAAATTGAATCCCAGTCTGGAAGCACCCTAGCTGTATGGCCACAGTCAAATTGTTATCTTTAGTTGTTCGAGATTTTTCAGCTGTATAATTAGGATAGTAAAAGGATGTACCTTCCAGGATCCTTGTACAAAGTGTCTGAGAAAAAAAAATGCTTAGGGTAGTGGTGTGGTAGCAAAGCTTCCCAGTACATTTTAACTGGTACTTATTATCACCATGCTCATTATTATTGTGGTGGGACCAGAGTTAGTATGGGAGGTCCCTTACCTCCTTAATTTTCTGTGTAAAGAGAGGGCATTAATAACATGTCTTTTAGGGTGGATTCAAATGAAGAGATGCCTGGGAAGGCCCTGGCACTTGCTACACATTCAGTCGGTATTCCCTCATCATTGAGTTCTCTAGTCCAGGTAGCATGTGACCTCTGTCTGCCACAGCTCCACCTAATGATTAAGGCATAAAAGAAAGCCATATGTAGCAAACGTCATATCTTCATTCCCTCCCACCATATACTTGTGAAGCTTTTTAGACCCCTATTGGTCATTGTCTTGGCCTACCCTATCAGCTGGTGACTGACAGCAGAGCACACGGGCTTCATCTACTGTAGTTGATGCTATTCTATGTTGGACATTGGAGCTCCAGTTCTTTCTCTTTACCTTCCTGCAGTCAGTTCTGGTATCCTACGCCCACAGCTTTCCTTAGGTGTCAGGTTTTTTTTAAATTAATTAATTTATTTATTTTTATTTTAAGGCTGTCAAAGGTAAGGCACCACCAACAGTGGTAGAATTGGCTGTGGACAGATGAAGAAGCTGCCCCTCTTCTGCTGGTACTGATTCAGTGCCTCCGTGGCCTCACCCAGAATTTGGATGGGTTCAGTGATGCTGTATCCAATTAAAACTGATCTCACCACTCACTGCTGAGGAGGTCATTCCATTTCCTGTCTGTCCCCAGCTTCGACCCAATGACAAAGGATATGAGCGCTGTGACAACTGCATATGCAGAGCCCATTGCAAAGGAGCCAGCAAAGATTCCTAGGAAATTCCCCACGGACTGGAAGAATGCAGCAGTGTCAAATGTGTTGGGATTCTCCTTGGGACTGTAGATGGATATAGAGCTGAAAAGAGAAGAGAGTAGCTTAGTCAGTGACAGTCAGAATTGCACACTACCTTTTGGGAGAGGCACATTTTCCAATGAGCCTGGGTGCTGATGAGAGAAACCGATGGGGAAAGTGAGCAGAAAGAGGTAGAGAAAGCAGCAAATGTTCCTTGTCTTCCAAGCCAATCCCATAGTATCCATATTCTACTGCCAGTCGGTAAACATTTTTATATTGGGAGAGTTGTAAAGAACATTGTTTCTGAGCAAACTAGGCATCAAAGTATGGTAGGTGTACATGGAATCTGTGGAGAAGATAGATAACTGTGAATTATTTAGTGGCCATATGTCTTCAGTGTTGCTATATATTCACAAATGTTCCTGATAAAAAGTGTACTTTTATGGCCTGTGCACAAATGGGTGATACAAATCATAGCATGCACAAAATATTCTGTCATGATCTTGTCATAAACCACAAAGCATTTCTCTCTGTGTAACCCTGTGGAAACAGAGCCCTGGTGGTGTGTAGAACCATGCAGTATTAACTCTCTGGCAAAGCCTCTACTTTTCCACAGAAATAAATAGCAGCAACCACCCAAGGTCATTTCTCACATCTAGTTCTTGTGCAACAGACAGTTCTCAGAGAAACGCAAGCCACCATCAGGCAGTCTGTTTAGTTCATTTCTTTGTTTTGAGATAGAGTCTTACTACATACCCTGGTCTGGCCCCAACTCATAGAAATTTCCCTGTATCAGCCTTTCAAATGGGATGGTAGATGTGAACCATCATGCTTGGCTTATCTTAGCTATTTCTGAGGATACAATATTTGATTGTTTAAATGGAGGCTTTAAACCCCAGAGTGCTAGTGAGAAGGACAAGGTGTGGCCTCTAGTAGGGACTATTAACTGTTCATAGGGCAGTGTTAAAATAAGCGGATGCACTAAACCTGGACTATTTAGGGAAACTAACAAAGTTAGACTTTAGAATTTTTTATATAGTCTTAGTTTTAATTTTAACATGGAGTCTTTAAAATTAGTCAGAAAAATTTTGAAGGATTTGGCAGTGAGTTCTGGAAAGGACTTCATAGCTGTGTGGAGAGGATGAACACACATTAGACATGTTAACCAAGATTAGAGATGGTTCTACAGAATGTAACTGAGTCCTTTATACCAGAATGGCTAGAGCCTGCTGATATCTGCCCTGGGTCCCTGCCTCTAGACAATAGTTAGGAGCCAGAAGGAGGAGTGGATTCCAGCCTTCCCTCAGGAAGACATGGAAGGAAAGGTGGTACCTTTAAATACTCTTTAGGTTCCCATGGAAACTTTTAACCCCCAAAGCAGGCTGAACCCTTCTACTTTGATCTCTTAATTGGAGAAGGATGATGAATAAGGTGAGGAGGGGAGACCTGAAGTATATGTGAGGGAGGGTCGCCTCTGAGGTGCTACTCTTTCTGTGGAGTGCTAGGCTTTCAGGCAAGCAGAGGCCACCTTTGAGTCTTTGTAATTGCTACACCCTGAAAAGGTGTTAAACCCCAGGGCTGATGGAAATCCAGAGCAAGGGCTGAGGAAGCCCCAGCTCACCTTGACATTCACCAGCATATCTTCTTTTCTGGGAAAAGACATGAGAGGAAGAATGGTTCCCTCTCTTTCAAATAAAAGTCTTTTAATTAATAAACTAATTAATTAACACTAATGGAGCTTTGTAAATAACTCTAAAGTTCTGGTGGCTCTACCAGTGGACCTGACCTTTTGAGTTGGCACCTCTCAATCCTCACCTCCATCTCCCTGGAAATGTTATTTCTGGGCGTTCCTGGTATCCACAGTGACAGCTGGTGGCACCTTATACCATTATTCATGGACTGCTTTTCCTCAAACCAACTTCATTTTTATTTGAGTATAAAAACTTTCATTAAAGAATATGTATAAAATTTTAAGTTTTATGTGCTAAATATATTCTATAACATATGTGAGAAAGTGTACATTAACAAAAAGTTCCCTCAATTCATCTTGCTGGCCCCACTGATTTTAAAGGATACTCTTTGGGACATACCACCCTATTTCTATTCATCAAACATGATGGCACCTATGTCTGCCCAACTCCATGTACTTGTCTGTGATATTTGCCTCACTAGAAGAGAAAGGCATAATAACCCTTTGTCCAGGGAGGTAGTCCATTGAATTTTTCGGTCATAAGTCCTCCTGCTACATGCTAGGTGACACATTACATACAGGGTACTAGAGACAGGTAGAGAAGCACAGAGAATAGAAACCAAATTAAATACATCAAGTATCAGCTGGTACGTGGAAGACATCTCTAAGCAGAGAATCCTAAGATACGGATGACAAGCACAGAGCTGAAAGTGATGTTGTGAGAGCTATAAAACATTTAACAGTGCAAAAGAGGAAACACTATTTTAGAATAATGGAGATGGTATTTGATGTCAAGTCAACAGACAGTGACGGGGAGAGACTATCCAGGCAGTGAAGGGAGTATAAAAAAAGGCAGTGAGATAGTGAGTTCAGGGCACCTTCAAGGCCTTGCTGCTGTGTGGTTGTGGCTAGAACTCAGCAGTATGTACGGGAACCCAGGTGGAGAGAGCATGGCATTTCTTAGAGCCCGTGGTTCCATATTAAGGATGCTCCCCTACACCACAGTCACTATCTTATGCCTACAACACAATTTTGTTGAAGCTTTTATTTGTGTGAGACAAACAGGGTCAATTATGGGATCACGTCCATTGGTCTCTCTTTACTTACTAAAATAAAGTAGCCGAGGAAAAGAGAAATCAGAGTCACATAGCTGGTGATTTCACAGTGTGACCATAAAACACAACAACAACAAACTAATCCCTTGGGAGAAATCAAGAACTCACATGAAAATTACATTGACGTTTTCGGGGGGTCCCAGAGCCTTTGCTTTGATGCAAGGTGAACAGGTGCTGAAGTGGATACGAGAAGCAACACTTGGGCATCTTTAAGAAAACCAGTGTTCAAAACTGACTTCCTCCCCTACGTGTCAAGCTTTGTTCAGCCTCACTTGGGTTTTGCTCCTCTTTGTATGCCTATGACACAGCTTGATGCTTGGCATGTGGAAATCTATGCTAAAGACGATGAAATGATCTCAGGCATGTAAAAAGGGGGTGAGGATTAAAGGTAGAGTCTTGAAAAAGTTAACGCTTAAAAGGAACTATCCCCAGTAAGATTTCTATGAGGCTTTGAATAGATGCAGCTAAGCTGTGGGTACTGTTGGAATTCGTAGCTCAACTCTGAGAATCGCTCTCGTGCCTAGTTATTTATGTCACAGCTTTGGCACCTATTGAGGGACCTGGGGTAAGTTGTCACTCAGTCTGTTTCATCACTGGGTCAACAGAGATGATAGTACCCCCCCATAACTGTGAGTATATAAAGCACATGTAAAACTCCTATGTTGATGCTGTCTATTCCAGGGTTATTCAATAAGTGCTTGTAATGTTCACTCAAAAACCCAATGAAAGTTGTTGTTTGTTGCTATTGTCATCATCATCTCACTAAGAACTCCCACAAGTCTCACACTGGCAGGTAGCAGATCTATAATTGAAGCAAGCTTTAGCTCCAAGTGTGGACAGGAGGGTCTAGGTTGATCTTGTTACTCTATAACTGAGGTTGTTAGCAAGGAGCTAGTTATGGAAGTGGGTTTAGAAGAGACAAGGCACCATAACAGTTTATCTCAAAGGCTGTCACATTCATCACAGAGTTCTTAACCAACTGCATCTTGGAATGTGTTCTGGCAGGCTGGGCAGGAGTCCTCCCGGGAATAAGAAGGCCACAAAACTTTATTTAATATGAAACTCATCCGGTACTTGGTTTCTGGGGAAGAATGAGGCAGAATGGAAAAGAAATACACAGGAAAGAGAGAGACTTTGCAAAACCTAGCTGTTCCCAGGGAGGTACCTTCTTCACACTGTCAAGGCTTCAGAGAATTATTCATTTAGATTCTTGCTCCCAGAAAGACATCTCTTTGGGCTCTGGTTTCCAGTCATAACACTAAGCCTCTGTATTGGATGCAGCAGCTGTGTTTAGAAGCTGGGAACAGCCTACGATTTAGGTGGCACCTACAGGAATATTGTTTAAGCAACCTTCAGCTCTTGTGACGTGACCTGTGTATCAGCTCTGATGGCTGAATCATTAGTGGGTAAAAATATTAGGACAAGGGAAGGGGGAAGGATGTGGACTCTGTTAACCTGTTAGTGGCTGTCCTTCAGAACACCAAAGAGGCATTCTGTACAGCACAATATGGTGCATGTGGCCTTAGTCACTAGAATTTTGAGGTGGACAGAACCAATAGCTTTGAAAATATTATGACCAGAAATACCCAGCAGTGTTTAAATATTCATCTCATAAGTTGGAAATAAGTCTAGGTTATTGATTTATCCTGTTCAAGAAGTGACTGCTCAGCAGAAACTGGGAAATAAATGTGCACAGGCCCTTCTACTTAAGAAATTTGAAATAAATGAAGTATTGTAACTTGAAACAACATTAATAAGGGTCTTTATTTTTTAGTGTACCATTTAAGATTCACAGGCATCAATAAGATTCTGTCTACTGTTTCTCAATAACTGATTTTTTTTTAATACCTATTGTACAATGGCCTTGAAATGAAAAGGCTTGGCAGCATAGGGAGCATTGAATATCTGAATTTGAAATAGATCTTGACTCTGTCTCATTGGCTCTGTGACCTTGATCAAATTACTTAGACTATTTGTATTCATATTTCTATAACATTATAATAGTACCCACCACATAAGGTTGCTATGACAATTAAATGCATCGACATTTTAATGCTCTTAAATGGCATCTGGTGCCTGGAAGGAACTCAATAGTAATTTCTTAGGGAAATTTTCCATCTGCAAATGATAATTTTCTTTCTTTCTTTTTTTTTTCTATTTCTGTCTCTGTCTCTTTCCTTGTCTCTCTTAGACCTTGGTTTAGTTCTAAAGGAAGATTTCCGAAGAAAGGATTCCAAAGATGTCCCATGGAAACTTCACTTCTATGGAACAGGTCTTTATGGCTGTACCCTGCTCCGGACCTCTGAGGGACAGGAAGCATTGGTCCATGCAAAACTGGCTGTACCCTGCTCCGGACCTCTGAGGGACAGGAAGCATTGGTCCATGCAAAACTGGCTGTACCCTGCTCTGGACCTCTGAGGGACAGGAAGCATTGGTCCATGCAAAACATTTAGTGTGGACGATTCTGTGGCAATGATGAAGGCAGTGAGGAAGAGGAGCTAAAGGTGAAAGACAGCAAGGAGAGATGCTCTGGGAAAGCGGCTGTGATAGAGACAGACAGCAAGAAAGTGTGGTCTCATTGTCCCACCCAGGGCTTTGACCATCTTTCCACTCTGGATCCTACCAAGTCACCATTTTCCAAACCGTTATTACTAAGTCAAGCCTCTCAGCTCCCAAGACCCTTCATTCATGATATTCTTCTCCCAGGTTCAGGGCAGTTGTGCAGCTACACCTCACCCTGCATGATCCTCCTGCAATTCAGGTGACTCTTTTGGACAGAGTTTCTTCTGTACCTTTCAACTGACTCTCACTTTTTTTTGCTAGCATTAAATCAATGTCATTCTTATAAAAACTGTTCAGTAGACATACTGTATTCCCTTTAGAATTTCTATGACTTTATTAAAAAATATGTGAAAAGATTACGATAGTCAAAAATATTTAAAAGAACCCCTCATTTCTCTGCCAAATCTTTAATTTCTTACAAAGAAATTCAAATTATTGGCACCACTTCATTGACAAGAGTTCTTGATTCGCTGTGACATAGCTATGGAATGGTCCTTTGCTCTTTAAAACTGCTCTATTGTACTGTATTTGTATTTGTGCCGGGTACAGAGTTCCATTGATGATGTCTTGGTCAAACTCCATTATTCAATTACTTTTGTTGATCAAAACTTAGTTAAGTCCAGCTTTAAACCTCAACCTTCAAGGCAGGATTCCTCTGCTCTACAAAGAAAGCTCTGGAGATGGCACCAGGAGTTCCTTGTAGGGATGAGCGGCACTGAGATCCTGCCCCTGCAGGCACCTGTGGTACTGGGTGCTAGATGGTGAACCTGCCTCTGGTTACTATTGAATCATTTTCCAAGAGACTCCAGCTGAGGTGCTGTTGGGAACTCCTTCTCAGGTGCCAATTCAACCATCGTTTTCTTTGCCAGCTATACATACTCCTGCGTATCCTCATGGCTTAAATTAGTGGCTGCTTGGCCTCAGTGGCTTTACCTCTCCTCCTGACTTCAGAAAGTTCCCCTGAAAAGTTTCCTAGGTCAAGAAACAGCACTAGCTATTGAATCTCACCTGCTCCCTAAGTACACTAAATCAGGGTGCCTACAGGTCCTGCTCCAACTGCCTCCTGCTTTATTAATTATATAGGCCAGAAAGGGCATCAGTCCCTCTGTGCTTGTGCCCCACACTCTGAGGATGCATAGCCAAGAATTCTCTTCTTTGAAACTGCTGGAGGGGGACTTAGCTCTCTCCCTTAGAGAATGAACTGGCAGCTCCAGCTGTCTAGTGATTCAGGGGAGCACTTTCCCTTGGCTGAGGGGAGAGAAAGCATTTCCTAGGAAGAGAGGCAGCATCATTGCATCTCAATACTACAGCTCTCTGAGGACATCTCCATCCTTCTCAACCCATAGCACTGGATGGTTCCTTGAATTGAGCAGTTGACAGGCATAGGCCTCTCTACTATGAAACCCTGTTGCAGCCTTTTTTGCATTTTCAACCAAGTACTTAACCCAATCTGGGGAAAAAAAAAAAACAAACAAACAAACAAACAAAAACAGAAAAGGTTCATGACATAAGCACTCTGGTGATTTGTGATATTTTATGTCAGGTGCTTATAGTTCATTCTCTCCCCATCTAGGATGAGGTTGTCATTCTGCTCCTTGGGACACATTTTTAAAAGACCAATACAGCACAGAACAGCAATGAACTTTCTTCGAAGCTCTTCCATTTTGCTAGTCTTGTAAGTCACAGGTGGGGACCAGGCAGGAGAAAAAATTAATTACAGTGTTAGTTTTGTGTCTAAAGCTCTTTGTACTAAGAAAAGAAAGTTGAACAGAACAAGAAACAAGTGGATCCTTATCTATTATTTATCTTTTAATAACTATACCAACGTGCCCTTTCCCAGGGAACTTGCTTAATTATGAATAAGAAATTGATTTTTATGGGGCCAAGAATTGTGTGTACACACTGGAATTCATTCTGGCGTCTGCCTGCCCATTATTCGGGCTTATGTTCTGCCAAAGGCTGATGAAGCTCTGTCAAGAGAACCTGCTGTAAAACATAATGGCTTCAGGAATTGGGGGCATTCCAGGCACTCTGGGAGGTTAGAAGAGCTGTCTTAATAATAAGAGGTCTTGGCCAGAAGTTCACTGAGCATGAGTTAGAGGCATAGGGTTTCACCTTCTCAAGGGCCAAAGGGCCCTGCAGAGGGCTGTGCCAGGGGAGGCTCATCAATTAACTCTTTCAGCCCTGAAGTCTCATTTAATGATTGCTTGCCAAAAGCCCAAATTCAGACCCAGAAAGTGATTTTGTAGGCCCTTGACAAATGTCTTGTCATTCTAATGTCAGCCACAAGAGAAAAATACAAGGATAATTCTGTGGGAAGTAGAGGTTGTCGTGGCCATACTGTGACTATTGCAATCTCAAGCCAAATTGATTCATTCTACCAACAAACATCCATTGTCCCTACTGTGTGCAGACATTGTTCCAGGCACTGTGGATACAGCAGGGACAAAAATCCAGCTGTTCTGTCATTGCAGTGAAGAAGACAACATAAACACAGCTAAGCAAACACATACTGGAGGAGATGACAGCTGCTGAACAGGAACTGAGGTGGCCTCAGTGGAGGGGAAGGAGCATGTGATAGGGGGTGTGTGTGTGCTGCACAGAAAGGCTGCCTGAATATGACCAGAGGAAGTAAGGTACAAAGAACTTCCTGGGCTCTGAAGCACAGCATCCATGGAGGGTCACAGGAGCCAAAGAGAGCCAGTATGGCTGGAGGAATACATGAAGGGTGGGAGGAAGAGCTAGAGCCCTGATGTAACTGACTCTCGGGAAGCCTTTCAAGCCAGTGTTAGGATTTTCCTCCAGGGGTACAAGGGTAGCCACTGAAGAGCTTGGAGGTAGGGAAAATGTGTACAGAGTGTTACAAGTAACATCAGAGGAAGCCAGACAACCGGCAAGTTGACATCACAGTGTAGCCAAAGACTGAAGCAGCCAGATCTCCTTAGCAGCTAGAGGCTAACGCCTGACAAAGATCACAGGAAAACCGGGGGTAGTGGGGAGGAAGACCAAGCAAAGGACAAGAGAGCAGTTGCAGCAAGCATTTGGAAGGTGATCGTGAAGAGGAAAGGCTGGAGTCCCTGGGGAGAAATGTCTGGCCTTATGTTTCTAGTAGGAGAGATAAAATCCAACAGTAAAATATCACTGGAAGATATTTTAGATTATATTCAATTTCATAACCTCCTGATTCTTAGATCTGGATGAAAATGGGATGGAATTCTACAAAAGAGCCTTGAGGCCTCTAAGGTTGAAGATGCTTAAACATAGGATGAAAGAATTCCTAGCTAGGAGCCGATGAAGGGAACTCAGGCACTTGAGAGTTGTTAACATGATGCTTGGAAACTGCTCGCTGAAGGGTCACTGACTGTCCATCTTCTTCTACATCTGCCAGGAAAGAAGTCAGGACACATGGCTGCTGCAAAGGCTGACACAGCCAGAAAGGAGCAATCGGTCTCTCAAAGGATGCACCAAGGATGCCGTGATTTTGTCAGCATCAGAATGGGAACAGTATCAAGAACAGTTTGGAAATTCAGCACAGAATCATACCTTTGACAGTTCCTAAGTACCTCTGCTCCATTAAATCCCAACTTCAAGATGACACAAAGAACTCTTGAGTTTAAAAGTAGTTAAAAAGGAATGTGTGTGTGTGTGTGTGTGTGTGTGTGTGTGTGTGTGTGTGTGTGTGCGCATGTGTGTCTCTGTGTGTGTATGTGTGTGCGCATGTATGTCTCTGTGTGTGTATGTGTGTGTGTATGTATGTCTATGTGTGGTATGTGTGCACATGTGCATGTGTATGTGTGTGTCTGAGTGTGTCTGTGTGTGTGTGTGTGTGTGTGCACATGTGCATGTGTATGTGTGTTATGTGCATTTTCTTTGAAAGGAGATCCTAAATTACTTTGCAATTTAGCCTGAAAAGTCTTGTCAGAATTAAACTAGTCTGTTGGCTTTGAGAAAATTTCTCTTAGACCTAATATTGAAAGTGAATTTTAGATAGCCTTGGAGATGAAAGTAGTTTGGAAACACTCCTAGAATTTCTATTTTTCCTTTTTTTTTTTTTTTTTTTTTTTTTTTTTTTTTTTTTTTTTTTTTTTTAAAGCAGAAATAGGAATTTGCGTCTCATAAGCTTAGGTGAGAGATGGAGTTTGGGGGAAGTAGAGGAGACAGGATTCTTGTGTTCCATTAGAAGTTTCTTCCTCTTTCCCTACTTTTCTTTATCATTGATCCTCATTAATAAAATCTCAGCTCCAACAGTCCTATGATGTGAAAACCTTAGAGTCAAATAAAGAAGATACTGAAAGGGGGTTAATAGCAGCTCACAATGGAAGTCTAATGAGGTGAAAGCGTGGTCATAAAGAGGCAGAAGGCAAATACTTTTATCAACTAGACAACTTCTGCTAAATGAGAAAACTGCATTTAAAATGTGCTTTAAAACAATATGAAATTAGAAAAACATGTATGCCTTTTAAAAAGCTTTTGCGTGGTGCTGAAATGAAATGTTTCCTGCAGTGATACAATGCATAACATGTTAACAGAGTTCTCAGTTTAACAGTTTCCAAGACAATATAAGGTGTCACATCTATGGTAATAGATAAGAGAAGCATTATATAAAATATTATGTCCACCCCTATGAAGCTTACAAATCTGACAACGTTCAATAGAAGACTTTAGAATCACATCCAATAGTATAAGACAAATATTAATCCTCGAGTTTGAAACCAGAGAGTGGAGTCAGATTCTCTTTCATTTCAGGTTAATAGAGGACCAACATATCTCTTGATCCTGCCCAGTACTGGCTTTGTTAAACATTTTGTAAGCTTTATTTCACATAACTCTTACCATAACTCCCTGGAGAAAGTGCATCATTATTTCATTTTGTAGGGGAGGAAGCTATGGCTTAATGAGATTAAGTGACTTTATGCACTTTCTATAATTTAATCCTCTCAACAATCAAATGAAGAAAGTATCCTTATTTTACACACAGGCAGAGTCAAAGAGGTGAGAATCCTTTGCCCAACTTAACTCGCAGCCATGGAGCACCAGCTTCTCAACTCAGGTCTCCCTGATGGAAGTGTATATTGCAAGCTTTACTAAGAAACATCTGGATGCATCCACCTGAGAGTGTACGAAGAAATGAGTCAGCAAAAACAACCTTCATACACTTTAGACAAAGACCATTGTCACCAGTTGAAGATTTTAAGCTCCTAGTCCTAACTGCAAGGGGGGGGGGATCACCATAATTAAAATATCCATTTCAATCTGACAATAAATGAATAGAATTTCTTAATAGAGACCTTTCCTTGTAGTAAATAGCTATATCCAGATCTCTTGTTATCCCTGTCAACACTGACTCTGGCCTTACATTCCACCTGCGGTTCATCCTGCTTGCAACAAGTAGGGTCTTTATCTCTTTATAGCAGCTACATATCTTGTTCTCTGAGCTTTCATTAAAAACAATAGTGACAAAATTATGTTTAAATTGTATTCATTTCAGGACTGGGATTAGCTGTGTACATATGTATATAATGCTTAGCACCTGGAACACACAGAAAGCTTCCCCTCTAGATTAACTTTATAATTGTTAATGTTAATATTAACATTACTAGATGACTACTATCTCCTTTATCACCTCCCCTGGGGGGGGGGGAACTGGTAAAAATTAGAAACCATTTCTGAAACATGGGACAGTCAGAATTTGCCACTGATGTGTCAAAACATTATTAGAATTTTTTTAGGATGAAGTAAGCAATACATGATTTCCTCTTTTTCTCAGTGAGGCCTACAGAGCTGTCAGGATATCAAACAAATTGGATGCAAGTATGTTTTTAAGAATAACTGAGAACCAAAGACCCCCAGTTGTCTTGCAAATCAAACAGCTGCCTTTCTAGCTGTTCTTCCAGGGAAGGGGACCCCAAGATGCACAGATATAGCACAGAAATCCTACTGTTATACCTGGAAGAAAATATGTTTGCGAACAGTGTCTAATGACAGTTTGTGGGATTGTTGTAGCAACGATCAAGGGAAGAAGGCATGAACCCGCTGGAGTTTGCTTTCATGGACGCTGCCAGTTCACCACTCATCATATGCTACACGGAGATAAGAAGAATCAGACTCAGGCATTCATTTGGATTGGTGCCTGGGTGTCCCACAAGTGCTGTGTGTGGACAACATGGCTGGCGAGTGGCTGAATGAAATGCTGCTCTTCTCAGTCTGGGTCAAAGGACACTTCACAGACCATGAGCTGCCTTCCTAATCTGGGGCTTTTCATTTCTCCCTCTCTGGTTATAAACAGCTGGCTGAGAAAGCTGACGGAGAAGGCAACGCCTGGAAAATATTTACCCTGATCAACTGACTCGCCCAGACCATCTCCCCTGCCACCGTTTCCCATCACAACTAAATTTAAGTAAATCTCTAAATTCATCTTTTTAGAACAGTAGAGAATTTCACTCGAGTTCAAGTTACACTTGGGATAGAAGCACCTGCTACCATCTTAAACTAAAGCACTTTCCCAGGACCCACATATTTGAGCTTTGTATAAAGCATGGAACCTGAACAGCATTAAAGCTTACCAAACAAAGGTTCTTTTCTACCTAATGTTCTTAAGTTATACATCCAGAAATTGCTAGAAAGTCATACTCTATAGAAGACAGGGTCATCTCTGGTAAATTCTATTTAAATTTCAGCGTCACAACTTATAATCACATAATCATTAATGGATCTTTCTTCTCTACCACACAATAGAATCCAGTCATAGACTCAACCCAAAGGTCAACACTTGTTAAGCCACTGAGCCACTGCTTTGTCCCAGGAAGCTGAGAGCCTATAGGTTAGTTTTGTATATAGGTCTGTCTGTAATATCTTATAGTCTAGGAGAATAGATAATTGGGAGCCGTGGTGATGGTTGGGATGGAGAGCAATCCGGGGAAAGTTCAAGTTAGAACCAAGCCACTAAGCCATAGTCTGCATGTGAACAACCTGCTTAGAGTCCAGAAATCACTGATTCTGGGAGTCCAACCATGATGTGAACTGAACTGTGTCACTATACACATCCTTTTTGTGGTCCACATGCCCTTAAAACAACTGAATATAGTACACACTACTGATGGCAGAGCAAAGAGGAAGAGGTGAGCAGCCGAGCAATTGGCAAAACAAGAGCTTGGCAATGGGAGCAACTCTGTGCCTTAGCCATGACCTTCCGCACACCTCCAGCTCAGCAGGAGTCCCATGTGGCGTTGGCTCCAGACTCCATGGGGAAGACTAAGATTGCCTAATGAGAAAATGACAAAGGATCCTGACTTCTGTCCAGATGTGATCTAAAGAGCGAGATTTTTGAGGGTGGTATATACATTCTAGCTTTATTATCAAATTTGACTTTCCAGTCATGGCTTAATTGATATTAAGTTAATTATGTCAATATATGAAAAGACACATGGCCACCAAACCAGAGCTTGTGCTCCTGGGGACAACCAGAACATATGAGATGCAGCGACTTCAAAATTTTCAGCTTACCATGGCTATATCTCTTTAAGACACACTGTCATTATATATCAACACACACGCACACACACAATTATGTACACCAGAATCTGGGAAAATTGCCCTTTGAAGACTAAATTTTGAGATAATCCTTTGGTGACTAATTTTTGAGATAAACTTCAGGTACCTCTAAGACAGCTTCAAACTAAAGAACTTCTCATGGAAATCCTAAGAGGAAACAGGCTATGGCTCAAGAGGAATTCACACAAGTGCCAGTGACAGGCTGCTCCCGTTGGAAGCTAGCAGGTAGAAGGACTGTTTCTTGATAACCCCTTGTTCTGTGTTCTCCCTCTCCCCATCCCACCTCTCTGTTTCTGAATTTATTGAGTGGGTGTTTTTTATACACCCAGGTGATCCCTTTAAGAGTGGTAATATAAGCTAGCGAGTTAGTGCTGTGCTATACTTCTCAAATAGGATGAAGGTTATACATAAACTTCACATTCTTTGGGCAAAGGGGTAGAATTCAATAATTAGACCCCACTGTCTCCTCTAGAATACATGTATTCATTAGACTCTTATTCAAACGTATTACTGCCTCCTTAGAAAATTCAGTTTAAAATAAATGCCTGCACCGTTCTTAGAAACAAGTGAGGTGGTAAGGAAAGGAGAAGACCAGTTAAAAGAAAGAAATATGCAGGACTGCGCTGCCTTTCGGCTCTTGTCTGTGAAGGTGGAGATGACTAAAGGGGAGACCTTAAAATCACATGCTGAGAAATAACAAACACATTTTTGTTTATAAAAAGCCCATTTTGTCAATCAATGTTAATGCACGTGACTAGGAAGAGCCTATCATGTATAAGTGGAGATTACAGCACCTGACTATTTCCTGAGTAACTTCACCCACAGGGAAAGTGTGTTGATTCTGTAATGGTCCCAGCGGTAGGACCCCAGTGCAATGGCATCCCACAGAACTGGGCAGCACCCAAGCTGTTAACTGACAGCAAAAAAAAATAAAAATAAAAAAAAATTGAAGGGATAAAGATTCCTAGCTTTTAAAACCAGAATAGAACAAGCCAGTATAATACAAAAAGAATTTGTTAGTAAACTGAGTGATTACTCTGCATAGTGCCACCTTAATGATACCTAAATACTGAATTTGGAAAGCTTATATAGTCTATTTCAGCAAAATGTTCGGCAGTGAAATTCTCTTGGACTCAGAAGGTTCTATAGTTGAGTTTTAACAGCTGTAATTTATTGAGGGACTTTTACAAGCCAGAATTGTGATCATTATTTTAAAAACATTACTAGCTACTCCTGGTAATAAGCCCATAGCACAGACAGTATTGTTTATACATTACAAGGGAAATGAGACAGGTTAAGCAATACAGCCAAAGTCATGCAGTAAATGGTACCATTGGCATCGGATCCCTTGCCAGTCTGCAGCAAAGTGCCTAAACCTTGATGCCAACAGCCTATGAACAGTTTTGTAGGACTATGTTTAAAGGAAAGGTTAGCTGAAGGTGGCCCAGTAGGTAGGCTCCTTCATGAAATAACTCCCGCTGGGTGTCTTCATATAACTTAGTTTAACTTGAATCTTCACATTTTCTTAGTTCCTTTTTCTCCCCTTCTGGGTTTATTTAGAAGCAAAAATAATTCAAAAAGAAAAGTGGCCCAACAGGTTATCCCAAGAAAGAAGAACCTTTGAAACAGAAATAGAACAGGGTTAGCTTTGATCCAGACCTCCCCCAGGCACAACAAAATGTTTATGTTTGAAAGGTGGGATGCTTTCTTTATCTGGCAGCAAGTAGCATATCTATCCTTGGCTGCTACTAAATTTTTTCAGGTAATTAAAATATTATTTTTCTGTCAAAATTCAACATGATTCCAAATGAATACCCTTTTAGTGGCAAGATGCTTAACCCTCTCATCACCAACCAAACCAGAGTATACCTAGGTAGGATATAACTGCACATGGCACCTGGGACACTGAGATTCAACCTGTGTGATTTGTTCTTGAGAATAAGTAGAGCATGTGTGACCACACCACACATACACACACCACACCACACATACACACATAGCACAAGTGCAAACATACCACACACATATATACACATGTCATACACCCACATCATACACACCAACATACCACACACATATACACTACAGATACCACACATACAAACACACCACACACATACATATACACATACCACACCATACACCACAGATACCACACACGCAATCGCACTACATATATGCATACACATATACACCCACATCATAACATACCACACACACACACCACAGATACCACACATGTAAACACACCACACACTACACACACACATACATACATATCATACACACACATTACACACACATATCACACACACACATACACCACAGATACCACACTACAAACACATCATATACTGCAAACTACAAAGACACCACACAAACTCACTACACACACAAACACCATACACACATCACACATATCACACATCACATATGTCACACACACACACACACACACACACACACACACACACACACACACACACACACACGCACTTGATTCTCTTGACCCAGGACAACCATAGAAGAGATAGTCAGTATGATTCTTCCTGCCCAGCTGTTAGGGAAATCTTGTCATAAATTCATCATCTTTTGGCTTCAATATAGTTCCTTGAAACTACATTTTATGCCAGTGGGGGATCCTTGCTCTGCATACAATTCTTTTCAATCACCGTCCTGAGGTCGCCCCACCAGGAAAGGCTTTCAAGCAGAGAAACCCCACCTTCCTTCTTTTCTGCAGCATATCTTCCAATGTTCCCTTTCTTGAACCAGGATTTAAATCACCAGGCCCTCAGCTTAACTTAGTGCAGAGAAAATGACTAATGTTGCACTTCTCTGAGGCTTCTCAAACACAGACTGATACAACGTGAGTGGGGTGTGGCAGTGAACGCATGAGGATGGCCAAGACCAACCTCTGAGTCTTTGTATTGACTGGAAACTTGCCCTTGCCCTCAACTGCCCAGACACAACTGTAAGGAATAAATGTGAGCAACGAAGCAACAATGGAGATTTCACTGGAAGGAACCCACGGGAAGTATTCTGATCCCAGGTTGCAGTTCAGGGACCTTTGCATGGTTGGTTTGGACAGGGAACAGGCTTGGCCCCATAGAGAACTGGAATATCCAACTTCCTGCACACTGGCTTTGTAATATACTATCCTGTCCTACAATGCAAACAAAACAATGTCTGGTGGCTGAGCTTAGGAGAGGGAAATAGACTGGCTTTCTGTCATTTTCTAGAACAGAATGAGCCCGAGTCTCTTTCCAATCTGTTTTCTGTAGCTCCAAGCCAAGCTGTTCTCTATGGGTTTCTCCACCTCTTCTGAATGCTCTGGGAAATAAACTAGGGCATAGCACAGCTTGGCAAAGCCTGGACAAAATATGACTTTGTGGGTGAAATATACACCCTAAAGCTTCAGGGCTCATGAAGTACAGACTTTCATTTAAGGGATCTGAACCATGTGAAAGATTAGTGGGCAGCGTACATTCTAATCTCTTCTCGAATCCTATTCACTCACAGGCTCCCACAGCCAGAGTTTGTCCAAGTGCATGAAGGATATTGGCTTTGAGAGATCCTCTTACTACACTCAAGGCTGATTCATCTGTAGCTCGGAGGCCTCCAGCCTACTGAGGATTTATCTTTTCCATACATTACACAGAGTAGACACCGCATCTCTGTTCCTTGAATAGCTCCTGTTGGATTATCTAGCTGCTTCCATCAAATGCATGGTATATGGGATGATTAAGATTACAGTCTTTCCTTTGGGATATGAAAAAACGAATATGCAGATTCTCTTCCTCCAAGTCATAGCAAAAGCCCCTTTCTGGAACTTTTCTAAATCAAGCAAATGTTCAGAAAAGCTACGTGCCATACCATTTATTATGAGTCCATGAAGGCTGCTACTTCTCTGACTTAAGAAGCATTTTTACCTTACTCTTTGCTACCCCATATTTACCAACAAAGAGGGGGAGAAAACTGGTTCCTATAGTCTCAAATATAGAAGGTCTTTAAAGTTCTGAGAAATGTAGGATGCTAAAAGAGGTTACGAACTGGATTCAGTGAACATCCTAATCACCACTGAGGTTGTTATTCAGTGATTCTGTTTAGAAGGCTCACTGGATGCCAGGGTGAAGATGCAAGACCACTGCACCCACCCAATGGCTGCTTCCAACAGCTATATACAGTTGTCAACCTAACTGTTTAACATGCAGCTGAAAGGCTCCACCCTCTCCTCATGTACTAAATTTCCAGAGCCTTTCAGTTTCCTGCTGAATTTCTTTGAGCATATCCTCATACCCTTTTTCTGTTTTTGAACAGATATGTTAGAAGGAAAAATCCACTGTAGTGTAAGGTGCACATCGTTCTGAAAGCATAGATTTCCCCACAAACCCCTGCATCACTTCCACTGCTGTGTGGTAAGTGGCTGCAGCTGTTGCTATGACAATTTTCATTTTTAAAAACCTGTATCCATACAAAGATAGACAACACAGCTGTTTCTATGAGGCATCACAAACCATTTGTGAAGGTGTTCCAGTCTTTGCCGGGTGAGGATGCTGTGCCTCTAACAGACCGAAGGATGGGACTGTTGGTTGCCTCAAGATGGCCACTTGCTTTCATTTTAATCAGAACTGGGGATGATAATTTAGAGCTGTTGTCTGTTGAGTTTTATCCTTTCAAAAGGCACCCACCTTCCCTAAATCTGCATATATCCTCACTCCAGGGGTGCCTGCTGTTGGGACCCACTCCCCTTTCCTGTTTTCCTCAACTTCTACAGGTGCCCACCTACACATTATAAATATACCACCAGCAATGTAAAACCATAGACTTTCCTGTTCTGATCCTTCTGGAGGAGGGAGTTTGATGTTCTTTGTGTGTGGTCTATTGGCACCACTCGCAAAATGCCTTAGTTATTATCTGTGTCACTGGTCTTTGGATTACCACGATCTTCTGTTTGTTTTTGTTTAGGGCTTGGTATTGCTCTCCAAATCAGATGCCAAAACTGATCTGAGAACTCCCTGCTATGAAATGCGGTCTGACCTCTTCCTCCTAACTAAGATTCAACTGATTACTCCTCAAAGATGAGAGGAACCGCTTGCTGATGCTCTCACGCAGTGTGTCATCTGGTATTGTGGTCATGAAACAGCACAGGAAGAAAGTTGGTCATGTTTCTCATGGGAAAAGCATCAGAAGAAAAATTATCCGACCACCAATGCCCATCTCATATTATGGCTGAATGCTTAAAGAACATAATCTTGTTTGGGTTTTTAAAAGAATTTTACCAAACAAATGAATGAAGCCATTTTGTCATTGCTATGTAGCACTGAATTGTAGTCAGTACAAATTACTTGATGTCGGACTAAAAAGAAAATGTGTCCCTGTCCTGTGTCGTCCGTGTTGCGCCCCCCCCCCCCCCCCCCCCCCCCCCCCCGCTCTTGGAACTGTAAGTGGTCCTTGCATTTTGGGATAAGGAAGTTCTTTTGCTTTGCTAAACAGATGTAAGTAAGCAGAAGTCTTTTGAGGTGGTTCTCCTGATACAAAGCTGAGATGTAGCTTAGCAATAAGCAAGCTATGGCACTTATAGTTCCTGTGAGCTAAACAATAGCCTGTGTTTGATCCTCCCTTGCAAGAGACAGTGACAGTAACAATGTTTCTGTCTTCTTCACAATTATCTTGTGATTGGTGCTACTAGCCGCCCATAGGAAGGAGGAATTCAAATTCCTTCAGGTGCCCTCAGACTTTACAGTCCCACATGTTGATAGTAACAACACACCCAATAAGTTGGACATAATTACTACAAATGAATAAAAATGGATGAGAAATTCAAGTGTCTCCAAATGTTTTATCTTTCTTTGAACATCTACGTGTGACATCAATGCTGCACATGTTTTTTTTAAACCTAGAAACCAATGAGAATATAGAAAGTAAAGACACTGGAAATAACTCCCAGTCCATCGCAGCTCTGGTTGGTGACCGCTGTCTACCTGTCTGTATGCTCTCCTGTCTTAAGTGGGGTTGGGGCGGTGAGAACAGAGGACAGACAGAAGCTCCCCATGCACAGATAGGATTCTACAGAAAAGGGGCAATAGACAGTATCAATTTTAAACAGTGACATTATAAGTGGAACCTAGGCCACTATTTCTGAATATTTAATAAATGTGCAGAGATTGGCCCCATTCATCTTTGCTGGGCACACTTGAAGCCATCCTCCCCAAACTCGACTAACCGTCTATCAGGAGAGCTAGTGCTAGTCTTCTGCTTATCATCCAGACGGTGGCAAAAGTAATTCACCTGGTCAAGAGCAGCTAGGATATGGAGACAGGGTGGCGATATATGCAGAGAAAGCTGCTGCTTTTCCTACAAAAGCTTCAGTTATTTCCAATTCCCTTTTACCAGGCTAAAACTTCCTGAAATGGCCACTGGGTTACCTCTCTCATACTGGGAAGGCTAGCTGAAGACCAAGATAGTATGGGGGAAAGTTCAGAGTGACCTTATGTCACTGAACACTGTAACACAGTGAGCAGAGCACAAGCAAAATGCTGTCAATGGTAGCTGATCAATCATCATTTTTTTATACAAGAGAACCCAAGGGGGAAGTTACCTCACTAGTAACAGGAGGGGAGTTGGTTTTCAAAATGTCTTCCCTTTGATGGGGTCACATTTATTTTCCGCAGACCTACTAAGCACTTGGGGTTTTAGAAGTGCTAGGGATAAAGTGAATTTCATGATAAATATATAGCCCAATAATCAAATTGTTGAGATGAGAAATGACTTGTACCCCACTCTACACACAGATGAAAAATAATTCGGAATTTAGAATTGGAAAGGGTTTTTGACGATGTCTCATCTGGAGACTGAAATTCAGTAATGTGATTTGACTAAATTCATCCCTGCAGATAGCAGTGAGGCTCTACCCTCTTCTCAGTCTGTTTCTCACTTCCAAAGACTGTTTTGAAAACTATACATTTACATTCAGTTTCTCAACTTGGTCTTAAATACTTTCTGAATTCCGATATTAACCCTCTTACTTATAGTGCTAATATGCAACACAGTAGACTTCAGATAGACCACTGTTTCCAATTATGTTTACTAGAGAGAACTAGCTGCACTTGATTTGAGGAACAAAGAGGTTCTAAGCCTTAGTGTGAGTCCAGAGCTGGGTCTGGGCTGGAAGATGATTAGGAGATAAAATATAGCTCCTTTCCCGAAGAGATTTGCCATTTCATAGAGACAAAGCATAGTAATATTTCTTCACATCGGTTTTACCGATCCAAGTGGATAGATCACTGTTTCAGGAATTCAGAGATTCTGGAAACATCTGAAGTGCTCCCTGCATTTTTATGTGAGTTTTGACTTTTTCCATTATAGTGCATGCATTAGAATCACCCAGGGGAAGGGCAAGCAGGCTTCGGGAGCTGCCAGGTTAGGCTGTGCCTCTTGGGAAATGGCTGTGTGATAAGCTCCTGGCTTCTCTAGGCACAATAACTGACAGTGTATTATAAGGCCTTAGTGTGCTCAATGGTACATATAACATGGTTATATATACAATCCTTTCTAACCTCTCTGCTGGTGAAGAGGGGGCCATGACAGCCTGAGTCTCCCTTATTTTTCACAGGGCTCTTAAAACCATGCTGTCTAATAGATGCAGATGGCAAGGTATGATTACTGCTAATGGAATTCTGAAAGTAGCTGTCCATATCCTTATAGACTTGGTATTTCACAAAGAGAAGTCTAAGTGTTCTGCTGAGGGTTTCCTGCCATCAGTGCCAAGGACAAGTAGATCTCTAGCTAACAAAGCAAGTGGTCAAATTTACCAGTTCTCAGGCCCAGAGCCCCAGGAAGCAACCTTTAGGAGGTTATTGAAGAATACTATCATGCGGCTATTACATAGAGTCACCCAGATTGAAACTCAGTTCTGCACATTTTGCTAAGTGCTATATCACATGAAGGTGACTTCAAGGTTTATCCTGAGTTCTTGCTTCACTCAGAACTTGCCCACACTGCCTTTGCCGACCCTCCTCTATCCCTCACTGCACACACAGTCTGTTGGCTGGGGCTTTAGGCCATGCTCTCTCCTAGAAGGGCCCTTAGCACTGCCAAAGAGCTGTTTTCCCAATCCTTGTTTGTTTAAGATTCTTAGCCAATGCTTTTCTCCACTTTTAATAATTAGTTGTCTCTACAAACTTTATGTGTTCCAGACTCTGTTGTTTTAAGCATCCACTTCGCTTCTACGTCATTTGATGTTTTAGGGCAGGGAGAGAAGGCCTGTTGGACCTTTGTTTTAGCAAGTTGCAGGCTCATTCCCTATAGGACCAGCTCAAGGTAGCCCAGCCTGGGGCAAAGACCTCTTTGCTGCAGGCTCCTGACCAAAGCTGCAGCTGAGTCTCACACCAAAGAGGTCCAGGTCAGGACATTTCAGAATTCAGCATGAAATTTCAAAGTTGGCCCCTTAAGAGGCTCTGTTCTCCCATAAATAAAGGCCAGCTATGCTGGGTCAGTTGCTGAAAATATTCCCTGCCTTTAAACAGACCTGGTCAATTTTAGCAATTTTTTTAAAAAATAGACTTCTAAAGTCTTATGTTTTCTTAAGCACAGTGCTTTACACTATTACAAGGTATTGTTTTATTTGATATTTTACTCATATTAATACTTTAATAATTGATTTTAAAGATTCTAAAAAATTTGAGCTTAAGGGAAGCAAATCTGGAACTGTCTAATGTGCCATTCCAGCTGGGACGATATCTGATGCTTATCTCTGTCATACCGAATTGCATAATCTACCTGTACAGCGGGGTTGACAGTAGTACCTGACCTCACCCAGAAAGGCCCCTTTCCCTTCATTCAGTTTTAACTGTACCCCTGAAGGCCATTGAAAATGCATTCCTACCAGGCTCAGTAACACAGTCGTAGCCCCGGAAAGGCAAAGCAGAGGTCATCTTAACAAAACAAAAGAGCAAAGAGGAAGAAGATAAAATCATGCTGGAAGTTAAGCCTGTTGAATGACCTTTCCAAGACTCACGGATGAGAAGGATGCTAGCCACCCATGAGCCTAAGGCTTTAAAAGAGAAGATTTTTTTCATTCCATATCATGTGAAGCAAAACATCTGCAATCTCAGGTTCTTCTACGTGCCTCAGATATGGGCCTCTTGGGAGGAAACCATTGGCATATCAAAGAAAGGATGGAAAGAAATGTGTGAACAAGCCTGGCCCGTCACACACTCTGACTATGTGCATTTGTCTTCTCGAATTGAAACTGTACACTGCTCACACCAGTCGACATCACACACAGAGACCTCTACTCAAACAAGTCAGCTCTGCATGGTCCTCATCCAGTACGTGAAAGCACAGGCTAGCATTTTAGGAGGTCATCTCATGTAGATGAGAATCAAAGAGTCTTTTTTGGTTACTGTAGTAGCTAGTGGCCAAGATAATTCTAGACCGTTTCTGATCCTCGGGAATCAAGCTCCATTACATTATCCTTGTCCAAAGCATCAGGGTTGGTCTGTGGGGTCACAGAATGATACGGAAGTATTAATGTGTCTTCAGAGAATACATTTGAAAAGTCATCTCATGGGTGGGGGTATAGCTCAGTGGTAGAGTATATTTCTAATATGGATCAGGCCCTGGGTTTCATCCCCCACAAGAATGCACATTCATGCCATTTTGTTACTTTCTTACTTTGTTACATTACATTCTCTTACTATGTATCTTGCTTTGTTGTCTCTGGAGAAGCAAGTCAGAGGCATGCTTGTCAGGAAATTGATGAAGCTTTGGACCAACAGCATGTGAGAATGCGTGGAAATAAACCTTCTAATTCCATCATGTCTTCCCCAGCATAGAAAAAGGGAGGAAACGATCCTGTGAAATTGTTGAGTGGGTGTTATAGCTAAGCAGAATGCTGGTCTCTGGCAACAGTAATACAGAGAAGAATATGGCAGGTAGGACCTGCTCTTAAGAAACCCAAATCCACCTGATGAGAAGCTGTGTGGAGAAACAACAGACAGCCAAGCAGACTCCTCATACAGTGAGGAGACAGCCAAGCAGACTCCTCATACAGTGAGGAGACAGCCAAGCAGACTCCTCATACAGTGAGGAGACAGCCAAGCAGACTCCTCATACAGTGAGGAGACAGCCAAGCAGACTCCTCATACAGTGAGGAGACAGCCAAGCAGACTCCTCATACAGTGAGGAGACAGCCAAGCAGACTCCTCATACAGTGAGGAGGGAATACGGGAGGATCTGAAGAGAGAAGATCTGGGGCAGAATGGCCATCAGCTTGGGTCCTGCAGGGGAGATCCAAGCACCAGGGCCAAGGAAGAAGACGACTCCTCCAGGGTGTGGTGAGAAGGTAGGGGAGCAGTGGGCTGGATGCAGATGTATGCAAGGCACAGTTTTAAGAACTGACCCTAACCGGAAGAGACTGCAACACAGTAAAAGATCATTTCTCCCATTAGTTCTCATCAAACTCACAGATAATATCCCTGAGATAATTAAGAAGGTATAGAAAGGGTCTATACCACTTCTTCTCAGTGTTTCTCTTGCAAGAGTGCAGAGAAGGAATACAGTAGACCTAATAACTTGTTTTATTCTTACTCATTTCCCAGAGATCTCCTGGGGAGTGTGAGTGAAGACCCGTAGACTGAAATCTCCTGAGGGCATCAGATTTTAAACTCCCACTTCAGTAGAGTTGTTATCAACCTGTCGGGCAGTCATCCCTTTGTGTAAAATGACCCTTTTACAGGTGCTGCCTAAGGCCACTGGAAAACTCAGATATTTCTATTACAATTCACAACAGTAGTAAAATTATTGTTATGAAGTAGGAACAAGAACAATGTTGTGGTTAGGGGTCACCACAACATGAAGAACTATATTAAGAGATCATATCATTAGGAAGGTTGAGAACCACTGTTCTAAAGAAACCCTGCAACCCTGGAAAGGGTTGGGAAGAGGAAAACCCCTTTTCTTCTCTCAACCTAACAGGTCCACTCTATTCACATGAACTGGGGATGGCCACTGTGGTGTGGTTCCTTCCCAGAGCTCCAGGTCCATCCCAGGGACAGTTCTGTCCTCAGAGCTCACAGCAGGCTTGCTCTGAGTCCTGGCTTGTGTGGATGAAGCACTGGATACACTAGCTCAATTAATCAGCCTTTTACATATTCAATGGGGTCTTAATGGTGATTTATTTGCTGGGATTCTGCATTTAGTTTTTAATCTTTAGAGCAGAAATTACAAACCTGGGTGCTGAATATCTCATGCAGAGGTCAAGTTTTTTCAAGTATTAGCAGCCTGAAGCTGTTCACACTTGCTCAGGTCCGCGCTACCCAACAGAGATAGATAACCTTCCATTTATTTATTTATTTTCAATTTTATAAACTTTATTATAAAAATATCTACAAATAAATAAAAGCAACAAGATCTATATCACTCAATAAACTTTCAAAAGAAAAATGAATTAATAACTATGTTTCTATTGTAACTGCTACTTAAATTTTTTAAATATAAAAATATACAAAAGAGATGAGTCTGAAGAGGCAGAAAATTAAAAAGTACACATTTAAGGAGAAAGAATCGCTGCCATAAAATGAAAGCAGTAGAACTTGATCACTCTCAAACCTCCATTGATAACGACTAAGGAAACCATGACATTAAATATAAAATATTGCAAAATGATAGAACTGCAGTCAATTTAGAAAAGGTAGAAAAAAATTTAGCGGGTAAAATATAGGCGACAAAATAAACGTAGATTACAGCTCAAAAGAAAACAGGACAGATTCTGAAAAACCTCACCCATTGCATGTGAAAAAGAGGTATGGAGCAATCAGAATCACCAGGGAAGACCAAGGACTCTGAACTGCTGACCCATCTCCCTAGTCCTCCTCAGACCGTATTTAAACAATAAAACAGCTAAAATTAAACTCTCAATATTCCCAATGTTTTAAGAGAAAAAATGCTTTCCAATTCTGAGTTCTAAACACACATAAAGTATCTTCCCACAGTCAGGAGGACATGCACTTTTAATGCAGACACTGACACTGGTTGGGAGGTCACAGTAGTGAGGTAAGTTACTAACCATGCACACACCTTGGTATATAGATCGCCACCACGGGAAAAACTTTAGAAGAAAAGAAATAAATTCAGAGGAGAGGGTAGGCCCACAAGCAGAGGTAAACCAAAGCGCCATTAAATAAGAAGAAAGTAAATCAAGTGACAATTAGATAAATAATAATGATCTTTTAGTGGTTAAAATAAGGCGGAACTGGAAGGCAGATGATAACATGAGGGTAGAAGTGTAAAATGATGGAGGCATCATATGTCCAGAACTCTGGAGAGACTGATGTCAGGACTCTGCTAATTGTGTATGCTAAAATATAAGACTAACAAAAAATAATGCAAGGAAACAGAATGGATCCCTCCCTGTACAATTGTACAATAATGATAAAAATAAGAGACCATAAACACAGTCTCACAGAAGCCAGAGGGGAGAAAACAAAAACAGAAATAGCCCTTTGATGTGGGATGTCTTTCTGTAAGCTGTGAATAAGCCTTATTGTCATTTGTTTATAAGGAGGCTGTTTTGGACTATGGCTTGAAGGCGGGGTGGGGGAGGGAGATCTAAGCAGAAATAAAAGGTGACGAAGAAGAAGAAGGGCAGAGAAGCTTCAGGTAGCCACCCAGAAAGCAAGATGTAATGGAATACAGGTAAAGCCACCAAGCAACGTGGCAATACAATAGATTAATAGAAATGGGTTGGGTTAAGAGCTAGTTAGTAATGAGCCTCATCCATAGGCCAAACAGTCTGTAATTAATATGAGCCTTTGTGTGATTATTTGGGGCTAAGCAGCTGCAGGACTGTGGGTCCAGACCGTGAGGCTATACCAGGCTAGAAACTTCTGCCCACAGCCCTTCCTCTATGAAAGTACAAAATAAGAAAAGACACATTCCCACATAAAGCATGCATACTTTGTAAGTCTTTAAAGAATTTGCATATGAAATATGTTTTAACATATTATATTTTAATTTATACATATAAAAAAATTCTCACACAATTGTAATGAAATAGTCACAGCATTGTTGTAACAGAGACAAAATTTGAAAAATGATCAAGTAGATTATAATGTATAACTGTGTCCTGGAAGAGTATTATATAGCAAATGACACCCAGAATTAAAAATACAGATAAGCTTAAAAGACATAGTAGTAAATTAGGTAATTAAGCAAATTCTAAGACATCTCAACTAGTCACACAAGTTATCAGTTGCCTCTTTCCATCCTTGTGAATTTCTCTACATTAGGCATTTAAAATGAAACATTCGGCATCTTGCCCATTTTAACTGTATGAAAAGCACCCGCTCAGCGAGCATCTCTGGTCTATTTCCCCACCTCAATAAAAAGTAAAACTTAATAATGCAAAGGCCGTTACTCACCCTCCACCTTTAACGCCCCTGGAAATAAACTTTTGAGCCTCAGTACTCAGTTTATAGATAGCATATACCAAAACATACAGCAGGGTGATGGACAACACCATCATTACCTTTGATGATGCTGTGAGCATGGGAGACACCATTCCTAATTAACCCTGTTACTAATTAGACTTGTTTTATGAGAAAATTAACATTGTTGATTTGCTATCCTGGAAATGATTTTTTGCCGCCTGTGGCTAGTGCCATCGAACTGAGATAAAAGTAAGCGCATTGTGATGCCCTTCACATGGCCTGAAGATGTGGAAATGCAGAGTATGTATTCCTAGGCACAAGATACAGACGAACCCTGGGGTTAGGATGGGACAATCCCGGAAAAAGGATTTTAGGGATTGAAGATGGAGGAGGGGACAGGAATAAAAGTCTTGCTGTTTTGTTTGCTTTTTTTTAATTTTTTAAGCCCCATATTTCACTAGAACAAAAGAAACTTCTAGAGGGCGAACTCTCTGTTTTCCACACTGTCACAAATTCATTGTGACTCATGAGAGGGGCTCAGTAACCACTCCATCACTGATCCATTCCCTCTGCCAGGTCAGAGGGCAAGGCTGAGCTAGGCCTATTTACCATGACAGTATTCTAGGTACAGATTGTGAACATGGAGCGCTACTCACATGGATTGACCCCCGGGAAACATTCACATCACTGCAGGCTAACTAAACAAAATCACTGGGAAGAAAAATATCAAACAAATTAACAAAACTTAAAACAGATGAAAATCCCCGAAGAATGCAAAGAAAACCCATGATTATAGAGATAGAGCGTGAAGGGACCTTGAGGAAATCTCAGTTTGAGCCCAATATTCAGGAAACCGACCTAGAATCCGTGTTTTTGCAATCCCATTTCCAAACTGTTCACTCAGTCTGGTGTTTGGACAACAAGATAGCAAAACTGATAATAAGTTTTAACAAAATTTTACATGTACATGATATATATTCACATGAGGGGTGCAGAAGGCACAAAGTAAAAATAAATAAACCACCCTTCCTAACTCTGCTCTCCTGAACCCTTATTGATGCAAATACTGTTCTCAAGCTTCTATATATTTAATCATAAGGTAGTTTGGGTATAATTAGCAAGTACATAGTCTTTTTTAAAGAATAATATATATATATACACATATATATATTTATACAATATACTATATATATATATATATACATATCAGCAAATTGCATTTTATTTTAATTTACATATTGGTTGCTTTTTCAAATGAGTTTCTAGACAGACTTCACTCATATACACTTAACACATTCAATAAACCAGTTCTTCTTAGATGAACATTCTGCTTCTTTCAATTTTTTATTGTCATGAACAGTGTCATATGACCCCCTTCCTGCTTACACATGAAAAGCTGCTTGCATACTATTTTACAATCTGGTGTGAATTGGTTTTGATTGTTTTCTGGCCCCACATTTCAAAAACCCCAGGCTATGCCCTCACAGGACCAAATTCTCAGAAGCTCCATCTCTGGGAGAACTGCTCCCCAGCAACCTCCGAACTTTCACCTCTTTTCCTGGTGAACTTTAGCATCATGCCCTGGCTGTCCTGGAACTCACTGTAGGCCAGGCTGGTCTTGAACTCAGAGATCCACCTGCCAGCTACTATCCATCCCTAATGAGAAAATGAACCAATTGGATCTAGACTAAAACAGACCTGGGAGGAGAGGTGGGGTACAGAACTGAGTAATCGGAGTGAAGTCAAGGTCTATACTGAGAACCACAGGTCCCCCACTCCAGATTTCTAAGAATGTTATCCGTTAATATAGAGCTCCAATCAGAGGAACGGTCTGGAAAGACAGGTCGCAGATGACATCTGGAGGCAACCCCAAATTAAAAGGTTTCCCAATTAGCTTACCAGCCATGCTCTCCAGTTGACAAACGTGGAATTTTCCCCTTTCCTGCACCATTTTAGTTTCTTATACCTCTATCTCAAAAATGGATGTTAATTAAGCCTAACCTCTCTAGAGAGGTTAGAGAAAAGGAGACCACAGAAAAAATGCTGGGGCGGGAGATAACCTGAACAAACACTACTCACAGCACCAATAATTTTTTTGTACCAGTATTCACACAGGCATGAGGAGATGCTGCATTCATGAAATTGGAATGGGAGAGTAGAAAGAGAAACATTCAGGACACAGCAAGAGTTCTCAGAAGTATAGAACTGAAGATGAGAATTTCAAACTTGGAACATCAGTGTTGAGGAAGTCTCCTACAAAATACCTCAGTGGATAAATAGATGCTGAAGTGCCCACCAAATACAAATCTCAGACAGTGGAGAAAAACTCTCAACTCATGCCCAGTGCCTGGGTTCCTTCAAACAGGAGACAGTACTAACTTCACCGATAACAAAACAAGGCATGCAACACTCATTCTCTGACGACAAGGAAACGTGCCTGGATAAATCTGTGGGGACATTATTTCTTACCTAGTTCTGCAGTTAAAAGAATCTTTATTTCAAAAGTGGAAAACACAGCCATGTTCACCATGCAATATTTAAAAATTAATGGTGGCATGGAACATGGCTCAGTGGTGGAGCCCTTGCCTAGCCTATGTGAGAGGCCTGGGTTCAAATTCCCATGCTCCAAAAAATTGTAATAATATGGAACTGGAGAGATGGCTCATTGGTTAAGAACACTGGCTGTTCTTCCAGAGGACCTGGGTTTGATTATCTGCTCCTATATGGTGGTCCATACCAGGGAATGTAATGCCTTCTTGTAGCCTCCAAGGGAACTAGGCACAAAGGTGATTCACGGACTTACATGCAGGCATAACACCCACACACATTGTGCTAGCTTGAATGTAATTGATTCCCATAAGGTCATAGGACATAGCATTACTAGGAGGTGTGGCTTTGTTGGAGTAGTTGTGGCCTTGTTAGAAGGAAGTATGTCACTCTGGGGGTAGACTTTGGGCTTTGATGTCTCCTTTCTCCAGGGTTCACTCAGTGTGACCCACAGACTACTTCTTGTTGCCTGTGGTATCCAGAACCTTCTCCAGAACCATGTCTGTCTGAGTGCCACCATGTATCATGTACATGTACCACGTACTTTTAAACTTCTGAAAATATAAGTCACTCCAATAAAATGCTTTTTGTTTATAAGAATTGATGTGGTCATGGTGTTTCCTCACAGCAATAGAAATCCTAACTAAGATATACATAAAATAATAAATGATTAAAATATAATGAGCTGGATGAGATGGCTCAGTGAGTAATGATGCTTGCTGCCAAGCCTAATGACCTGAGGTTGATCTCTGGAACCCGTATGGTAGACAGAGAGAACCAATTCCCACAAAACTTTGGTCCCCCATATTGGGTGTACATACAGATATAAATAAGTAAATGTAAAATCAAAGCATGTACATTCAGCTGAATAAAGCTACTAAACAATGTTTTTCTTGGAAATGTTTTATAAAATAGATGGAATGAAGAAGGTAGCTAAAAAGCAAGAACATAAAGAGAAATGGAGCTCAGGACAAAGACAAGGTCTCTTGTTCTAAGGAGAAAATGGGCTGATACACAAAGTACAAGAGAGTCTATGGAAATCCGGTAGAGATGGCAGTCAGTGAAGACTTAGAATAAATACATTGCAAATGACTCTCACAGGGAGGGCATCAAAGAGGCTTTGAAGATTTAGAGAATGCCATTTGTAGTGATATATTGTATATTTAATAAAAATAGCCTGAAATATCAGAGGACAGAGTCACCCACAGAGCCAAGCCATGAAAGTCAGAGAGTAGTGACCCACGCCTTTGATCCCATCACTCCACAGGCAGAGGTCTATCTGTATCTCTGTGAGTTCAAGGACTAACAGCTGGGCAGTGGTAGCTCACACCTTTAACCCTAGCTCTAGAAAATGTTGTTCAAGGAAGTGAGATAGCTAGGCAGAGGGAAAAAAGGGAGGGGTCCAGCTGCTCTTCTCACTTCCTTGGTAGTCAGAGGAGAGAGAAGCTTAGGGTTGGAGGATTCCTGGGGACAAGCTGAGGAGTTGGTTTGGCAGAAAGCGGTTGTAGCTTGTTTATCTCTCTGATAGTTTAGCTTACCCCCCAGTATCTGGCTCCAGATTTTTATTATAATGCCAAATAGAACTCATGCAATACAAGTTCTTAGAGGAGACAGTTTCAGTGGATAAAATTAAGATGCAGTTTTGGCTGAGATAATGGGATGGAAGATTGTAGTGTAGGCTAGAAGAGAAGGGAAGTGGATATTAGTGCTGCCTGAGAAAGGAGCCAGAATAACCCACTGGTGCTAAATCAATAGAAGGGACACAGAGATGCACTGTTTTGGAAGGGAAAGCCAGGCGTGTTTGAATGGAGGAAGAAGAATGGGAACATAGAAGAGATTCTGGTGACAGAGGAATAGAGGGGCTTGGGAAATAAGCTTGAGTTGTGTATGAAGGAGTAGCATCCAAGTTAAGATACTGACTGTAGTAGAAGAAACAATTTCAGTGAAACTGGAGATAAGATTAGAAGATAAGCATGTTCAGGCTTGGGATGATTCTATGTTCCAGATCAATAGCTGATAGACATGTCTAGAGGTAAAAGCTGAGGTGGACCTGACCTCAGGGTGGGCCAAGGTGCTTAAGGAACATGAGCTAGATGTAAACCATGTTACAGGCAAGAACACCTCACCATGCAGGGAGGCTCTCTTTGATCCCTCACTAGGTATTTGCTACCCCCAAAAATGCAATATCAATCAATAAAGTGGTTCAGACACAAAGAACTTATTAAAAATGTAATAAATAAACTTAGTATGGATTACAAAACATTTAGCTGTTTCCATGAATAGGCCATTGGGTTCTCTTTCATTCTGTGTTTTTTTAAAGATATTTTTGTCAATTTCCAGAGTCTTTCAAGATTTTTCTTCTTTTATGCTTCAATTTCTATATCTACTAATTACTGCTTGTAAAAATAAAATTTCAACTACAACCAAATATCCAACAATCAAACTACATCTGGCAAAGGATGCCTAGTTTCATGTGCTTTGACACTACGGTAAGATAGGTCTCTGTGTCAAGTCTGTACATCATGTGTATTACATAGCTCAAGGCCACACACAGTGTGGTGTGCACATTATTGAGCGAGTGTCTAATGCAGTTCCTTTTGCTTGTCAGGAATGGGTGTTTTCTTCTACAGCATATACATTGCTTTTGCTTAGAGGCGGGGAACACAAAAGACAAATATTAAGTTGTATTTTTTTTTTTTTGTAATTTTGACACTTTCCCTTATGAGTTGATTCTTCCTCAAATTCATCCTCAGCTCTGTATGTGTCTTAAAAATGACAGATATGCCCTTGGTACAAGTGATGATACCGCACTGTACTGACAGAACAGGCTTTAGAAGTGGGGTTCTGCCCTTAGTTAATTTTTAGAAATGTTTTAAGCTCTTTCGATAATTACATAATCAGAATTCTCAGCCAGTAAATGTTAAGTGCTTTTATTTTTTTCAAATAAATGTAGGTTTTTGAACATCTAGTTACTTAGTTCTTATATCAAGAGTGGTGAATGTTCAAGGAAGAGAACACAAGATTAATATTACATAACCTTTCTGTGGCACTTCAGAAATGAGTAAGAGACAGGGGAGAAAAGCAAAGCAAAACTTTCAAATGAAATACTTTTTTTTTTTTTTTAATGGGAAAAACTAACTCTGGGTCCTTTTATTTTAACAGCTTAATGGTCTCCAAATATATTATAAGTTAGACCCTGTTCTGAGATAATTAGAAGTGTTGTGCAGCCCTGGGCTATTGTTGAGGAGATCTTGGTGTTGGTAGAAGATGATCTGTTAGTCAGCACCAAGCACCTATGGGAAGCTTTTATGTGAGTGTGTGGGTCAGTCTTCAATACTTGATGTTTGGCATATAAAATGTAGACAGGGAGAGCAGACTTGATGGCAGCCCCCCTGCACAGGCCCAGGTGGGAGACAGGAGGGTAAGGAGGGGGAGGGAAGAAGGACCTGGGAGGGAGGGAGAAGAGGAAGGAGGGGGTCAGAAGTAACAACTTGGCAGTTTCTACTTGTTTCAAAGTCTCAAACCCTGAACCCACATGATTTGTATGAGTTTATCTCTCAGCAGACCACCCTCTGCACAGTAACTCAAAGCCTTGCAGGCCTTTGTTCTCAGACAGTCTTACCCCCCCCCCCCCCCCCCCCCGGGAGTATCTTAGGTGAGAAGGAAGAGCTGGCCCAGCTGAAGACTCACTGCTCTTCAGGGGTCCCTCATGATCCAGTGTTTGCAAGAGACACCTGGGGGTTAGGATGCCAGCGTGATAGTGAGAATGTCTAACTGGAGGTACAGATACTAACTGCCCCCTGAGGCTATGCAAGGATCCTCAGCATAACCGTGTGTATTTAGCAGACCTCCACTTCATACATCCCTTGTTTATAGTGAATCAGACCCAAATACCTGCAACTGGTCTATCTATTTGAAATGACAGATACAGGAAATCCCCTGCTGGTTTGCACCAAAATGCATATTTATACACCCCTGAGGATGAATTCTTTGACGCCTCTCACAGAAATGTTCTAGCTTGCTTATAGAAGAGACTCCTGTGATTTTGATTTGAATATTAAACATAAACAAAAGAAATTACTTTAAACACAACTTAAAGAATTCACTTAGAAACTTGAAGCACATGAAGAAAGCCAAATTGGACCAATATGGATTTTCTTTTTCTAATGCAGAAAAAAATGGAAAAGTACCACAGCAGGTTTTGAAATATGTGACAAACAATTTGGAAACAGCTGTGACAATTACAGAGTATCCTGATAACACACTGCCTGTATTCTTGTCTCTGTTTGGTTTTTTGACTCCAAGAAATATTGTAAATATACAAACCATGGTCTCATGCAAACTACTTTTAACATGATCAATTGCTTCTTTTTGTATTTGCTGGGCTGTGGTTAGGATCCTACAATTAATAGCTCACCCAAAGGGATTGGAGATGTGCTATTTCCTTCCCTACATATTTAAAAAGAAAACTTGAAATTGAAAAACATGGAAAAAGTATTCTAAACATCAATTTGGGGGACCAATAGTTATTAACCTACTGAAAAGAAAATTCAACACAAAATCATCAATAATTTTTTAAATAAAGTTTAATTTTAATATATCAATGGCCTTGACAAATCAGACTCTTCAAAATACTATGATTTTTCAAGTTTTATAATCCAATATTATAGCTAAAAAGTATTTCACCAATGTTACTGTTTATTAAGTACTATTGCAGCATTTCAGGTATATTATATTTTTAACATAAAAATTATCAGAAACTTGTATGTGGAGACAGCCACATAGAAACATATTATAATAGAAGCATTCTAAAATGTAAAGTGAATTTAAGTGGAGTTCACACTCTCCTTTTCAAGGCTGAGTTAATCGTGAAAGAGAGGACAGAAGGATTGCTAGGGCTGAAGGTGGTGGATACGTTCAGAAAATGATGCTTTTAGGGCACAACACATCAGATGCACATATGAACTTGAAGCGATTACAACCACACGCACGAGCCCCAAGGCAAGCTCAGACCCTACAAGATCTCACCATCACTGGGGAGATGAACATGTAGTCCATCACTAACTGACAAGATTTTGGAATTTGCTAGCTTCTGAGAAAGACAGAGTCAGTTTTCTTTTATGGTATGAATACTGACCACACAGTCCAGGGCAGGCCCCATACACAAGAGTAGTCAATACAAATTTGTGTGGGAATACATTTGTGAGTGCTGTATCTTTAAATAAAGGAGCTGGTTTGGACCATGGCAGGTACGTAGAATAGGTAGGAGGAGAAATCAGAGCTTAGGTAAGAGAAGCAGGGCGGAGTTAGAAGCAGACCGCGCGGAAGCCGCCCAAGAGACGACATGTAAGGAACACCGGTGAGCTACGGGCCGCCACCACGTGGCCCGTAGATTAATAGAAATGGGTTGATTTAAGATATGAGAGCTAGCTAGCAATGTGCCTGAGCCATAGGCCAAACAGCATGAACTTAATATAAGCCTCTGAGTTATTTTTGGGGACCTGGGCGGCTGGGCAGCTGAGGGGTCTGGCACGGCAGGTCTGTGGGTCGGACGGCGGGCAGATAAGCGGCGCCAGGCAGGTCTGTGGATCCGAGACCTCTGGGGCATGGGACCCGCAAACTAAATACAACAGATGGCGCATCCAACGTGGGCCGATTATCCACTTAGAGCCTGACAAAGATTAAAAAGAGTTCTAGATCGCAGAAACTGATCAAAGGCAGCTTCCAAATTGTGTATGTAAATCGGGTCTTTGTACAAACAAAGCATGGTCCGGGTCACACTCAAAATGGCGCCAGCGGCGGGCTGGCGACAGGCAGTGTGAGCTACAATCAGGCGGGTTCCTGAAAACTAACAAAAGACTCAGTAATGTGATTGATTTTAGATTTCTGCTTATTTTGAACAAAAGAGAAACAAATTTTCTTCGTGGCAGCATTTTCTTAGGTGTGCTCTGTTTACGGTCCGTTTAAGAAAACTTAGTGATTCAGCCTAATTTGCAAAAACTGTGCTTCTTTTTGGAGAATGTATTTTAAAAGCTCTTAAGGTTAGAAGATGATTAAAGATTCACAATAAAACAGATTCAGATAAAAAGAAAACCTGTAAACGGGTTACAATGTTTGTAAAAGGTACATAGGCTTCAGAGAGAAAATAAAGAGGTTAGAAAAAGTTTTTAAAGCGAGAAATAGAGTGATAAAAATATAATAAGCCACGTAAAGATGAAAAATAGACACAAAATCTGGATTTTGGTTGTTATTGTGTTTTCTTTTAATTTTTTAACTGTTAATGAGCTAACTGCAAAAAGACAATGGATTGCAAAGGCTACTAAGTTAAACAAGAATGTATATTTTAGAGGTATTTTGATTTTGAAATTTGTGTCTAAGGATTTATTGCTTTGGAAGAGTTCTGTTTCTGTCTCCACAGATGAGAACCTGTGGATTGCTTCCAGGCAAATATGGTTTCATCAACCAAGACCCCCTGAAAAAACCTCTGATGAGAAGAGATGGCCAGATCAGCTTCACAGCTGCAGATTATGACCCAGTCTCAACAACCGTGAGATTTTCAACGCCCCTTAATCAGCAGGAAGTAGTAATGAATAACTTCGCCCAAATTCCCCAAATATTGTTTCTAAATGTTTGTTTTCATTATAAATGGTTAATGGTCATAGTCAATCTCTTTCTAAGAAAAAACGGGGGATATGATATGTGAATGCTTTTTTAAAAAATTAGATTATTGAATTTACAGGTAATCAGCTGTTAATCTCAAAATGCTCTACATTGGTATAGATTTTGGTTTATTGATACAAATTTAAGGTCAATTTTGTTATGCTATATGTGTTTTTCTATTCTTGTTTAAGGTATGATGTTCATGTAACTGTTTTAAAATTGTAGTGTATAATTAAAAAATAAAGGTTAATAGTCACTTTTGATAATCAAACTTATAGTTAGGTTAGTTAAGATTTTTAAGTATACAAAGATATATTTCAATTAAATAGATAATCTTCAAATACTTCTAAGACCTACAGAATATGGCATTTAAAATATTTTAAGAGCTTAGACTTTTCTGGACAGTGAGACAGGTCTATACCTGGCAGCACTAATTTACTTCAACAAGAAAATGGGCATTGAAGAAACTCCATATAGAGTCTCATCTATTTGTGGTAATGGTAAGCCACTGGAGAAGAAACTGTTTTTATATTGACTGCTTGACAATATGCTGTTTAAACTAGACATGCAGGTTCCATAAGAAGATGACCTCTGGACTTTGGCAGAGCAAGCCAAGATCATCATTCGGGTTCCTGCTTTACAGAGAAAACTGTCAGACATTCTTCAAGACTCAAGGAAAAACAACGGATGAACTGTGCCAAAGTGGGCAGAGCGGATTTCCTACTTCACTGAAATGAAAAGAGACTTTGGGCCTGTAGGCTGAAGATGAATGCCCCAACTTTATAAAGGAACTTTGGGTGACTGTCCAGGCAGATAGGTGTCATCTCTGTCCTTTCTAGATTTTAGAAGTCGTTTGCACTTCTGGTTTACTTGGGTAAATATTATATCCTTCTGTGGTCTTTGATGTAGTTGAAGATTAGATAGTTATATGTACAGTTTTTCTTAGTCATTTAAAAAGTATATTAGATATGAAACTTTAGATTCATAAAGATAAGGTAGATAGAATGTTTTCTTTAATTTTGCTAAGTGCAAGTAGACTAGATATTATAACTGTAATTCTTGCTTGATGGCTATTTTGTTATATGTAATTTTACTATGTTAAAATTGAAACCTTCCTTTTTGATTAGAGAAAAAGGGGGAAATGTGGGAATACATTTGTGAGTGCTGTATCTTTAAATAAAGGAGCTGGTTTGGACCATGGCAGGTACGTAGAATAGGTAGGAGGAGAAATCAGAGCTTAGGTAAGAGAAGCAGGGCGGAGTTAGAAGCAGACCGCGCGGAAGCCGCCCAAGAGACGACATGTAAGGAACACCGGTGAGCTACGGGCCGCCACCACGTGGCCCGTAGATTAATAGAAATGGGTTGATTTAAGATATGAGAGCTAGCTAGCAATGTGCCTGAGCCATAGGCCAAACAGCATGAACTTAATATAAGCCTCTGAGTTATTTTTGGGGACCTGGGCGGCTGGGCAGCTGAGGGGTCTGGCACGGCAGGTCTGTGGGTCGGACGGCGGGCAGATAAGCGGCGCCAGGCAGGTCTGTGGATCCGAGACCTCTGGGGCATGGGACCCGCAAACTAAATACAACAAATTTGAGCCAATGGAGAGGGAGAAGGAGAAAGGCAGAAGGAGAAAATGTAAGTGGTTAGAGAGGTGGGATGAATATGACCAAAATACAAAACTAAGAAAGTAAATTATCTGGAACCTATCTACATATGAGGTATGAGGGTAACATTAACTCTTTTTCTTTTGTTTGTTTACATAGTTGACCACCTAAATGCCCACCTTTCTATTTTTTTCTTTCATGGTAGAATTATCACAGTGTTTATGTAATTGTAATAAATACATGTCCATACACGTCCATTGACATAAATCTTTTATCTGCATGTTCCATGCTGTTCATTTGACCATACTGGTTCATTTTCTATACTAACATCACATTTTAATAATTATAAAAATTGTATTATTCCATTATTCTTCATTTTTAGAATTTCTAGACACTGTAATTCATTTATTCTTTCATATGAAATTTAAATAATGTAATGCAATTCTAGGAAACATGGGCTATATTATTTTCATGCAGATCATGTTACATTTAAAATTAATCTAGGGAAGCTGTGGTTTTAATGTTCCCCCAGGTCCATATACTGAAAACTTGATCACCAATGCAACAGTGTTAAGAGGTGGATCCCAATAAGGGGTAAGTCATAAAATCTCCACCTTCATAGGTGGATTAACGGTATTAACCCTAGATTGAGACACTTGTCAGGAGCATGCTTGTTATAAAAGTGAATTTGGCTCTTTCTTGCTTCCTATCTTCGATCATGGGATGATGTAGTATGAAGACCCTCACAGATGAAAACTACATGGATTTTTGAATTTCAGTTCTTGTTCTATAATTCAGGCCTCATATTCTACCTTGACCTCTGCTGCTGTAATCAACATACTTTGATTGTAAGCAATAAAGAGGAGGAGGGATTTATGGAGTTAATATTTCCAAATTACAGTATATATTCATTGAGAGAAGCCAATGCAAGAACCCAAGTGAGAACTTGAAGCTAAAACTATGGAGGAATGCTGGTTGATGGCTCACTCACTCATAGGCTCATGCTTAACTAATTTTTCCTCTCCTCCCCTCCTCCCCCCTTCCCTCCCATCCTTTCTTCCTCTTGTTCATTTGTTCTCTTGTTCTTTCTTTCTTTAAATAAAGCCCAGGACAAACTGCCTATAAATGGTGCTGCCCCCAATGGGCTGGGCTCTCCATGTCAACTATAAGACAATTGCGAACATGCATGGCCACAGTCTGATCTAGGCGGTTTTTCAACTGAGGTTTTCCTCTCTGATGCTTCTAAGCTGCAACTAGTTAAAAACCAAGGCTTACCAGGACAAGCTCTCTCTTAGATGTACAGAAATCACATAAAAACCACACCGAATTTGCATTTTCAATACTGAGTGTTCCTATCTAAGAACACAGCATATTTCTCCTCTTCTCAAGAACTGTAATGTTGTCTCTAAGATTTCTGTGGTTTTAGTTCCTTTCTGCCTGGGAGGAGCACTTGGTCACTGTAATGAACCTTGATTCCTTCTTTGTCCTATGGGAATTCTGGCGAAAGCAGGTGATAAAGATATTGTTTATGAGCATTAAGGCGAGTGGTTCCTCTTTATTTGAATACTGGATCTATTATTGCTCTGGTTCCTTCCCATCCTCTCTGTGTATCATTTGGAAAGCCCTGTATCAGATCTGTATTGTCTTCGGACTCACCCACTTCTGCGTAATTTTTCTAATGAGCCACAACACCTATTCAGAGATAGTTCCAGTTCACAAGGAAACAGACTGTGCAAATCTCCCCTCAGACTCCAGGCATTTGATTTCCAGAGTCCTCCAGTAGACAATAGAGTACATCTTACTGATTACCTAATAAAGGGAAGAAATTGCTCTCTGGATGTGCTGTAATTGGATCATGTCTTGGTTCACATAGTATTCAATAAGCATCCAGGAGGATTTTAGTTTTTCTTTTTACTTTTTATTAGTATAAGAAAGATATAAACCATAGTTGGACATTAGAACTGTTCCCCTGCCAAGAATGAAGGCAGAACTCTCAATTCACATTCTGCAGTTATGCAAATCTTTTGTGTATCAGGAGGGGTGCTTGGCATTCTCTCAGATACTATCTTGCTTTAATTTACAAAAGACAACCATAAGCTTAGAAAACTGAAGTTTAAAAAAGGTTATATAAGTTTATGCCTGTATATTAAAATGATAATTTATTGTGGGAGATAACTGAGTGGTTCTTCAGACATCTCAGGCTCAGCAGTAAGTGGGGCTAGGCTCCAGGAGGAGGATGGCTCAAATGTGTTTCTGGCTTGGAAACCTGTTTGGCTGGTGTGTTCCCCAGCTCTTATTATGACACAGGAGCTCATTGTCTGGAAGGCTCCAGGATCCTGGTGCTGCAAAGACAGAAGGCCAAGGTAAAATTGTTGGCAGAAAGTTGAGCTACTCTTGTCTTCCAGAGTGGGAAACAGAAAAGATTTCCTTCATAGATTCCTGCACTAATGCTTCTATCAAAGTCACATTGGTGACAGGGGTACTACTGTCCTCCTGTCCTTCTGTGCACACTGAAGGCATGGGACCCTTTGATGTCAGCTGCATGCAACAGAGCCAAGTCGCCTGAGGGCACCTCACTATGCCTGGCAGAGCCAGAAGCCTGTTAGCTTCTGGTCTCTTGCACATCAGATATCTGTTGGCTGCTGCACTGCAAGGCAAGTTATAATAGTCATCACCACTAGGTACGATAATCTAGTGGCTACTATGTTGTAATTGGCTCAGATGCAGCTCTTTTGAATCCTAAAATAGTCTTACCCTTACAAAAATAGATTAAACACACTTTTGCATGAAATACATGATCACTTACGAAGACTGCATAGGGGCCTAAGAAAAGGAGTTAGAGCATCTGACAGTAGTTTTTAGATGCCGCATTCCTGATCTGTCTTCTGTCCTTGGCTGTATCTGGTGTAGGTCACTAGCATACTCCAGCTATATATTCTGTAAGAACACTGCAGAGCAATTTGCTGGAATGTCTTTAACTACAAGACTCCTCTTTGATGCCCATTAGTAAGAGGTGTGAAAAGTACCCACTCTAAGCTTATTGACTAGGACCGTCCCATGACACAGTAACTCAGAGCTGATGTGATGTTTATAGTAGTAGAGGTGGTAAATGTAGCAGGACCATTTGTTGAGTTATTTGTTTGTTTGTTTGTTTATTCATTCATTCATCTATTTATGCATTTATGTATGTATGTATGTATGTATGTATTTATTTATTTATTCAAGACAGAGTTTCTCTGCATAGCCCTGGCTGTCCTGGGTCTACACTACGTAGACCAGGCTGGCCTCAAACTCATAAAGATCTGCCTGCCTCTACCTCTCCAGTTCTGGACTAAAGGCTTAACACCACCGCCTGGCTGTTTGCTGAGCTTTATCATGGGTTACTCGGATGCTGTAAATACATTGTCACACTGACTTACAGCAGCTGTGTGGTGGAACATTTCATCCAGGAGGAAGGCGGGTATCTGAGAGATTTAGTACTTTTCCTCAGGCTGAACATTGGCAGTGACAGAGGCAGAGGAGAAGTTCATCTTTATTCAATTGGGAATCCATATTCTTTACAACACAGTACTCCACTTTCACTTCCTTCTATCATCTACACAGTTCAAAGAAGTTTTGAGAAGCTTGGTTACCTGACATTACAATGCAGATCCCAGAAAGAAAAAAAAAATAAAGATTTTGAATGCTACCAATGGTACAAAAGACTAGAACTCAAATTTATGGAGGAAAAATAAAAAATCATTTTGCAGTACTATGGCAGACTTTGTATAGCCAGGCAAGTGCTCTGCCTTTGAGCAACATTCATAGTGAAGAAACTTATTTCTTAAAATATCCCCCCACACAAAACAATTCTGTACAAGTAACTGGAAACAAATACTCTGGAGATGATGAGTGTTGAAGCTAAAATTCTCTCTACCTTTGGCAGTCTTTGATATTGCACCAGGTGTTGGCATTAGAAAGATTGTTTATGTGGCTGGTGTAAAATGACATTTCTCAGAGATTTAAGGGGATGAAAGAGACATTTACTGACCATATTACCAGATAAGTTAACAAATAAAGAGTTCAGTGGCTGAACTGTAGAATGCTTGCCTATCACTGGGGAGGACACAGGTTCAGTTCCTAGAGATGCAGTAGTTCCACCCCAGAAGCTGCCAGAGTTGACCCAGCCAAATGTTAACCACTGGGGAAACTGAACACAGACCTCAGGCGACTTGGTTCAAGACACTCTCAACACCTCTTAGCACATTCCTAAAATGTTCAATGACACTTTGTAGAAGATCCCATGGTTATGGATAGTAATTAGAAATGTAACTATCCAAAGTAAATGTAGTGGAGATGTTTCTTGACATAAAGATAGATAAAGTCCTTTTGGTGACAACTTCCAAAGCACAGTGGACTAAAGCTGAACTAACCAAGTGGGATTATGTCAAATTCTGTCACAAAGTTTTACAGCAATGAGAGCCATCAACATAGTGAAGAGACAACCTGAAAAATGAGAGAGAGGATTCGCAAACTACTTATGTCACAAGGGGTCAGAATGCAGAATATGTTAGGGACTCAGTAACAAAACCTCAAATAATCCAGTTTAAAAATAGACAAAAGACCTAAATAGAACATTTCTAAAAAGAAGCTATTTAAATGGCCGGCAAGTCTGTGAAAAATGCTTCATTACTGCTAATCACCAGAGAAATGCAGAGGCAACTTACTGCAAGATGCTATCTTGCTACTACTCAGCTGATAACAAGAGATAACAAGTGGGCATAAGAACAGAGAACAAGTCTAAGTCTTGGTGAGAATGTCAGGAGGTATCATATGAAACAGTGTGGAAGACACTCCAAAAATTAAAATCAGAACAATCACATGACCCAGGAGTCCCGCACTGGAGTATGCTCAGAGGTATCCAAATTCCCACACACTTTAGTGTTCCTCACAACGGCCAGGAGAAGATTCAACCAAATATTAATAGGTGAAATGATAAAGGGAAGGGGAATATACATGCAATGGAGTATTATATATCTATAAAAATAAATAAAATCTTATCATTTATGATAATGTGACCAGACTTGGTGGAACATATTTTTTTTCTACACAGGAAGCCAAATACATCATTTCATTTCATTCCTCTGTGGAACCTGTGTGAGAAATCTGGAAGAAATGGAAAGTGAACTAGTGGCTAGCCAGAGGCCACAGAAGATGAGGAAGGAAGAGGAAGAGCTTTGCAATGTTATAGTGGACTAGAGAAGAAAATTCTGATGTTTGTTGCACAGTTTGGCAATAATAACAATTAACAGAAATTGTGTAAAAAAGTGGATCCTGAGCATTTCATCGGCAGAAACAACAATAATAATTGCTTGATGTGACAGCTATCCTACCATAATTTGATCAGCATACAATGTAAATGTCATCAGAGTACCATGTGTATTACACATTAATAAGCGTAATTATTAATAGTTACAATTGTATAGATGTATTCAATTATTAAGTATTCAATTAAAAATTTGAGCTGGGCATAGTGGGTCACAGCTGTAATCCCAGCATTCTAAAGGCTTAGGCGGGGATTGCTGTACATTGAGCTATATACAAAGCAAATTTAAGTCCAGCTGTTGTAACATAAAACCCTCTCACACCATCTTCTTACATACAAGAAAAAAAACCTTGAGGTTTATGTTCGATTAGATAATGTTAATTATTTCTTTTTGCTCAGTTAAATAGATTATTAGTCAAGAGATGGTCAGAGGCAGAAAAGTAACCAGCAGAGAACACTGGAGAAACACCTCACCGGAGGCCATAAAGCCACCTAATAGATAGACTTCAGAAAAGAACCAGCATGGTTTCTAAGATGGTATTTCTAGGTTCTAGTCCAGAAAAGAGTCAGGTGAAAAAATGAACTCAGAGCAATTTTATGTAAAAAAAGGCCTCTATAAATAGTCTCTCATAAGCTTGAGATCCCTTAGTGTGACCAGGTAGAAACCAGCCAACAGGATTGGGCCAGCTGCATCCTCTCTCATGAATAGTTTTCTGCTGGAGCATATCCTTGCTCATTCATTCAGCAAGTGGGTGTGGCTACTTGTGTATCACCACCACAGAGGAAAGGATTCACAGAGAGAGCATGGCCCAGGTAGCCAATTATGACAAAGCACTTGCCTGTCCCTGGATTAGAGCAGAGAGAGACAGAGGGTAGGCTGTCCAGAAGCTTCCAGCTCCTCTGATTGTCTGCCTTCATTGGCCCTGCCTATTCTCTTTTGATTTGCTTGTGGAAAAGAAAAAAGTATTTTCAACATTTAAACATCAGGGTTTAACATCACATAAAAAATAGAGATCCCCATTTCTCTTGAAAATTCAGAGCCGTTAGCTTTGGCCCTATTTTCTGATGGCAGTAACTAGATAGAACAGTGACATCAGCAACCGTCAGATATGTTAAATATAGGCAATCTGAGTCCTCTTCAAGTCCATGGTCCCTGCCTGGCTTGCCTCACTTGTCTAAGAGTCCCCAAAGGGCTAGAGCTCGAAGCAGAAGCAGTAGTGAGGACTAAGGGGCACCTTGCTGAGGAGCTGGGTATCAGTCCTAAGGTATCAGCAGACACTTTAGGGCCGGAAGTGGTACAATGACCAACAAGAGCGACTTCTGGTTGAGCAGGACTCTGAGAGTAGTAGCGCAGAGAGTACACTGGAGAGAGCAGAGACCGGAGGCTGGGAAGCCAGCAAAGACTTGAAGAAATCCAAGAAAGGATTGGGAAAGACCTTCAAACGCTGTCAGATGGAAGGTGAAGAGATGAAGCCTGGACTATTTGTAGATGGCCAAGCAAACAGTGGGGACTGAGATTCAAGTAGATCCTGGACTAATGCAATGATGGGAGGAAGGGAACATCTAGTATTTCCCAGCCCTCACTAGAACACCCTCAACAGGGTCCCAGAGTCAGTCTGACTTACCACAGCTTGCAGACTTATTTACACACCAGTACATTTAGGGATGTGAAAGTGGAGGTAGAGCATAGAAGCTCTTTAAAGAGACTAGCAAGAGCCTTGGGGGCCCAATGTACATCCCATGTTTTAAAATTATGGTAGATATAGATAACCACTACACTCTACAGGGGTCAAAACATTCACAATTCTGCTTCCCAAACCATACCAGGTCCTGATGGAGGGATAGAGGCCACCGTGGAGCCAGCCTGGCATGAGACAGAATGCCTAGCATTCCTCCTAGACTCCCTTCTATGTGCACTGCAGCCAAGTCATTTCTTAGCTGCTAGAGAGACCCGGAGTCTTTGAATGTATCCCTACCTAACGGGAAGGCTCAGCCACCTTTCAAAATTGAATCCCATGTTCACGTACGATTGTAGAGATAACCTCAAAACAGTTATTTATTTGAAAGGAGGAAAAGGCAAGTAGACAGAACTTCCTATAGGTTTCAGTCCAGTGGTTTTCAAATGGAGAATGAAAGATGTGAAAGGTTTCGCTTATTTCTCCGAGGGGAGGAGAAATGTTGGTCTCCACAGAGTATCACATCAAAGCCACACTGCTGGCATGAGGGGTCGGGTGACTTCTCAATGGACTTCATCACTACAGTGAAAAGAATCTCACAAAACACAAAGATTTTCTGCAACAACTCACCTAACCTACCCATGGGTGCTGCAAAGGCAGTTTTCCAAGAGGGAAGGCAAAGAGATTAAAGGAGAAACCTAGGATATATTGGCTCCACAAAGATCACACAGCATCTGGTAACAAGCTAACAACCATGCTCGGTGTGGGGAAAAAAATCTTGTAACAAATAGTATAATATTATGCATAGGAGAAAGAAAATGCATTTACAAAGAATGAACAATATTTAGAAAGGGTGCTTACTCGCCACAAACTACAACCATTATACTTCTCTGGTGAAAATGAGATTTTCAAATTTTGCAGAAATTTACATTTTATGCATAATGCACATACATTTTCTGAGTACAGCAGCCAAGCACCCCATTTTTACTAAGGCTTTCCCTTAGTTCAGTGTGCATGTGAAAAAGTCTCAGCATGCCCTAGATAAAAATTCATCTCATGGTGTAGGGCTGTGTCACTTCCAAGGGAAGGCATAAGTCTTCATTTTACCAGGACAATAGCTTTGGATAAGAGGATAAACTAGTCCCTTAATCTCCACTACCTTCCATCTGACACCAGAGAGTGGCACACATGTCTGGCAGTTTGGGAATAAATTGAGTTTAAAAAAAAAAGCAACCAAACAAACAAAAACCAAAACAAAACAAAACAAAAAACACTTTTAAACATGGCCTTGTCTTTCCCAGTATCTCAGCTGGCTCTGATATCCCTAACACTAGAGGCCAAGTAAATCAGTATCTGATGTCTTATAGTTAACAAAAAGACAATCTCATTCATCTTTCTCGAAAGTTCCATGTATATTTTGTTGGACATGTTAGATAGGCCATGCTAATGTCCCAAGATTGCCAAGAAGTGGCCCTAGGATAAGCTTCATCCCTGGTGGTTTTGGCCCATTATCCTCTCACTGACCCTGATGTCTGCTTCGTATTAGCCTTGACCAAGGAAATCCTTGTCACTGTGGCTCCTGTCTCTTAGTCATGCTGTGCTCTTGGGTTCATCTGCAAGCAGGCTATTTCCTCTCATGGGAACTCTTCGATTTTTTTCTTTTGACATTTATTCCATTTATCTCACTTAACTGTACCAAAGACCTTCCAGTTTCCTGGCAAGAGCTTGAACAAGGAGCTTAGCCTCCCTCAGTGCAAAGTTTGTTCGCTACTAATTAGGAATATGAACAGTATAACATAATAATTTAGGGAGGTTGAGAAGGTTGACACAAATCACTTTCAGAACATACACAGAGTAAGTAGATAATAATTAGACATCAATGAGAATATGCTCTGGAAGGCCAGTGGAGTAACGTGGTCAACTAGAAACCAGCAGTAGAGAGGCCAAAGACAGGGCTACGAGCCATAGGAAGAGGAAGGGTACTCAGCGCAATTCCCAGGAAACTTCAGTAATGACTCAGAGGGCTTGAGTTTCTAACTATTCTTCAAAAATGAAAATGCAAAAATGGAAGAATAGTTGTCCCATACCAGGAGGGATGGGTTTAGAGAGTCACCACTATATTCCGAAGCCTGTCAAGGGTCTAGGGATGCCATGGAGCTTGATGACTTTGCTTTAGAGAGCAGAAACTCCATCCAAGTCCACTCCTGACATCAGGCTCTAATGAACTGAGGGGCAGGTTCCTACCTGATGTCACTAATGAACAGAGGAGAGAGAAAGCAGCAGCATACTTGAGACGTGCCTGAGCCACTACCCTATTCTGAACATGAGAATCAGCAACATTTGCACTTTCCCATGGGTAGATCCATTGTTGTGTAGCACAGACACACGGCTCTCCATTCGGTGATGGTTACAAGCAATGGAGGACTTCTCATCAGTGAAGTAAGAAGAGGTAATCTTGTAGGATGCTTTGTCAGAATCTGCAGAACTCAATAATAGTTGGTACCCAAGCTGGCCTCCAGATCTCTCCACTTCTTTATATGGTTAGTTTCTACTCTATGGCGTGAAAGTCATTCCTACTTGTCTAAGTTCCCTATGAATGCATTTAGCTTGGAGAGATTACTTGTGGAAAAATCTTCGTGCAATGGAAACCAACTAAAATGACTGACAAAATAGAGACAGTTGCATACACGTGTATTTGCCTGTGCCTATGGATGTGCACAAATTTTCAATCTTGTAAAAAATTTTAAATGTAACGGAGTTATGTCTTTTTTTTTTCTTTTGCTGAAAAAAATAAATAAACCAGACACTGGGACCACCAATAGAAAAAAACTGCCTTCTACCTATTTAATTACTTAACGTCTTCTGGGTGAGATGCGGGACCTCTTCCTGTTTTACTCTGCATGAGTAGATGACAGCAACAAAGGAAAAAGGTGACATTCTTTAACTGTAACAGGTGGCACTAAGTCACAACACGAGGGGAAAACACTGAAGCAATAACTGCTCTGTTCACTTTGGTCCCCGATGAGTTAGTGTGAAATAATTAATTACAGGTGACAGTACATCTGCTTTCCAAACCCCTCACTCAACACACAGGACTAAGTAAGAACCAGCTAGCAAAAGCAAATGCTCTCGGGAAGGAGGAAATGCTGAGGAAGTGGGGGGAAGGGTGGTGTCTGCTGAGTTGGGCGATGAGCTGCAATGGAGCAAAGAAGTATCACACCAAGCTGCAAGTCTAAAGGATCAACTGAGGGTGCTGAGATAGAGAAGCTGTGAAATCATTATCAGGAAGGTGATGAAAGGCCAGCCAAACACATCATTTTATCCTTAGTTGCTAATATATAGCTCAATGAGGGAAAAAATGTGTGGGTTTTTGCTGAATTCAGTGGCCATTTCTTCTCAAGATGGTCAGGGGTGAGAGGTGAGGAGACCAAAAAAATTAGGAAAGATTTTCTTTTGTCATTCTTTCCAATATTCATCTTTGGGTCTTTAAATGAATTTTCTAGAGATTTTAGAGACTCTGATATAAGCCCTCGAGTCAATCAGCTTATGTGATGGAAAAATTAGAGCTTAGAGAAACAGCAGAACAACACCTGTCTGGTCTACTGTGTCCCAAGAACAGCAGAGATGCTCTGAGTGTGATCATGCATGTTCTACAGTCTTCTAGTGTTGCTGTATCCTGAGAACTTCAGGAGAGTCACAAACACGTCACACACCAGTGACTGCCTTTTCTATGAACGTGTCAGTTTGCCATGAACAGGTGATTTCAATTTAAAAAAAGATTTATATTATTTTTAATTGTGTATGTGTGATGTATGCATGGGGGGTATGTATATGTGAGTGCAAATGGCCTTGGAGGCCAGAGGCATTAGGTAACCTGGATATGGGAACAGGGAACAAAATTCCAGTCCTCTGCAAGAGCACTATAGGATTGCAACCACTGAGGCATCTCCCTAGCCCTGAGAAGGGACTCTTGTAGAGAAAGGTGCTAAGCAATTTTTTGTCCTACATTATTTGGCATTGTGCAAGTGTGTATGTATGTGAATATGCTGTGGAGCATGTGCAGTGGTCACAGGACAACTTGTAAGAACTGGTTCTCTCTCTCCACCATGTCGGTCCAGGGTCTAAACTCAGATTGTCAGGCTTGGTGGTACTTGCCATTCTTTACCCACAGATCCATCTCACCCACTTCATAATTTGTTTTTTATTATAGAAGCTAAGGTAGATTATTTTTTCATTTATTAAATCATTACTCACTTTTTTACGATAAAGTTTAAGGGGGAATTGATAAGGCCCTTAGTTGAGTTTATCATAAAAAATAAAGGGGAAAGTTGAATTATAATTTATAGCTTGTTAAAAAAAATCCCCCTTCAAACATTAAGAAATTCAATATACCTGTGTGCTTCCTAAGCCATACAAATTGTTTTTAAAGAATCTGGCTATTAATGATTAAACATCATCTCAGGGACTGATTATATCACAGGACCCCCTAGTAACATACACTCTTTCTCTAGCCTGCCTCTCTTTTATGAATCTTGATGTTTTATTCTATTTTTTATTTACTTCTCAGGCCTATATCAGCTGCAGACCTGAGAAACTGAACATTTTTCACAGGAGCTCAGCCATTAATAAAAATATTAAACAGAATACGTTTCTGAACAGAACTCACTGTTAAGCTACTAGAAATATTGGAACTTATTGCTACACAAATCAATATGCAATTACTTAATTTTGCCTGCATCTAGCTCTAAATTCTCTGTATTAATCCACAAGTTTCTGATGAGAGGCCAAGCATCTTGTGTAAATCCACACACAATTTCATAGGGATTAAAAATAATCCCTGCATTTGGCTCAAAAACTTTAATACACTTTTGAGAACAGAAACAAACTTGTTCAGTGGAGAGCAGGAGGAACTGTGAGTGCCATCAGGGACTTCAGGGCACAAGTGGGTTTGCAGAAGAGAAAACATCTAATTTTGATGGCTTTCCATTTTCCATTCTCCCATCCTTCCTTTTTTAATATCTAAAGGGTTTTCCTATCAGAGAGGACATTCATGCTTAACATTAAAGATGACTGCTTGGATTCCACCAGAACTGGATGGGCCAGTGTCACTCAGGTACTTCCCCTGCAAGAGGCATAAGAACAAGAAACATCTTAGCTCTCTCACTGTGCAGACTCAGTTGTCCTAGGCAGATGGCACTCTGGGCTCAATATCAGGTCCTGGGCTTGGGATATAGGGGACAGATGGGAGCTTTTTAAGACCAGATAACAACTGTTGGGTAAAATCTACACCTGCTCTTCCGGGTTTACTGCATTTCCTAGCTTTTTTCAGAAGAGACCAGAAATCTGAATATTTAGGTTGTCTTTATTTTATATTTGGACAACAAATTTAACATTTTCTCAAATTCCCTGTCATTCAATATTGAGACGCCTGCACAAAATACCATCTCAGCGACCTGAAATGAGTAGGAAGCAAGTAAAACTTGTATGGAAGAGAAAATTTGAAATTCCCCAGAGAGCCCTGCTGTCTGCTGAGATCACCAAATCAGGGTGAGTGGTGTCATCTAATGATAGGGGAATTTAGTCATATCACAATTGCTAGACGACCTTAAATTCACAATGAATGTATGATTCCAAAGCTGCTCAGAGATCGGAATGAAAGGTTTTGAGAGTGCTTGCCAGCCAGGTGAAATGTAGGTTTGGCTACACAGAATACTGCCATTTGCAGACCACGAAGCTAGCCATGGTAGAAGATGTATATAATCCCAATATATAGGAAGTACAGGCAGGAGATTCAGAATCAAGCGTTCAAGGATGACCTTGACTTAGTGAGGTCAAAGCCAACCTGGGTTATATGAGACACTGTCTTTCTATCTGTCGGTCACACACACACACACACACACACACACACACACACACACACACACACACACACACATACTGTGTATGTGTATGCCTTGGAAGAATTTCTTTGCCAATAAACAAGGCACAAGGTATAGGAGAGTAGAAGTCAAATGAGAGAGTTGCCCAAAGTAGATATAGTGATGACAAAATGCTACTAAATTCAGGGGTGCATGGTAGTTAATCCTGGGGATACAAATTGGCCATATCCAGCTATGTGTGAATATCACAGTTTAAAATGCAAATGGAAGCTAGAACATTTTTGGGTGGCATCAATCTTCGCTATGCTCTGGCCCCACATCATCTTACTGCTTGACATCCTGGACTGTCACGTATCTACATTAGCTGACTGGCCTGCAGAGCACTTAGATCTTCCATTGCCAACAATAAATTCTGAGTTGATATAAACATATTTTTCTAAGACAAGTTCATGGTACATAAATCTAATGCCTCATAAACATTTTTATGTGGTTAGGAAATTGGGTAATGCATCTTAAAGTGAGCTGCCTTGATCAGATGCTCTCACATTCTGGGATACTGATGTGAAATGTTCCACCGGCCTGGATACAGCTCTGATCTAGTGATAAGCTCTGACAGGACTGGTTATGGCTATTCTGTCTCAGAGCTACTGATTAAACTCCCAAGCTAATCACTCAGAGGACTGGTTGGCTGGCCAAAGATTGCAATTTTCAATCAACTGTTCTGGCAACAGAGATGTGTGTCTCGTTCCGGGGGGGGGGGGGGTGTTACTCTCATCATTTATAAGCAGACTTTTCAGCACATAAGCACATACACTTCCATATGCCTCTAACTGGTGTCTACTCTGAGATCCCATTAAGTTTCTATCTACCTATCAATTACTCATTCATTCATTCATCAGTAGACAAAAACCCACCACAGTGAGACAGCTATCACTCCAATTATGTGATAGGTATACAGCCTTAAATTCTATTACACAGGTAGGTAACATATTTTTATTCATATTAAAATGGATTTGTTATTTAAATCACTTGTATTATCAAAGTATAACAGTAATATAACTATTGAAGATTAAAGCAATGTAAAGGTATAAAGAGAACAGTGTCTAAAGCCATTCTATTGCATTTATATGCCTATTCAGTCTTTTGTATAAATGTTATTATGCAATGTGCATTTTTAAAAAAATTTATAATTTGAAATGTTTTAAAGATTATTCTGTATAGTATAATACATTTATTGAAGACCCTAGAGATTTTCATATTTGCATATGGCATGATATATACAATCTCTTCTTTATTAATAGACAATTTACATGTTTTATTGTTGGCAGCCTGCTGCAATGTATAGATATCTTTATTGATAAAAGGAAATACTTCTTGAGGTAGGCTTCTGGAACTTCTTTGTGGGATATACTTAAAACTTATGGCATTACTCTCAGAAAGTACATGAGTCCAATTATCCTCAAACTTTGCAACACTGAGCATGTGTATGCAATAAATATATACATATCTGTACATATCATTCAAAGACTCATAAATTCATTATTCATGTGCTTATTAAAGTGGATTTATATTATCTTCTCCACATTGGTTAGTAGGCATCCATTGTGTGCTTAAGATATTAATATTGTCAAAGATAGGACAGATAATTTATTGAAGTCCATCCTTCATTTTCTACTAAAGATATTTATTTTTAAAAATTTACTTGCAGGTATAGTACCTAATTTTTTCTTTATTTTTGCTATGGATTTTAAAAAAATTTGTGTGCATGTGTACTGTATAGATGTATGTGTATATGCATGTTTATGTATACATATGCATGTGGAAGCCAGAGGGAATCTTGCCCTATCATTTCCCACCTCATGTGTTTAGAGAATGGTTCTCTTCACTGTACCTGGAGCTCAGCAAATAGCTAGAGGAGCAGGCCAACATGCCTCACTGATCCTCCTGTGTCTGCTCCCTGTCCCGACTCTAAGCACAGAGATTATAGGCATGTGCCCTCTACACTTGGCTTTTTATTTGGGTTCTGGGAACCTAAACTCTGTAGGGGTATTGTGTTGTTTCACGGTAAATAATTGTCCCACCCACTGGTTTAATAAAAACCGCTGATGGGCCAAAGGCAGGCAGGAAGTGTGGGCGGGGCTACCAGACTAAAAACTCTGAGAACAGGAAGAACAGAGCAGAATGCCAGAGAGAAGCCGGAAGAAGCAGAGGACAACTATGCTGCTCTAAAGAAAGGTACCGAGCCGCATGGCTGAACAGGAAGAATCATGGGTTAGATGAAGAGTACAGTTAGCAAGTTTTATGCCTGGGCCTGAGGCTGATCAGCCAAAAACTATTGAAAGCATCTGTGTGTCTCTGTGGGACTGTGGGACTGCGGGTCTGCGGGTCTGTGGGTCCTAAACCTTGAGGTTAGGCCCAAAAGAACAGGCCAGAAACCTTGTACTACAGAACTCAAGTCCTCTTGCTTGTACAGTAAGCACAGAGCCATCTTCCCGACTCTGTTGCTAAATTTTGAGTCATTAAGGAAACATTAAGGGGAAAAAAAAATGTTTCCTATCTGTGTTATTTCTTAGCATTTAGTTCTGCAACTTTTGCAATTTATTTTAGGAATGGTGTGAATTAGGTCTTTAATTTTTTTTTTCTCACAGCAGAACAGGCCACTGCTCTACCATGTTTCTTAAAACTCTCAAAGTGGTAATGCCTTTATTCTGGAGGGACAAATTGCCTTAATTCCACACCCTTTCCCTTAGAAGGGAAAATGTGCTATGTTTCTGTCTTCTAAAACTAGAGGTCACTGGTTAAGTCAAAAGTCAATCTAATTATTTCTGCCTCTGCACATGACTTGGATTTCACTTCTGGATGTCCCATGTGTCTTTCCTGAAATTCAAAAGACAGCATTTCTGCATCTCTCTCGCTGTTTGTAATTCCATATGAAACTGACCTAGAACTCATTGGTTATTTAACCCTTTTGATTTATTTATTTCCACATTTCAAAGGAATAACATGTATGTGTGTATATCTATGTGAATGTGCTAGTGTGCTTAGGTGTTCCAAGGGTCCAGAACAGGTCTAGAGCTGGTTACACATGGTTTGAACTGCCTGATTTCGATTCTAGACACCTAACCCTCTACCTCTGAAAGAGCAGTGAACACTCTTAACCTCCCAGTTGTCTCTAAAGGTCATTCATTATATTGTTAACTAGCTTAGTTCATTTGTGCTGCTGGAACAGAATATCAGAGGATGAGTTAGTCACAAAGAACAATATAAATGTTTCTTGCATTTCTAAAGGCAAAATCCAAGATCAAGGGCTCCATGCCTGGTAGGGATCTTAGGGTGTATCATCCTTTGTAGAAGGCAAAAGAGAATGAGTATATGAAAGAAACTGCTTTATGAGCTTACTTGTGATAAGTAACTCCCTCCTGTGATAATGGAATTAGTATAGTTATAAGAGCAGAGACTCATGACATCAACACTTCTTAAAGGTCCCTTTTCTCTAAGTTGTTAAGGTAAGCTTAATTTTTCAATGTATGAAATTTAGGGGTCATATTTAAACTATAACCCTGATTTTTTGAAACTGTTTTGTCTATTGCCAAAAGACGATTTTTTTTTCTTTTTAGAGATTTTACATATTTATTATTTAAGAATTTTTAACTATTTTAGACTTGTGAATGCTACTTTGAGGAAGATAATTATTATCCTTGATGGGTCAGGTTGATTTTTATGCCTTGATCCCCTGCAGAGCTGGATTTCTGAGTTCAATAATATTTGGTCCTTTGAGTATTTCATATTTACTATTCAAGTTGTATCTATTAAGTAGTTTATTTTGACTTTTATATTTAAGTTTTCTATAGGTTTAATTTTTTTATAATTTGAATCCTTCCCCTTGTAATAAATATCCTAGCCTTTTGTACCCATCTCACTGACCAGGTTTGCATACTTAAAGTCTGATTTTCTAGTTTATATTTTATCTGATCTGTTTGTATAATCCACAGCTTCAGGTAAGCCTTTGTTCTAAATAGACTATTCTTTCCTTGGGTTTATTAAACCTCCCACTTGGATGATATGAGAAAACTGACAGATTCCATAGAGAAGTAAAATCCACCCCATATCTACATTTGAGGAATGTTCTGAGATCAACAGTTTTCTACTAAAATTTATCAGAATTATTAATACAACAGTACACATAGTTTCTTCTATGACTTTTTTTATGAACACGACAAGGGAAGACTGGGGAATAAGCAATGTTTTGCTGTGGGATTATGCTTTTTGAAATATTGAAAAATATTTGTCATTGTAAACACTGGTTTAACAAAACACTAATTGGTCAAGTAGGTAGACAGGAAGTAGAGGTGGGGCAACCAAACTAGGAGAATTCTGGGATTCAGAAGAGCTGAGAGAGAGATACTGTCTAGATGCAGAGGGAAAAACGATGAGAATGCTGCTCTGAGAAAAGGTACCAAGCCACAGCTGAACATAAATAAGTAATATGAGTTAGCTTAAAGCAACAAGCCTGAGCCATAAACCCAACAGCTTGTAATTAACATACGCCTTTGTGTGGTTATTTGGGACTGAGCAGCAGCAAGATTTCAGGTCTGGACTAAAAAAGTGATGTGGGATATTGCTCTTGTACACTGTTAAGATTTGTTGCTTATACTGGTCTAATAAAATGCTGATTAGTTGGTAGAAAGTATTGGTGGGGCTAGCAGACTAGAAGAATAAATCTGGGAAGTGGGAGATCAGAGAGAGATGCCAACAGACACAGAGAAAAGAAGATATGAATGCTGCTCTGAGAAAAGGTACTAAGGCACGTGGCTAATCGTGGGTTAGTTTAAGAGTAAGAATTAGCAAGTAATATGCCTGAGTTATAGGCCAAGCAGCATGTAATTAATATAAGACTTCGAGTGATTATTTGGGACTGTTGGTTCAGATCTTGGGGCTAGGCTGGCACAGAAACTTCTTACTGTTCATCTCAGTGGTCACCTTTCTTATCAAAATTAATATTAAAATCTCTGCAGAAACAAACCCATGAAAACAGGAATAGAAAAAGATGAAAGAAAACCAAAGCTACGCACATTAAGGCAAAGGTTTAACTCAATACCCTCAAATATGACACTGACATTCATAGCACTTGCTCATGTCTGACTGTTTAACTGTCATTTGGAAAATAAGACCTTTGGCCTGGGCTATAGCATTCACATATTTGGTGTGAGTTCCACACCTCTGTAAATACCAGATGAAACTGCATTATAATTCTGATATGACAGGAAAATGCAGTAGAAAGTGGTCTGGATTTCATGTCTCATTTCACATAAGAATTTACTGGGTACCCACTCTACTATATTTTGGTATGAGAGGCGTGATGTTGTTAACCTGTAGAGAACATCTAAATGGTAAATGGATTTCTTCCCTTGCACTGCCTGCCATTTCAGCAATGGGGGGGGGAGGGGGTGACATATCTCTGGACTCCTGGGACATAAAATTTGATCAGAGCTCCCAACTTCTTTCTCAGGAACAACTGATATTTTCAAGCCATTAGCATGGGAGTTGGGGATTCAGCGACAGTTCATTCATCATCCAATGGCTGGAGAGGGTGCCAGGTCTTGCAGTCAGGCTCTAAAAAATGGGTCCTGAGTTCATCCACTATTGCAGAACAGCTGTTCTTTTCCCATGTTAAATTAGATTTCCTCAGCATCACATGCCTCAGGAAGGCAGAACCCAGATCAGACCTATAACAGGCTTGCTATGTAAATACGTTAGCAAACCAAAGCAATGTAAACAGATTATATTCTCCAGGCCAAGGGGGATTTTAATTTGAGCCAAAATTATGACTTAATATTGAGTTGGTCTCTTGTTCCTTGGGGAAAAAAATTATAGAAAAGAATTCAGAACTGAGTACTTTAATAGAAGATCTCCTGGTTGTGCAGAATGAGACATCAAACGTCAAGTTTGTTAGAAATAAACCAGGCCATGCGATAAAGAAAAAAGCCTTCATCTTGAGTCTTAGCTGTGAATTTTTGCCTTTTATTAGGTGGTTTCTTTTTACCCCGGTATGAGAGTCTTGACTTATATCAGATTCTAAGTCTCTCATAGCCTACCAAAGATTCAGCATTCACTGTTCTTCATCACTCTATCACTAGAAGCTCTTAAATCATTGGAAACTTTGCCTGAGATGAGGTCAAAATCATGGTTTGTTTTTGTCTTATAGAGCCCGCTACCTGGTATGAACCGCCATCTGCCACTAGGGACCATCCTATCAGTGAAATGTCACTGTCATAGCAGAGTCAGAAACCAGAAAACACTATCAATTCTCCCAGCCCAATACTGAAGGTCACTGAATAGAGACTGTGAGGATTTTGCATCATGGCGTTAGGAAAGTGTATCAAAGAAGAGTTGGTCAGTCATGGAGGGATGGAGAAGAACTGTCACAGCTGTGTGCAGTGGAGAAAGGGCCATTCGCTTTTATCTTGTCAAACTTTGGGGTAGCTTTGAATGATCCCAGATAACTACTGTGTATTCAGGTGGTGGTTCCCAAGAACCCCAATTTCAGCTCCCATTGGAAAGTAACTTCTTTTGTATGAATGACGAAAATAAAGATAACCAACTAAGAGACCAGTCGACCTCTACCTGTCCCCATGTGTACCACACACACCTCTGGATAGTATTTGCTCCTGTATACAAGTCAGGTACAAGAAAGGCTTCTTGGAAAAAGTACAAGAAACATCCTATGATCTTTGGGCTCTTGAAGTCCCAATGACAGTAATTTCCTGTGGTGAATTAATAAAGTGTATGCTGAGTAGTTTGATGCCAGGAAGTAAATGAATCCACCACACCAGCATGGGTATTCTCACTCACGGATCAGTAGTTTCTATTGTTAATTATAAGAACCCTGTTCCTACCACTGCCTCATGGGCAGATTGCTTAGTGCCTCCCATTTTCTTATAGCTGGTTTTTCTGGGTTTAGACTAGGCCACAACAGAAGGTAAGTCCAGCTTCCTAGCATGAGGTACCACTTGCATAGTTGAAAATGATGAGAGTACCTACAATTTCATAGCAGGTTTCTACTGATCTCATCAACTCTGTACAAAGTAGAGAAGTGTCAGCTGTTCACAGACCTTGCACCTTTTTGAGAAATGTCTCGATGAGTGAAACCTCAAAGGCTACAATGAATAGATCTTTGCTGTGTCTCCACTGTTCCACATCACATCTCTTCCCACAGCTCTCTAATATTCATTGTTTTTGAATATTGGAGTGGAATTTGGAGTCACTGTCTACCGGATTCTCTCCTCTCTATTCATCTTCATTATATCCATCACAGTCATTTCTCATTTTTTCAGTGAGTGTATCTGTCAATACCTTAGTTTAATGTCCTTTGTTCTCATTTCTTACTGAGTTAAGCTTCTTATTTCTACTTAATTATTTCCCTTAAAAGATTTATAACTGATGATACATGGATAGTAAACTGTATGTGAGAGCATATTTCACTTTTAGCTTTAAATTACGTTTTTGTTGAATTTGAGTCCTGGGCTATTGTTTAATTCTTACCAGACCTTGGACAGTCCTCTATTCATGGGATGCATTTACTCCTAATGAGGACACTATTCTCGGGCAATTTGTATCTGTGAGTGACCTTCATTCAAAGAACCCGATCTTATCTCCCTGGTTCTCTTAAGATTTACACTTTATCTTTACTGATCTTTCATCTCTACTGCACTTCAATCAATCATTCATTCATTCTCCAAGCCCTACTAAGTATTTCATTAAAGGCCTTTTACATTTTCTTCTTATGTCTCAGTATGTTACTTAAAGTTGGATATTTCCTAATTAATGAATCACTGACTAGTCAAATGTACACACACACACACACACACACACACACACACACACACACACACACACACACAAAGAGAGGGGATTTAAAAATAACTAAATTGTATTGACTATAAATTAGTTACCACTTATCAAGCTGTAAATAGTATATAATATTTCTATTTGCCTCTTTAACTCTAGAAAACTATTATTCACCCTCCCTTCAAATACGGCCTCACATCATCCCCTTTCATTTCTTCTCTGTAATTCTTGCTGATGTACTCAGGATTTCCTCCCATGCTATATCATTCACATCTCTTAACCGACCTGTCATAGTTTTTAAGCCTGGGCTACATTCACTCTGGATCATCTGTCAACTTCACTCTCCACTAGCCAGTTGGTTTACAGGATGATGTTTGTGTCAACCATTGAGTTTTTAATGTCCATATTTGCATTTACATTGATCACGCTCCATATTGTGCACTGAACTTTTTCTTCACCATACTCCTAATCTTCTGTCAGATTTAATATATCCATTTTACAATCTTCCTCAGACCCTGTGCCTTCTGGGTGTTTGCCCCTCTGACTTCCCCTCCTTGCTCAATTCCTGGCCTTCCCTCAGGTGGAGCTGTGTCTTTGGGTGGTCTCTTCCTTTTTGTGTATGAGCTTATTTTCAGGAGGAATTGCTCTATTTTTTTTCCCCTCTGTGATTTCCATGACCCTCCTATTGAATTATCACTTTAGAAGAGGATCATCATGTTTTAATGGTGAGAGGGGAGTGTGGGCAGGAACATTGTTTTAATCGTCTCCCTTTTCTGTTGATTTGTAGGTTTTTATTTGTAGGGTTGCAACTCAGATTTCATGCTGCCTGGGCCAAAGCCTTTGATCTTTTAAATTCCAAGCCAATGGGAAGCTTCTTCCACACTTCTTAAGGTTGGCAGAAGAGCAGAAGTAGCTTAATGAGCACTCTGAGAAACCAGACCTTATTCAGCTTATTTTCACCAAAGCTGCATTATCAAAAGATGGAACTAGGACTCCAGTGCAAGAGCTTCTGTCCTCCATGAGAGCATGCACCCAGTGCAAGAGCCTCTGCCCTCCATGAGAGCATGCACCCAGTGCAAGAGCCTCTCCCTCCATGAGAGCATGCACCCAGTGCAAGAGCCTCTCCCTCCATGAGAGCATGCACCCAGTGCAAGAGCCTCTGCCCTCCATGAGAGCATGCACCCAGTGCAAGAGCCTCTGCCCTCCATGAGAGCATGCACCCAGTGCAAGAGCCTCTGGCTTCTATGAGATCATGTACACACACCTCTACATACACACAGTAGGTCTTCCTCATTCTTGCTATGATGTTTTTCATTGTTTGTAACATATAGAATTTATTTTTTTCTCCTTCAGATCCACATGCAGAAAAGAATGTTTGCTTCCTAAGATAGAATCTTTCTTCACGTTTATACCAGCACCAGGGTTTTCCTGCTTCAACACACCATGTCATGATGACTGTGGCAGCTACAGCTTTGGAAAGTCTGTTAGACTTTTGCTCCAACTGATTTCTTCTCACAAGCAGACCGCAAGCCAACAGCCTCAGGGGGTACCAAGACCTGATCTGACCAACTACCATGTTCCAATTCCCTTAGAGTACTGTGGGATCACTCTATAGGAGATCATCTAATGCAGGCAGAGTCAATTGGAGACTTGGTGATTGATATGCAAAATTCTGGGGAAATGACCTGTTGTTTTGAGCTCAAAATTGCATATGCCTAGATATATCCTCTCCTGTTTAACAGAATAAGCCATCTACTTGTATGAACAAAGAGACTTGCCTTTGGAGAGTGAGGATGACCTGAGAAAAGAAACAGCCACATTAGATCCTTGAGCTCAGGATGCCCTGGTCCGTTCAGCCTTGATACATAGGCCAACAAATTCCTTTGCTTACATTAATTTTCATTGTGTCTGTGTCACGTCCATCTTATATACCAATGAATTAAAGTACAGTGGAATTGAGATAAAGAACCATCAATATGGATTCACAATATTTATTTAGTTATGTTCAGTAGATCCTTTTGTCATACGGGTATGGTACAGCATGGGCAAGCCAAATTCTCCATCATAGGGCTGAATTCTGAAGAAGTCGCCAGCAAATGTTAGATCTAATCAGAGAGTCAAGAGATGGAGCAGAGTCACTGGATGAGGCCAAGGTCAGAGCCTAGTGAGAAGAAGAGGTGTTAAGATCTAGGGTAAAAGAGACTGCAAAGTCATGGTCAGAAAACAGGAACCAGAGATCAGGGGAGGGCAAAAGCCGAGACAGAAGCAGTGCATAGGAATGCAGCACCCCACTGAGACTGTCTGACCCAGAGCCACTATCAGCTGAGGACATTGCCCTGGTCCTATTGAAAGAGCCTGGGTTACCTTTTCACTTCTGTCATGTGACAACACCTAGTGTTTGAGAAATGACATTTGCATAGAATTGATTGTCTGGACAGGAATCCTTAGGCAAAGGTGACTTATGTAACACATGAGTATATATCTAGACAACCATCAAAATGAATGCAATTCAGGCTGGCTATCAGTTTCCAAAATTAATTTCTGAATCACCTTCAGAAAGATGCATCAAGACGTACTTACTTTTAAGTTAAGCAGATTCATGAGAAATATATCTCTGGGTTGTGATGGCAGTTTCTGCTCCCTCTCATGGGCAAGGTCTACCTTCTCATGTTGTCCAGGTTTCCCAGTAGGAGCCAAGGGGAGATAGGGAGCTGATGTGTGTAGCTAACAGGGCTTTCCAAACAGTTGGAAGAAGCACAATAAAGGCAATTAAACATACATCCTCTGGAAGGCTGCTAATGAGAGAATTAATAAATGCCTCCACCTGCACCTGAAAAGACCTTAATTGATTCACTTGGTAATTTTTGGAGAAATTGCCAAACAATTAGTTTGTGTTGTGGAGGACAGAGAACAGTCTAAGCTGCCTATAAGGAGTTTGTACTCTTCTTGGAAATGAGTGTGATTTCCTTATGGACCTTTTTTAATGTCCAAACTTTACAGCTCTTCTGGATTGACTTTTAGAGAAATGTTTTCTCATACATATCAAATCTGTCATAGTTATTATTTGCCCAACTTGCTGAGGGTGGGGATGGGTGACTGTATCCAGGCAATCTATAGATTACAGGTACAGGTGCTGAGCGCATTTTGGTGAATGGCGCCATAATAGCTCAAGGTTCCTCTTAGTTCCATGGCTGATTCTCACAGCATCCAATTAACTTTCATGTTTAATTCCCTTTAAGAATCACTGGACTTAAGAACTGAGGTCTTTCAAAATATCACCTGTGGTTAAGTGCCAAGCATTCCCTGGCATCACACTTTCTGGGATGTTTTCTAGCAAACACTTCTAAGTAGCAGGACACTCTCATTGAGAAAGGAAAGACTACTGTTCTGTCCCTCTCCCTTTAATGAGCTGCACTGAACTTTCTTATCAGTATTTGCTTTACAAGGAATAAAGGCACTTAGTGTGTATTTATTACCCTCTGAGAGCCTGCTCTTTATATCTCTAAAAAAAAAAAATACTTAGAGACATTTATATACTGTGGAATTATTTTATAAAGAACATGTTTCAGCACAATGCTGTACTTACCACTTTAAATATATCAATTATATTTGTATGGAAATAACATATATTTTATATATGATATATAAGTAATATAGACACAAGTAACAAGAGTACCTCACTATATCTTCATAATTCTATGTAAAATAACAAAATATATAATTTATATGTAATAAAATTATTATAATACACATAATTTGTCTGGTTAGGGTTTTTTGGTTTTTTTTTTTTTTTTGTCAACTTGACTTAAGGTAAGGTCATCAGAGGACGAACTTCAATTGAGAAAATACTTCTACCAGATTGGCCTGTAGGCAAGTCTGTGGGGGTATTATCTTGATTAATGACTGATGTGGGAGGGTTCAGCCTACTGTGAGCAGTATTACACCTGGGCAGGTGATCCTAGATTATACAAAAAAAAAAAAAACAAAACAAAACAAACAAACAAACAAACAAAAAAAAAAACAAATTGAGCAAGTCAATTAGCAGCATGCCTTGACATTTCCTGCTTCTGTTCTTGCCTCCAAGTTCGGGCCCTGTTGGAGTTCCTGCCCTGATCTCACACAGTGATGCATTTGGAAGACAAATAAACCCTTCCCTTTGCAAATCGCTTTGGTCATGGTCTTTGTGACAGCAACAGAAAGTGAAAAAGGACAGAAATATTATTTATCTGTATCCACATATAATTAGTGGTGTTTGTTTTGATTTAGTATTTGAGACAAATTCTCATTGTATAGCTAAGGAAGACCTTGGATTTGCTTTGTAAATGGTTGAAATTCTGTAGTCAATCTAGACCTAACTACATATTTAATTTTCCTAGTATTCACTAAGTATAGATATTACTACTTATTAGATATGAATATCATACATTATGGTGCTATGTGTGCCTTGCAATGTATTATGCATATTTTTAATCAATATATTTTGTTTCTGTTGTTATTAAATGTGTAGGATGGGTGACATCAATGAGCAAAATTTACCAAACAACTTGGTAACCATTGGACACAACTTCATAGCCTCAACTATGTTTTTGGATACATTTCCAGAAGTGTAGTTCCTAAGCAGATGACTGAAAGTCTAATGACTCTTACTAAATACTGTAAAATTATCTTTGTATAAATTTTACCACTTTTCTCTTTTGTCAGTAATGTAGGAAGGTTCCTGTTTCTCAGATGCTAACTTTATGGGTATGACTATGCTACACCATCTTACGTTCTTAAACTATGAAGATCTTTTTTAGCTTAAAAAAAATGATACATTGGGATGCATTTAATTTTGTATTTAATGTTAGTGAAGATCCTATTCATAGTTACTGGCCATTGGGATTTCTTCTCTTTCGTTCACTTTCTATATGGTCCGTGCATCGTTCTATAATACTTACCTCTTAGTTCTGATCTTTGCTAGTGGAAGTAATAATAGAGGCTAATGTTGGTCAATGGCCCATCTAATCTAATGATGAATGTGCTGCTACCATCCCTCATCCTCAAAAGGTAATGTAACTCGCCTAAGGAAACTGTCTTAGTTACCATTCTTCTGCAGTGATAAAGCACCACGACCAAAGCAACTTACAAAAGAAAGTGTTTGTTTTGAGGCTCATGGTTCTGGGGGTTAAAGTCTACAACCATCACGGTAGGGAGCAGGCAGGCAGGCATGGTGCTGGAGCAGGAGCTGAAAGCTAACATCTTGAGACAACAGCCATGAGGCAGAGATAGCTAACTGTAAATGGCCTGGGTCTTTTGGAACTACAAGCCTGCCTATAGCGACACATCTCCTTCAAGAAGTCGACATCTGTTGTCTCCCGAGTATGTGCCATTCTAGCCTTTAATGGCCCATCCTACTAAAACCCTATGTTTATAGAGGAAATAGGGAAAAACCTGTTTTCCTGCACTATAGACGCTGCCACCTGCTGAGTGCTAGCCTCTTGGGAGACTCGAGACCTTGGGTGTGCCGGATGAGGGGGCAGGGTGTGAAAGAGAGTTAAGGTGATAGGGGGAGACAAAAAGGGGACATAAGGAGAGACACACGGACAGAAGCGGCAGAAGCGGCAGAAGAGGCAGAAGCTGGGGACAAGCATGGATTAGAGTCAGTGTGAGTAGAAGGGGCAGAAGGAATCCAGCATGGCGGGAAGCAAGAAGGGAAAAAGCTAGGCGAGATGCAGTGGCAGGACAGAAGCATGGCTAAGGGACAGACAGGTCTAAGAGATAAGATATACTGAATAAAGCTCAGGTCTCTCAATGTCAGTAAGAGCCTGAATGATGGAACCTAAACGACTCCTGAGTGTAGACTTATTTAATCTTGACGCTCCTTGCCTGAGACAAAACTCGGATCACAAAGAAACCGGACGCGGTAAGTGGAGGTCATAACCGAAACCCACTCGGTAGACATCTTCTATTTCCAAACAGTTATACCAACTAGAGACAAAGTATGTGCCTATTGGAGCCATTCTCATTATATTGCCACAGTAGCTTATCTACATGTTCTATATTGAGAAGGTTAACAATTCATCAGCATATTATAATGGCCATTTGGCTTTCTTTAGTCAGTTTGGCTAGAGGTTCATTAATTTTTTTTAAGCTTTTCAATGAGACTTGTTTGATTCTATGTACTGTCTTCTTTTTTAATCTCTATTAAATACAGCCTTTTTATTTCTTACTTTCTATTAACTTATTTTTAAATTTGGCTTTCACCCATAAGATCTTTGAGGTGCATCATTAGGTTATGGATTTGAGACGTGTGTGTGTGTGTGTGTGTGTGTGTGTGTGTGTGTGTGTGTGTGTGTGTGTTTTAAATCAGTATGTTGACTTAAATGATTTCTTGTTTTTCATACTTTAATTGTTCATATCTTCTTAGCAAAAGGGGCTGAACAGAACCTAACCTTAAGATACTTCAACCTCTGTTTTTTTGATTTGTCAACTTTAGCCAATATGTCTTAATTACATAAGACATTCCTAATAGGAGAAATCACATGTAATGATGGTTGTTATTTTTTATAGTCTTTGGATCATAAAATTTCTTATTTATGAAGGACTACTTTATTAGAAGCAGGTCAGTCAAATGAAAACAGAAAGCTGTGTAGGTAGAGCAATAGAGACTGATATGAACAATAACATAAATAAAGATATTTCTATCACATAGTCTTCCTAGATTATAAAGATACATAGATTTTTCAAGCGTATTGGTTTATTTATTATTCAGAATAACTCTGTAATGTTGACTACACAACCACTCTTACAATTTGTGGATAGACAAACAAATACAGATGATTATGGCCATATAAAATCTCTGTTCTGGTATGCTAATTTTTGTTATATTTCCATCCAGTATTTACTCTCCCTCATTCACAGTAATCTTACTTGAACAGTAATTCTGTTTACCCATCTCAGTTCATTTGATTCCAAGTGAAGTCACTTATGGCCCTAACCTCCTTGCACATGGCTCTGATGGGTGAGGAATGCCGTGTCTCTCTGGCCTCAGTGAACAGCCAATCCTAAAATAGTAACTGTTCTAGAATCTACAAAGTGTAGCAAAGTTTAAGGCTGGGAACATGGGGCAATGGTTCTTGTTCTGTTCTGAAAAATGAGGCAGTCACCTCTAACTAAATGAGGTGACTCGCCATGAAGGGGTGGGGAGGGAAAGTCCTGCTCATTTCCCAGGGCCCTTTATGGAGCTATTTCTATGGCTGCTGTTCATTTACATCAATTCCCAGTCTGTTTGCTTACAATGGTTGAGTTGGTTCCGTGAAAACTGCACTGATTACCCACTTAATTAATGGGAATCCTGACACCAGATCTGACTTCTAATTGTGGTTTCCTTTGACTCTGCCATGCTGCCTCTAAAATTAATGTCTTTGTTTAAGACTCAAACATGCATACCCCTTCTAGATCTCTTTGCTCTGTCTTTTGCCTCCTTTCAAAGTCTGTTTAACAACTTTTAGAAAGACAAATCCATTGTTTGGAATGCATTGATTTTGAGCCAGTATGCATACATTTGGAAAGGATATTCCTATATACTAGAAATCACAGTATGGGTTAGAGATAAGCTAATTTCAGAATTTATGTGTTAATTAAATTACTTTTATTTCAAAAGAAAGAATTGCTGGATCATTTTAAACCATAGCAACATAATATAGTACTTATCATCTTGTGCTATGTAGGAGAGATGGGAAAATCAAATTCAATTATAAATCAATTCTCTGAAATGGAGAGGACATTTAACCTAAGAAACAATATTAATTATAATACTTTGCTTCATAGACTCTCAAAGACAAGCATCTTTAATCAAAAATATCACTAAATACTAGAGCAAATTATTATATTAACAATTAAAATGCAAATTATTAAAACTGAATAGAATTGATAGTTTTTAAGCAAAAATTTTATGGTGATTAATGGAAGGTAAATGTAATCCTCCAAAGGGCTTTACAGACCCTGTCAAGGGGCATAGTTGCCAATGATTTGGGTTTAATATGGCAATCTCTATTAATCCATGATTTTTCTTTTCTGTGGCTTTATTAATCCATGGTCAAATCCAATAAAATTATTAAATAAAGGTTTCCAAAAGTTATAGTTTTTAACTTTTAAGAGTTTTTTTGCTATTGTGTGTTGCTTGTAAGTGCTCTGTTTTATTATTAGGTATTTCTATTAATCATCTACTTTGCCTAATCTACAAGGCTAAACTTTATCATAAGTTATATTTATATAGGAAGAAAACATTACATCAGGAGGATTCACCATGATACTTTTATCTAATTATAAAAATCTTATAATGTAACCCCATGGATAAAGAGAAAGACAATGATACCCAACTTAATAGAAAAATTTAAAACTTGTATTTTTTCATGCTGCTTGCATAAGAATATTCTTTTTGTGAAAAAAACTTTGGTGGTAGGGTTGGGGCCTCCTTACATGTTAGTCAAATGCCTGACTAGACTACTGAGTTATATTCCTGACACTTATCAAGGTTCTCAAACTTGAAAACCACCCAAAGGTGGAACTAAAAATTCAAAACACAAAAGAAGTTTTTATTTGCTCTTTTAATACACATTTCAAGTATATATACTCTGCTTTCAAATAGTTACTATCTAGAAGTCTACTTATGAGCTGGGCGATCCTGAAGGAAGATACTGGGTGAGAGCAGGAAGTATGCCAAGGCAGACCCAGATGCTGGGAGAACAATGCAGGGAAAGGGATTTTGTTTGAAGGCTTAGATCTACTACCCAGAGGCTATCAAGTGCTGTGTCTAGGTCAGTACAGAGGGACAAATGAACTGTTAGAGAACCAGCCAAAGAAAAATCTTAAGTAATGTCGAAATAGGGCTTCCCTAAGGGAGATGGATTTGGTTTGGAAGAGAGTCTGAGATGGTCCTGAGAAGAAGATGTGAACAAGAAATAGCAGGGAGATTATTATGTAGGATCTAAACTAAACTGAAGAAGTATGGAGTGCCAGGCATGATTCTTTCCTATTGAGGGGGGCCTGAGTCCAATTAGACAACTGTTGGTTCCTCCCAAGATAAAAGTGCCACCCATAGCATTCAGGATGTCTTGCAAGGCTGATCACTGTTGTGGTTGGGAGGCTTAGCTGGGTAGGTTTTTAATTGCTTTTTTCTCTTGGCACTTTGCACACCACCTTCTGATACTGTGAAAGTTAGTTCTCAGGGAAGTGGCTTGCAAATTAGTTCCAGTCAATTCCTCCACCCTAGCTAACTAACCACAGCTGGACGGGCCAGAGAAATCAGAACAGAACTTACTACTGTGATTTTCCTAAACCAATGCGATCTCTGTTTTCTAGATACGTAAACTCTTATTCCTCATCAGAGAAGTTGCTCTTGAAGCAGATGAAGACGATGCAGAGATTCACAACTGGTCAAAATGCAGGGAGTAAGTGACCATGAGGTGCTCAGTTTCCATTGACACATTTACAGCACAACCACCATACTTGTGAAAATTACAGAAGAGGGGAAAGATTGCCAGAGGCCGCGAGGGACAGGAATGCCCACTATGAGCTGACGTCTTCTAGACATGATGGCGAAACTGCACCTCTGAAATCTCAATGTAGTTACTTAAACAAGATCCGCATAATGAAGAAACTATCTGACATCCCAATGTGGATAAGGAGTGTTTCCCCAGGCCCTTCCCCTAGATGAAAAGTTACAAGCTATCAGTAGATGATGAGAGAGAAGGAATGTCGGTTTTCTCCAGGGAAAGCCCCTGATGGGTTCTCAATCCCAGGTGGTCAGCCTAAACACACGCACACATGACAACACAAAACTGATTCAGTAGGTTGTGTACATATGTATATATAACATACATAATGAGTAACATATAATAATATAACAGATAATTAAAGATAAGGTCATGAATTAGAGAGGAAGCAGGGAGACATGAAAGGGTTGGATGGAGACAGGAATGAATGGAAATGGGGTATATACAGTACTTATTATAAAATTCTCCAAATATTTTAATAGGAAGTGAGTAAACAAGTTAAATAATATGTGGAAAACCATATAAGGGGAGTGGTAGCAAACAGTAGGAAATGCTGGTGAACAGAGACCAGAGCTAGCCCCCCCCTCCACACACACACACACACACACACACACACACACACACACACACACACACACACACACACACACAGAGGCTGACAATCAGACAAACTCATGGCAGAGACCCTAGAGATCCCCATGTGTGGACTTGGACAGTCAAAGACTCTTCCTCAGACACAGTTTCATTTTAATAGGAACCCCCTTAGTTTACACCACACTGTGCCAGAATAGCAAAGCTGAGGACTGCTAAGCTTCAGTTAGAATGTCAACTGTCTCCTTTCCAGGAAGGAAGACACCTTGTCAAGATATGTGTGTTAGACATGCTTTGTTACTGTGACCAAAATGCCGGACCCATGTGTTTGGACTGAACAACATGGCAGCAGCAGGAGTGCCCCTGGCATATAGGAAGCAGGTGTGTGTGTGGCGGGGGGGGGGGGGGGGGGGGGCAGGAAGGGGTCAGGATCTATACCATCAGGGATCAGACTCCAGAGACTTTCCTCTTTCCTGTGAATTCTACCTCCTAAAGTTTCCAGACTTCCCCCAATATCACCACAAACTGAGGAGCAACCCTCTGATATATTCTTTATGTCTGGGCGTTAGGGAAACCTTTACTTTATGATTATTTAGACATGCATGGTTGGGTTAGGTTGGCTTAAATAGACTTGGGATGGAAAATAAACAGGGTCCAGTGTGCCAGGCTTATACTCAACAGGGCGACATTCATCCCAGGTCCTTATTTTTTAATGGGAGTCACTGAGAGTGGCAGTGCTGGGCAGAGGCCAAGCCGGCCTTGGATAGAGCTGCGTGGGTCGCCCACTTCTTGTACTTCACTGGTTTTGCTTGGCTTGGCCTTTTATGATTTGGCAGCACAGGAAGAAAAAATGAGGGACTCAGCAGATTTTTCCCTATTTTTTTTCCAAATATTCTTTTAATGTTAGTATTTCTGGGACAAGGTTTCTTGGTGTCCTAATTACTTGTTCTTGATGTTTCTTTCAAAGCATCCTTTTGCATTTGTGACTCTTGCCCATGGCTTTTGCTTTTATTCGTGCATGCTGGTAGTTACCTGTAACACAGAAAACCCTGTGTGTCTCTGTGGCCGGGTAAATGGGGCTGAATTCAGTGGCAAAAGGGGAGGGAGACTGTCTTAAGAAATGTCACTGGCAAACAAAGGAAACTGGAAAACTAGCTGGCTGAGATGCCAGGCTCTGCCTGCTTCTCACTCCCCTCCCTGAGGTTTGCCTTAAAAATCTTTTGTTACTTCACAATACATTTTCAATTGCATTTGAAGTAATTAACGCCGGGAATAGGATTCTGTTGTCACATTTAATTATCAGATAGCTGCTTTCCCTGGGGATATCTGACAGTTGCCCAAAATGTTGGTCTTAATCTAAAAGCCACAGAGAGACCTCTGACACAGTGAAAGCTGCTGGAGTGGTATTTATTAAATATAAATGGCTACACGTTTGAAAGGAAGTCAGAAAAAAGAGTACGGGGTCATGGGAGGAAGCCACTCAGTACAAAGGGAAGCTGCACCGGAACTCAGCTGAGGTAGCTTCCATGTCACATGTCACGTGTGCCCGGAAAGAGTTAGTGACCTATGCATACCTTGATGCACTGAATTTGCATGGAGAATAAAAAAACATTGTGGCCCTGATCTCTAGGATCCTGTCCACCGTCCACCAAAAGCTAAATTCCAGAGCCTCTGTCAGTCTATTAACTGGAGAGCAACTAGTGGGCGGAAAATACCAAGTGGCAATGATTTGAAATGAGAAAGCTCATTTCTATGCATCTTAGAAACCTTCAGTGGATTAACTAAATATATGCACTGAGAAAAAAATTCTGCTACCCTCTGGGTAGTACTTTATAAGCTAGAAGTGTGAAAGCCATTAACAGTATTAGATATTAGGTGCCTAATGAATTGTGCCCATTATTGGAGATCTACTGTGATAACAATTCCTTAAAAGCTACAGAGTGCCTGTATCTCTCGGTGTCATAGAGAGAAGATACTATAAAAGACATCAGGAATGACCTTCAGAAAGGACCGTGGCTAAAGGGATGAGGTGAGATTTGGTACTTACTATGTGAGGACAATGGCCACAGCATCATTCAGCACACTCTCCCCAAATAGCAGTGTGTACAGGTCAGGGTCCACGTGCAGCTCATGGAAAATGGCCAGCACTGTCACTAGGAAGACAAACATAGAGACGACAAGTTAGTTAGGTTACAGCCATGAACTTGGCCTTCATTGTGGTCACTTTTTACAAAGCATTCATTAGGTATTGATCTCAAGCTCACTCTCCATACCAACAAGGGATCTTCACTCAAAAACAGTAGATTATGTCCTTTTCCTGCTCCCTCCCACCTGTGCAGAAGTTCTATCCGTACCCTGCTTCCCCCCACTGATGCCTCCTACTGCACACCTGGCCCACCCTCTGCTCCTTTGCTCAAGTCACATTGAACTTGCTGCAATTTTCCGAACACAGTAAACTTTTAAACTATTTCGTGCATCTGACTCTTCTTAAAAGTGCAGAAATGCCTTTGGCATTAACCTCCACTATTTCTTTATTCCCTATACATGCCCTTCAATTCACAGACACACACAGATGGGAAGGGAGGACACACACATCCAGGGGTGGGCTGAACACGTATATTCTTGCTTCCAAAGACCCTTTTATTCATTCCTTGAGAGTCTTGAAAGGGATTTGGACTCAATCCTTGATTTTCCTCAGCTTTGAACTGGCTCATTCCTTTATAATTCTAGCATTCAGATCAAATCACAGATGCTTAGGAAGGACTGAGATCCCCGAGAATGCAGTTCAATATTCAGTCCTTGGTCTTTATTTGACCAGCATGCAGTAATTATTTGGTGCACTCATGAAGGGATGGACAGAGGAATTTTGTTGCAGTGGCCTACTACTATGGAGGGAGAGACAACCAGATCCTATCTCTCATTGGCTCCCAGTGGAGGGAGGGATAACCAGATCCTATCTCTCATTGGCTCCCAGTGGAGGGAGGGACAACCAGATCCTATCTCTCATTGGCTCCCAGGAGCTCACTCAGCCATAGGAACAGACTCAGTGTTCTCCAGAGCAGGACTTATTCAGTTACTACTGTTTAGCTCTGAGCCTTTGTAAACTGATCAGGGATACCACTCACTGGTGATTTGTGCTCTTCAGAACTACCTGGCATCTTCACATTCAAAACAGTTATGCTAAGCATGCGCAGCACTCATTAGGAAAGTGATCCACTGAGTTGATTGCCAAGAGGAAAAGAAAGTGCTACAAAATGATACCGGTGCTAAAATTTTTAAGGCAGAATCGGTATTTTCACTTCTGTTCTTTTCTCTCCTATTTTGTGAAGTGTGAGGCCAAAATGTATATAGTAACCAGAGTGCTAATGAAGGGTGGGCAGGGAAGTGAGTTAAACGTTAAGGTTTTTCAAATGATCAAAAAACTTGGAAGTTGCCCTGTCTGTCACAGTAGGAAACAGTCAAAAGTCTTTAATAGAGTCTTGACACATTCTGGTTTGAACTTGGACATAATGCTCTGACATCAGTGCAGAGGTAAAATAGAGAGGTGGCTCCAGGTCTCCCTAGTAATTCCATAAAAGATGAGTTGGTCCAAGACAGGGAGAGGTGAGGTGTTGAATCAGGCTCCAAGCTCTTTTACACACACACACACACACACACACACACACACACACACACACACACACACACACGGCACACATACTCTACTGGGCCTGCACATCTATCATTGCGGTACAGCTAAGTTGGTAACCATAGTGCTTATACACAACTTATTTATTGGTTCTCATACTTCCATCCCACAACACTATGCTGCAGTGTATCATGCTGTTAGCAATCGAATAAACAAGAAAGAGTATTGTAAGGACAGAATAGTAGAAACAGCATGTTTAAAATAATGTATTACATACTTGAAAATTGATAGAGAGTATACTTCAAATGCTATTACTACAAAACCAGAAAGATTTATCAGTGTGTGAAGAAGTAACGCACATGCTCGTTGGCACGTCCAGTCTTCCCATCATTCATGAGCATCAACTATACAACACACCATAAACTCCGATGAGTTTTGTCAATGAAAACATTTCATCTTCTCTTCAATGCATTTTTTTTAAATAAAGAAGCTGCTGTAAGAATCTAACACCAAAGCAAATGAAGAAAGAAAGAGAGACAGGGGTCATGAATTAGAGTGACAGCATCCCTCGTTCCTTTTTAAAAACCAAGGATAGAATCAATTGCATTACTCAAGCTGAGAGGGTCCTATTAATCACACCAGGCAAATGGCAGAGACAGCCTCTCAGCTCCTCAATAGCTTTGAACATTTACTGTAACCAGCAGCCTCAACAGGTTGAGGAGGGAGGGGAAGAATGTGTCTCTCTTACATGACTGTTTTCTCCATCTTAGGCTGAGCCAAGAGCCTGCATCTAACCAAAGCAATGGGGTTTCAGCTGAGGTTTTCTTTAACATTATTTCCTTTTGCTGGGATCTTGTGGAGTAAAATAGAAGTTATTCTCTAGCAGAAATTTGTCTCACTGCAGCTCAAGTGCTAACTTTAGCTTCTGGCTGCATTTGTGACCCATCTCTACTCTTGGAAAGGTTTCCCAGGTTTACGTGTGACACAAGGCATGTTTCTTATCCCCAAGTTTCTGCTCATTGGTACCCACTCTGGTCTACAAGATTCATTCTGCAATTTTCCAAAAAGGCTATTTGAAGGAAAGTCTTTTAACTATATATCCAGTTATGTTCAAAACTGATTTGGCATTCACTCAGTTCCTCCTGAACAAAGAACTGAGCTCTGCTTCATAAACGATATCCCACACAAAAGGGAAACCTATTACTTGGCACATTCCTATCTACCCTGTGAAGAAACCGAACAGCTTCAGAATAAAGCCAGCCAGTGTGTCCTAAAGGAGGGAGTATTTTGTCAGGACAGCAAATGAGTTGAATAGGTGAGTCAGGAAATTAGCCACCCACTCTGCTACTGAGCTTGGAACTTTTAAAAGAACCCATTTAGTTAGTTCACAGATACCGCTCAATTTTACACACAGTGTCCTACACACTCAGTTGTGCTTCCTTCCCACTCTAGACTTTCTTGAAACAGCCATATTGTAACTAACTCACAGTTGCTCTCCTCAGATCTTGCTGGGTTGGGAAGACTAGCCCTAACCCAAGGGCAGGCTAAAATTTAGTACGTATTTAAGATGAATCTTTTGTGATCTCAAGAGAACACTCTAGATAGCACATGCAAGAGTGTACGGGAAGGAGAGAGGGTATGATCAGATTTTCTGAACTTCCAATCTTAGGTAAGTATTTGGTCATTTTTGCCTGTATTATACTGTTGGTCCACTTGCCTCCTTATAGCATCTGCCTTGACCTCACTCCTTCCTTCTCTTACACCTTCCACAGCCAGATTCTTTTTTTTTTTTAAAAAAAAATTATGTACATGAATGTTTTGCCTGCAAGTATATATACATATGTATCACATGAGTACCTTGTCTCTGTGAGGCCAGAAGAGAGTATAAGATTCCCTGATGGTCATACATCACCACATAGGTGCTGGGAACTGAACTCAGGTCTTCTGTAACAAGTGCTTTTAACTGCTGAGTCATCCCTGAAGCTCTAAGACCTGATTTATTTTTAGCTACAGAAAATCAACTTTGACTCTCAAGTTGGTAATAAGGAATACAGACTCCTATGACCTCATGATAAAGAAGATTCCCATCCACATAGGCATGTTCTTTCATCGAGGGCACAGGAAGGATGTGACAATCAAGTGGCTGAACTATGGGAGAGTTTTGAGAAAATAGTTTGAGCATCCAGACAACATAGGACTGCCATAGGACAAGTGGGAAGATGGTGGTGTGGCTATACTTCTAAGAAGTTAGAGAGGTTGGATAAAGATTCAAGACCACATCTTTAGAATTCAGAGTTGAGTAGGGTTTTCTTCCAGATGTTCAATGTTGTGGGCTGAGTAGAATAAGCCAGAGAATAGGGAGGTTGAAGAAAGAATAGAATAGAAGGAACTATTAGGGTATGGTCTGAAGAAGGCAGAGAACAATGGATGCTGTCAGGGGAGTTATATGTTCCTTAGTAACACAGATCATCTGCTGAGAGCTGGGTACCGATTTGTGAGTTGGGCACCTGGAAGCTGGAAATGCTTGGAATATCTCCAGAGGAATAAACTCAAGGTTTGTGACAAACTATTATGATCAAATATAGACCAATTTTCAATCTCTCAAAGAAACCCAAACATCAAAATAGTAATGATGTCTTTATTAATCTCATCACCATACTGAAACTCTAACTAGCTTGATCTCAACCAGAAAGATAATAAGAAAACATTCCTAGAGTAAAAAATACAGATGGCAATTTAATCCCGTAAGAATGCCAATGCATTGATTGCTAAATGATGCTTTGTTCATTTTTAACTGCCTGTCTATAAATAATCACTTTCTAGAAGCTCTCTCAGTAACTCTGAAGTCTTTGGAGTGATTTAGTGACAGTCCATGCCTTAGAACCTTTGTTGGTAGCTCCATGGCCCATATTTGCTTGATGTTTTACAAGGAATTTAAATTTCAAATGGTATTTCAATATGCCAACACTCAGCAACCTAGCACAAGATCTGCCTTGGTCGATAGACAACAAGACACAATCGTTTCCTCCCTCCCTTTTCATTTCAAGACATCATTCAGCCTTGTCAAATGCTGGCTCTCCTTACAGTACTCGCTATTGCTTTCTGTGCAAATCAGTATGTATGACACTTGTCCATGACACATGGAGAATCAGAAGTGCCTAAGGCTTCTACAGCTGAATTCTTGTTTGTCCTGACAGGTGTTATTCATTCATACATAAACGAAGGAGCATCCTTCTCTTTTAAAAAGTGAATACAGTGAACATTTTCTTTTCTACAGACAGTAAGCACTTATAGGGGAGTTTCTAAAACAGTTGTCACCGTGTGGAATATTGGAATTATCTTGTGTCTAGATCCTCCCTCTCCATGCACTTGGCTATAGAATCAGCTCATGGATGGGTTTTTGCCAGTAGGGCTCTGCCAGTCATAATAATAGAAATATAACAGAAACCCTGCCCTTCTGAACTAGGTCAAAGAATGATGCCAAGTCTGGAAAGCATATCATTAGATGCTTCTTTGTTGAGGTCATTCTAAATTGCAGATTCCACAAAGTTACTTATCCCTAAAACACAGCAATTTCCATTTGACCTCCACAGTGATACAGGTTTTAGGTATTGAGTTGGTGGTAAAAAAAAGATGTTCTATGCAGCACACCGTTGTAGTCCTTTCAGCCAGGTCTCCTTAGAAACAAGCTCCAATGGCCAAGGTGATGGTTTCAAAGGATACCCCAGGTATCCTTGGAGTTTCTTGAATTATATCCAGGAAGAGCTTCAAGGTCAGAACTATCTTTACAATAACAGAGAAGTATTACTTGTATTTTTATTCTTATTCTTTATTTCTCATGAAGGAGGGTTTTCAAAAGGCTATATGATAGCTTTAAAGTATCATACTGCATGCAGGGGCAGATGTAAGAACCCTCTGTCTTTCATTGCTCATATCTCACAGGGAAGAACTTTGCAAAAATATAAGGTGATACTACTCTTTTCAACATATTTTTATTTTTCTTGTAAAATAAATGTATCTTTCATAAGACATGTTAAGTATAGTCACCTGTAAATTATTTGTATTTTAAGCTAACCATTAAAATTACATTTTGAGATTTGTATCAATTTGTAATAATAACAATGGGTACATCTACATTCTTCGGGGTCCTTCTTAATTTTAGTGAGTTGTGAAGGACCATATTACAAAATGCCTGAGAATGATTGTCTTAAGACAATATAATGGCTTATTTCCTATGTGTTAAGATATTAGCTAAGAATCCTATTTGAGAAAGATGAGGAAAATATTCCCTCAATTAGTTTCTGGGGAGCTCAGTTTGCATATTGCCACACTCAGAAAGGGTCCCTATGTTTTAACCATACAGTAACCCACTGACTCTGAGTGTACATGCAGAAGTTTCACAGTAATTCTCAAACAAAGAAATGGTCATCTTTTTATATTATCCCCAGGAGTCTATTTTTAGAGACACAATTCTATCACTGGTATCTGTGTTTGCTCACACTATTATTTTGAAAGGTAAATATTGGGGAGTTCTTTCTTTAATGAAAGGGTAAAGGTAAAAGCACAATCATAATCTCATCCTTGAATTCATGGCTGCATGGTGTTTGAAAATAATTGACTTCACCTTTTGCTCAAAGGCCACACGCCCAACCCCTACTAGTCTTTAAGAGAAGAAAACAATAACCAGAAGGTCATGAGATTTGGCAATGAGAAAATTATATACTAACATATAAATGCTGCAAAAAATATATTTGGTAATCAACCCAGGCAAAGACTGGTTCCTAGGTCTTCTATCTGGGTGTGTATGGATTAAAATCTGCTTGACACTTCAGCTTCTGCTTTCTTTAAGATTTTCCCCAGAGGTATCTACAGCAAGAATATTCTAAATTTAACATTAGCAGGGAACATAAACATTTAACAAAGACCCAATTTTCTCCCCAATGGGGTTTAATGAGCCATGGTGGAATTTAATGGAGATCTGTGCAGTATACCCACTATCCATGGGAGGATGACTCACCCTGCTGCACAAGTACTCTCCAATCAAAATGATAGCTTAAGCACTTTGCCATTTTAAAACTGAAAATGGCAGGCAAATGTTTACCTACAAATCATGAAATACAGTCAGAGCAAAGCCCAGTGGTTCCAATGAGCAGTCAAAGTCAGTAATGGGTCACTCAGAAATCATTATTTGGAGCTAAACATAATACTATGGCTCATTACATAGAACGATTGTAAGGAAAGAAAGAAGTCAAAAGACAATTGTATTAGTCATGATCATGGCTGACACAGAATGTGAGTGCTTCACGAATTTTTCTTACCATAAGAAGATATAAAACAGATATCATATACCATAATTTCCCAACTTCTAGGTAAAGACTCTGAGGAGTATTGCATAATTGTTCTAAGATGGAGAAAGTGTCCATGGACAATTAATATAATACTGAGAAGGGTCAATATTGACATGTAAGAGGGAAAGAGTAAAGAAGACTAGAAGGAAGGGGTTATCAAGGACTAAAGACATTCCTCAGTGGCAGAGTGTTTGTCTAGCCTGCACAAGGTGCTGCATTTGAATCCTTGCATTGCAAAGGGCAGGGTGATTTCATGTGTTCATCCTGTCTGAAAATCTGCAAAATACTCCCCAAATCTTTCAATAAACTAATACCTGAATGTGTGAATGTATTTTATTACATGACCACACTGGAAAGCATATCAAGTAGATGATCTTTAGAAAAATACATTATCTTAGACCATCTGAAGCAATGGTCCATCCTAGTCACCTAAGCCTTTAAAGGTGAAAATTAACCCTAACTACACCCCAACTTTGTGTCCTTTAAAAAAAAGAAAACAGTTCATCTACTCAAGTTTGTACCGCCCACATACTTTTGGATGTGGGGCCATCCCTGAAGCATAGTCAGTCTATAGGAGGCCACACCCTTAAAGAAAACTTCGTCCTTCCCTCAGAAGCCATCAATTATTTATAGTTACTCAGTCTGGGGTAGAGGCTGATAAACATCTCCCCTCACTATGCTACATTGTTTATGGGTTTGATCTCCAGGTTCATCTCTGGAGAACGTGAACTCCTTAACTATGAGTTTTTTTGGTGAGAGATCTATATAGTATCAGACAGTGCTTTTTCCTATGGAGCAGGCCTCAAATCTAATCATAAAGAAGTTGGTTACCCCCATAACATTCATGCCACAGTTGCATTCATGGGCTTATCATGCTGTGCTGATCATAGCTGGGTTAGACTATTGATGACTTACTTTTTTTCAACAACCTGAAGGACATCTTCCAGTACTATGCTGGCTAGCCAGAGGAGAAGAAGGTTTCTGACCAGCACCAACTTGATTTTTCCATGTCCTATAATCAACACCTCTGGTGTCTTTAGCAATATGGTTTAAGTACTGGTGGGCAACCAAGAGCAACGGCAAAAGCCTCCAATAATTAGGGGGTCTTTGGGACTCTCTGAACAACAACTCTAGAGAAGATATTCCATATTTGGCATTGGCTTTTTAATTTGGCAATCTTTGGTTTCAGAGATGAGCATAATCTCCAGTGTAGAGTAATTACAATTAAACTATTATATAAATATAAATGTAGCTTAGTTTTCAAGTAAGTTTCTATCTGCTTTCCAAACATAATGAGTGTTGGCCTTCCTGTACCCCTTTCTTAGTCCAATTTTCCTCATTATTCTTATTTCTCCACTCATATAATCTGTGTTCTACTATCTACCCCCTTTGTAGTATGACATTTCTGACCCATCTTGCCCAAGGTAAGGACCCGCCTGCAGCCTCTCTGCCACTTAGTTCCAAATAATGACTTAGACACTTGTATTAATTACATCAGCCTATGGCTCTGGCTTCTTGCTATCTAGCTCTTACATCTTAATCCATTTCTACTATTCTATGTCTTGCCATGTGGCTTGTGGCTCACCTGTGCTTTTATATCTTGTTTTCTGGACAGTAGCTCACAGCATCTCTTGTGACTCTAACCTTCCTTCCCCTGTATCTATGGTTAGATTTCCTGCCTGCTTCTAAACTGCTCTGCTATAGGCCAAAATAATTCCTTTATTAACCAATGGTATTCTCAGTATACAGAAAGACATCCCACATCACCCTTTCCTTAAGATCTTTCTTCCTCTCTCTACTAATGGTCTCTTTCTAGTTTTCTAGGTTCTATGAATGATCCAAATTTATGATACAAGTCTAAAGATTCAATGCCTAGAGCCACAGATATAAAGGGTGAATACAATCAAAATACATTATATGACATTTCAAAGAATTAATATTTTTTTAAAAGAAAAGGGCATGTTCCACAGATACAGTTTTGGAATTCATAATGCTGAAAAGGTGCCTGGATCTTAGAAGATGTGAGACAGAATAAAGCAGGTATTTTGGTAGACAAGAAGTCTAAGGGATTAAGACATACTGCTTATAGAGTATGTACACTTGGTGCTGTGTGCATTCCCACCTAAGAGCCTGAGATCCCTAAGGGCTGGCCAAACCTTGAGCTTTTCCTGTGTCCTGTAGGCTCTTTGATATGGCACTGGCTACCTAAGTACATAATAAATATTCTTCTTTCAGTAACATTTATTGCTTGTAAGTAAATTAACAATTTGTATGCAAAATTATTGTTTATTAATTATTATTTTGTAAATTGTTGCCAGCAAAACAAAAGAATAAAAATGAATTTTATAGAATGAAAATTTATTAGGCTGGAGTGAGAAAACGAACCAGAGGTATGTGAATAAAAGGCAAAGTAAGAACATTATTGGCAGTAGAAGCATTTGGCATGCCTTTGCTGGCTTTAAGATATAGAAGTGTATTTGCCAGGGCATAGAGAGAAAGAGAGGGGTCTTAGACATCTATGGGTGACCCTCTTAGTAAGCAATGAGACCTCAGTTTGGTAGCTGCAATCATCTGAATTTTTCCAGGAATCCAGGTGATCTTACAGAGATATTCTTAGAACTGCTGAAAGGGGTCCAACCCACTAAAACCTTGACTTTGACCTTCTGAGACTCAGAGCAAAAACTCAATCCAGCCATGCTAGACTTCAGACCTTCAAAGATATAAGATAATAAATTTATGATGCCAAAATCTGCTGGATATTTGGTCATTTGTTGTGTTGCTAACACATTAACATGTCTGGGCCCCCTGGGCCATAGCAATTTAAAGATGATGGGTGGGCTGACAATGTACTCTTTATAACCCAAGCTTCTGAGGGGAGATATGAGATATTCTTAGCTACTGCACAACCTTTTCTACCACTATAGCATAACTTGCATAAAATAAATCACATACATAAAACCACATTTTTTAGATCATGCTTAACAAAAACTATAGATTTCTGTCTATAGGGCTATAGACACTAACACTACATACTGATATAGTCATTTATGAATATCCTTCCTAGTGCCATCATCATACGGTATGTCCTTCAGTCCCTTCGAATACCTCATAAAGTCACCTTATTCTCCAGGTTTACCTTTTCAGGCCACATTGTCATATACAGTCACCATGAGGAACTGGTGATAACACAGATGGAGTTCAGACCAGGGTGCCAGGTCAACAGTCTTGGCAAGCCAGGTGTTAGGAGAATAATTCTCAAATCACAAAGTAGCCCCCACAGAGGAACAAGCAATGACGACAGGAATTTTCTCTTTGAGGCATTTTCTTTTGCTATTCTCAATTTTCTGTAGTAAATATTTAAAATTTTTAGGCTCAGAATGAGCAAAAGTCATTCATAAAATTGGCCAAGCCAAAAAAAAAAAAAAAAAAAAACCCACGAACTTGATACCCAGGATCCCTTTCTCAAAGCCATGGAAGTCATATGTGAAGCCCTAGCCCTCCAGAGTGCATTGTATGTGCTTTCAGATTGTTGACCCCACTAGACGAGACATGGACCATGGCTTCCTTTATCTCTCCTTTGTTTGAGGAGACTGGTCTCCTGTGGTTTTCCTTCAAGCTCTTTGACCTCTTTTCTCTGCCCTTCTGAAACTCATTGCTTTAACACAAATATTGTCCAGGAAAGCATCCTCAATGTCCATCTCACCGCACACATTCCCACAGGAATCTCAATCTTCAGCCTTTCTCTCTCTCTCTTTCCAGATACAAATTCAGGTCTCTAGTCTCTTCCCAGGCAGTTCACCTGCAGTGTTTCTGTGTGCCTGTCACCCTGGAATGCTGTTTGATTAGTTCTTCACTCCCTCGGTGCCAGGCTCCAGAAATCTGCATTTCTTGAGTCCAAGGAAAACACTGTCACCACCTAGAAGCTTTTTGTGTATTAAGGATAGACGGATGGATGGATGGATGGATGGATGGATGGATGGATGGATGGATGGATGCATGCATGCATGCATGGATGCATGGATGCATGGATGCATGGATGCATGGATGCATGGATGCATGAATAGATAGATTTTATGCGCAATAGGAAAATCTCTGCCTTTAGAGGACACAATAATAGGAGTCGAACCACACTGTGCAGTCCATCAGTTTACAAGGTCAGGAAGGATACAGAAATCCATCCTGAAGGGGTTCTATCACATCAGATACTGCAGCAAGAATTAACTTTGCTAGTTATGAAGTTTTAACCCTCTACAGTAATCTTTCTAGTTGGAAAACAATGTGAAAATAAGAAGTTCAGTTGCTGATGAACTTATTTTCTTATGTGAAAAAATATTTAAGTACTATCACTCCATGATATTGCACACAAGCATTGAACATGGTCTTCTGGGATACCAAGTTAGTCACTGGGTTGAAGAGGTGACTCAGCAGTTAAGAGCACTGGCTACTTCTGCAAAGAACTGGGTTTAGTTCTTGGTGATTCAACACCTTCCTCTGGCTTCTTCATCAAATAAAAATAAGTATAACTTTTTTAAAAAGTTAGTCATCATTGACATTGTTTGTTCAGCTAGGTGTTTAGAATGTTGCCTGATGTTTTCTGGCAAGCAGTGAGCATTAATGTTGTTGGTTGGTTGATTGAATGAATCTCTCATGGCTAAGTCTTAAGTAGGGACAGCTTTTGTGCTATAGAGTGAGCCACCACATCTTTCTTCTTCTCTTGCTGGCCTACAGTGGTTGTTTTTATAGATGCTAACACCCTTTCTGTTCAAGTAATACAGTAACAACAAAGTGTTTCTTATCTAGAACATCTAGGTAAAAGATATCCAAAGGATTCTTAACCCAAAGACTCAAGAATCTTCTTAGATCAAGAAAAATCCCAGACCACTACTAGTTGGTACTCTCCTACCCAATACACCTTACCATCAAGGTGGCAATGACCTTTTGGGATATATAAACACTGACCTCACACATCCCTGATTTTTTTCTGCTTGTCTCATTTTTCCATCTAACTACATACTGTGCTCTAAAAGGATCCAGACAGTAAGGAAAATATCTAAGGAATTTCTGAATCCAGTTTGCTCCCGTGTACACCATCCTTTATAACTCATAAATGACAGTGTGGGCTGGACAGTAACTTTCAAAGCATCTATCTTGCAGGTCTGCCTTTGAGCACTGCTGAGAATGGACTACTTCCATTGAGCAAAATCATTGTGTTCCCAAGAGCGGCAAGCCAGAGAGGTCCATCAACCACAGCTGTTTCCCAGCTGTCTGCAGAACTGTTGAACTGCTTCAAATGTTTTTTTCAGCATATTCTTGAAAGTGCACTGTCAGGATACCTGGAGTCTTGCTGTATCATATGTCCAATATCCTGAGGCATAGTTAACCATCCTTTATTATTGTTCCCAAGTCTGTTCTGTGTAGCTGATGCTCCATAACTGGACTTCCAACTTCTCAAGCAAAACCTTTGTGTGAGACCCTGCTATTTACCATGCTGGAGTAGAAGAAAGTGGTCAGAGACCTGACTCTCCTGTCAAACGAACCCAAGCTGGGGTCCCAACTATGATGCAAATGAATTTAGCAATCTAGCCAGTTACTCATTTGAGTAAATCTTCAGGTGAGGGAAATTGGTAAATGAAGAGAAACACTCATTCCTCAGATGTCCTGTCAAATGGCTAAGAAGAACCATTTTTGCAAAGTGCTTGGTGTACTGCAAGTCGACAGTGTTGATCACCATTACCATCATCGTCCACGCAGTGGTGGACCTAGAGAGAAAAGAAGTGATAATCTACTTGTTTGTTTCTCTTTTGACATAAAATGACTTAAGGAGAAGAAAACAGATACCAAGTAGAGAAAGCTTTAAAAAATGCTTCCTTCAAGTCTGTGCATATGGTATGCACATTTACTCCCTCTTTCTGGGTCTTAGGGTCCTTGTTTGCAAATGAGGAGGCTGAAATAGATCGTCTTTTAAGGCCCTTCCACATCTCAAAGCTTTTAACTCTCAGAATCCAAACTCTGAACTTCAGGTCTTGGATGTGGATTCCTCACATCTTCCTAATTATGCTGAAGGAGCTCTGCTGTGGTGCTGGGATCAAGGGAGCCTTGGGTTAGAGTAACAGAGCTTCAAATGCAGCTGGGAGAATGGTGAATGTTATTAATGAGTTTAACCTTCTCCTCTGGAACAGAGTAGAACGGTCTCTCTAGCCTTGATCCCAGAAGTGTCTGAACCCAGGGATTCTTTGCTAATGTTGAAAGGGTCATGATGTTGGTGGCCCTGGAAGGGAATGAAAACCCTTGGCTCACTACAGACTCACTCTTACATATGAGGAATAGGGCTCCTGGTTCCCCTAGCTGGCATGACATCTCTTTCAAAGACCTCAGTGTTGGCTTGTGGTGAGGTAGCCTCTGAAAAGCTAGCCAAGAGCCTTAGCCAACAAGGCTAGTATAGGGCTCCTCTGTGTTAACAAAAAGCAACCCCTCCTCTGACTGCAATGCTTTGTCTTTTAAACTCATCTCCAGTGGTTGGAACCTCATTTCTTCACAGGCTTAGAGTATCTTGAAGTAGGACTTCTGTCTGCCTTGGACTTATTCTTAGAGTCTGCTATGGGTAGCTGCTCATTAAATGGAATAAATACTATAATAAGGACTTGAATCTTGACTACTGAGTGTCATTTTCTTTAAAAATTCGATTGGCATGGTGCTGTTCTGTCTTGAGAAACAGCAGTCGTGTGGGGCAAAAAATGCTGGAAGTGATCTATCTTCAACTCCTCTGCTTATGGGCTTGACAGACTTAAGCAAAGATGCTTCTTGGCATGGATAAAATCATCTGACCATGGTGGCGATCCAATCACGTATATCAAATATATCAAGTCAGATATTTGTATACACGATTAAAATTCATTAGCAGATGACAGGCTCTCCGTGTATGAAAGGTAGAACATTTACTTTTGTGTTCTTCGGGACATTTTTTTTGCTTGCTGACTCATGCTGTTTTGAGGAGTAGAGTAAAAATGTTACTGACCTTCCGGTGACTGAAAGTTGGCAGAAGTTGGTTTGCTCATAGAGATGTTAGTGTACCACACTAGTACGGTCCAGATGCCTAAGGTATACAGAGCCTGGCACTGCAGTCGAGTTCTTATTGGCTGGCTAGAAAACCTCAGGATATCTTCAAATTTCTTTGCATCTCAATCATTTTACTAATAAGTGGCTCTTCTCTCTTGAGACAATGATGAGAAATGTACAGAACACTGTGTGTGGAAGCTATTTGAGTTCTTTGAAAGAGATACACAATATAAATCCAAGCTGGTATTTTTATTTCTGAGTAAATTTGCTCGAGAACAGAATCTGGGTTTATATGAGGTTATTTTATAGACAGGTTTATATAGAGGCTTTTAAACTGATGCTATCACAGTGTGCTTAACATGGAATTGGATAGACTGAGAAAATGCATTCGAGTGTTGTTAAATAACACTATGCAAGCTTGCAGCAGATCTCATAGAGAAAACGGCCGGTTTGCCAGCACTGTCTCAAAGCCTGATGGCTTTGGGGGCAATTTTCTAGGCTAATATGCTCAGGCCTCCTCAGAAATGCAATATCTTCCCCCTTTGGAGGTGAAAGAAAGCTCATGAATATTTTCTCATGCCTGTCCTTTACCATAGTCTCCACACAATGTTCCCTTTCAAATATAATGCGCTGAAAGTAGAGTCAGGCATGTTTCTCCTCAGTGACCACACAGATAAGTCAGCTCCATGAACTTATAGTATTTTGGTTGTATTCTTAAGAATACGGGTAAGATCCCTGCCTTAGTATATTCCTATGCCACTTAGCAGACAGCAGATGTTAACTGAACGTTGTTTTTGTTTTTCGTGTTAATTGTGATACTGAAGCAAGGACTTTGTCACTTGTATCTGGTTGGTTTATTTTGATTGGGTTGTGTGTTTGTGTGTGTATGTATGTGTCAATAAAAAGTTATTCAGCTTCCTTTTGAATTCTAAGGTAGAATGCTAAAAGCAGAGGCAACAAGGCCAGTGTCTAGCCACTCTAGGAAATTTAGAGGCCGAGATGGCCAAAAGGTGTCCCCCCCCAATCAATATTCTATACAAAAGAATGACAGGTTCTTTAACAAAAGAAGTAAATGAAGAACACAATCCAATACTGAGATACGTTGGTGACCAGAGACTATGCTCAAAGAGACAGTTGGAAAACACCTAATAAAAATTAAAACTCTGTGGCTTACACCAGTATTAGTAATTATTTCTCCTATGTTAAAAAATATGAAGATTTTAACTGAGGAGTTCAATGACAAATGAAAAATTATGAGAGACAGCCCAATTAAGTCACCCCTTCTGAAGAGGCTTTTCTCCAAAAATAACAGTTCTGCTTTTAATTATAGGTTCTTGGGTCTGTTAATCAGCCATCTTCCTCAAGGCTAAGCTCAGTGCAAATAACAGAAAAGGATTCAGCAAAATGCCCTGTTTAATTAGAAGGAATTTAATTAAAAATATTTTTATACACATGACCAATCACCATTATTTATGCAGATGTTCTCTTATGCTGCCTTGGAGACGCTCCTCCGCACCCCGCATGTCCCCCTTTAAATATGCTGCTGCGCTTCTGCAAGAGCTGCTTCAAAATGAGGAGCATCATGGCTGGTAGTTAATACCTATTTTTATCAAAACAGCAGTGCAGCTCACACATCACCCGTGCAGTGTAACCATAGTAACCCCAAATAGAAAGGGTCTTCCGATTATCAGGGCATCAAAGGTAAGACAGTTCATCTGCCAGAAGGTAAACTTTAAAGGATGAAAATGGATCTTTTAAATTTTGTTTCTCTACCACTTAAATATTAAGAGAAAATTTTGACTTTCAAATGTGGTAGATGGAATTGCCTTTCATTTTGAACAACTCTTCTTCAAAGTGTTAGTAACTGAAAAGATGAATATTCACATGTGCACATTTCTCCAGTGTTTCTCAGAATGATAATGAAAAAATAATATTAATAATCATATTTTTGAGTTGAAGAATTTGTTTGGCATGTGGGGGGGCAGATCCCATACTAAGGAGTCCAAGATGAAGCCATATTTTGTGTCCATGAGCTCTGGGGAAGATGGTGAGCACACATCCCATGGGCTGAACTGCAGACAGTGACTCATGGTGTGGACTGGCAGTCAAATTACAAAGAAACAGCATCGTTAATTAGAGGATCAGCGGATCTGACTTAAATAGTAGTGAAGGGCCAACCCAAACAGATCTGAATAGGGCTTTACAATATATGGGCAAGTGTAGGATAGGGTGGCGGGTAGGAAATGAAAGTCTTAAGTGCCCACAGCAGATTACTTTGTCAGAGCATCCATGATCTAGATAACATCAGAGCCCAGCATAGAAGCTGCTATTGTCATACTTAATGGACAGGACAATAGGACAGCCCTCTTATACCCAGAAACTGCTGTGGCATCAGGATCTTTGAGTGTCCATCAGGTATTTAGAAGGAAAGCTTCCACATTGGCATAACTATAATTGTTTATTTCCTTCCTTTCAACGGTTTTATTCCTGTGGTTTACCAGGTGAACATGAGAAAGCAGATTCTTTCTTGTGGTCATTTTATTGAACATGGGCTTCTGGCAATTTTATGTACAGTCACAAATAACTAAGTGCTATGGGAAGGGCATCCAAAGAGCCAGTTAAACACCCAAGGACAGCAGACTGTTGCTAAGTTGTATTATAGAACTTATTACAGAACGCTTAGCAATTTATAAATAATTTTCTACAAAGCATCTTATTTGACCCAGCAACAGCTCTTTGGAGAAACAGAAAAATCCTTTTTGTTTGATTTCATCTTATTTTGACAAGGCCTGTTCAAAGATGTGTAATATAAGTTTCTAAGAATTTAAGGCACTAAACTGGCCTCTTCCTCCTCTGAAGCTGAGGTTTTCCTTAGCTTAGAGCACCAGCCAGAGCACAATCCCTCTACTCACAGTACCACCCTCCACTCAGGGTACCACCCTCCACTCACAGTACCATCCCCCCACTCAGGGTACCACCCTCCACTCACAGTACCATCCCCCCACTCACGGCACCACCCCTCCACTCATGGTACCACGCCCCACTCACAAAACCACCCTCCACTCACAGTATCACCCTCCACTCACAGCAAAATCCTTCCATCCACAGTACATAGTCCCAGATCTTATTAGCAGCATTTTTTATAGTTCTTTATTTACTTATCAGTTTCCTTATTTCTTTTTATTTGTTTTGTAGTACTGGGGATAGAGCCCAGGGCCTTGACTCCATCACTGAGCTACACCTCTGCCCAACTTTATAATGTACCAAGCTCCTGTGCGCTCAGACTTTAGAAGTTCACATATTATCCTAGGAAGAAACTGTTATAGAAAACTGTATCTTTCTTACAGAAATAAATGATATGTGATACATTTAAAACTGTAATGTGTACCACAGGGGTTTGCATAGATATTTATTTTAGTGAAAACACTAGTTTTGAGCTAACTTTGCTCTACAATTTACCATTTTTTACTGAGAAAAGCAAATATTTCACTCTTCAGGCTTTAGATTTGTCAGCTCTGTGAATCCACACCATCATTTTTCACTGATATCTGTTAGAAATGGAACACTGGGACCAACTCTTGACCTCTTGAAGAATTTCTGAAGGCTGGACCCAGTAATCGGTATTTTAACAAATTATTCTGGGTGAGTCTTCCATATTTAAAATGGAACATTCTTAATTGCACCGGAAGTGATCTTAGCTACCTTTGCATTGCTGTAGGAATATACAAGAAAAATAACACCTAGGAAGGTTAAGCATCCATCATGAATTTGTTCGTGTACTTGAAGGACTTGCAGGAGACCTGAGGTCTCTTAACTCTTGATGGTAAAAACAGCACTTTCCATGACGTGTCAAATAGGGGACAGTCCTGCTAAATATGAGCAAGGCGGACTTTGACTTTAGATCCTTATGCCTGTTGGCATCTAATTTTAGTAAATGAATTATAATCTATGGATTTAATTTAGTCTCCAGACAGGATAATGCCACCGAGTTTCCTAAATTCAATTAACGGGAGCCCAGCCCACAGTTTCCTTATGAATACCCGTATCCAGTGCTTGGGGCCTCATCAGGCAATCTGGATTCTTAGCACATGTTAGTTGCTGAAGGAAGTGAAGATGTGTGACTTATATGTCATATGCGAGTTTGCTGATTTTGTTTTAAACTTCATGACATGCACAATATCATATAGTTTTAAGGTCTCTTCACTTTCAGTTCATGGTTGTTTACCATGCAAATGATTGCTTAATTTCTATATGTGCTTTTCCTTTCAAACACACAGGGCAGCTTCTACAAATACACTGTTAATTTGCTTGCTTTGCTTTTTGATGGTATGTTCGCTTTTGATACCCCCTCCCTTCTCTCATAGCCCAACCTCTCATTCTCTCTCTCTTCTCAACTTTACAACCCAGCATATGTCCCACCAGGCTCTCTTTACACTAAATTCCTCTTTATAATAATCACCACGCACATTTGCAACAGATGTTAAATCAGAATTTGAAATAAAGGAACAGAGAAGCATTTCTACAGTGATGTTTGTGGTCTTTATCGACTTTTCTGGAAGGTAGCTACACCTACATGGCACTTTAACTCTCACCCACTATAAGCCAGACAAAGGATCCCAAGGCCTTCACTACCCCTGGAGGATGAGATTTGTAAAGGAGCTTCTGCTTCTTGTTTTTGAATACTCACATGGGTTGCCTGGGTCTCTCACGCCCCCCTCCCCCCTAATCTCAAAGCTTTGGAAAGGAATTGCATCTAGCTCAACAGATAATGTAGGCTGTTACCCAGGAGTGGGGAGGGGAGTTGGGGATGGATGGAGTAGAACAATGTTTAAGTCACACTTGAAAATCTCAGAGGCAGAGGCTATATAGATGTTCTCAGTGTGTGGCTTGTATCAATCACACAAACATGATTACTTTTCTCTTAACTTTCCCCACCTTGGAGAGCTCAAAAATTATATCCAGTGAGTGACAAACAATGCATGTGAGAAATATGACCCTTTCTATACCTCTTTTCAAAGGTACTCTACCTGTCTTCAGCAAGTGAGAGAGAGTGTCACATATTAAATCAAACTGAAAATTTGCATTATTATATGGGATTAGATGCTGTCGTTACTAGTCTGAGCGTCTGATGACAACTTAAATACCTTAGGTTTTTATCTACCAGTGGGCAAGGAGACACATCCAGGATGGTTTTTAAAGAAGCATATAGTCAGAAGTTTCTCTGTCTTACCCGGCCTCTTATGAAATCATTGACTCAGAGCCTTAACGGTATAATAAATGCTAGGCCAGTAGTTAAGGCATATTACTGACTAGCTCCTACCTACACTTAAATTAACCCATAGTTATTATCTATGTTTAGCCACATGGTTTGGTACCTTTGCTTCAGTGCAGCATTCTTGTCTTGCGTTCTCTGCATCTGGCTGATGTCTACTTATCTGCCTTTTCTCTTACCGGAATTCTCCTAGTCTGGTTGCCCCACCTATACTTCCTATCTAACTATTGGCCAATTAGCATTTTGTTAAATCAACATGAGGAACAAATCTTTACAGTGTATAAGAGCATTATCCCATAGCAGCAATGGGAAGGGGAAGATGCAATGTGCATGGCTATACTTCATGAGTCCCTTTCAAGGACCAAATCAAGTAGATACAATACACAGACACAGGCACAGAAACTAGTTACTTCCAGATATATACAGGAAGGTGTGAGATTGATTTTAAAAATTTGTATCATTTTACATATAGTTTTGTGCATCTAACTTTACACAGTGAAAAATGCCTTTTAGAAAATTCTAAAGTCTATATGAAGAGCACGAATTTACCATCTTAATGGCTCTATAATGTTCTGTGGAGGTCCTACAATCTCGACAGTCTATCCTCTTAGGAATGTTGCAATAAACATCCTTGTTCACAAGCCCTTACAGGCTAGTTTGTTTATTTATTTACTGTACTTGTGTGGATTGGACTTCTAGAAGTCACCTTGCTGGGTCAGGAGGGCCTATGTGTTTAAAGTTACAATAAATGGTGTCCAATTGCTTTCCAACAGCCTCTTAACGTTTTGCATTTCCACTGGGAATGTGCAGAAGTCCACTTTTCCTGCATCTTTGCCAACAGCACCTGTTGGAGTTATAACTGCTGCCAAACTATGAAGGGTAAAATGATAGGCTGTTGTTTTATTGTACATTTCTATGACTTTCCTTGACTGGAACAACTTGTCATGTTTGTGGCCAAATAGATCTGATCCTTTACAAATTGCCTGGTCTTATCCCATGCCCATGTTTCTGGTGCATATTGCCAGATCAAAGAGAGTAATAATTCATCATTTGCATATAAATTATATCCCTCAATATGTTGCCTGTTGTTTGAGTTTGTTTATAATATCTTTTCCCATTTAAAGTTTTTTTAATAGGTATTTTTATAAATCATAATCATGATTTTATTTTTATCAAGGTCAATTTATATTCATAATTAAAATGGTTTATAAATTTTCTTGAAGTTTTTACTTACCTTTTAATTTGAATACAATTTTATAAATACCATCTTCTAAATGTATAGCCAATGAGTTATGCAAGTAGCATTTACTGAATCTATCATGTTTTCATTTCTTTCAAGTTCTCATTTACTCTGGAATATTTTTTTTAACTTCATTTTCCTATCCTGGGCCAATTCCATCCGGATTGATTACAATGAATTTTTATGATGTTGTTGTATCTGGTTAGGCAGGTCCTCTTCTACTTTTATTTGACATTATAAGCTTTACAATAATTTTATCAGTTTCAATTTGAAAGTACTATGCTTTCCTTGAAAGTACATTAAATTAACTTAAGAGACGGTGACATTTTATGAAAGTAATATAATATGCTACTAGCTTTCTCTAAAACCAAAATGGCAGAGAAGTATATAGAAAACTGAAAATAGAACTAACAGTTACCACAAAAGCCATGAGAAGTCTTCGGGAGAAGGGAGGCTCTTTGGAACTGCTGTTCATAAAGGAAGGCAATTGGAGGGAGGAAGAATGGACAGGGAAAAGAAAGATCAAGAAACAAGAACAACTAGGCTCACCTAATGTCTGCATTTTCAACCTGCATATCCTTCAAATAATCATTGCTTGGCTCACTGTTCTATGAAGGATGCACATTTAGATCAGCACTTGGGCAGGTGTTCACTGGAGGCAGATCAGAGCATTATAGAAAATTCCAGAGTTTAAAGAAAGTGAAAATCCTCTTCATTTATCCTGGGCCAGCAGATTGCAATGCTGTTTTCCCCTAAGGTCTAAACTCTGTGAGAGACAGTTAAATAGGACAGGACGTCTCAACCTTGGTACTCATGACCATTATACCCAGTAAGTACCTATTGGAATGGCTGTCCTCTGCATCATCAAAGCTTAGCAGCCTCCCTGCCCTCCAGATGTCAGATGCCTAGGAACCTCTCTTGAGATGAGTAAAAATAATCTCTGTGGTTAATGTCTCCTGAAAGTCAATTATCCCAGGTAAATGGGCAAGTAAAAGTGATTGGCTGTAGTCTTGAGGACCCACTCTAGTACTTGTCAGTTTAATTTTTGAAATATCTAAAGGAGCCACGAAGGTTGTAACAACACAGAGAAGCACAAGCAGAAACATTCTTAGGATAGTTATATTTAATAGTTTTCCTATTACATTATTTAACAATTATTAAATTACTCTAACAGAATTGGGGGGAATAAAAGTAAATGAGAGACAATGTAAGGGACAAAAACTGGGCTGTTAGTAAAATGGCACAGCTGGTAAAGGCACCTGTCACCAGAATCAAGTCCTTGAGACTCACATGGGTAGAAGGAGACAGCCGACTCCTGAGAGTTGTCCTCTGACCTCCATATGGTACTGTGGTACACACACTGGAGAATACTCACACACACACACACACACACACACACACACATACAAACACACACACACAAACACACACATACACACACTCATCAGTGTCAAACAGAAAGAGGAGTTAGAAAAGAAAAACACATACACACACACACACACACACACACACACACACACACACACACACACACACACACACACACGACAGAGACCAGGATGATGTAAGATGCCGGATGAATGGATACAGGTGACGAAGTGAGGGTAAATGGGAAAGTTAGCAGTGGAGCTTTATTAGATGGCATCAGGAGGACTTAATACACAGAATACATTTAAAAATATTGAGAGACAGGAAGCAAGAAATAGGGGCATGGCACCTGAATAGTGAAGTCACAGATGCCAATTAGACTGAAAATGTAGAGAAGTGCATACTTAAACTTTAAATATTAAAACTTAAAGCAATCGGGACAAAAAGAAACTCTGAATGTACAATTTTATATCTAATCAAATTGGTGTAATAATAAGATGGTATAAGTAAAATATTTCCAAGCCTACAAGGTTTCAAAAGACTGTTACACAAAGACTGAAATTAGCGGGTTTGGAATGAGACATCAGAAGTGACAGGGGCAATGTAGCTTGCTAAGGACTTTGTAATTCAAAAACAGTCTGTGTTAAAATCATCTAGTAGCAAGTGAAAAAAAGTCCCCAGTTAAAACTTCTCATTGTAGAATTTATCTCTTCATTTGGTTATGGCAGTTTTGTTATTAAATGTGTCATAATTTCAATATTAATACTATGCCCAGGTATCTGCAGGTTTAGTAGACAGTGTATTCTATTTCTAATTTTTTTGTTGCTATTGTGGAGGATCAGTTCTTTGACTTGAACCCAGAGCTTCATGCACACTAGGTAACCACTATATTCTCAGTCCTTTGCACACTTTTTATTTTGAGATGAGGTCTCACCAGGTTACCCAAGCTGGCCTTGAGCTCATTTTCTAGGACAGGCTGGTCCTGAACTTGTGATCCTTTTACTTCAGCCTCCTGGGTGGGTGGGATAACAGGCTTGGATCACCAGGCCCAGCTAAAGATATTTAAAGCTAGCAGGTTTTGTATATTTATCTTATACCCAGGTATCTTACGAAACGCTATATTTAATATAGTTGTTTTAGATAGTATAATATTAACAAAAACTGGTAGTGGTTTTTTTCTTGATTTCTACCATTTGAATTTTTGCTCTACACCCTCCCCCTATTTCAATCTCTGAAACATTGTGTCAGTGCCTTACATCTGCCCCCTCAGATCCTCACCCATCTCTGTCCCCTGGCTCTCTGCTCTAGAACACTGACCACGTGATGACAGTAAGTCTCCAGGCCCTAGTGTCTATCCAATGAGGACTCTTAAAGGACAGATCAAAGGGAAAGTAGACAGGGAAATGTTGATGTTTATGTCTTGATTTTCACTGCAGTGCTCCATAGAACTAACAGTGTTTTTGAATAGCTGTTTTCCCTACAGTCGGAGACTTCACATGGTTTCCTACGTGGTTTGCTGGGCCACTTTTTCCTCTCAGCCAAGGGCCCAGGAGTCAGAGCTATTGATAATACAAAGCTTTAAAGAAAATCTGCTACAAGTATATCTTGGAATTATCTATTTTCAAGCTGTTATTTAACACAATATATGGTATTAGATTTTGGCAATACTTTGAGTTACGTTAAATTATTTTAATTCATCTTTTAAATCTGGACTTTATTTTTAATGTTGCTGCATGGTTTCACATGCCTTTAGTCAGATTTTGTCTCTTCTTTACTATATGTATGAGATAGATGAAGGTGACAAATTTTATAATGTTGGCCACTCTTGCATCCATAAAGTATTAAGCTTAGTCAGTGGGATGTTTTTGTTGGTCTGCTTTTGTGGTCCTGGAGATTAAACCCAGGACCTTGTTCATGATGGGTAAGTGTTTCACCTCTGAGCTGGAACTCCACTCCACTTAACATTACTATCATGTTGATGCATATTTTATTTTATTAACATTTACTGATGGGCTCCTCTGAGAAGGTTAGAGTTTAGCCACAGGGCATGCAGAAGTTGTTTCTGAATTTTTATGACTAACACTAATAGCTTCTATTTGCAAGTGCTTTATTTGAACTCTAGTATTTACAAGTCCGAGTAGGGTGGATTATACTTTTCTGCTGTGTGTGTGTGTGTTTTTTTTTTTTCCAGTAGTTTGATTTCAGCATCATGCCATCTTAAAATAACTAGAATAAGTTCATGTTTCTGCATGGCTTTCAATAGTTAAGTGTTATTAGAGTTCTCAGTCCTTTAAAGTGAGATGTAGTTCAGCTATGAAACCATCTGACCATGCTGACTTTGCAATGGTAGATATTTGGTCACCTTTCTAATCTTTTGTTCCAGATTTTTTATTTGCTCCCAGAGAAGTTTATTATTATTTAGTTCATGGTTAAAGTATTTTCTTCCAAGCTGCCTGGATATTATTTAGGACATTGTATTTACTATCTGAGGATCTGACTCCAGTCCATTAGGTTGTCTGTTACCCCTTGTCATCTCTGTCTCCAACAAAGCTCATACATATTACATCTCTCCTTCCAGTTGCTCTCTGAGTTAATCCTGAACATAAGTATCTGCTTGGTTTTTTTTTTTGTTGCTTTATTATTATTATTATTTTCTATTTCATTATTCAGGATTATTTGTATTCATTAAGTTCCCTTTCTGGATCTTTTTGTAGTTTGTTTGATTTTTCTTTATCTTGGCTCCTATGTTAAGTTTAAATTCCTTTGTAGTTTTGGTTTTTCTTTAATGACAGATATATCTAATGCCAGAACATTTCAAAGTTCCTCTTTATATTCCAGACATTAAATACTTACTTCTTTATTTCTTTAAATTTGTAAAAGGAGTTCTACTGTCTTCTTTGCTCCTTAGGCACTGTGATAGGAAACTATTCTTTCTTTGCTCTTGTTAAAGTCTGCTTATGTTTCTTTGTGGAAAATACACAGCCAAGTTCTGAAATGTCCTGTTGATTACCAAAAAGCAGTTTTTCATTATGGAGGTAAAGACTTATTAAATATCTCATATATCATGTTGATTAGTTACATTATTCAATCCATTACTTTTTATTTCTCTATTATAGCTAATTCTAAAAGAGTTTATTAAGGGCACCCGGTATAATTACCCCTTAATCAAATTCTTCCTGCTTTTCTGTATTAGTAAACTTATCCTTAGCAACTACAATACTGCATGCTCTGCCTTCTAACACCAAATGTCACAGAGGGGAAGTCCAGTGGTGTAGCTTTATTTTTGTTGAAGTGATAAAATATTCGAACAGTAAGTTACTTGAGGGGTAACAAGTTAATTTTTAGCTCACAATTCCGGGTATGTGGTCTATCCTTACAGGAAAATCGCAGTGCAGGAAATAGAGACAGCTGGTTACCTCACAATATACAATAAGAACAATTATTGATTGTTTCTCTTCTGGGGTGGATTCTAGCTTGTGTCACGTTGACAATCAAAAGTTCCCATCACTAATAGCTTCTTTATTTTTTTCTTTTACATTTGTATGTGATTGCTTTATCCAGCTTTCTCTTCTTCCATGTAATTTAGGAATGCTGCCTAGGCATATACTTTAGGACTTCTCATCAATCCTGTCTGAAATGAGATGGACTCAAATGGATCTAATCCCAAGGGTTCTGTTTTCTTTTTGTTTTGGGTTTTTTTTTTTTTTTTCCCTAATCAGCTCAGAGAAAAATGCTTTGTTTGTATAACTATTACCTTTTCCCCTTTCCCTGTGTAGGCTTTCATGTTTTTTTGTGTTTGTTTACTTTGTTTTGTTTTATCTGATGCCTCTTGACTTGGCCATTCACTTTCTGGTTTTATCTTCTTGATTTACAAATTTTAAAATGTCATTTTATGGGGCTAGATGATTGCTCAAAGGTTAAGAATACTTGCTTTTCTTCCAATAGGCCTGAGTCCAGTTTCTAACACCCATATTTGGCAGCTAACAACTGCCTGTAACTCCAGCTCCAGGAGCTCCGATACTATCTTCTCCAAGAAGACACCTGCACACAAGTGGCGTATGTGTGTGCACATGCCCCTCCACTCCCCCACACACAAATAATAAATGAGTGTTTAAAATTTCCTTTTCTACTTTTCAGGGTTTTTTTTTTTTTCCTATAGCAATCTGCCACTAATTCAGGTTTGCATTACAATGGGTGATATTACTTTTCCATTCAGTTGTTACTTGGAAAATTATAGGTCATCACTCCACTTGATCTTTTTAAATCTCCCTTCCAAGATCACTACGTTTTTCTTCTAACTCTTGAAGTAATTAGTACCCTGGTATGTACTCAACTTGTTCAGAATGCTCTTTCTCTTTCAGGCTGCTAAGAAATCTTGTGCTTTTATTTTGTTCCCGGAGCCTGGAAATGTGGAACTTTCCTCTGTGGTAACAATTCTGTAAGTGGCACTGCTGACGCAGTATGGCCTAACCATAGGCACCAGATGGAAGTCACCTTACGAGCCTGGAACCTAGGAGGTCAGATTTTAACATTAGATCTCCATCAACCTCTGTGCTTTCCTATCATGAAGGACCAAAAAGCTCAGATTTGCAAGTATACACTTTCTTACATTTCTGACCTTCCAGTTTCTATGTGAAGCCTCCTCTCCAGCAGATATAGTTATCTAGATGCTCACAATATTCACGATACAGAAAGCTCCTTCTACAAAAACAATACAGAGCTCATGACTTTGCCGGTACTTAGGGTGTGGGAACCAGATACAAAAGACAGAGAAAGCAAGTTAAGGTTAACTCTCATCCAGAATCTACTGCAGACTCTCAGGAACCTTCTAGAGTAATTGGAATGTTGTCTTTGTTACTTCTCTTGTAGCTACAACAGTACTTGACAGGATGAACTCAATGACAGGCTTATTTGGGCTCACACTTTGAAAAACAGCCTGTCAGCACTGGGAAGTCATGACAGCAGGAGCATGAAGCAGCTGGTTACACAGTCAGAAAGTAGAGAGAAGCAAATGATGATGCTCAGTGCAGGGTCCAGCCTGTGGAGTGGTGTCACACATTCAAGGAGGTCTTTCCTGCCCACCTGGAAACACTCTCTACCCTCATAGATATACGCAAAGTTGTTTTAATGGTAATTCTAAATTCTCTCGATTGGTAATAATGATTAACTGTATAAATATGAACTTTTTTTAAAAAAAAAAATACAGGATGGCATTAGGTAGCCTAGGACATGCTGGAACTTGCTAAGTAGCACAGGTTGCTTGTGGATCTTGGATTATCCTGCCTCTTGCCTCCCAAGTGATAGATTCTAGGCATGACTGCTCTTCTAGTTAGAAATGATAGCTTTACTCTGCAAATAATTGTTGTAGAGACAAATTACTCATCTCTAAACCTTCATTTGTTGTTTGTAAGTAAAACTGTTAGATTACATGATCTTTATAGATGCTTTTTAGAAAAACACCCTATAACTTTATTATTTTAAATTAGTTCTAAGAACAATGGACATATATTGTCTGGATTCTTGATCAAAGAAAGCAGCTATACTAAGTTTTATGAGGCAGCTTGGGAAGTTGTATCCTAACTGCATGTTGCTAATATTGAAGAATTATATTAGTATTAAATTACTGCCGTAGCAAACTGAAACTTTAGTATCCCCAAACAACACAAGTTTAGCATCTTATAATTCTATAGGTAGTTCTCAGTATGAGTCACAGTATATAAATTAATGTAGGACTTAACTTTTGCTAGAGGTTTGAATGTGAAACATCCATTATGGGATCAATGTTTGGACCCCTGGTCTCCAGCTGATGGTATTGTTGTAGAAGGACATAGAATCTGTAGGGGATGAAACCTCTCTAGGGGAAGCAGTTCCCCTGAGCAGGCCTTCTGGTTTTATAGTGAAGCCCCATGTCCAGTCCCAAAGTGGGATAGGACTGATATAATGTGACCAGCTGCCTCATACTCCTGCTGCCATGACTTCCCTGCCACCATAGACTAGAAGACAAAAGAAGCCTATTCTTTCTTCAGTTGTTTTGTTAGGTGTTCAGTTAGAATCACAGAAAAGTAACTAACATAAGGCTTCAAGGGACAATCAGTGTCCTGAAGCATCCCAGCTGGTATCCACTGTTATTCCTTGGATTACCATCAGCACCAACACTGTGTCTGTCTTGGCCTTCTTTTCATACTCACACCTTCCTCCAATCAAATTCAGGAAGGGGTCTTCAATTTGTAGGGTCCCACATGATTAGATAGGGTAATTTTCTCAACTCCAGATTCTTAATCACGTAAGCAACGTCTCTTGTGCCATCAAAGTTAATGTAATCAAATTCCCAGGCTCTGGGGATGAGGGCTTTGCAGGGCTGTTACTTCACCTACCACAAAAATTCCTGATAATATTTTAGATGCAATGGTGGCATTGTGGTTAAATTTAATACATGTCTGTAATGGAGGACATTATTTGTTTATGGATTATTCATTTGAATAATAGTCCAGAGAATGTTTGTATAATCCTCCTTGATGATATAAGAAATAATTTAGAATAAGTACATAGGATAGTTTTGCTGAAGGAATCATTAGAGCTAAAGATTTGGAAGAAAGGATAGAATTAGAAAGTATATATGTGCCATTTTGCCATTCCCAATGGAACTAATAGGCCCAGACCATAGGGAACTGTGAGGAACAAACCTGATGGGGACACTAACTGCCACTTAGAAAGATAGAAAATGAGAGAAGTGTCGCAGGAAGCATGCTGTCGTGCTGCCTAGTACAGAATGAGGTTCCTCCCACGGAAGTGACCTTAGTTTTTCAGCAGCAGCATAAAAAACATGGTGTGTATGTGTGGGGAGGTGGCCATGGCTCTGGACTAAGAGAGAAGGCAGAGGTGACCTCCCTGACACCCAAGGATCCTGCTTGGGCTCTGATTACAGACAGAATGAACAATCTGGGAATCTGAAAGTGAGGAGGTTAGTTTGTAACAAAGGCGGGTTCTGAAAGTCTTTGCAAGATTTACAAGGTTTTGAAAGTTTTTGCAAGTGACTGACTCTTGTTAAGGCTTATACATGATGTTAGATACTTAGGGATAGGATGACACTATCTAAATTCAATGACAACATCTCAATTTAACGACAGTATCTAAATTTAATGCCAATACTTTCAACAATCCTTTTCTTCGCCAGTGGAAACAGAAGTGAATATGTTACTCGTCTCTTAAAGTAAAATCACCATATTTTACACATCGCAATTCCGACTTTAACCATGTCCTCTAAGGAAATCAGCCATCCATGGGAGATTCCACCAAGGATGAAGAGTTTAGTACTACTGCCAGAAAAAGGAGCACAAGTGTGCACAACTTGCCATAGTACACTCAAGCCAACATACCACCTCCACCTCAGTGTCACTGTGAATTAGCAGCAATGGCATCTAAGGCAGCCATCATCTAATTGACTCTCAAAGGCAAACCTTTAAATAAAACTTAGCTCATGTGGCTCAGACAGAATGCAGATTTCAACATTAGCCTGTCATACGCTGCAGACTGTTTTTAAACAAAAATCAACACCTCTTTTATTTATTCATTGCACATGTATTATGTGCTCCATAGCAGCAAGCCTTCTGTATTCTGAGGCATCTGTAGGTGCTTTCTTACATATAGTCACTAAATGTCATTTAGCAATGACAATGACAAATAAATGAATCACACTGAATACTGTGATTTGCCTTGTTTAATTGGAGAACTGAACCAATAATCTACATTAACTAGTTTTAAACCCTAAACTTCAGGAAATATATGGGCTATATTTCTCTAACCAACTACATAAGTAGACTCTATTGACTTCTTTTACACAAACATTTATTGAGTTATCTAATTTAGGAACATCAAATGTCTCAATAATGTCAGATTTGCTGGGTTGGTGGCGAACTGTATAAAAAACAGCAATATTTAATACACACACACACACACACACACACACACACACACACACACACACACACAAGTGGAGTGTCTGAGGCTGTTAGGCCTTTTATTTGTGTTCTGCTAGGAGAGGAACAGTTGAGACCCTCAGTCTGGAGATCACTGAAGCTGCCTTTCACCAAGCCAAAGGCCGCGGTATTTTTGGGTTTGATAGCACATCTATGGTATTTAAATCATCCCGGTATTTACTCCTTCTGTTCTTTGCTTGCTTCTGAAGCATGGGTGTACGTTAGTTTGTGGGTTATTACGGATTGCAGTGGAAAAAGAGAACTGGAAAAGAGAATTCTTAGAAAATTTCAGACATATAAGTTCAAAGTTTATAAAATATAAATTACCTTTTTGTTTTTTTCAACAAGGGCCATAATCAACCTGGTGCCCTGTGTCTCAGTGACTATTCTCTTGCTGTGGAGAGAGGCCACGACCATGGCAACTCTGATCACAGAAAGCATGTAACTGCAGCATGCTTCCTTTCGGAGGTTTAGTTCATTATTGTCATGGCAGGAAGCACAGTGCCACACAGACAGACATGGTGCTGGAGAAGTAGCTCCTGAGTTAAATAACTGGATCCACAGGCAGCAGGCAGAGAGAAACACTGGGCCTGGTTTGAGCATTTGAAACTCAAAGCTCACCCCCAATGACACACTTCTTCAAGCAAGGCCACACCTCCTAATTCTTGTCAGGTAGTGCCACTCCCCAAGGACCAAGTATTCAAATTTCTGAGCCTGTGGTGCCATTTTTAGTCTGTCATACCCTTTAAGCATGCCTTATTCTTTTATTTCATTTTAACTTGTGTGGTTTTTTTTTTGTTTGTTTGTTTTTTTTTAAATTAAGGATCGTGTATTTGTCTTAGTCTTCACTGTAGTATGAGGTTTTTGCCTAACCTCAAGGTTTAGGACCCACAGACCCACAGACCCACAGTCCCGCAGTCCCGCAGAGACACACAGATACTATCATTAATTTGAAGCTGATTGGCATAAGGCCCAGGCATATCACTTGCTAGCTCTCTACCCTTCATCTAACCCATGATTATTCCTGTTCAGCCATGGGGCTCGGTACCTTTTCTTAGAGCAGCAGAGTTGTCCTCTGCTTCTTCCAGCTTCTCTCTGGCGTTCTGCTCTGTGCTTCCTGTTCTCAGAGTTCTCTTAGTCTGGTAGCCCCGCCCACACTTCCTGTCTGCCTTTGGCCAATCAGCATTTTTATTAAACCAGTGGATGGACATAATCTCCCACACTTCACCTTTGACATTGCTTTGTTGAAGCACTATCCAATAATGTAATGCAAGCCATACACATAATTTAAAAAAATTTAGTGGTCATATTTTAAAAATTAAAGAGAAGCATAATAATTTCATGTTTCAGGGGCACAGCACCTGCCTAGGATGCTTAAGGCCCAGGTTCCATCTTCAACACCACAGAAACAATAAGAAATTATTAATGAGATACTTTTAAATATTAAGCCTATGAAACAGAGGGTGTATCTATGCTTATAATACATATTGACTAAGCCTGCCACATTCTAAGTGGTTAGTAGCCATATATATTTTGTACACTATCAAACAGGACTGTAGGCCTTGGCTAATCTGACCCAAATCCAAGAAAGTCTGGGGTGGTTTTCTAGGAGAAACAGCCAAGTCTATGGAGTGAAAGTTGTCCTCCAGTTCTGAGTTCTGAAATAATCCTTCCAGAGCTCAGAGTGCAACAGCTGTGTTGGTGCCTCTGTGCAGCTGCAGCATATAAAATGAAGACATCTTAATTCAAAGATGAAATAACAAGATAGAAGGAGTGCAAAGATGCACAGATCACACAGGCTTGAATGGGCAGCTTTCTCTGTACTTTACTGTATCTCTCTTGTCAAATGCCAAGATGAGTTTCTAGAGTTCTCTGGTTGATTACTTAATATTTGCTGTAATATGTGGAGTCCTTCCTTTTTTCTAAAATGCACTATTACTTTTAGTGACTTCCAACCCAAAATGCCTACATCATTATTACACGTCCACAGTCCATGAACACGGCTCACTTTTCTCAGGAAAGTGCCAATCTGACTACCTGGCAGGGAGAAAGGAATTCTATGTTCTGGGTTGGAAAATAAAGACACACATTTTTGTTTTAGCTGACTGTATCTTTTTTAGAGGATGGAAACAAATATTTCTATATACCCAGAGTTTGACCGGCACCCCGTGTCCCTGCCCTTTCAGGGCCATGAACATCTGATTACAGACAGTGACCTGCATGTTCGGCTGCTTCACATTTCAAAATCAGAGGAGATTTTTCTCTGTGCTCCATACTATTCTAAACAGTTCCTTTCACAAACATACTCCTTAATTAATTTATTGAAAATCCACTCACTGTTCCACACAGTAGGTGCACTAGCTTTAAAAGATAGGTGATAAGCTTTCAAACCTAGGAAACAGAATGTCAATAATCAGATAGATCAATAAAATAACTAATTGGTGCTGGGAAGTACTGTTGAGATAAATGGAGCAAGGGACCAGGATTTTGAGGTAACAGGGGTGAGAAGCGGGTGTGGTTTTAATAGGCTGGGCAAAGCTAACATTACTTCAAAGGTGACACTTGAGCAGAGACCATAAAGAGGATAGAATAAGAAGAGAGACAACAATGGGACCAGCCATGTTCAAGGCATGTGGCTCTGCTGAGGCTCTATGTGTCTTCACGGTCCTGAAAGACCCCCCCCCCCATCTTACCTACCACACTTGAATGGATATTTAGATCCCAGTCAAAATCGTTATATTAGGTTGTCCCCATTTACCCAATGGCCCCAAGTCAGTGAAGGAAGAGCCAGGAAGAGAGACGGTGGGTTTATTAAGTCAGACCTTCATGTTGGAGTCTTTTGCTACTGTGTTTAAATTTGTCTTTGCTTCATCTTTTTGCTCTCCAGGTACTGAGCATATCTAAAGAAAAGCTGCCTCATAGATTGAGTGAATGCTCCTGACCCCTGATGCACACTGTCTCTCTCAGAGTCTGCCCCAAGGTATCCACTCACTTTCACAGCCAATGACTACTGCAGTAGCATGGGCCTCATCAGTGAGGGAAAATTAATCAAATAATGGTCACATCACTTTAGCTAACTGTGGTGGCTTGTGAGCTGGTGTAAACCAAACCTAGCTGAAGAGAGGCTGAAGCTTACAGAAAGAATTCTCGTTTAAATGTGCTTCTCTAACAGATACATATGAGTAGGTAAAAACCATGGCTCAGACACAGCTAACCAGGAAAAGATTCATTTAAAGAAGGCCAAGAAACGTCAGGCCTAGAGAGCACAGGTTCTCCTTCATAAATTAGTGAGTCATGAGAATTTAGGCAATAAATGAATAATTGTGGGGTAAGATTAACTAAGTGTTTTAAGGTTATTGAAGATTTTAAATTACACCAATTTAGCAGAGAGTGAGTTCAATGTGTTTAATATAACAATTAGCTCTTGGTAAAGGAGGGGAAGCCAGGGTTCCTGCTTATGTGCCTCAGGCTTCTTTAATGCGAAAACATGGCCGCGTTTGCTGAGTGGAGTTAGAACCCCAAACTATCCAGCTGACTGGATTTGGATTGATTTTGCATTTTCTTTAAAAACTAAAGTTCATTTTCAGAGAAATCTCACAGAAATAAGAAGCATGGGCCACCAGAGCTGGAAGGCCGTGAGGGCTATGTCGGTATTTTCCAGTTTACAGATGAAGAGGCAGTGTCTTCATTTGAAAAGCTGAGAGGGAAGAAGGCAGGAGATTGCATATCTTCCAGCTGCAAGGATCTGTGAAATCTAAGGCAGTGAAGCAGCTGCCCAAAGTTGCAGAGCTGGCCCATGCCAGACACAGAAGGTAGACTCGGTTCCCTGTGTTCTCTTCCTGGCTGTGAGATTTTTAGAGGATTCTTCTGCTTAACTGTTTGATGCAAGGTATGTAAATAACCATTTGCTAGACTGGATCCCCTCCCCCACCATTTCAGTCCATTTTCTGTGTTGTTTAAACAGAACCTTGGTATTATCATCAGTAACAGAAAGAACAAAGCTTGACCACATTTCAGATCTGCTTAGAGACAGCCCAGTCAGTCAGAATTCAACAAACTCAGGCTGTAGCAATAAACTCATTTTGAGACCAGGAAATCAAGGATGCAATGCTTTGCAACACACACACACACACACACACACACACACACACACACACACACACACACATTTGTGTAAATGTGACCTGAAATTTGACCCCACACTGAAAAGCAGAATGTTTATATTTAGCTGAAGAGTGTAGCCCTAACTAGCTAGAAAACCACTAGGGATGAAATCCTTTGTCTTGAGCTCATGCTTCTAGCTGTTGCCAAGCCATCTCTGCATTTCCCTGCATGTGTTGTGATGTGGAATCATTCTGGAAAATGCCATGTAAATCTCTAAGCAGTGATGCAATAGCCAAGTTGTCCCTCACCCTGGGGATGGAGCAGTCTATCTCTTTACAGCACATGGATCTCTGATTCTCTCATCTACACTGTAGGTTCCAAACCAGAGTTTGAAAAAATATCCTTATGTCCCCTCAACATGTAAAAAAAAATGTTAAGTCATAATAAAAGAAATATTTGGGCCAACCACAGGGAGATGTAAATCCCTTAACCTATGGGAGATTCTAAATTTGCTTCAGCTCCATAGATGAACCTCCATAGATGACTAGCATGAATACACACTGGTACACAGTGTAGGGGAGAATTTTAGCATCTAGGAATATTTGTTTCTAGAAATCATCCCCAAAGACACACTGGAAACGCATGAAAAGCTGTTAATCTAAGAGCTGCTAATTGCAGAACAATTGCTACTTTGAACGCACAAGAAAACACCCTCGAATGCCCATTGATAGGAGATTGGCTAAGTAGTGGCCTATTCTGTAGCTGTAAAAGGAAATGAAAAAGATCTTAAGATGCTGCCAATGTCCAAAATGCTGCTAATTAAACAAAGCTAAGAAAAAGAACCTGTGTAACACAGTGTAGACTACAGGCTGTTCATGTTCGTATGTATGCCTAAAAGTGGAAATGTAATCCAACAGCCACCAAAATGTCTCAAAAGTCAGAGGGGACAGGGTTAGAAGGTAGGCTCCCTAACCCCACCATGGTTTTTCATTTCTGAATCCTTGGGATATTTAATCTAATTTTAAAACAAAACCAAAAAAAAAAAAAAAAAGAAAAAAAGAAAAGCACAGTGAAATAGAAGAGCATTATTGTGATTGACGTGGGGCTTAGCCACACATTGGAATAATTTCAAGTGATTTAAAAACAGAACAACTTTTAACTGCATCCCAGTGGGGTATACTCAAAGGCTAAAAATAACCACATGAAATCTTAAGCCATTTTCAGTTACTATATTTTTAGCAATAATGTATGTGAGATAATTTTGAGAGTATATATTTTAAGCAAGTAAAATTCATATTAATGTATAGGAGGGGGAAAGGAGCTGAAGAAAAATGCAAATTAAAATTCATGACATCACAATAAGATTTCTGTAATCTTAAAACTGAGTTGAAAATAGTAGCAAGAATTTCTGGTATAACTTTGCCTAAACACAGAGGTCTAAAAAGAATGACCTTTTCAATAGTAATGAATGCAGAAGCAAATGTAAACCTTTGTAAAAGATGCAAGCTCCAGAGAGAGATGGCTGATTTTTAAATTGAGGGACAGAATTCATAAACAATGGGGCTAGAACATTATGCCCTCATAAACGCAAGAAGTCCATTTAAAAAGACCATGCGAGTCATGTTTAAAAGATACAGTCAAAACCCAAAGACCTCCCCCTTGTGAAAATGGAGTATTTTAACCATTAAAAAAAAAAAAAAAAAGTACCCAGCATAGACTGAAACTTAACAGCTGTGTTAAAATTCACATGTTCAGGAAATGTATTTTAAAGACCAGTCTTGCTAGTAACATACAGTGCATGCCATGAAAACAGCACGTTATTTTGGAAATTAGGAAGTTAGAGGAAATAATCATTTGTCTTACCTGGTTCTGGTTGTTTGTTTACACTACACCATAGAGTGCTAATAGCTGAACAGCGAAACTCTTTAAAGAACTCTATACTGGAATAAGTAGTGACCCTTCAGTGGGAGATGGGGCAGGCATTGGGTAGACAGGGAACTGCAACCTGTACAGCTTGTCAGAGTCTGTGTCTATGAGGTAGCTGGATTTACTGCTAAATTCTGAGGTCTGAGGTTAAGCCTGAGAGCATGCAAGCATACCTCATCTGATGCCAGTGCTGTTGGTCAGGGATGTTGGTGACTACCATTCTCTGGGTCTCGTGTTCCCCTTGTTGGACATAAACAGTTCCACAGAACAACTCCACACAAGCATCACTCTAAGCATGATGGAGCAGATAATGATCTCTAAACATAAATAATAAGCATTATCCGAGCCCAAATGGACAGAACATCACCTATTTCACCCATGAGGAGGAAAATCGCTTCTTGATCAATTAGAGATTTAGGCTTAGCCTGGTCATAACTCTTTTAAGAGAACACTTAACTAGGTGGATAATCATGGAATGACTTTTATTTCCTGACACATCTAATTCAGAGAAAAATCCTGACTCTAAATATCACAAAACGGAATGCAAATTCCATTGCACATCCTTCCTGTCTCCTTCTGAGACATCACTGCTTCCCTGCTGTCTTAGTCAGGGTTACTATTTCAGTAGTGAAACAGCCTGACTGGAACAAGTTGGGGAGGAAAGGGTTTACCTGGCTTACATGTCCACATCATCGTTCATCACTAAAGGAAGTCAGGACAGGAACTCAGACAGGGCAGGAACCTGGAGGCTGGAGCTAACGCAGCAACCATGAAGGAATGCTGCTCACTGGCTTGCTCCTCATGGTTTGCACAACCTGTTTTCTTATAGAACCCAGGACCACCAGCCCAGGGCCAGTGACACCAGAAATGTGCTGGGCCCTCCCCCATTATTCACTAATCGAGAAAATGTCCTCTTGGCTTTCTTGCCTATAGCCCGATCTTATGGAAGCTTTTTCTTTTTCAACTGAGGCTCCTTCCTCTCTGATGACTCCAGCTTGTGTTGAACGGACACAAGACAAGCCAGCCCACCCTCAGTGAGCACCTTCTTTCATTATATTACATAGGACATCCACTTTGGTCCTCTGGTGTCTTCTGGTAGTCTTTGCTAGACTCAAGGACGTGATACATTAAGCTGACAGCTGAATGGCCAGTCACCACTTCTTTCTTATACAATGTTCCCAACATTGTTTTTTAAAGTAATCATGTTAGGAAAAGTTTGAATCTGATTCTGATTAAGCCTCTAGCCTCCACGATAAGAAATACTGGGTACATGTCATCTGTGGGTATGTTTTGTAGAAACTACTAACAAACCAATAATGTGAATAATAAGTGAACTGGGAATGTGTAAACAGTGGCAGGAGGTTTCACATGATTAAATCATGATCATGAACGGCTGTAGGTTCCATTGTGGCGACAACGGTTACTTTCAGAGTATTTATATACCAAAATATAATATTTGAAAGTCACTTTTCTGCAATATCATCATAGACAGGAGTAGATGGAGAACATATGCTCATATGCTCATATTTGGCTATTAAAGGGTAGATGGCAATCATCTGTACTCTGCTCCCCATTCTTGACATGTTTAAAAAGTTTCCCAGCAAACAATTTTAAAAGAATCTTTAAACTATTTAATTCAACAGATACTTTTTGAAAGATGTGTTGAGTAAAGACAAACCTAAGAACAGCAGCTCAGAATGACTCTAATAATAGCTTTAAAAGGTCTCTTCTGCCATAGAGATTGCTTTCTGACTGATTTCTTGGGAGCTGTCTGATAATCACCTATTTCTTTTCCTTTTCTTTCTTGACTTTTTATTTAATTCACTTACGGATGATGTGTTAACAGCCTGTGATGAGGAATGAAGAAGTATTACCAGGGAGACTACATGGCCACCTGTGGAGAAACCATCAATTTAAATGTTTGATTCTTCAAAGAAGAAAATGCAATATTTGAACAGTTACCTGGATCTGTAGCAGACATCAGTGAACCAAAAAATAAGCAATCAGTAAAATGGAAGTCTCCAGTCTTCAGCTGGCCAGCATACACCATGGCCTTCACAAAGCCATACATGATTAACCTGTGGAAGAGAAATAGAAAAACTTTAAACATCCAGCTGGATCCTGTGTAAACCCATGTTATCTCAGAGAACATTGTAATGTGTTTTCTTGACATGTACCATGCATAAGTCATCAATCCTGCTAACTCACACCCACTATGATCTCTCAGCTCTGAACAGTACATTCACTAAATTTCACAATCCATTCATTTAGCAAATGACAATGGAGCATTATCTAGCACTAAATCTATTTAATTAACATATGCCTACGAAAACTTTAATGTTTGTACTTATTTATTTAAGGGATTTGTAGTAGATTCATGATGTTACATTATAAATAATTGTCCTGCCTATGAGTTTAATAAAAAGCACTGATTGGCCAAAAGCAGACAGGAAGTGTGGGCAGGGCTACCAGACTAAGAAAACTCTGGGAACAGGAAGAACAGAGCAGAATGCCACAGAGAAGGCAGAAGAAGAAGAGGACAACTATGCTGCTCTGAGAAAAGGTACCGAGCCCCGTGGCTGAACAGGATTAAAATCATGGGTTAGTTCAAGGGTAGAGTTGGCTAATTATATGCCTGGGCATTAGGCTGATCATCTTAAAATTAATGTAAGTGTCTGTGTGTCACTGTTGGCTGTGGGTCCCAACCTTGAGGCTAGGTCTGAAAGTCCAGGCCAGAAACCTCTTACTACAGGGATTGATTTTTGTTTAAACCCTAATAGAGAAAATATAGAGATTGTTGACTATGATACTAATATAATTTAAAATCAGTAATAGTACTTCAAAACTGCAGACCTCTAGACAGGTTAAAATCCTCACATGCACTTACAGTTTACTGTTTTAAAAATGTGCTAAGGTTGTGAGCATGACTAAGAAACTAAGAAACAGCTAAATACCAGCTATTAGAACTTAACGTTTTCTACCGTGATACAGATACTTTCAATTCCGTTAGGACAGCTACCTCATTAAGGGGCTATTTCTGACAGAGCTGCATTTGGGCAGTCACTATCACATTCAAGCTGTATGATTTAGGGTATTATTAAAACTGTCTAACCCTAGGGACCTCGATTCATCAGATAGGGTAACAATTAAGGTCCACAGAGAAAGATATTGTAGGATGAATAAACATGTCTGGTGTCCAGTCTTCTTAGTCCTCTTAGGGAGCTGCTTCCTACTGCTCCATGAAGGTACAGATGGGAAGGATTTGTTTACAGTGTCTGCCTTTTCACATGTGCTTCAATTAACTTAATCTGCAGTGGATCCTGTAAGGTCAACAGTATTTACACAGTGTGATGCAGTAACCTATTTAACATGGCAAGTTAAGCAGGATGCTAAGGCTTGAATTGAGACAGTCTGGTTTCAATGTCAGGGATTTTAGTCACTGTATGTTACCTGAAGAATGGCTTTATGTTTTCTACTATCCTGATAAGCTGTCTCATGCAATGGACTCTTAGCCATGCCATGAAGTAAGTACTCTAGACAGCCCAAAGGGCAGTTTTGGAATATCCATAAAAACTTGAGGCTGATCCCCTCCTTGGATTGAACTATTGAGGGATCCACAGTGAACTAGAGACTAAACACCCAACATGACTTTGCAGAGTATGGATTCCAGGTGGGACTTGAATCTTAACCAGACTGAATGTACTCAATATTAGTAAACACTGTTCCAGTAGGGTATGACCATGGGAGCTGAAAAGAGGCAAGTCCAAGGGCCTCAGTCTGCTAACTTTCCCAGTGGGCCATAAATTGGCTACCAAATACAAATTTTCCCACCAGATCCAGGGAAGCTTCATTCAGCTTATTTTGTTAGTGTTGGTGGTGTTCAATATTGAACACCAACTATATCATGTCCAACTTAAAATTAATGAATAAAGATCTGTGCCTTCATTGACCATATGGTTTAGTGAGATGGAGAAAGATGAAAATAATTAGAAATGAAAATAATATCTGTTGCTGACATCATTCCCTTAGTTGGAATCTGCAAGAATGGTTAGCTCTGTAATATTTTGGACAATTATAACCTTTATTATTTTTCCTTTAAGCCCTTTTTCACATCCCAGATTCAAAAAGATCCTTTCTCATTTGAACTATACTTCAGACACTGAGCACCACCAGGCTACAGAACCACAATGAACATTATGAACTATAATCATATCCCTGAGTTCTGTATCTACTAGTTAAATTTTATGGAAGAAGAAACTCAGAATTGAAATATACTTATTGTATATTGTTCAGAAGCCATTAATTCGGAAAAGAGAAAACTGCACACACCTGCAACCTATGCTTAGTAAAGCTAGAGGAAGATAGAAGCCATGTTTGTGCAATCACTACAAACAGAATTAATGTCCTTATAGAAGCCAGTACGGCAATTCAACTTAAAAGTACTGTTAAGGTAGTCTGCGTTTCATCAAATCTTTTCTATGGCTTAATAGCAATAGATTAATCAAATCTGTTTGAAACATATATTTATTTTGTTTCAGATCACAAGTATTTATTATAGTAACAGATTAAAGAAAGTTACAACATATATGACCAATCCCCAACCATTAAACTTATATACAAGAATACGTTAGGTACAGAGAATGTATTATCAAAATTTAATGAATAATAAATTTAAAGTTTCGAAATTGAGAAAGTTTAGGCATTAGTTCAAGCAGAAAAACTCCAAGTACATGTTCTGTCCAGGTTTTGCTAACATGAGCTAGGATAATCCCAGAGGAGGATACATGCTTCCATCAGACTGGCTTGTAAGCAAGTCTGCAGAGAAATTTTTTTTTCATTAGTAATTGGTACAGGAATCCCAACCTATTATTGGTGCTACTCCTGGTCAGGTGCTCCAGGTAGTATAAGGAAGTAAACTGAGCAGGGGGACCCAGTAATGAGTCAGTAAACAGCGTTCCTCCATGGCCTCTGCTTCAGTTCCTGCCTCTAGGTTCCTGCTCTGACTTTTCTCAATAATGGACTACCACATAGAACTATCAGCCAGATAAACCCTCTTCTTCTATCATGACTGCTTTTTATGTCAACTTGTCACAAATTAAAATTCCTTGAGTAGGAACTCTCCTCCAAGGAATTTCCTTGATTGACAAGCAATAGCCCGCCCTGATGGTGAGCAGCATCTTCAGTTTCTTATCTGGGTAGCCAGAAGAATGACTGCCTTTTGTTGGAAGGGCCTTCCATCACACCAGTGAGATGACTTGCTCACTGCTGCTGCCCCTGCTATGCCTTCATTGATAGCAGAACCGGAGTTTCCAAGCTTTCATCTTGGACTAGGGACCGGAGGCTCTCCAAGTACTTTCCAGGCCTCTAGTGCTATAATGGAACTGTCGAGGCCTCAGTATTGAGGACCAAGTAACTGCTGGTCTTTTTTCCATGAGAGACAGCTATTCTGGGACTACACTGGATGCTGAGGTGCCTATCCTGAGGCATGCTGGGTACTCATCACCTCAGGTGTGATCTCGCTCTTGTTACTGGTGAGGAGAGGAGGAAGTCCTGAGTGTATGAGGTCCCGTGTGGATGTATATTGTTGACGTAGGCACAGGGATGTCAAGGATCTCAACCCCATGGGAACGGCAAAGCCTTCCCCAAGTAAGACCATGAGGGAAATGGTAAGGTCTTCTTCAGAGGTTATTCTTCTCCTCCTGGGTGTTTTCAGCACAAAGACTGCTCTCCTGCTCCATGTTAGGCTTACAGGCTGCTACAGTTTCTCTACCTGAGAGCCCAGCCCACTCGACCCCAGCTTTCTGTCCCTGGGTACATCTCCCTCCCTGTCCCAGTAAGGCCTGAGGACCCGACTATGCCATGCTTAAACACCCCTACCACTCCATCCCACCCCTACATCTCCCAAAGCTGCCTTTGGTCATGCTCTTTATCCCAGCAATAGCAAGCAACTATAACAGCATAGAATCCGTTATTACTGTTAATAGTAGCTGCATAAAAGCAATTAAATGTGAACTTTTCTTCTGCTTTACTGCATTTTCCCAATTCTTTCAAAATAATAGCCATAGCAGAAACAAACACTAATGTACATTAGTGAGTTCTGTTACAGACAATAGACAGTCATTGTGCTATTTAATCCCCACCATTCTCTGAGGAAGGCATTGTAATTATCGCCTTCACAAACGAGACAATCGGGAGTCACAGAGGTTAAATAGTCACACAGTGAGCTTCCGTGGAGTTGAATCCGGGTGTAACACAAACACTTCACACAGCTTTGCAGGGCTTTGGAATACTTGTAAAGCCAGTGTGTAGGTGGGGGTGCACATACATTTGCTTTCAAAATGTAAGTTGATAATTTATTCCAGATAAACTATTGGACAAAAGTAATTGTTACTTCCTTGAATTAGCATAATAAATGAATAAATACATAAAGCAATTCAAAAAGAAAATCTCTGAAAGGAGCTGAACCCAGCATTACTCTAACTGTCCTAATAATAGTCACTAAGTATTTCTAGCTGTAACAAGTTTTTCTTATTCTGCTCTTCATATATTGGCATCTATCATCATTGCTACATTGTTATTAATAAGATAATTAGTTATGATTCTATTAACTGGGAGGCTAAAAAGTGAACTCATTAGCAGTCCTATATTTTCATAGAGTGTTGCTTTCTGTAAGCACTTCACAGAAACCCCTTCAGGAGTCTCAGCAGGGCAAACCCTAGACGGAGGCTATCAGGGGTCACAGAAATGAGTGGCCTCTCAAGTGAGAGGTAGATAATGACAAAGCCACCTCATCCAAAGCACAACTGTTGATAGCACAGAATTCATCTTGGGCTCCCACAAGAAGCATGATGTTCACTTTATGCTTTTCTTTGGAATGTGAGCACGGGTGTTATGGAGACCCCAGGGTCGGGAAGCTATGACAGTCACTGGAGTAACAAAATGGTGGTATGTCATTTGCTGTAGTGGAGGGCACTAGGCAAGAGAGTTTCATAAAATGCTCAGCAGATTTTGCTGAGTGTTCACGATGCATGCACTAATTTTAAATTTCTTCATCTTGTCTCACACTTTCTAAACTACACACCTAAAGGCATGCTGAGAAAATGTTTCAAAATAAAACAGAGCATCCAGTTGTTTGAATAATTTCAAAATATGTCATTTTAATCTCTGTATTTAAAAAATTTTCTCTCTCCTTTTCTTTTTTATTTTTTTTTTAAAAAAACAAAAAACCAAAAAAAAAAAAAAAAACCTGTCGCCAAGCTATGTCTATATCACCAAGAAAGGAGGATTTTTGCATTGTACTCTCAATAGCTAAGCAAGGGAGGAAGCATGGGTTATTTTCATTAACACTCTGAAGGATCCTGTATCTGCCTGAGCATAAGAAACAGGCAACTATGAAGAATTCAATGACTACTGAGGAAATCTGAGGCCCACAGGCTCCAGAATCAATGTACACCAAACTTTTTAATTTTTAAAAGATTTATTATTTACATTATGTGTACATATATACATATATACATATATGTGTAAATATCACCAGGCTTTCTTTTGGGGGGCCACCAACCTGCTCCCAAATCATGAATGGAGACATATTATTAGTTTTGAATGTTCAGCCTAACAGTTTCATTTCTGGCTAGCTCCTTTAACTTAATTTCACCTGTTTCTGTTTATCTACATTTTGCCTTGGGGCTTTTTACCTTTCTGTTTGTATGTCCTACTCTGTTTCTGCTCGATGCCAGTTGCCTAGCTAGTCCCAGACATCTTCCTCTTTCTCCTCCTCCTTCTCGTCTCTCATTCTTCTCATTTATTCTTTCTACCCACAAGCCCCCCACCCACCCTCCTCTGCCTAGCTATTGGTTGTTCAGCTCTTAGTAGACCAATCAGGTGCCTTATGCAGGCCAGGTGGAACAAATACCACAGACCTTTACACAGTTAAAGCAATATTCTGCAGCATAAACTAATGTAGCATGTGTTTACACAGTTAAAATGATATTCCACATGTTTATGTGTGTTTCTGTATGTGTGTATGTGCATATGAGTGCAGATACCTGTTGATTCCAGAAGATGTTGGGCCCCATGTGTCTGGAGTTACAGGCAGTTGGGAGCCACTCAGTGTAGAGGCTGTAAACCAAATTCGGGTTTTCTGGAAGACCTGAAGCCATTCTAAAGCCTTAAGCTGTCTTTTAGCCCATGGATTTCTAAACTCTATGCCTAAGTTTCCCTTTGAATTTACATATTTTCCTATTTATCTGTTTATGTGCTATAGATGGTTTCAGTATCATGCTTTGTTTTTACTGGGGCATACATTCTCTAGTAATGCCTCACTGGATAACTCAGAAGTCCTTAGTGATATGTTACATGGGATTGGGTCTTCTAGTCAATTTCATTCATTTCCTCACTCAGGAACTCATTAATTTGAGCACTAAATTTCTTCAGTAGATATTATTCTTGCTCTCAAGGAGATTACACTTAGAGTAATCTTACATAAGAGTTCATTAGCTCATTTATAACTTACATTTTATTTACACTCTGGCAAACTGCTCCAGAGAGAAGATAGGTCACATACACAACTCTGAGTTCTGGGGAAATCTGAGGAACCTCTATCTTAACGAAGTTTGGTCTTAGAAAAGTTGAGTCTGTGGTAGTAAGACAGGCTTTTGGGTGCCTGAAATATATCAATGGGGGAGAGGGGTACTTAGGACTCAGACCTGAGAGCAAATATTTGAGGTGCATTAGTCTAGCCTTGGATAAAAACAAAGTCTAGAAGGAACATGCAGTAGGAGAAGTTCCATTGCTGAGGCCTGGGGACCCTGTCCCTTCAAGAAAGTTAAAGGTGGATGAAGAAAACAGAGAGACCAGGAATCTGTCTCTGGAGATGTTGAGTGTCACGGGCATCAAAGGGAGGAGATGTTCTAAGAAAGGTCAGAGAAGCTGAATAGTGTCGAGAGGACCAGTTAATTCAGGGCCATCAGAGTGTAAAGTGGGATCATATTGGATAAAAGAGAACCTGGTAAATGAAGTTGAGACAAGTAGCTCTTAGGCATCTGGCTAGGAAGGAACTCAAGTCTTTCTCCAGATAGAAAGCTGGGGTGGGACTTGAATTGACTTCACATCAGTGAGAAGCTATGAAGATGATCGTGTCTTACTGGAGTTCACAAAGAAGAGTTTAAAAAGAGTGATTTTGTTTTATTATAATTAGGAGCATAAGATGGCAAAGTGGACTCTGGGTGGAAGAAGTATATGTACCTTTGAGTATCTGTGGAATTATGTGGCTCTTATGAGTGTCAGATTCATAATCTCCTACCCCCTCCCATCACTGTTTCTCATATTCAATGGTCTTAGTAAGTATTTACTTTCATAAAAGTATCCGCTGAGTCCTGTGAAAAATACAAACTGGTACAAAACATGATTTCTACCCTCAGGAAGAAAGAAGTCACCTGAATCAGGAAAACGCATAAAGGGAAGTGTTGTGTCTGTGAGAGGTCCTGTTCAAGTTAACAGAGAAATGCTTAGCTTTGGGGACTTTAAGGGCTCTGGACTGTCTGTGAGAGTCAGCTGATACATTTGTTGAACCTGAATGATGCACCCAGATAAAGATCCTGTTCACAGAGCTCCAACACTATGTGGCTTCCCAATTTCTGATTGCTTTCTTGCACTGAAAATCCTGTTTTCTTCAAGGCAGTTGCTTCTTGAAATTGGAAAACCAACCAAAGAAACAAACAAACAAAAAAAACACCTCCCAGACAAACAAATAAAACCCAGCCACTGATAATCTTAGAGACACCATCTACCACTTACTACTGGGACATAAGATAGGCCTGTCCTATGTTGAACTTCATTTACAATTTCTTTTTATTATTTTTGTTTATTAAAATATAATTACACCATAAGCTCGCTCCCACTGCTATCCCTCTACCCACTCCTCCCTCAGCTCATGCCCTCTTCTTTAACCATTGCTGTTACAGATACATGTAAGTGAATAAACATACAAATATAGCCTGCTAGGTCCATTTAGTATTACCTGAAGGTCTATGTTTTTAGGGATAACCATTTGCTATTGGATGGATAACCAATTGAGGGCTCATTCCACAGAAAGACTAATCTCCCCATCCTAGCAGTTAACTACTTGTAACTCTTCATGTAAGTGAAGAGACCTGTGGGATTTCCCCCTCATCTACATTGGGATGCCAACTGCTGTTGAAATTGTTCAGGTCTTGTTTAGCCAGCCACGTTGTTGAGATTCATGGGTGTGACTTCTGTGTCACAAGTCAAAGGTACAATCTCATATTAGATTTCCTGGTTCTCTTGCTCTTAAACATCTCTCAGCCCCCAGCCACTTTCTGCAATGTTCCCTAAGCCTTAGGAATAATAGCATTTTGTAGATGTATCCATTGGGCATCCTACTATAAGGTATTACTATGCATTTTTTACTGGTTGTGGTTTTCTGTAATAGTTTCCTGGGGCAGCAGAATGAATCTTCTTTGATAAGGGGTGAGATCAACACTTACCTACACTATAAGTATTTAGAATGCAGTTAGGAACAACACTGGTTTAAGGAAGTGGCAAGACTAGGTTTTCCTTGAAGATCCATGACCTCACTAGCCACATGTAGTTGACCAGATCTCTAGTCCCAGACATGATTTTCTCCTATCAAGTTCAATTAGATTTCTATTGGTTACTGCCAAAATACATGTGCTACCATTGCACCACGGGGATATCTTGCCATGCTCGTCATTGTTATGATTCATAGGTGTCACATCTGGGGAAAATATCCCTCCCTTAGCATATTATCTGTGTCACAATGAAAACTAGCCTTCGGGAAGGCTTTCTAGTTAGCTCCAGCAAAATCCCTCAGAGTCCAGTATCTGAAGTGTGTGATGTCTTCAATAGTAGGAATTTACCTTCGACTTTTGTATGGCAGCTGATTGACAGCAATGCCCTATATTGTTTAGGAGCTTCTTGGAATCCTCTAGACAATAATTCAAAGGAAGTTTCTAGTGGCTGCCTGCTACTGGGAGTTTTGTTGAATAATCCTTGGCTCTCGGAGGGACTAATATCACTTCACATGTTCACAAGTTGCAATTTCACTGAAACTTTGTGTGTGTGTATGAGAAATAGAGATAGATAGATAGATAGATAGATAGATAGATAGATAGATAGATAGAGCACTCAGTTAAATATCCATCATCATTCTTATTTTATAAATAGGTAAAACCAACAATTAATATAAATGAGATATAAAAACATTTCTATTTTTTACTATTTAGTATTAAGATGGCAATTTAACATAGCTGTGCCTTAGTTTCCCAAGTCTGAAAGTCTATCACCATGTCTTTTGTTTCTGGTAGAGGCAGATTTCAGGATTAGATATGGCCCAGAAGATATTCCCTCTGGGCCTGACTACAGTTGTAGGAGTCCTATGCCTTCTGTGACTTCCTTCCAGCTAGTTTTGCACTTGGCTTCCTGTGGGCCTACAAGTACCCACCATGGTTTTTCAAAGGGGGAAAATGCAGCAGACAGCAAACTGTTATAAAATACATTGTTATTTAATCCTGGATGGGATCCCAGTCTGTGACCTTGAGACCACTGGAAGAAATCTGAATCCATTTACTTGCATCTGCCTCCATCCTGGCATTCTCGAGAAGCTTCCCTCATCCTTATATCTCTGTGCTAGTTCTTGCTACTACAGAAAATGACACAGTTGTCTGTCGGGGATCAAGATATCCTTCTGTGAAGTGCCTTAAAGTTCTTGGAAGAAATATGATATAAGCCCTAACATGAATATGGAATGGGCATAATTGCAATAGTGAATGTAGAAGAGGAAAGAAGACTGGTTAAAAAAAATAATAATAAAATGAACTAAATGTAGGCAGTACCTGACAAAGCATCCTAGTCTTATCACATTCCCTGTCTAGCACAGTACTAGCCATTCAATGTGAAAAGGAGCTGTGTCCAGCACAGAGCCCAACCATCACTTGGTGTCAGTGATTTCAAATGTCCTTGTGCAAGGCCAAGAGGAGTCTTGGAGACACTACCAGTCCAGTCACACTCATTACAGGACCGGACCATACACCCTGAGAAGGGAAACCATGGTCAGGAGGAAGAGGGCAGTAGGTTGCTTAGGATCAGACATGGTTATGGGAAAAGAAGAAAAGTGAGTCTTTCTTTAGACATAGAAAGGACAAATGGCCATCGAAGCAAGTGGAAGCACGCATGTGCTGTGGGTAAAGTTAAAGCCAAAGGGCTAGTGTAGGGCCCAAGATTTTGCATTTCTGATATGGCCCCTGGTGGTGTCATTTTTGCTGGCCCCAAGCCACGGTAGTAAGACACTCTAAATTAGAATATATAGTTATGGGAGAATATTAACAGTAATAGACAATTTCTCTTTTTGTTAGGTCACATCTGATGATGGTCAGTACAAGGTTCTAAGAAGTTTGTAGAACGTGCCAAAGTGAATCTTCAAGATTTTTATTTTAAATATTGTAAAAACCCAGAATAAGTTCTATGTTTACTAAAGAAACATGTATATGCTTAGTAACATAATAATGTAGGTGGGTTTTTTTGTTTTGAGCCCCACATCAACTTAGATTATCTGATGTGAAATATGTATGTGTGTGTGTATGAGTGCCATGTGTGTAATACATATAATACATACATAACTACGTACATATCTTCTGATGAATAATAATGGGGAAGTTTTCTAGAAGGAGCTCAAGGGGAAGAATTCAGAAAGACAGCTCTGAAGGTAAAGTGCTTCCTTCACTAGCATGGTGACCCAAACCAAATACAATCCCTAGAACCCAACGAAGATAAGAGGAAAGAACCAACTCCATGTTGTCCTCTGACTTCCATATGTGTCATGACCATGACGTGTGCCCTACACACACACACACACACACACACACACACACACACACACACACACACACACACAATTACAATGATAACAATTTAAAAATATGTTTTAAAATAATATTATGACATTTACCCAGGCAAAAGCAGAAGAGAGTCTGTGAATGAACCTCTGACTAGACTTTTCACCTTTGAAAGAATCTGCATGACCGTCATCTCATGGGTTTTCATTCTGCTTAGAGGGTAGAGAATTAACTCCCACTATCCCCTCAAACAGGTAAGGGACCTGGCCCAAGATGTGCAGACGTTATCTGTCCCTTTACCTATGTTCTGCCTCCTTTCTCTAAGTGTGAAACTAAAACACTGCTTGGAACCAATTGTTTAGAGTTAGTATTGGAGGAACCAGCCCAACAATTTGGTCCAGAATCAGCTCTTGCAAAAACTATAGGGATCAAGACTTGGTCAGGCTATTGACTTAGCTGAAGCCACACTGAAGCCAGCTGACAGCAGGACCAAGAATGTGGTTTTTATTTTTCTAAATTCACCTGAACTGGCAATCCATGTCAATCCCCTGAAGCTTTTTTTCAGCGAAGGGAAAAAGCCTGTGATTTGAATGCAATTTGCCTAATATATCATTCATAGGAAAGTTTCTATCTCATTTCATAGTCTCTAAAGCATATTTATCTTTTCCAGCTCTACCATTTGGAAGCCTGAAAACAACCGTTGGTTGCAACAGAATGTAAATGACAAAAAAATGCAGCCCTCTGGATTTTCCCCAGTCAGATCAATACCCCAGCACACAGTCGGCTGATAAATAATGAAGATGTTTAAAACGTATTTAGTTCAAATTAAGATGTTACATTAGTTACCATTGATTGATGGCCTTAAAATATGTTGTCATTATTAATGACAAGATATGATGGATGATTTATCTTGTGAAGAATGAAAATTAAACATTATTTCTTGGCCCTGATACATTTTCAACCATGTCAATGTACTCTTGAAAGATTTTAAGTCTGGAATGAAAGGCTTCAAGAAACCCGTTTTGCTTGTAACACAACCTGTTACTTGAAACTCCTTAGAGGGTACGGGGTAAACTTCTTTTGTAATAATTCAATTCACTCTTTAGAGTAGACAGATTTCTTAGAGGCCTTGCTTTTATAACAGAACTTATCCACTCATCAAATGTAAAAGAAATTGCTCCAGTACTTTAAAGGACAACAGCATATAAAATGCCTACTTTCACATAAAAATGATTGCATGACTTGAACTTTTCCATCACGTCTCTTGCTCTCCATGCTCGGCAACCTGAGTATCTTATAAAGAAGGTATAGCTGGAGGTTGTTCTCAAATACTCCTGTTATAATATTAATAAACCAGACTAATGTGAGACCACCACTAACTGGTTAGTGAGGGCATTTTGGACTGTCACCCAGTATTATGGTCTATACAGCACCAGACAATTGATGTAACTTACTCCTAGCTCTTTACTTCCTGTCTACTACTCCCCAACCCCTGGCTTGACAATGGCTTTACAGCATGAGGCATTGAGGTGAAATGTTCTACAAGCCTTCATCTTGTCTGAATTGAGACTCTGAGTTCAAGCTTAACGCAGAGTGTTTGCACAGAGCATCTGCAGCTGAGGGCCAAGAACAAGCAGGTCTACAGCTGATTTGATTATGTAACCACATCTTTGTTTAGAAGAACAAAGATGTCTATTATTTAGCAAACCTGATTTGATCCTTCACGGTACACATGAAGAAAATGTTGGTGTCTTTACTTAATCAAAAACAAAGTTTTAAGAGACAAAGTTAAGAACTGTTTACATATAATATATTTTAAATTCAGTGCCCAATATTTATTTGTTCAACACTATGTGGCCAGGGACAGGACACAAAATGAAAAAAATAGGTAATGGAAAATCTATTGAAATAACAGAAAAATAACAGTTAGTTAGAAGACCTTGGTCTCTGACCATAGACAGCTACCTATCTCTCCTTGACTTCCCTGTCATAAAAAAAAAAAAAAACAAAAACAAAAAACAAAAAACTATAAGAATCTGTGTGATTGACCAGAAATTCCTGTTGAATTTAGTTCTGTTTTTTTTCCAGCTATCACTTTTTTGGGGGAAGCACAAAAGACTACTTAGCATTCTCTCATTCCAAACCTTTGGTCAAAATAAGCTCTATTTGGAAGCCACTAAGAGACATCAGTAGGTAGATGTTTTCTGCATGGAAGTACACATTTGTGCTATGCTCATTTTCAAAATTTTCCAAGACCTAACTGGGAAGAGATGACATGCAACTGGCTGTGTGTTGGCTCTTGAGAGTGAGGAACAATCTTGTGGTACACATGTATCAAAATGAACATTGGTCCCAATACCACCACCTCAAGTCTTACGTCTTTCTGAATAAAATGAACAAGAACACCTGCAAAGGTGACAGAAGCCACCTTTCCAGGGAGTCACAAATAACTTAGTCAGTCATAATAAAAATTCAAGAAAGTCAGATTAGTTTGGAGTAATATGAGAGGTAATAGCTTCCTTCTATAGATGAATTGAAATAGCCCTTGATTATTCTGCAAACTAGATACTAGGTTATTCCACAGAAACGGGGAGCAAAGTCAGTAGATGGAATAAATGACTTTTAAATTGACTTCAAACTCTGAAGGTTTATAGCTTTTTTAAAGTCTGAAGAAACATAAATGTAGTATGAGGTTTCTATTCCTTGACTTTTGGGCCTACCCTCAAGGTTTAGACCCGCAGACCCCCAAACACAGTCCGGCAGTCCCACAGTCCCACAGAGACACGCAGAGGCTTACTATAGTTTTTGGCTGATCAGCCTCAGGCCCAAGCATATCACTTGCTAGCTCTCTACCCTTCATCTAACCCATGATTCTTCCTGTTCAGCCATGTGGCTCGGTACCTTTCTTTAGAGCAGCATCGCTGTCCTCTGCTTCTTCTGGCTTCTCTCTGGCATTCTCTCTGGCATTCTGCTCTGTGCTTCCTGTTCTCAGAGTTTTTCTTAGTCTGGTAGCCCCGCCCACACTTCCTGCCTGCCTTTGGCCAATCAGTGATTTTTATTAAACCAGTGGGTGGGACAATTGTTTACAATGAAGCAACACAATACCCCTATACATAAAAGCAAGGGAAAAGAAAACAGACAATTCTGTAACTGATAATGTCTTCTAGCATTTAGTTATTTATTAAAGAAAAATAAACACAACCTTCATCAGATGAAGACCAGGAGCAGGCTACTGACTTTTTTAGCCAACCTTCTTCATTCTAACGTGCTGTAGCCTGTCCAGACAACTCAGTTAGAATGACAACAGATGAAGAAATGATCTCCATCTGTGGTGAACACCTGTCTCCCTAGTAGATAGAGTTAACATTCATGCAACTTATTTAACTCCTGCGATGGTTATGATTTTATTTGTTTATTTATTGGCAATTATACAAGCTAGATCCATATGGAAAGGGGACTCACAACTGAATAAACACTTCTATCAGAGTGGCCTGTACTCAAGTCTGTGGGACATTATTTTGATGAATAATTGATGTGAGAGGGCTCATCCAACTGTAGTTGGGGCCACCCCTTAGTGGGTCATCCTGGGTTTGTAGCAAAGCAAACTCAGCGAGTCATGAGAGCAAGCGACTAAGTAAGTGTTCCTCTGTAGTCTCTGCTTTAGTCCTTACCTCCAGGTTCCTGCCTTGAATTCCTGCTTTGTTTTCCCCAGAGATGAAGGAATGGAAATTTTAAGAGCAAGGTAGTGGTAGTGCACATCTTTAATCCCAGCACTTGGGAGGCAGAGACAGGCAGATCTCTGTGAATTCAAGGTCAAGCTGATCTACAGAATGAGTTCCAGGACAATAAAGGCTACACAAAGAAACCCTATCTTGAAAAACCAAAGATAGATAGATAGATAGATAGATAGATAGATAGATAGATAGATAGATACATACATACATACATACATACATACATACATGCATACATGCATACATGCATACATGCATACATGCATACATGCATACATGCATACATGCATACATGCATACATGCATACATGCATACATAAAATAAAAATAAATGAAATGGAATTTCTCCCCAAGTTGCTTTGGTCAAGGTATTTATCACAACAATTGAAAGCAAACTAGGAAACTCCCCCAAGACAGGGATTCACACATTTTGCTTTTTAAAACCATCTTGAACAGGAAGTCTAGTGATTTTTTTCTGTCACATTTAACAACAGGGCTCTTTCTGGTTTTGAGGAGAACTCAGGATCACTTACACATAGAAAATCTCACATTGCTAAGCCAACAAATAAAGGCATCAGAAACCCCCCCCCCCACACACACACACACATGTCACAGCAAGGCTGAGGGAAGAATGACATCAAAACTGATGACACATTTCCCAGAGATATTGTTTTCAAAGATGCTATCTTCAATTAAATACATTTTCAAAATGTGAAGTTTATACCCAAAAGAATAGGTTGTTTTCTATCTTACTGAATATAGAGCCATCACAGTTCACAGCAACCTGGCTGGATTTGACAGAAGTGTTACCTTGAGCTATTTTCAAAGGAGAAATCATGTTTCTACTTTCAGACTCAAATGTCAATATATTTAAGAAAACACATATACACAATTGGTCCTCCACATCTCTGGCTTCTAGGTCTTGTATACTCAATGAATAATGGATAGCAAATATCTGAAGAAAATGTATGTGTGGTGAATGGGGGCATACTATTTTCCTATAATCATTGCTTAAATAATAATTAGGCAGGAGTTTGTGAGAACTAAGAGGATGAAGCATTCTCAAAAAAAATGCTCCATTTGAGCTAGGGAATCATCCTAGATTGGGGCTTCTCATTCCAATAATGAGGGGACAAAACAAGTGAATATTAATAACAATGAAAGACAAGCAAGATGGTGACTAAGGAAGAGGCGGGAACTGCAGGCAGAGGAACCCAGAGGCATAGTGGGTAAGTAATTATCAAAGCCCCGCCCTTCCTTCCTCCGACTCTTTGCTTTTGGTGTAAGGCCTCAGTTCCACACTCACTGACCATGACTAATGAGAGCAGGAAGAGGGACAGGAGGGGGGTTGAGAGACTAACCATCAAATTGAGGACAGTCAGCGAACCACAAGAGATGCCACTCCTTGCCTTGAAGTGTCGCCCAGAGTAGGCGTGTCATGGTGGAGGCCTCTCTAGGACATTAGGCCTGTCTTCACACTACATTTACGCAGGTTATCAGTATCGTCATAACCCCCATGTGAAGACCAATAACTCGGGGACCTTAATCATTCATAGACTATGATTCAACAAACATAGGATGAGGCCTGAGGTTCTGGACTCTAGCATCAATGCTGCTGGGCTCTGGAATATACTGTGAGTAGCAAGGCCCTGAACGAAACACAGCTTCTTGTTTCTCATTTCCTAATAGACAAAGCTTTCCCCTTTATGTCTCACCACTGGAAGTAGCACACTGGCAGCTGAGTGCCAGGAGAGCATTTTAAATTTTTTCAGAATCATTGACTAACAATAAAAAGGTTATATGTAAAAAGTCAAACTGTGAACTTCTGTTGGAAAACACAATAGAGGCCATGCTGGGTTGTTGTTTCTTCCTGGAATTGATCAGAGCTGACTGGGGCTCTCTATGTGCTTTTCCTGGGACCCTTACCAAGCTTGCTAATGAACTGCTCTTACTGCCATGGCTCTGTTTGCATTTGTGTCTGGAAATCCTGATACGTCAACTTGAACTTTCTATTTATTAGGACAGTGTGTTGCTTCCAGAAAAGCATGTTTAGTAATCATCTCGCTCCTCCATTTCAGAGTGTGCCATGGCTGGGACTAGGGGTGCAAGCAGAGTCCACAAAGAACAGACTCTCTACTGTGACCCGTTTGCAGATAAGAGAAGAAACATTAACACTTTTACCAACAGCAGCAGGGCAATAGGTCTATGCTTCTAAATGTGCATGCAATGTTCTCAGGTGCTAAGTACTGAACAGCTGATCATGTTCAAGAGCAGTGGATGAATGCATCTAGTTGGTGATTAAAAGTTCAGTCTGCCAAAGATGAAAATCAACTGGGTTGTGAAGAGTTAAACAAGAGGGAAAAAATTGGGAGGAGAGAGGGGAGACCATCTCAATACTAGCTGTAGCTTAGGAACTGGCAGCTTTAGACACTCAGATTTGAAAGTATTAAGGGCCAAAAACCCTCAACACTCAGAACATTGCTGTCACCCAGTGTCCCCTTGCAATCTTTGGATGTATAAGCTCGCCTACCAGCTTGGCTTGCTGTTTACTTACATCTCTCTTTCTATTCTTTTTACATTTTTTTTTTCTCCCACGCACATAGGATTTTGAGAAGGAACTCAGGGGAAAATGTTTTCCTTGAATAATTCTTTCATGCCTTTGTTGATACAGTATCAGTAACACCAACGGAGTCCTCACAGAGAGAACATTTCTGCCTTTGTTAGCAATAGATTTGAATTAAAGGCACAGGCAGTAGTGGTAGTTGAGACTCAGTTGTGTTCCTGGGGTCTTAACGCCTCTCATCTGGCCTGCTTCATAAATGAAATTCCTGGATTCCAGACCCTTCCCACCTGACGACAGAGGCAGATACTTCTGGTAGTTCCAGACTCTTTTATGGTGCCTTCCATAGGATCCCAGGCCAAGTTCTGCAGCAGTGCACCTTTATTCAAACTTCCCTTTTCCTTTTATCAAAATTTAACATGATTGTCTAGAGAGATAGCTCAGCAGTTAGGGATGCTTTCTACTCTCTTGTAGAGGACCAGAGTTTGGATCACAGTATTCAGGTCAGGTAGCTCAAGACTACCTGTGATCTAACTTTAGGAAACCCAACTCCCTCTTCTGGCCTCCACAAAAAGACAACACACACACACACACACACACATACACACACACACACACACACACACACACACACACACACACACATACACACACACACACACACACACAAACAAACACACACACACACACCACACAAAGACACCATACACACACACGTGCGCACACCCACACACCCACACATACACACACACACACACACACACACACACACACACACACTATTTTGTATATAGAACTACGGAAAAATATTATATGAATATATGTTGAGCAAAATAGAGATATTGTAGTATATGTAAGATATATTATGTAAGATAGTATTTTGTAGAGCTAAATCCTATGAGATATGAATGTATATAAGCATACATAGGTGACTGATAGATAATACATAGCTATACAAGAAGATAAGTGGATAGATAGATAAATAGATAAATGATTGATAGTCACATGGCCTATTTCCTGAATCATTAGGCAAAAGTTTTAAAAGTTGCATATTGCTGCAGATTTGACAAGAAAATTGAAAAATCAAAACAGATTTTTGTGTAGACCCAGGGATTTTCTCTTTGACTCCTTGCCTATCACTCCAAGCTAGGACCAGCACCGTGAGGCTGAGGAGACTGTAGCTGGCTACCAATGACTCTGGCCTTTCTTGCTGAGAAATGAACAAATGAACAGGTGTAGGGCTTGATTTTGTCAATTCAATCCAGACGTATAGAGGAGTCAGGGAACCAAGCTCTCCTGCCCATATGAAGCACCTTATACTTTCTCTAGGTCTCCTGGCATCCTACTCACCACCTTCTGCTGTCTCCACTCATTCCCAGCTCAGCCCCAATCTACCTCCACAGTCAATTAGTCTTTATTAAAGAACTGGCAAAGCACTGAGAAGGCTTTTTACCCACAGCTCCATTTTCTAGGTCCACTTTAGGAAGGCAAAGATGGTAGGTAGAATCTGGTTTCCTAGATTCAAGAACTAGCTGAAGAAGTTATACCTATAGTATCAAGTGTTTGTCTTATGCCTTCTCTTACTTAAAAGAATGAATTTCAAATTTCATACAGACCACTTCCCACATCTCTTGTAATTTCAGGATACTCAACAAAGAGCCATGCTAAGCCACTCATTGCTGTGGGATGGTCTTTCAGTACACTGTGAATATGCGTTGCTATCATTGGTAAATAAAGAAGCTGCTTTGGCTTACGGCAAGACAGGAGACAGCTGGTCAAGAAACCAAAGAGGGATAGAGAGAGAAGAAAGGTAGGGTTGTAGGAAATTCTGCAAGCTGCTGAGAAAGCAAGATGATTTAATGGAACACAGTTAAAGCTAGGAGACACATGGAGATACGTAGATGGATAGAAATAGATTAGTTTAAGATGAAAGATCTAGTTGGTAATAGTCTGAGTCATAATCCAAACAGTTTGTAATTAATAGAATCTTCTGTGTGATTATTTGGGACCCAGGAGCTATGGGACACAAGAAAGCTTCCAGCTACAGCTCATGCGATCAAAGAGGGAATTCTCTTTGGAACAATCTTCTTTCCATCTTGTTTCCTGTCATGATCACAATAAACACTTTCCAGATCTCTACTCTGAGAATGTGATGTAGGTAAAGTGCTCTGGAAAAGCTAATTAGAAAAATACAGTAGGAAGCAGATCCCGGGGGTAAACCCCAGAGATGCTCCAGGAAAAGAATAGGCAAAGAAGAAGCATTTTGCAGGTGCCATGAAGATGGAAGCTTCCCCCAAAGCCTCCCTCCTATAGCAATCAGGGCTTCAGACTCCTTACACCAACTGGGAACATAAGTGAGAAAGGTCCAAAGACAGTAGTGACAGACAATTAAGTCTTTATAGTAGGGGAGAGTCGGCAAGGAAAAGACAGAGAAGAACTGAATAATGGCAGCTGAAGGTGAGAAATGGGAAGAGAGGAGAAACTTGAGATGAAATTCAAGTCTCAGGAACTATTTGGTCAATTTTCTTTGGATTATGGTAGGAGGAACCCCGCCCGGGCACCTCACACAGGCCAGGCAAGTGCCATGTAGATCCACTGGACTCTCAGCTCAACGTTATTTTTTAAATTAAGGTGTGCTTTTCCATCTCTGAAATATGACTGACAAATTAGTGTATAAAATAAGAAGTATTGTTTTAAGGTAGCCTTCAGGAAACTTTTTTTTTTTAATGTGTTTTTAAGTGAACAAAAATGACAGGCAGGGAGAAAGTGGGTCACGGGCTGACAATTCTAACACTTAGAAAGTAGAGACAGATCCTGAGTTTGAAGTCAGCCTGGAAGATATAGGGAGACTTTTTGTTTCTAAAAATCAAGGGCTGGAGCTAGAAGAAGGCTCACTAGTTAAGAGAGTTTACTGCCCATTTGAAGAAGCAGAGTTCAGTTCATAACACCAGTGTTGGACAGATCAAATAGCTTGTAGTTCTGAGAAAGATATGCATACACATAAATAAAATTAAAATATATCTTTAAAAAGAAACAAGGAGTAGGATGTTCTTAATGGTAGAAAACTTGCGTAGTATTTGGAAGGTTCTGGGTTCAATTCTTTTAAAAGTAGTAGCAGGTTGCTCTATCATGCCAACTATTAAAGAATTTGATGAACATAGAGGGGGGGACAATAAGTTACAAGTGTGCCTTAATCCAGCGGTTCTTCTGGCAGATTAAACTCAGTCACCACCAATAAAAAAAAAGAAAGAAAGAAAGAAAGAAAGAAAGAAAGAAAGAAAGAAAGAAAGAAAGAAAGAAAGAAAGAAAGAAAGAAAGAAAGAAAGAAAGAAAAGAACAAAAGAATAGTTCTCCTAGAGATACTGTACTGTACCCAAGTAAGGAGGGGCTTCCAAAGCCTCACAAGCCTACAGAATTCCATATGCTCCAGGCTTCCTTTCCAAGCTGGCTAGTCTAAAAGCCTTAAGAGCTGGGAGGGTTATTTTTTTCCTGCTGTTTTTCATTACTGTGCCTGGTGACATTTTTCTTCCCACTCCCAAACTTTTTATTTTTAGCCAATTTTATCTTTAGTGGCCACTAATTGGTCTCACTATGACTTTTTCTAAGACCAAGTTCTATCTGTTTACGCATTCTCTCTTCCTAAGGCTCAATTATTTCAGATAATTGCAATTTTAATATTCACCAAGAGTGCACAGGGCTCAGGACACCCATAATTTGGCTGTCTCCTAACTCTCCAGTTCATTTTAAATGTGTTTCTATTTAATCTGCATTTCACATCACCAGTTTCAGCCAATGCTAATGTCATCTAGTCTTTCCTTTCCATATAACTTGCAAGTTGAAATCCCCCCCCCTTCAACCTCCTGACTATAGTGTGATGTCTTCTTTCCACCTCCCTCCTGTCTAGTCAACCCAACAGGCTGATTTAGTCCAGATACCCCACAGATAAATAAACCCAACAACACATAAATCTGCTCTGAGTTTCAGCATCTGCCTTCCTTAGGTGATAAAAATAATATGTCTCCCTGGGTATGTGATTGATGGAACAAAGATTGCTTTTAGAAATCAACAAACCAATAAACATGAGGGGGGAGCTGAAAAAAAATAACTGTTGTTGCAAAGCAAGGTCAGGACAAGACTTTGTTCTGACCCTAGTATGCACAGACTTGGATGCTGAACTTTAAAGCCAGGTGACCATGTGGATAGAACCAAATCACACTGCCTCAAGTCTGAGTCCTTTGAGGTCAGAGTAGTGATGGATGGGACATTGATAGCTGGCATACAGGCCCCAGGGACTTGGGGAAGGGGAGTGATTTTCACATTTTTTATGTTAATTCAAAGGACAACAGATTTTCCAGCAAGGAGGCTGGATGACTTTTTTGCTTGCCCTGTTGAACATGTGTATTTTTCAATAGCATTTGCTGTACTACCTACCAGAGCACTGATTTACACAAGCCTGAAGTCTTGGGATGCCTGTTCCCTAAGCATACTGAGATTTCTAATCTATGAACCCTGGACACATAAAGAACTTGAAAGATTACTCTGTGGTTCCATTGTCCCATTTCCAACTCCTCATTGGAGTGGACCACACAGGTGTACTTTCTTGTCCATCTAATTTACCTGGGGACATGCTAAGAAGGTTAAAAACCCTGAGCCTCAACTCAGACTGAGATATGCACTTTAACATGAGCCCCCTTGGAAAGCTTTAATTTGTTAATGATTGAGAAATGCTGCCTATTAAAGAAAAATAAACAGCTCTGAAGACCAGAGCTGCAGGATGTATAGAAAAAGACCCAGTTCTTCAGTTATATCAGGAGATGAAAGTTTGTCTTTTTTTTTTGGAACTGAAGACTCTTCTCCTGTGTCTTCACCTATCTCATTCTCTGTAGAAACTGTAGCTTTCTGAACACTTAACTGCATTAGTAAGGATGCCTGGCAGAAGGGAGGGTGAGGACCACTGAAAAGGGCGTCTTGGAACTATTTTCTGGCTGAAAAACATCAGTTAACATATTTCTCAAAATTGAACCAAAGGTGTTTCCTTCAAATTATTTCAAATTTTGTAAATAGATTAATAGATTGAAAATGACACACTAATGATTGCTTATGATGAGAAGACTTTGGAGTGCTTCATATTAGAATTTTCACTTAAATGTACTTCAGGGAAAACAGATATTAGAACACAGAATTCCATACAAATTGAATCCCAATGTAAGAGAAGCCATCTTCAGGTGCAAAACGATGACTATGATGTCAGAAGGGCTTTTAGAGACCAGATGATGATATTCATCATTTTACAGGTAGGAAAACACGAACCAGAGCTTGGTTGCTACATCCACCAACCAGTGCCAAGTCTCTAGATACATCATTCATCAGTATATACAGCTCCATGTTAGGCAGTTTATTCTGCGCTTTTTAAAAATTATCTTGCTAAAATTTAAAGACTGTGAAGATACATGTGTAATAGCTTCCTCTAAGACTGAAATGTTCCTTCTTGCAGAGAGCTCCTTAAGCAGGAAGGTAAACAACACAAAACAGCATCAGGAAGTCCCTGAAACTGACCAGATTCACTAGAACCCTTTCTGTCAGAGTAAGCAATAAGAATTCAGAGGCCCCCTCTGACAGAAGTGGACCAAGCTGCAAAGAAGATTCTTGAGATCAGACTAGTTTTCTGGAAGGAGAAACCAGCAAGAGTATCCTAGAAGAGACTTAGACCAACTGAGTCTCTTGGAAAAGACATTCTTTCCCTGATGTTTTATTTGCCTGTAAGCTGTGTACAGTGTGTTCCAGATGCCAGCTTTTATGAACTGTCTGTCACCCATGCTGGGTTGGGCTTTGGTGATATAGCTGTCTTTGAGACATTTCTGCTCCTGTAAGTAATTCCAATAAAACTCACTGATTCACCAAATTAGACTTTGGTGGTATCTGTACTTTGGTCTGTCATGGAATCTGGGGTGTGTGCTGTCTCCCAGGAAAAGTGTTGTCATGTCATACAATGCAGGAGCTGTCTCTTTTCCAGTACTCAAGACAACAATTTGCATGAAGTTACAAACACAGTTTCAATCAATGGTTGTTCTAAGCTAGGGGCAGGGAACTGACTGCACAAGAAACCATGGGCACTGTCAGGGAAAATGGTAATGCTGTTTTTTAATATGAAACTCAATTATATATGGATTTATTAACAACCATCTAGTTTGTACTTTTAAAATAAGCGTTTACATTATATGTAGTGTAGCTTAATAAATTTCATTTTTAAAAAAATATAAGAATCATTATTATATATTCATTCTTATCACATGGTACATCATTAGGTTTTTTTTTTTGTTCCCCTGAATATTCTGAACACATTTGTTTCCAACACATCATTCCAGCAGATGAGCCACTTGTCCACCAAGCTACTAAGAGTATCTTTAGAATGAGGTAAATACATATTTTTTGGCTAGAGATTTTAAAGATAATGACCCAATTAAGTAAATAATATCCTCCTAGGTACAGTGAGAAACAACTCACCTGCTATCTAAAATGCCTGAGGGAATAAAATACCTCCAGGAAACAGGAAACAAATAACATCTAGCTTTTCTTACTTGCAAGGAATTCTTTATAACAAAAGCACCCAGAATGCAGTTTAAGCAGGCAGGCCATAGATCCTAGACTGGACTGCCTGTAGGATCTTTCAGTAGCTGCTGGAGAACAGAGGTGACTTACTTAAAAGCTGAGCTCTAAGAATCCCTGCCTCCACAAAAACCATGAGGAACTGAAGGATAAAATACTAAGAAAATGAGTCTACCCTTAATTATAAGGCAAACAAAGATAAAAGCTGAACATTTTAACGTGACAAGAGAGAGCAAACTTTAATTAACACTGTCTGGCACATAGCAAGTATTCAATAAATATTTGTTGACTGATAACTAGAAATTTAAAAACACATTCTTCTGAGCATCTGCATGAGGAGACAAGAGTCTGAAGCCTTATATTTTGCTTCTAATCATCGTTGCTCAAGCACACAGACTATTTCTGACTATACATGTTGAACATTTTATAAAATACGTTCTCTAAGGACACCATCATGGCAGTAGCGTGAACCATTGCTGCCTTCAGAAAAACAGGTCTGATGGTCTTGGCCAGTCTCCTACTTGAACCATGCTTTTAAATACATCATTACCCATACTATATTATCCTGTGGGGACCAAAATTCCTCTGGCTGTTCTTCAGGCCCCATTCTTAATTATCTCAGTATTGTTAGATTACTCTTTCCCTAATCAACCTCTGTTCACTACCAAGGGGAAATGCTTCTGTCTCCCTCCTGCCAAAATGCCATGACTGGCAGGGTTCATCTCACAAAACAAAGTGGATCCTGACTTCAATTTGGATAGAGAATTAAGTACACAGCAGCAAGAAAATGAATCATTACTGTACAGTGAGCTTTCCCTTCATAGATGAAGGGCATGCTTCAGAGAATGACCCATCTATATTTGCATTATGGCTTTACTTTTCCTGGATTTCATGGAATCTGTTGTTATTGGAGTATTTGTCTGCACACTTCACAAATCATTTGGCTAATATTAATTTATTGGACAAATATTTATTGGTGCCCTTTCTCTGTCAGTTACTATCCAAAGAAGCTTTCATACACCATGCCTGCCAAGGCAAATCCCACTTCCCCATGTCCACCTGTGGTTTTCTCCTCCCCATTCAGTCTTTTAGTTGTCTTACCTATTCATCTGTTAGTATGTGGAACCGTTCTTAGCCACCTGACAAAAGGCATTTTTAATGACAGTATCTTTTCTGAGATAGTCACTTCGGGTTGAATGGAAACAGAACCAACTTAGGTCCTCTTGTGAGTATATGCAGCAAAGGAAGAGACAGACATGGAGATGACCTTTCCTGAGGACACTAAAGAAAAGTGATATTAAAGATAAGGAAAAAATTGAACAGAGATAATAGGGCACAGGATGACCAAGTAAAGAATCACTGAAGGTGAAATCTGAAGAAGTCTTGTAAAGGTCTAGAACGTATCATGACTGGTAGAGATTACCACATGAACTATGGCCTCCAGACAAGAAGAAATTGAAAGCCCTTCATAAGAAGAAAGTGAATCCAAGTAGACTGGGGTAAGAGGGTGAGGTGAGTGAGCTTGGAAAGGAGGACAGGTGTTCTCCAGTCATAAGCTGTTTGGATTATTTCTGAAGTGGAAGAGAAGCCATAGGAGAATACAAACCAGAAGGGAATGTCTGATTTCTTCTTTTCAAGAGATTTCTGTGGCTTCTGAGTGGAGGACAAGAGCCTCCAAAGAGGAAGTATTGCAGATGCAAGATGCCTGTGCCAGTCTTGTGGGGAGGGAGGCCACAGTGAGGACAGAGAAGGAATCAGATTAGATGTGTATCACAAAGAGAACACCCTTAAGTGTTGATTCACTGAACAAGGTGGGGGACATCGAGGACGACCCTCTGGGTCTAGCAGCTGAATGGATGGTGGTCTCGACACCTCATGGAGAGATATTGTGAGGACAGAGGGTATGAACTGAAATTTCCTGAAAAGACCACAACTACACTGAGACTCTGTGGATTGATTGATTGGGATTTGCTGATTCTAGTAATCTGGGGTTTTCCAGATAGAAAGTCATATGGTACAGGTGCTATCTTTGATAACTGTATTAGCCATTTATCATCCAATCTGTATCTGACCTAACACCATTTCAACTATCAGGTAAAAATATTTGAAATGCATGAAATTAGCAGATCATCCACTTCCATCAACCCCAAAGCCAAGAATGTCATCAGATAGTACCTGAACATCTACCTCATTCATGCTATGCTGTAACCTGCCTCCCTCATGTCCCCAGCAATGGATTCGATGAATGTATTGATTTATAATGTTTTTTCTGTGACCATATAAACAATTTACACAGCCAGTTTCATGATGGAGTGTGTCATGTGGGGCAGCATGAATCTACGTTCTCTAGGTCACACTCAATCATATTGGACCAGAATAAGCCATGTCTTAACAATAACAAACCAAACTCCTTCGAATTAATAACTGTGTTTAATATCAACCAAGGTGATAGCGACATTATGAGGATGAAATTATGATGATATCCATGGAACAAGTTAGGACTGGCAGTGTCCAGCTTTCTCATTCAAAGGCAGTCCATGACCTGGTCACTACACATTCATTCCTACTTTTTCTTGCCTTATAATAGTGGCTGAACCAATACCCAGCACTGTCACCAGGTACTCCCTGTCTCCACACTACATTCAAACTCTTCTTTCTGCCAACCTTCATCATCTCACATCCTTCTCTTTTTAGAACACTGTATGTATCAACTCCCTAAGGAAGCTTTTGTTGGCACCAACTTGAGCTTTCAGGTTTCTATGTTATTATAGTCCTGGAACCCAATGAGCCAAAGTTTAAACCCAGGCTCTGTTATCTATAATGTCTCAGAAAATATACTTAGCCTGTCTGTCCCTTAGTTTCTCCTCTGCAAAGCCAGCTCAATAGTTTCTATTTAAGTGAGTGTTGTGAGGACTGTGAGACACAGTCTGGACAGTGTTGGCGTAGGCAGGGCTCCATATATGTTAGCGCTTCTGTGCTTGTCCATGTCTGTCTCCTCCACTGACACAAATTTTGTCCTAGTGGACACCACCATGCTTCATTCTACTATATGTGGCACATGGAGAAACTCAATAAATGGAGGATAAATGATATCTAGACTCCTGAAAAGGCCAAGTGAGACCTCTGCTGATTCATGAGCCCTGCCCATCTCCCATCACTCTGGGCTCTGTTCCAGCCAATGTTTTCGGCTATCCCCACTTATCATTTCGTGATTTCTTCTCTAGAAAACTGTGACTTCACACATCCACTTTGGCTGGGGTTCCCTGCCTTTCTGGTTCCTTCTACTTGGGAGGTATTCCCAGACAGAAAACCCTTGTTACCTGTACTTCAACAGAAATATAGCCTATTCTCTGAACCTATAAAACTTGCTCCCCATTGTATCCCTCAATCATTTCATGTAATTTGTATGCACACCTTTCTATAATAATGCTTAGTGTCTATTTTCCTTTGTAAACTCTTAAGTCTCAAGTCTACTATTTATCTCCTAGTCACATCCTACAAGATATAGCTCACACATGCAAAAAAAAAAAAAAACTGTTTAAATAAATGCTCGTGTATTCCAAATGCACATTAGGACCAAATGAGGTTTAACTGACTTTGCCAATGAGCACCACATAGCAAAGCATGAAGACTTCAGAAAGAATGTTCACTGGCTTCACTGGAAGGACATTACAAACAGGGAAGGACTATTGTGATTTAAAAGCAAGGACTACTCTTCTAGTGGGCCTCCAATCCTTCTGCTGAAGCCTACCTTCTTCTAGGGGCTAAGTAAACTAACCTCTTTTCTAGTTCACCTTTCTCTGTGCTTCACCTGTGATAGAGAGTACATCTACACATAGCCCGCTCACTGCATGGTTCTGTATCTGGATTTGCAGTGATGCAGGCTTTTTGCTGCTGCTTTTTGGTTCTGCAGGTTTACAGCTCAGGACACATACTGATCATGTTCTGTTCAATTTCCATGTGTCCTTATTTAAGTCTGATATAGAGGTAAGAATTCATTATCCTGAACTACCAAGAGATTCAGTAGTTTGCTATTCACAGCATTTACTTTGTTATATTATTAAATACCATCTATTACCCAGGCTATGAGTGTAGGAAGATTGGGAGTTACTTCTAATTTATTTTTATGATATTTAACTTTCACCAAAATGCATAACACATTATAAGCATTAAATTAATATTGGAGGTATGGATTCATGGGTACATAGATGGATGGATGGATTGATGGAAAGGAAGAAGATGAAGTCTTATAGACTCACTTATTTCTGCCACTAAGCCATTGCTATATTTTCTGAAACACTGGCACAGCATTTTAAAAACCATCATCAAGACACCTCAGGCTTCCAGTGGCAAGACCTTCACTTATCTTGCTAAGCTCTGCCGTAATTATCTGATGAACTGATGATTCAATATTTTGTGGTCAAAAGATGGCTATATCATCACCTTCTAGGCACTCCATAAAGACATGACAATTCCCCCTCCTCAATAAAAGGGTCATTTCATCTTGAGAGAGGAATTTTGTCCTAGAATCTCCTAGAGGTGGTCCAGACACCTCATTTTGTCTGATCTAGTTTGCCCTCTTCCAAACACCATCTAGCAGGAGGCCTGCTCATTGTAAGACGGACTTACTCTTGGACTAGGGAAGGAGGCACCTTCCTCAGAGCCCTGTGGGTGAGGAGGGGATGCAATGCTTAAGTTAAACATGGACTCCACAGGGAGTACAGCAGTGGGTAACTCCAATAGACAATCAACAAAGTCCTTTCCAAAGTTTACACTCCCAATCAGTGCCCTCAACATAATATTCACAGCCACCCAGTGTTGAATTGAGCTCTTTTGCTCTCACTGGACCTGTGCTGCAGGATCTATAAAGATAGAGCGTTCCTATAAGCATTATCTTCCTTAGTATATTTTCTCTGATTCTCAAGGTCATTTCTCTTCATTTGTAAGTGCCTTTGCTCCTTCTGAGGTAAGAAGTGCTTGACCACACCTATCTCCTTCTGTTCAAGTATTCTCATTGTCCTCACGATCTCAGAAGTAGTGTCTCATGATAAACATGGGACTCTTAAGATATGACAAAGTATCAAAACCAAAACTAAAAGTGTCTACACAAAGCAAAACAAAAACCATGGCATCCATTCTGTGTTGGCCAAGTACTTCTGGGCTTTGCTTGGCATGTGCTTGATAGGCCCAGCTTTATCCACTAAAGAAAACTGATTTTCACTTTGCCAACAGAAATCAATCACAAGTATCTTCTTGGCTAGGGTTGGAAATTTGTGTTCACTTCTCAGTACTGGGATTTTTGTCTAGTTTTAATGCGTGTAGGTCTTGTATGTGCTGTCCCAGTCTCTGTGTATCTGATTTGTCTATAAGACACTGTTTCCTTGGAGCAATGGTTCCCAACCTTCCTAATGCTATAACCCTTTAATATAGTTCCTCATGTTGTGGTGACCCCCAGCCATAAAATTATTTTTATTGCTACATCATAACTGTAATATCTCTACTGTTTTGAATCTGTAAATATCTGATATGCAAGATATCTGATATGTGACCCACCAGAGGCGTCTGAACCCAAAGGTTGAAACAGCTGCCTTGGAGTGATCCACCACCTCTGGCTCTTACACTTTTTCCACCTCCTCTTATTTATAGATCCCCGAGTCTTCAGGTAGGGAAGGAATTTATACAGGCATCTCATTATGGCTGAGTACTCCAAAGTCTCTCACCTCCCGCACACTGTCCAGTTACGGGTCTCTGTATCAATTACCATCTGCTAAAAGAAGAGGCTTCTGTGATGAGGACTGAGTGATGCTCTCCTCCGTGGGTGCAGCAATAAATTATTAGGGATCATTGGATCTCTGTGCTTTTTTAGCAGACAGAATAATAGCAGTAGGTTTCTTCTAGGCCTACAACCTCCTATCTCATCTCAGGTTCTTGGCCTCTTTTATCAGTGTCCCATGTGGGTTTCATCTCACGAAGTGGGCCTTAAATCCAATCAAGAAGTAATTGAATTGATTACTCCTCTAATATTTGTGCTATTGCTTTACCAGTATACCTTGCAGGAAGGTCTTTGATGAATATTTTGTCTTATTGTTTATTTTCTTCTTTTATTTTATTATTTGTTTGTTTCTTTTGATTTTTCCTGTTTTTCTTTAAGAGAGAGACAGAGACAGAGAGAGAATGAGGGTGGTTGGGTAAGGAGGTGGTAAGGACCTAAGAGAAGTTGGGGAGGAGAAAGACTAAGATTAGAACACATTATATGAAAAAAAATACTTAATGAGAATTTTAAAAAGGAAAGTAAATATTAACAGCATTGACAAGAGAAATAGCAACACATGGGTGAGCTTTAATTCTCCTTCTAATAATGGATACAACATAAAGAGGCATGAGACTGATAAGACTTTAGGTCAAATGGACAGAGCAGACATAAAACATTGCACTCAATAATCACAGGACACACTATTGCACTGAGCATACACAGACAATTCGGAAGAGATCACAAGTTAGGTTTAAATTAAAAAAGACAAAATGACGTGTCACATTACATCTCTGACCTCGACTGTGGCTGCAAGTTCACTGTCCTCTCCCTGGGTGCCTATGTTTCAGTCACCCCTGTATCCGTTCTCCTTTTCTAAATGGGACTAGCTTATCTTCCACCCGGGTCATCTTTGAGTCTGATCATCCCTTTCTAAGTGTTATCACACCCTCCTGGTCTGTTTGCTACCGTCATTCTCCGACTGCCAAGGATGTGAGACATCACTTGGAATTGTGCTCCAGCGGCTCCTTTGAGGACCCCTCTTGCCAGCCATCTGCTCAGCTAAAGCAGTATGTTCAGGAACTGTCTTGATGTCTTAGTCTAATTCACTTTCTGTGCATGACCTGCCCAACAGAGTTTATTTACATGGCTTCTGTTCCTGTGGATTGGCCCTGCTCCAGGAACCCTGTGTTGGTTAGTGACTAGGAACTGTCACTTGATGTTTATTGGAGCATGTGTTACTAATTCAGAGGATAAACTTGATGACAACAGAAGGCCCGAATCTCACACCTCAAAGGTAAGTACATTGTGCCATGAATTTAAAATATTTTTCACTGTCTGAATCCTAGTTTCACTTTATTCTTTCCTACTAAAAATATACATGTTCCTTAACTTAGCCTCCGAAGTCCTTTTAAGTAATGTCTGTGGATCTATCTGTGGACAAAGCAGGGTTTCCAAAGAAAATTAGGGCAGTTCTTATTGCCCTCACATCAGGGCAGAGACACCTTAAATATCTTCAATGACCCATTTCTCAGAAATAAAAGTGTATGTTCATGGCACGAACCTCAAGAAAGAGCCTTACACAATGCTGCCTTCCAGGTACATGTACAGATGTCTCAGTGAGACCCACAAGAATTGTGAATGGGGACTTGAGGACAATGTCTGACTTCTTTGATTTTAACTTCTCTTAATAAAGCCATCACTTATATGTTTAACGTCCAATTGTACAATAAATGAATCCGCACTTCAATAGAGTCATGCTAAATACTACAGGAACCTCCTTCCAGGCTTCACCTTCTGGAAACCTAAGGCACTGCTAAACTGCCTTCTCTAAAGGAACATTGTCTATTCACAGAAAATAATGGCGGCCAGCCAATGAGCTGCAGAGATGGGAAACTTAGAGCAGAGGAATAAAAAGTAATAAAATACAGCCTTGTTATCATTTGAACAAATTTATTCAGAACGTAAAACTTAGCCAGGTACAGTGGCACATGCTTGTAATCCCAGTATTCAGGAAGCAGAGGCAAGCAGATTTCAAATTCCAATTTAGAAAGAAAAAAAAAAAAGGAAAGGAAGAAAGCAAACCATTTAAGGCTGTCTTTCTTTGAATGTGATAACGCAAATTAATACTCTAGATGATACAGATTTAACTTTTTAAAAAAGGATGTAGGATCTGGGGAGATGGCTCAATGGGCAAAAATTGAGTGTTAATTGCACAAACCTAATGACCAGAGTTAGAGCCCTAGAATTCATGTTAAAAGCCAGATGCATCTGTAATTCCAGCATTCCTATGGTGAGATGAAAAAAAGAATTGCCTAGAAGCCTACAAGCACTACAGCTAGCCTGGGGCAGCAGCAGAAACAGCAGGCACCTTGATTCAATAAAACAGAAAGGTATGAGCTGACTCCAAATTGTTCTCTGATCATAACATATGTATGAAATATGCTCTGCTCGATAATTATTGATCAATAGATGATAGGTAGATACAGTGGAATAATTCTTATGTACACTGTAAAGACTCGTTGCTCTCACTTTTAATAAAAAGCTGATTGGCCAACGGTTAGACACAATTTTCAGGATAGAGAGAATGCTGGGGAGAAGAGGGCGGAGTCACAGGAGCCACCATGAGACTCAGAGGAAGCAGGATGGGAAGTACATAAATGGGGTGAATGAGCCTTGGGAAGTACATAAATGGGGTGAATGAGCCTTGTGGCTGCACACAGATAAATATGAATGGGTTAAAAAAACAAGCTTAAGCCATTAGCCAAGTATTTATAATTAATATTGTCACTGTGTAGTTAGTTGGGAGCAATTGGAAGGACAGAAAAGTTTGCCAACAGGTAGATAGGCGGACAGGTCCAGACTGAGCACCACTGTGGATTCAGGACTTTGTCTTACTCTCTGAATCAGCTAGACTTGGGGTTTTCTCTCTGTCTTAGTGAGGGTTTCTATTGCTGTGATGAGAGGCCATGATGAAAGCAACTTGGAAAAGAAAGGGTTTATTTGGCTTACACTTTCACATCTTTCTTATAGAACCAAGGCCCACTGGCCCAGGGGTGGCCCCACCAACAATGGACTGGGTCCTCAAACATCAATCACTAATTAAGAAAATGGCCTGTAGGCCTACATACAGCCTGCTCATATTGAGGCCTTTTCTCGACCGATGCACCCATCTCTCCAGTGACTCTAGATTATGTCAAGCTGACATAAAACTAACCAGCACACTCTCAAACAGTGTCGGCTAGGAACTATTGCTTCCTTTTCATTTCACCCCAGCTCAACGTTTGATTTCAAGCTCCTCAGATGTTATGCTTTAAGATATATAACAGTTGGAAAGAAAATGATTTGGGGGTTTCCTTAAAAGCCCATATTTTGAATGTCGAAATCAAAGGTCTGTAAAAACATAGAATATGATGAATAGATTTGGACAAAAAGGGCTTTAGCCTGAACCAGTTTTTCCCGCCCCACACACCCCTAAATTCAGATCAAAGGCAGTTTTCTAGACTAGAAAGAGAGGGGATCAGAAGGAAAGTAAGGATCCTTCATATTGATATGTTGCTGTTCTGTAGGCTGGAACTAAGAAGAGAAGGACAGAGGTTACTGGGATTAAGAGAATTGATCAGGAGCATAAGATTTAAGGATTGTTTCCCATTAATTCCCAGGGAAAGCCTTTGCCTCATTGAGGTTTCTGGCAGACAGTGCCTTGGAAGGAATGGTAACAGATGTGAGTTGCCCTCAAAGAAGATTGAGACAACTTTCTAATTCATCTTGTTGTGGACAGGTTAGCAAGGCGACCCCAAAGTCCTGATACACAAATACTGAGGTCATGCATTCCTATGCTACGACCAAAGATGAGACCTACCCAGGATTTACACCAAATGTGGACTCTGGATAGAGGACAAGGAGGAAACAGATGTGACCACCTTCCACCAGCACTGGTACTTGTAAAACTTAGGGTTAGCAGGTACATGTTATTGTTCAGTGCATTGTGAACTACATTCATGTGATTTTCCTTGCATCTTTTTACAGTGTGCATGCTGAGAATACTTAAAACACAGTCCAGGGTGACTGATTCGTTTGCTTCCGATCTTCCAGAAGCCCTCTCATCTTCTCTTATAATCTCCTATTATAAACAGCTTGAGGACATAGACCACGTTGTTTTTTTTTACATAGCTAATCCAAAGTTGTGAAAATGTAGGTTGTCAACAAACATAAGCTAAGGGGAACTTTTAGTTATAAAATGTTGTTGTGTTTAGATGCATTAAAATATGTGAGTGTTAAAAGAAAGTGATATATGCAAACACACTGGAGGACAAATGTACAAGTCAACTCTTGTGAAACATCTAGAATGTGTAAATTATCCAGATACAACATTGATTAAATGTCCCAGGGGACTTGGAAAAAGGAGGGGGGTGATTGTTTCTATCTGGCTGCAGTCCATTTAGATTCATTTACGACATGGTAATCAGTGGCATACTCAAAATCAAAGATTTGCTTTGAGTACAGGGAAGACTAGAAAATGCAATCTTTGACAACGCCAATATACAAGCATGTGAGGGCCAACATCTTCTCTTGATAAATAATGAAAGTGAAGCTTTCTTCTCCATAGTCCACAAAAAATATGGATTTGAGAACAAGATCCATGACTGAAAATCATAATGATAATTGAAACCTCTGTTATTCATCAGTCAAGGCAAAAATATCAGATGAGGGGATCCCCAAAGTCCCCAGATAAAAGGACTTCTGCTGTGGGGAAACTATGGGAATTCTTCAATAAGTAATATTCTGTTTATCTGTAAATCCTCGAATTAAAGAGATATTCTATATGTAAGGTTAGATTTGCATTCCCACTTCAGTGACCTGGGGGAAATGAGGTTAGAGACGTGGACTTTTCCCATGTTCATACAATGAAGTCATGGCAGAGACTGTTATGAATATGGTAAGACCTTACCATCTGTGATCTTGAATCACAGAATGAATGAATTAATGAATGAATGAATGAATGAACAAATGGGAAGGCATCCCAGTGAGATAAAAACAACAAAACAACAAAACAAAAACAAATAGAATAACCGGAGGCAAAGTAGGATTCTGGAAAATCATCCAAATCATAGGATTTCTTCTGATTTTATGGTCATCAAAGAAGTCTTTAAAAAATGAATTAATTCTCTGAGTCTACTAATTCAATAAAAGGATGTGAAGAGACAGCCCACACTAACTGCAAGAGCAGTGTCAGTGGGCATGCTGATGGAAGAAGTGCTCAGTGAACCCTACCCATGCTCTTCTACATCACAGCTAACTTACTCGGCCTCTCTAAACCTTGCATTTTTAGACATTTCACATTCACTTTATCCTTTTCACTTATCCATTTCTCCCCATGTTCTATCACATTTTTGTTTGAAAATCCTAACTTTGAAATCTCAAAAACACACGGATTTTATAAATACTGTTATATGTTTAACAGAAAGGCTTCTTCCAGAAGTCCGTGTCTTTATGTATGTTGTGATTTTGTTCTGAAGCCTTCCTTTTGGCTTGTTGAATTCCTGGAAAATCTGAAAATTATATGACCTTATCTCTAGGAAGCCACTCTGCTCTAACCCAAACTGCCAATTTGACAGAGAACTCACCATCCTTGTCTTTCAATAGTCCCATGCTTGTACTTTACTCCTAGCTCACATGTATCTGCTTTTGTGTCTCTTCTAGCATGGGAACTACCTTCACTGTGGTAAGAAGCATATGCCTTTGCTATTTTATACTAACATAGTCTTCATTCATTTGTTAAGCAGGCATTTATTGAGCATCTACTAAATTTTAGGCATCTGGAGTCAATTGGAAACAAGGTTAAACCGTACATTTTAAGAATGTGGGGTCCAGTGGAAGCAGACTACTAAAGGAAGAGCACACACTAGGGGCTTTGTCAACATAAGATGTAATGTTTAGCGTCATCAGTTGTTTACTTGACAGGACCAATCCCTTGAAATTCTAGTGTGGGCCTTTTGTGTTGGTGAAGGAGGAAGATCCACCCCGTGGGCAGCAACACTTCATGGCTGGAGGTGCTGGACTGAATACAAATGAGCTGAGCACCAGCAGCCTCCCCCGCTCTGCCCCTGCTTTTGGACTCTCCGTGCAGTGTGAGCCCCACCACCATGCTTTCTCAACTGTACTCTTGAGCTGTGAGCCAAAACACGCTCTTTCTTAAGTTGCTATCATCAGGCATTTTGCTCCTTTCTCCTTTAGATTTGATCTAAGTCTCAGATATACTTTTAATGATGTTGAGAGGACCAAAGATTGGCAAATCTCTTGTTTATTCTTAGTTCTCAAGTTCAAAATAGGTGTCAGAAACAAACAACTCAATGGAAGGAACACACCTCCCCCAGCCCAGCAGCTGAACTCTAAGGAGAAGGCAGTTAATTGGCCTGCTAATCAGTTCCTGAGAAAGGACTACCACAATAATGGACCAATAATGAGACGGCTCTTCTGAGGCCGACTGCAGCTGGCTTGTGAAGTATTAATCAGCTATGAGTCAGTGGGTAGGGAGTATTAAGAACAAGGTTCTCTCCTAAATAAATTATTTCCCACTTACTCTGACAATCATAATTGGTGTATTTGAAAAAAAAAACTATTTTAATGCACTAGGTGGAACAAAGCTCAGATTTTGAGTCATTCTAATAATATTCCTTAATTAAAATATCAAGTTATCATGTTTTATATTATTGAAGATTTACAGCCAGCAATAATAACTCAATCGACTGCTTGCCACACTAAAAATGTCATGGAGGTATGTTGCAATTTAATATTTGTTCTAGAAGGATTGTTCTTTTCAAATCTCTTATATAATTTCTTCTTGAAAGCACCATTTTCTGTCCTGATATTTTAATTAGTCTGTAACTGGAATTTTATCTTTGGGTTCACTGAAAACAATGCCTTTCCATTTTCTTATTACTTGTTATATTCTAGGTACAATTAGTGTTCTTTGTTAGTCACTTAACCATTTCCAGTTTTTTCCAAGATGTTCTAATGCATGGTAGATGCATTTTATTTGGGAAAGACATTGGGTGCAATAGTGGTGTTTGAAACACAGAAATAAAGATGTGATTTTTTTTTTCACTTAGTCAGTGCCTATGATAAGAATTAATGTGAGTATAAGAATTACTCCCAAATGGCAGATGTGGGTGGTGATCTGTTTCAAACATGTCCAAGCCTGGTTCAAACTCTATGCATTTGGTTGGTGTAAACACACATTTCACTTATCTGCTACAGATGGACTTTCTTTTAAGGTGATTAATATCTTACAATATTTAGTATGAAGCAACAGAAAACATGTTAGGGGTTAAGTTAACATTTTTCTAAATAAAAAGCATTAAATTACAATGTAGAAAATTTGAAAGCGAGTACCATATAAAACAGATATACAGTTTTATTCCATTAACATATCAGCTGCTGTCATCATTATAATGGGCAATGCTTATATCCACCAAATATATGAAATTACTCATATACCCTGTGAACACTATATACATATGTATTCTTTAACTTAATCTCACACAATTATTATAAGATACTATGCTAGAATTGTAAAACCAGTGTGATCCACATTTATTCCTATGATGTTTCTAGGGGTTTGAAGACCAAGGGCTCCATTTCCTAGACCCCATCATAGGTTCTGTGAGTGATTTACATTTTCTCATATAATGACATGCTTTATCTCTAGACTTGGGAGACCGTTGAGACTCAGAGGCCATTCATTTTCCTATTCCAGTGGAGTATGGGACTTATCAGAAGTTAGTTTTATGGCAGCCTGTGAATCCATTTCTAGCCATGCACTCAAGGCTTAGGCAGCTGCATGGGGCAAAGTTGTCTATGGTTTCTCACTCTGGTCTCAGATTCCCCCATGGTCTGGAGCACCAGATAAAGTATTTCCTTGACTTTCATCTTCATTTCTTCCAACTGTTTTATAAGTTTCAAAATATAATTAAATTCTTTCTGTTTTTAATACCTAAGATGAATGTGTTTTGTGATTAAGTCTTACTGTGAGAGCAGAATATTATTCCTGGGGTGTTTCCTAATACCAGCTCTTTAGTTCATCTGTCATCAGTAGGGTGTCCAGGAATTCAATTCCATTCGGATAATATGTATCTGAAGTTACTGTCAAATCCCAACTGGTTAAATGTCTCCTCACCCTAAGGTCATCCACACTTGAAATGGCGGTTTCAAAAACCAGACTCCCTATAGTTCTGACCAACTAGCTATAAGTCAGTGGTCCCCATAACTCCTTTAGAATAATCTGTCAGTTATTTGCTACAACAGTTTACAGAACTTGGGAAGGTACATTACCCTACAAGGGATGCTACTCAGGAATAGCAGAATTAAAGACAGGAACAGGGTGAGGTAGGGGTGGTCATGAAGTATACATGTCATCCTAGTGACTTTCTGTATTTGGCAAGACAGAAGCTCTCTGATATTCAGGTTTGATTGACACTTGGTTGTACAGGCATAATAGAGCAAACCATTGGCCACTGATGACTGAATTATCTCTTTGGTTGGGTTGGGGTAGAAGGTGGGAGGGATTTAGAGGTCAATGCTCTACTTGTGCCTTCATCTTTGTGATGACCAACCTCTGCACTAAAGCTAGGTAACTGTCCAGCAAGAATCACCTAAAGAGCATAAACTCAGATATATAGATGCTATCACCCTGTCTAGAGAGGTTCAAGGGTGTTAAGGGTTTGTACCAAATGCTAGGGGAAATGAAATATGGGGTAGATGGGGTAGAAATTGGAGCTGGTGCCCACTGGATCTGTAACAAGGGCCAGAGCCCAACTTCTATGATAAATTGAATTTCACTTTGGAACACTTTGTGTCAATCTACATCTTATACATTTTTTCCAATCTATGACTCATACCACTTACAGAATGTTACAGTAGTCTATTTTTAAATGATAGTTTAAGGATTTTACATCATTTATAATTTTGACTTGCAGAAGTTGAGGAATATTCTCTCGCTAATATTTAGCATATTATATATTAATGGTTTCTTAATATTGGATTTTAGGATGAGTTGCAAGTTTTACTTAGAAATAATGATAAAATGACTCTCTCTGTTCTCAGATTTTGCCTATATTTCCCTGCATTTCATTTTGTATCAAAGAAAAATTCCTAAAAAATTTGAATTATAATATCTCAGGCTATGAATTACTTTAAATATATAATTTCTTTAGTTCATCCATTAGATAGACTAAAATTATACAAAATATTTTTAATTAAAAAGATTCATTTTTGTGACATTCTATTTGAGCTAAGTAATCCAATTGAACAACAACAATTGCCAAAAACTCTCCATCGAGAGATGGGATTTGGATATTTTCAAATATACCACCTCTGTCTTCCATGCTGGAGTTTTTTCTGGCTTGACTTTAGGCAGGTCCTGTGCATTCAGGCACAGTCATTTTATAGGTGTAAATGTTCTTTTATGTCTGAAAAACAATGTTTCATTGTAGTCATTCACTACTTCTAGCTTTTACAACCTTTCAGCTGTCTCTTCCTCAATGATCTCTTGGAGGAAGTATGTGATATAAAGCTGAGAATTCCCCCAGGTTATTATTCTCTAAACTGTAATGGGAGGTTGTTACATTGTAAATAATTGTCCCGCCTACTGGTTTAATAAAAATGTTGATTGGCCAAAGGCAGACAGGAAGTGTGGGCAGGGCTACGAGACGAAGAAAACTCTGGGAACAGGAAGAACAGAACAGAGATGTCACAGAGACACCAGAGAAGCCAGAAGATGCAGAGGACAACTATGCTGCTCTGAGAAAAGGTACCGAGCTGCATGAATGAAGAGTATAAGAATCACGTGTTAGTTCAAGAGTAAAGAGTTAGCAAGTTATATGCCTGGGTTCCAGGTCAATCAGCAAGCAGAGTATTATTAAAATAAGCATCTGTGTGTTTCTCTGGAACTATGGGTACAGGTCATGGGGCCAGGTGGAAAAATCCAGGCCAGAAATGTAATAGAACACTGAACCTTGACTTGTTGTAGGTGTTGTATCTGCTGCAAAGAGAAGCTTCTCTGACGCAGACTGAGAGATATACTAATAATCGGTGGGAATGATGACTCACCTTTAGAAGCCAGTCAATACTATGTCCATTTTGTATAACAATAGTAGTAGGTTTTCCCGTAGGACCTACACCATACCTAGATTTGGCTTCCTGGCCCTGTTAATGGTACAGACATGTGCTCTATTTTGTGATTTTTGTGTGAATAATCAATTTGATTGAGGAATGAAGCAGCCAAGAGGTTACTTCCCCATGTTCCAGTATATGGCCCTGTGTACATACTGGCATCATATGTGAACTCCATGGGAGGGAGAGAGGTGACAGAAATAGAGATAGATATAGATAAAGGTAGGTCGGTGGGGGGGAAAGAGAGAGAGAAAGTGATAGAGATAAGAGAGAAAGAATGAGAGAGAGAGAGGTAGATAAAGATAGTGGAAATTGAGAGGGAATAGTCATGGGAGAAAAGGTGAGGAATTGGATGAAAGAAAATTGGGGATAGACTTAATCAAAACACGTTATATGCATGAATAAGATATAAATCCATAAAAATAAGGAGGAAGTCAGGCTTAAATCTGGCGTTGTTTGCTGTGGAAGAAAAGAACTGGCATAAGGATGTGCTGATTGACATTTTCATCACACGTATAGGCAAGCACGTCCCTTCTCATGCTCTCATCTATTGTGATCATGAAGGAGACTCCAAGGTCTAAGTTTAACTTCATTTAAAACCCTAAACTTTCATTTGTAAACTTTTGCCAGCAAGAAACAATATGTTCTATGAGAACACATATAAGGCAAGCATCTTGCTTCTCCTTAGCTACCCTGTGAACACCTGAACCAATGAAACGGGTTGATCATTATTTATGTAGCATCATTAACTTCCAGAAGTTTGTTAGAAATGAAAATCTACCCAGTTTCCAACTGGAAACTATGAAGATGGACCACAGAAACCTGAGGGCTAATAACATTTAAGGGTGTGCGTGTATGTGTGTGTGTGTGTGTGTGTGTGTGTGTGGTTATGTGTATTTCTTTGATATTAGTCAATATTCCCATTACTACCCCCATACCATATCCCACCAAGACATTTTTGATTACACCCATGCTCCATCCAAGATGCTGCTTCTCATCTAGATTTCTATGTTCTGAGTTAACATGTTGCTGTTGACACCAGGACTGTCTGGCTGAAGATGTTAAAAACTTCCAGCGTCTCCTGCTAGTAAATCCTGGAGTTTCCTATACTCTACCCTGTTATAAAAGCTTTCAACTCTATGAGAAGTCAGCTGAGTTATGAATTGATTATTGCCTCAGATAGAATACAATCATATGAAACCAGAGGTGGAAGCATTGCTATTTATACAAAAAGCAATAGGCACATAAGTGGAAATATAAATGTGTGGGACATACATACACATACCCATATGGGCATTGTTATGATTTGTTGAGAACGTCCTAATTTGGGGCTCAAAATAAGTTTGACTTTGAAGGGATAATTTATGACAAGTAGCAGAGTATGGCCCTTGTACGTAAATGTATACTGAATCTCTCAAACTGTAGCCATTTCCAATTGTCAATCAGGTTTTCTTATTTGATTCAGTTTTTAAATTAAGTATATCTGTCTTGGTACTAATTAATAATATTTATGGCACCATCATTTTGATAAGCAGTTGTGTACTTTCTAGTAATATAAAAATAAGTGCATAGTCATTAAAATAAAACTATTACTTTTAGAAGCATCTTACACCATCCTTTTATGAACACATGATTAATTTGGTTAATAAATAATCACATATTCCCATTGGGGGAAGATAAGGAATTAATGTTGACTGACAAGAGTGTGTGTGTGTGTGTGTGTGTGTGTGTGTGTGTGTGTGTATGTGTGTGTATGCACACATATATACATAAACATATATGTGTATATATAAATGTATATATATGTGTGTGTGAATATGTGTGCATGTGTGAAAAATCTCATGAAAATGGAAAGGAGAAAGAAGCTGACTTTAATATTTGTAGAAGCAAGCAGAACCTGTGATAAAGGCAAGTTGAACCATCAAATAGTGTTGGGATGTGGGATATCTTTCTTTATGCTGTGAATTCCCATTGGATAATAAAGGAACTGTTTTGGCCTATGGCAAAGCAACTTATAGGCAGGTTAGAAATCCAAGCATAGATAAAGGGGAAGGAGGGCAGAGTCAGATGGAGATGCTGTGAGCTACTGCAGAGAAAGCAAAATGTACAAGTGCAGGCAAGCCACACACTAAATGGCAAAACATAGATTAGTAGAAGTGGGTTGAGTTAAGTTGAAAAAGCTAGAAAGCAATGAGCCTGAGCCATAGACCAATCATCATGTAATTAAATAAGACTCTGTGTGATTATTTGGGACTGCTAGGGGCTAGGCTGAGCCAGAACCTTCTTACTACACTGTAGTATTGAATTCAAGTTCTTTTCCATGGAAGCAGAGGTGAAATATTATGATACTAACATCCATGTATAATAGCATTGAGCAACTAATTAGTTTCTCACTGTTAGACTGAAACAAGAGGAAGACGTTAGAATATAGTAATGAAATAAAATTGAAGATATAATGACTTACTCTAGATGTGGATGGTGATATATACTGAAAGAGGTATAGATATGTGTGTGTGAACAGGCTAGTGCACAAACGTACATTTCTTCGTTACCTTAGAGCATCTAAAGAAATCCACTTACTGGTATTAGCAAAACAATCAGTTTCTCAGGCTATTCCTTAATTAAAAGAACCCAAACTCTCTAAAGAAACTTTCCTGTACTGGAACTACAGAGAAGAAGAATATTCAACAGGAGCCTAGAGTATCTTGTGCTGCCAGAGATGTAAGAAGATGCACAGGGGTGTCTGTATGCCAGACAGGCATGTCGGCCAACTCAAAGATCTCTCAAAGGCCAAAGTTGACATTTTGGCAACATGATGAAGGAGTCCCATAATATCTGGCCAAGTATAGAAATATTCATGGGTACACATTGATACAAACAAGTGATAGAATAAAATGGCAGTTAGAAGAGGCAAATGTCCTCACAGAGAGGACTTTTAAAAAAGTGTGCAGCCACTCTGCCAAATGTGAAAGAAATAACAGGCTGCATCCTACGGGCTGTACATCCCTTCCAATCATGCAGCAGGGGATGGCCAAAGGCAGCTTATGGCAGAGACACTGAGTAGCACCACCTCGGGTAGGGGTCAAAGCCGACACCAGTTGTCACATTTATGTTGAGAATGTGTGCCCTTGGGGTGATGTGCTAAAAAATGGTACCATTTTTTATGCTAAAAATGTAAAAAAAAAATGCTCTTCCAACCCCCAACCCCATCCCCATCTAATCAGAAGAGGACTATCACAGTTCCAGTACAAGAACATTCTATACTACACCTGTCTAACTCCCATAAAATTGTCAAAATCATTAAAGCACATGAGAGCTTGTCACAGCCAAGAGGAGTCCAAGGGGCCCTGACAGCCAAATGCAATTCAGAATACTGGATAGGATCCTAAAACAGGAAGGGAACACTCGGGAGGAAAAGAAACTCCAGCAAACTGTGTTTAGTAACAGGCACCACACAGAGTTTATCAGTTGTGATAAATGAACTAGTTCTAAAAAAGTGAGCTCTAAAATAATATGTTAATGAGGTAAACTGAGTAACAGAAACCCTAGTTTACTCAGTGTTTATTCATACCTTAAAAGTACATAACCCATTGCTTAAAAGGATAAAACACATCACACTTCTCCAGAAGAGTATCCTTTCTGTCTCCAGGAGGCGCTCTTCAGATTGTGTAAATAGGACTGCTGTGGAGGGCCATATGTAAGCGGCAAATCAGAATAAAAATCCAACTCCTATCTGCTTGTGGAACTCATGGGCCAGAGAACAGGATTACCATAGAAGGGGACCTTTGTGTTATATGTACGGGGGTATGTTAGCAGGTTCCATGGAATCCCTAACTGTCTTATGAGAGGAGGCATGAAAGTTAGAAGACGGTCATTTCTGCTACACAATTCTTTAGTAATGAATATGGTTGAAAATATCAGCTTAGTAACTTCTGATACCCTCAAGCCTCTGAATGTGAATGTTTAGACTGCAGGAACATCCAGAAATTATGATGCCAAGAACACAAGTGGTGAGCATCTAATACTGTTCATAGTAATAACAGTAGTTAATACCAATGCAATGTATAGCATGTCTCAGACACTAGAGATACAGGATTCAACAGAATCCTGTATTTGAGAACCTCAGAATACTTAATATAGCCTGGCTAATGAAAATTTTTAAAATTTTGTTTAAATTATAGTTGTGTTTCAGCCGTCATCACAATTCTGGTGTTCTCGCCCATGAGGCTGGTAGATATCCGCAGATGCCCTCTGTCCTCCTTAGCAATCTGAATATAGGGCTACTCCGTTCCAGAGGCACATAGGGCTGCAGTCTGTTGTAATCCGCGAAGGCAGTCACCCCTATTCTATACATATGTCTCCTTCAGAGATGAACCACAATAACAGAAAAATTGACTCTCCTTTCCTAGTACACATCTCCATTCAGCAACCTGCCTGACCCTTACAAGCATTCTTCTTGCCATAAAAGAACAATTGATTAGGTTCCTCCAGGCTACCCGATAATAATTAGAACTCACTCATGTATGCTCTAATGGTTTAAACAAGCTTCAAAAATCTTCATTCCTTTTATTTTTTTTTTTTAGTACAACGATTAAGTAAAAATAGGTTTAAATGTTTCTTGAATTGGGCAAATCAATAACAAATAAACCCAAGTCAAGAATCAGAAGAGTAAGATACATACCATTTATAGCTCGTTAGATAGGTATTCACCACACCAACATCCCAAGAAAGTTTTTAATGAGCAAGGAATAAGAAGGCATTTGTCAGAAGTTCGTCCATCAGGGGAACCCTCTTTAGATAAGTTAAATACCACAATGAAGTGTTAGCCATTGTTTGCAATGTGGTCCAGGCTCAGTGGACAATTAGGGCCATTTGTTAAACATTGACATTCTCTTTTGCTATTTATTGTTCCAACTTTGAATGCTTGAAGCTTTGTCAGAGAACGCTGGCCCTACCATAGATAAGGTTTAGCCTCTTAACCTCTAATTTAATATGACAGACTTACAGGTGATGTTCTTCTGTTCTGTGGCAAGCACTGGGGATAAGATGTTCTACAGGATTAATAGGGTCCCTGCCTCAAGGAAATTGCATCCCAATGGAGGGTGGAAGAGATGCAAACAGAAGACTTCATTTCGGAAACTGGCAGCTGTTGTGAGGTAACAATTCATTGGGAGTGTCCTCTTATAAAGATGGATTTTCTCCACAGGAACCCTAGGGTAAAGACAGGGAGCCATGGGGCAGAAAAGAACTCAGGTTCTAAAATGGCAGAGGCTAGTGGGGCTGGATTGTGGCAAACTTCCAAAAGCAGGCAGCCCTTGCTTCCAAGAGACTTCAACAAGAGCTCTTGTCTCCAGTAAGTTCAGATGTAACTTGTTGTAGGTAGAGATGACATGGTCTCCTGTTTGGAGAATGGGTTTAGAGGATAAAGTGGCACCAGGGGACCATTGTCCAGGGTGCTCAAGACTTGAGATGAGAGGTGATGGGGGCTGGTTCTTTTCATTTGAATATGTATTAAGTGACCCCTGAATATCAGACATCTTCCTTGGGTCCCCTCTTTTTCACCTTGTATCTCTAGTCCTGAATTTCAATCATTTCCCTTCCACAGCACACACTGCATTGTTTTTGTTTTCTTAATTGTTTGTGACCATCCTTTCTCACATGCTAAACTGTGAGGTCTGGGAGGACACACTCAAGATATAGTTTATCTTTCTATTTGCAAAATAGAACTGCTTGGCAGTTCCTGATTTCTCAATAAATGTATTTTGAGTTTAATTGAAAAGTTGAATTGAATTCAAGGCTGCTATCTCCATTTCTCAAGAAAAGAGCTTGTCACCAGAACCTGCCAATGCAGGGCATTCACCTTTCTGAAATAATTTCTTCCCTACATGGTTTGATTTGCAGCATGCTCATCACAAATAAAAAAATAGCAATTAATAAGAACCAACTTAGAAACACAGTTGGCTGAGAAGATTCATTTTTTTTCAAGTACCTAGTTTAGTTTTACATTCTAAACATGGAATAAAGTCGTAACTTAAAAAAAGAAAAAGTTGTCACCACTGACAGTGGTCTCTATAATACCCAAGACTAAAACATTTATCCTTCTACACTAAACTGTCTAACAACTGTATATGCCTTTTTCATTGAAACTTTAAAAAAAATTGAACCATTAAGCAGAACAATGATCCTGCTAAGCTAAGATAGTAGACCCTAGTCTCTAGGTATGTCAATTTGACCTTAAAAGAAAATAGGGACTTTGAATATGTAATTAAATTACAAATATTAACATGAAAAAATTAATTTCAGATTATCCAAGTGGACCCTGAATATAATCATATGACAGGGAGGCAGAGAAAGATTGAATACAAAGAGATGTGAGCTTTGAGCAGAAAGAAGCGTAGGAACGTTCCTTGAACACTGAAACCATGAGGCCATATACCAAGGGATTGCAGCAGCCACCAGAACAGAATGGTGACTGCCCTAGAGGGTCGGCAGGAAATGTGGTACTACTGATGCTTTGATTTTTAACAGAGATTCTGATTTCAGACTTCAACCCCCAGGCCTCACTGCCTCTTGCTTCAGGAATGTTCCAGCTCTGCTTGGTTTACAAGATTTTTCTAGCAGTCCAGTGAGGCTCTATAGAAGCATCATTTAGTGTACTCTGGCCACTATTCAGCTTGCTGCCATGATGACAGAGGGCATTGCTCTCGTGAGGCCTTATTCTTTCAAAAGGCCTAAATGCACATATTTTTAGAAGCTATCACACACAGCAGAAATAGATCTATAATCTCCCTTTTCCATAAAAGCAGGGGCTGTGTGCTGTCAATCACTTTCTTTTCGCCAGCAAGTGAGAAACACATTAAATATTTATGTTCACTGCACATATCTTAAATATACAATTCAAGCCTACCCTTCCCCCAGATTGTATTCTTTTACTAGGTACAGCTAAACACAAGGGAATAAGTCATGTGTATTTGTATGCTTTTAAAAATATTCATTTGCTGTCTTCCTCCTACCGCTTTCCTCCTGAAGAATGCTTACTCATAGAGCTTTTCTTCATTAAAATAAAAATAAAAATATCTCAGACACTTTAAAGACATGAAAAGCTCATGTCCATGACATAAAATCATCATTAAAAGGAGGGTAAAAAAATATTAAAAACAAGCCTAGTATTAACGGAATACAGATACAAGCTAAAATTATAGGATTAATCACTGTGATAAATAAGAATGTGAATACAAGATTAGTTTTTAAAAGCTGATAGTTAAACACAGCAGTTGAATTTCTACCTTTTCATGGGTGATATTAGTAAGGCACATCTATAAAATAAAGTTTAAAACCTTATTTTTAAATATAGTGCACATATAACATTATGGTTTTTTACCGTGATATTTTAAAAATAGCAGTCACAGAAACAGTTCACATCTCTGACCTCTTTGATACACTGAGACTGTTGTGTTTTGGAAACCCAAGAACTATGGTATTAAACCTTCTCACATACAACTGGAATAGTCTTCCTTCTAGAAGAATGTATTCGCAGCTAAATTGAGGAAGAAATTACATCCCACAAGCACTGCAGAAATTTAAAGAAGTCATAATGTACAACAAAACACTGAGAATTGAAGTGCGGCCTGGGAATTTTATCTCTCTCCCACTCAGAACAACACAATAGGTGCTATAGAACAACAGTGTTACCTTATGGAATGAATATGAAGTGCTGTCTAATTCATTCAAAGAGGCAAATCATTCATATGTTCAGAGGTACATTTAGTTTTAGTAGCACACTATTTTTGTCATACTGGAAAGCCTGAGTTGATATGAATAGTTGATTTCCTAACCCAAATGCCCAACAATCGATCAGATTTGTCTCTAATTCTCAAACTATCTAAATCATCCACAAATGTCCCTTAATTGGTCCATAGGGTACAAGCTATCCTGGGTTCAAAAGTGTGTCTGTGTGATGATCCTTGTACATGCTAACAACTGAGAACTGTTGATTTTACTAAACTTACAAACCGAAGGAGAGTCTGTCTAAACACACGTCTCTTGTACACATAAAGTCCCTCTGCCTTTTAGGTGTCACTAAGAGCAGGCTATGATGGGGGCAAAATCAAAACAATGCAGGTTCTCTGGAAGCATTGATTCTTATTCTGCTCCTGTTCTAAGATTAAGCTTTCAGAACTGGAACATTTCTTAGTGGGTTTATCATTTGTTCTTCATGAAGGAAGCTTCTAGCAGAGACAGGAAGAGAAATATGACTCCACTATCAGCTTGCCTTGTAGGCACCTACTCCTGACAGCACAATCAAAATTGTCCCTGGATAAAAAGAGGACAGCCAAAGCTCCCAAGAGCCCCTATCACACTGACAGCTTCAGTCTCAATAATTTAAGCTGAACTTTATTTTAGCTTTTCATGGAGCCCTTAATGACTTCAGAAAATGACCAGGGTTTGCATTTTCACTAACATTTTCTAATCTTGGGAGCTTTATGCTGCTCCATAGAGCCCCAACCTCCTTGTAGTGTGTATGTGTGTGTGTGTGTCTTAAATACCTGTAATCAAAGCCTTAACCCAGGTCCTAAGCAAAGCTAACAAATAATTATCCTGCACAATATGACTAAAAATGGGAGTCTAATTAATTAAAGCACTAATTGAACTTCCCCATTACTGATAGACTAGTTCCTGCTCTGACATAAACATTAATCAAATTCACTGAATAATTCAGTTCTCCACTTCCCTCACCTGTGTAGACAAATCTGCCTGCTGTCCTGTACTGGTAACGTGGGAGGAAATGATCCTGATGCAATTTCATAAGGCCCTTCCTTCAGGACCAATAATGTTTATAGTCCAAATAAAATGGGAAGAATCCAGTACAGTCAGGTGTATGGTGCTAAATATAGATCATCACATCATTTCATATGTAACATAAGTATATGTAAATATATTTAAAATTTAATGTTATCTAAGACAAATACTTCTTTATGATGCTAACAAATAAAACCATTTGGAGGAGAAAATAGTTGAAAGTATTTCACAAGAACTTCTGCATTTTAATCAAGTGGGCTATTTAGATTGCAACTGTAGAGGCCGGTAGATTTTCTCTAATTATGTGATTAGGTAAATATTTATATATTTTTCCTTTGTTGAAATCCAAGTTTCCTGAGGCATCTGAATACTGCCACTGTCCTATCCAGCTGCTAGACCCCATTCTCAAGTCTGTTGAAGAGAATCACACTTTAAATGCCGCTGCTCTAAGCTCTCAGGGCATCCTTGACTGGTTGTGGTTGGGCCTCGCAGGGTCAGCTTGCTGCTGACCACCTGGTTCTTGGCACATGGCTCTTGAAAGGCATTAACCTTATTAAAGATTTCATCTTCAAATCAAGAACAGGATGCCTCCAGCAGAGGAAATATCTCTGAGTGTAACTAGGGAATGATGGTGGGTGATATGACACAGATTTCATCTCCGTTCTGAACATCTGACTTATCATTCCTGCTGCTGTAAAGACAGCCTGTAGCTGTCAGCCACCACAGGGTTTGTGTTGGTTGAAGAAAGCCACCTTGCCCAAGAGTTATTTCCTCCCACGGGCACCCAATGCTATAAAAAGTCTAAGGACATGACCTGCTGTACCAGCGTGAAACAACACTAACAGCCATGTGATCCCACTGCCCTCTGCCCTGTAAGGTTCGCTACTCAGAGTAATGAGGTGAATATGGCCTCAGCGGGCAGATGCTGAAGGAAGCTATGGAAAGCAAATGGGGTGGGGGAGATGCAAATAATATTGAAGGGTAGAATGCAGGAGGCAATGGGGGGTATGCTCTTGGACCAGGGTCCTAACACCTTCGGTGACCATCTCATCACCGCCACAGGCATCTTAGAGAGAAAAGGAAGAGCCAGGGTCCTGCACATGGGGTGGTGCTTCCACCCAGAACCTTTTTAATCACCTCTCAGATGCTCATCAAGCTCTTCAGGATCCGGTTCAGAGTTGCTTCAAAGCAGACTTACTTCAAAGTGATGTTCAGATGTTCAGAGGTTTGAAAATAAACTACAGAGTCCTCAGAAATCTCATCGGCTGCTGCCACTGAGTGGGCACCACCCCTGCCCTTATTGTTGAAGGAAATGAGATTTCAGAAATTTCTCTAATTATCAGGAAAAGCAGCAGTCTACCCCTGGCGCTGCTGAGAGGAACAGAGCTATTTGGCTTCCAGCAGGATCTGGTCACCATTCCGTGGGCTCTGAGTTCTCCTTTTCATCACCTCGGACACATACAAGGCTCTGGACAAGGCTGTCCACGTTGGGCATCATCACCCATTGAGGGCAAGACATGGATTTGGCTCGGAGAGGCCTACTGTGCTTTACTGACAGATGTACACTGGGGTCAGTGGGGGTACGGTGCACATGAGGCAGAAAGTAGGGGCACAAACATGGCAGTAGCTTTAAAGAATGAATGTGGACTTAATACTTGATGGTGGCTTTGTCCCCAAAAGCCATCTCAGGCTCAGCTGCCTGTACAAAGCCCCAACTCATGAAAGGGCACCAGGAGAGCTATGTGAAAAGATTTCTTTTCATTTCTTTCTTTTTTTTTTTTTTTTAAGTTATCTACTAGATGCTCTGAAAAGAGCTTTTTGTGCTGAGCTTAAGGCAGCTCAGTTTAACTAGCAGTAGGCAGAGCATTGTTAAAAAACGGATAAAAATGGGAGATAAGCTTTGCTCTCACAATCTGCCTCCAACGGATACGGAAAAGTAAAGAAGTGGTCCCTTGGAGGCACATTGTTGCCTCGCTCCTTGAGCTTAAAGGCCGTCCTCTGGAATTAATATTTACCTCCAATTACAGTTTCCTGGGGTAAGGAGTCCCTGCCGATGAACCTGCTCTGAAAAGCTTTGATTTACTGGAGGAGCAGGCAAATCCACTCACTCAGGTCCCCCCTCTCAGAAAGGGCCCAATGAGAAGATTAAAATCAGAGAGTGGGAGGCATTTTTAGCTACATTTCTTTGAAGTTCAGGCCTTGCCTCTCTTTCTCTCTTTCCATTCCCTCGGAGCAGAGCAGCTCTGGAAATTTTGCTCGGCTTTTCGAAGATGCACATCTGCCTGCAGGCTGTAGCTTTATCTTCTCATGCTCTGCCACCTTTGGGAGGATTTTCTGCCAAATTAAGATTTGCCTTGTGTGGGGAAAAGGTGTGGACATATCACTCTGCTCACCAAGTGCCTCCAAGGAAGAGCACCTTGGAGAAGCTGCACTCCTCAGATGTTCTGAACTCTGGGGACTGCTTCTTTCTTCCTGTTTCTAGTAATCTGTAGGGTGTGCAAAGCTTGACCTGTGTCTGTGGGCAGATGGAGGAACAAGGTGGGACATGTCCTGTAAGGCAGGAACCCATCCGATTCTATTGCCCTGGCCCGATGTGGCTCTTTCTTAGTTTCCTTCTGCAAGTACAATGGTGACCACAATCGGACGTTCACCTTGGCTATTATCCATAGCAACCTCAGAGGGATCTACAGGGGTGGATGCTAAGGTGTGCTGTGTACTGCAACTGAGCAGATATGGCTGTTTCTGGTGCTCCCTGATTATACACAGATGTTACTAAGCAGGGAGGGAATGAGAGGTCTTCATCCTGGTCTCTCTGGGGTCACTCTTCCATGAGCAGCACTGCCCAGAAGGACAAGCCATGGTAATACTTTAAACAAGAGTGGTCTTAAAAGTTCTGAATGCTTTCTGTGAAGAAGGGGAGATAAGATAGACAGGGACAGGCTTTTAATGAAGAAAGATGAAGTCCACCAGAGAAACTCGCCAAGACTTAGAGTCAGCAGAGGGCACAGAAACATTGAAATGGACCATCTACCAGGTCTGAAGGTCGTGTTAGCTCTTTCTGCTTTCAGAAGGCAGAGAAGGGGAGGCCTACAGATCCTCTGGGATTTTGACAGAGATCACTATGAAAGACTCTCAAGAGAAGAACATGAAGGAGGGAAAACCACCTTGTAAAGACTCCTGAGTCCAGAATTCTGGAGGAGTGAGGCAGTGTGCAAAAGCAACAGAGAGTAGCCACCTCGGAGATAAAACGGAGCTACTCTGGCCCTGTATCTTTCAGGGAGAGTTAACCTCAATATGTGGCTACTACAGCACTGGGATATGAAGTCTGATGATGCTTCAGGCTCTTATCCCTCTAACAGGAGTGATGTGTGTGCCAGGAAGCCCTCAAGCAGAGGATATTTTCAATTCTTCTTTTGTTATGTTTTCCCTTTTGAAGCTCCCAATAAGATCTCTCTGCCAGGGGAGTGTTTTCTTGTGTATGAAGGCATCCTGGGATTGCTTGCTCTGAAGAGCATCTACAGACAATAATTGGGAAATGTGTTAAACCTGTTGTCAATTTGCTTTATTGACATGGAGCCTCAGTGGGTCCTGTGCAGAATAAGTATTTCCCTGTGGGAGCAAGCTGGTGAAAGGGTTTCATGGCTGAAAAGAAAGAATCGGGGGTGGACACCACAAGAGTAAAAGACAAAGGGGAGAAACAGGAGGGTGGAAATGGAGCCAAAATTGAAGAGACAGACCATGACAGAAACACATATCACAAAGGCTTTTGAAGATGGGGAGAAAAAACAAAATTATCACAGAAGCTCTTCCAGTAAAGGGATTTGCAATGATTTAACCAGTGTGGCCACTGAGGAGAGATCCAGCGCCATGTTTATCAAAAGAGTCCCATTTGGGTGATGTGGTTTCTGTCTGCTAAGCTATTTAGTCTTAATAAGAAGTTCTTCCTGCCCCCAATGCTGGATTTTGTTTCACCATAGAGAAATCCAGAGGCACTTGACTTCATTTATGGCACTGGACAAGTGGCAATTATCTATCTGTAATTCCTTTGAAGGGAGCTGATGTTTCAATAAATTATAAGAGCTGAACTCAAGTGGTTTACAGCACCATCAAACTCTTGCTATGGATGTATAATCTTATAACCACAATTTACTAGGGAATAGGTGTTTGCACAGTGGGTGATTTAGGAGCCTCGACCCTCTCAGAGAACAGTGAGAGCTGTCAAGCTAGCCCCTGCTGCCACCAAAACACTCCTAAACAACACTGAAGACAGTCCTGTCTCAATGAAGTGCCAAGCTGAGCACATTAGATCCCCCTGGCATATAGAAATAAAAGGCTTGGTGCCTTCCCAACCCAGCCACCAAACATTTATGTGGACACGGGCATGTTCTCGTGTGTTTAATATGTGCACAGCGTTTCAGAACAAGACATCTTACACACTGCATCTACAGACATGGAAATAAGAGCACCTAGCTCTCAACCTGTGGGGTGAGACCTATTTGCATGGATCACCTAATACTACTAGAAAATATAGATATTTACGTTCCAGTTGATAATAGTAGCACAATTATGGCTATAAAGTAGCAATGAAAGTAATTTTATGGTTGAGGGGCTCACCACAACATGAGGAATTGTATTAACAGGTCACACCATTGGGCAAGTTGAGAGTCACTGACTTCTAGCATTATATAACTTTGGTCCTGGTCATTTCATAATGAAATTTATAATAAGATCCCCAATTTTGAAAATGAGTTAGAGCCCTATTAGAAACAAATGGATTCTCACACTATCTGAAAAACACTTGTGAGACTATTACGACCACATAGAAATGTCCTGTTAAACAGTCACATGCCATAAAGGACAATATAGCAGATGATTTAAAGGAACTAAAGAGGCCGAGAAGTTTCAGCCAGTAAAGTGCTTTCTGTATGAGTTTGGGTTCCTGGTGTCCACATAAAAAGATGGGTACAGTTGTGCACATTAGCAGAATAGAGCCGGGGAGGTGGGGACAAGTGACTCCCTGTTGAACAGCCAGTCTAGTCACATTGGTCAACTTCAGGGTCAGTGAAAGACCAAGTCCAAATAAATATTTATGTGAATAATAACTAAGAAAGACTCCAAACATTGAGCTCTGGCTTACACACACACACACACACACACACACACACACACACACACACACACACACACAGGCATGCAGAGAGAGAGAGAACACTGAACTAATGGCTTGCTATTTACTTAATTTATTTACATTATGCTTTTATGTTTCAAAAAGAATTTAAAGTCACTTAGAATATAATGCCATGACGTATTTAATCCCAAACATATTCCACAGTATGTATGAAAATTGTATGTGACTGTGCATGTAACTTTGCAAATGTATCTGGAGATTTTCATTTGAGAATATTACATTAGGAATCAAGAAGTATGTAAAATTCCTACACTTGGGAGGCTGAGGCAGGAGAATGCCAGGAGCTCAAGTTTAGGTTGATCTACCATATGGGACTGTATTTCAATGCCTCCTCTCCCCTGTAAAATAAGTTCAAACAAACTTTCCCCCTACTTTCTCCAAAATTTCTTAGAAAAAAAGGAAAGAAATAGGAAAGTATGATGGATACCTCATAGTGCTGGAGAAATTAGGTTCATTGAGAAACGGGTCTTGTGGCATGTCTGTGTGATGCAGTGGTGGCTTGAGGGGGAAGTCTCTGGAAGACCAGGTGCCAGGTAACCTACCAACCAAATCTTGTTTCATCCCGCACCTCACAGTCACAGAAATGACATTTCATCCATCGCGCTGTCTCAAATGGAGAAAATACCCAGAGGCCTTTTGAGCTATTTAGGGAAAGGAGACTCTCCTCTGGAGTGGCAATCAGTCTAGGTTTGCTCTTGAAATACACAGGCTAAGGCTATGGGGTGGCCAGGCAAGGGCTTCAGAGGGAACTACTAAGTGTACTTACTACATACTCTGAAACTTTGTTCTTACTATCAATCCTGCCTTATATTCTTTGTCCTGTGTACATGAAACATGGCCGCCAACAGTCAAAGATTTTCAAAAGCACATGCAGTCAAATCTCCTGGGTTATATTTTCACAGATTTAACAAATCACAGATCCAAAGTATGGGGGGGGGGACTTTTTCACCTGCTTTAAACATGTCCAGACTGTTTCTTTTCATTTCCCACTAAAGAATAAAAAAATAACTGCTCGTATAGTATAATATAATATAACTGCTCATATAATATTTTCATTATAATAAGTATTGCCAGTAATCTAGACATGATTTAATGATATATAAAGATGTGTAGGAGTTGCATATAAAAACTTGGTAATTTTATATGGGGGAATTAAGTATCCTTAGTGTGGAAATCTGGGAAGGCCCTGAGGCCAATTTGTCATGGATGTATCATAAGGATAGTGTATTTTCAAGTAAGCTTACTGGTCCTCTAGAACTTTGTGTGTTGGGAACCAAGACACAGGGGATAGTATCGGTTTGTTAGATAGATAATCCATTTTTGCAACCGTAAATACAAATAGGAATAGTTATATAAATCCATGTAACAAAATACTCTTAGATGTTAATATCAGCACATGTGGTCTGCCTTTAAATCGGTGTGGGTCCTCTCAATTGAACAGAGAGAAGTATGTCACCCATTTTTCACCCATCTGAGGAGACACAGGGTTAGGTTGAATGTCTGACTGAAGTAACAAATTAACCTTACTAATTCTTGTCCTCTGCATTGATTTTTTAAATGGCTCTGATCCTGTTTTTAATTGTCTTGTTACTACTGCAAGCTACCCCAAGTCTTTCTTTATGCCTAATAGGCAAAAAAATCATGAACCAACAAATATAGAAACTGAGAATATGCCTTCTGTGGTGGCTTAGGTGAACTATAGGAGTAACCAAAATATTCATGTCCAAGCACAAGAGAAGGTAGAGAATTAAGGCTTATTTTTAAAACTTCATTGTGTCTTTATAATTTATTTCCTTATATTCTCTTTACATATTTTAAAACATTTTTTATTCTGAGAATTTTATACCTTTACAATGAAATATGACTGGATCTCTTCCCTACCTCCCCATGCAACTCTCTCTATATTCTTCCCAATAGGATTCCTCACAACTTCATTTTTTTTTCTTTTTCCTTTTTAAATAAGCACAAAGCCTAGTTTAGTGCTATCCATGTATGCTTGAGTGTAGGGCCATCCACTGGAGCATGGGAATCCTCCCAGGGACCACACCCTCAAAAATGAATGATCCCCCTCCCCTCATCCCCCAACAGCTATCAACTGTCAAGAGTCCTTCCACAAGGGGCGGGGCCTGGCAATCACACCATCTGTCAGTTAGGGCTGGCTTGATCTGGTGCAGGTGGCCCCAGCTGCTGTATTTCACAGTGCCATAGCTCTGTCACGTCCCGAAGACACTTCTCAGAACTCCTTTCCATCCTTGTGCTCTGACACGGTTTCCATATCCTCCTTAGAAGTGTTTCCTGAGCCTTGGCAGCGATGCATACAGATGTCCCTTGAAGGCTGCACACTCAGTCTTTTGCACTCAGTACTCTGACGAGCTGTATGATCTCCATGTTGACTGCTGCCCACTGCTACAGAAAAATTCTCTGACCGAGGTTGAGAGCAGCCTGGGTCAAGGCTTCTTTTAATGACCCCAGATTCTACCTTACAAAAGGTACTGGAGGAGGAAATGACTAGAAGTAAGGGAGTTGTTTGGCAAAAGGGAACAGGGACAGTATGCAAACTGGAAGGCTGGACCAGTCCTCTCTGCTCCTGCCACCAATCACAGTTCAGAAAAGCCACCAGAAGGAAAAACCAGGGCAAGGTCAGTAAGACCTAGAGCTGGCATCACTTTACAGTAACATTGATTTGTGACACCTTAGTCAAAGTCACCAGGCAGAGGCAAATGCCTCTGAGTTCTAGGGAAGTAAAACAAATAAGCAACCCAATGAAAGCCAAGAGGAAGTCAAGCCAGGTCTTCCGGAAGGACAGATAATGGCTCCCACCATGTATAAATTGACATTTCTATAAAGTTTACTTCAGGACAAAGAACATCCATCTATGAGTTGTAGTCCTGGCCCAATGTCTGTTTTCTGAGATCCTTTTTAAATATTCAGTGTATTCCTCCTCCAGCTAAAGCTTCTCAGGTCAGACATTCCTCATTCTAGAATTCCCTGTAGACTTCAGGTCAGCACACATCTGAGTCTCCCAGGCGACTAAAAAGCCTCCTCTCAGAACTTTGAGCATGTGTCTCTTCTGTCCACACTGGTGAAAACCACTGTGTCCACTTCCAAAGCTAACTCCTTTGGTCTCTTGTCTTGACATTTTCAAACCTTACTTTGTATAATTACTTTGTGTCCATACAAGGCTGCTGTGGTTTTCGGGTTTAAGGATGGTATGGCTGAAGGTGATTTCTGTTACCTTCTTCTGCATTCAAAAGGGGACCGAGGAGGGCTTAGCAGGAAATATAAAACTAATGAGAGGGAGGAGGAATGATCAAAGGCAAGACAGTCACTAAGCAGAAGGAACAGCCCGGAAAGCATGCAAACAGGAAGGCCCAGTCCTCTCTGCTGCCGCTGCCACCAACCACACGGTCTTTCCAGCGTGTTTCCTTTCATTCTCTTCCATCGCCTGGATCTTTCCCAGATTGCCCAGTTTGAGAAAGCCTGACTAAAAGTAGAATCCTGTCTTAATGACTACAATTTATTCTGCCCATTTCTACATAATGAGGCCATTGCCAACTCTTGGTCAACAGCCCTCCCCAAGGTGCTACAGTGTATACAATTAACTTCCTTAAATAAAAACCTCACCTAAGCACCAAGTTCTGACTAATTTCATTCAAGCCCCGCTAATATAGCTATTGTATAGCATTGTATTCAGAAATAGAAAGGACTTTTGGGTTTATTTGTTGTTTAGGTTTTTAAGACAGGATTTCATGGTGAAGTTGAGGCTGTCCTTACATGCTTGATCTTCCGTTCTGTTCCCTAAGTGCTTGGATTACAGGCATGTGCTGAATATCCAGAGTAGCTGGATAGAAATTAACCTTTGAGCGATCATGCTATGATTCTCTCAGTAGATCTTGAAATGAGTCTCGCTGTACGACATTGTATTTATTTGTTTCTTCTGAGTTGAGATTTTTACCATTTCTAGGATCCAGTGCTTGTAAAAAGAGTCTCCGATGAAGAGTATAATTTCCACAGTTTTGAGAAACTTAAAATAGTCTCCCAGAAAATATTATAATTTGAATCTGAACTCTCTGATTTGGGTATGTGTTTGAATACCTGGTCCCCATTAGTTGTCACTATTTGAGAAAGTTGTAGAATTTATAGGAAGTGGAACCTCACTGGAGGAAGTTAGGGATTAGGGCACAGGGGTTAGGTCTCAAGCCTTTATAGTCAGCCCTATTTCCTGCTCCCAACCAGGAAGGGCAGGGAGTCTAACAAACATTCCACTGATCTGGAATCTAACACCTACTTCATCACTTGGGACTCCCAATGCCCTCGAATCGATGACCATGAAAGGTACAAGACTAAAGGGGTCATAGAGTCTTACACCTCACTACTAAGGCCAAGCAATATGTGACAGGGTCGAAGTACTTTTAAAGAACACTCTAACGAATTGAGATCACTTGAGAAACTGTAAAGATGAACTCTGAGTTTCAGTGAAGATGCCAGGATATTAGAGAATCCAGTACCAGTGGGATGTCCATAGACAATGGACATACATCCTAAGAGAGAGGCTTCGTGTGCTACATGCAGCAGCAGAGCTAGAGCAAGGCTACCTTGGGTATTGAAACTGAAATGATTCCATCATGAATCACAAATGCCATCTAGGGAGGTGCAGGATTCTCCCATACCCCATCCCTTTTCCATTTTGCTACCGTCCAGTCTTCCCTTGCTATGCCCCATTTCTCTGTCCCATATGAATGTACACTCTGTACCATTATATTTCAGTGGTACACAATTTTACCTTTTTATTTTACAAGGAGTCATGATTAAGAGATTGCCTCGAGTCTCAGGAGAGACTTCAGACATTGGATTTCTGAATGTTGCTGAGATTGTCAAAGGCTAGAAAGACTTTCAAAATTGGACTGCATACATTTTGAATCAAGAGATGACCATGAGAATATGTGGGATAGAGGTGAGTCATGATTTGAATGTTCAGTGTCTCTCACAGGCTCAGATACTTGAGCACTTGGTCCTGGTGGGTGGTGATGTTTGGGAGGCTGTGGAACCATTAAAAGGTGGAGCCCTGCTGGAATATGAGGGTGACTGGGGACAGCCTGTGAGACTTTATATATCAATCTCACTTCCTGTTCACTCTTCCTTTACTAAATGCGGATACTAGTGAAGAGCCCGCTCAGTGTCTTCCCAGCCCACTACCCTGTCTTCCACACTGTGACAGACTATATACTCCTTGAAGTGTAAGCCATAAGAACCTTCTCTCCATTAAGGTGGCTTTGTGGGTATATTTTTGTCAACACAACAGAAAAGTAACTAATAGAGGTAGACTTATAGTTCTTTGGAGATAAATTGTTAACTGAGATCATGAGCCAAGTAGGGGTGTTGGGACAATGACATAATTGGTACCAGACAATTTCAGAACTTCAACCAACAGCAGAGTCTGAACCAAGCAGCTCCAGACATGAGAACAAAATCTGTGCCATTAAGTAATTATCTCATCAACAAATATTTCTTAGTTACATTGTGGGCGGTGTGTTGCTGGCGTTATAAGCATTCACTCTCCATCTTACCAATACTGTGGGTACTCCTATTTCACAGCTAAAGAAATGAATGTAGAGAAAGTCAAACAACCTGTCCAAAGCTGAATATGGAGGGGAGAGGAAGGGTGGAAGAAGGCTTTCTGATCTCAGTCCCTGCCTATAACCATTTGACAGCACTATCACTTTCCACACCAAACATGCCATACCAGTCTCTAGATGACAGATCATCTGAGGACTACCGACTGATGTCACCCAAAGGGTTCCCCATACCAGTAATCAGAGTTGTCAAATGAAGGTGGGCACATGGCCCAAACATACCCTCTGATTCTTCTCCTAGGAACTGGGGACTGGGATGGAAATGACCATTTTGTGACTGGCCTTTTCTTGCAGAGGAACTCAGTACGTTTGCTTCTATACTTGGTTTTCTTCCTCTCCAACCATCATGAGAGAAAGAAGAAGGCAGACACCGAAATACACAGTGAGCAATTACTATCCAGCTCCTTCATCCAGGGCTTTCCTGAGGCCCAGCTCCTTTGTTGCCAATAGATTTGATGAAACACAAGCTACCCGAGCTGCCCTGTATCCCTTCCTGTCACATTACCATCCTGACACAAATACCACAAGACTCCCATTCTGCAGGGTCCCTACTCGTCCATATGGAATGCACCACCTACCCATTTCTGCTATCTTGAAAAGACAACCTTCCTTACGTACTGCAGAAGGTCAAGGTTAGAATACCGTGAGAAGTAGACACCAGCACATCTGGATTTTCTGCTGGAAAGAACAGAAACAAAACCACCTAAGCAAACCCACTGCAAGTTGGATCCACATGGACCGATCTCATAGTCCACTGTGAGTATTTGCAAGGCCCTCCAAGAGGAGCCGAGCAAACAGGTGTTTGCAGAGCCATGATCTCACCATGCCTTTCTTGAATTTCCCCCAAACAGCTTTCTTTAGATATCATCTCCAGACGAATTACATGCTTTAAACATGAAAACGACAGGAAAGACTGGATTCAGGAAAATGGTTAATAATGGTAGCTATTACTGTCATATCTAATGCCACAAACATTAATTTTCTTTATAGAAATACCTTCATTGTATTTGAGCTGCTTCGATATGAGTGAAAGCAAATGTCACGGTATCTTCAAAACACAGCAAAAAGTTGCACAATTAGAAGTGCAATCTTAATATTTCAAAATAAAACTTGGCAATATGCTGCATTAGTTGTATGGCAATCATCACAGCAATGTCACCATGTGAACCTCACTTCTGTGAAGAAGGGGACACAAAGTACCACCTAGGATTCTTTCCTGAGATTGACCCTTGATCCCTGCAGTAATTACTGTGCCTGTGGATGAACAGCCTCCTTGCCTTCCTTCTTTTATAGATTTAAAAAAAAAATGCTTAGGCCTAAAAAGCAAGCCACATACTCAGAGGCAGATTGGCCCTGAACGGGGAGCCTCAGCCTCTGATTGTAAGCTGTTAGCATTTTACCACCATGAGAAGGCCAAGCTTACAGGGCCGTGACTTTAGGGCATAGAGCTATGACACAGGAACTCAAGTCAGAGGATGGGAAGAAGCTGCCAACAGAACCAGAGGCCCGGGCAGAAGCAGCTGGTGCAGAATCTGTCCTCACTCAGGCTGTGTTCTGGCACTCCAATGGAATGGGGGGGGGGGGGGAAGAGAGAGAGAGAGAGAGAGAGAGAGAGAGAGAGAGAGAGAGAGAGAGAGAGAGAGAGAGAGAATGAACTATTAGATCTCTGTTTTGTTTTTATTTGACATCTTTGACCAAGATGACCTTAGATGCCCAGTACAAGATATTACCAGCCCTCCACTGGGTCTGGGCGGGAACAAGACTATCCAGTTAAGGAACTGGAAATTCATGTAACATTTCAGGAACCACAGAAGTTTCTTTTCTCTTCCTTGAGGTCCTTTGTGAGGTTACAACCCACAGTGGCATTTGGATATACATTGACAACCACCATAACGAGAGAGGTTTTGTTTACACATCTTAGAAAGATACATCTTTCTGCTTTTTCCGTCATTGCTGACTTACTCAACTCTGAACAAAGAAATTTTGAGGTGCAAGAATCCAGACATCTGATTTAAAATATCGTCATAAACAAATCATTCCAAACAGCTGATGTGTGATCTGGTCACCGTGGCTTCAGAGAGAGAAATACAACCCCTCCCATTTCTCTTAGATAACAAAATACTATCATCAGATTTACACTCCCACTTCTCCATATCAATTCAGTCTTGAGATAGGTGTTACTAAAAACCTTTGACGTGCCTGTTTGGACATGCCAGATTTTCTTTAATATACAGACTGATAAATAATTTCTCACTGCAATCTTTCAAACTGAAAAAAAAAAAGTCATGAAAATTGAAGGGGGGAGAAAAGCAAAATAAGGCTTTTTGATTTCTTCATGTACGCCAAACCCACAGACTATGGCTCAGGAGTGCCACCTAGTGGAAAACTGAGGGTAACTAGTGTTGTAAAACCAGAACACAGAAACAACGGAGCAAGGAAGGCATCAGAGGAATTCTTTTTCAGTATAAATGCGTGATAACCTAACATGGCCTCTTTTTTTATTATATACATTTATTTTCTAAATTATTATCTATTAGATTCTCTGCTAAGATAGTCTAAGATCTCTGATCCTTAAATGTCTCCTTTTGAAACATCGTAGCAGGACACCTATGATCTTTCCTCCTGTGGTTAAGCCTGTGTGGGAAACTGCTGGGTGAACAGTTCCCCCCTCTGGTGGCCACTTCTGATACAGAACGGCTGAGCATTCCTTTGCTGAATTTTCCACATTCTCTTATTTCCAGTGTTTTCTTTAAGAACCTGGAGTCCACCCCAGTTAAAACAAGAGGGAGTCCAGGGGCCAGCTTCGTGGCCATGGGTCTATGAGACTGCCATCATGCTGCCTAGAAAAGACGGAGGGACTTGGGGTCCCACTAGGTTCCTGTCATATGCTGCTGCTCAGCCAGCCAGCTAAACATTCATGACTAGCATGTCACACTAGGTAAAGAATTGCTTGTTAAATTGAATTAAATAGTATTCAACTGCTAGCTGTTCTTCAGTACAGAAATAAGCAGTAATTGTCACATGTTGACCATTGCTCTTGGTGATAACGAGAAATTTCTGGTCACTGATATAATAAATCACTTGCCTCCGACTCAAACTGGGCTCTGTACAGCCAAATTTGATATGACTTCCATGCCACAGCCGAGTTTTTACTCTGGACATATGAGGTGAGATGATTGTGTTCATGGCTACATCCCTTCATCCTGTTGCTTCATAACTTTGCAGTGTCCTATCAGTTGGACCATGGCCTAAATCAAGTCACTTACTTTGACCAATAGGTTTGCTAGGAGAGGCTAGAGCAAAGGTTTGAAAACATTATGGCACATTTCTGCTTCCTGAAGGGCCCCTCCAGCACCATAGAAACAGTTGTTGGCAAGTCTACTAGACAACAGACACCATAGCACAGCCACTGGTGCCACATTTGTCATCACCAGCCAAGTGTCACAGCAACAGAAGAAGCAGCTGATAGAGTGAAGCTTTAAGCCTTGGCCTATGTGGTCCCTGAGCTCTTGGTATCTTAGTGGGGGCTCCTTCCTTCTCCCCTTCCCCAATCTACAGACATATGAGATAGTGCCGACCTTCAAATGATTTCCTGTAGTTTCCTTGTCGTTTGGTGAGGCAATATGTGACTGATAGAGGGAAGATACATACCGTGTTATGCAATGGCCTCAAGGTTAACCAGAGGAAGCTCTGATTGGTGGCTGACCTGTGAGCATAAAACAGAAGCCTAGATACAGAATGGTAAGAGCCAGAGGAAGCACAAGTGTGGAAATGACCATATTTCAGAGAAGCTGACATTTTATGAAAGATGGGAAAGATATAGTCAGACAGCAGGCCAGAATGAATCAAAGCAGAGGTGGCTAAATGTGGAGAAGAAATTAATTCCAGTGTCAGAGGATGGCTACCAGGTGGGGGCTACTCTCAGCAGAGGTTCAAAGGAGCTTATCAACTTGTAAATGTGGGTAGTTGTCTAACTGGATCTCAAATTCTTTGTTGCAAAGGAAAAATATAGACAGGAGGCAGTCTAAAGCTTTCTGTGTGTCCCAGAATTCTATTATCTCAGTATGCTAATTATTCCTTTGCAGAAATGATTGTAGTAGCTGTGATGTGTCTATTCATAATTGCTGCAAGTCATGGGAAAGCAGAACGTGTAACACACAGGGCAGTTTGATGTGTGTGCACCTATGCAGGAAAGAGATGTTGTTAAGACTTGCAGAACCCATGTTCCCTCCTTTCCTGCCTCTCTCAGTTCTTCAGGGAGCGTACCAAAGAACTGAGACTCGGCTTCCTCATGTCATTCATATCAAGGGATCCTTGATAGCACTGAGGAACGAGAGCTTGAAAGACATGAACTCTTCTTCCTGTCAATTTCCATCAGCTTCCCACACTGGGTGCATGTACTTCTGCTTCCCCCAGCATACAAACAGTTAAGATAGCACTGACTTTTGAAAGATTTGGGGGCGAAGGTGAGAAGGAGCAAAACAAAATGAACTTAAGTACATTAACTGTTCGCCCCCTTTGGCTAGGAGGGTAGTTAATTTTGTGGGCAGCTGCCTTCTTAACCTCAACTGCAAAGCTTCCCAGGAGTGTTCTCATTTTCTGTTTCTCTACAGCATTCAAGGCTGATGGAAAGAACACTGTAGACTTTCCACAGCTACGTTGTGTTCCTGCTCATTTTTTTTCCCATAAAGAACATTTAGTATAGACTTGTTTATGTGGATGTGAAAAGGGTTAGAATATTTCTTCAACTATACATGTAACTCTTCTATTCATTACAGCATGAATTTTTCAAATGCCATGCATTTGGAAAAATAACAGCCTATTTCCTCACACAAATGGCTCTGTCGATGTCAAGCTTCCAACTGTCTTTATCATCTCGTGTGTCTTTCTGACACTTTTCCATCTTATTATCTACTGATTATGCAGGGAAGCCTAACGATTTAGAATTAATAATACAGACAGTAATTATATCTTCCTAGTTCTTACTCCTCCAGAATTTACTTCATGACCGAAATATGTTTTATTAAAGTGAGATGCTGATATTTCTAATGTTGATCTGCTTGTTGTAAATTTTAAACCAGGAAATTGAAGATAAAAAAAAAAATGACAGCCGCACCACCCTCTTTCTCCTGTAAGCCAAGCTTCTCCTTCTTTCTGGTTGTCGTGGTTTGAATATAAAATGCTCCCCATAGGTTCATCAGCTGAAGGCTTGCTTCCCAAACAAACGTGTTATTCTGAAGGTGGAGAGTGTGTCTTTGAAGGTGGTACCTGGTCCCCACTTGGTCCCCCCCCTCCTGTCCACTATTGGAAATACAAACAAACAAACAAACAAGACCCCTCCTTATTGCATGTTCCCATCACCATGATGGTTCTCCCAAGTGTATCAGGACCTGTACAACTTTCTGCTGCTTGAGTTGCTTCCTTTGTGGCTTTAGTCATGGCCACACATATGTGGTCAGCACCCTGGCCTGTCTGTTCTTGTCCAGCATTGTGGCTTCCTCTTACTTTCATACACAACACTAAAGGGTTGTGCACAAGGGCTCTATACTCTCACTCATTCTCAATCAGGGGAAATGGTAATCCCGAAATTCACCAGACAAAATCCACTTCCACCATTCTAGGCCAAATTTGAAGCAAGCTTTATTGCTTCCAGCTGAGAGCACCTGAGACTCTCCAGCCTGGACAAAATTCATAGATCATCATACTTTCCCAAGAGACTTTATTGTTACTTTTCAGGGACTACAACTCCCAGCATTCCAGGGAGTTACCTGTCCTTGGGCAGGTAGGGTTTACTGGCTAATTTGGGGTATTAAAGAAACACCAGAGAAACATCACTACCAAAAGCCAATAATGATGATTATAAGAGCAACCAGAAGAAATAAGTTACTGGGGTATCTGGCATTGTTTTAAAACTATCACTTAATTGAGGTGGTTCCCTTAATCTTCACCATAACCCACACTACATCTTAATCCCAGTTTACATATTCAAGAAAGATTTTTCTGTTTAGTTTGTTTTGTTTTTTGAGAGTCTCTCTGTGACCTGAAACTCACTATGTAGACCAAGCTGGCCTTGAAGTACTGGGATTAAAGGCATAGAACACTAATCTAGGTTGTTCTCTGGGAAGACATAGAAAAAGCAATGAAACCGTTCCTAGAAAATATTGGAATGTACCCATCTAAACATTGCAGAAAGTGCATTTCAGACCCCAGGAATCTCTCTTTATGTTAAGGCAGTTCTGCGGTGAGATTCAGGTGTGAGCTGATAAGGTTGGAAGACATTTATGATTTAGGTAACAGTTTATATAGGCAGATTGGATTATTTATGTGATGGATGAGTGATGGATGTTGATCTAGTCTCTCAAGAAAGCAGGAACAAATGGGGGTCCCCAAGATCTCTGTAGCCCCTCTTGAATGGGGTTGGCCACACTGCCTTCAGGAGCCCGGGACCCTGGATAACTGTCTTCCAACCTTATCAACTAACACCTAACTCTCACCACACAATTCCTAATTATACACACACAGATGTGTACACAACACAGAATTACACACACACAAACACCTACACCAGACGGATATATGCATAGTCACAGACAGACAAACATACAGAGGCACACACACAGTCACATACATACATACATACATACATACATACATACATACAGACAGACAGACAGACAGACAGACAGACACACACACACACACACACACACACACACACACTAAATAAATGTACAAAACTGCTCTGTTGTCTGTCAGGAGAGACCCACATGGCTTTGTAACTTGGAAACCAGATCTCTGCAGGTATCCCCCCTTAACCATCAATTGAGTTAGCTTACATTTCTAGCTCACTTCTTCCACTGAGTGAGGAGAAACCATATGATAGTGTGATCATTAATGGATGAACACATGTATTGTGGAACCTTTAATACTCAACACACCATGAGTAGTAAATAATATTATTAGTTAATAAGACGAAATAAAAAAATAACAAGTTAATACAAAATAAAATTCTGCTTTATAATATTAAGCATAACTGAACGACTTCTTACCTGACTCACTTGGAATTCTCTCTACACCAGGCTCTCCCTATACAAGACCTGCTCCTATTTATTCCCTGAGGTGGGTTCACGCAATCCTCACCTATGTTAGCATTAGTACAAACAAGCCATATTGAATTCTGTTGTGAATAGCAGCTTAGTTCATCTAATGTTTTATTTTTCTGTCCCTAAAGTATTCCTCTGAAATGAAACAAAATTAGGAGGAAATACAAGAAAACATGAGATGTATTGCGTACTTAATCTACTACAAATGCTCTCTCCTGGTTTTGTCTAAGAGTATCCTGTGGCCCCAGACCTCTAAGATGCTAATTTGAAGTTCCACGTGATGTAATGAATTAAAATTTCCCTACAAACAGAATAATATAACAGGTAAGTTATTTAACATGGATATGCAAAGCACTCTGGGACCAGGCCCACGCAATACAGCCCTGTATAGTGGATAAACAAAAGCCTGTGTTCCGGCTGCAGATCCTTTTCCCCCACCTCCCAGTGTGCTGCAAAAGTAGACACTGTTCACATGTAGAACACATTTTCCTCCATTCAGAAGACAGGCCTAAGTGGGTGAGATTCCTATGGAACTGACTCTGACTGTGGCCCCCGCTAAAGAGATGGGCTGAATACAGTAGTAGGATTGCTGACAGATAGCTTGGCATTCGTTGCAAATATCAAATCAATACATCATTCTCATTGTTGACTTCTTCCTATTCCTTGACTAGTAGAACTTAACCCTAATAATCCCTCACCGGTTTAATCTGTAATTAATTTTCTGACATATATACGAATCTCAAGCTCGGAGATGCCCAGAAGTTCTGAATAGGAGTTTATTCTTCAAACTGACTCATTTCATTCTTACCTACCACCATGTAGACTTCAGGAAATTCCTGAAGTCTAATGGGATTTCATTGACTTTAGAATGGACCAGGTCAACAAGATTCAATTCCCCCCCCCCCCCCCGACTGTTTTTCTTCATTGCCATGCTCCTTGCTGTGAGAGTTTTGGAAATCACTCACATTACTCTCCTTCAGTTCCTGGGAGAACACCAGTAGGTGGCCTTCTTCCCGTTCCTCTGTTCTCAGGGGCTGAAGAACTGACCACATCCTGTTCCTGAGGTGCTACAGAGGAAGAAGTTGCTTCCTTTCCAGACAACCCTGTAGACTGGGCAGCACCTCAGAAGTTACAGAAATGCCTGGACGGATGGTCAGAGGCATAGCTGTAGATGGTCCTGGATGGAGCTGTAACTACTGTCATAAGATTGGACATAGCCAAGGCTTGTCTAGGCATGTGGTTATATAGACTCAGAGCATCAGAGCAGTGTGTGTGTGTGTGTGTGTGTGTGTGTGTGTGTGTGTGTGTGTGTGTGTGTGTGTGTGTGTCACACTCACATTCACTGAGGAACAGATAGCAGCAGACTGGTTTCTGTGGAATGCAGAATGGCATCAATATGACTCAGACTGCTGGCAGCCAGTGAGGCTTTGTTGCCCAGACAAGGAGGGTGCAGAAGGGAGGTGTGTGATGATTGATGAATGGCCTGAAGGTCAGTCTATGCCATCCAGCATGCCCACACTGGAGGGTCCCCCCCCCCTCACGTCCTAGTAATCTGAAGCCTCTGGCAATTGGACATAATTCTTGAGAAGACTTAATTCCAAGTTCCCAACATATAGAAAATAAAGTCTATTTATGGCACACTCGGCACTGTGGATTAAAATGTGTTCAAGTGCTGATACCAAAAAAGGAAGGTTCTAGTTAGAATGGCCTGAAATTCCAGTTTTCTTACTGTATGGGTTTCTGAGCACTCTGTCTACTTCATTGTTGACCTGGTAACCACTGTCATAGACTGGCACAGAATTGGCTAAATACTGCAGATGCCTTTTCAACCACAGGGAAGAGACTGGACTGCTTCTGTGAGGTGCTGCTTAGCCAGCATAGTAGGTTTTCAGTTCAGCTATGGAAGACACATCATCACTGACCAGAAACTGCCCCAAGTGGTCCCACCAACTGCTACTGGTTCCAGAAGCATCAACTGTATTTCTATGTGCAAACCTAAGGAATGTTGATTTCTTGGAGAATATGGAAATGGGGTTGACTTTAATCTCTACTAAAGGGTAAATGATATTTTAAATTATCATTGCTAAGAATCACAGTGGGATTGATTTACTGACTGCTCAGCTTTTATTTTTGTCTTTCAAACTAAAAAAAAAAAAGGTGAATTGCTCAAATCACTGGCTCTATTAGGAAAAACATATTTTGAGGTTGCTAGAGGGTACCTATGCATCTCCTTTGTGAAGGTGGTTTGTTGTTAATATTCGTCAAGTAGGATTCTGGGAGGAAACTCCTTGACTTCTATTATTTGTTGATTTCCACGGGAAAAATACTTACACAATGCCCAATTTCAAGCTATATATAGGAAATGTCTGAACTTAGAGCTCTGAAGAGATGCTTGTTAGCCCATCCTTATAGAGCGTTTATGCCTGAAACATTAGTCATCAGCTCTTTCTCTCAGCTGGTAAAAGCCATTAAATCTGTGCCTCCCCGGATGATGATTGATTGAAACTAGTGGGCATTTTCCATAAGGAAGTGTATCAGTTAGTGCCTATCACTTTGACAAAATCTGAGCAAAAGAACTAAAGATGATCTTTTGGGCTCCCAGCGTAGGAGGTTTCAGTTGATTGAGTCAGGGAAGGTATGGAATAGCAGTTCAAATCAGGGCATCCAGATAGCAAAAACAAGAGCCTGTGTTCCCATTTTAAGTCTGTCTCAGTGGTTCTCAACCTGTGGGTCATGACCTTGGGGGTTGAATGGCCCTTTCACAGAGGTCACCTAAGACCATCAGAAAACAGAGATATCTAAATTACAATCCATAACAATAGCAAAATTATAGTTATAAAGTAGCAACAAAAGTAATTTTATAGTTGGGCTCACCACAACATGAGGAACTATATTAAAGGGTTAAAGCATTAGGAAGGTTGAGGACAACTGGTCTACCTGGATCCCACCACCATTGTGAGTCTTCTCCCTTAGCTAATCCCCCCTGGAAACACCCAAAGACACACACAGAGGTATGCTTTAATAATGGCCTTATATCTCAATTGAATCAAGTTGAAAATAAAAAGGAGCCAACACAGGCCCATGGCTTGTTGACTGGATATCCAAAGACATCTTTTTAAAGCATTAACATTGAATATTTCCCATAAGACAAAAGGGTATGCAAGGCAACAGTCCTGGGGTTTTGGACTTCAATAAATTACCAATCAACTTATAAATCTATTATGCTTCTACGTAATAGGCCATATTATAAAAGGAGTTGTTAAGGACAGAGTCTCCTATTCCTGCCAAGCTAGGCTCATCACATATCCTTACAAGCCAATTAAATAGAGAAGTCATGGTAAAGAGAAAAGAGATTTACTCAATGTGTCTACAATAAGAAGAATGATAAATGAACTGGTCCAATGTTTCCCCAAGTCCATCATCCTGAGGTCCTGATATGAGGTTTGGGTTTAAATAGAAGGTAAGCTCTGTCAAGACATTGTCTCATCCACCACCATGGTCCCCTTACAGCGTGTAGTCACAACTGTGTGAAATCCTCCCTGAAAGACAAGTTTCCACTCTGGCTAGTACCAGGGTCCAGCCTACTTCTTTGCCGAGCAGAAAACTTGATGGGAATACTCCAGCTCTTAGGATCCATTGTCTCTATAGTCTGATAGACAAAGAGGGCAAGTAAGTATCCTCTCAAATATCTTCATTTCTTCTAGAATGGTCACAATATAAGTCAGTGCAATAGAGTCAAACTTGGCAAGACCCAGTTGCTTTCTGTGGCCCAGTTGTTGAGCTATCTGGGACTGCTAAGTAAACACACAGAAGACACTGAACAGGTATGTGGGAAGAGGCTTCACTGGTACTAATGATGCATTCATTTTTTTTTTTTTGTAGTTGAGCTAGGGGTTTTCAGTATTTTTGTGTACTGGTTATGAACACAGTGAGAAATCTGTTAACTGAGGGTAGGTCCCAGCTCTTCAGTTTGGCTGCATAACCTTCAACAGGGTCTCTCTTCTTTCTGAGCTTCTATCTTGTCATTGTAAATTGAGGGCAAAGTATAATCCACTTTGTGAAGAGTTGAGGACTTAAGGATTCTCATATGTGAAGTGTTAGACTATCACAGATAGGAAAGTTATTGATTTATATTTTTTCTTCTCTTATTAGGTACATCATGTTGCATATATTAAAATAAAAAAGTAATACTTCCAGAAAGCAAAACCAGAAGCTCAAATATAATTTATGACATCTTTTAATTATAAAAAAGTCATATTTTATTCAAGATGCCCATCCTGAACCTCTTAGATTTATCTGACAGTATCCTAAAAGCTGGATTAAATGTTCCAATGTGCTTTCAACTCTTTTAGAACCCATGGTGTCCTTCCAACTACTCAAGTACCTTGTTAGTGTTACATTTGGTTGTGGAATGTCACTCATAGAGCTATATGTTTAAACACTTTGTCTTGGACTGGATCTTGGTGCTATTCAGAAAGATTGTAGACCCTTTAGAATGTACAGCCTGGTTAGAAGGAGTGAGTCACTGGGGGTGGGCCTTGTGGTTTTATGCCCACTCTCTGCCACCTGACTACAGAAACACTATGACCATATATCTCACATTGCTGCTTCCTTGCCTTTCCTGTCATGATGGACTCTAATTCTTTCCTAAACCATGGGCCAAAATAACCCCTCCTTAAGTAATATTTTTGGGGTATATTGTAACAGCAATAATAATTTTTAAAAAGCAACACAGTGTGTTTTACTGACTCACTGAGCTCTCTACCGTTTCCTTGTCTCTACTGCCCAGAAATGTACAACATTAGTTTCCATTCTAAGTACTGACTTCATGATGCAGCCGAGATCTCAGGACTCTGTCCTCACAAATAGGGGCCCAATCCTGCTGATTTTGCTGCTCACTGGTCCCTCTTTGAAGAAGGATGAGAAAAGATGCACTTAGTGCCCATTTGTGCAGCTGTCTGCTGTCTGGAGATGAGTTCAGCTCCCCTGGGAATATGCTAAAGAAATGGGGATAATGAAAGAGAAATGTCTGAGACTAAACTCAAGAGTTGATGTAATTTAATGAAATGATGCTTATGTAGTGTCTGGTGCTTAGTAGGGAGTCAATAATTAATACCATCCCTGGAACATTGGAGAACTCAATTATAAATAATTCAGTCTTTCAAGCTCACAAAGTCATTTTTCATTTCCAGGCAAAATTTGAGAGTTGGATTAATTGATATTTGTCATGCATTTTCCAAAAAGTTGAAGTTTGATTATGCATAAAATTTTAACAAATGAATTCAGACTCATTGAAATTGCTATTTATAAAGTTTCCCACCAGAGGGCACTCAGCTATCGCTATCGCATGAGTGTCCTGCCTGAGTGTCTCATCTGTACATTTTGGAGGGGAGGTGACAGTTGTCCCTAGCTTTTCAACATACATTTTAATATAAACCATACTCCACTCTTCATGTTTAGGATTTGCTTGACTCTAAAATCCACAAATAATTTTATCAACTGGCTTTTTACACCTGCTTATTAAAAATAGTCCTTTAAAAAGGTCCATGTTATCTTACTAGCAAGCAAATTGATCAGAACTTTGAAACAATTTTGAGATTTGAATTTGGAATAACACACGGGAGTGTCTCTGAGCACATTCAATATCATCTCTGACTTTGACCCACTTTAGAGACATAAAAGCAGGGTCTAGATTTACCAGCTTGTGCTGTGCTGTGAATCTGGTTTATATGTAAATCCCCAAACTCTGGGAAGATGTAATGTTCTTCCACATCCCAAACAAAATCTATCACCCTCAAACTTTAAATATCTGTTCTTTAAATATGACATTTCTCATTGGGGGGGGGGGACGACTGATCTCTCTCTTTCTTAAAATGTGTGTTGCCTTAAGTTAGGGAGAGGATTTCTAATATGCTCTGCTGTTTACATCTGGAAAAGGAAAGTGGCAAAGGGTCACCACCGATCAACTCTCCATCCTTCCACACTAGTGAAATAATTACCCATCTTCTCAAATTAAATCTTGTATAAAATATCGTTGAGTCTTAGGGTTGTTTCTTGATTCTGAGTTTAAGGACTTTCACAGTGGAGTGCCCACTGTACAAAAATCACTAAATCTAAGCAAAACATAGGAGGAGGCATTGAAAAAAAAATCCTAAGGTCTTATATAGTCAACTCTTCAAGTCTAAAGATTGCAATATGTGTCTTCTCTGTTCCTCTTTAAAAAGAGAAATCAAAAAATCTTTCCTTTAAAACTAAAGGCTGCTTTTTTCCCCCCAAATAGCTTCTCTATAGGCTGTCTCATTAGAGAAAAAATAAACTATAAATTAAAACAGAAAAGTCAAATAGCATTTGATAACAACAATTAGAATTGATAAGAGGGGATTTTTTTTTTTAGAAGAGAATATTTTTACCCAATGACATGACAAACAATATTCTACTGCTCTTCCCTCATGAACGCTTGTTTTGTATAACTATGCCAGGAAAATATATCTCAACACATGTTTCTTATTTTTGGAAAGGTTGTACTGTTTTAACACTTCTCATTATAAGAATTTTGCAGGCTCACTTCAGAGTACTAAAACCCACTCTCAGTGTGGAAATTAGCTTCTGAGAGACAAAGAACTCACCATAACCAAGGTAAAAGATACACAAATTTGGGGTTTCCAATGAACAATGGGCTTCCTAAATAGCATTATAAAAAATCTCTTCCCTCTATCTACTTTTATTATACTTAACAGACATAAAATAATCCTCTCAACTCTCAGCAAACACTATAAAAGCTTGTTAATTCTTGGAACCTCCAGTCTGGCACTAGGAGACCCAGCATTGAGGTCATCCCTGAAACCCAGCCCTCTTAGCACTTTCTGGAAATTAACAAACAAAATGTCTTGAAACATTGTTGTCTGCCTCAACACATACTCAACTGGAAAAATTCGAGGAATGGAGGAAATCCACCAAATACCCAATGGTCTCCCTCCTTCTCACTCCATGAAAGAAAATGGAAATAAAAACGCTTATCTGTGTGCCTTTTTAGTAATATATATACTTTCTTGACGGCAAAAATGGCTCAGTGGTTTAAATGCCTACCATTCTTGCAAAGGACTTGTTTTCAATCCCCAGCTCTTATACTGTGGCTCACAGCTATATAGAACACAGGTTCTAGAAGATCCAGTGCCCTCTTCTGTCTCCACGGGCACCAGGCATGCAAGTGATACACAGACATACATACAGGGAAAATACTCATACATAAAAGAAAATTAAATAATTTTTTAAATATTATGAAAAAATATCATTTCTCAGGGGAACTAAAATTTTTCTTGAAAAATTAATTATTCATCTTATGAATATTATTCACTATAGTGGGATTTAGGTGTTATTTGGGAAAGCTTAGAGGCATATTTCTGGAGTACTAGGATCCTGAATGGGGTATGGCCAGACTATATTGAGACTTTGGGCACACTGACCATTCTTTGTGTGTGTGTGTGTGTGTGTGTGTGTGTGTGTGTGTGTGTGTGTGTGTTTTCCTGTGTTCTCAGGGAGCAGATCAGCAGCCCAGAGTGAGACAACTCCACTGTCCAAGAATTGTCTTAAGGTTCAATTTGTATCATGGGTATTTATATACCCCTCAATATATATTAATCTTTTATATGATACATTGCAAGTAAATATTTCTGCAATTAAGTAAATATTTCTGCAATAATTCACCTTAAAACCAAAAGGTGTTTTCTAAACTATTACCCAAAAATATTCTCATGTCTTCTTTTCCTTCATGAATGACCTCACAAAGATGAATCAAACTTCCTGTGCACTTTTAAACTAATATTCTCCATTTTATTACAATAAAATGGCATGCTGAATAAAGGGCTTCTTGTTATGGGGTGTTTTTTGAGACGGAATGTTGCAGACTGATCTCAAATTCACTATGTAGCTCAGAGTGGCTTTAAAATCTGAGTCATCCCTTGCATCAGCCTCACATAGTTCTGTGTCTATATGTCTATATCTATAGTTAACATTTGTATGTTAAACAAAAATGATCCAATTTTACTATAGTATTTGACAGATTAGAATTTTCTCTCTCTAATCCCTGTGGATGTTTCTAAAAGCCCATGTTTGGTTTTGTAGTGGTCCCCCAAGTCTAAGAGCACTCAAGTCCCTGGGCAGCACAGGTTTGCACACAACATCAAATTAAGTTCAGATCCCCTTCCTTCTGGCAGAATTCTGACAGGTCCCTGTAACAGGATATTTCTGGTCCTGACTAGCACCATGATCCAGATATGCCCATGGCTGCTTCCCTCCACCCACAAATGACTCAGATGCTTATATTAATTTCTTGCTGTTCGGCCTATGGCTCAGGCATATTGCTAGCTAGCTCTTTCATCTTAATTCAACCCATTTCCATTAATCTATGACCCACATGACCCGAGGCTCACCTGTGTTCCTTATATGTTACTTCCTTGGGCAGCTGGGTGGATCTCTCTGGCTGACTTTACCCTCCTTCTCCTTACCTATGCTTGATTCCTGCCTATTGTTATGGTGCTTGTCATGGGCCATAACAGTTCTTAACTCACAGCATATAGAAAGACATTCCTATATCACTTCCCCTTTTCTGTCTAATTAAAAAGGAAGATTTCAATTTCAATAGTAAAATCACATATAACAAAACACCTATTTAGAATTACAGTTACAATATCTAGTGTATATTTAACAATAAGAAAATATTCTATCATCTACTTTATTCTTGTCAGTCAAAAGTTTCATATCTAATATGCCTTTTAAAATAACTAATAAAAAACTATACCTATAACTATCAAATCTTCAACTACATCAGAGACCACAGAAGGATACCACCGAAACTTCATACAACAGATGGCGCCCAACGTGGGACAAACACCCACATAAAGCCCAAGAAAGCTTAAAAAGCATTCTAAATACAGAAACAGAACCAAAAGCAGCTTCTGAATTGTGTCTCTGAAGTAGATCATGGTGCAGAGATGGTGTGGCATCCAGGCCACAGACAAAATGGCTGCAGTCTTGCTGCAGACAGGCCAATTCCTGAAGTCTCCCAGAAGACTTGGTATAAGCAACAAGTTGCATATGATTGATCTAAGGTTTCTATTTATATTGAACAAAAAGGGAACAGAGTCAAAGATGACTTCTTAGTAGCAGCATTTTCTTCGGTCTGCTCTGTTTGCTAGCAGTGGGCAGACGCAGCCCCTTTAAGAGAAACTTCCTGACTCAGCTTTATTGGCAAAAACTGTGTGGCTCTTATGCTTAAGTGGAATGAGCAGCAGTGCTCTACTTGATGATAGTGTGGACTCTAAGATTTCCCAGAGTTGGGATGGTAGAAAGTTTTACAATATTTAATATTGCTTCTAAGAATTGGAAAGTTAAGCACGGCTCCAGCACCTCCACCATGTTAAAAAGCCACAGAGTGCGTCAGAGTCAGCAGGCAAAGCAGCACTGTATAGTCTAGAATTTTAGAAGCTCTTCTGGTTAGAAAATGATTAAGGATATGCAATAAAACAGATTCAGATGGAAAAAGACCTCTAGATGGGTTACAATGTGTATAAAATGTACACAGGCTTCAGAGATAAAAGAAAGAGGGTATATAAGGTCCCTAAAAAATAAAAAATAAAGTATAAAATTTTAATACACCATGTAAAAATGGAAAGTAGACCCAGAGTCTGGATTATGGTTATTATTGTGTTTTCTTTTTATCTTAACTGTTAATGAGCTAACTGCAGAAAGACAATTAATAGCAAAGGTAGTAAGTTAAACACAAAATATATATTTTAAAGGTATCTTAAATTTGAAATTTATGTCTAAGAATATGTTGCTTTAGAAGAAAGGTTCTGCTTTTGTTTACACAGAAGATGAGAACCTGTGGATTACTTCCAGGCAAATACAGGTTCATCAACCAATACCACTTGAAAATTCTCTGATTGGGAGAGATGGTCACATCAACTTCAAGACTATAGACTAAAATGATCCAGCCTCAGGATCTCGTAAGATTGTTAGTGCTCCTTAATCAGCAGGAATTAGTAATGAAATTCTACACCCAATTTCCCAAAATATTGTTCATAAATATTTGTTTTCATTATCAATATATAACGGCCATAGTCATTCTCTTTCTAAGAAGAAAAAGGGGATATTTATGTGAATTATTTTAAAAAGATAGATTATTGAACTTACTTTACTCCAAAAATCAATTGTTAATCTCAAAATATTTTACATTGGTATGGATTTTGGTTTATTGATACAAATTTAAGGTCAATTTGTTATGTATATGTATTTTTCTACTCTTATTTAAGGTATGATGTTTATGTAGCTCATTTAAAATTGTAATGTATAATTAAGAAATGCAGATTAATAGTCATGAGCGATAACCATAGCTTTATGTTAGGATTTTTTTTTAGATATACAAAGATATATTTCAATTAGATAAGCAATCTTCAAATATTTCAAAGACCTACAGAATATGCCATTTAAAATATTTTAAGAACATAGACTTCTGGACAGTGAAACAGATCTGTTCCTGGCAGTACCAATCTACTTCAAGAGAATAATGATCATTGAATAAACTCCATACAGAATTTACTTTCTTTGTGGCAATAGTTAGGTTAACCACTGGACAAGAAACTGTTCTTGTATTGACTGCCTGACAGTATGCTGTATAAACTGGACATGTAGGACCAGTGAAGTGACCTCTGAATTTCAGTAGAACAGGTTGAGATGGTCCTCTGGGCTCTTGCTTAGGAGAGAAAACTGCCAGACATCCTTCAAGACACAAAGAGAAGCAACTGAATTCTAGAATGGGCAGAGCAATCCTTCAGATTTCCTGCTTCACTGAAGGGTATGCCAGAGACTCTAGGCCTATAAGCTGAAGATGGATACTCCAACATTACAAAAGAACTATGGGTGACTGTCTAGGAGAACAGGTGTCATCTCTGTCATTTGTAGATTTTCCTGTTCACTTAGGTAATATTATATCCTTCTGTGGTCTTTGATATAGATGAAGATTAGATAGTTATAGTTAATAGTTTTTCTTAGTTATTTTAAAAGGTATATTAGATATGAAATTTTAGACTCAAAAAGATAAGGTAGATGATAGAATATTTTCTTTAATTTTGCTAAATACACACAGACTAGATATTGTAACTGTAATTCTTGCTTGATCGCTGTTTTGTTATATGTAATTTTGCTATGTTGAAGTTAAAACCTTCCTTTTCCATTAGACAGAAAAGGGGAAGTGATGTGGGAATGTCTTTCTATATGCTGTGAATAAAGGAACTGTTTTGGTGGTGGCAGACACCATAGAAGTAGGTGGAGGGAATCAGAGCATAGGTAGAAGGAGGGCAGAGCCAGAGATCAACCTAGTTACCCAAGGAAGCAACATGTGAGCAATGGGCCACATAGCAGAACAGATTAATGGATATGGGTTGAATCAAGATTAAATAGCTAACTAGCAATGTGCCTGTGCCATAGGCCAAACAGCATGAAAGTAATATAAATCAGTATCTGAGTCAGTCTTGAAGGGGAAAAGTGGTTGCGAATGGATCTGGACCATTGGGCTAGTTGGGCCAGAAACCTCCTGTTACAGGTCCTCTCACATTGTGATTCTAATTGGCCTTGACAAGTGCTCATAATTAAATCATCTAAAGAATATTATCATTATTCAAAAATTCTTCTGCATATTTAAATAGCTATGAACAATTCAAGGTTAAATCATAATCTCTTTAATTTCATGGAAATTTAAAACAAAATAATTTCCATTCTTCTTAAATGCTGGAATTTTCAACACAAAGCATGTGTTTGGAATGATATTGTGCTGGCTAAGCATGTTCCTTGTAACTTATCCTTTTGGGAGCCTGGAAGGGAGGGGAAGAGAGGAGAAGGGAAATTCTTTGGCAGCCATTGAGAAGGTATTTTAAAAGTAGTTATATTTTCCTAATATAATAGATGGAAAATTAATTAAATTTAGAAGGAAACAGAGAAAAACATTTAGGGCAATTTGTATTTCTTCCAACAGTAAAAACAATTTTCTTCCCCCTAAAATTTCAAAGGAAGTAGCCAAACTAAACCTCAGGTCAGTGGAAGCAGTGGATCCGTTGTGTCTAAGAACTTAGAGACATGGTTCCTGAAATGTGTAATTTGAGATGTAATTGAGCGAATTAATGTTAGCCAACCTGCATCCTCTGTGGATGTAATTTCCTCTAGGGAAACTAAATTCAGTTTGGAATCGTTTGAGTCCATGGAATTCTGTTACCAGCACTAGGCTCTTAGTAACATGAAGTTTTATCTCTAGGCCCTGAGCAACCTTAACATTTATCATCCTTTATGAATGGACACTTCTGAGGAAAATTTTAAACCCTAATTTGTATAGTAAGCAGCTAAAATAAAATAAAATAAAATCCCATTTTAGGATTGAAAGTGCTGTGTATGGATATAAATGTGTACACAGATGCATTTGCAACAAATGTAATTAGATTATTTATTACAGCTCTCATAAGTCTCAAATTTTTGGTGTTGTTGTTTTGTTTGGGGTGGTTGATTTGAAGAGCAGTTTTTAAGGATGAGTAGGTCCTTAACTACTTTGGCAAAACATTCGCAGAGATCCAGAAATCCTCAACATTAACAAATATTAATAGCTTTGGGGGAAGTAAACAGCCCTCACTGTTTGTATCCATACAGTAGGTTAATGTTGCCCCAACCATATCTTATAAAATAAAAATATGATAAGCTATGTAAAAACACTGTTGTGGACAGATGGTCACCGTTCACTATATTTCTAACCTGAGCCTCCTTGTCCTAGACACAGTGAGACCGGATGTGAACTTGCTCCCCAAAGCCTGAACCGTGCACAGTAAATACTCACATTCTTACAGATGAGCTTCTCTTTACTCTCTGCTCTCCTAGGATACTGTCTTCTCCTTTCTGTACTCCTAATTCCACACAGGCTGTAATTGTCTTTAGCCCTGTGCAGTGCAGTGCAGTGTGAAATAATCAGGTCATTGATTTCTGTGGAGGCTTAAATCTGCAGCCTACAATAGCTACTGTTTTGCTGCAAATTACCAGCAACATCTTCACAATCATGTAGGCAATTTATCTTGATGTGGATGAAGCCAAGATTTGCAGAGGAAGAAGAGGGTTTGAGATAGAATACAAGGTTATTAAAAAAAATCATTAGGAACAACGAAACTTTGAAATAAGTGGCAGGGAGACTTGGGAGCAATTAACAGGTGATATGGAAAGAAGAGAATTCTGTACATTACATGGTACCCAAAAACCAAAGGAAGATATGACCTGTAAAACTAAAATGTTCTAAATTACAGTTAATTAAGGATCAGCAGTACAATAGACTAAGTCTCAGGTAAATCTCTCATCTTCTCATGACATTGTCAGTAGTACAGTTTGGATTCTTAAAGTAGCAAAAGTCTCAAGAGAATTAGAATCCATTCGTTAATACAGAGAACTAAAGTGTGAGCTATTGAGCAAGAATGATACTCACAGCAGTTATAAAATACTGAGAAAAGGACCATTATATATGTGAGGCTAATTAATGGGGACTTTCTAGCAGCCTTAGAGTCCAGATTCTAGTACTAGTCTCAGAAAGTCAGGTGTCAGAATACAGAAGTTAAAAAAGACCATCAGACAAGATGCCCCAGCGACAACAGGCCTAATGACTTTGGGGAGTTCATGTACCTAAGAAGGAGCCAACTTCCAACCAGTAGGGGACAGGAGGTGCCATGGAAAACGTCTGTTACAGTCTATTTATCATGAAAGGGATCAAATAAAATATTTATAATATAGAAATCCTATTTCAAATTAACAGGCTTTTTTAAAAAGCAGTTTCAGTTTTAAAGAAGTATTCTAGACATGATTGCGACCCTTCACTCTGGTCTCACATTACATCTTGCACCAATGCCGATATATTCTGACTTACTAGAGCTCATAATTGACATTATGATCTGCTCTTTGCTTTATCCATTCTATGTGGATATTCTTTCTTGAGATTCCTTGAGTTTCTAGTGTAAATTAACAAAATGTTTGGCATGAATCTATTCAGCAAATTAGAAAATCTCTTGAAATACTTTGTAAGTTCTTTGCTATTACAAAAAATTAGAAAACTGTTCTGACAATGCAAATTTGGGATATTTCATAGAAGTCAATATATTCTGTCTTAATTTGAAGGAAATCTCAAAGGATCAAGTGACTTTTTTACATAGAATGCAAGGCAGTGATTGGCATAAGTGAAATGATGTGAATGCAAGAAACTGTCATTGCTGTATTTTATAATTCCATTTTGTTTTGTTTTCTTGAGACAGGGGCTCAAGTAGCCAAGCTGGCCTTTAACTACCTATGTAGCTGAAGATGACCTTGGAGTCCTGGCCCTCCACTTTTGGCTTCATAAATTCTAGATCATAGACACTTGCTACGATACCCAGCTTTGTACTTAATATTTATTTTATGTGGTAGAGTTTACTTAAAGCGAGAAAACAAATGTACCCTTAGTACACCAAGAAAAGCACTGATTAATAGTTTCAGAAAGTACAAAACTTTCAAGGGAAGTATAGTTTCAGAGGGCAAAATCACCCTTAAATTTTAAAGGCAAGAGACATAACCATGGGTGAGTGGCCAAGGGTCATATGAAAACAGAGACCTGAAGAACCTGCCATCTAGTAGCAATGACCTTCAAGAGAGCACTTGCTTGTCAATGCTAAGCAGTGATGTCACAACCATAGACATGATTCCACTGGTCACATGGGTTGTCTGTAGGAAATGAGGTTTCCACCTGCCTCTCATGCAGTGAGGATTAGCAGGCAAGAGTGAAACAGGCCAGTAAAACCTCTCAGAACTGTAGTTAAGATTGACTTCTAGTCCTTTTATTGGGATCATTTTAATTTAATGACATCTGAATGTAATTGCTAAATCAGGTTGAACACTTCCCACACCTGAAGTGCTAAAATCCTTGGACCAGAACACTGAATGTTTTTCATTGCAATATTTCTCTGTGCCAAGCAAACAGTGGTCTACCAATTATCTTCTGTACAATACACATACACTATTTTGTCTAGACATGTGTTATATAAATCTTGTAGCTATCAATCATAGATTCAGTTGATTTGGTTTAGTTTTGGTGATTTCTGAATATTGATTAAACATTGTTTGAAATTATTTCCATGACTATAGTTTGCATCTAGTAAATGCTAAGAAAATGATTAAATATCTCTGTTAAATTTGCGGATATGGAACATTTTAGTGCCAGTGGGAGTCACCTAGGGCTCTTATTAAGATGTGAATATAGGCTCAAGAGGTCTGTCGTACCTTCTGAGACTGCGCATGTCTGACAAGCTCCCAATGCTGCTGCAAGGATGCAATTTCAGTTTCAAGTACGGGCTTGGCATACTCCCGAATCAGTGACATTTTATAAAAGCCACAAAACAGTCAGAGGCTTAGGTACCTGTCTTAAAAGAAGGAGCTAAAGGCAGAAACATCTACCTCATTGACTATTGTGAGGTTAAAATGAGATGATGAACACAGAGTGGTCAGTTAGGGGTAAGCACTCAGAAGATACACACAAAGCTAGCTGAGGTCACTTTGTTCTTCCCATCTGTTTGACAATGAAGGGACACATAGCTCTCACACATTCCCACTAATTCTGTTCTCACTTGGCAATTTAGTTATGGACTCACAACTAAGGAGTCAATAAAAGCAATTAAAGGTCAGCACAGATAAGGACAAAGAGGGCTAGTGTGTGAGGCTCAGCCTGGGATGTATTTGAGAGTCAAACCCACAGTGAGAAGATTGTGTGTATCTGCTTCTTCCTTGGGATCACAGTCCCACCTGTCCAAAGGGAGGAGGGAGCCAAAGCTGGGGGTGGGGAGGCTGAAGCCAGTGAGCAGGGTCAGGTCAGATGGCTTGTGAGTCTATGGAGATAGCTCTTCTCTCTTCCAGAAGACAGTTTAAGTGTTAAAACTCTGCTTTATTCCAGAAAGAAAAAGGACTATAAAGGCTTGGAACAGTGGCAGGGGCATCACCTAATCTTCATTACGTGGCATACTCCTATCATACGAGTATGTATGTGGCAGCAGGGTCCTATAGTGAAGGTCCTAGTGCAAATCTCAGTTACCATATCTATAGCAGATGGAAGGCTTCTAGTAGGGAACTGTGACAAGGACCCCACTAGAGATAAATCAGACACCCAAGCTTAGAGACAGCTTTAGATAAGGCCATTCCTTTAGGTCTAGAGACTTTCTCCAGATAAGGGCAGGTAGAGGGCAGAAAGTCTCACTGGGGAAGGAGCCCCTGATGTTTCTGAGCTGTGGAGAGAGCTGCCAGGCCATGATAGACTTCAACCTCTGACCATCAAGGTCTCCCAACAGGTTGAAGCCAGAAATTTTATGTTTGATGACAATGGCCTTTATTTCTCTTCACCTGATTTCATCTACATAGCTCCTAGGCAAGCCTCACTAAGCAGCCTGCAGGGTCAAAACTCTAGAACTTTCTGTCTGTTCTGTTGCTTTCTACACTGGCTTTCTTATAATCATCTTCATATTCTTGCCAAAGGGGGGTGGAGTGGTTCCATAAAGTGTATGTCCCCGGTTACCACCCCACAGCGAACAGAATCATATCCAAACTCCAGAATACAGATTTCAAGATGTGGTCTAGCATTGCCTCCTCACATTTAACTGCTGTCATGTCCTCTGGCCTCCTTGAATGGGAAGCATGAATACTCTGGCTGCTGGCCTCTACTGTGCCAGCTTGTCTCATAGAATGTCCACTTTGGGATCCCTGTTTGGCTTTCTCTGAACAGTTTAAGATTGCAGCAATCACATCCCCAGGAGCCCCCTACATGTTTCAGTGCTTCTGAAGCCCTACACAGAGCAACATGTGTGCCCTGAGTCATACCCAAGTCACAATCTATCATCAGACATGTGAGGGGGCCTGTTTTAATTCGGCCGGCCCCCTAATCCCAGTCAAACATGGAGGACTTTAAGTGGGAACGTAAAACCTCCCAGGAGAGCCCCACTTAATGTGTTGCATCATGGCTGCTGTCTGAAGCCACCAAGAAGTGGAGGTTGAAAATTATTGTACGGGAATAGAAATAAATCTAACTTCCCTTATTTTTCTCTTTTTATGTGTGTGTGTGTGTGTGTGTGTGTGTGTGTGTGTGTGTGTGTGTATGTGTGTGTGTGTAAGCAGTACTACATATATTGTAATTCTTCTATCACATTTTCACTAAATGAGAAAAAAAAAACCCAGACTTTACATTTTAGGGTGCTAGAAATAAGGGAAAGCCATGGGATATTTTATTTACCAGGGATCCCATAGCTAGCTACTCCCAGCTCCATTGCTCTAGGAAAGGGTTCTTCAAACAAAACCTCTTTGAGAATATTTTTTAATAATTTACATTTTTCGTTCATGATTAGACACTACTCTTGTTCCATTCCAGCACTTTTCTGTAACATTCTTCAGTGCTTCTAATACTTCTTTTTCCAATTTGGAATCAGGTTTCATTTTTCCTTGGGAGTTCTTTTTTCTCCGGAGGCCATCTTTCTTATCCTTGGCACTGTCCAGAGCAACAGGGGAATTAGACTAGCAAGCCAATGTGTACTCCCCTCCATTCCCAGATTGCCCCTGTGATATTCTCTACAGCCTCTTCCTACCGTTCATTTCTTTCTCCATCCCCATCCTTGTCTTCTCTACTGCCAGCCTTAGAGTCCATACGTACTCTGATGTGATAGAAGAAACCACCTGTCAGCAGCCTGGGCTGGCCCTGCACAGATGAGAGATCGTGTTTCTTATTGAACTGTTGCTGGGAAGGAATATATTTATTTTCCCCCTAGATACCAATGATTGCTACTCCAGCTAGCTCAGAATCCAGAGTAAATGAACGCACATGGGAGGCCCAGGCTTTCTAGCCTGGCCCAACAGGCCTCCCTGAGCTTTTCTTGAAATCCAAGGAGAAGAGAGGCAGAGAGCAGTCCAGATGGTCTCCAGAGAGAAAAAAGATGGTTGAGAAGAAAGGAGCCAGGGAAGGGAAAATAAAGAGATGTGTGGATGGAAGAAAGGAAAACAGGGGCTTTGGGACTTCACAGAATGAACCTGTGGACTGCAAACGCTCCCTTGGCGCTGTGTCTCTCTCCCGCTGCCTGCCAACCCAAACTGTTCTCATTAAAACACACAGAGGAAAACAATGAAAGAATAGTTCCCCAAGATTGGAAGTGAACCGCAGGGTTACCAGGCAGAATTCCATAAATCCGGTAAACGGCTCCTGTCATTTGTCCCTTTGTTTTCTTCTTAGGGTAATTGATACATGCAAGAGGCTATAAGAGGCTTCAGAGAAGACATACACAAGTCATACATCATAAAACACCCAGCCCACGACTCAGCACAGTATCTGTATCTCTCCTTTGTCTTTCTTCTAACACCTCTTCCTTGTATTTTCCACCCAAAACTGATGATGGCACTGTATTCTGTGTTTTTAGTCCCCTTACTAAGACACACTTGCACACATATCTTCCTGTGCACATGTATGTATATTTATTGTTGGTCAGTTATAAACAATGATGCTTATAATCAATGTGCCCATTTTACATCGTGTGTTTGTGTCCATTTATGCTGTCATAGATAATGTTATTGCTTTTCCCTGCTGTAAATTTTTATATTGTGTGAATTTACTTGTCTTCCTACTGATGGGGTCTAAGTTGTACCGAAGTTTCCAATATGGTGATCTCTGAAGCTACAAATCCCCTTGTGTACATCTCTCCTGTTTATATCTAAGGGGATTCCTAGGAAAAACATTAGGTATACAGTTGTAAACAAAACACAAAATATAATTTTTATAAATGTAAAATGATTGTATATTCATAGCTATATTGTAGTAAATTTATAAGAACAGATAAATAATTAATGTTGTACAAATGAAGGAAACTCAGAGCCAGGTCTCAGGGAAAGGCTGAAATGTCAAAGAGAGGAAACACCACGGACAGATCTCACCCAGCTGTCTTCCAGCTTCCTCAGCCTTGCTCCTCCTGGCTTCTTCTGCCTGCTCTGTCTTTCTATGTCTGCCTTAAATACTCTGTTCACTCAGTTAAGGCGTGGCCCCACCACTGCCTACCTGGGAGCCTGGAACTCCTTCTGTAAACTAAGATGGCCTGAAGCTCAGATTGGATTAAGGGCGTAGGTCACCACTCCCAGGATATTCCCTGTGCTGGGATTAATGGTGTGAGTTACCACTGTCTAATCCTCCTAGACTGACTGGAGAGATCCCTCTGATATCTCTGAATGTTTTTATTATATTTGAAAATATCCCCAAGAACTAATGGTATTTAAAGAATAATCTTTCTATAGTATTTCTGCATCAAATATTAAAACCTCAGAGGCTGAGGTAACTACGAATAATCAGTACTTAAGTGGAACACTGTAGACATAGATTATAGGTCATTCCATTAGAACTGAGAGCCAAGAAATGACAAGAACATCTGGAAGAAAGTTCTAGAGAAATGCAAGGCTAGCTAATAAATGATATTATCAGAATTGCCTATAAATCCAAGATGAAAACTTTAACTGAAAATCTACCCACCAAATTTAAATCTATTTCCTAAAATGGACTCACTGAAGACAGACTAAATTTACAGCAATTAAGAAGAAAGGACATTAGGAGTTTGGGGGCAGAGAAGGTCTTACTAAACAAACACAAAACTGCTAACCACACAAGAAGATACTGTGATGCACTTACCAACTGTGTAAGTGAATATGGATTAATATCTGCAACATGCCAGGAGCTCTTTAAAAAATTTGTGGAAAATTAACAAAAGAACTCAAAAAGAAAAGAGGATTATAAAACTATAACCAACTCAACAATCAGGAAGTCACAAATGAAGGCTGCAATGCAATTTCATTTTGTACCTACTGGATTGTGAAACATTAAGAAAAAAAAATCATTACTTGGGGAAATAATTTTGGTGCTATTTTGTAAAAATGTGAGGGGCTATTTTAGATTTATAGCCCTGTATTTCCACAGGACAGATGGCCATCAAGTCCAGGAACAAAATGGCATAATAACAACCGTATTGTTGTTACTTTACCACACAAGATAAAATAATAGTATGAGTATTTCCAGACTTTATAGTCACTCTCAGTGTGTTGTAAAGCCTTCAGTCCTAACTAAATACAGAGATACATAAAACCTTAACTGTTACAACTATGTCTTTGCCTAGGCTTTTAGAAAAGCAAGGTTCTTTTTTTTTTTCTTTCTTTTTTACAGATTGTAGCTCCCTAGAGGGTCTGATGAAATGGTAAAAATCTGTGCAGGCTCTTGCCTATAAAAATTCACTACTTAAAGAGCTTCATTCCCCCCTGAAGTCTTCAGGCATGACCTCAGGGTTCCTGTTCCTCAAGCTGAGGGCTCATCTCAAATGTGCTCTCTTCCTAGGGTTAGAACTCCTAGAGATCAATAAATCTCAGCATCAGCTTTGGAATGACCAAGGTCTTCAGGGCTAAGGAGTCAGTATTTGGGGGGCTGCTGGGACTCACCCTATCAGTAGATCCAAAGGTCCCCAGGTAGCAACCATGTCCACTCAGAGGACAGTAACAAACACCAAAGAAGCTCCCTTCAGGATTGTGTCTCATGGACAAGGCTGCCAGGCATGTTAATATTCTGTATATTAAGGACTCCTATAAGGAAGTCATTCTTGAAGAATGCTGGCATGAATAATGTAAACAACCTCGTATTTATAAATGCAGGTTTTCCTGGGTGAATTATCAAGAGTCCAGAAACATTAAAGAAGTAAATATATTCTATCTGCCTTCTAGCTGCCTCCAGTGAGAGAAGGCAGGTTTGATTTCCTCCATGAAATCATATTTACAGCTAATTCTTAAATACCCAGATTCCATAATTACTAGCTATAATGATAAATGTATAAACTGGAAATCACTAAAGGGCTAGGTTATCAGGAAGGTGCAGTAATTCAGTGCAAAACACGGGGGCTGTAATAAGCTGTATTAGGAGGATAAGGGGCTGCTGAGTGTGCACTCTAGGGTCTGGCACACTCTTCCATTTACTATTATTTAAATACTTTGTAGATTTGAGAAAGTCTCAGAGTTGGTAGCCTCATACATAAACATAAGTAATGTGGGATGCCCTTCTGTAAGCTGTGAATATCATTGGCAATAAAGGAACTGTTTTAGCCTATGGCAAGGCACCTTAGAAGCAGGTGGGAAATCAAAGCATAGATAAAGGAGGAGGGTGGAGTCAGGGGAGACATGGTCCAGCCACCAAAGGAGCTATATATAAAGGAATTCAGGTAAGCTATGAGCCATGTGGCAGGACAGATTAATGGAAATGGGTTAAGATAAGAAAGCTAGCTAGCAATAAACCCTAGCCATAAGTTGGACAACATATAATTAATATAAGCATCTGAGACATTTTTGAGGGGCTAAGCAGCTGTAGGCAAGTCCAGACTGTGGGGCTAGGTCAGGCCAGAACCCTCTCCTACACAGAAGTAACAACAGTGATTATCTCGTGAGGTTATCCTTACAGTGAAATGAGATAACATACATAAAAAGTTTATGTCAGCACCTGGCATGAGAGAAGACATTGAAAATGCTAGTTATTCTTTCTCTTAATAATTCTGGTATTGTGCAATTGGTTTAAAATCTCCATTAACAGAGAAACTAAAAAAAATGTCCAGTATTATGCTTTTATAAAAGTATCTTTGGCCAGAAATATGGCTCTGTGAATAAAGGTGCTCACCACCAAGATTAAAAACCTGTTTTATCCCCGAGAGTCACATGGTAGAAGGGAATAGATAACTGCATATTATCCTCTGAGGTCCATATGAGTGACCTGGTATATAGGAGTCTACACACCTACACACACACACACACACACACACACACACACACACACACACACACAGAGAGAGAGAGAGAGAGAGAGAGAGAGAGAGAGAGAGAGAGAGAGATTAAATGAAGTTATGCCACTTGAGGTGATAAGGTTCTCCTCAAGGGATCTAGACTACCTAACAAAAATAATCACAGTTCCAAGCAATGAGAAAGTTCCCTTTGAGTTATTAGTCAAGGGAGACCAACATCCCATAAGCAATATAAACATTACACTGTATTTTCATTGCCTCCCAGAATTTGAAGTTAAGTCTCTATTGCTAAGACTCCACATACTTCAGACACAGAACCTAAATGAGTGTACTGATCTGATGTGGAACTCTTCTTTTTAAGAATTAGCTCCCATAGTGCCAGAAGGTGCTATGGAAAATGCCAATGGACAAAAGAAGTTAGTTGTCTCCACTAGCTGTAAAGCCTTGATCCAAAACAATGACCAGGATGGCAAAATATTCCAAGGGTGCAACAGTAGCACTTACATCTTGTGGATAACCAACAACTTTCTTATTGTACTTAAGGCACGTTCAACAGGATGTAGTTAATACCTAGTACCGTAAACCTAGCTGACTAGTCATGGTCCTTAAAGGAGAATCTACTCCTCTTTCCTATACCACTATCCTAAACCAGTGTAACTTCTGACTGTATTCTAAAGACTTAACCTTACATCCACAGATATGTGTAGCTCTCATTCCTCATGAAAGAAGCTTCCTTTATATAACAGATAGATACTATCACAGAAATCTACAGTTTGTCAAAACATAGAGAACAACTAACTGTGGAATGTGCAGAAAACCCACAATATAACTCAGACACTTGAAGTTCAGGGTTGTTCGTAGAACATGGAGTGGACAGATCATGAGAACCAGAGGACGAGGACATCCACTGAGTCTTGTGATGAGTAGCCACACCCATAAAATCTCAGAAATGTGGTCACTTAAATAAGCCCTACCAAATGATACCAGTTAACATGTCAACATGAGTACAGGAAATCTTACGGGCCAAACCTCTAAGTGAAGAGCTGTAGGAAATTAACAGTTGCTACTAGAAAGAGAATCAGTATTCTCCATGGACAAGCCCCTGATCAGTTATCAAATTTCCAGTGGTAAATACATATACACATGAGCAGCACTAAATAAATTCAGCAGGCTCTATCTATCTATTCACATGTACATATATGAAACAATAAAGGAGAGGTGAGGAACCTAGAGAGAGAGATGGGAGACACAAGAGGAGTTGGGATGGGGAGAGAGTTATAAAAGATATACGTACAGTACTTGTGTATAAAATCTAAGATTAAAAAAAAATAAGAAAAAGCCTGCAAGATTTTGTGACTCCTACTATACACAGTTTAAACAAATAACATAGTTCTGAAGATTTTCCCAGAACTACACTTTTCTCAAATCACTATTTAAATTTCTGGTTATACACATAATATCCATGAAAAGAAGCCAAGTACAGTGAAATGTATCTTGAATCTCAGCTCTTAGGAGGCTGGAGGATTGTGACAAGTTTGAGACCAGCCTTTTCTACAAGGCAGATTTCGGGCTAATTTTGGCTAGCCTGTACTAAACAGTGGCCCTTACTCCCACAAAAAAAATTAATTCTTAATTGCAACAAGTAAAATTCACCATTTACCTTAAATTGAAATATTCTGGGAAAAGCTATCTCATGCGCATCATGTTTGGTTCCTTTTACTTTTTATAGACTAATTAAGATCTAAGAAAGAATAGGGGTTATTCAGAAGTAAATAAAAATATAAATATATGTTAATATACTTAAAATAGTTGTACAAAAGAAACCGGATATTGATGAAAACTAATTAAACTATAATTAAGCACTGCCTAGTCATCTTGAAACTTTATCCATTATAAAATTCAGATCCTGAATACAAAATATGAATGCTGCTAAAATTGATGCTTGTTATAAATCAACAAATACCTGTCAAGAGGACATATATCTCAGAACCCTCTGTGAGTGGACGGAATGTAGGGAAGTCAAGAGCAAACTCTCCTGGGTCAGAAGCTGACCTTATCCACTCTGTCTTGACCATGGTCCTGTTTCTTCGATGATGATAGCACTGGTCTAATTAGTCAGTCTTTCAAGATGTTTCCTCTTCAGACTGAGGTTTAATGACATAGATCTTTAAGGCTTGTACAAGCTTCCAAATTTACATAATTGAGCTCCTGTGCACACACAGGTCATGAAGACTTCCCAAAAGAGCTTTGTGAAGAACCTGCCACCCTGTGTTTGTCATGTTGTAGGGAGTTTAATGACCATTCACAAGTCCAGACGTGACAAGCTTTCACTCCTGCAGGCTTCTACTTTCACATACTAAAATCTTGAGCTGCTTCCCCACCTTAACCATGATACACATTTTCACAGACTGTATAGCTCAGTTGTTCTAATTTTGACTAAACAACCATTCAGTACAGACTCCTTTTGCTCTCAGGTTGGCTCAGAGCCCTGACACCGCCTCTGCTTTGGCTGGTTCACACTGAACACCTCCTAAGAGTAGGGCTAGAGGCATGACTTTCTTGGTTAAAGTGATGATAGCTGTACATAGTTTTTTTAAAAAAATCACAAGCAGAACTGGTTGGTGTGTCTCATCATTTAAGACAGAAGCATCATCACAGTCATAACAGCTGAACATCTCTCTGCAGTGGGGCTTTCATGTTATAGTAGACTGGACAAGCCATGCTGGACACTTTGCTTTATGGTGAGCTGTGTACCAGAGTCACTGCAGATAGACTTTGGATTAGCAGCATAATCAGTAAATATATTGTGGAAAAAGGCCCACATTCTACAGAACCACTCCAGCCATATACAATGATGATATTTGAAGTTATCTGTTTCAAACTCCTTGCTTATAAGTTTTATTTCAGAAGAAAACCCTTGGCATGTAGTTACTGTGATATTTATGTCAAATATAGGTAAAAACCACACAAAGATGATGGGGAAAATGCATTGAGACCATATACATTACTCAAGCTAAGCAAGAATGTGATTGGCTTCGCAGAACTCAGGCTAAGTGGTCCATACACATAAATCAGAAGCACAGACTCACAGAGAAAATCCAGCCTCCCAGGAGCAGTCTGCTTTTCTCTGAAGCCCCGTGTTTGTCAAAAGATATAGAAATGTTGGCTTATGACTAGAAGAAATCTATGAAGACCGAATGTCCTGAGTCTGGGGGTGTCTGACACTCAGTGTCAGGAGGTTTGCCTAACATGTTAGATCTCCAGCTTGGTAATGCAAAAGAACAGCTAAAATACAAACTGAGGGAAACAAACCCAAACATGATACACTAGGAAAAAAACACACTTGGTCTACGAAGTAAGAGCTCAGGAATCTGAGAGCCTGTCCCAGATTGCTGCCCTCCAGATACCTAGAGCTCAGATTCTGAATGTCACTTACCCTATGACCACACAGGAGATGGCTGTTCCCAAGAAGGCATATGTTAAAATGGATCCCAAATTTTGAAAAAAGTGTCTCTGGGGAGAAACAAGAAATATTTCATAGAGTACATCTGCATTTATTACAGAAACAGGAAATAAGAAAACGCCAAGCCACCCACAGCCTCCCCTTCACTCACTTAAGCAAATCTGGGAGCCTCATCCTTGGATTTACTTTACCTGGATATGAAGCTTAGTAAGCAATTTCTCCACAAAGAATAAGGAGAAAAGAAAATCAATGAAAAAAAAATTAAATGATGATAACAGGGAAAAGAAAGCCCATAGAACCACCTGGACCCCAGAAGAGGGAACAGGCTGGGCCACCAGTGGTCAAGGACTCTGGGACAATTACTTCATCAAGACACAGTTGTCAAAAAGAGCTTTGTTGACATAACAACTTTACCTTTTAAAATATTATCCAAATGATTTAAATGGTATCAGACTTTCATAGGATATTCTGAGTTCTCTGCTTCACATAACTTCTGAATGTGATACAGCTAAACATTAAAATCTAACTAGATAAATACATTATGACTCCAGTATTAAATTATGCCTAGGACTGAGGTTGGGTATGTGGAAGGGTGACCTACAAAAATCTAACCTGAGTCCTTTCAAGTGCTTGCTTAGGAATACTCCCTTCTAGACTGCTAGTGAGAGCTGAACAGCCAGCATTCACAGCAAGAGGGAGCCTGAAGTCTACAAGTTAAAATAACAGCAGGGAGAAGAAAAGTCCCCTCCAGGTCTGCAATGAAGAAGCTGCACAGCTGATGGATGTGACAGGCCAAAGGGAGGCAGAGGTGAGCCCTGGAGGTCATCGGGGCAGCAGAAGAGAGGCATGTTCCCTCTGTCCCACTATGTGGCACAACAGGGATCAGCTAAGTGAAGGAGCAATCAGCCTGTGCCCGAGAATCACCAGGCCCAGCTCAAGGTCTGAAAACTATGGCTCTCTCTGTGAACAACCACATTCCTCCTGACTACTCCCCAGTGATAAACCCAGTGTGAATTAGTACGTGAGCACTTGACCCACAGTCATCTAGGGTAATGGTGTTCAATGGTCAAGTTGCACAGGTCACATATGTCATTTATAGAATCCTAGAGGGCCACATTAAATAAACTTTTAAAAGGTAAAATGAAGTTTAATGGTTTGTTTAACACAGTATCTTCCTAATGCTTGCTAGAACTAGTGTAAAACATTGAGGTGATTTACATAAAACATCGTTGAGGTGATTTACATTCTTTTTAAAATGCTAAGACTTTAATATCTAGTATACATGTTGTATTTACAGCATATCTCACTTTTAGACAAGCCACAGAGTTCATTAGCTATGTGTGGCTAAGTACTGGGTAAAGTTTTAATAGATTTAAAAGAATTCCAAGAATACCAGGGTTGAATATTTATTGCATGATCTACCCAGTGCTGTTCTTACTAGATTGGAAATTCCATAAAACATAACTATTCTCATTAGTGTTGGCAAAATTCTCTACTTAATGATAAAAGAGGGTTCACCCCTTAGGTTTACCTTCTTTAGACTGTAACCCGCATGAAATATAATGGGAGGCAGTAAAACATTGAAGAAGATTTCTGGGTCAAATGTCATCTGCCAAAGAAAGATAAAGAAAGCTTAGGCATGAGTTTACAAAACAGGTAAGCACATTTGCAAAGATTGTATGCAGGTTATATTGGCATGTTATTAAATTAGCAAAGAAAAATAAAAATAAAAAACAAAAATAAGAAAAACAGAAAGTTATAAGATATACACGTATATGATATACATTATCATACAAAATAATATTTAAATCTAAAATGTAGTCATTTTTCATCCTGTTGCTAACAGTAACAGGAAACAAAAACAAATCTCAGTGAAAACTCTCTAAGAAAGAACTTGATTAGTCATTCTGAATTTTATTTTATTATTCTTACTTTCACAATATAGACCAGGATGATCTTGAACTCACTACCCTCCTGCCTGAGACTTTCCACCACGTACAGCGCCTTCTTCATAACTCAGGTGTTTTTAATTATGTTTCACTTTCTATCTTGGTCTAAAAGCTGTAATGCTTTACAAAAAAAGTTTTTAGCTGTTGACAAAGATTTAAAGTGCTTCCCAAATAAAAGAAACTGAGAGATTTGCCCCCATCTTCTCTATTTTTATCCTCCTCCAAAGTTTAAAACGTATTTCCAAACTGAGGAAAAGGCATTTGAAAATAAAATGCATTTTTCTAGCATTTGTACATTGCTTTTTACTTGTGTTAAAATAAACTTAGCCAAAAAAAAAAGTATGAACTGATGTGAGGTATAATAAAATGAGATGTGAGAATTCTTGAATCCAATATTTGCTGTACACTTGACAATTTGCAAAGAGCTCATTTTATTTCTAAAACCACCCTACACTAATCCTCATCTCCTCCCTCTCACACACCCCTTATTTTATCCCTATGACCTACTCGCTATTAGAAAGATCGCCCAAACCCTCAGATGCACAGTTTTCAGACTATAATTAGCAATCTCCTCTTGTTACCCTTCCCCTCATTCCAGAAGGGGCTTTGCTGTGGAGCTTCCCAACCTCTCTCCCAGACTGCCTCTTCTCTGTGTTCACAGCCCTTGGCCCCTCCTGGTAGCCTGGTTCCTGACATACTTTGACTGGCTTGCTCTGTTTTCTCCATTAAATTCAGATCACAGTGATGCCTTATCAATTCTGCCCCACCTTGGTCCCTCCCGGTACCCAGACCATGGTTCAATACAAATTTATTCCATTTAAAAGAGAAGAGAGTTACCTTTGAGAGTAAAACCTGCTAAAGGGGAATGAGTCTCACCTGGAGTCATCCCAGGTGAGGAGCAGAAAGTGAACATTCAGAAGAGCCTCTCTAGCACTCGACTTTCATGTTGGGACAGTAAGGGCACCGTCAGACCTTCTCTTCTCCCTTCTACATGCTCAGTTCTGCTCATCTAATTAATAACTTATGGAGGGGGATGTGGATTAAATAGGAGCTGCTAACTGAGTGTGGTCCTGCCTCATAACCCAAACGAGGTTTGGGTTTGACTCCATCCTCCTGTACCAGTAAACATTTAAGCAGGTCATCTATGCCCTTGGCTTCTACCAGAGTGTTATGGTCCATTGTCCTTGTTTGGGTTCTCATTGTTGTAATGAAAAGCCATGACTAAAGTAACTTCCGGTGGAAGGAGTTTATTTAGCTTACAGTGTTCATCACTGAAGGAAGTCAGGGCAGGAACTCAACTGGACAGGAACCTGGAAGCAGGAGCTGATGCAGAGGCCACAGGAGGGACTGTTCACTGGCTTGCTTCCCATAGCTTATTCAGACTGCTTTTTTATAAAACCCAGCACCAGCAGCCTAGGGATGACACCACCCACAATGGGCTAGGCCATCCCCCATTGATCACTAATTTAAAAAAATGCCCTGCAGGTTTGCCTACAGCCTGCAGTGTAGTATTATGTTTCTGGCCAGTCTGGCATATGGTCCAGACCCACAGACCAGCAGACCCACAGAAACACACAGAGGCTTGTATTAATTTTATGCTGATCAGTCTATGGCTCTGGCATATCACTAGTTAACTCTTTACTCTTAAACTAACCCATGATTCTTATCCTGTTCAGCCATGTGGCTCGGTACCTTTTCTGCATCTTCTGGCTTCTCTGGCAACTCTGTGGCATCTCTGCCCTGTTCTTCCTGTTCTCAGAGTTTCTTAGTCTGATAGCCCCGCCCACACTTCCTGTCTGCCTCTGGACAATCAGCATTTTTGTTAAACCAGTAGGAGTGACAATTGTTTACAATGTAACAACATAATCCCACTAGACTACAATCCTATGGAAGCATTTTCTTAATTAAGGTTCCCTCCTCTCGGATGACTTGAGCCTGTGTCAAGTTGACATAAAACTAGCGGGCACACAGAGCCTCAGTTTTCTGCCTGAGCACCATGGCTTTGTTCTTATGGTATTTTGCTCCACGAACTCAGTCAACTTCAGTTATCAAGCTCATGGAAGTGGGATGTGATAGTTCAGTTTATCTTTCTAAACCAAGCCCAGGGGGGCACTGGGGGTTTTAGATGGACATAGATTGGCTGTTTTTGAGTAGGTGACAATTCCTGAAGCCACCAGCTATAGGTCTTGGACCCACTCAAGTCTTCCCTCTATCAGGGATGGAGGTCATGGCCTGTTTCTTTAGCTTAGTTTTCTGTGGGCATCTCCTTCTGAGTTCCTGACATGGCTTATAGAAAGGAAACAAGAGGCTAACAAAGCTGCTTCCTCACAGGGATGCCCTTAGTCACACACACTCCTGTTTTTCTTATCTTACCCACAATTTCACTCATGTAATTCCAGTTTCTAAGGAAAGGAAAACATCTTTAGCTAAGAGCATATCCACATTTGCTTCTCTATATAATACCTAATTACTCCCTGACAAAGGTTGCATATATTTTGAATTTTTTTGATAGGCTGAAGAATGCCTAGGGGACCTTTGTCAAGAGAATAATTCTTATCTCTCTCACGCCTGGGCTATCTAAATTCACAGTATGGCATAACTACCAGGAAGTAACTGACCAAACACCTTAGAAAAAGAAAAAGGTTTATACAGAGAAATAATGGAAAAGATGTCTTCTTGGTGGGTGCTTTTCATTCCCAAAACTGTAATATAATCTCGGTGACATCTTAATGAACACCCACAGGAAAATGGAGATAGTAACTGTTGTAGAATATTATTTTGAGATGCGTTGTTATGTTTGTTTATTCTGTGGAACATTTGTTTAATTATGCAAAGCTGTGTTGTATTCTTTTATGTTCCATTTGTTTAGCTTTGTGAAGCTGTGTTACTGTGCCTGTTTAAAATATCTGATTGGTCTAATAAAGAGCTGGAAGGTCAAAAGTGAGGCAGGAGAAAAGAAAGCCAAGGCTGGCAAGCAGAGAGAATAAATTGAAGGAGAAATCTGGAAGCGAAAAAGAGAAAGATCAGGAGAATAAGGAGAAGAAGATGCTAGGGTCAAACACAGCCATACTGCCACACAGACATCCGTGGAGTAAAAATGAAAATAAAATATACATAAGTGAGAAAAGATAGAAGTCCAGAGGCAAATGGTAGAAGGGATAATTTAAAGTTAAGAAAAGCTGGCAAGAAGCAAGCCAAGCTAAGGCTGGACATTTATAATTAAGAATAAGTTTCCATGTGTGATTTATTTGGGAGCTGGGTGGTTGGCTCCCCAAAAGAGCACAAATAACAGACAACTTCGCATTGGTGTAACTCATCACTATGCCATTCATTCTGAGAGATACACTAGGCCCTAGTGTATGCGGAGTTTTCTTTGGGCCACCAGTTCAAAAAAAAAAAAAAAAAATCCCAGAGACTTACTGCTAACTATGAAAGTTCAGTCTGTAACTTAGACTTGTTCCACTGGCTCTTATAACTTAAATTAACCCGTCTCTATTTATCTATGTTATTTTAAGTGATTTGGTCACCTCTACTCTGTACTGTACACCCTGCTTCCTCCATATCTGGCTGCTGACTCCGCCTTTCTTCCTCTCTGTCCCCAGAAGCCCTTCCTATACCTCCTGCCTAGCTATTGGCCATTCAGCTCTTTATTAAACCAATCATAGTGACACATCTTCACACAATATAAAGGAATATTCTGCAATACCCTAGAGATGAAATGCCAAATCTATTTCACAGATGAGGAAATGAGGGCTTCAAGATTTTGAGATGTCATTGCATTTCTGGGTCAGGCAGCTAGAATTCTAGATACATGTTTCTGTGTCCAAGGCCTTCTTATCTCTCTCATCTCTCCACACACCTTACCTCCCGACATCACAAGCTAGTTAGCTTTGCTGTGCCCAGGCTCATCTGAGGGAACTTTGTCATAAGAACTGTAAACCAAAGGTGCTGCTCACTGACTGCAGGTCTTGAGACAGTTCTCAGCTTTACTTAAATGAGGGAATATGTGGCTCCTCTTCATTAGGAAGATTTTTTTTGTCTGTAAACATCTTAAAGGCCTTTTTTCAGTCCTGTAGTCATCCACCAGAGGCAGTATGACCTAAGACTGAGACTATAGAGCAGTAGTTCTCAGCTATGGGCCATGACCCTGGGGAGGGGGCGGTTTACATATCAGGTATCCTACATGTCAGATATTTCCATTACGATTCATAACAGTAGCAAAATTACAGCTATAAAGTAGCAATGAAATGTATGATGGGGAAGTCACCACAACATGAGAGAATGTATTAAGGGGACACAGCTTAGGATGCTTGAAAGCCACGACTATAGAGCCTCTCTGCTAGGTGTGAAGGCAGACAAAGCTATCAATTCCCTGTTAGCTAAACTAACCAACACATTTTCGGAGGGACAGAGTTTTGTGAAGAAAATTATTCAGGCTGTGATGCCCAGCAGGCTCTCCTGCGGGCTCCTGGAGGAAGTAAGATTCAATTCGATATGGAAAACTATAAAAAGGCACAAAGAGAAGAAAGAGAAAAACCCAGACAAAAAGAAAAACACTCGCAGAGATCTGAGGCAGAGGGCAGAATGCCCAGGCTGGAGTGGCTAGGCCAGGCAAACCAGGCTGGAATGTGGCTGAGACCAAAGAAGTGCAAAGTAAGACTCGTGGGATTCTGGGTAGAAGCAGTTCCAAGAGAAAGATGATGAGCAGAGGAGACGAATCTGACAGTGGCTCTCAACCTTCCTAATGTTGTGACCCTTTAAAACGGTCCCTTGTGTTGTGGCTATCCAACCACAAAATTATTTCATTGCTATTTCATACGCTACTGATACGAGTGATAATGTAAATATCTTATGTGTGACTCCTGTGAAAAGGCCTTTTGACCCACATAGGCGTGGCAACCCTCAGGTCGAGAACTTCTGCTTTAATAGATGTAGTTGGTTACAGCTGCAGAATCCAGGCCTGGTGCTGGGGGGAAAAAGAGCATCTTCTGGAGGTACTGGGAGACTGCATGGAGGGTTGACAAACAGGTGGAAGGAAGACAGGCAAGGAAGAATGACTTCTGAGACTCTGCACTTTAGGAGCAAAAAAAAAAAGGCTTAGGCCCATGTTTGTTCTCTATATATAGACACACAGACAAAGACATACACACACACACACACACACACTCACAGTGGGGGAGAATCGCTTACACTATGTGAAACACACTTAAACTCATCATTTTGTTGCGTGCATTACCTCGCTCAAAAAAAAAAAGTCACTCTTAAGGCAGCAATCTCCACAGAGAGTAAAACTGGCAATGCTCATCCAATTCATACAATGAGCTAACAATTATTTTTAAAAAGTTAGGCTAACTCTGCTAGGGTTTGTGCTTTATAATTTATTCTTGATCCTTAAGACATTTTCCCTTTAGAAATTCCCATCTCCTTGGCCTGCACGGCTGTTCACCCTCCTGGTGCCCTGATGTCTTCATCGTACAACAACATGATAATATGTTGTGTACAGATAAGGTAGTTAGAAGGATTAAGTGATATTATCTTTAAAGCCCTACAACATTAGCTGGTGCCCAGTTAGCAGTTTGTAAGTGTTCATTACTAATAAAATAGAATGAAATCTATGACCAAGAATTTTCTAGTAATGGGCCTATAAGAAAGCTCAGTGGGCGTCTTAGTGAGAATTACCATGACCAAAAGCATTTTGGGAAGGGAAAAATTATTTGGCTTATGCTTCCACATCATTGTTCGGACAGGGCAGGAGCTGATGCAGAACCATGGAGAGGTGCTGCTTACTGGCCTGCTCTCTTATAGAACCCAGGACCGCCAGGCCAGCAATAACACTACCTGGGATGGGTGGGATCCTCCTCCATCAATTATTAATTAAGAAAGTGCTCTAACAGCCCAAGGTCAGGGAGGCATTTTCTGAATTGTGGATCTGTTCTCTCGGGTAACATTAGCGTTCGTTGAGTTGGGCATAAAACTATCCGGCACAGTGGGTAAAGGTGTTTTCAGCTAAGCCTGATGATCTGAGTTCAATATTTGCAATGCACATGGTATAAAGAGAAAGCCAACTCCCTCAGCTGGCCCTTGATTTCCACTTGTGTGCTGTGATATACGTACACACACATACGCACTAAATAAATAAATGTCATAACAAATATAACTACAAATGTAAAAAATTATAAATATATTTATATTGTGTTCATATAATGTTTTATATAAAATGCATGTACAATTATATTTATAATATAAATATTAAAATACAAAACACAAATATTATAACAAATAAATATGATTACAGTATTTCTCCCTTACCTTTTCTGTCTCCAAGCCCTCCCATATACTCCTCACTGATAGCTTTAAAATTTATGGACTTTTTTCATTCATTGTTATTGTGTGCATGTGCATATGTACATATGTGTGTGTGTTTTTTCCTAAATATAACCTGCTCAGCCTGTATATTATTCTGTATGTTTACAGAACTGACATTTGTTACCAGATAAGCAAGTATGCTCTTCCCCAGGGAAGACTATTTCTAAACTAAAATAAAAACATAAACAAAATACTAACAACAAAACTCTTCTATTTTCAGGATCTCCTGACCATTCCACATCTGTGTAAAGCACAGATAGAGATTTTAATTTCTCTCTAGGTTGACTTCTGAGATAGTCAATTATACCGTCATTACTATAGATCTGCGGGGCAGCTGTGAGTGTTCCAAGCAGAAGTGCATTTTTCTGAAGTTGGAAGGAGGAGCATATGTAGTGATATATTTTATATTTAATAAAGTCATCCTGGAATGTCAAAGAACAGAATCACTCACAGTCAAGCCATGAGGTTCAGAGAGTGGTGGCCCACACCTTTAACCCCATCACTCAGGAGAAAGATCTTTCAAGATTTCTGTGAGTTCAAGGCCTAACACCAAACAGTAGTAGCTCATGTCTTTAATCTTAACTATAGGATTTAGGATTTAGGTTCAACTATAGAGTTGAGCCTGAAAGCAGAACAATTGGACAGAGAAGATATTTAAGGGAGGCCTAGGCAGACATTCAAATATTCTGTAGAAGTGAGCAGTCAGGCAGAGGACTCTTGAAGACAGCATTTACCCTGTTTGGCCTGAGAAGTTGGCTGGGTGAGATTTGACTGTGGTCTGTTTCCTCTCTCTCAGATATTCCAGCTTTTCCCTGATATCTGGCTCTGGGTTTTCATTAATTACCAACTAGAATTCATGCAATAAGCATACAGCTATGAACATCCAGAAGGTAGAAGCTCGGTAGTACAGCCTCCTCACGGAAACACCCTTGCCTCAGCATCCATCCTGCAGAAATTGGGCTATCTTTTCAATAATTAGAATAGCCCAGCTTCTGCATGCTGGTTAACCAGCTTGCCACTGGATTACCGTTTTTGGAGCAGCCAGATGAAGCTGGCAGGCTGAGTGTGGCTCGCAGCACAGGGGGATTTGTGTATACAAACAGATTTGTGTTCCTTTCAGCCTAGCTCTAGGCTTAGTCGCTGCTAAATCAGAGTTCTGGGAATGATTCCAATCCAGACAGTTTCTCAGAATTGGCTGGATTTGCTGTTGCCCTAGCCTCCATCAGAAATCCCACCTATCATTTTCCTGAGACTTGTGCTTTGATCATGGCCTTGGTAGTGAGGTGGTTGTAAAGGCCTGAATTATTCATCTTTTAATATTGGTGTGTGTATGTGTGTGTGTGTGTGTGTGTGTGTGTGTATGGGTGGGTGGTGGTGGTTGTGGAAGGGGGGGGGGTCTCTGAGAAGAAAGTGAAGAAGAGCCAAGGGCCAAAATGCCCCAGTCAAAGGATTTACATACATCTTTCAAGACACAAATTACAGATCAAACTCTGGTCATCAGAACTTCCTGTGATCAGAAACTGGAGTGTATCCACTAGTCACATGGCGTGATTAGCTCTTGAGATGAAGGACTGAATATTTACCTCTAACACTGGTGGCTAGTAGCAATCAGATAGCATATTAGTAGTTACACAGTTAGCAAGATTCCACATTCACACCACTTAGTTTTCAAACGCTACGTTTCACTCTTCAAGATGTGGTTGATTTAAAACAACAGACCTGAGATTGTTGCAAAGCAACAGGGATGCAAAGCATTATCTGTGTGTGTTTCAATAATGCAGATTTTTAAGCATCAGAATTTAATCCTAAAGGATAAAACAAGGACAGTAAAATATCAGCATGCTCACAATAGTGGAGTATATTTAAAATGCTTTTTTGCATATGCACCAGTATTTGACAAGAAACGGCCCACACATATGTTCCCAGAGATAACCAACTAGAAAAATTTCAAGAATAGAAAGAATATTTCAAGCTTAATCTTTGGAGCTTCAGAGGTTATAGATACAAAACTATGTTTGGGCTTGAGCACGCAATGACTCAATATGACTTGTCTGGAAAGAAACACGGGTTTTCTACTGACATACTAAGTAAATAATCACTGAAATAACCACACTGGCGAAGGACCATGATTGATGTGGTCTAGTCCTTCCAACAACTTGTTTTAAAAACAGTATTTCATCACATCTGACAACATTCCTGAGTAGAAGCTGGCAAATACAATTATCCCTATTTTCCAAAGACAGAAGCAAAAATTAATGGCATGCCCAGCTTCAGTCACCATGACAGAGATATCACTGGAAATTGAATGTATATATATGAGCCAACTACATGCATGCTTCTCAGGGGAACTAAGTTCCTATTAATAAAAATGATTTGGGACTAAGAACTAGGTTTTGTTGATTCTTTTTGACAAGTAAAAGCAGCTAGCAAAATGGCATGTTCGGCTCCAATGTTTTAGTCATTGGAAATCTAGCAAGCTTCTTGTTATAAGGAATACAAAGGTGCATTATGTAGCAGATTGATTCCATGAAGGCTATAAGCAATGCACTGTCTACCTGAAGCATGAGGCTGTGAGGTAAACTATAATTTGGAGTTCTCCAGTACTTGTCTGGGATGACTGGTCTGTGGTAAGTCTTGATATCAAAGAAGTGGATGAGCTGGGATTTTCAGTATGGATGAGAGTCTATCCATGCCCCCCCCCCCCACGTAGAGCCATGCTGATTCAACAGCTACAGGCCCCATGGGCCAGGGTAGTCAAAGCCACAGGGGAAGCAAACAGCTTTTGGGAGTTCAGTTACAGCTGGTATTGAGTAACTTAAAATATTTAAATACTAAAATAAGTGAAGATATATTAAAAAGCAGAATCCATGATCTGCATGCATTTTTAATGCAAATAGGAGACTTTAAGTGAAACCTCAGATGACCTGGGGGCACACAGCCACAGGACACATCTGGTGGTGGCTCTTGGCTATCCTTGCCTTCTACCCCAGCTTCACTTGGACTTGAACTACAGAAATGAGAGAAAGGGCAGACTCAGAATGCTTAATGAGACTATGGCATGACACTAACCAGGTGACCATGGTCTCCTTACTTGACTTCTGCATCATCCCATTTCCTCATGTGTACTTTGAGTAGGGCACTGTCTACAAGCAAGTAGCTTTGTAAGACCAATGAAATTAGAGGATTCTGGCTGTTAATAGATCGGAATCAAAACGAAAGAAAACACTAATGGTCTAGGGGTTGGAGACACAAGGCACACCTACAGAACAGGAATTAACCAGGCAAAGGGATGGGGGAAGGGAGACCCGGAGGATCCGTATCAGTGCAGACTAAGCCTCTCTCAAATCCACTGGTAGTGATTTGAACTCTGTTCACTCAAAGATGAAGAGAAGGTCAAGACACTTTCATAAAAGGGATCAAACCCTCAATGGCTATCGGGAATATGAACTTGTATGATCTCTAAAAGATACCATTTGACAATGGCTATAGAAATACTGTCTGAACCACTTGATTTGGCAACATCTAATCTGAGAATTTTTTCTTCTTCTTCTGCAAATAGACTTTTGTGCACAGGACCCTCACAAAGCAGAGAAGACGGTGGGAGGGATCACAGTCTGGTTAGTCCATTGTGATATAATCTACAACTGAAATTTGACGTGTCTACCAGAAATGCTAAGGGAGCAGCCTATAAGTGGATAAAGTTGCTTTCTGCCATTTTTTCAACTCAAAAGGATAGGGGGCAGAGATGCATGTCTGGTACATGTAGCTGAAACTGTCCAGGACTCATACATGTCATTTTCTTTTTTGCCCTGGCCAGACATATAGATGGTTTCCTTGCTGTCAAGTGGGATCTATGTCTGAGTTCCAGCCAACTGAATCCAGAGAAAAGTAATAAATATTCTCCCAAGAGGTCCCCTGTCTTTGCTGTAATCTCTCCCCCATCTATCCCTGAATCTTCCCTTCCCAATCTCACTTTCCATCTCCACCCTTCTGACATCCCATCTACTTCTCTATTAGCTGCAGAACGGCGCCAACAGGAGAGTCATTGAACTGATGCTTCAACATCCCAACATACACTTTTGAATCCTTTAAATGCTGAGTCATGTGACTGTGCCACCTACTCAAAGAATAAAGTGTGTGTGCGTTTTCTTTCTTTTTCTTTTATAGAGATAAGTCCTTTGAGATCAGTTTGCAGACACATCAAAGTTGAGCTGGGTAAAAAGAAACATTGTCAGGCTGCAGTTACCGAAGGCAGCACAAGGGCTGTTAGTGCTAAAGGAGGCGGCTGCGACAGATTGAGAAGAAACACACCCAGGACACAGCTATTCACTCAACAAGGATTTGCTTAAAATAAACCAGGCATCTGGCAGGGAGGATTAGCGGGGCTTAGGGTCGAAATAGAGAGGTAAAAATGACAGTAAGGAAAGAAGAGGCCTATGTCTTCACACCTGGATGAGTAACAGAGAACGCGGCTGGGGAGTTGCGGACTTGGTGCAGCTAAGAGGGTCAGGACCCCAGAAAGAGGAAGGCCATGTGAGCCGCAGCTCACAGAGCCTGACTCTCTGAACACTTGGAGAAGTGCACTTGATGGCAGGGTAGAGCCGAGGAGAAACATTCCCCAATCACTGCAAGGCATCGGGGTCTCTAGGGAGTGAGTGACGTGGGAAAGAGAGAGAGCAGAGGACAAGAAAGGCTAGGGAGTTTGGGGGGGGGGAGAAAGAGAGAGACAGAGACAGACACATGGAGAAAGAGACAGACAGACAGACACAGATAGACGCACAGAGATAGACAGACATACATACAGAAAGCTATAGGGAGAGACAGAAACACACACAAAGAGAGACAGAGAGAGACACATGGAGAGAGACAGACAGAGAGACATACATACAAAGAGATACAGGGAGAGACACACACACACTCAAAGACAGACAGGTGGACAGACAGACCAAGATGACAGAGAGACAAAGAGCTCAGATGCAAAGGAGCCCAATCAAGAGCTCCAGAACGCTGCTGCTGCTGGATGCAGGTGACAGCTTCAGTGACAGATGTACGGGGAGGCTGGGGCTTTGTGTACATAACCTGGTTCTCAGAATAATTTCTTAGCACCACATCTGGGACACATTTTCCCCAGTTATTCACCGTGTATGTGAAATTCAATCACTTCAGACAGGGGCAAGAAAGCAACCTTTCAAAATAAACTCCAGTTTTGCTCGGGATGGATTCCCTGAGATGGGCTCCCCTCACCATACCCAAATACTAAAACTGTGGCTTGAAGATTGGAGTTTCATGGTTTGGAAGCCTCTGCTCAACTTTTTGGAGAGACGTCAATGGCAACGCCGGTACAGGAGCTATGGAAGAAGCCTGTGCTGAGAAAAGCAGGTACAGTGTGCTCCAAGGCCCCTCCCTCAGGGAGTGGGTGTCTTTGGGACCTAGAAAATAGCTACTGGCTATAAAGGAGGGAGGAAGAGGGGAAACGGGAAAAAGATGCTGAGCAGGAAAGAAGGAGAAAAGGGGGGGCTGTGCAGGGGAGTAAAAAAACAAGATGCTGAATGAGCTTAGGAAGCAAGTAATAAAAGCAACACTACAAACAAACAATGAGGGACCGTCTACAAACCAATGAAGTCTTACTTGGGACATTAAGACTTGGCCACATTAAAGGATTACTATTCATGTAGAAATACTCTTCTCTTTTTCCAGACTTTTATGCAGAGCCCTTAAATCATAAACGTAGCGGGCACTTGTCAGAGTTAGGATGTGCTTTGCATAGGCTGGTGTTGATGGACATGGGGCTGTCAGGGAGAGGCATCTTTAAAAAAATTACACCATATAGGAGGCAAAGGGAGGACGGTGCCTATTTAGTGCCTGCTAAGATCTAACCAGAGCTCAACTTCCCTTCCTGCTAGGGTTCAGTCTTCCTTCCTGCCTGGGCTCAATTTCCTTCCTGCCTAAACAGTTTGACTTTGCCTGTCTTATACCCTATGAGGCTGTGTTGGGCTTTATTTAAATAAAGTGTTCCTCTGATAAAAATTATTAGAATCCCTGGCCTAAAAATGAATTCTGGAGCAATTAAGGCATGCGTGTCAAATCCTGGTCACTTGGGGGAAGCACTGAGCTTGGAAATTCTAAGCTAGAAATCTTTATTCTTTATCTTATTGATAATCTCAATTTTACTTCAAGATTCTTTATGGGGGTAGTGATCTTTTAGATAGGGCTTGTAGTCCTGGCTAGTTTAGTCCTCATTGTGTAGGCCAGGTTGATCTCAAATATGCAGTAAGTTTCTTACGTCAACCTCCTAAGTACTGAGATGGCAGGCATGTAACTCATCCCATATACTTCTGGAAACTGTGTACAATGTGTGTCTGGTTGAAGTCCATCTTCATCCCAACCAGGAAGCAAGGCACATCCAGAAGCCAGTGTCCTTTCCTTCCTTAGCTATATTGTTTAATTCTGTAAGATGTGTCCATAAACAATAATCGGTACTGTGCATTGTCTATGTTGTAGGAATTTAGTAACTTTCTTATTTTGTCCTGACTTATATATATGACATTGCTTTTTTTATTTATCTATGCTAATGAACATATGGATCTTGCCTTGGAACATTCTACTGCATGAAAGGATCCAGATTTTCCTTTCTGATAGACAGGTTGTTTTCTATCTTCCATCAACACAAAATACTGAAGTAGCTCTTCTTGTGATTGTCTTTATATACACTCAAAAGCCTTTCTAGAAGTAGACTGTTAAGCAGTAAGCAACATGCACTGCCCCTTTATAGATGTTACTACTGGTTACACCCACTTAAACTCCCACAGGGGATTCTTAGACTACTTTCTCACATTCTAGCTAATACTATGATTGATAATTTCCTAAGTTGCTGGCAATTTGATTAATAGTAAACATCATATTGTTTGCTTTGCTTCCCATTATTAATGAAATAAGTACATTTATTTTTCTTGATATGGTCTTAGGATACTCCTTCCTGGTAATTCTTGATCATATAGTTTATCAAGTTTGTTTTCGTTTTTTATTAGTTTATTTGCAGAATCTGTTTACAGTTTTGTTTAGTTACTTATATTTCAAATACATTCTTCCAGTCTTACTATGTCCTTCAACACTTTGTTTCTGTGACATTGCTGACAGTCTCTTACATAACTTTAATGTTTTGAAATGGGTGCCTTTTATATTATTTGCATTATAGTGATGGTTTTATTTTTTCAGATTCTGAAATTGTAACTATAATTTCTCCTCAGTTTCACCACTTTTGAATTTTATTCTACAATTAGGCCTTTAATTCTCATGAAATATGTACGTGGGATGTGGTAATTTTCTTTCTGCTACATAGAGAACCAGTTGTCCCAGAGAAGACCTTAATTTTAAGGAGTTCATCGTCTCCCCACTGATTACTGTGGAATTTGCAGCCACTGTGTAGTGCTTTTCCAAAGACACAGGAAGCACTTATTCCAATAAATATTTTATGCCTGCCATCAGATAGAAGACCTGGATAGTGCTCCGGAATATAGAGAAAGCTTTGAATAGATGATGGCATTTGCTAAAATATCACTCATACCAGAAACAATTTTAAAAGAACGTAAATATCAAATATGAGTCTGCCCACTACATTTGAGTTTTTAAACATCTGAGAACAGGTTTAAGTTTAAAATCTTTAAGTTTTAGATTCTCATAAACTTCCTAAAAACGCACGCACATAATAAGACAGCCTAGATAGGTAGAAACTTTCATGGGAGTTGTATAACATTGTCAAATTATTTGGATTCTTTCTTTACAAAATATGCATTTCTATTTATCTATTTCTGTGATATTATCTGGAAGTTAACGTGAAAATGTAATAAAATTTATGTCACAAATAATTATACACATTACAAGCAAATTGGAACAAAGAGAGAGCACCTGTATATGTACAGTTCATCATAATAATGAACAAATATAACCAATTACACTTCCATGATGCTGATTTTGTTTTCAAATTTCCTTTCCACATAGCAACTCGGTTTTTCTCCCCAACCTTTCTAGTTAAGTGCTGTGAATGCCTTATTTTTACAGAGGTGGAACAAAAGCCCTAGTACGTGATTTGCCCAAAGTCACATACCTGGTGAATAACATGGCCTAGACTTTAACTTCAGATGCCAACTGATTTACTGACAGAAAACGTGATTTTAGTGAAAGAAAGAACATTCAACACAGGAGCATCTACTAAACTCCAGCCACTATTTTAAGTTCTTTGCATGTATTTTTTTTTTTTATTTGTAATTCATGATGGCCTTGTACTGTAGTCAGGAGTAACTTAAGAAGTTTACCTAGAACTCCTTAAATCACATAGATGTAGAGAAGCGTTTGAATTAAGTCATACAGCTCAGGAACTCGACTGTTAGCCACAGAATCCCTCCTGTCCCTGAAAGAAGATTAAAGTCACACAGTCCCCACTGCTACATATATCTCTCATCACGTGCCACGTGTGAGGTGTTCCAGACAGCACCATGGCATCAAACTGGCAAGGACTGGAGAGACTCCTGTCTTTTGCTTAAGTTTCTTGATTGGAAAGACTACTTCCCGTGTCACCTGTGTGACTCTTGACTAAGGTCACCACATGGCCTGGCTGCACATTATACCTCTTGTCCCCTTCTAATCATACACAGCTTCTTCATTCACTCTCAAGTTCCAGTCTTGGCAACAACTGCTTCCTCCTGACCCTAGATGAAGACGTCTGATCCTTTGACTACACTTTGACAGACTGATCTTTTCTAGTCTGAACTTCATGCCTGATCTTCAACCCTTCATGGGGTGGTGGCCTGCCGTGCCTTATAGCCTATGGTTTTGGCGTGACAGAGAGGCTCAATTCTAAGACTGGCATAGGCAGAACAGTAAAGAACAGGTGGACAAGAGAGGGGCCTATTTCCCTATTTTTCCACAGTGAACTTCCCTAGGAACCTGTGTACTGAGTCTATTTATTCCATCAAGATCGAATGCTTTTCTCCCCAAGTCTGGAGTTGATCTAACTCTTGACCAACCTTAATATCTCAGGCCAAAGACACTGCTTCTGTTAGACCAGACACAGGGGAACCCTGGTTTCACCCATTTCTTTCTAAACCTAGCAACTGTTTTTTGAGTTTTCCTTATCCTTATCAAGCTCAGCTATGAATTTCATATACAGCTTCCCCACCATAAGATCTCATCAGGGAGCAACTGGCCTGGAGAAGCTGGACTGGGAAGGGCTGAGTCAGCAAGAACTACTGCGGTCAGAGGAGAATGGAGGGGGTGGGGAGGGAAGGAGGGCATGCTGATATCAGCAGGAAGTCAGATTAAAGTGAGGCAATGCACTTCTAAATGGTGCATTCACCTTAAAAATGGTGCATGAACCAAGCAATAGCAGACCTCCTCCTCCATCGACCCACCTCAGATCTCTCACTCTCAAGGGATGAATGCCTGTCAGGGGCAAATGTTACAGAAATGGGAAATAGAAGCAGACTAATATTTACAACATGTCTGACATTAAACTCGTATTTTCACATTTCGCTTTGGAAAGTGAACCACTTCTGTAAGTATCACTAACCCCTACGTTGCAGATGAAAAATTTGCTCAGAGAAATTAGCTTGCTGGCCCTATTCCTCCTGAAAGTGGTCAAATAAGATTCACTCCTGGGTCTGACTGGAAGGCATGATGTACCTCCTCATGTCCAATTAGAGGGACCAGCATTTAAATTGGGGGTGTAAGGATTTATCTGCCAGGTGACTCTTAAGACAGCCATTGTGGGAGGTGAATGTTTTAGACAGATTAAAAACTGAGATGTTGGATATTTCCAATTATTCTAAAAATATAATAATTTAAGCATGTGGTCTATACTGGCAAATCATCTCTCCTAAGGGTATAAAATCTTAAAAGCCCTGTTTAAAATATTCCTCAATTCCTGCAGCATAAATATCCTACTGTGATCCAGTTCATGTTGTCAAATTTAACAATTGGCTCATTGGACTATGAAAATTTACTGAAATTCAGCTCATAGGAGCCGGGAGAATCTCACATTCCAGTGGGGTCCCTGAATTCCACTCTGTGTGAACTAACTTAGGTGTGGTTTGGAGACATAAAATCTAGCTTAAGGAGGACAATATTGTGACTGTGAAATGTCATCTAGAATATAGGACATTTGCTGCTCCTGCTGCCAAGTCTACTTAAGGAAGGCCACAGAGCCACCAGGTCTCCCAGGGTCAAGCCCTTTCCAGAGTGCCCCCTATCCAGACACTGGTCCTTTAGGGGTCAGAGCACATGGTTTAGATGAGGCTGGCTCTGAGGCCCATTGCAGAACCATAGTGTCCCAAGGAGAGAGCAAAATCCGAGGCCTGTTTCTCTCACATCCAGCTGCCCTCAGGCTTCTTCCTCCTCTAGTCTTAAGTGAAACTTCCAGGCACTGGTACCCTGCTCACCAAATGCTGCCTGCTGTGTCCCGTCCTTCTCTGGAACTCAGTAACACCAGGCAGAAGGAAAGGCAAGATTAACTTGACATCTGGTATCAAGTTCAGCCTGAGGCAGAGCTGCATCAATCAGTGTCCAGTAGGCCTTGTGACAAGAAACGATCAGAGGGGTACCAGAGTGGGTACACATAGCGTGAGTGAGCCTGTGGGTGCTATCCCAGGACCGCTAATAATAATAATAAAACAAATGGGACATATATAGTGTTTAAAAAAGAAAATAAATAAGAAGAATAGAGATACCCCTCACCCCCCATGGCAGCTTGAGACAAGCAGGCTGCCTGACCAGCATCCTCCTGTTCTGCCTGCTCTGTGACTGCTACCCCAGCTGTGCAAGCTATTAGGGAGGGGCTTCTGGCAGGTAGCCTGAGGAGAGAAATGGGGAGTGCCATGGGACTGAGCTTTATGTAACTGCTCCCTAGAGACCAGAGATGACGAAAGTGTCGGTTCGGTATTTTCAAAGGAGCAAAGCAAATGGGGAGATAGTGGAAGATCCATTTTCGATTTTATCTACTCAGACTCAACATCTAACAGGAAGCCTCTTTCTTCCCCCTGCTCCTTCTAGCTCCCCTGTGCTCGGTCTTCCCCTCAGTCTCTCTGCCCTCATTTCCCTCTTGTCAGAGTATTTGGAGGCGAGGCTCATAGCACGCCAGGCCTCTGAGTAGCAAGGACCATTTCAGAGTCTGTGCATTCTACCTTGAGGATAAACCTGTGACACTTCAGTACAAAACAGGCGGCAGTTAAGACAGGAGGACACCGTGGCAGTGACAGACTGAAACCCACAGCAGAAACAGACAGCCACCTGCTTGCATCATCTAGTCATGTGCCAAGATCTACTGGCTACCCACCATGTGGCAGGAACTGGGAACATGAGGTGACAGCAAGCAGGCCTAAACCCTGACCTGGAGGCTTTGCAAGTTTCGGGAGGAGAGACACTAATCAAAGGATCATAGAGAATAATACAGACTTAGCACACTATTAATAACGGAGGGAAAATTGTGACACTAGGGACTTGTGACACAAAATGACTTGGTTCTGGAAGAGAGTGGCCTGGAGTCATTTAATGATAGGGACAAGTACTTCTCATAGGTGTACCTGTTCCCAAGGATATCCTCAGGCCAGACCAAGACACACATGCACACACACACACGTACACACTCTTGTTAGTGTGGAGGGAGAATACCATAGATTCAGAAGTTTCTGTGGTTTTCATATGTTCTCTGGAGCTTTGAGTTAGAAACTCAGTCCCAGTGCAACTTCACAGCTAGGTGGGGCTTTCAGGAGATGTTAGGCCAACGAGGGCTGTGTCTAAAGAATGGATTGGTGTTGTTCTCAGGAGTGGATTGTTGTGGAGTGTTGCACTGGTTAGTTTTTGTATCTATGTTAAAGCATTGTCCTAAGAGAAGAAAGATCTACTGTAGCTATTAAAAAGGTTTCAATCTATCGTGGAGAGGAAGGCGTGGATACAGTGTGGTTGAGCTTGAGGCACTTCCCTGGGTGCTGATGAAGATGGAGCAGACTGGGGCTGGACCGTGGCCATCAGCCAGGCCATCACCTCATAAAAGTCTCCCATGCCTTCAAAATAGAGCCAGAAGCTGGGAACTGCATGGTCAAAAGGTGAACTGTTGTGGATATTACTTTAAGAAAAGTTACATTCGCTTACACTATGGAATATTTTTTAATGATCTACAAAGATGTGTTGCATTCATTTATGTTGCATGTGTTTAACTCTGTGAAGCTGTGTTACTTTGAGTATCAAAAACACCTCATTGGGCTAAGAGAGAGCTGAATAGTCGATAGCTAGGCAGAAAGGACAGGTGGGGCTGCCAGACAGAAAGAATAAAATGGATAAATCTAGGATAGAAAAAAATATCAAGGAGCAAGAAAAGGAGAAAAAGGACACCAGGGACCAGCCACACAGCCACACGTCAACACAACCACACAACCACACAGCCACACAGCCACACAGCCACACAGCCACACGTCAACACAACCACACAACCACACAGCCACACAGCCACACAGCCACACGTCAACACAACCACACAGCCACACAGCCACACAGCCACAGCCACACAGCCACACAGCCACAGCCACACAGCCACACAGCCATAGCCACACAGCCACACAGCCACAGCCACACAGCCACACGTCCACACAGCCACAGCCACACAGCCACACAGCCACACAGCCACACAGCTACACGGCCACAGCCACACAGCCACACAGCCACACAGCTACACGGCCACAGCCACACAGCCACACGGCCACACGGCCACACAGCCACACGGCCACATGGCCACACAGCCACACAGCCACACGGCCACACGGCCACACAGCCACACGGCCACATGGCCACACAGCCACACAGCCACACAGCCACACAGCCACACAGCCACACAGCCACACAGCCACACAGCCACACAGCCACACAGCCACAGCCACACAGCCACACAGCCACACAGCCACACAGCCACAGCCACACAGCCACACAGCCACACAGCCACACGGCCACACAGCCACACAGCCACACAGCCACAGCCACACAGCCACACAGCCACACAGCCACACGGCCACACAGCCACACAGCCACACGGCCACACGGCCAGCCATGGAATAAGAAGGAAAGGAAGATCTATAGAATAAAGAAAGGTAAAAGTCCAGAAGCAATATGTAGTTAAAGAGAAATGGGATAATTTAAGAAAAGCTGACTAGACACAAGCCAAGCTAAGGCAGTATTCATACTAAGAATAGTCTCTGTGTATTTTTCTGAGAGCTGGGTGTTGGTTCCCAAAGAGAAAAAAAAAAAAAAAAAAAAAAAAAAAAAAAAAAAAAAAAAAAAAAAAAAAAAAAAACCTATAGTAAAATGATGTGGGATAGATAGAGCTAGAGGTCCAAAGAAGAAATATGTAAGGAACACAGGTGAGCCACGGGCCACGTGGCAGACAGATTAATAGAAATGGGTTGAGTTAAGATGAAGAAGCTAGCTAGCAATGTGCCTGAGCCATAGGCCAAACAGCATGAACTTAATTTAAGCGTCTGAGTCATTTCTGGGGGCCTAAGCAGCAGCGGGCGGCTAAGGGCTCTGAGGCAGCAGGTCTGTGGGTCTGGACCTCTGGCCTCCTGGGGCTGAAAACCTCACTGTAACAGTGAAACTCTGGGGGGACATTCTAGATTCAAAACCTAACAGGAAGATAAATGAGTTTTGGTCCCTTTCCACCTGTTCCTGCCCTCACACTGGAAGAAAGGCCCTCACTAGATGGGGGCCTTGATATTTGGTTTCTAGTCTTCAGAAAGACAAGCCAAATTTTAAGTTACTTTGTCTGGTGGTGGGTGGCGCTCCATTACCAAGGCCCAGAATGAACAAAGACAGAACCAGTTAAAGTAAAAATTCAGTTTGAATAAAACATGTGGCGTTGTGCTGATCCCTGAAGTGGGGTGATCCATATGCTAGGAAGCTGTGATAAAAGAAGAAGTCAGTTCTATTTCATTTTTGGTTAATCCTTGAAGATTTCTACTTTTATATATTTGCTGTAACGTACCGTATTGCTTGCATGCACTTTGTAAACAAATAGGGTTATATCAGGTGCTCTGGGGCATTTTACTGAGGCGTTTGTGTTAGCTGCTATGGTTTGGGTGTGGTCACACTGTGACTGAAGGGTCTCCAGGGTCATGGTGACAGAATGTGGACCATTTGGAAGGTGGGGCCTAGCTTCTGAGGTACTTCTCATGCAAATCCCTTGAGTACTTTAGAGATGTCTGCTGCAAGAAGACCCCCACCCTTGATTCTGTTTGAGATGTGACCATCTTTTCCTGAACATTTTGCCACTGTGGGGGGATACTATCTGATACCCTCATCATAGACCAACCCAATGAGACTGTCTCTTTATGTCAATTAGAGATCTTATAAATGAGCTTTCTTCTTTATAACAAATGTTGTCATAGCTAAGGTTTAAAATGAAAGCAGCTAAGTATCCAGGCAGCCTAAGGGCTCTCTCTGCCAAGCTCGAGTTGCACTGGGATCCCCTCATGCAGTACAGCCAAGACTATATGGCTGTATGGATGAAGAAGCACAAGTCACCAGGCCTGTGTCTTTGTAGAATATGAAGGATAAAACCCACTGCATGGAGAGTATCCCACCAACATTTCTCCAAGCCCTGATGCTGATTAATCACCTGGAGGCTCGCTCCCTCCCAGCATGCCTAAAAAACGCTTTCCAGGAGATTGTCTGCAGCCCTTCTCTATCTTTCCCAAGAGTCCTCCAGGGTTAACTGCACATATTTATCTCCTGGTCCAGCCACTTCCCCTGGTTAAACTGTTTCTGTTCCCAAAATCGCTCTGGTCCCAGCCTCTGTGTAAGAAACTCAGCAAGCAGAGTGGAAGATTGGAAGTCTCACAGATAAACAGAGGAATCAGAAGGAAAATTTGGATAGTGAGGAAAAACAGATCACTGGCTCACTTAGTGGGAACAGCCAAGCTAAAGCCACACAATTAGCTGTGTCCGTAAGTTTCTTTAAAACATCTCTAAGAATCATGGTCACATTAGTCATGTTCTGTGACCTACTGTGACCAGATTCTACTTTCTGAAACAATAGGATGTTATAGCTGAGCACCCCAAAGCCACTTCCCTTAACCAACTGATAGTGTGACTTTTCAAACAGGAAGTGAAGAGTTAGCAAAATTTTCACTGAGGAGTTTCCTTTCATGGTACGCTGTAGTCATCTGATCTATGGGGGAGAAGAATGATAAATTTAACTGTGCTGACAAGTTTTTAAAAAGATGTGCAGGACATCCCAGCCTAGTGTACTGTCCACCCTTCCAGCTCAGCAGTGTGAAGACAAAATACTAATACGCACGAATGTATTAATAAGATACGTTGATGTATTCTCCACTTTCAGTCATCCTGTGAGTTTTTCCTGAATCCAGCTCCCTGTCCTCTACTCAGATCCCTCCATGTCTTCCCACTCCTCCTTTCTATGAACTCAACACCGAGTAGTCCCTCCTCCTCCACATACCCAGTTCTTGGGATCATGTCTTTTCTTGACACCTGTCCCTGGGTTGCCAGCCAAGGGCTGACCCTGCTTTTGCTCTATTTCCTGCCTGCTGCAGCCTAAGTAACCCTCCGCCTTTGTTAGCATCCCCTCCTCTGCTGACTACAAACTTGGCGTCCAGTGGCTTCTGTAGTTGAGAGCTTGCTCATTTGTACCCCTTTTTCTAGCTTTCCAAACTTCCAAAATGCAGAAATGTTTTCTTTCCTGGAATATTTATTGCTTCCCCTCTGCATCCCCTGTCCCTCACTCTGCCTGGAATGTCTTCCCACCCAGGAGTGCATCCAGATTCCATCAGGATGCTTCCTCATAAGCCTTCCAGTCAACCCAAACACCACAGGACACTGGCCCCTTCTGAGTGTCTGGGGATTTGGTACGATCTCTCCTTTGGCACTTGGATTACTCAGTGTTACTCGGGTACTGTTTTTCTCTGGCTTGCTAGTACCTCCTGAAAATTGTGTCTATTTCAGAAGCATACCTGTGAGGACTCAGTTCACTGATATGGAAGAATAAATAAATGAATTAGTAGAAATGGCCAAAGGCCGTCGTTTCTTTCGCTGGTACTGAGAATCATACCTTGGACCTTCACATGTTTGGCAAGCTCTTTCTCACCAAACTACATCCCTAGCCTGATGTTCGGATAGGTTTTTTTTAAATCATTTTTTCTTTGACTTTTTAATTTCCATCTCCTTTTCAAAAGAAAATGTTAAACTTCCTATCTACATAAAATCAGAAACGTTTAGTTCTAAATATTATTTAGCAAATCAACATTTATAAAGCCATTGTGTAATATAATATTGGCCCCGACAGGGTAAGGATACCATGAGTCACGAACAACTTTGACAATTGCTATTGTGTATCAAATGGATAGTTAGAGAGCAGCACAGGACTGAGCCGCCGGCTGCTCCATGTAATCATAACATGTGCAGCACTGTTTACTTGTTTAAGCCAATACTCATTTTCTGTCCTACATTTTTACCTGGTTTGAGTGTGAATGGAACAGGTTTTGCATATGGTCTTCCCTGAAGTCTCCATGTGGTATAGGCACACAGCGTGTCACTGCTGCTGTAAATGCCGGTCACTCTTAGTTTTCCAGCTTTATACCTTCCTATTGGTAAAGTACATGAAGGCATTGAGCTGTGTCCCATTTCCAAGTACCATCTGCACCTAGGCAGAAATGTGTGTGCTTATATAAAAACCTTCTAAGAGATGATGGCATGGTTTAGGAATTCCTTCCGGTCTCCCAAATCCTTGGCAATCATCCAAGCTTCAAACTCCATTCTTCTAAGGGCAGAATTGACTATCAAATTTTAATGTGTAGATACAGAGACTGAATACTCATTGTAATGCATGCCAAAAGGAAGGAGATCCAGTGGGATCCTGTGGCGGCTTCTGTGCCCCACTGTGTGGAAATTCTGAATTCTCCCCATCCCCTCCTGCCTGTGAAGCTAAAATTGCCTGGGCTTCAGCTTCTTGTCTATGAGTTTTTGGAGAGTCTGGCCAGTGTGTGGGTACAACAAGCCACCAGGACTCAGGATCAAGTACTGTGAGTCTCTCAGTATGGCTTCTTTCCTCTGGCACTGGAGTCTGGCCCATCATGAAATTTCTGTAGACACTAATTATTTTATTATCTGCATATACACAATTAGCATAAAAGGATGATTGAAATTTTGAAAACATTTAGCATCCAGGACACTAGATTCTATCTAGTTCAGGAAAATTTACAAACACTGCATTTTCCCCCAGATGTCTACATATTGGCAAGTTTTTAGATATATTCAATTATCCATTTCTTTATTCACTCATCAGATACTTTGTTAGCATGAGGCACCATGGCAGGCTTTAAGAATACACTGGCCAATGAGAGGTATGGTCTCTGTCTTCGCAAATTTCTATATCCCAATGGATGCTGAATAAATGAATAAAACAGACTCACAATCTACTAACCCTGACATATACTAAGCATCCAGATGTTGCAGTGTAGCACCTTTGCTGGAGGAAGTGAGAATGACAGAGATGTTGGCAATGTGCCTCTGTAGTGACAAGGGCAGGTAGGAAGAGGAAAGAGTGAGAGCCGTGAGAACAATATGGGATCAAGACACCATCATATAAGCTGTGCTTTCTGGACAACATCTCATTTAAACAAAAACAGTCCTACAAATCATGTCTCAGTCTCCTGACCTTAAAATAAGGGTTAATCTCATAGACGTGAGGATAGAATTCTAACAGGATCTTACAGACCTGAGGAAAAATATGGAGGGACAGGGGGTAGGGAGGGACAGAAAGAGGTTGATCAGTCTTAATTTCTTTTCCCGTTTTCTATGATAACTGGATGAAAGTAATTCAAAGGTGAAGTGACTTATTCTGGCTATAACCATCATGTAGGGAAGTCACGGCTGCAGGAGCTGCAAGCATCTAGTCACATTGCTTCCACAGCCAAGAAGCAAACAGCATGTGTGTTCGGCTCTCATTCTCTGTTTTATGTGGTCCAGGACCCAAGGCCAGGAACGGTGCCCACTACTTTTAGGGTGGGTCCGTCCACCTCAATTAATGTAATCAACCCGCAGAGTAATATCCAAGGATTACATCATCTCTCAGGGTATGTCTAGAGCGGTGGTTCTCAACCTTCCTGATATTGTGACCCTTTAATAAAGTTCCTCATATTGTGGTGACCCTCCAATCATAAAATTATTTTTGTTGCTACTTCATAGCTGTAATTTTGCTAGTGTTATGAATCATAATGTAAGCATTTTTGGAGACAGAGGTTTGCCAAGGGGATCGGGGCTCACAGGTTGAGAAGCACTGGTCTAGAGGCTCACACCTCAGGTGATTCCCAGGTCCTCTGAAGCTGGCAATTGACACTGATCATCACGGCTACTAAGTCAGGAAGACAGGACTAAAAATTCCTTGAGCTGGGCAATGACTCAGTGATTAAGCGCACTGCTGTTCTTACATACGGCCAGAGTTTGATTCTTAGCTATAACTCCACCTTTAGGGGCATCCAGCCCCTCTGAATTTTAACTTCCAAGGGCACTTGTACTCACATCAACATCTACATCCATATAATTTAAAATAATAATAATATATTTTAAAAGACTTTGTTGTGCTTTTGCTTACTCAATAGGATGATTACTAATAATAGTGGCATACTTAGCACACATATTGTAAAATTAGAAATGGGATAGTGGTTTTTACTTTAAGGAAATGGTAAGTGTTTGAGCTAATGGGCATATTTAGAGTTACCTAAGTATATTCTACAATGTGTATGTATATGAAAACATCGCATGATATCCCACTGATGTATATAATTTTATATTTTATGTAGCATTTTAAAAAAGTTTAGTTAACTAAGGAGATGGATCAGTGGATAAGTGTAGTTTGTTGCTCTTGCAAAGGAACCAGTCAGTTCCCAGAACCCATAGGCAGCCTACAACTATAAATAACTCCCATTCCAGAGAATACAAGTCCCTCTACAAACACCAGGCACTTGTGCTATGCACATACATGCAAAACACTCACATGAAATAAAATAAATAAATCTTTAAAATATATTTTAAAGTTGGGAACTACAGTAATATAAATAAACCTAGGGGAAATGACATACTGTGTGATCCATGTTACCTCCCTATAAGCCTTCCATGAATGGATGTATGGAGTATCTTTTTCTCTAATATAAATTAACTGATATAAATTGATGCATGTAGAAGAGAACTCAATAGAAAGCCAAGCCAACAATTGTACATTTCTACAGACCTAGGGCCTGCCTATATTGTCACGTGAGCAACACGAATAAAGTAAGTCATACTCCAATTATTTAAGAGGAAAATCCAGTCTTCTTGAAGTCACCTGCTACAGTAAGGACTCTGGGAGATGTGTTATTCTCCACCAATAGAGAGGGGAGTATTTGTACTGCATACAAAGTCACTGACTACAAACCTTAAGCACTGAAATACCAAATGCTAATCTTGACTCAAAGTTTCATGGCTTTTAAGTAAATCCAGAAGATGCCTCAGCTAGTCAATGTCAAGAAAACACCCTAGGGACACATCGTATAATCTGATCACTGCAAGAAATATTTTCAAGTCTTGCCTTAAGTTTTCAAAAGCAAACATTTGATTGCAGCTGCTGATAGAGAAATTAGTATATCATAACACAGTACCGAAATTTCTGGCCAGGTATTTATGGGCAGTCCTGCTAGAGAACAAAATTGCCATGGCAACAGGAATAATTCCAGCATCCTTGGAGAATCAACCTGTCTGGAGACTGCTGTGTAGAAATACAGACAAAATTGTGTAGAAACAGAAGGAGGGAAGTAATTTATGTTCAGGAAATGCCAAATGTAAAACTGGCCAGATGTTCTGGGACATGTGTGTGAGCCTAGCACTTGGGAAACTAAGGTGAATTCAAGGGTAGGCTGGGCAACATAGAGAGTTCAGGAAATATTAGGGTGCACAGACATTGGCTCCCAATAAATAAACAAATAAAACTGAAATGTATTTTAAAAACTAACATCCTGTATTATTAGCTAGTTATATAAAATTATTTCTGATAAATAATTTTCTATCATCCTTATGGATAAAGAGAGTCATGGGTCTGAGATCACTCAATACATAAATCCTGGTAGTTGCTTCCTTATTTCAAAAGTCTGTTATTTAGCTGTTGTTTAGCTCATGAGTGCTCAAATCTACTGCCCTAGCTAAGTCTGATTTGACTTTTCTGGGTCCTGAGAAGTCCTAGCAAATACTTAGCATAGAAATATCTAGTGGAAAATAATGAAGAAAAAAGACAAAAGACTATAAATATTGAAAAGAGAAAAATAGAAAACCAAATTCCTTCCCTACTATTTCAAACCTCTCGAATCCAGGAAAGTGTGTGTGCGCATGCGTGCCACAGAGCCAGAAGAGTGGGTTTTTGAAGCTGGAGTTACAGGCAGACATGAGCCATCTAATTAGGAATCAAACTTGGGTCCTCTGGAAGAGCACTAAGCACCCTTAACTACTGAGCCATCTTTCCAGCTCTTTTGCCCAAAATGTACGTTTTGTTTTCTCTGGGGGTGGGATACGTTTTTTTTTGTAACAGAGTTTCTCTGGATAGCCTTAGCTGTCCTTTTTAGACCAGGATGGCTTTGAACTCAAAGATCCACTGCCCCAGCTTCCCAAGTACTGGGATTAAAGGCATGCTCTACCACTGCCTGGAAATATGTTTTAATGAGAAAATTAAGTCTGTATGGGATAAAAAGTGATAAAAATGCATTACCATCCAATCAGTGAGTGCTCACCTCTGACCCAAACTCTGAAGTGATTTCTGCAAGCATCTGGCTCCTACCATACTCATTCATTGATAACAGGAACTCATCATCTCAACGGTGATGTTCAACACAGAAGGTACCACAAAGGATAGTTGAAGCCGACTCCTCATTCTGAGGGTTTGCAGTAGGAGCATGGTCTCTTGCCAGTGGCCAAAGTAACTAAGCTCTCAGAAATATACAGTATACCCTCTGTGGGGATTTAATAAAAGCTCCAAAAATTTCGGAGATATTAGAGGGAGTAAACACTACAGTCAGATCTTACCCAACTGTCTCCCAGCTTCCTCCGCCTGGCTTCTCTTGGCTTCCTCTAACTTCTGTCTTTCTATGCCTGCCTTAAATACTCTCTTGGTAAATTAAGGCGTGGCCCCACCACTGCCTGCCTGGGAGCCTGGAACTCCTTCTGTAAACTAAGATGACCTCAAACTCAGTTTGGATTAAGAGCATAGTGCACCACTCCCAGGATACTCCCTGTGCTGGGATTAAAAGTGTGAATCACCACTCTGATCCTCCTAGACTTACTGTGGTTAGATCCCTCTTACATCTCCGAAACTTTCAGAGCTTTTATTAAATCCCCACATATCCCCTTTTCTTTTCCACAACTCTCTCTCTCTCTCTCTCTCTCTCTCTCTCTCTCTCTCTCTCTCTCTCTCTCTCTCTCTCCTTCCCTCCCTCCCTCTCTCTGTATTTTGTTAGGAATCAAACGCAGAACTTCACACACATCAGACAAGTGTCCTATCACTGAACTACTGAACTACATTCCAACCCTGAAGTTAGTTTTTAAAATATGAATCATTTTGCAAGGTTTAACCTAAAATTTAGTTAAGCCAGGATGGTGATGATCTCTTGGGTAGACTCTGGGTTAGTGTGTTTATAAGCAGATGGCCAGCAACCAGTACCTTTATTGGTAGCAAAAGCCATCCTAGATCAAAGTTCACAAATGGAAAAAGTTTCATTGGCCTGGGGAGATTTGAACCAGCTGCCAGCTGGTTACATGTAGGGCAACATTGAAAGGGTAAACATTAACATTGGGATACATCTCAAGAAGGGAAAATGGCTGAAAGATTTTATCTTTAAAAGGAATTAAATGCAGCTCTGGCTTGCTGGAGAATTATATTAAAATCCCTTCCCAAACTTTATGAAAAATCCTGACAACTGTGTTTATATAGTTTACTAAATGCCCCAGTGTTAGGTTATTGAAAGGGACAGGTAAGTTTATACCTTACCTAGAGAAGCTTATGTATGGTGTTATCGATTATGGAAAACGAAGTTACATGAGCGGACAGGGCCCTTTACCTTCTCCAGTATGGCGTTGCCTTGGTGGGGACTGATGTTGTGCTGGCTGATTTCTCTCTTGTACTTATATTCGTAAACTTGGTCAGTGATGTTGACTAGCAGAGTTGACGGGCTGAATGACAATTTCCCACACTCGTAGACGTTTCCACTCTCAATATCCGTTGGTGCTGTGGCATATCGTAAAATTAATCCCATTATGAGACCTAAAATAAAGAGCAAATGATTGTACTTAAAGAAGAAGTACAATCCCATAATTGAGTGGCCCAGATGTTTGATTTGGAGCCTAAAGAAGTGACATGAAGAAACACAGGGTCATTGCTTGGTTTGAAAATTGTTCATTCAGAGATACTAACTCATCAGGATGTGTTATTGGAATAAGTCATGAGCACTATTGCCTGAGTGCTCAAAACATAATCCCATGTTGTTGCTTTTTTCTCCCCAAATTTAAAGAGGAGGTACCCACCTCTCCTACCTATTCAACATAATCAAGAGAACTTTTACTCTGTGAACACCATAAGATGACCTGATATTCGGAGATGGATCCCTGGGGGAGGGCCTGCCTTGTGAACTTCCGTTAGCTCCTTCTCACTAACAGTTCATTTGTATTTCAGGCTTATGAGGAACTGTGGCCTTGTTCTCTCCCTGGGGCATGACAAAGCTATAGTTTCTCCATTTTAACTGGCAGGTACATGGGACCAACCAGAAGAGGATTTGGTCCAAGGACACAGGTACAAAGCACAGATGGACTTCAGCTCCTGAGTGACATCAAGCAGCTTCCTCTCCAGCTACCCAATTCAGCACTTTCTGACAGTCAACAGATACCTCTTCTTAATCTATTAAACAACTTCTAGTTAAAGTTTTGCTTGCTCCTATGACACAGCACATTTTATAAAAGGGGCCAACTCTTGACTTCTTAAGCTTCTAAAATCTATTAGGACTTTCATAGTAGTAAGATCACTGTAAACTTATTAAATATGAATTTATTAGCAAAAATGGAGAAAAGAGCTTTAGAGACATGGGACAGCTCTAGATTTAAGATCTGGACTGATGTACTCGTGTTGGGGGAATAATCCAACTTTATTCTTTGAACTTCAATTTTTGGAAGTTTGCTTCCTCTTGCTCGTGAACTCTATTCTCAGGTAACATTTTTTTTTTTTTTATTTTCACATTTGATGTTGTTTCATTTTTTTATTTTTTTAGACAGGGTCACATGCAATCTAGGCTGGCCTGGGTCTCACTATGTAGCCAAGGATGCCTTTGAATTCCTGATCCTCCTGTCTCTGTCTCTTAAGTGCTAAGATTGCAGGCATGCATCACCTTACCCAGCTCAATATTCCATTTTTCCAGTGAGGTATTTTGCATTAAATATTTTGTTCCACATACTCTATAGGTCTACAATAAAAATATAGTCTCAGGCATAGATGAGCTTGAGTTTGTATGAGTTGAAGATTCATAAGCAGAAAATTCTAGTACAACACATGTGCCAGGGCATCTGGGAAGCATGCTGCTATAGAGAGAGGCATTGAATAATGCAAAGCCCAAGGAGAAGCTGGAGGCTCACAGGAGTCTTATCTCAGTGAGCTGATCAGACAATGAGCAGGATCTGGGCTGCACATCTGGGCAGCTGTGGGAATCACAGTCAGTAGATAGTGTATCAGGATCTAAGCTCTCTCAGCACAGCTGTCCGTGGGAGGGGCTTGCCTATTTCCTGGAGTCTTTGTCTCTGCCCAGACCTTATGAACAGCATGTAAGCCAAAGTGATGTGTTTCACTTCCAGGTTGGGGCAGAGAATGTCTAGTGATTCTCTCTCCACTTTCCCTCCTTTATTGGCCGGATAGGGAGAAATCAAAGACTCTAAAGATGGACAGTGTTAGCGGTCAGAGGAGCCTGGGTCTCTGAGAAATGAGTATTTATGTGTGTGCGTGGGAGGGGGCATCTGCCAGCTAGGAGCACCTGCATTGGGATGCTATCAGGGAAAATGTAACTTCTGTTTTATAAACTGCTAATATCTAGGTGTTTCTGTGTTCACAATCACTATTAATAACCTCATTAGGACAATGTGTCAGTGCAAGGGGACTTAGGAGATCTGATGCTTTTAGGAAGTCACTAAAAGAATCTGTGAGGTATAGGGGAGGAGAAGAGCAAGTAGGGAGGAAAAGGGGGAGGGAGGGAGGGAGGGAGGAGAAGAGGGAGGGAGAGAGGGAGAGAGAGAGGGAGAGAAGACAGAAAGGTGATCCAAAGGCACCACTGATATCTCAGTTTGGTAATGAGAACTAGTGAGTAATTTTAGGCAAAGTGATTTTTGTATCACTAGGTCAACAATGTGGGGAAACTGATTACAGGGGTAAGAAAAAGGCAACTTAACAAAATTTCTTCAATGAGTTATTAAAATCTCACTCATGTCTCTTCAGTTTAACCCTCTCTTCTGTAATTAAAATACTGCACACAGTCTTCATGAACAAGCGAAGACACTTCATTTTTATGGTTTAGATATAAAGGGTCTCCCAAAAGGTTCATTTGTGGAAAGTTTGTCCTTAGCTTCTAGGTACAATTATTGAGGCACGGATGAATCAAGGTCACTGAGAGAATCCCTAGACTCTACCTTTTCCCAGCTCCTTTTCATCTCTCACTGTTTCTGCTGTGAAGTAAGAACTCTAGGCACTATGCCCCTACTTCCAAATATTCATTATCACCACAGGCCACCTCGATGGGACCAAGTAGTCATTGACTGAAGCCTCTGACTCATGACCCCACACAATCCTGCCCTTGTTGTATTCCTGGACATTTCACCAGAGCAATGAAGTCCCACTAGCCCACTGACCTTTGTTGGGAACATGATCTGCCATAGAACAGTGGGAACCTTCCAGGCATAGTACTGAACGCTTCTGATAAAATCACCTATGAGAGGGGCAGAGGATACATCACCTGCACCTCAGACTATTCAGGTGCCTGTGGAAGAACATCACAGATCCACTCATCTCCAAAAAGTGACTGGTGCCGTGACACACAGAGCTAAAGGACTCAAAAAAAAAAAAAAAAAAAAAAAAAAAGGATCTGTAGAGGTCTAAGTGGAAAAACCTAAATTAATGTCATTTCAAACTCCCAGAGGTAAGCTACTTAGTTTTGAAAAATGCTCTCAATGAGGTAACAAGAAATGATAAAAAGTGTCTGTCCATAGTCAGGTCCCAAGTATAGAAAGCCCCAACAGCAAATGCCTACTCCTTGGTATGGATAAATTCACAAAAGGCCTCAAAAACAAAATGGTCTTGCCTGGTCCTGCTTTGGGTTGAGTCTCAGACTTCAAGAAGAAACCCTGTGAAGTAAGAGGAGGCATTTGTAGCCAGAAATAAGCAGATAGATTGATTAGCCATGAACATGCAGCTCTCTTGAGAGGAGGGCAGTCGGCATGGACTTATCATCTGTGCCCCAGGATCTAACAGCACATTCATGTTGAGTCATACTACACACACATCCTATGTGCACAACCAATGTTTGAGACCAGTAGGTTTGCTGAGGCAAGAAGTCTGGATCCCTCTGAAGGACAGCCATGGGTAGAATCATTCCATAATTTTGGCAAAACTTTCTTAGAAATGCAGGATTTGCTAAAGGTCTCTTGTACAACCTTTTCCCCCCACTTTCTCCAAAAATGTTGCTTCAACATCAAAGAGAGACAACTATCCCAGAGTTCTCATATCCCTCCCCACTTTCTCTCAAAGAAGCTTCTCATAGTAAATTATTTTCTAGAGCTAATCTCTTCCTGCACTTCCTTCTTGGAGCCAATGTAACATGTGAACCAAAAGGTTCGGCCCTAGCTTGTTCCAAAGCCCAAGTGTTCAGAGGAATCAAATCTTGGCAGTTTCCAGAGGCACCATGGCTAGTACACCGGCTAGACAATCCTTGCTTGTCAGAGGCCAGGTGATCCCATGTAGCCTCCCACAGTTTTCACAGGCAAACTCTGTGCTTTAGGCACATGTAGACACAAAGATGGAGTGGTCAACAGATACACATGATGCCCTGGCACGATCGCATGGAGTAGATGAGAGATACTAGAGGAAGTAGATTCTGAGTAGAGGGGTTGTTTTTATAGCCACACAAAGGTACAGGATGAAGCCAGTGCCAGTCACCATATCATAGATGAACAGCAGACTGGCCACGTAGCTGCAGAACACAAAAGCACCACTTTCCATTGGAAACAAAGTAAATCAGACAATCAAAGGAGCTAACTCACCTCAGTAAGGGACCACCTCCCAGAACACAGCCACAGCCACAACCTAGGTCTGCCCAGCATTCAGAGTACGTCCCCGAGACATGCTTCTTTGACAGGAGCTGGCATCACCTTTTCACGCAGTCTCTAATTAAGAATTAGTGGGGCTTCCTTAAGTCTGGATGTCTGAACACCTAGGGTAGGGAGAGAAACTCTGACCTCCTCAGCTTTAAATCACGCCCATACAGAACTTGATTTGAAGAGCACCCAGTACACAAAAAGGGTACTTGGCCACACCTTGGCAAACATATGCTCTGTCAGAGCTTTTGTATGCAAATCTCCCTCACCTGGGTACAGCTCACATAGTGTGAGGCACACAGCATTAGGAACCAGTCTTATGGGAGCCCACATAATTCAGCATCGCTTTACAGACCTCCAATACACAATGAGACCATTTAAAGCAGAAGCCCTGCACCATGATTCATCTTCTTTCCTCCAGAAAAGAAAAATACTTTAGGCAGAAATGTAGCTGGATATTTTCCAGTGCAAAAACTCCCTTGAAGTCAAGAAGAAAAGGATCTGCTATGTAGTCCAGCAGTCCCCGGGATTTTAAAGTGTCACAGAGAATGAACACCTCAACAAATGCTGTAATGTCTCTGTCCTTCAGGACTTTCTATACAACTGTCATCCAGCAGATGTCTGCCAGGCAGCTACACTGTGTCAGAGCCTGAAGTAGGGGGAGAGACAGAGATGTGTGCTTGCACACAGCTGCTATTCCAGCACTTGAGAGAAAGGCAGGAAGAGCAAGAGTTTAAGGCAAGATTAGGGTACATGAGACTCTGTCAAACAAACAACCAGAGAGAGGGAGGGGAGGGGAGGGGAGGGGAGGGGAGGGGAGGGGAGGGGAGAGGAGGGGAGGGGAGGGGAGGGGAAGGGAGGGGAGGGAATAGAAAGAGCTCAGGGATGCTCCCATGCTATCATCAAGGAACATTCCGAAACACCAGCTTTGTTATTTGGATTCTCTTATATTTCATGTCCACCTTAGTCTATTTATATGTAAGGCATGTTCTGGGGCTTGTGTAAGGTATATAGAAATGAACACGAAATGCTGTTATCCAAAGAAACATTAGAATATGCCAGCAGCCTGCTGGTCTGTTCCTCCTACACAGTCCTGGCATGCTAATGTCCTCTAAGAATACTGTACTGTAAGTGTCTCACTATAAACCTTATTCTACAGCCAAGCCCTCCACATCCAGCTGACAGTTATTCAATATGGTACAGAAATGTTTCACTGACAGGGTTTTTCATAGAGTAATATGGATGGGACCTTAATACTTTTACAGACCATAAGTGGCAGCAGAGGCAGAATGGTCTTCAAAATACAGACATATCCCAGTCTCTTTTGTGTTGACATTGTCACAGGTAGTGCCCACATGTGGCCAAGCTCACCTCCAGCTCTCTTGGGACTCAGGTTTGTAGGAATGGTACTTTCTCAGAGAGAAAAGGCACAGGCAGCCTAGCTGTATGAGTTTTGTGGACTACTACACACATTCACTCTAGTGCTAAATGGAGTTTACAAGATCTTAGAAATCACACACAATACAGATAATAAATGAAGACTGTAGGACAGCCGAACTCTGGAGGTGACCCTCATGTGTTGAGTGATGACTTTGCTGCTTCTCCAAGTCAAGGAGGTGAATCTCTAACCATCTCAACCTTACATATATGGTTAAAAAAAAAACAAAAACAAAAACAAAAACTGTTTGTCATCTCTCTCTACCTTCACGTAACAGAGTCCTATTTATTTGTGACAGGGTCTCAAGTTCATGATCCTCCTGCCAGGCCATCACCAGAGCTGATATTGCAAATATACCCACCACACACAGAGGATGCCCTGCTTGTTTGTTTATTTGTCTGTTTTATCAGATGTTCAGCCCTTCCCACACAGCCAAGTGCTTGGGGTAAATTGACTTCATCCGCAGATCCAGGTGCCTTCTTTCTTCCCTTGCTGACAAATGTCTCTGGAATATTTATGAGTATTTATTTCAACCAATAGTGAAGGGGACCCTGCCAAGGAGCTTTGTAGAAGAGTTTGGGAGACAGCAAGGAGAGCAGGAGAAAGAAAAAGAGGGGTGTCAGGAGATAGGGTTTTTGTCACTTGTTGCTGAATAGAACCAAGCCTTGTACATGTCAGGCAAGCACTGATACTGGTGTACATCCCTAACCCTGAATGTGTCTTAAAACTATTCAAAAATTAATAGGTCAAGTCCCAGACAATCTAAAAGAAAGGTCAACTCGCCTGGACCTCACAGCATTGGAGGAAGCCTCTCCAAGGAGTTTCAGGATGTGATAAGAGGGGACTCAGAGCAGTCCTGGGAAAGCGTGCACAGATGAACTAGCACACTGTGATTGGGCAATCCGGCGGTAGGAGTTACCGACAGTGAAGGAGAGAGAGAGCATGCCCTTCTAAGAAAGCCAAGCAGCAGATATTTGCGTGTGTTGGGATTTAAGTATATCTCCAATACTTTTAACTTCTTTTTTTATAGTTAATTATTCTCTTCTCAGCTTATCAAAGTCTTGGTATTCACACTGTTTGAAAGAGATGGCAAAGATTTGGATGTCAATGTCCAAATCCATTTCCCATTAAGTGTTATAACTTGGTTTAGGCCCAATTTTAGTCAGGGATGAAAAGGAAAGTAAATTATCTCTATATGCGGTGTTGTGTGTTATTTAAGGCTTTTGTTCCCCCGCCCCATTCCACCCCCACCAACCTTCTAAATGTGAAAGCATAGTGTGGGTGTTGTTAAAAGAGACACAATTTACTCCTTTATGCTCTTCACTATGAAACATGCCCTGGTGGAGAAAAAAGTTTCATAGTGATTTTAGGATTAGAGTGTACTACCAGCCAGCCTGGGCATCCTCATATACACCCAGATGGAGAGTCATCCATGAAGCTGTTCACCTTGGGACAACTTCAAAATATATATCATTGTGTGGAAGAGTCCCATGGAAAATGACAAATGTCCAACCATCATATTCTCTCCAATGTAAGATATTTCGTGTCCATCACCCAGTATTGGTACACACTAGATAATCCTCAATATGCCCTGCACACATGTGTGCAATACATAACACACAACATACATGTGGAGGTACATGCCTGTAATGCATGTCATTGGGTTTTAGGATTTCTAACATCTATTATAAATTACTTTCCTCTGGAAACTACTTCAGGCACTAGATTCTTGTAGCCAACATTCTTATGATCCCTACGAGGATGTCAGTAGAATTGTAGTTAAGAGAATCTAACTAAATACATATTGGCTAAACAATGGTTTCTTGCCTCATAGTTTTACAAAACAATCTATTATTTTCTCATAGTAACAGTGAAAGGGTCTTCCAAGAAGAAAGGTATTTTTTACCCTAATGGGCAGAAAAAAATGGTAGAAAATGAAATCAGCAACTACCCATTTCTTTTCCTAGTGAAAAAAGAGAGGGTGAATACATGGGAGCAACCTAGAAGGTTGTAGACACACTGCTGGGCCACAGCCCAGTTTTTGATCATATCCACCTGCTTTTGGTCATTGTTCTTTAGCTGATGATGTTATTTGTGCATGACACAGGCTTTTAGGAGCATTGTATAAGACAGCAGAGACAGTAGTCCCCATCAATAGCTAATAGGATTGAGACTACAGCCTTGGAATTCTACCAACATCAATAGTATCAACTCAGAATAACACTCTCAAGGTTCTGAGACCCCTGAGATTATCATCTTCCAGACTTCCAAAAATTAAATTCGGTCAAAGTCACGTATGGCAAAAGCCTCCTTTTTTTTTTTTTTGTAGTGCACATAAATCCACTCTCCCCTTTTCAAGCTATGTACAGCATCCACTATACATATACATATTCTGACATCCACGGGTATTTAAAACTCAAACAAGGCAATTGGTAAGGTGGCTTCGTCAGGGGTGTAAGTGTTTCCAGGTGACCATATCACTTTCCCTGGGATACTTCAGCTCCAGCTACTTAGCATGAAGTAGCTAGACGATGACACAGTATTATAACCCCTTGTAGTGGATTTATGATGTCACATTGTAAATAACTATGAGTTTAATAAAAAGTGCTGATTGGCCAAAGACAGACAGGAAGTGTGGCCAGGCCTACCAGACTAAGAAAACTCTGAGAACAGGAAGAACAGAGCAGAAATGCCACAGAGAAGCTGGAAGATGTAGAGGACAACTATGCTGCTCTGAGAACGGTACCAAGCCTCATGACTGAACAGGGTAAGAATCATGAGTTAGATTAAGAGCAAGAGCTAGCAAGTTATAGGCCTGGACCCCATGTCAATCAGCTTACAATTAATGTAAACATCTGTGTGTCTCTGTGGCACTGTAGGACTGTGGGTCTGCGGGTCTGTGGATCCAAACCATGAAGCTAAGGCCTGAAAATCCAGGCCAGAAACCTCATACAACATCCCCTACGTTAACATTGGGCTTTTAGCTCTAGACATTGCCATTCCCATTTCTGAGGCTTCAGGTAATGAAGAAATTGTTGACCCTGCTCACAACAATTTCCCATCAACTGAATGGGCGCACACTGCTAAAAGCATAACAGTGACCCAAATCTAAGACCACAGGTGTTCAAAAGTGTTCCCACTAACTCTGTGTAGCAAGCACATTTTCTAATTCTCTGGCTCTTTATACATTGTAAGCTTCCAAAGGTACTATGTTAAGGTTTCCAATGATGTGATAAAACACAAAACAAACAAAACCCTATGACCAGAGTAACTTAGGAGAGATGGGGCTTATTTGGCTTATATTCCATATCACTGTTCATCATTGAAGGAAGCCAGGACAGAAACACAAACAGAGGCCATGGAGGGGTGCTGCTTACTGGCTTGCTTCCCATGGGATGGTCAAACTGTTTATATAGAACCCAGGACCAACCTGCCTAGGAATGCACTGCCCACCATGGGCTGGGCCCTCTTCTATCAGTGACTAATTAAGATAATGCCCTGCAGGCTTGCCTTCAGCAAGATCTAAATTGAGGTTCCCTCCTCTCTGATGACTTTAGCTTGTGTTAAATTAAGGTAAAACTAACCAGGAGAGGTGCATTGCCTGGAACAGAATAAAGGCTTTGTAAACAAAAGTAGCAATTCTGGAGAGAATGCTTGAGGAAGGCAGAGAGCACTGGTGTCATGGTCCTGTGTTTGAAATATTTACCAGTTACTTTATGCTCTGAGTATTGGATTCCTCATCTGTAGGATGAAAGCAGTAGTCTCTTCCATATGGGCTTATGTGTGCACATAAACACTCATGCGCACACACATGCGCACAAGAATACACATTTATGATACCTAGAAGCTACTTAGAACGAAACTGGCAAGCTTTGAGTCCTACATTTGGACTTTAGTACTTGTGTGACATCAAGCAATTTACTTGATTCTCTATTGTCCAGGTTTCCCTATCTAAAAAACGACTGTGGTAGGATTAAATGGGTTCGCTCCTACAGCTATAATTTTTGCATTATACATTCTATTTGTTGTTAGCTAGGTTTTGTTATGTATCAGTGTTTTGAGATAACAAATGTTAATATCCCCTGTCACTAATCATATGGGTTTAGTTCAATTAGATTCTAGATAATAGCTCATGAACAGCTCAAGTCATAAGCCTGCTCTCTTGGTGTGGATCATCCTTAGCCCTTCAGACCTGAGAGAAGCAAGAAAGAGGCAGCAGGGTAGTCAGGCCAAAGCTGTACTACTCTGAAGATTCAGAACCACAGCACGGTACACAGGCTTATTTAGAACACGGAGGTTATCTTACTGGCAAAAACATCCATGCCCTCTGGTTTTTGAAATTGAATCTAACTCAGAGCCTTTACTGGCCTATAACTCACGATGCAAATCAGGGTGGTACACAATAAAACCTGTGTTGTTCCTCCTGCATCTGCCTCCCAAGTGCTAGGATTGTAGGTGTGTACCAGTATATCCCAATATAGCATCTTATGTAGAAAAAAAAATGTCTTTCATTTAGTTTCTCTCCTTATTTAATTTAGTCAACACCGTGCTGTGTGGAGAACCTTGGGCAGCTCTCTGAAACACCTAAATCAAGCTCTTTATAGTGCACAGGAAAATCTTGATCTTAACCTACCTGTCCTCAAGATCCTTCGGGTTAAGGCAGAGGCACTCCGATCCTCTGAGAAAGGGACCTATAGAGACACACAAAGCCACCCCGAAGCGCTCTGATGAAGTCACTTCCCAGTGAGGAATTCCAATAAAAGTGTAGTAAGATTTACTGAGCACCCAGTTAAAAATCAAAGCAAGCCTGGAAGAACCAAGAGTGATAAATCAATGCTACTAAGTAAAATCGTGTCTGGGAGAAAGGACTAGATGTTACCATTGCCTATTTGATTCCACAAAGAAAGCTATTGGAAGTAGCTACTTGGAAGTAGCTCCAAGATGTCTGGTTCTGGTGCATCTGGGCCTGAATTTTGGAGACATTTTAAAGCTAGAAAGGAGTTCATTTCCTCCTGATTTCACAGATAAGAAAAATGAGACCAGAAATCGTCATGTAACAAAACATACAGCCCACTACTGAGAGAGAGAGAGAGAGAGAGAGAGAGAGAGAGAGAGAGAGAGAGAGAGAGAGATCAGTCTTAAGAGCACTAAACCTCAAGGAGAGCATGGGTGCATTCTCGACAGAGTTTGTCAGATTCCCACAGGCAAAGTGACCAAGGAGGACCACTCTGGCCTGACTGGTGCAGAGGAGAAAGTGGCAATGGGGGTACAGGCTGATCTGGGCCAGAGAAAACCTAGACCAGTAAGGTGGAGACACATTCTGGCCAGCTATCCAGTCCGGAACCTCTGAGAAGGGCTGGGATAAAATCAATGCCTAGATAAGATTTGGGGGAAAGACACTTTTGTGCTATGGTTTCTTTAAACCTAAAAAACAAAACAAAACAAACAAAAAACCAACTCAAAAACCTCTAGCTGTTGATTAAGTTAAATTGCTAAGTTAATTAAGTTATAAACTTCAGCTAAGAATATTCTTAAAGGGTCAGAAAACATTTGAATGTGGCGCTGCTTTTAAGGAACTCAGTATTATAAGTATAGAGCCTTGGAATTTCCTTGGTTCCTGCTAAATGAACCGATTTCTACATGGATTCAGGGCAGTATCTAACTAGATGAATACAAAACTAAAGAGAGAACTCTAAGATGTTCAAATAGTTCTGTCCCTAATCTTAAATCCCAACCCTCAAAGGTATGGCATTACAAATGTCCTGCACAATGTGGCAGCCCCCAGGGAGAGACAATGGACTCCTTAACGCTATCAGGGACCGAAGAGTGAGTGCTCTTTTATGATCATTGAGGAGATGGCTCTAGGCCCTGAATAAGCAGTACTAAGTGTTCCAGCTGCTGGCGATCAATATTTTGACCATTAACAGTCATTCTGGCTTTTAGTTCAGTTTAAATGATTATTACTGTTGCTTATTCTTCCATCTTGAAATAACCAGAGCCATAGGATGCCATGAGTGACAATTACCCTTCCCTATGCCTGGTGAAGAAAAAAAATATCGCTACAATGATGATGCTAATTTTTAAAAGCATCCCATGACCCATAATAATGAGAGAAGACCTATTATGTATAAGCAATCACTTGTATTTATATCTTCAGTTTTATTTCCAATCAACAAAGAGGGACCTTCTTGGCTTCTACAACCTTGCAGATGATATTTTAAGGCTAACAACTTGAAAATTGTTTCCAACAATAATTTGAAGAACTGTTCCACATTCTGCTTGGTCACATTGTCCCTCGTCTATTCTCTAACTGCTCATTTTCTAAGCCTCTGGTCTCTAGGATTGTTTTCCCAAAGTACACTGTTTAAATGTATCAACATGTATTGAATCTTCTAAAGGACATTTAGCACAGGTCACCAGAGGTGTGCAGAGAGGCAGGTGGTAAACTCAGCTGAGGGAATGGATACAGGGAATGTGGTGCCTTGGAAAACATACAGGTCTCAGTATAGGGGCAAATGGCAAGTTGGGCAAGCAGTCAATGATGGCAAGATCCATAGCCAGAAAAGTAGGAATTGATAGCCTAATTCATTGATAAGCCTAGAACAAAAGGCCACTCTGTGACAAGGCTATAGGGCAGAGAGAATTGTTGATGTCTACTTTAAGGTCACAAGCCTGTTTTGGGGGTGGGATTTCTGTGTGTGTGTGTGTGTGTGTGTGTGTGTGTGTGTGTGTGTGTGTGTGTGTGTCTGTCTGTCTGTCTGTCTGTCTGTCTGTTGCGGTCTACTATAAGGTGTCTGTCTTCATAGAACAAGAAAATTAAAACATCTAAGTTTGTCTTTCTTTTCCGTTGGTCCTCTTTATGTCTCTTGCCAGATTACTGTAGAAACTATGACTTCCATTCTCAGGTGGAGAAAGGGCTTACCTCGGAATTTCAGTTTGCTAGGCCTGCTGGAAAAGAAACTGTATGGCCAGTCCTTAAAGCCTTTACAGCAGGAGCATATATTTGGTGCTTGGTCTTTTTTATTTCACACACACACACACACACTCCCTGGAATATCACTGAAAATATTTATTTATTACTATCTCAGCATCCATAGTTAAAAGCCGTGCTGAACCCCAGCTCAACATCAAACGAATACCATGGCCTCCTAAGTCCTACTTCTGAAAAAATGAGGCTTCTGTCCACTGAGGTCCTTTCCAGCATATGAATTTCATATTTATATACAAAGACTGGGAGGCTAATGCATTTGGGGTTCTCTCCACTTACTATTTAAGAAGTATTTCTTAGAGTTCCCCTTTTCCCTGGGTTTGACAATTTTATTACATCCCTGACAGAAAGTGTGACACATTTAAGATGCAGCATTTTGATTATCCTGAAAGAAGACTATGGAGGTCATCCTGATGAATTATTTTCAGAGTCTAGGCTGGAAAATGAACAAGAACCTTGAAATGTATGAAAGCACATAGGGAGGACCATGGCACCGGTTGTTCAGCTTGCGGAGGACGTCCATGCCTACCTATTAGCCAAAATTTAATCAAAAATTAATTTAGTCAAACTTTAACTATTTTATAAAACAATATCCCTACAATAGAGAAGAAAATTGGTAATAATAGTTATAACTCAAGCAAGTTTAAGGCTATGGAATAATCTTTCCACTAATAAGCACTCAGTCTTAAACATGTGTTGTATCACTAAGGTATGCACAACCCTTGGACTTGATGCTAAGGACGACATTGTTTCTGGCTTCTCAGATTACATCCTGTATCTTTTTGATTATTTATTACCCCAGACAGAGAAAGATCCTGGTGAATTGATTAAGGAGAAAGGGGGGATGACCCAGGCCTGCGGCTCTGCCTTTGGAAAGCACTGAACCTTCCTGTTAAGGCAGGTCTCTTCTGAGTTCAACGCCCACCCCAAAAAGTTTTCCTGAAAGGAGTTTAACTCTGCTCTGAGTTGGCTGAGTGAAAACATACTGTAGGGCTTGGCCTTACGTGCCTGTGCTATAGCTCAAGGATGTAGCAAGGATTCCTCATGCTTCACTTTAGGGCTATCAAGCTTACCATCAGGTCATCACATGCTTAGCTCATAAAATGTGTACTATTTTGTTCCCTGGACCTGAGACACGTAAAAGGGCCTCAGGACTTCTGAGATGACGGTAAGACAAAAAGTATGTTCTACCTTGACTCTTTTGTGTTCAAAGTTGTTATTTTTTACTAGGTGGGATAAGGGTAGTGTAGCCAGTTGATGGTGTGACAATTGTCTCAATAACAGTTCAGTACTAGTGCCTTCTATTTTACCTTAAAAAAACCAAAAACCAAAAAACTAGATAATCCAGTCTAGTCTGTATGGGTTACATAATCACATTTTATTAAACTTTCCAAAAAGAATGGATGACTTGGTAACTCGCACATAAAGAACATCACTTTGGGAGGCTAAACCTTAAACTAACACTTTCCCATGTGGCTTAAAGAGTCAGGTGTGATTACTTATACCTATTATTCCAACACTCAGGAGGCTGAGGCAGGCAGATCATTGTGAAATCAGCATAGTGAGTTCCAGGCCAACTTTCTTAAATAAAGAGTGGGGGGAGCAGAAGCAGGAGAAAGTGTGTGAGAGGACAAATAAGTATTATTATAAACAAGATCATAGGAACTCAGGCTAAATAATGGAAAGTATTGCAATTCTTAGTTTAACACTTTTATTATCAAAAGCTAAACAGTGTTCATATGATTTTTTTTTTTTTTAAAGGATTTGGATACAATTATTCCCATAACAAGGGTGGAATCTGTTTCTCTTCTTAAAAATGGTTGGAGGAGTAGTTCCTCCATGGAAGCTGAAATGATTTGATTAATTTTGCTCCTCTGGCTGCCTGAGGAAGAGGCTGCTCTGACCGCATTGCTATCACACCCCACTATGGACTACCGCTCCAGGACTCCCTGCATGACAAAGGACTGCAGTTGTCAACAGACTCTCCTAACCTGACACTGACAGCCGCTCTGTGACCTGGCGAATTTCTGCCGCTCTAAAAGGAGGCTTAGCATTCTTAATGTTGCAGCACCTCCCATCAAGCTAATGACACTCCAGTCAGCATCTTCTCCCCGCTTTCGGTACTTTGCCATCTGAGCACAAGTCTCTAATTACACCCAGGCAACAAGTTTCACATCAATCCCACCGTTTACACACTCACCATACACCATCGCGCCTCCGGTCTCATGCAAGAAGCGGAATCGATGATTTTTAAATAACCAGATTGTTAAAATGGTAAGGATGAGCAAAAAATTAAAGGCAAGCAGCTCCACTGCTCCCTGGTGTTGAAAATGATCTTCATCCTTCCCTGACGCAAGCCGAAGCTGCACCGCCATTCTCCACTCGAACGTGATGGTCCGAGAAATCCCTGGATGAAAGCACTTTGAAGAGGTTTGCCTAGGACAGACTGGCTGCCACGGAATTTCAGAATAAACGCTGCTACTTCTTTGCTACTTCGGGAGCGTTTAGTTCAGACGGCTTAGCATTCAGAAGGCTTCTAGTTACAACTTCCTGTTTCTCTCTTAAAGCAGCCTAGTCTCTTTTCAAACTCCAGAGGTTGGTTTCATCATCGAAGGTTGTAAATGATTCATTCTGGGAAGAGATCTTCCACAGAGGTCAAATCCAAAAGCAAGATGCTGATGTGTAGACTCTGCGCACCTTCTGTTTACTGCATGATTTCTTAGGCTACATAACTGGCAAATTGTAGGCTGATAATACAATTCGATTCACCACATCAATGTTTTTCAGATTCCAAAGGACAAGTGCAGACCCCTACCTTCACCCACTCAGGTCTTTCCTTTCCCATGTGAAAAGGACCGACAGAAATGATGTCACGGGACCATTTCTTAAATTGAGAGGCACCTATTCAGTTCATGATTCTCTGGCTTTTTGTAAATGTCACAGAGTGGAGAGTTTCAACTTAAATAATCAGAAAGAAAAGTCTAGGACCATTCCTTTAACTATGGTATTTGGAAATGTTGAGGAAAGAAAGAAAGACAGGGATGGAAGGAAGGAAGAGGAAGGCGGAGGGAGGGAGGAGGGAAAGGGAGGGAGGGGTGGCACCTCCAGTTCTTCCTTGGCAAATATCAACACTTCCTTGCTTTTCACAACCAATCACCATTGGCCAGGTCTACTGTGGAGGCCCAGCTTGTGGCCACATGGTAGTAATAGAGGGGTGTCCGGGTCTGGTTTCTATTCTGATTTAATTAGGCCTCCGTTTCTATCGTGCAATTCACTGTGTATGTAGAATACAAGTGTGTCCTAAAAAAATATGTCACTAAAGGCTTCAGGACAAAGACATAATATTAGAAACTGCCTAATTATGGTCTTGCAGGACTGTAATTCTAGCGTTCTGGAAGCTGAGGCAGAAGGATCAGTGTGAATTTAAGGTCTTCCTGAGCTACATAGACACTGGAAGGTAACCTATCAAAAACTAGTTTCCTACTCTGGGAGACTTTATGTACTACTCCCTTGCCTCAGTTTCTTTGCTTATAAATTCTGGAGCTGGTTTTCTCTGTGTGTTTGGCTTGGCAGGGGGCATGAGTGTACATTGCAGATGTTCTTACACACTGGTCCTTCTGGCAGTCGCCTCTGTGATGACTAATATTCAAGATGTTTTGAAACCTGTCAGTGATTTAATGCAAGCAATTGCCAGGAGCCTCGCCTCGCCTTCATTGTTTGCAGCTCCACAGGTTGAGTCGTTAGATTTAAAAGAAAATACAAATTCAAAACCTGAGAACTTCCTGTTTTGTTGCTTCTTAAGTGTTCAGCAAGTCAGTCACTTTGGTTGTCTCTTTTCACAGTTTCTCCATCTGAGAAAATACGTGTTCTTTGAGTGTCCTACCACACCCGTTTCACTCTTCTGTCCAGGAAGGAGATTTGAGAGGTGCTGAGGAGCTCGAGAGTCCCTCTGTACAATCCAGCACAGGCATCGGGGTTGTGCAATCCTCTCAAAGGCTCTGAAATGACGCTGACATGGGCAGTGTAGAAGGATTAAGGAGAGTAGGGCCACTCATCGAACGCCTCGTGCCAGCTGAGTGTGGAGACCACAAACTCAGTGACAGCACTTGCTGGGAAGGTTTTGGACAGAGATGGTGTTAGTCTTCCACACATGTTTAAATGCCTAAGTACACGTGTCCTTTCTACCTTCCCAGTAACATCAGCTAGGGAACTTAACAAGCCATTTACAGTGAAAAGAAAAGGGGGGGGGGCTTAGCTCCCTTATTCAACTGTCACTCATTTTTTGTTTGTTTTTCTTATTCCCAGTCCCCAGTCCCACCCAAGGCACCCCTGGAAAGACCTTATAATTTCATTTGTTAGAAGAAGGAGCATGGCTGGCAAGATGGCTCAGTGAGTAGAGGTGCTTACAGCTGAATCCAATAACACAAGGGCAATTCCTTAGGCCCACAGAATCCAAGGAGAGAACAGATTCTTCAAGTTGTCCTCTGGCCCTTCCCACCTTCCTGAGCGCTATCACTCTGGCAGCCAACTACCAAACTTGACAGTATCTCCCTCTACAATCTGCACTATGGCTTTGCTCTAATCAAAATGACCTTGCTTCTCTTACAAATCTGTGTGAGCCCTGTTTTCAGTTCTTTGAAGGAGATGCCAAGAACCCAGAAACACCCGCCCTCAACCCTAATTTCCAGTAACAGTTTTGTGTCCTGGGAAAATTAGGATAGCAGATTACTAGGATAGCCTAGGTTTCCCAAACTCCCAAATGGTGTGCTGTCCGTATTAAGGAGATAGATGCCAGCAGAAGGAAGATTATCAACTGAAAATTAAGGCACTGTTCTGGTCCTGAGGACCATGACCATTAGTGTCACATCACTGGGTTGGACTCCCAAACAAGGTCCTTTTGGCTTAGTTTGCTTTCTAGTGTGAGGACCAAACGTGGCTCTTACTCCAGATCATAGTTCCTCATAGAAGGAACTTGGAGCAGGGACTCAGGCAGTAACCTAGAGAAAAGAACTGATACAGAGACCATGGAGGAACGCTGCTTACTGACTTATTCTCACTCCGCTGGCTTGTTTATACCGCCCAGCATCACCTGCCCAGGAGGCACACCACTCTGCATGACTGGGTGCTCCCACATCAGTCATTAATAGAGAAAGTTCCTCACAGACTTGCCGACAGACTTTCTAATGGAGGTATTTTTTTCAACTGAGGTTTCTCCTCCTGGATGACCCTAGCTTGTATAAAGTTGACAAACAAGACTATGAGGTATCTAACATGGTTCTGGAATGTAAAATGCAGCCCTAAGAGAAATTATTAAATGTCTTTAAACCTTGGTCTTAAAACCTGTTGAGAACTGAGTTGAAGGTGCTCATCCCAAGATACTACATGCAAACAATGCACATATATCCACATATAAGTGAGTGTATGTAAAGGAGCTGTAGGAAAATGAGATAGAAAAGAGAAAGGACAGATCTGCCTGGCTTCCTGGCATCAGTATGTCCTGTCTCAGCTTGTCCACAAAGCTCAATAGAGAGAAAGAATCACAGAGAGGAACCTGTACTGCCAGGGTAAGCCAGGGTGGAGCAGATCTTGCACACAGAAGGGAATGCCACCCAGTCAGAGTTACAGAATCTGTAGTCAGCAGTGAGCACTGGTGTTATAAGGGGATTGCAGTACAGGCTGGGGGAGGCTAGCCACTTGGGAGAGGAGACACTGGGGGATTTGTGCTCTGTGCAGGATCCAGGCGAGTCTGGCTGGCATTGTGCCTGTCAGAAAGCCTCCTTATCTCCAAGCTATCAAAGGGGAAATGGCATTCTACCCAAAGCCTTTGGAATGAGAGAGGCCCACAAAGACATCCTCTGATGGCCACCCTGTCCATTCTCAGCTCGTCTCTGGCAATCACCTCCCTCTGTCTATAGCATGGCACCTCTTAACTTCTGGAGGATGTTTCAATACAAACAAGCTTTGGCCCATAGTCCTCTTCTGTCCTGCACATGTTGAGAGACCAATCATAAGGGAAAACTGACTCATTGACTTCTTATTTTGTTTGGCCTCCACAGATAAGGCAGGTTGGCTTCAGCAGCTGTAACTTCCCCGAACTCTATAGGCTTCTGGATTGGGATGGAGTAGGAACCATGGAGCTAGGGGCAGGAAGGAGACAAGGGAGCCACACTGCAAGAGTCACAGAGCGTATCAGGCAGGATAACCCTGAAGCCAGAAGCCTGAGAACACCCCTTGCCTTGTCATCCTTTCACAGCCCATGTGATACATACATTTACCTCTTTCTGTAAAATCTAAACCTCCTGCCCACAAACTACTCCAATTCCCTTTCCTGCAAGAGACTGACCTATGACTTAAGTTAATTTTGGGTGAGTAGCGGCTCATGCATGAAATCCCAGCGCTTCGGTTGAGAACTGGTGAGACTGTGTGGGCGCAACTGAATCCCAGGCGATTGTGAATGTAGTGAAGTCCAGGCTACTGTGAGTTACAGATTGAGATGGTGTCTCAATCAAATTGAAGCAAAAACAAAAATTTCAATAAGGAAAGAAGAGGGGGTAAGTTAGCTTAAAAAAAAAAAAAAAGCCAACAAAGAACCATAGCAAGGTCTTCACCTCTCACCTGTCTTCTCTTCAGAATCAGAGAGAATATGGAGTTCAGGACAGAGGTGTACGGATTCAATGTCTGAAAATAAAGTGTAAATTCCAAGCAGACTATGACAGAGTGGCCTCTTTGTCTAATCTGAGAAAACTGTAACCTTTGAGACAGCCATACTTGGGGTATGGGAAAGAATTGTCTGTCAGACCATAACCAGGACCTGAAGGTCTCAATTAAAACAGCCACTGAGAGTACTGGGTCATGGCAGCTGTCAGAAAGGTCCCTGATGCCAACCACCACCACAATCACTGATATTTGTTTGGCCTTGATGTCACTCCTGAAAAGATAATCTAAATAGCCTCCTTCAGTAATGTGGCCTTCAAAATGAAGTCTGTAAAGTAAAAATGTTAAATAAGGCATCTTTTTTGAAAGCAAGCATTTATTCCAAATTGTACTTTGAAGTTATTTCAACCTTGTCTGTCAAGATACTATCTCTTTGAGAACCCTTGAATCTGAAAGACACAGAACTCAATGGTTATTGGCAATTTAAGATTCAAACAATACTGCATTCCCCCCGAGCCTAGTCTGAGCTGGAGCTATCACTATGTGAGCAATGGACTTGTCCTGTTGCAGCCTTGGCTGACTGAGTCTTTCAACTCCCTGGCCTCTGCCTCAATATCAGACTTCCTGTGATCTCTGTTTGAGAGTCTGACTTAGAGAACATGATCTCACTTCAAGTCCACCAGAATGCTGAGGACTATACTCTCCGAGAAGTATCTAAGTGGTAAACCCTAGTCTGGAGAGCAGAACCTACCATGAGCTGAAGATCTCTGGAGAGCTGGGTCTATATGAAGGATCCTGCAGGCTGCTTTCCCAGGACTGAGCAGAACACTGAGGTTATGGATGCTACACTGCAGGTCAACTGCTAGAATTATCTTGGGCTGGTTATCTTTCGCATCTTCTTATGTATTAAGGTCCCTTCCAGCCAGCCTCTGCCTCTGACTTAACACCCTGCCTTGAGATAAAGCTCTTGGGTTTTATCATTCAATTCAAAGATGTTCTATTCTCCACCAACCTTAGTGCTAAAAACGTGATAAAAGAGATTTTCCTGCCTTGCTGCAGTGTCTCTACTCAATAACCCACAACTGTATCCTATAGGTTCATGACTTTGTGACTTTCCTTTTATTCTGTGATCCCAACAGCTCTTGAAATCTCTTCCAGGGTGGAATGTTTTTCAAGGAAACTTGAATCCAGGTCCCCAAACCATGTTGTCTAGAATAAACCAGTTTGTGTAGTGGCATTTGCTCTGCCCATGACCTTGGGCTATCTGGTCTGAAAGAGGCAGTGCTTCTTGCCTGAGTACATGACTTCGGACCTGCATACTTGACCTCTGGCCTGCATACATGACCTCGTGTAAGGAAGGAGAAAAGGGTCTCGCCTTCTCTTTTTTGGTATGATTAGACACCAGCTGTGTGCTTGTCCTCCCGGACAGCTATCCATTTGGTTCTGTTTCTCGTGAATCTATCTCCCCAATTCATACCCTCGTAAATTCCTATTACCTATTGAACAGATTCACATGGATTGATCGCTACAGATTTGTTTTGTTTTTATTTTTTTTGAGAGAAAGAGAGGATTTTTCCTTAGGTTGTAGCCGAGGTTGGCCTGGAACTCACTACACAGCCCAGACTGACTTCATAATCCCCATCCTGAGTGCTAGAATCACACTTGTACGATATTACATCAGACTGGCCTTACGCTAGTTTTCTATTTCCTTATCCTCATAACATCCATATGCTCCGTTTATTTTTCAAAAGATGGCCTCCTGCAAAGACAATACAGGAAGTAGAAAGGATTTTAGGGCTTCACTTGTCGCCCTTAGCCTCATAGATTCACTGACTGTTGATCAAATAATGTGAGGAAAAGGTTCAGTCTTTCACCTCTGTCAAAGAGCAGTTCAGTCAGGTGATGCCTTGGTCCCTCAGATGGTACCTGTTATCAAGGGATCAAAAATAAAAGCCAAAACATTTGACACCACTTCCAATAGATCAGAGGTATAGGTAAACGTTCCATCCTGTGTGGAACACTGGAAATGTGAAACCGGTTGGGCTGAGCCCTTGTAACAGTGAAGGGAAAACCTGCTCCTTCAAGTTTACTAATTGATCCCACTGTAATTTCTGACAAAAGTTGCATTAACAGAAGGGACATGCAAACGTAGTCTGTGCAAGCACACTGGAGGGGCATCACAGGGATGCAAAGTGGGTGCTCCGTGATGCACTAAGATTTAGCTTACAAGCCCTCTGCACCAGAGGGAACTAGCTGGGGAGGAGGGGCTGCAAGTGCATCTGGAGGAATAGTAATAGATTTTTAGGGGTGTGGGATAAACGAACTGGAAAACAAACAATAGGCTAGGACAAAGTAGGCCCTGGGAGATATGGTGATACGTTAAGTGAGGGGCAGAGGGTGACAAAGGCTGTCTTTGCCATGCATAGTCTCTCCAAGAAGATATGTCAAGTGAACACATGTAAAATCTATCAGAGCAGACATGACGGCAAAGGCATCAAGGTTTGTGGATAATGATTAATCTGTAAGAAGATGTAGGGAACTATTGTTCTCCTCCTGTGGGAACTAGGTCTGAAACTTCAAATGAAGCCCTGTAGTATTAGGTTTCTGGCTGGGAATTTCTGGTCTTGTCTCAAGGCCCGAACTTTCAGACCCGCAGTCCCATAGTGCCAATGAAACATAGAGACACTTATATTAGTTGTATGCTGATTGACCTGGGCCCAGGCATATAACTTGCTAGGCTCTTGCTCTTAATCTAACCCATGACTCTTATCCTGTTCAGCCATGTGGCTCGATATCTTTTCTCAGAGCAGCATAGTTGTCTGCTGCATCTGTGGCATCTCTGGCGTCATCTCTGCTGCATTTCTGCTCTGTTCTTCCTGTTCCCATAGTTTTCTTAGTTGGTAGCACTGTGGAAGATTATGTTGTTCCATTGTAAATAACTGTCCCACCCACTGGTTTAATAAAAAGCTCTGATTGGCCAAAGGCAGGCAGGAAGTGTGGGTGATGCTACCAGACTAAGAAAACTCTGAGAACAGGAAGCACAGAGCAGAACGCCAGAGAGAAGCCGGAAGAAGCAGAGGACAACTATGCTGCTCTGAGAAAAGGTACCCAGCCACATGGCTGAACAAGAGACATGGGTTAGATTAAGGGTAGAGAGTTAGCAAGTGATATGCCTGGGCCCGAGCCCGTTCAGCCTAAAATTGATGTAAGTGTCTGTGTCTCTGCGGGTCTGTGGGTCTGTGGTCCTAAACCTTGAGGCTAGGCCTGAAAGTCAGGGCCAGAAATGTCTGCCTTTGGCCAATCAGCATTTTTATTGAACCAGTAGGCAGGACAATTATATACAATGTAACAGAAATCCAGACTGGGCTCCTTCTGATGCATCTTCCTCACTTCTAAGTAGCAGCAGAGTTTCCCGCTCTCTCTCTGCTTGCTCTTCTCCTTGAGAACACTCAGATGCCTCAGAGTCTTCCACTTAAAGCCAAGTGTGTGCTTTGCTCAGACACATCCAGTGGCTTCACCACCCTAAGCTGTCCAGTTCCTCATACAAGGTGACTTCCAGCAGCTATCTCTGGTTTGGATCTGGTGGGGTATTTTTTCCCCCAACTGGAACTTTTTCACTATTTCATCTTGTCAGAATGTGAGTCACTTCACTGAACCAAGGCCATGGGGCTTTCGCCCCCTGTAAGGAACATGCTACCTTCCTCTTTCCTAGCAAGCGTCCTGGTTCTTCTCACATTAATGCTGTTTACACTTCTGAAACTGCTATCCACAGCAACTTCTTGAAGTGTTCCATCTCCTCTCTTATTGCAGAACTGCTCTCAAAACATAGATTCAAAGGAACAGTAGCTTCTTTGTCAAATTTGACAAAATGGGGTGTGGTTGTTAGATGAAATGTAGTGGGCAAGGCAATCAAATGTAATGTAAGCACTTTCCTGACTCAAATCAAACTAATTATATGTATGCATTGAGGAATGTATATGTGTCCTTTATAAAACTAGAGAAGTCAGAAAATAGATATTATATCATATGATTACTAATATTTTAGGTGTGAAATAATATTGTAGTTAATTTTCTCTTTAAATTCTCATTTCTTCAGTTGGGTGTGGTGTCAATGTCTGGAACACCTGCATTTGGAAAGCAGGAGGATTGACATGAGGCCAGCCTGGGCTACTTAGTGAGATCCTTATCTCAAAACCACAAGTCAAACAAAAAGAACTCACACAACTTATTTGTATAAGATAATACAGGTGAAATAGCAGATGTCTGGAAATCCAAGAGGTGCTTGGAGGGGAGGAGAGGAGTCCAGCAGGTGCCTAGTGCGGGGAGGAGGAACTGAGCAGAATTTTAGAGATAACAAGAGTCCAACAGGTGCTTGGTGGGGGGGGGGGTTGGGAGGGAATGGATCCAGCAGGTTCTTAGGGAAGGAGGAATCACAGGTGTTTAGAGGAGTCCAGCAGGTGCTGTGGGGGAGGAGTCCAGCAGGTGCTGTGGGGGAGGAGTCCAGCAGGTGCTGTGGGGGAGGAGTCCAGCAGGTGCTGTGGGGGAGGAGTCCAGGAGGTGCTGGGGGAGGAGTCCAGCAGATGCTAGGGGAGGAGTTTATCAGGTTCTGGGGGAGGAGTCCAGGAGGTGCTGGGGGAGGAGTCCAGGAGGTGCTGGGGAAGAAGTTTAGCAGGTGCTGGGGGGGGGGGGGGAGGAGTCCAGCAGGTGCTGGGGGAGGAGTTTATCAGGTTCTGGGGGAGGAGTCCAGGAGGTGCTGGGGGAGGAGTCCAGCAGGTGCTGGGGGAGTGCAGAGAGGAAGACAATTGTGTTGATAACTGCCCTGCTAAAGCTGAGAGCTGGGCACATGGATGTCCTGCTCTCTTTTCAAAGCACTTTTGAATATTTCTATAAGCAACAATTTAAAATAAGATCAATGTAAAGGGCAAGATCCTCCTCCACCGTTTCCTTTCCTTCTGGTTTATCTGTTTTCAAGAATCTGGTAGTTTGCTCTCCCTGCCAACCCTCTGCTTTCCATTCTAGCCATCTTCATTTTTTTGTGTCAGCCAGCCACTGACCTGCAAAAACATTTTCTATCAACAACTCCCATTGACCACACAGCACTGAGACACAGATCAATGTCCACTCAGACCACATCAGAGAATCTTTTCCTTGCAATAGACGGGAATTAACACAGACCCACAACTGGACAGTGTGCAGCTGGGGAGAGACTTGGAAGAACTCAGTCTTAAATGGGAGCCCCTCCCCTCAACGTTCATGGATTTATGCAGAAAAGGAGGCAGAAAAACTGTTAAGAGACAAGGGTGGTAGATGATGACCCTTTGGAAACAGTGTCTTCAAGAGACAATAGGATTGATACACATGAGAATTACAGAGACTGTGGTAACATACATAAGACCTGCGCAGTTTCAATAGCCATCTGGTCATGCTCCCCAACCTACATTTTAGAAGTATTAAAAATATAAACCTCACATTTTCTTCCAATATATTAACTAACAAAGGAACCACTCACTGGGTAGATAGGCAAGTGCATTACCAGATTAGTAGGAAATGCAGCTTAAATTTAAAATTTTCTTCAATCTGGAATTTGCACATTCACACCGAGGGTACACCCAAATTTGTGCCTATGACTCTGAGTTTACTTAGGCACCTGGCTGCCATGGAAGCCCTGTGTTGTATATTGTCTCTAGGCTAGACATTGTGGAAAAGATGTTGCCCAGCTAAGTCCCTACCTGGTGACATGGAGGCTACCCTGTTCCTATCTGAGAAGTCAGGAAATCAGGGAGAGAGACAGAGTCAGAGCCAGAAAGAGAGAGCTAGAGATAGAGACAGAGAAGACAAAACAAGAGCCCTACTTTGTTATGAAATAGTCTCCCAGCATAGAACACGGCCCAGGAGTACAGAGACCGTGGTCTGTACATAGGGGATGGAACAGGAACATAGGTCCACCAGCTTCCTTGTGAGAGAATAAACTTCCTTCCAGAGGGCAGAGTAAGTGACTGTGTTCTCACTAGGCCACAGCAGGACCCATGTGAAGACAAGGATCTACTAGATCTCCTAAACTTGGAATTTTAAAGCTGAAGAGCGTGAGCTTGGGAGTCTGACTTCAAGTGATACATTTCCTTAGCTGGCTCTGAGTTTCTGATGGTTGCCATATAAGGCACCGCGGGAAACGTTGCTTTTAATATGGACACAATGACAAACACAATCACTTTGTGAATTAGCAATCTTTTTTTTCTGAACTGTAATTGTTGTCCTTGGAATACAATCTTGTATTTAAACACCTCCATGGCATGAACACACCGTAAGAACACTCTGTTGTTTCTAAGATCCCATAGATCTCAGAGGACTGAACTGTCAGCAGCACCTTCAGGACCACAGCATCCAAAGGGGATCCAGCCTGAGAGCAGAGATGGCCCGCTACCAGGGTTTCTCCACCCACCTCTTTCTAATCAGGGTTAAAATTCAGCTCTGCTCCTTTGGAGCTGGGTCACCCTCATCCTGGAACTAAAACTACCTGCTGTTCTTCTTTGCAAGATATACCTCTCTATTGCCAATGACCCTTTCCCAGATAAGGAATACCTTCAGAACTCTCAAACATTAAACCTCTCTGCTCTATTCCTCCCCAGCATAGTGAATGGCATCTATGAATGAGCAATCTCCCAGCCCAGAGAGTGATGAGCCAGCTCAGTGATGGTCAAGCCTCTCTTTGCACTCCAGGAAAGCCTAGATGGCAGTGAGTGCTCAGGAAAATGCACTTGAGGATGGCCTGCAGTGTGCTTCCAGCTCAGAGGGGGTTCACTGCTCAGTGGGCTCCAGCTCTCAGTTCTCCACTTATTCTCAGCTTCCCCTGTCTGTGGGGATTTAATAAAAGCTCCAGAAATCCCAGAGCTCTAACCACATTCAGTCTAGGTGGTGATTCACACCTTTAATCCCAGCACAGGGAGTATCCTGGGAGTGGTGACCTACCATCCCAACTGAGTCTAGGTCTTTTTAGATTACAGAAGGAATTCCAGGTTCCCAAGTAGGCAGTGGTGGGGCCACGCCTTAATTTACCAAAAGGGTATTTAAGGCTTAAGGCAGGCATAAAAGAGGAAGCCAAGGGAAGCCAGGCTGAGGAAGCTGGAAGACAGCTGGGTAAGATGTGACTGTGGTGTTTATTCTCTCTAATATCTCTGACTTTCTCAGAGATCTATCCCCGAGTCTCATTTATTCATGCAACAATTGGTGTCCAATGTGGGGTGGGTTGGTTTTGGTTGTTCAATGGGTTATGAATGATTGCCATTGTTTAAGTTAATTGGTTAAAAATTGTTAATAGTTATGGTTAGAATAAAGTTAAACAAGAAAGATTAGATTCAAGATTTGTGTTTAAAGACATAGGGAAAAAAGGGGATACAGATATATAGGATATAAGGATAAATTATTGAATCTTCTTTTAAAAGGATTTACTAGCTTTAAATATTTTACATTGCATTGGTTCTCTGTATATTGTATACAAATTGTATATACTGAGATTAATTGTGTTACTGTACAAATATCTCTATGCTTGTTCAAGGTAGTGTGCTTATTTATTTCATCTAACATTGTAATACAAGTCCATGAAAATTTTTGTTACCAATTAATTAGAATATAAAGCAATGCAAATTAGTAGTTAGACATTACATTCAGATATAGTCATGTTAGATATGTTTTCAAGATCAAACAAATATATTCTAGATGAACAGGTCTTCTTCAAACACTTCAGAGATCCATAGACTATGACATTTAAAATATTTTAAGAACTTAGACTTTTGTGGACAGTGAGACAGGTCTGCTCCTGGCAGCCCCAATCTACTTCAAGAAAAAAGTGGACATTGAAGAAACTCCATATGGAGTCTACTTTCTTTGTGGCAATGGTTAGCCAGTGGACAAGAACTTGTCCCTGTATTGACTGCTTGACCGTATGCTATTTAAACTGGACATGCAGGTTCCCTAGGAAAGTGACCTCTGAACTGTGACAGAACAAGCTGAGATGGTCCTTCAGATTCCTGCTTTTCAGAGAAAACTGTCAGAGATGGCCCCATGGATGGTGTGAGGCAAGTAGCGGCCCCTGGCATGCCCGGCCGGGGTCTTCCCAGAGTCGGGTTGCTTGGGAATGCAGTCCAAAGTGGGTGGTAAACTCCATCTAAGGCTAAATACCGGCATGAGACTGAAGCCAACAAGTACCATAAGAGAAAAGTTGAAAAGAACCTTGAAGAGAGAATTCAAACTTCAGGACACAAGGAGAAGTGACTGAACTACACCAAAATGGGCAGAGCAGATTTCCTGCTTCACTGAAATGAAAGGAGACTCTGGGCCTGTAGGCTGAAGGTGGATGCCCCAACTTTATAAAGGAACTTTGGGTGACTCTCCAGGCAGATAGGTGTCATCTCTGTCATTTCTAGTTTTTGGAAGCTGCTTGCATTTCCTGGTTATTTGGGTAAATATTATTTCTTTCTTGGGTCTCTGAGGTAGTTGAAGATGAGATAGTTATAGTTATAGTTTTCTAATGACAGTTTTAGAAAAGAAACTTTGAAGTTAAACTTTATAAGCTTAAGAGACTTCTAAATAATAGCTTTTAGTTAGAAAGGAAATGAATTAGGTATAATCCTTTGAACTCATCAAAATAGGATAATTAATGAAATATTTTCTTTGAATTGTCAATTGTTAATAGACTGGACATTACTCATTTATTGTTTGTATATATTGTATATAATTATTGTACCTATTGTATATTGTTTTTCTTATGTTAGCTATCACCTTCTTTTTTTAATTTGACACAAAAGGGGATGTGTGGGGATTCAATAAAAGCTTCAGAAGTTTCAGAGATATCAGAGGGAATCTACCCACAGTCTATGTGGGGATTTAATAAAAGCTCCAGAAGTTCCAGAGATCTAAACACAGTCAGTCTAGGAGAATCAGAGAGTGGTGATTCACACCTTTAATCCCAGCACAGGGAGTATCCTTGGAGTGGTGACCTATGCCCTTCATCCCAACTGAGTCTAGGTCATTTTAGATTACAGAAGGAATTCCAGGCTCCCAAGCAGGCAGTGGTGGGGCCATGCCTTAACTTACCAAGAGAGTATTTAAGGCTTAAGGCAGGCATAGAAGAGGAAGCCAAGGGAAGCCAGGCTGAAGAAGCTGGAAGACAGCTGGGTAAGATGTGACTGTGGTGTTTATTCTCTCTAATATCTCTGACTTTCTCAGAGATCTATCCCCAAGTCTCATTTATTCATGCAACACCTGTCCAGGAGAACAGAGCAGAGAAGAGCAGTCTCATCATGAAAAAACAAAACAAAACAAAACAAAACAAAACAAAAACCAGAGCAGACTCTCAAGGCATGCCCCACCCCTACAAGCCCCCACAGTCATCTTCTACAGTATTCTTGTCCATCCCCACCCCTATCTATTATTTTTCCATTCTCAAATGGGACCCGGTCTTCATTATTTATTGTTTGCATATGTGTGTGCATGTGCAGATCTGTGCTTACCACAGTGCATGTGTGGAGGTCAGAGGACAGCTCTTTGGAGTGGGTTCCCTTCTGATGTCTTAACTCTTTAGTATCAGTTTCCTCCTGTCACTGTCTGAGATAAGACACTTAGTTCCTCTGGCCAGTATGAAAAGACCCCTAGTTACTGAGCCATCTCACTGGTCCAGGATATGATTTTAACTACAGGGCTATGCAATCTGTGTTCATGCCCTACGCTGTGTCAATTTAAGATCTCAGAGTGGCTGTGGCATCTCCAGCCATCGTTCTCATTAAGAGAGAAAATGACACACAGATGTCCTTTCTTTTCTTTGTTAACAGTGGAAGCTCCCTGAGAACTCCAGCTGCTTGAGTGTTCTCTTCCATGGGCCTGGCTGACCGCCTAGGGAACTATGTCTAGACTGTCACAGAGAGGACAATGTACAAGGGCTGGTGTGAAACCCCTTTTCTGAGACTCACCACCAGTGTGGAAAGCCTCTGCTTCTACATATGAGGATGTACTTCCGGGGCGGGATTGCAACTGCCTCACTCTGAATTCCAGGATAGGGTGGGATGCAAACAATGTGGATCTGAGTAAATGTTGGGTTGGTGGTGAGACTTTTGGCTATCTTTTGCCCTGGTAAGCACCATGAGCCAAGGAAAGTAGGGGAGGAAAAGGTTTGTTTGGCTTATAGGCCGCATCTGGTCTACTAGTGAGGGAAGCCTAGGCGGGAACTCAAGCAGGGTAGGCACCTGCAGGCGGGAGCTAAAACAGAGACCATGAAAGAATGCTGTTTGCTGCCTTGGTCAGCCTTGGTTTCTTAAATAGCCCAGGCCCTCCTAGCCAGGGGTGGCACCACCCACAGCTGAACCCTCTCACATCAATCAAGAAAATGCCCCCACAGACTTGCCTACATGTCAATCAGATAGAGTCATGTTTCCAGTCGGCGTTCTTTCTTCCCAGATGACTATAGCTTGTGTCAAGCTGTCAAAAACCAACCAGCATGGATGGTCTCTGTCTGAACCTTTAGTAATGGGAGGCAGCAACAACTCACACTGACAGATAGGATCCAGTGTTGGTCCTGGAAACCATGACCACGAACATTCATCAAACCACAGGAAATTGCAGAGACTATTTCATTAGTGCGGACGGTCCCCCTAAACAAATGTATCCATATTTTCTGGAATAATTTGAATCTCTACTACCTGGCCTTGTCACAGTCTGGGGCCAAAAGAAAAGTACAATTCCTTCCCTGGGGATAGCAAACCAAAAATTATTTGGAGAGAAAGAGAAAGAGATTGATTGATTCCTTCCACCTCAGATGCCCTGCGTCAGAAGCTCTGGTGGTGAGGTGGAGTGTGAGAATTCCTTGGGATGATTCCGATACCAGGGAAGATTGGCTAGCACTGCTCGAAGAGATAGTGAGATAGAGAAATACAGTGATAACAATTTGGCCATAAAGTAAATGGAGTCCAAATACCAAGAAGTACCAACAGTCTATTCAAAAATAAGTCCTGTTAAGAGATAAACTTAGCTGTACTTAACCTTTAAAGAATCCCTTTGATCTGACAATAGTTCAAGTGCTGGGCAGCGCCAAAGCATAAGCAATGTAGGCCCTGGCAAGAGGCGTGAGGGGAAAACCTTTAATAAGGTGTTTGCAGAAGCAAAGCAGAAAGTACTTGATTGTTTAAGCTGTAAAGTTCCAAGAGGTCAGTTAGCAGTTTCTGCTTGGGCAGGCTCAAATTAAATTATGCTGTGTACACAGAGCCAACTTCAATTTGCTTGTGTAGGAACCCCAGACACTGGAGCTGTCTTTGCCTGATGACTTGCTCATTAGAAAAAGATGGGACAATGAAATGACACACGCAAATCACAGCCAGTCTTAAGACATGCGTTACTAGCCCAATACAGTCAAATGGAGTTCCCTCTAAGGAGCTCTGGTGGACAGTGCCACAATCCTTTATTCTTCCCATCCCTCCTCCTCCTCCTCCATTCCTCGCTTTCTCTCCTTCCTCAGCCTCTTCCCTCCTTTATCTCCTTCCTTCATCTTCTTTCTCCATTTCTTCCTTCCTTTCCATTCCTGTGCAAAACACAATAAACACTTGGCTTCCTCCCGGGTGGAACACACCTTCTTTCCCAGAGGTTCTGCATGGGTTGGTCTCTGAAGCATCTCACCTGGCTGGTATTTTCTCCTCCACCACCTCATTTATACCCCCACTCGCCCAACTAAAGCCCACTACTGCTTTGAATGCCTTGTGGTTCTGCCCACTGGACTGTACAAACTTTATCACAATTGACATGGAGATGATTAATTACTCCAGCCATCTGGAACAAACAACCCCCTCTCCTTTCTCTGCCCCATTTCTCCTGAGGGAAAATTCTCCCTTTCTTCCTTTTGCATAAAGGCCTAGGTCCACCTATAATGAATCTTTCTCTGTCTTACCAGCTCCCAAATAATGACATGGACATGCTTATTAATTATGAAAGATCAACCTATATATAGCTTAGGCTTATTTCTGACTAGTTCTTATAACTTAAATTAGCCCATTTATGTCTCTGTTCTGCCATGTGGCTCATGGCTGTTAGCTTTCCTTCTGTAAGTCCTGCTTCTGTGTCTCCTGGTGTCTCCACCTTTCTTCTTCCCAGAATTCTCTCTTCCCAAAATTCTTTTTCTTCCCTGAAATCCTGCCTATACCTCCTTCCTGGCTATTGGACATTCAGCTCTTTATTACACCAATCACAGCAATACGCCTTCACACAGTGTGCAAATAGCCAACAACATCCACTACCCCAGCACTGAGTGGAGTCCTCGTGACTCTGCAGCTGCCTCTCGGGACATGCTTCATCCTTTCTGTCATTTCTCTCCTCATTTTCCTCTTCCCCTTGCCTTCTTGCCTTCCTCCACACAAAGCCCTCGTTCGCTAGTGTCTCCTCTTGTTCATCTGTTCTTTTTCTCAACTCTCTCAATTCAGTCCATCTATAGTGGGAGAAGCTAGGTTTCCCTGTGGGGTCACTGAGAGACAATTACACTTACTAGTGGAGACTTTGAACTTTGAAAATCCAATCCTTTGCTAAGCATTCTGGGCGGTAAGAGTATTTAGGAGGCGAGACCATAGCCCTATTGAGATTGTACCCCACTGTCTGTTCTTGCCAGCATGAACCTATCACAAAAGGGATTTGAAAATGGACACATACACTGTTATGTTTCTAGCCCTGAAAACTGAAACATCTGACGAGGTCCTTGTTCTGTAAGGAGAGAGACTTGCTCCCAACAACAAGTTCTAAGACAAAATTCCAGATTCTGTCTGCTTTCTGGAAGGGACACTTCTGGTCCCTCCAAGGCAGATAACATTTCTTCAACAAACTCTATCATTTTCTCCTGACATCAGATTTTTGCTCAGAGATACTTTTTCTGCTTGCTCCACAGCAGCCTCCTTTTCCCCCAAATTCATCCAACTGTGCCGCCTATACAAGGGCAAGTAACCCTCACTGCTGTTCATGATAGGCTGAACCAATTGTCCCCTCTCTTCTCCAGGATCTGTTGTTAGTGTTTCACAAAATGGACTCAAGACAGGTTTTACCAGACTCCAGCAAGCCAAGAAGAAATGCCTAAACAATAGTTTAAACCCAATAGGTTTGGTAGAACAATACCATCCTGAGAGTTAAACCACCTTGCTGCCACCTGGAGCAGGCCAGGTGGCAGCTTCTGTAGCCAGTGTCCAGTGTGCCCTCGCTTGCCTCTGTGATTGCTTTAAGGTCCCATTGGGCAATGAACATTGCTACCCATCTCTTTTAAACCCACTTAGGAAGAGACTCATCATTATGCCCATTACACTTCCAGTTCAATGTGGAGAGGAAGTGACTTCTCCAAGTTCTCATGACAAGCACGTATCAGAGGGGGAAAGGAGGTTCTCACCTGGAGCTCTCTGGGTTTGGAAACAGCGAGGTTGCATGCTTAATTAGGGTCCCTTTGTGTCTCCATCTGCGCTTCCCCCATTTCCATTTATAACTCATATCACGCAGATCTCACTAATGCAGTGTTGATAAAAGGCTTCAAAATGCATCAATTTGTTCTTGAAAACAGAATAATTAATTAAAGGCCACACTTCTGTTCCATCAAACAGAATATTATTAAATTTCCGGAACATTTTCTTGGGTGGAAGGCAGAGGAATATTCTGAGCTCTGTACTTTTGAATGTATATATTTTAATCAAAAATAACTCTTTGTCCACCTCTCTCTGCCTTTGAAGACAGGGTCTCACACTATGATCGTCTTCCCTCAGTCTCTCAAGTGCCAGAACTACAGGTGTGAGAGTCAATTCCACAGTTTGTTGTTTGTTTGTTTAAAGTAAGAACAGAACTACATTCTATTCTGATATGAAGCTATTTTTTTTCATTACCTACTTTTAAAATATGTAATATCAAATGAACAACATTTAATTTTTCATCATTTGACATATCCTGAAAGCAGTAAATATGACATTACTTCTAGCCTGGTAGTATTGGGTGGGGTTGTCTGCAAATTAAGAAGCCATTTTTTCCCCCTTTCTTTGTCAACTTTTACTGTTACTATTTATGATTATTGGCTTCATCATAATATTTTATATATGTATACAAACTTAAGTTTAAACACACAAATGAGATAATTTTTTAAAGTATAGTGCTTTCTTGGGCTGTGTCCCATATGAACATGAGAAAGGTCTGTGTCCGATCATATGAACATGAGAAAGCCAATTACAAGGGCATGCTAACTTTTTTCTGTTTAGTTCTGAGTCTGCTGCAGGCCACGGCATTTCTGAAAGAGCCTTGGAAAAACCTTATTTTCAGTTCTTCCATTGTTAGATGAGATTTACAATCTGCTGCAGAGATCCCGAGGGCCAAGGATCAAATGATGGCTGAGCAGTTTGATAGCACTAACTGGTTATTAATGATTTAGGGATGCATCAGCCTTCATCGGCTGCGGGAAGCAGCTTGTGGCACATCCCATTCCAACATCCAGCATGCCTCTGAAATGTCCCCCACCTTGCATTTCTCAATATTAGCTCTCATTTTATAGTGCTCAATGTACTTTCACAGCAGTTGTTTTGTTCCTAAAAAAAAAAAAAAAAAAAAAAACAAAAACCTGGGTGGTATAAATAATTCACAGCCAGCCTCCCAGTGTGTAAGCTGTATGGCTGTGGATTCAAGCACCCTCAGATTGAGATGTTCTGTTTTTAGAAAAGCATCTGTACTGAACACGTATAGGCTTTTTTCTTTGTCATGGTGCCTTAAGAACTCAGCCTAACAACTAACAGACGTTTAGATTGCATTAGCTATTATAAAGGATCCACAGTTGCATATGGGAATATAAGCATAATTTATATCATGTCATATATAAATGTCTCAGCCTAACAGAAGAGACTTGAGCATGTGAAGATTTGAAGATTTTACTATCTACGGGGTTGGGCAGGGCAGGATTTTATAACCAGTTCTAGGAGATACCAAGGTACAACTGTATTTTCTAGAAATAGGGCTAAGGAGTAGAATGCCCTATAAACAGATCCAAGGTCACTGAATCTTTTGTCTTTGTAATCTTTGATGGATTGGCTTGTCACTTCCTCATTATAAAATAGATACTACAGCCCCTCCTGACATACTTATTTTGAAGGTATGAAGTACAAAAGACTGAACTATTTTATCTATTTCTTTTTTGTTTGCTTTTTAATAGACTTTTAACCACATGTACAATTCTTTTAGACCTGGATCATGTGATTACCAGAAAGGCAAGAAAGTGTATTAGTGACTTTTCTATTGCTGTGATAAAAAACCACAATCAAAGCAACTTAGAAGAAAGTTGATTTGCCCTACAGTTTCAAGGGTCTAGAGTCTAGGAGGGCAGATGCGAGCTAGCAGGTGGCAGACATGGTGACTAAAGCAGCAAGCAGAGGACCCACTTCTTAAGCTTCAAACATCAAGCAGAAAGTGAACTAGAAATGCTCAGAGTATTCAGATTCTCAAATCCAAGCTCTAACGTCATACTTCTTCCAACAAGGCCAGAATCCCAGATCTCTCAAACAGTGCCATCAGTTAGGAGCCAGTGTCAGCGAGTAAAGAGGACATCTCATTCAAACTACCAAAGGAAGCAATGTGAGTATGTTCTGTTGCTGTTGTTTCTGCTTTTCCCTAGTATGTCCTTTTGGCCTGAGTGGAGGTAAGTACTAAGGGAAAGGAGCAAAGGTCACGGGATAGTCTCAGAGATGCCCTATGTGCCCAGTGAAAGAAGTCCTTTTAACAAATGATAAGTATTCAAAAGCCAGTTTCTCAGTGCTGCAGAAATATCTGACAAAGGCTTATAAACTCAATCAGTATTTTATGATGGCTGAAGGTCACCCCGAATGGTCTCACTATGCAGAACACAGCTCATTTTATGAGGCTGCAGGATGTGGGCTTTCTCCTTAGTATATACAACAGCCCAGCTTGCTAACTGTTGTACGAATAAAGGAAACTCAGGGCCAAATCTCTGGGAGAAATGCAGAGATATCAGAGAAGAAACCCCACAGTCAGATCTCACCTAGCTGTCTTCCAGCTTCCTCAGCCTCACTCCTCCAGGCTTCTTCTACCTGCTCTGTCTTTCTATGCCTGCCTTAAATACTTTCTTTGCTCAGTTAAGGCGTGGCACCACCACTGCCTGCCTGGGAGCCTGGAACTCCTTCTGTAAACTAAAATGACCTCAAACTCAGTTTGGATTAAGGACGTATGTCACCACTCCCGGGATATTCCCTGAGCTGGGTAAAGGTGTGAGTTACCACTGTCTGATCCTCCTAGACTGACTGTGGGTAGATCCCTCTGATATCACAGGCTGTTTTTATTATTATTTTATTATATTTGAAAATATCCCCACATATCTCCTTTTGTGTCAAATTTAATAAGCAGAAGGTTATGGCTAACATAAGAAAAACCATATACAATAGGTACAATAATTATATACAATGTATACAAACAATAAATGAGTAATGTCCAGTCCATTAACAATTGACAATTCAAAGAAAATATTTCATTAATTATCCTATTTTGATGAGTCCAAAGGATTACACCTAATTCACTTTCTTTCTAACTTGTATTACTAACTAAAAGGTATTATTTTGATGTCTCTTAAACTTAAATACTTTAACTTCAAAGTTTCTTTTCTAAAACTGTCACTATAAAACTATAACTATTTCATCTTCAACTACCTCAGAGGCCCAAGAAGGAAATAATATTTACTCAAGTAAACAGGAAGTGCAAGCAACTTCCAAAATCTAGGAATGACAGAGATGACACCTATCTGCCTGGAGAGTCACCCAAAGTTCCTTTGTAAAGTTGGTGCATCCATCTTCAGCCTACAGGTCCAGAGTCTCTTTTCATTTCAGTGAAGCAGGAAATTCTGCTCTGCCCATTCTGGTATAGATAATCAGTCGCTTCTCCTTGTGTTCTGAAGAATATGTGACAGTTTTCTCTGAAAAGCAGGAAACTGAAAGACCATCTCAGCTTGTTCTGTCATAGTTCAGAGGTCATTTTCCTAGGGAAACTGCATGTCCAGTTTAAACAGCATACTGTCAAGCAGTCAGTACAAGAGCAGGTTCTTGTCCAGTGGCTAACCATTATCACAAAGAAAATAGACTTCATATGGAGTTTCTCCAATGCCCATTTTCTCTTGAAGTAGATTGGGGCTGCCAGGAGCAGATCTGTCTCACTGTCCAGAAAAGTCTAAGTTCTTAAAATATTTTAAATGTCATATTCTATGGATCTCTGAAGTGTTTGAAGAAGACCTGTTCATCTAAAATATATTTGTTTGATCTTGAAAACATATTTAAAGCTAGTAAATCCTTTTAAAAGAAAATTCAATAATCAATCCTTATGTCCTAAATATCTGTATCCCCCTTTTCTTTCTATTTTAACACAAATCTTGAATCTAATCGTTCTTGTTTAACTTTTTTTTCTAACCATAACTATTAACAATTTTTAACCAATTAACCTAAACAATGACAATCATCCATAACCCATTGAACGACCAAAAATAACCCACACCACCTCTTGGGAATGTGGGTGCCATGTTCTTAAATTTACTTCCTGCTGTCTGGGGGCAAAGGTATCTTTAGGGAATCCTGAAAAGAAAAGTTTTGTTAATTGTCAAGTCCAGAAATAAGTAGCTGTATCATTTGTTGTCCAGTCTCTGCATAACAGGAAAGTGCATGACTGTCTCAAGTCCTGGCTATAGGAGTCTGTGAAGCTGGTTCATCTCAGTGAGCTGCCTTGAAATTGCCCTGGGCAGTTTGTAGTCCAAATCTGATTTTTGGTTGGTGTTCATCAGCCTAGTGGCTTTGTCAGAGTCCATGTGAAACCATCGTTGTGGGGCCCCATCTTCCTTTTGGATATTTCAAGTTTTCAATTAGCCATTGTCATAGATCACTGTGGAAAACTGATGAGACTAAAACCCAACACAATGTACAGGAAGCTAAATATATAACGATTTATTCAGCATAGGATTAGTAACAATAGAATAGTCCCTTATTTTTAGTTATTCTTCTGTCCCGTATCAGGTGGCTCTTCTGATATGATACAGAGATTTTGTATTTTCCTTTAAGAAGTATGCTTCAGTTTAGAGAAAGAAAGAGCCACACTCCATCTCTAAAGCCAGCTTTAAATTATAATTAAACTGGAACATCAATTTACCAAAAAATAGAGAGAGGTTAAGGAGTGAGCTTTAACCCTATAGAGTATAATGGTACCAATAGATCCTATACTCTTTTGCTTATAAATTTTCCTGGATAGCCTCCCTTTTGCTTTATATGTCTATATGTCCAAGGTCTTTTCACTTCTTGAAGATGGGTACTCCCAGTTTTCTGTAAAGATAAAAACAAAGACCTGCCCCCGCCCTTTGTTTTTTCTTACAACTTGAAGAATTGTAATATGGGTGTCAAACTGAATCTTTATTAATTTTGATGGTATCCATAACTTTTCTTCACCTGTGGAAACAAAAGCAAAATTTCTTCCCCAATGTAGCACATACCCTGGCTTCCATTCAGAGGTTAGTACATCTTTGAAGTAAACAGACTGATTTAGTTCAGCTGTTTTCTCCTATAGCCCAATGCTTTTCATCAGCTGTTGTTCCTTTCTCATTAACACTGAGAAAATTCAAAGTTAATAAAGCATTATGTAGTGTATCTCTAGGGGTCTTTGTTATTCCTTTCTGTTTATTTAACATATTCTTTAGAGTTTGATTTGATCACTCTGTGACTGCTTACCCTGTAGGATTGTGTGGTATACCTGTAATATGCTTTATATTATAATAAGCAAAAAAATTGTTTCATTTTACTAGAGAAATTTACCAGAGCATTGTCAGTCTTAACTTGTACAGGTATTCCCATGATGGCCATAACTTCTAGCAAATGTGTGATTACAGAATCAGCCTTTTCTGAACTCAAAGCAGTTTCCCATTTAAATCTTGAAAATGTATCTATTGTATGATGGACATATCTTAATTTCCCAAATTCTGTAAAATGAAATACATCCAACTGCCAGATTTCATTTCTACGTATATCTTTAGGATTGTGTCCTGCTGGCAATGGAGTTTGGTTATAGAAAGAACAGGTAGGACACTTTTTACAATTTCTTTGGCTTGTTGCCAAGTGATAGAGAACTCTTTTTTTAATCCTTTACTATTGACACAGTGCTTTTTATGAAATTCTGAGGACTCTAGTACGTTTCCTATTAATAATTTATCAATTTCATCATTACCTCATGCTAAAGGACCTAGCAGACCCATATGGGACCGAATGTGTATTATATAGAAGGAATGATTTGTAGTCCTGATTATTTCTTTTAACTGAATAAATAATGAAGTTAATTGGGACTCATCATTAATAAAATCAGCCATTTCAGTGTGTAGAACAACTCTTTCTGCATACTGAGAGTCAGTGACTATGTTAAGAGGTTCAGTAAAGTCCATTAATACCATCATGATAGCATATAATTCTGACCTTTGAACAGAATTATAAGGGCTTTGAGCCACTTTAATTATATGTTCTGATTTGTAACCTTCCTTTCCTGATTTGTTTGCATCAGTATAAAATGTAGGGACTCTGGAAATTGGTTTATCTCATATAATACAAAGAAGAATCCAATTAGTTTTCTTTAGAAATTCAATTCTTTTGCTTTGAGGATATTTGTTGTTACTATCTCCCCAAAACTACTGGAAGCTCTTTGCTAAGATTCACTTTCTACCCATAATTGATCAATTTCATCATTAGTTAAAGGTATAACAATTTCTGCTGGGTCCATTCCTGTCAATTGATGAAGTCTTAATTTTCCTTTAAAAGTAAGTTCAGAAATCTTTTCCACATATGTCTTTAATTTCTGACTCAGTTTATGTGGAAGAAATATCCATTCCAATTAACATTTTCCCTTTGCATTAAAATTCCTGTAGGAGAATGCTTAGAGGGCAAGATAATTAGAATGCAATAAAGGTCTGGATCCACATGATTCACGTGTGCATCCTGTAATTTCTTTTCCAACAAAGTCAGTTCTTTCTCAGCTTCAGGTGGCAATTCTCTTGGACTATTTAAGTCCTTGTCACCATCTAAGGTTTTGAACAAATTGTCTAGTTCATCATTTTTAATTCTAATAGTGGGTTGTAAGTTGGCAATGTCTCCTAGTAGTCTTTGAAAATCATTAAGTGTCTTCAATCTATCTCTCTTAATTTGTACCTTTTGGGGTTTAATTTTTTTGTTGGTCTATTTTGTAACCTAAATAATTAATGGAATCACCTCTTTGTATTTTTTTCTGGGGCAATCTGTAATCCTCAAGCAAGCAAAATTTTTTCACTTATTCAAATTTTTTTCTAAGATATCGATATTTGAATCGGCCAACAAGATGTCGTCTATATAATGATAAATTATAGATTATGGGAATTTGTTACATATTTGTTCTACTGGCTTTTGTACAAAATATTGGCACAGAGTGGGGCTATTCAGCATTCCTTGAGGGAGGACCTTCCATTGGTATATCTTTACAGTTTGAGAATTATTATAAGTGGGCACTGTAAAGGTGAATTTTTCTTTATCTTGTTCTTGTAAAGATATTGTAAAGAAATACTCTTTTAAATCAATAACTATAATAGGCTATTCTTTAGGTGACAGAGAAGGCAAAGGAATCCCAGATTGTAGAGAGCCCATTGGCTGGATCACCTTGTTTGTCGCCCTTAGGTCTGTTACCATTCTCCACTTTCCAGAGTTCTTCTTAATAACAAATACAGGAGAATTCCAAAGGCTGGTTGATTTTTCTATATGCTAAGCATTTAACTGCTCCTGTATCAGCTTCTCTAAGGCCTGCCATTTCTCTTTTGTTAGAGGCCATTGATGAACCCATATAGGCTTCTCTGTTAGCCATTTTAGAGGTAGTGCTATGAGTGTTTTTGAAAGATCAGCAGGTTACCTTGTTTCTGTATAACCTGAATCATCTGTGACTGTTTCTCATAATACCTTTTAATGTTTTTTTCCAGAACTATTTGCTAGTTTATGGCTTATTTCTGTGTTTGGAGGAATATTAATCTATGTGTTTCATTATTGTAGTAAACTTCGTCCCCATAAATTTATAACAATGTTAGCTACATATGGCTTCAATATTCCTTTCTGTCCTTCTGGTCCTATACACTCAAGCTGTCTGGAACTCTGTTTTACCTGGGATAGCAACCCAATAACCAAAAACTGAACATTTACCTCCTGAAGGGGCCAAGTTGGATACTATGACTCTGATGAAATTATGGATATATCTGTGCCTGTGTCAATACCTTCAATAATAAAATCATTTATTTGTTCTTTTAATTTTGGCATTTGTTCATTGATAGAAGCTTGCCAAAATATTCACTTTATAATTTTTCCTGACTTTTTTCTTTTTCTATAGATTTTCTATCATTCAGCATAGTATGTCTTTTTAAAATAGGTTTTAATTTTTTTAGTTGTTTTGGGAAGGTGTTTCCTCCACAATGGGAGGGTAAGATTGGATTGGATATGATATGGGGGCTTTTGAAAGCCTCCTTGGGGTGTTTCCCAAGGGCAGATAGTTACTTTGTCCCTTGTTTATCTGTACTCATTAATCCAATGTCTTCCTTTTCCACACTTTCTGCATACTTCAGAAGGGAGGGGCATTTTCTTGGGATGATTCCTAACAAAAGCACTGTTTCTGGGAACTCCTTATTTACAATCTCTTCTTATGTGACCTTGCATTCCACAATTGTAACATTTAACATTTTGACTTTTTCTTATACTTCTAGAAATAAGCTCTCCTACCCAGTTATCATCACTGTCATAAGAGTCTAGATTAATTGTCTCACAAATCCAATCCTCCAAGGGTGCTGACCTTACTTTTAATGGTCTAAGTAGTTTTCTACATTATTAATTAGCATTCTCAAAAGCCAGTGATTCAATTATTAATCACCTGGCTTCTGAGTTTAGTACCATTCTGTTTACTGCTACAGTTAATCTGTGCAAAAAGTCTGTAAAGTTTCTTTGGGGCTTTGAATTACTTTCGTGAATGATTCAGTTTTCTTTCCTATTTCTTCAATCTGATCCCAGACATGTAAAGCTGCCATGTGACATAAATCCAGAGTATGTTCATTGTATAAAGACTGCCTTACAATATCAGCATAATCTCCCTCCCCAAGAAGTTGGTCTTGGGAGACTTCTATGCCTCTGGCCCTGCTTCTTTGTTCTATTGTTTTAGCCTCCTCCCTCCACCATGATATCCCCTGTATAAGTGGTCCAGCCTCTAACACAGCTGTAACCGTATGTAACCAGTCTTTAGGGGTGACTGATTACAGCATAACCAGCTGTTCAATATTTGTTTTACAAATGGTGAATGCATTCCATATGTTACAATTGCTTCTTTTACTCTCCATAATTCCAGTATTTGTACTGGAGCCCAATTGGCTTCTGTATTATCTTTGTCATTCTTCTTTTTTTTTTTTAAAGGTTACTAGGTATATCAATGTTGCCTGTTTTTGTCTAATTTTAGATGACCTTGCTGAAATTGGTTCTTCATATTCCTCTGAAATTGAACATTTTTGTGTTCTCTCTTGGCAGGCTTTTTTAAAAGACCTTTTTCTTTGCATTTATACTAATTGACTTTCTAAGTGATAAAATAGAAATCAAACAAAAAATATTAATAATAAACAATATGGTAATCATTATGATAGTCCCATATACCTTCTTTATCTTTTCCTTCACTTATTATAATACCAAATCATTTAGTGAAAGATCACAGAAGGACCAAGCACCCTCTATTGCTTTAGCAAATTCCCTCTTTTAAAAAAAATGATCTACTCACCAATTTGTTGTCTGTTGATGAGTCAATTGATTGTGAAGTGGGACAGCTACCTAGTGTGATAGCAGCCCAAGGAGGGGTCCAAAAGGAAAAAAAGAAACAACCCATCAGGAGAAAGAGGCCACTGTCTGAAAAACTTACCCAGTTGAGAATGAAATGGAAACACATGTGGCCAGTCTGCCTAAGACTGGAGCTTAACTCAGAACAGAAAGCCTAGCCAGTCGGTAATTACTCCTCAGGCCATGAGCTGCCCTGGCTGGCAAGTGCAGTTTTTGGGGTAGGGAGGAGAGGAATTCGTGGCCCAAAGTTGGATGCCAAGTGTTGCACAAATAATGGAAACTCAGGGCCAAATATTTGGGAAAGGCAGTGATATCAGAGAAGAAACAACATAGTCAGATCTCACCCAGCTGTCTTCCAGCTTCCTCAGCCTCACTCCTCCTGGCTTCTTCTACCTGCTCTGTCTTTCTATGCCTGCCTTAAATACTTTCTTAGCTCAGTTAAAGCGTGGCACCACCACTGCCTGCCTGGGAACCTGGAACTCCTTCTGCAAACTAAGATGACCTCAAACTCAGATTGGTATAAGGGCATAGGTCACCACTCCCGGATATTCCCTGTGCTGGGATTAAAGGTGTGAGTTACCACTGTCTGATCCTCCTAGACTGACTGTGGATAGATCCCTCTGATATCACAGGCTGTTTTTATTATATTTGAAAATATTCCCCACAGCTAATGTTTCTCAGAAATTGTCTTTAACTTGTTTTTAAAGATCTCTCACTTCTTGTTTTCTTTCCTTGTATACAATATCAAGACAAGCAAACTAAAGTTACAAAGAGTATTAGAAGAATGAGTCACTTAGCATAGGACTGCTGTGTGGAAGACAGATGTGTGGTTCCTGCTGGAATCAGTCAGGGTTTCAGCCAAAAAAGGAACTAGAAGCAATCAATACAGTGAAGAAGGCACTTATGTGATGGGAAGGTAGGGACAATTGGATCTGGGAAGGCATTGCCTGTGTTGCATGTCACAGACCAAAAGCTGCAGTCACTGCCTCCCTCCCCTGCTGCCTCTCACACTGAGAAAACACTGAACCTCTCCAGAAACACTCTGCAGGCCTCTGTTGCATCTGCCTGTAGAAAAGACTACATAGGAAAAACAAGCCTTGGCATATGCACATCCTTTTAAAGTAGTGGTTCTGGACCTTTCCTGATGCTGAGACCCTTAATACAGTTTTCATATTGTGGTGACCCCCAGCCATAAAATTATTTTCATTGCTACTCCATAACTGTAATTTTGTTACTGATATGAATTGTAATGTAAATATCTGTGTTTTCTGGTGGTCTTAGGAAACCCCTGTGAAAGGGTTGTCTAGCACCCCCCACTCCCCCGTTGAGAACCACTGCCTTAAAGACTTTACACACACTTGGAGAACCAAATTTGTATGGTATTTGGGAGTTTGGGAAAGCCTGCTTCTAGTTCCCATTCCTTACAAAATTGTTGTTGCTTGAGGTGTTACAGCCTCCATCGGACCTAGCCTACTGTGTCCAAAGCTATCAAATGTGGGCAGAGACAAGAACCATTGCTTACAACAAATGGAAGCTCCCTCAGGCATGGACATGGATTTCATATGTGTTTTAAATTCTACTGACAAAGGCTTAATTTAGGATAAATCATATAGGGCAGCAGATCTAGTATCTGGAATGTAAAAATAATAGTCATTGTTCACTGGGGACTTAGTTTGTGCTAGACTCTGTTAGGGCTTCATGTATCTCTCTGCCTCTCACAGCCACCCCAAGTGGCAGGATATGTTCGTAGAGGCAGCATTTAGCTGAGGAAACTGAGGGGAAAGACTAGCTGTTCAGCATAGCAAGGGTACCAATGGCAGGGTCAGGTTCCACAGCATGGCTCCTGAGGCCAGGTTCCTCACAGAGAGTGCACAGTGCTGGGCCTTTAAGTTTGACTGTCTGTGAAACTCCTCCATTTGCTAGTGGTCTCTGTTAAAATCAAAGTGACATTTTGCCTGGGAGTCTCCTCAAGATTTAAAGTCACAAAAAAGTGACTTCTTTTTGTAAGAAATCCTCCAGAGTCAAAGGATGTTCATTGTTTTTCAGTCTTCCTATCTCTAAAGCCCGGAACAAAGGGAAAGGAAACTGACAGAGGAACAGCAGAACCTGAATACCGCGTCCGGTTGCTTGGGGTCGAGTCTTGTCCAGGCGAGGGGCGTCGAGGTTAAATAATCTGCACTCAGGAGTCGTTTAGGTTCCATCATTCAGGATCACAATGAGAGACCCGAGCTTTATTCAGTACATCTTATGTCTTAGACCTATTTCTCCCCTTGCCATGCTTCTCTCCTGCCATGCATCTCGCCTAGCTTTTTTCCCTCTAGCTTCCCGCCATGTTGGTTTCCTTCTGCCCCTGCTCACACTGACTCTACTCTCTACTCCATACTTGTCTCCCGCTTCTGCTCTAGTGTCTCAGCTCTCTACTACCTTCTTAACTCTCTCACACCCTGCCCCCTCATCCGGGCACACCCAAGGTCTTGGAGGATCCCAAAAGACTAGCACTCAGCAGGTGGCAGCGATAAGGAGATTTGTAGCTCAAGAAAGCATGTTTTTCCTTTTTCCCCCTATTAATATAAGGTTTTAGTTCTTTGGGGAAGAGGATGGACCATAAGGCCCAGAATGGCACTATTCGGGAGACAACACCTGAAAGAGCACAAGGCAGACTCCAGCTGTGCCTCCCTCTGGCACCTACCTGTGTCTCTGCCTTCATTTTAGAAAGAAATCATCTCAAAATCTGCTAACACTGTCCTCTGTATTCTGACTGTTTATCACTATGGACTCGTAAACCATCCTGACACTCAATGCCCTAAAATAATCCTCCATTTATTTTTCTCACAAATCTGCAGTTTGGGCAGAGTTGAGAGGGGACAGGTGCCCTGTTTAGCTTGAAGACAAGGCTGCCTAAATGCCAAAGTTTCAATTCACTCCCAGGATTGATATTGGTGTGGGGGGGGGAGGGAGAGAGAGAGAGATGCTCCATGTCAACTGATATACCAAAATCTTTCAGTGGGATGCCTTGTTTTTCTTACAATATGGGACCTCCGTGCCTTTGGCAAAGGATATCTAGAGGAGAGGACCAGTAGGCAGCCATAGTGTCTTTTTGTACTTAGCCTTGAGTTCAGATAGTCATTTCCAAAAGTCCCAAGACCCAGATTCTAAGAGAGTGTCAGAGACACCTTGTTCAGAGCAGAAGGCTATTGAAGGCTAGTGCAGATGAATGTTGCTCCTCTGGACCTTTGTCCTTGGGGGGATGACACAGTGTGGTGAAGGGGTGGGCAAAACAAAGCAGCAATACATTGTCCAGAATCTCATCTTGCTTATTGATTCAACTTTTGGAAAAAGTTTCTTTGATTAAAATTATTTTCATAAACGTACTTGAGTGAAAATGGTCCTTCCGGTTTGAGCCTTTTCTATAAATTATGCACATTCTGCGGTTTTGAAAATATTATTCATTTTTATTTGTGTGTATTTGCTTATGTGTTTTGCCTACATGAACATCTGTGTCACTCTTACATGCCTGGTGCTGGCAAAAGCTGGAAAAATTTGTGGGAACACCTGGAACTGGACCTACTGACGTTTGTGAGCTACCATGAAAAAAACCCCTGCTCTTCTGGAAGAGCAGCCAGTGCCCTTAATCACAGAGCCATGTGTCCTTCCGGGCTGATTCATTCTTACTCATTTGGATTGTTGCTAGGATGGGTCTCTGATCATTAGTTGCAAAGCCAAGCTGAGCACAGGAAACCTCTTCAGGGACGATGGTTTGGGACAGTTTATGACAGTGACCTTGAGCATGACAAGGGGAAAGGTGAATGGAACAGAACCAAAGTCATGCGGCTGCTATGAATGTGGCCAGCTTCAGATTTTCTGTGACACTGGGGACAATAGAGCAGACTGGGAAAACAATTGCATGGAAAATGCAAAGAAAAGGGCATTTTCCCCCTATCTCAAGCTTTTCCTGGAGACCTTATAAATAGCACGAGTGACGAAGGATCCTTTCCTTCCCAGCTCTGTCCCATTCTGGGTGACAAGGCAGAAAAGAAAAAGTAAGGAAAACAAAAAACTAGATAAGCTCCCAGAGTGACTGCATCTGTTGTGTTTGCCTGTGTTAAGCTTCCTGATCTAAGAGGCTTGGTGATGAGTAATCAAACTTAAAATATACATTTTATTCTCTCTCTCTCTCTCTCTCTCTCTCTCTCTCTCTCTCTCTCTCTCTCTCTCTGTGTGTGTGTGTGTGTGTGTGTGTGTGTGTGCGCGCGTGCCCCACCTCTCTCTCAAATAGAAACCACAACCTAGCAATTTTCTAAGTTGAACAGAGTTAACATGAGTCTGAACCTTTTGGTTAAACCATTACCCATAGATGTGTGGTCCAATAAGACATCCACTAAGGCTCTGTTTTGGTCTCCTGACTCCCATAGATAAACACAGACACCTTTCTGTACACCATTGGTGCCACAGCACTCGTTGGTGCCACGAGAGCGGTCACTGCGAAGCTTCTGTTGCTTCCTCTCTGAGCCTCGCACTTGGAGCACGCTAGCTATTAACAGCTCAGACAACTTCACAGGCTTCGGGCTTTATTCCCATCAGCCTGGACTTTATTGCTCAGGTCCTTGGAAATAGCCAAATTCCAAATGACAAGTTTGAAGAACAGAGTTTGGATGCTAATAACTCATGTTCTAGTGAGCTGACAGACTGAAGAAAATAACTGTGATAAGGGAGGTGATTGCTGGTGGGGAAGGCTCACTGCTAGCATGGCCAGTTAGAGGCATGTTTTGAAATACTAGCCAAAGTTATTTCTATGTAAAGTAAATTGCTAATTTTTCTTTGTTGCTCTTGTTTCTCTTCTTTAACTTTACATCATAATGTTCAATCCATAAAAATCAATAAAATGTGATATAAGAAATTAAAGGGGTTTGGACATTTCCCCCCCAAGTCCATAGTAAGATTTCCACCCCCTCCACAACACAGCTCGTTCATGACTTTTCTAAACATTCTCAAACTGAGTTTTCTGACATTAAGTCTGAAAGTGTGAAGTTAAAACAGGACATAAAAAGAAAGGTATCATATGAATCACAAGTCTGCCTTTCTCTTCATGAAAGATAGCTAACTCATGGGGCCCACAGAATCCAATCTCGGTCTATTTAATTCCTAAAGGCCCCACACACTGGAGCCAGGATATCATCCTACGAGATTGGAGCATACAAGAATTAGCCTAAAATGGGTAGGTTCTGGAATGTTCTAGTTATTGTGACTTTCTCCTTCTTTTTGCCAGAAGAACTTGTAAGACCTTCCACCTGCAAGCCTGTTGTCCACCTGGCTGGGGGCAAGGGGTGGGGTGGAGGGTTAGGGTAGAGGATGGGGTGAGGGTTGATGTGAAAGGCAACAGTGGCTCAGGAGGCTCCGAGCAGCATCTGAGACCAAGTTCATCAGAACTGGCTACTCCTGTGGCCTGTGGAGGAGCAGATTCCTTCTGAGGAAGATCTCAGAAGAGACCAGGGTCAAATGAGAAGGCTCAGTGTGAGGGGACATGACAATTGAGGGCAGTATCTAGGTTCCGGTATATTCTTATCTTGACATTTACAGGCTTTGAGAAGGTAATCAAGCTCTCTGTCCCTCTATCCCCTTCTGTGTACCTCTCACAAGGTGTTGTGAGAGACAGAACAGAAACACATGGCAAAGAGGCTTAGAGACACTGTGCCAGATGTTAGAAATTGCCAAACGATATGAAATATTATAACCAGATCCAACTAAGGCTAAATGGCACTTCCACAGAACTGAGTTATAAATCATGTGCCCCAGAGTTATACCACCTAGATTTTTTTTAATAGAAAATAAAAGCAAATAGCACAGGGTGATTAAATGTATATTGTTGTGCCCAGAGCCCAGATCCCCAAAAAACAACCAAGAGACTGGTCCAATGCAACAGCAAAGAGTCTATTGACAAGCTAGCTTGGGTCACTAGTGGTGGAGTTGGAGTGATCCTGAGCAGCACAAGGTAAGGGTTTTTATTGGGGGGAGGGCTCTAGGGGCTTCAGAGCAGTGGGATTACAGTCCTGGGATTGGTCAAACCTGGGGGTACCTGTTATGAATTCATTGGCTGCTTTGAATTCTAGGAATGTTTCAACATTTGGTAGTGGTCCATTCCTGATATCAGTCAGCAGGTACACCTGGAGACTATCTGTCCCCTTCCAGGAAGGGAATGTTTGGAATGGAATGTCAGGTATTTCTCCTTAAGTGCTGGCTCCTCCCTAGAAGATCAGCATGGTCCTGTCAAGGATGAAATGCAAGTGTTTCACAAAGTGTTCTATATTAAAGAAAAAAAAGATATATATAGAGAGAGGTGCATGGTGTGGCCTGGATGTGATGGTAGATGCTTATATTCCTAGCACTTGGGAAGAAGAGAGTTCAGGTTTTTCTTGACCACCTCATGAAGTTGGGGTTATTCTGGCCTTTAGACCCTATTTTAAAAGGATTAACTAAAGCAGCCTCATTTGAAAACTCAGGGATTTGGCTGGGAGATGGCTCCATCAGCAAAGCCCTTGACAAGCAAGTGTGAAGATTCAAGTTAAAACACAAGTACCCATGTAAAAGCCACTATAGTACCGGATATAATCTCATATCCGGGGGAAAATGGGAAGTAGGAGGATGCCCAGAACCCGCAAGGCAGCCATTCCAGGCAATCAGCAAGCCCTAGTTTCAGTGATAGACCTTGTCTCGAGAGAGAGAAAAATAGAAAAAGACACAGACATCAGTTTCTGACCTCTACTTTTATACGTGTGCAGAAAACATTTATAAACACACTCACACACATATACATATGCATTAAGACACATAAGCACTCACTCATGCACAAATTACCTAAGAAGGTAGTTGAGTACATAGCCTGGTAACTAACAGTAGTGTTTCAAGTCACTAAAGGATGGAAGCAGAACTCTGTCAGATTTTTTCCCCCCAGTGCTAGGAATTGAATTTAAGGCCTCACACATTCTGCTACTGGGCTGTATTCTCAGTGTGCCCCCTGCCCACCAACTTTTATAATCCAAACTAATTCACAAGTAATTGTGAATAGTTCTTAAACTAGCCATTTCAACTCTACCAAACCCAATACACTTTTATATTATGTTGTATGGTTATGGTGGCATGTGCCTCTGGTACTTGCAAAATGGATGCAGGAACATCAGAAGCTCAAAGCTGTCATTGGCTACACTTGCGGGTGGCCTAGGCTACGTAAGCCTTTTGTCTCTAAAACCAGAAAAGGGCAGGAAAGATGGTTCAGTGATTAGAAGTTCATTCTGTTCTCTCAGAGGAAGCAAGTTCATTGCTCACACCCAGGGTTGATGGCTTACAAATTCCACGAGTCCAGGTCCATGGAATTTGACCCCCTCTTCTGGCTCCTTTGGGACATGCATTTAGACACACCCATATACATATAATTAAAAAAAATAAAAACAAATCTTAAGAAGAAGAAAAATAAATGACGAGAGAAAGGGGAACGTAAATAGGATGATTTTTGTAAAATAGAAAATTCATTTTTATGCACTGAATCATAAAACTTAAGTCTGTCTCAGTAAATAACTGGCATTGTTGTATAAGAAGATAGCAAAACTAATGATCACTGACATTAGCTGATCAGTTATTTCTCTACAAATTATATTTTAATATAAACATATATACTTATTTATTTTAATATAACAATGATTTTCAAGACATAAAGAAGAAAATTAAAAATACTATTATTGCTATGAGTCAGAATTTTCCCTGTGGCTACTATCATAAGTATTTACTACATATTTTTGTTTGTTTTTTGTATTTTTAACAATTTAATACAACTTTTTTTAAATGTAAAAATAATGAGTAAAGCAGGAGGATTAGGAATGGGAACCAATGTGTATAAAAAATGCCATAATGAAACCCCTTATTTTTTTTTAAAAGAACACCAAACACCAAACATGTCCAGAATACTGATTTTGTTATACATGTCTTCTTAAACATTTTTTATAACTGAAGTTTGGATTTTTCTGTTGCATTTGAATTAATCCTTATGTCATTCACATGCTCCTAGGAATAAAAATGTACTTTTAAAATATTTCAACACCTAAAAATATGTTCTATCACGTGAGTAAATGGGGCTCTATTGAATCCTTTTCCTATTAAAATGTTTCTCCTATAACTTTACTAATGGACATGTCCATTGTTCTGTTTCTTATTATGATTAGTAAGCTGTAATAAACCCTCTCAGATCATCAGGTATGCATATTCTATATTTTGAGTATTGAAAATATTAAATCTTAAAAAGATATCTTCACATATTTTATATTATTTTTAACTGTATATTTTATTTATCTTTATTTTTATGTGCATTGGTGTTTTTTGTCTGCATGTATGTCTGTGTGAAAGTGTCAGATCCCCTGGAACTGGAGCTACAGATAGTTTTGAGCTGCTATGTGGATGCTGATAATTGAACCCAGGTCCTCTGGAAGAGCAGCCAATACTCTAACCACTGAACCATCTCTCTAGCCCCATGTTTCACATTACTAATTTTTAATTGCTTCCCAAAATTATTGTCTAAATTTAAACTTTTTAAAAATTAATTTTTTTATTTTTTGAGAGAGGCCCAGGTAGTCCTAGAATTTTTTATGTAGCTGAAGCTGGCCTTGAACTCTGGACTTTCCTGCCTCTAATTTTGATTGTTGACATTACAGATGTCTGTCACCCTTACCATTCTAATTTGAACCTTACAAGCAATATATGAGGAGAACCTTATATAGCTATGGGTGACTGTCATGTTTTCTTTAGAAACACTGACATTTCATTTCTACATTCACCTATTCATTTATTATTTTATTGTTTAAAATTTACATGCATATGTTGTGCGTGTGTATGTGCATGTGTGCATGTGAGTGTGTGTGTGGTGTGTGTGTATTGTGTGTGTATTGTGTGTGTGTGGTGAGTGTGGTGTATGTTGTGTGTGTGTGAGAAAGAGAGAGAGTGTGTGTGTGTGTGGTGTATGGTGTGTGTGTGTGAGAGAGAGAGAGTGTGTGTGTGGTGTATGGTGTGTGTGTGTGAGAGAGAGAGAGTATGTGTGTGTATGGTGTGTGTGTGTATTGTGTGTGTATTGTGTGTGTGTGTGAGAGAGTGTGTGTGTGTGGTGTGTGTATTGTGTGTGTGTGTGTGTGTGAGAGAGAGAGAGAGAGAGTGTGTGTGTGTGTGTGTGTGTGTGTGTGTGTGTGTGTGTGTGTGTGTGTAAGCATAAGCCCCAGTGGATGGGTATGCAGAGACCATAGTTAGAATTCAAGTGTCTTCTTGACTTCTGCTTTCTTCTTTATTTCTTTGAGACAGGGTCTGTAGCTGAACATGAAGCTCACTGTTTGGCTGAACTGGCTGGCCTGTGACCTATAGGGATACACTTGTTGTTACCCTTCAGTGCTAGGGTAGTTACAGGCACCTGGACATACACATTGGTTTTACATAAGTGTTGAATATTTGAAATCTTATGCTTGTCCTGAAAGTACTCTTACTGAACCATCTCCCCAGCCCTCACTAATTACCTCAGCAAAAAGTGAGTGTCTTCACAGTGCCAGGTACTATTTTCCATTTTACTGTATAGATAATTCCTGCCTTCTGGGAAGGGCAGTGTAAACCAGGTCAGAAACATAATCAGCACCAGATGGTACGAACTGTAAAAACTGGTATTGTTCTAGAGGCAACATAAAGCCACATAAAAGTTAAAAGAGAGTGATGGCATGGTCTTGTTGACAGATTTAAAAGCTTGTTCCCATTGATGGGTGGTGAATTAACAGGGCTGGGGCAGGAGGTACACCCACTAAACTCAATTTATCTTCTGGGCCAGTGTTGCACAAATTCTGGTTGTAATAAAGGAAACTCAGAGCCAGATATTGGGGAAAGGCTGAAATATTAAAGCGAGGAAACACCACAGTCAAATCTCACCCAGCTGTCTTCTAGCTTCCTCAGCCTCACTCCTCATGGCTTCTACTGCCTGCTCTGTCTTCCTCTGCCTGCCTTAAAGACCCTCTTTGTCCAGTTGTTTTACATCCAGGTTAAGATTAAAGGTGTGAGCTACTACTATTTGGTAGTTAGCCTTGGACTCACAGAAACACAGAAAGTCTCTGTCTCTGGAGTTACAGAGGCCTGGCCCCACCACGGCCTGCCTGGGAACCTGGAACTCCCTCTGTAAACCAAGATGGCCTCAAACTCAGATCTGCATAGGTCACCACTCCTGGATATTCCCTGTGCTAGGATTAAAGCTGTGAGTTACCACTCTGTGATCCTCCTGGATTGACTGTGGGCTGATCTCTTCTCTGATGTTTCAGACTTGTTTTTATTAAATATGTAACATATCACCACAGGCCAGAAAATGGCTAGGAGCATCCTGAACAGATGAGCTACAGGTGCAAGTGGTAAGAGGCAGAAACCACACTATTTGTAACATTTTTAAATATGTAACTGTGGTTTATTTTAGTCTCTTGTCACTTTGTTGGAAATATATCCCAAATATTTTTGTTGTCTTCTATATTTGAGCACAATATTGGATGTATCAAAATTTAACTTTTCCACAGACTTGATGGTGCAAGTCCCTGAACTCAGGAGGCAGAGACGGGAAGATGGCTGCAACCCCAAGGCTATCCTGGACTTCACAGCCAGTCTGAAGCCAAGCTCTCTGGTAAGACCCTAAGACAGAATCAAAACCAAATTAAGTCTTCTGTGTTATTTTCTCTTGCTTTGGTGAGGGAAGCAGAGGAAGCCCTGGTTAAATGTTTGAGGAGAGGACAAGTCCTGAGTGAATTGTATGTTGTTGACATAAGCACAGCCATGTCAAGCAAGCATCCTAATGCCTCTGCACATGGGAGAGTCTCAGAGAAATATCAAGGCTTCCAAACACCAGTGTCAATGAACGACTGACAGCATCTGCAGAACTTATCAACCATAGCTACCTCCTCTGGGTGACTATAGCTTAAGATTGCTCCCCAAGATTAACTAAAACTGTCTCCATGGGGTTTTTTTTTGTTGTTGTTTTTATTTTTGTATACAATACACCAATCCTGGATTTAAATGTATAAAATAAACAAACTGAAGTTCTGGATGTAATTGGTGCCCCCACTAGAGAAAGCACAGTCCATCCGATCCCAGCTGTACACCAGTCTGTCTATATGACTTTTCTTCATTCCCTTCTTGTCCCAGTTAGATCACTCTCTGAAGCCATCCAGGACAACACTCCGAAATAGTCTTTCTTTCTTTTTTTGTAGGTAAGGGTGTTATGAAACATTAAAATTCTAACAGTTCCTGTTATATTGTTTTCTAAGGCCTAGGAATGCCAGAAATGTGCAGGTGTTCCCACATTTCAAAACAGCGTGTCTTTACAATGCTGATGGGATTCACAAACACCAATGGGACCATTGGCCAATCCATAGAAATAGACCTAAAATGAAAAGCCAGCTGCACTACTGATAACATCCCCCCAGAGGTCTTGCGCAAATGCTTGGTGTTCAGACTGATGTAAGAGATGAGGCTCTGAGGGAACATATTCAATTATTGGGGGTTGTACCACTAGAAAAAGATTGTAGGACTTTGGTCTCTTAGTCTTTTGCACTGCTTACTGGCTGGAAATACAGTGTCTGCTCTGACATTCACTTTCACCAGCACCATCTTTATCAGAGGCTCAAAGCAATCAGCCAGCCATTTGCTTAAACTATAAAACCTGTGTCAGGAATCTTGTCACAAAGCTGACTTGTATTGTTGGAGTACAACCCATACCAATCCTAAAAGGAAATGGGGAGGGGTCCTCTCTCTCATCTCCAGCCCATTTGGGGGGACTTTCAATTGCCACTTGGGGAGTTTGATGTATGTTTTCATTTGACTGGCCATGGACTAGAAGCCAAACTAAGCTGTTTGCCCACTGAGGCAGGATTGTAGGGACATAATAAGATAGGACAAGCAAGAGTGGGCTTCTGATGACCGTGGCGTCTTTTCCGACATAGGGAAGAAAGGTGACAGAATGGCACAGTGATGCTTATTTAAATAGGAGCAACGGGGGAAGGAGAGGAACCAAGAACCTGACAAAACACCCAACCCGGAGTTTGTTTTAGTCTACTTCAATGCCTTGATCCTCTTCCTCCAGAAAGGAGGTGTTTGCTCACTCTGATGAAACTGCTACTTTCGTTTCTCTGTGGATTGGTCTTCTGTCTTTCCTGGATGTTCACTTATCTGTCTGCCCCCTCAGAAGGAGCTCAAAATTCTCCTAGACGGGAGGTCCGCAATCTTCATGATCCTGTGACTCTTTAATGCTGTCCCTTGTGTTATGGTGACAACCCCCCCCACACACACATACAGCACAACATAAAATTATTTCTGTAGCTGCTTTCTAACTGTATTTGTTACTGTTATAATTAATGTAATATATATTTTTTTAAGAAAGATATTTGCCAAAGAGCTTGTGACCCACAGGTTGTGAACTGCTGTCTTAGACAGATGTTAAACCACTGGTTAGTTTCTGGATCTAGTATAGGGGTATTGTGTTGCTTCGTTGTAAATAATTGTTCCACCCACTGGCTTAATAAAAAGCGCTGATTGGCCAAAGGCAGGCAGGAAGTATGGGCGGGGCTACCAGACTTAGAGAACTCTGAGAACAGGAAGCACAGGCAGAGTGCTGGAGAGAAGCCAGAAGAAGCAGAGGACAACTATGCTGCTCTAAGAAAATGTACCGAGCCACATGGCTGAACAAGATAAGAGACATGGGTTAGAATAAGGGTAAAGAGTTAGCAAGTGATATGCCTGAGCCTTAGGCTGATCAGTCTAAAACCATCATATGCATCTGTGTGTCTCTGCGGGTCTGTGGGTCTGCGGGCCTAAACCTTGAGGCAAGGCCTGAAAGTCCCGGCCAGAAACCTCCTACTACAATCCAGCTTGGCTGAAATGGCATCAGGCAGCACAGGACTGTCAGAGAAGTGATACTTAAGCATCAGTGTGTATCGTTCAGACCCACCCCCACAACCACTACACACACACACACACACACACACACACACACACACACACACACACACACGTGTGAGGACAGGAGAGGGAGTAGTTTCGACTGGTACTATTTAAGGGCACCAGACCAGTTTTCGCCTGCTTCTGACACCAAAGCAGTTACACCACCGCCGGTTGCCAGGTGCCTTTCCACCATCAGCTGTGTGATATGTGTACCCTTTAAAAGTGTCACCATCCTTTATTTCTCATTTCTCTTGCCTCTTACTGCTCCCCTTGTCTCTCTTTTCCTCTCTTGACTCTTCTTTTTCTCTCTGCCTCTCTTTTCCTCTTGTCTGCCTGCTTCTCTCAAGTCCTCTCTCCAGCACGGCCTTTCACTCTTCTGAGCCCCCCACCCCCGTAAACCTCTTGCACTAACTCTGTTGAGGGTGGCATGTTTGCTTAGCGGCATGCCTTAGCAGGGCCCGCCGAAAGGTACCTACTTCGCCCTTGGATTTTATTTATACTTTCGCCTGGAAGCTGTCTCACTTTCAGCATTGCAAGTGTCGCCCTGGAAAAACCATCAGCAGTCTAAAACAAAGTGTGAGGTTTCCCTACCCTACATCCCATCTGGAAATCACACACAATCAGAAGCTGAGCCAAAAGGCAAGAAGCCTAGCCTGAAGAAGTATGTGGTGGGTGGGGGCTTTGAATGGACTCTTGGCCTCTACCTCCCTGCAAATTCCCCACATGATAGAGTCACACGCAAGCATCTGTCCCCAGTCAGGGTTGTTTTCCTGAGAGTCCCCACCTATGTTCATAACCGGATGTGACTGAAAGGGCTTTACCTTTAAGAAATGGAGGGGTATCAAGGGACCAGTCTAGACAAACTATGACATAAGCTGACCTTGCACTCCTAGTGGCAATGCCATCACCGCACTGTGGTGCTTAAGGGACAGGGTTATTCCCCAACAGTCACTTTTCACAGGCCATTGGTAGAGTTCTATTTTTCTCTGGTTATTGTGCATTACAGCTCTGTTTAGGGCTGTCTTGGATGCTTTGATGGTCCCCAAAGGCACAGACTTCAGTTACTAAAGTTTTATAGCAAGATGCCCTTTAGAAATTTTTCAAAAATTTTCATCACTCAGTCCATGAGGATTATAGTCATGATTATATTAAAACATACTAGCATTTTAAAGCTTTCCCAAACTGCTGGGTTTATGAGGTAATTTTGTTATTTGCAACCTATATGATCAGTGGCAAGCTGTGTAACCTGAGGGTTATTTCCTCATTTATAAAGTGAGACTAATAATAAATAATACCTCATTCAGAACATTATTGTAAAGATTGTAGTGAGCTAGTTAATACAAAACACCTAGATGAGTCTAACAAGGTTCCTTATACTGGCCCAAGCTAGTTTGGCTAGAACCATAGTTTCTAGATATCCCTGCCCTCTGGCATAGTTCTGGTTGGGTCAGCCATTAGAGAACTGTCTACATGACCTTTAAGGGTGAAAAATGAAGCAGGATCCAGGTCCACAGCATTGCTAGTTCAATCAGGATCTTTTCTCCCGTATTTTAAAAGTTGGGGCCAGGTACAGTGGGTATGTATTAGTTACTTTTCTATTGCCATTATAAAACAGTATGACCTGTAGCCATTTTTGGAAGAAAGAGTTTATTTTGGCTCATGGTTCTAGGAAGCAAGAGTTTAAATACCCAAGATGATGAGGAAACATTTTTCATTCAAACTTTTCCCCTGATACCAATTTGAATTCTCCTAGTTTGCTTTCTGATGCTTTGTTAAAGTCCATAACCAAAAGCAACTGAGAGGAAAGGAATTTGGCTGACACTCTCCATCACAGTTCTTCATTGAGGAAAGCTAAGTAGGGACTCTGGTAGGAACCTGGAGGCAGGAACTGAAGCAGAGGCCATGGAGAACTGATACTTACACAGCCCAGAACCATCTACCTAGGAGTGGCATCCCTCACAGTGGGCTATATCCTCCCTCCTGTGCCATTCATTAATCAAATCAAAGAAACGCTCCCCACTTACTTGCTAATAAGTAGGCCTTTTCTCAACTGAGATTCTTTCTTCCCAGAAAGTTCCAGCTTGTATCAAATGGACAAAAACTAATCACATGTAGCAATAAGGTTTTTTGGTTTTGGGCGGCCAGAGGTCTAAACTTATAGACTTGTAGTCTTAGACCTCTTAGCCTCCCATTGTTGTTTAGATTTTAGAAATGATTTAGACACTTATATTAACTTTATGTTTGTTGTTTGGCCTATGGCTTAAGCATATTGTTAGTTTGTTTTTATATCTTAATTTATTTTTATTAATTTGTTTGTTATGTGGCCTGTGGTTTATTGTGTGTGTGTGTGTGTGTGTGTGTGTGTGTGTGTGTGTGTGTGTGTGTGTGTGTGTGTGTATATATATATTTTAAGGGCGGCTGGCTCAGTCTGGTAGTTAGGATTTGGCGCCCTCACTGCTGTTGTCCAGGTTCAATTCCTGACCAGGGAACCCCCCCCCCCCAAAAAAGAATAATATCCCAAGATCCCAGCAGCCCCTTATGAATGGGGTTGGCCACTCCCCCTTCAGGAGCCCAGGACCCTGGATAAGCGTCTTCAGATCAGACCTTATCAGCTGACACCTGACTCCCACCACACCACCTCATGATGGGTTCTCCGGGAAGAGTGGGAACTGAACATGGGGCCCATCCCTGTCATTCAAGTTGGTCCCCATGGCCTCTGCCTCAGAGCCATTTCATCTGTAGATTTGATGACATGAGGATAGTCTTTATGTAGAAGTCATGGCCTCACACTGACTTTACACCTGAATATCTCTCCTCCTTTGGACTACTCAGGGTGCCTTTGGTTCACTAATTAGAGCTTAGACGAGTACCATGTCTTATATTTGTTCTGTTTTTTTTCTTACAGCTCAGGTTAGGTGCTGCATGTTACATCATGTATGTTCTGATATTTCTTGATGGGATGATTCCTAGTTGATATGGGGCAAAAGATCCCGTTGCAGGAATCCTAGTTGGTCTTAATAAAAACCCAGAGCCAGATATTGGGTTAAATGCTGGAAAATCAGAGAAGCAGAGGGACAAGCCACTAGAGAAACTTCTCACACTACTAAATCCTCAGACCAAAAGGGGTAGATCCTGTTTCCATGGTTTCCATGAATCCTCAGACTGAATGCCTCAAGTCCTCAGCCAAAAGGGGGAATGGAAGGAAGGGAGAAGGGACAGACTCTCCTAATAAGTATCGCTTTCTCTGCCCAGCCATCTCACTTCCTGTTCCAACCTCCCTAGTGCTGGGATTAAAGGTGTGTGCCTCCACTGCCTGGCTCTGTTTCCCTGTAGTCTAGGATGGTGGAATTAAAGGTGTGTGCCACCACTGCCTGGCTCTGTTTCCCTGTAGTCTAAGATGCTGGGATTAAAGGTGTGTGCCACCACTGCCTGGCTCTGTTTCCCTCTAGTCTAAGATGCTGGAATTAAAGGTGTGTGCCACCACTGCCTGGCTCTGTTTCCCTGTAGTCTAAGATGCTGGGATTAAAGGTGTGTGCCACCACTGCCTGGCTCTGTTTCCCTGTAGTCTAAAATGGTGGGATTAAAGGTGTGTGCCACCACTGCCTGGCTCTGTTTCCCTGTAGTCTAGGATAGTGGAATTAAAGGTGTGTGCCACCACTGCCTGGTTCTGTTTCCCTGTAGTCTAAGGTGGTGGGATTAAAGGTGTGTGCCACCGCTACCTGGCTCTGTTTCCCTGTAGTCTAAGGTGGTGGAATTAAAGGTGTGTGCCACCACTGCCTGGCTCTGTTTCCCTGTAGTCTAAGATGCTGGGATTAAGGGTGTGTGCCACCACTGCCTGGCTCTGTTTCCCTGTAGTCTAAGATGCTGGGATTAAAGGTGTGTGCCACCACTGCCTGGCTCTGTTTCCCTGTAGTCTAAGGTGGTGGAATTAAAGGTGTGTGCCACCACTGCCTGGCTCTGTTTCCCTGTAGTCTAAGGTGGTGGAATTAAAGGTGTGTGCCACCACTGCCTGGCTCTGTTTCCCTGTAGTCTAAGGTGGTGGGATTAAAGGTGTGTGCCACCACTGCCTGGCTCTGTTTCCCTGTAGTCTAAGATGGTGGGATTAAAGGTGTGTGCCACCACTGCCTGGCTCTGTTTCCCTGTAGTCTAGGATAGTGGAATTAAAGGTGTGTGCCACCACTGCCTGGTTCTGTTTCCCTGTAGTCTAAGGTGGTGGGATTAAAGGTGTGTGCCACCACTGCCTGGCTCTGTTTCCCTGTAGTCTAAGGTGGTGGAATTAAAGGTGTGTGCCACCACTGCCTGGCTCTGTTTCCCTGTAGTCTAAGGTGGTGGGATTAAAGGTGTGTGCCACCACTGCCTGGCTCTGTTTCCCTGTAGTCTAAGATGCTGGGATTAAAGGTGTGTGCCACCACTGCCTGGCTCTGTTTCCTTGTAGTCTAAGATGGTGGGATTAAAGGTGTGTGCCACCACTGCCTGGCTCTGTTTCCCTGTAGTCTAGGATGGTGGAATTAAAGGTGTGTGCCACCACTGCCTGGCTCTGTTTCCCTGTAGTCTAAGGTGGTCTTGAAATCCTCCCAGTGCTAGGATTAAGGGTGTGTAACTACACTGCCTGACCTCTATGACTAACTCTGTGGCTGGCTCTGCCCTCTGATCTTCAGGCAAGCTTTATTTCTTAGAAGACACACAAAATTTCAGCACGGGATTTTTGACTTCCTTATTATGACTTCCAATAAATAAACTTAAAGAAATTACTGATTTTTTTGGTATATTTCATATTGTTTCTGATCAAGCCATTTTCTTACGGGTTCTAAAACTGTGAGCCCTCTTCCCACCATGAAGAAAGGGAGGAACTTCTGGAACTAGACCAGGGAATTTCACCCTTTCAGGCATTTCTCAGCCTACTTAACACATTCCCCTTTGCTCCCCTCTATCCAGTCCTTCCTTTCTACCCTGGTACCCTGGGTCCGGGTGTGGGTCTCCATTTTGGTTCCTCTCCAAAAATAAGGAGCTCTCCTTGGACTATTTTGGAAGTGGCACCTGTCAAAATCTTAGAATTTCTGAGAATTAAAAAGAAATTACTCTAGGGACTCCCAGTTTCTCTATTTTCCCTGGGCTTAGGTATTCTGCTCACAAAATAAAGTTCTTCGTTTCTTCCCAACCAGTGATAATCAGATCAAATTGCAGACCTGAAATGTAAATGAGCCAGAATCTGAATGAACTTGCCCCTGGTGAAATTTCAACCTCATGGAAAACTGGGTATGGCTTCCCTCTGAAAAATGCAGCAGTGAGCCAACAGAAGCCCAGAAAGTGAGACAGAGGACTGAGATTAAACAAGCAAATCATAAACACTTAGAGAAAAGAATCATTTTCTTGGACCAGGTGGTTATTAAAACATCATTGCTTACATAAAAGGTCCATTCTTCAACCATAGTGCTTAGCTGAATCACTGGTATTTAACACACAAAGTACAAATCATACCTTAAAAGGCTGTAAGTGAAAAAAAAATAACAAAACAAAACACCCAAATAGCGAATAAATAGTTTTGCTGAATGAAAATACGTTTTTCTTAAAGTCAGATGAAAACTAATGATTTTCAGATGATAGAAACCTCAGGCCCATTCATAGCCATGTGCTCTACAGAAGCTTTTATAACTTTGTATCTTACAAATGATGTGATGAACAATATTTTTTGATATATGAAAACTAACCTTCAAATTTCCATGTCTACCAATGACATTTTAGTACAGCCATAGTCATTTGTTTGTTCACAGGCTGCGCAGACCTTGTTTCCCAGTCTAGGCTGGGTAATTAGCTGCAGTGCCCACTTTCAGAAGAGAGTGGTGGTGCCCACGTACAGCAGGAATCTGTCAACCTTGGCATGCATTACTGGTGTTGGTGTTTTGTAACATTCTTTTCCTATGTGATACTACCAACTCTTATCAAAAATGTCTTCAGACATTGCCATCTCCTGGAGAGCAATCTTCTGGCTGTGGCTCTACAGTGGATTTGGGTTGGTGCGGGATTAAAAAAAGGAAATGTCAAGGAAGAGAAGAGAAAGCAGGGAGGAGGAAAAAGACAGGACATGTTTTCTGAGTTTTAAAAACATTATTCTTAATTTTAAACATGAGTGAATGAAATTCAGAGTGGTACCAAGCATAAAACACACCTGGGTTCCAAAGGCAAAGGGACCCTAAGGCAACTTGATTCTTAAGATTCTGTCTTTTTTGAAGTAGCCCATTATGAAATACAATGGCTTCTTTCCAAGCTATTTGTTTATTTATTTAATTTTCTAATAAGCTCTCAAGGGTATCCTGAGGTCATATATATTTATTAACTTATAGGTCTTAGACTTTCCTGGTTTACGTTCTAGAATGTTCTGTTCTCAGAGTAGGCAGAGGGTGAACCTGTTCTTTGCTTTTAAAAATCTATCTTTTACTAATTCTTTGACCATCTTATACATGTATACAGTGAATTTTGATCTATCCACCTCTAACTGCCACTCTCCCTAGACACATTCCAACATGTCTCCCTTCCTTCCTTCATGTCTGCTTTTGAAATTCTCTGACAGTTTTTAGTTTAGTCTTGTTGGACATTTCCTAACACAGCTCTGATCCTAAGGATCTCAGAGTCCCATCTCAGGTCTTGGCTAGCAATCAGAAAAGTCTGCTATTTCTGAAAACTATGGATGGGGTAGGCTCAGGAGTTCTTATGCCTGAGGAGGCCCATAAAGGAAAGGAGTACAGGCAAACATGCTTGGGCCACACTGGATGGGAGAGAAGGCCCTGAGTATAGTAAGCAGTGTACTTATAGACCCATCAGATCCTGTAAATGGAATTAGGCCTTTAAAATAAACCTGAAAGAGAAATTGCCTCCAAACACTGAGTCAAGGACACTTAACTGTCTGAATAAAAAATTTTTGATATCTTATAAGAATTTGTCTATTTTGATTGTCTAAAGATTAAAAATGTAACTACTGTATTCAAATATAGTGATCATATATCAAGTATTTATCTGATTTAGTGCTGAAGGAACCAATCAGATGAGATTCTGGTTAAAAAGAAATAAAGGAGCTAAGCAAATTGTCAGTTATACATGCCTTTGTTGTGATGCAGGCTCCTCTGAGACTGAAACATTCCATCCTGCAGAAAGCTCCTGAAACAGGGTAATAAACAACTCAAAACATGTCAGGAAGTCCCCAAAACTGAACAAATTCACCAAATCCCTCAAGGCAAGAGTAAGCAATAAAAGCTGAGTTTTTCTTAGGCTAAGAAATCTTCAATGAAGACTCTCAATGTTGCAAAAAAGACTCTGAGACCAGACCTCTCTGGAAGTACCAGAAATCAGTTTAACTATCTGGAAGAGGATTAAATCAATTAAATCAGTTGGAAGTGATATTTTTCAGCCTGTTGAACTCCCTGCGGACTGTGAGTGTGTTCTAGATTTTCAGGTTTTGTGAGCTGTCTCCCATGCTGGAGTGGGCTTTGGTGATGCAGCTGTCTTTGAATAATTTCTACTCCTATAAGTAACTCCAATAAAACTCATGGTTTACTAAATTGGACTTTAGTAGTTGAAGTGGACCAGTATTGGCTCAAGACATCCCAAGATCAAGTGTCGGCACAAAGAAAATGAATTTTCCCCAGAGGGACAAAGGGCAGGGAAGAAGAGACAAAGACAGGAGGTAGAGAACAAGGGAAAGGGGAAGGGAACAAGAAGAGGGAGAAATATTTGTCCCGAAATTTGTCTCAGTAGAGAAGAGAAAGATTTGGCCCATAGGCAAACATTGATATATAAATATAAAAGGGGAAACAATGTGTTAAGGGTAGTGTTTAATTTATTTGGGAATGTTAATTAGATGAACCAAAGAGGGGTTTGATTGCTGAACTTCAATACTCTGATACTTGGACCTTGGTTGTCCATCTCAGGAGGAGGAAGGGGTCAAGTGAGGAAATAGACTTTGGGGGATAGCTTTAGGAATATAACCTAATGGGTTTTAGTAAGGCGAAGGAAACAGGAGAGAAGGGCAAGGCCTGCCAGAGCCATGTTTGCCATGCTCAGGCTAACTCGAGTTCCTTCAGTGGTATCTGTCCTTCTGTCTGTCATGGGCTCTCTCTCTCTCTCTCTCTCTCTCTCTCTCTCTCTCTCTCTCTCTCTCTCTCTCTCTCAGACATGTATGTAAGCACCCTCCCTAGGAAAAGTTTTGTCTCACAGCAGCCTAAGATTTAAGCCCTCCGAAAGTAAAAGCTGCAGGATCTTGATTCAAGCCTAGCTTCAGCAACTTAGCAAGCAAAACCTAAAGCAGACAATAAAATAAAACAGTCAAAAAGAATGTGGTGACTAAAGATATAGTTCATTGGTAGAGCACTTACATGGTATGCTGTGGTCCAGGCACTACCTCAGGAAAGGATATGAGGAACTAATGCCATCCGTCGTCATTATTCATCAACTTGAGAATGTATACCACAGTCATTTCACATTGTGAAAGTGTGTACTCTCAAGGTGAATATACAAGGCCCTCTTACACGGTCTTTTGCAGAACCTCCACAGAATGCAGAGGTCCCAATCTCATCTCTGCTTCAGACTATGAGCAATGTCTTTTTGTGATCTATTTAGTATCATGCTTTATATTTTGTGATTTTTTTCTTTGGTTGTTTAATTGCTTAAAATGACCCCCATGAATGATTTGGGAGAGCTAGCTCATATTTCTAAGGCTGTGGTGTAACATATATATTTGTTAAAACATATATATATATATATATTTTAAAAGCTTTATTTGGCTTTGAGTTATAGTGTTGTGGGCCATATATAAGTTCAATGTCAGTAAATCAGCAAGACAAGCTAAATATGGTGTGCTTAAATGAAAACACACATAAAGCAAGGTTATATATTGATCAGCTGACAAAACATTGAACCAGAATATATAAAATCCCATTTCTATTTTCTGTAGGAGAAATGACTTCGTATTGGTCAATTAATGTTCTTAATTTCATGTATTTATATAACATAACTGATGAGAATAATGACCATCAGCTGATATTTTTTTTTCAGGAAATAAAAAATACAAGATATTGAAAAGCTAGACAAATAATGGTCAATGACCACACAGATAATAAAACTTTGATACTAGACAGAAACCATTTGCTGCTTATTGGTGTTCTACAAGTTGACATCTAAAACCTAATGAATGGAAAGCTCAAATAACACTTTCTTGAGTATCAGATAGGTCATTATTAGGTTTGGTAGCTAAGGATTTCACCCTCATATTTTCCACTGTGGTATTTTAGATGAGCAGTGGAGGGCTGCCCTGTGCATTAGTTGATGTTCTGTTACATTCTTGGACTTTACTCACTTAATATAACTAACATCTCCTCTCTCTATTGTAGCAATTAAATATGTCTCCAAGTATTGCCAAAGACCCTAGGGAACAGACTCACCCTGTTGGATGACCTTTATTCATATATTGTGGTCTTAGCTCCTTTTGCTCCTTGTAATAGCTACTTTGGGTAGTCTTTTACAATAAGGTTTCTGGGCCCAGGTGGCCAGAGGTCCAGACCCACAGTCCTACAGGCCCAGACCCCTTAGCTGCCTGCCGCTGTTCAGGCCACTAAAATGATTCAGAAGCTTATATCAAGTTCATGCTGTTTGGCGTAGGCACATTGCTAGTTAGCTCTTATATCTTAACTCAACCCATTCTCATTAATCTGTCTGCCATGTGGCCTGTGGCTCACCTGTGTTCCTTACATGTTTCTTCTTTGGGCATCTGGCTCAGTCTGTCTCTGACTCCGCCCTTCCCTTCCTACCTATTCTGACTCACCACCTACTTCTTCTGTGGTGCCTCTCATGGGCTAAAACAGCTCCTTTATTTAAAGATTGATATGCACAGCATACAGAAAGACATTCTCATATCAGTAGTCTATAAACAAGAGAAATTTCTTCCCTACAGTTCTTGAGTTCAGAACATCTAAGACTGATGTCCCAGCAGGTTTGTGGGTCTAGTGAGGGCTTATCTCCTGGCTTATAGATGACACTTTCTCTGTCTTCATATGGTGGAAGGGCAAAGCAGCTCTCTCAGGCCTAGTGTAATATGGATAATTTCTTTCTTCATGAGTTTCATCATCATGAGTTTATTATCTTGCAAAGGCTCTTTTTGTTTTGTTCTCCTAATACCACCATGCAAGTTTCCAGCTTATGAACTTGGAGTGAGGTCCAAATCTTCAGACAGTAAACAATGAATAAAAAAGTAAGAAAAGTATCTGTTAGCCAACTTTGCAGTCACGTGAGTTTGAACCTTTAAAACATATGTCATGCTAGTCAAATGCACATGTGTGCATTCATATATATTTTATTCTTGTTTATTTTCTGTTTTGCCTGTATTGGGAGAAAAAAAGCAAAGCTCAAAATACACTTGATCAATATTTCTAATCATGAGTGGTAATCCTTGACAGGTCCAAGGTCTGAGTCAAGAGTGCGATTTGGGGGTTGGTGAGAGTGGGCTTACCAGGAGATTCCTGCTCATTGGAAGTACTTCTCCATCATCTACCAGAAGAACTTGGGGGAGAGCTTCAGCATAAATGTCCAGAAGAGGAAGGCTTTTGCTGGAATTGTATCTGTCTATACACACATCTGTCCAGGCTTGCAAATTAGGCAATTCTGACTTCCCCCATTCAGGATTTGGCCCAAGAATGGCTCCATGAAGGAGATCTGGTCATATAGGAATGAGACAATCTAGAAGCAGAACGATATAGTCTATGGCCTCCATTGAATAGTGGAACCTCTGTGAGTCTCTGACTCTCTGTATATAAAACCAAGGTGACAATATTAACCCTTAGCACTGTGGTGTTAACATAGAAGACATAGATGTTTAGCTTCTTCATTTTAAACAAATAAGTCAGAACTTGGAAGCACTGCGGGTAGAGGCTGGCTTGGAAATGTCTTCTCTATACAAAATTTGTATCCAATATTGCTTTTATAACAGCAAAAGCTGGTTTTTTAAACCAATTTATTTTGTAATTATAAATGTAAATCAATACCAACCCCTAGTGAGTAGTTACATTTACACATTTGATTACTTTTTAAAATTAAAACTCTTTATCTGAAATACCATTTAAGCAGATGCTTACTCAAAATCCTTAGCTTTGCTTATGATTTTCAACAAATCTATTTCCCTATAATGAGCTGCCCAATGTGACCCTAATTTTATACCATAGGCTATGTGTGTTCGTGGTCCTTAGGCACAGCAGGAAAGATAAAACTTCCTTTCTCTTTCTGCTGCACAAAGGACAACTCCCAGTGTAAAATCCTGTGTTGGATAGTAGAAGCCAAATATACATTCTAAACAAAGAGATTTGTAGCCACCATGTAGAGTACCTTGTCTTCCATCAGCCGCAAAAAGGGTTTGAGTTTCAGTGATAAAAATTGACATTTCAGGCTTGAAGGATATCAGCTTCCAAAGACAACCAGGTGGATCCTTCCTTGATAAACACAGCAAAAAGGACACTGGACACTGTCCTGACAGTTTTGAGTTCTATATCTCTGACGTCACTGAACCATTCTATTTTCTTCAAAAGAGAAACTGTCTTCTGAAGAAAATGATTCTTCTGTTTGTTTTGTTTCTCTGAGACAGCCTTAAAATTTATAGCCAGAGTAGCTTGGCTATGTAGTTCAGGCTGGCCTTGAACTCACAATGCCACCCCTGTCTCTGCCTACTGACTGCTGAGATTACCACAGGAGGGAAAATAAAAATCATCTCTGGCTGTATCTTTCAATCAGAGACAAAGATACCCATACTGAGTCCCAGAATTTTGAATTTCTAAAAACAAATGAAAAATTTCCAATTTATCTGTTTTCACAATGCAGGCTCTTCAGGCTTTGCTCTGTAACCCCGGGGTCGGTCTATGGTATTAGTATTCTTCCCAGTCTCCTGCATCCAAAATTCTATGAGTGAGTTTCAAGTCAGAAGGGTCAAGGGAAGGGGAATCCCACTGTCCTTGCCAGTCCCTACATCCAAGGACATGGAATCTATCTTTCCAAAAGGTATCCCAATCTTCCAGTTGACCTCTTTCACTGGCCAGTGCTTTCCTCGGGTACTCTTCCTTCCATATTCTTCTGCTTAACTAGTGACGTGTGCTCTGAGTTCATTAAAGCCAGTACCCCATCAGTGGAGACACCCATAGCTGCACATTGTTAAAGTCATTTAACACCAGGATCTTGAATGAGGCAGGTCATTCATCTCTTGACTCAAAGTGTCCTGGGAAGCCTCAAAGTCCTGAATCCACTTCGCTGAAAAGCTGTGATGTCAGTTTGTCCAATGCCACAAAGGAGAAAGGGCTTTTTTTTTATTATTAATATTATAAAATATTAATATTATCTTGATCATGTTTTTCCTTCTTCAGAACCTTTCGGGTCTCCTCCCTCCTTTCCCTTTTTATCTAACTTCACTCTGTCTCTCAAAAATAGTTAAAAACAAAGCAAAAACCAATAAGACAAAAAATGATCCTTAGTGCCCCTCTCAAAAAACAAAGCAAAACAAAACAAACCAGAGTTTGTTTTGTATTGGCTAACTCTTCCTGGCATGGAGCCTGCCCTGGAGTGTGGTTGTCAGACTTAGTGACACTCTACTGGAGAAAACTGATTTTTCCTTTGTCGGAAGGTATCAGTTGCAAATAGCTGGCATTTTCCCTTCTGAGTTCTGGCATTTTTGTCTGGCTTGAACTTGTACAGATCTTGTGTGTGTCTCATAAGCTCTGTGAGCTTATATATGCTTCAGTCTTATTGTGTTTAGAAAACACTGGTTCCTTGGAATCATTCACTTTAGTCTTACACAGTTTTCCTGGCTCCTATTCCATTTGGATGCCGGAATTGTCAGGGGAAAAGGTTTTATAAACATGTCCTATTTAAGACTGAGTGCTCCAAAGTTTTTCTGTACTAAAAGAAGCAGCTTCTCTGATGAGGGCTGAGGTAGGCCCTGATTTCTGGGTATAGCAATGTGCACTTAGGAGTCATTTTATTGCAGTGCTCCTTCAAGAAGAGTCATAATCGTAGATTTTTTCCCAGGCATATGACCCATTATTGCCAGGTTGGGCCATCTGGCCATTTTAGCATTGTTAGGTATTTGTTCCAGCTCACAGAGTGGGCCTTAAATCCAATCAAAAGCGGTTGGCTACTTCCATAAAGTGTGTACCACCATTACACCAGTATATCTTGCAAATAGGTTGCTATTGTAGGTTGTAGGGGGATAATGTTATTCTATTGTAAATAATTGTCCCTGCTATGAGTTTAATAAAGAGCGCTGATTGGCCAAAGGCAGACAGGAAGTGTGGGCGGGGCTACCAGACTAGGAAAACTCTAGGAACAGGCAGAACAGAGCAGAATGCCAGAGACAATCCAGAAGAGGCAGAGGACAACTATGCTGCTCTGAGAAAAGGTACCCAGCCACATGGCTGAACAGGATAAGAGTCATGGGTCAGATTAAGGGTAAAGAGTTAGCAAGTTATATGCCTGGGCCTTAGGCTGATCAGCCTAAAACTATTGTAAACATCTGCGTGTTTCTGTAGGTCTGTGGGTCTGCGGGCCTAATCCTAGGGTCTAGGCCCAGAAGTCTGGACCAGAAACCTCCTACTACAGTAGGTGGAAGGATTTGTTGCTAGGTGTATTGATGATTACCTTTCTTCTCCAGTAGTGTGTAGAGTACTGCCCAGTACCATGAATACTAGTCAACAGGGGTGAGGCTTCTAGTCTCAGCTTCATTTCTCTATATTCAATAACATCACTGTCTTCAGCAATAAGAGCTCATCATCAGGTTGTGGAGAACAAGCGATAGCCTTGACAGTCACCTGTGGTGTTTAGGTTGGGGTTTCAGGAGACTACTTTAATGGCTCAACAAGATACAACCAACTTCTAGCACTGGAGGTCTACCTTGATGGTATGAGATGATTGCTAGATGATTGTTCTTATTGTGTAGCTAAGAAGGGGCTGAAACATCCCTAAAACCCTAAATTTTCTGATCCTGAGAGTGGCAGGGAGTTTTTCTGCTCCTCTGCCTTGCTCAGGAGCCAGCAGACCCCAGCAGTGAGGCTTCCCTGAGTCCTGCTATGCTCCAGTACATGTGAGCTCATAGGTCCCTAAGGCTGCAGGGACTGCTTGCTGCTTATATAACCACTGAACCATCCCAGGCTGAACTTCCTTTCTTTTCTATGTGTCCTTCTCCTGGCATCTGCTGCTCTCGAGTATGCAAATGAAGCACCTTCACTGTTCTTGCCCCCAATCAATGACATTCCACTGGATCCAACTGGCCATTCTTCCTATGGTATTATTATCTCCTGCTCCCTCCAAACCGGCACAGCCTCCTGGGTGTTCTTTCTACTTGAGACCACTCAGGTCTTCCTTAAGTCCTGGCTGTGCTCACCCCCCTTTCCTGTTGGGGTAGTCTCAGTAAACCAGAATGAAGCAGGACTCAAGCCCAGCATTTTGTCACTAAGGAGGTCAGGAACTGAATGACAACTGTCTCAGGTGATTGCATCAGTCTCCCCAGGAATATTAGTCAAGGTGTATTTAGACAAATTCTGGGCTTTCTGCGATCCACTTCATCACCTGATCAAATATGGTAACAAAGAGACTGAGTGAGGTCACCATGCCATCATTGGGCCAAAGTTATTTTCTCATGCTTTTGTTATTGATTAAATATAAAGTAATATCCATAAATTCGAGTTTTGAGTATGTGGTTCTCAGTTGGTGATACTATTTGAAAGACTGGGAATTTTAGGAGGTGAGTCTATTTGAGGGATGTAAGTTATCCAGAAAGAGTACATTACTTCTGGCTACTTGCTGTTTTACTCTGTGCCTTCTGGAAAACAAAGTAGTGAATAGCTCTCTCCCTGCCACATACTTCCTCCAAGAGCAGGAAGCCAATCAACCCTAGACAAAACTCTCTGAAATCACTAGTCAGCTGAGAATGCATGTGACTTAGTTATTGTTTCTATTGCTGTGAAGAGATACCATCACCATGACAACTCTTACAAAGGAAAACATTTAATTATGGTGACTCAATTCTAGTTCAGAGGTTTAGTCCATTATCACCATGGAGGGAAACATGGCAACATGCAGGCAGACATGGTGCTGGAGAAAGAGCTGAGAGTCCATACATCTTGACTTGAAGGCAACAGGAAGTGGTCTGCATGTCATACCGAGCTTGAGCATAGGAGACCTCAAAGCCCACCCTCATAGTAACACATTTCCTTTATCAAGGCCACACCTACTCAAACTACCACAATATGAAACCTAAAAAATTGGTATGCAGAGAGCTGAGTCAAAATCTTAGGTATTGTGACAAGCTAATCTTAGCTGTCAACTTGACACACCTGGAATGGAGACCCCCCAATTCAGAAATTGCCTGCATCAGATTGGACTGTGGGAACATTTATGGATTGCTGATTGATGTGGGAACACTCAGGTCACTGTGGGCAGTATTATATTTAGGAAGGTAGGACTAGGCTGCATAAAAGAGATGGCTGAATGTGAGTCTGAGGAGCAAGCCAGTAAGTAGGGGATCTCTATGGCCCCGGCTTCAGTTTCTGTCTCCAGGTTACTGCCTTGAGCTTCTGCCTTGGTGGTGTACCATAACCTGTAAACTGAAATAATCTTTCCTCTCTATGTTGGTTTGGATCAATGCTTTATCGCAGTAACAGAATCCTAACTATAAAGGATTTTTTGTTGTTGCTGTTATTATTGTTACTGTCTTGTTTTTAAGCAATGTCCACCCCTCCCTAAAAATGAGGTTGTGCCTGGACACTTTTAGTCAGGGAATACCACTTCCCAAGTCTTCTGGCATTAGGGTACAGCCAGTGAATTGTGGACACAAGTTCAGGCATGAAGCTTAACAAACTGTCTATCAGCCCTCCTCCTTGCTTCTCCCATTTTCATGAATGGAAGCTGGTAAGAGAGTGAGGGCCAGGAGCCAGGACAGCGTATACGCCAGTAGAAGAAAAGCTGGATTCCGAAATGGCCACATGGAGCAGAGAAGCTCTGCCCATTCTGGATCATGTGATAAGAGAAATAATATTCCTTGGTCTTCAAGATTTGTTGGGCTCTTTGTTATAATCATGCAGATTTTCGTGTAAGTAACACAGACTCCAAGGGCTCATGCAAAGAGCCAAGCAATTCTAACTGGCTGGTCCCTGGTTGGCATCTAAGCCCCACAGAGCCTGGAATATAGTAAAAGTCAATAAACGTGTGAGTGTGCAGTACTGAGAGCCATCAAAACATGAGGTCCCTGGCTGGTGCAAAAAACACAGCCTGAACAAACCATTCTAAATGGCAGGTTACAAATGATGAGGAGAAGAGCAAACCACAGACAAATGGTAACACGCGGTTAAACTCAGGTGGGAACCTTTGTGGGTACGGTGTAGAAATGATGGTTAATTATATGCCGTCACTTGAGTGATTTGCAGATAGTAATCACAGTCACTGTCATTTTCCAAAACAAAAGACTTACACATGCACAGCCTATGCAGACAGGTAATTTCTCCTTTTAACAAGTTTGATGAGACATCAAGATTGCTATGCTGTAAAGGTCCAAAAGAAAATGAAAATTCATTGCTACAGTGAGCAGAGTGAATACAAAGTGGCTGCTTAATTAGGCTGCGAGGCTTTTTTTTTTTTTTGTAACAAATGGGATGACACCATCTACATTTGCTGAACATTTCGAACATTATTTCTCAGTGTATGTGAAATGTTGCATTAAATACGAGAAGGAATTCATAGATAATAATAAGATACATGAAGATACAGAAGGGAATAGAGGAAGAGGAAGATGCTACAAAACCTGATACTTAGATTTCTAAGAAACTTCAGTGAACCACTGCCTTGGCCATGTTGCAAGTTTCTGAGGTGCCTCTTATCACACATTGTGTGTGAAAGAACAGGAAACACATTGCACATACACTGACCTCTAGCAAACACTTCACAGTTCTTGTCTTCCACTCTATGATGTAGAATTTTTAAAATTTGAAAGGGTGTCTGTGATGGCTATTCTTAGTTATCAATTTGACTGCACTTAGAATTAATGGTCACCCTGTGAAGAATTCTTAATTAAATCATTTGAAGTAAGAAGACTCACTTTTAATCCAGATCATTTAGGTGGGAAGATCTACTTTTAATCTGGACCACACCTTCTGCTGGCAGCCTGTATAAAGGACATGGAAGAAAGAAGCTTGCTGCTTTTAACGACTTGCCCTCACTTTGTCTGGTAAGTCCATTTCTTCACTGGCATAGAGCTGACTTCTTCAGGATTCGAAGGCCAACTGAAACATCCAGCCTCATGGACTGAACAATTACTGGATTCTTAGCTTTGCCATTGTTAAACAGCAATTGTCGGACTAGCAGGTCCGGAGCCTGTGAGACACTCTAATAAATCCTTTATCTCTCTGATAGATTCCGGAGTCATGAAAATATTTTTTGCTTATCTCAAGTGCCTTTGTGTCTCTGTATGTTTGCACACTCCCTCATCTGGAGCAAATGAAGAATAGTGCATTTTATACAGCAACCAATAATGAATCCTGATAGACATCAGGGGTGTCAGGTACAGGCAAGAAAATTTCTCCTTAGCAATTTAAGACTTTCTTACTGAAAGAAAAATCCAGTATCTTACACCATCCACTGAGAATTAACAAAAACAAAAGACAAAAAGCAAAAATCAATTTCACGTTCTGTTTCTCTAGCTATGGGAGCAATTATTACACCACTGGCAGAGCCAACTTGAACACTAAGATCTGGCTTTAAGTAGTTGTCTGAATTTCCTTTACTACTTACTGACCAAGACCCAGTTTCCAAAGCACCCTCAAACTCTGGAGTCCTATGCTTTGAGATCTGGGCCACTTGCAAGGTGGCTTCCCAGACATAACCTCATGGTTGGTTCTGCTGTTTTTGTGGTAAGAAAAATTTTTTAAATTAAGCTCCTACTTTATTATATAAATTTACCTACTTTACTGAGATCAGAGGAATGGGGTTGGGCTTTGCATAGTCATCATCAATACTTTGGTTAAAAAGTAATGTCCACCAGAGGCTCCCATGAGAGCACTTGGTTACCAAGCTGTGAGAAAGCTGTGCAAACTGAAACCTTGCTGAAGGAAGTGAGCCACCACTGGGGACTAATCTTGAGGGTTTCTAGTATGGGGGTCAGGTGAGGGTGGATGCTTCTTGTTTCCTTTGTATTTTATGACTATAGCATGCAGTGTGGCTGATAGTCTCTGTTCCTACCACATTTTGGCCCCCTATGATAGATTTTACAGCCTCAAAATATAAGCTCAGTGGTATAGCACTCAAACTTGGGGTAGCAAGACTGAAACCTTTCATCTTGATCAGGAGCTCATTATCCTTCATGGGGAAGCACATGAGGACATGGGGTGTTAAGAGGGAGGTGAAACAATGGGATGTTGTGAGGGGAGGTTGTTGTGGAATAATCTTTTTGGACACTGTGAATATATGTTGCTCTCGCTCGTTTAATAAAGAGCTAAATGGCCAATGGTTGGGCAGGAGTAGATTGGGTGGGACTTTCAGACAGGGAGAGAGCTCTCTGGGATGAAGCAGGGTGGAGTCTCCAGCCAGATACAGAGGAAGCAGGAAGTATACAAGATGAGGAAACAAGTCATTAGCTATGTGGCAAGTAAATTAATAGAAATGGGTTAATTTAAGTTATGAGTTAGTTAGAAATAAGCTTAAGCTATCAGATGAACATTTCTAACAATTAATGTCTCTGTGTCGTTGACAGGACAGAAAATTATGTCAATAGGAAGTGAAAAATCCCATCAGACAGAAGCTCTTTAAGCACTGAAATGAACAACTCAGATAAACAACTCCGAGGCTTCAGGAAGTCCCTGAAACAGATCAGACTAGGACTCTCCTTCACCAAGCATTTATACGCAATAAGAAATGTTAAGAATACTCTGAAACAGGCTGAGCTATCTCAGATCCCCGGAACAAGCTGAGGAGCCTGGAAAAATCAAAGACCATCAGAGCTGCCTGAAGAGTCTCAGGCTAACTGAGTAAGACCCTCCAGCCTGTCAAGCTGCCTGAAGGTTGTACAGTAAGCTCCAAGTTCACAGCTTTCATAAGCTGTGGTGAGCTGTTTTGAATTATGTCTGCTCCTTTAAGTAACCTCAATAAAGCACATTGGTTCACCAAGTTGGACTTCGGTAGCATCCTTACTTTGGTCTGTTGATGGTTCCCCATCTTGGGTGACTAGATGTTTGTTCATGTCTTCCCAGGAATAGTGTCACATGACCCTTAAGTTTTCTCTTGTCAGGTTATTTTGTTACAACAATAAGAAAAGTCACTAGTGTAGCCAGTATCTTATAATTGTGACATGAGACCAAGAAGCTCTAAGCTAATGTAGCCTGCCCACAAGCTGCCCTGAACATGTTTTCTGCACCTTCTGTTGACAGAGCTCACACAGCTAAACCACTGTGGTCAGCTCAGAAATATATCACTTCCTACTTTCTTTCCCTGCTGCACCGCTTCACTTCCACAGTTCCTTTTACCATGTTTCTTCATGGTAACACTGTTCTCGTAGAAATGCGGCTTTTAAGTTTCTTTCCCCTAGCCTCTGTGTCCTGAGGAACCTGTACTAAGTTAGCATCACACCCTTAAATCTTAAATTTCTGAGCCGGAGCAGCTGTCTGATCTTTGGCCCCATGCCACGTCCTTGCTGCCAGGGAGCTGGGAAAAGCAACATCTGTCTCCCCTGTGAGGCTATGGGGAAAGGCAGAGTCTCTTTTATAGAATTAACCCTGAATAGGAAGGATTTGGATTCTGAATACAAGGTGCACCTAGGCATTTCTCCACATTGGGGCAGCCACCCTCTATGCAGTGTGGCTCAGCTCTTCTGTCTTCTCTCATCTTCTAACCCTACCAATCTGTCTGTGTTAGGATTTGCTTCTGATGGTCTTCCTTTCGTGTTCATCCTATTGGGCCAGATGCTCCAGTTTGACTCACCCTTCCTATCCTCCCAATCCCTGACAGTTCAACTCTCCTTTGTATTTCCTCTACAGGCCAACAGTCAGTTCTCACCCCGGTCTCCTGTTGTTAAAATTCCAGTTTGTTGGCTGTCTTCAAAGTAGATGCAGCTGCTCTCGGGTACAAATAGTGAACACTGGACATCTTACATCTTTCAGAGTAGAGGGACACTAAGTTGATCAGCAGGGATCTGAGTCTACAAAACACCAAGGTTATGGGGCTTCCGGACTTTTCTTCTTAACAGTGCCAGGGCAAGTCTTGGGCTGGCCTCAAAGGGGACTTTTCTGTAACTTGATACCCTGGACTCAAACATTAGTCCCACATTTTCCAGCTTAGTCTGCTGAAAATATACTCATTGTATAGTTGTAGGGAGACATGTTTGTTTTGGGCAAGCAGAAATGATAATGTACTCTATGGCAGCCCTCTTCTGCCCTCACTCAAACATTGGGAGTTACCATGGAAGGCTAATGTAATGGCATCTTGTCTCTCTTTGACTCAGATGCTCAGTGCAGTCATACATATTTATGACACATAAGAGAAAATTATTGCCATTATGAAAACCACACATTTACTGTAGCAAATTTTCTGGTATAACAGAGTAAGAAGTTTTGTCAGTTTCTAATCCCTTACCCTTATCTTCCTCCTTCAGATGCCCCTTGGATGCTGTGATAATCTCTAAAAATCACCACTCTGACCAAAGTGATGACAGCCTGTTGCCTACAGAAGCTCTGCTCAGTTTGGTCCTATGGGCACTGGCTTCAACATGGTGGAACTGAATTGCTCTTTACCTTTGCAAAACAGTTGGTACACTGATGCAGTTTTTATAAAGTAAGTTTAGTCTATCTGCTTCCTAAAACAGCAGGTTATCTACGCTGCCAACTGCTTTTTCTGAGTCACTAGTGTTTAGTTTTAAGGCCCCTGACTACACATTTAGCAATTATTGAAGGTGCAATTTATGGAGGAACCTAAGTCCTGAGCTAATCACACTGTGAATATTACTTAGAGGAAGATTAACCCAGACTTCTCAGCCCAGAGAAGGCAGAAAGCAAACAAATACGTTTAAATATTACAAAATGGTGGTCATGAAAGTATGTGCCAGGTAGAGTCATAGTGTGAAGAAGTGCATGGTCCTTTACAACTGGGATTGGAGGGACAGGGTTAGAAAGGAAAAGGGGGCAGAGGTTGGATAGTTTATAACTGTTTCCATGGTATTGTTGGAATATACAAACAACCTCCAGGAGCTGCTAAGATCAGAGTAAGAGAACGTGAAGAAGTGTTTACCAACAGAGGGAACTAGAAATCCAAGAGGTATTTAGAATATGAGGAATGCCCTTCATGCTGTTTTTGGAATTTCAGCTTCAAGTACACCAATATGTACTTGAATGGAATATCTTAATGCGGAATACACTAATTCTTAGATAACTAAGGTTGTCCAGTTGAAAGGAGTGGCATTTATGACTGATCAGCCCCAGCATATTCTAGAATCTGGAAAGGAAAGACACAGAGCATGAGGATGAGGTGAAGGATGGAGAGAGAGTGGATAAGTACCAGAGCACAGAAAGAATACAATTCTAGTGTCATTTTGCACAGTAGGGTGAATATAGCGCACAGTACAAAATTTTAAAGTAGCTAGAAAAAAGGAATGTGGATGTTTACAACACAAAGAAACAATAAATGATGTTCAAAATGATAAAAATATGATTACACTGACCTGATTTATAACTTGAATTGGATGCATCTTAAGATCACACTATATCTCATATCTGTAGAATTGCTATATATCAAATAAATATTGGCAAGGAGATGAAATCATGAGTATATAAAAAACAGAATTAGTCATCAGTAGAATGTAGTAATTTGAGTGTGGTCCAAGGGAAGCTGGAAGGGATGGGAACATGGAAAGAGGACCATTTTGAGGCATTTTACTTAGAAAACAGAAAAGGTAGGAATGGATTAAGTAGATTTACATTCCAATGTGTCTATCTTCTGCCCAAGAAGCCCTGAGTGAACATCAAAGCTCAAAAGCTGAAGCGGGCATTGCTCTCCATTTTCCACTGTATGGTAGATAACATTGCCATACATCTGTCACTCGAGTGCCAGAGTCTGTTGGCTTACTATCTTGGCAAGGCACACTTTATTACAGGGCCTGCCTAGAAACTCAGTTTTCATAATCTGTAATCACAGATCCTAGCAATATCACTCAGAATCCTAGTAGGAACAGGTGCAGAGGACAGACTTCTAGAATCCATCAAATCTCAGGACAGAAAAAGTCGTAAGTGACACTAATCCACAGTGGAGTCAATAGCCACCTTCAGGGACATGCTCTCACACCGTTTGGCAGAACAACCATGCTTGACAATAGTGCCTTAGAAAATTCAGAGGAGCGGACCTGTCATCTCATGTGACTGAGGCTTCCAGAACTGAAGGGATTAACTCATGATCAGCAGAGAAATAGAATCTCAGGTAGAATAAAGTCAGATCCCTATGTTTCTCAAGCTTGGAAATCAAAAGAAAATAAAAAAACAATAAAAACCCTCTAAATCCTGCCCTGTTAAAGAGGTGTGTGTGTGTGTGTGTGTGTGTGTGTGTGTGTGTGTGTGTGTGTGTGTGTGTGTGTGTTAGAAGTTAAACCATGGGACAAAAATGTTCAAATTTAATATTAAAATCTGCAGAGTCGTGGCTCACTTTTTCATCACAGTTTCTATGGGTTGATGTCAACATACATCCACAATTACATTGAACAAAAAAGATGTTCCAGCAGGGGTCTCTCTCTGCACACGGTACAACACATGCCCTGACATCTACAGTCTATCCATCTTACTTATCCACAGTGCCATGTAAATAGATGGTTGTGCAAAATATGCCAGCATCTTTTCCTATAGAATTAGAAAGCCACAGGAAAGATAAAATGCAGCATCACAATCATGATCAGGATGATAAACGCGTTTGTTCACTATGTGCTACTCACCCAGTAGAACACGTAGAATCCACCTATTTCTATCCTTATCCGACGAGTTGAATCCCTGACTTGACTTATAAACACTGCTTTTGTTTCCTATCTTGCTTCCCTAGGACACTGGATATTTTGGCAGAACCATATGTATTTCATAACTATTATTATTTTGAGAGAGAATCTTACTATACATACTAAGCTGGCCCGGAACTCTAGAAACTTTTGCCTCAACCTACTAAGTGCTAGGACAATAGGGCATCAAGCAATATATACATATTGAGAAAGGATCTCATGTAGCCCAAGATGGCATCAGAATCGTGGTGTAGGTGAGGATAACTTTGAACTCCTGGTCCTCCTGCCTCTACTTCCTAAATGTTGAAATTAGTGGTATACCCACCATGCCCAGCTTCTCATATAGACATTTATAGATGTTTTCCCACTGTCTTAACTACTTGTCTATTGCTGTGATAAAACATCATGACAAACACAATTTTAAAAAGAAAGCATTGAATTTGGCTTAAGATTTCAGAGGTTTAGAGTTTTTGACAGTGGAGCACAGGAGCAATTGAGAGCTACTATCTAGATCCACAACCATGAAGCAGAGAGTGCACTCTAGGAATGGTAGGAGTCCTTTGAAAATCTCAAAACCCCCAGCTATTCACCTCCTCCAACAGTGACACACCTCATAATCCTTCCCAAATAGCCCCACCTACTGGGAACCAAATATTTGCATATATGAGCCTATGAGGGTCAATCTTATTCTAACCACCACCACACCAACTAATGCTGTGTGTGGGGGGGGAGCAAAGAAACAGAAGTTAGAACATTGGTGCTCTATGCAACAGAGATCTTGCTTTGTTTGAAGTAAAGATTATGCAGTGGTAACTCTTGCATTGCTTTTTTTTTTTTTTTATGATCTTGAAGTTGTAATTGTTGATGTCCACACTTACGGGAGGGATCCTGATGGTGGATGGATGACTTGCAATTCTGATAACAGGTGGGCAGGGCCTCTGGGCACAGACAATGCCTTCCTATGGAGGTTTATTGTCACTGTAAACTGGTTGATTTATGTAACACTAAAGGTCAGAGTTCAAAGTCATCTTCAGTAAGTACTAGGTCATCCGTTAGCAGGTTAGCAAATGACAACTAAAATGCATAGCCCAGGCAAAATAGACATCATTTACAAAAGTTTTATTAAAATTCTTGGGACCATACTTCCGCAAGAACCTGGCCTAGTCCCAAGGTCAGAACTTATGTTCCCACAGCCACTCAGTCCCAAATAAACACACAAAGGATTTTATTGATCACAAACTGTTTGACCTATGGTGCAGGCTCCCTACCAACTAGCTCTAACAACCTAACCCATTCTTATTAATCTATGTATCGCCAGATGGCTTGTGGCTTACCTGCACTTTTATATCGTGCTTCTTGGGGTGGCTGGATCATGTCTCCTTGACTCTGCCCTCCTTCTTTATCTCCACTTGGATTTCTTGCCTGCCTCTAAGCTGCCTTATCATTGGCTAAAACAGCCGCTTTATTAACAAATGGCAACAAAGTGTATTTACCAAGTACAGAGACAGCTCACATCAGCTGGTTTTATTTCTATACTTTCATCTCAAGCTTTAATTATTTTCCTTTTGTTCTATTTCTTTATGTTGTAAGCATTATGTATTTCCTTTTCTATCTCTATTTTCATTCTTCTTGGATTTTTTTCATGACTGAAAATAATTTAGTTCCAGGGGGAAAAAAAAAACTGAACATCTTAGTGACACCTTTGGGTAACAGATACATTTTACCTTCACAAAAAGCTGATATTGAACCATAAAAACTTCAGTCCTGAGTGATAATAAAACTGGAAAATATTAAGTGAAAATATTTTATTCCAAGTGACATTGCCACTTATTCTTTAAGAGTATTAAAGAAGTACCTTAATTCTCTTATGGAAAAAAGTCCATTAAGCTTCTGTAATGAAGGAAATATATATTTATAATGGAGCAAATGGCACTGTGCCTTTGTCTGAAGCAATCACAATGTCCAATAATGAAGAGTCACATTCAAATGTGGTGCCTCTGAATACCAGATATTAGAAGAATTCCTTGTCAGCAGGATGTCCCGCCAAAAGCACTCTACAAATTGATTTAGGTTGTCTCACTAACTTGCAGCTCATTTGAAATGTTCCTGCAGTATGAAAATCAGTACCTGGGAAGTTCCAGTACAGACTTTGGCATCTCATCTTGTCTTCCCTGGGGTGCTGCAGTATATGCAAAGCTGGCACTCTATTCCTGAGAGCCTGCCCCCTGCTGGGGGTCACGTGCTCCTTCCTGCTTCCCTCTTTCCTGTGCCAGCCAGGTCTTCACCCTCTGTTTTTTGCTGTTTTTTTTTTCTCCCCGACGTGTTCCACTTCTGTATAATCTTCTTTGCTCTGGCCCTTTCACCAAACTCACATTCATCCCAGTCTCCATCTTTCCCCTCCTAGTAAACCTCTTTGATTCCAATTGACAATCTAAGGTTATTCCCTTCCTTCCCTCTCTCCCTCCCTCCCTCTTTCTTCTCCCCCCCTCTCTTTCCAGAGGTTTCTGTTGCCATAGTGATGCTTCATGATTATCATGGCCATGACAACTTCCCTTGGCACTCCGGTTGCTATAACAATGCCAGTTAGCAGAGAAATCTGTGGGAACTTGTGACAAAGATGCTAGTTCACACCTCTGTGTGGGACAGCTTGCTAGGTGATGCTTTGTATTTAGAGTTGTTCACAGCACACACACACACACACACACACACACACACACACACACACACACGAGTCCACAATTAAAGGCAACTCATTTTTATGGGATTAAAATACCATGATACTAATGTTTATGTTTCACATTCTGAAAAAAAAAAATCTTCCTTTGTCTAGGTTTTTGTCTAATTTTTTTTCCTACTTTTAGTCTTTGATAAAAATACATTTTATAAATTAATAGAGATACAGCTGCTATAGGTGTAACTCTATCATCTCCAAATTCATGTATCAAAATTCTAAATCTCAACATGAATGCTACTGGAAAAAATACTTTTAAAAGATACTCACAGTTAATGAGCCTGTGAGTGTGAGGCTCCTAATCCTGTAAGATTAATGGCCTTATAACAAGACATAGCAAGAAGAAAATGACCAGTGGGAAGGACAGACCAACGGGATTATGAAAGGCAAGCACACTTACACACATCTATTAAAGACTGCACAAGAAAACTTAATATTTTATACAATTAATCTACATGCCAATAAAAACATTTTTTAAAAGAGCAAGAAGGTAATCCAGGGAACAAAACCCTCACCAGGAACGCAAGCAGTTGGACCCTTAATCATATACTTCCAATCCCCCAGAGCTTGGAGAAAATAGCTGGCCTCATTTAAGCAACTCGGGCTATGGCATTTATTATGGCAGTACAAGCTGATTACCATAAATTTTAATACTACTTAGCATTCATAACTTCTGTTAGATTCTTTTGATTTTTGGGGACATTTCTAGAACCATAGCCAAATAAAATCAGAGTATTATATTGTGAATTCTAGATGAACTGGGAGAGAGAATGTGACACCACACACTATCTTTTGTAAGTCTTTTGTTGTTTATCCTCAAGAGACTGTGAAGTAATTGTCTTCATAGTTACAGAACATTTTTTTTTTTACATGTCATTGTCACCGTGTAACCTCCCTAGATTATAAAGTGTGGTAGCGGCTTCTGCTGTCTACTTCTCATCTCTGAGAATCCAAGGTGGGGGAGGAGCTGCCACAACATCGAAGTTAGTTCAGGAATAGTGACAAAAGTATCTCTTAGCGACACATGTTTCTATGAACAAAATTCCAGATGAAGGCCAAACAGAGCAGGAAACTTAATACATCTTAAAGTGCGCTAAAGTAAAAGACACTAAAACATAGATCCACTAAGGAAGAGATTACAGATTGGGTCATCAGCTTCTACATTTGCACCCAGTAAAGGTGACAATCAAAACAGCATCACTTGAGCACCGTGATATAAAAACCTATTAGTATGCTATATTGTCAGCTCATAATCATTGTGAAAATCGTAATATAAATATTCTGAAAACAACGTTTTTAGGCAATCTCAAGAAAAATTATGCCACATTTATGTCGGTGTGGGAAGTAGTTTGTTATTCTACTTTCATTGTCCTAATTTTGTTTAAATAACATGGTCTTCCTAGTTATCACAGTAGAAAAGACATCCTGTGTTCTTTTTACCAATAGTGATAATGGTAATAACTTTCTACCTGTGCCAGGCACAACTTTAAGCAAGTCAAATCTATGATTTCCAATTATCACCATACATGTAAAACCTAGACAAGAAGGTGAAGAGACTGGGGTGCTGAGTTTAGGATTGCATTTCCAGTATGTCTGACACAGCTCAAGAGTAAACTGACACTCCACCCCAAACCATTGTCAGCCAAAGGAACATGCTAAAACCTGTCAGGCTGGCCTTAAAGACAGTTGCTTACATTCCAGAGTCACATCTGACTCAAAGTAGTTGAACAGCTGCTGATATACTTGAATCTCACTCTGGCCCGTTAGATTTTTCCCTTGTGCCAGCGCAGAGGGTCCTCCATCTTGTATTCCTGCTGAGGCCATCTTAGGTTGAATTAGAATTTGATCTTCTTGACGATAATGCTGTGGAAAATTATCCAATTCTAGTCTAGGAACCTGAGGTCAAGATGCCCCAATTAGCTTATCTTAGCTTCTGTTAAACTGTCTCCTTGTTCAAAACCTCCCCCTGCAGCTATGGAGTGAGATACTAGGGTGTGTTTTTTGCCTTTAAAAATGTCTTACCCTAAACACTTGCTATAGATGGGTCTTAAATACTTAGGTGTAGTCCCAGCCAGCTGGAATAAATACTTCCTTTCTTTCCTTTCCTTTCTTTCTTGCTTTGTTTTACTTTTTAAGGCAGGGTTTCTCTTTGTTATAGCCCCGGGCTGTCCTGGAATTCACTTTGTAGACCAGTATGGCCTCAAACTCAGAGATCTGCCTGCCTCTGACTCCAGAGGGCTGGGACTAAAGGTGTGTGCCGGTGATGCCACCACCACTACCTGGCTGGAATAAAGCCTTTCAACTGGCTAGAGACTGTTTCTGTGTGTTCTCCTTGGGTGGGCGCCCTGTAACATTAGTAAGACATTAGCCAAAGCCCTTGTCCTCCTCACCAACTTTTCTCCAATCAGTCAAGAACACTATAGCTCAAGAAAGAAAATAAAATTTCTAAAAAAGTAAGTCTTTAGGCTGTGTTTAGTCATTTAGAAAAGTTGTAGAAATAAAGAGACTTTAACCTTCACCCTCCTCCAGCTTCTAGTGATTAAGTTGATGAAAAGGAGTCTGTGTGTATGTGTGTGTGTGTGTGTGTGTGTGTGTGTGTGTGTGTGTGTGTGTGTGTGTGTGTTGGAGGGTGTGTGAGCAAATGAGCCTGTCTGAGAACACTCTGGACCAAGAAGAAGTCTGTTGGGTGTATTTTAAAACTTCATTAGTCAGTTTGTGAGTCACAATTAAAAAAGAAATCATTACAATATACAGTCATAACCAGTTTTAGGACATCTACATATTACTAATCGATATATGATATAAATAAATTGCTTTGAGGCTGTATGATTTCTTCTATACTTTGCTTTCTGGGAATCCAAAAGTAGAAGAGATCCAGTCTAATGCCTGGACTCTCACAATAAGCCTTTTATGTTCCTTTTGTGAAAAAATTCCATCAATAAATGTACTTCAAATAACCATCTTCTCTTTGAAAATGTTTGTGTCACACTGAGCTTCTCTGCAGAAATATGAGGATTCTCATATTTCTAAGAGATGATCCCAGGAAAGGACAGGAGACAGGAAATTTTCACACAGCATGGAGGAGAACCAGGCTAAGCCAGTGGGCAGAGAGACAAAGGCCAGTAGATTGCCAGCTTCTTAACACCCAGACATTTTATGGCCTCTCTGCTCTGAACTACTTTTATGAGCTAACCCAGGAAGTGTGTTTCATTGGGAACTGGGGATTTTTCCTACTGCTTAAATATTGGGTCAAGTACAGCATACCCCTCAGGCCACCATCAGGAATATGCTGGGCATGAGAAATAATAACCTCCTTGGATGGTCTCTAGAAGTAAGCCAAGAGGTAAGTGGTGTGAGTGAGATACTGACTGAACAGTCAAAGGACCTGGTTGCTATCCAGTTTTATTTTTATCATTTTCACAATACGTTTGAGACAGTTGCATATTTTTTTAGGTTTAAGTTGCTCCAAAAACTTTAGAGGTATTTCAGACATAACTTGAAGATGACTCTATGATTAATATTCTTGGAATAAAATGAGGGCTCTAACATCTGTGAGCTTCTCCTTTGCAAACAAGGAGGGGAGAAGCAACAGAACACTGAGCTCTGGTTTCCAGTCTCCAGGATAGCAAGGTTTTAACTATGAACGATCTTGCTTATCAACTTATTTAAACATCGTTTTAAAGAGTACATGAACTGGGATGGTATACAGAAATCACATTTTGGTGTAATCGGAGTAAAAGCAGAATAAGTTCAGATCTTCCCAGTAGCAGAATTAAACAGAAAAATATAATCAAATACAAAGCTTACTGTGTTTTTAAGCCCTTGGTGGTGGTTGGAAAAGGGTGTGTGGAATTTGTTCTGGACAGTTTCTCCCAGGGTAAAGATGACAGCAGGACATTATGACGTGCGATAGTAATTTCTGGGATGCCCTATTCCCACAGAGTTCAATGCTAACGGATAAGCCCCCACCTGGAGCCCAGTGTCAAGATTCATCTGTCTGGCATCTGTGCATTTGATGGAATCTTCAGGTGCTTTTAATGTAATCAAGGTGACGGGCAGACTTTTGGAAACAAGTTTTTATATCAATGTGATGAGTTTCAATGGCTGTATTCCTTTTTCAGTAAGAGTACATTTTAGAATGATGAAGCAGTGTGTGTGTGTGAGTGTGTGTGTGTGTGTGTGTGTGTGTGTGTGTGTGTGTGTGTGTGTGAAACAAAGTGATACAGTTGGGGTATAAAGTTCTTGGAGGGTAATGCTTGAACCTATATGAACATTTGAAACACCAAGAATTATTTAAAACATTGATGACTTCTTACTCAGGGAACAGCAGTCCGTTCACAGTGAAGAAGTTGGTGACATTCAGATATACTGTCCTACTGACCTGCACAGGAACACAGATGCTTGTACATCACCTCTCTCTTCCTTTGGTTTTGATGGAGTCTTCTAAACCCAAAACAGTTCACAGTGGAACTGAGGATGCATAATTTGCTTCTTGATTCTTATTTGCTGTAATTCCTTAAGAATATGAAGCAAAATTTTGGAACCCTGAAGGCATGCCATGTAGGCACTCTTTAGATGCGGGAGGTCAGCCAAGAGACCTCCTCCACACCCCCTCTGACTCTTTGTCCTGGTCCTCTTTTTCCCTCCAATAATTTGATAATGTGTCATTTTTAGACTTGCCTTCCCTTTTGTAGACAATTTTATTGAAGTGTGATTTTGTGGTGTAAAGTAGAACCGATTTTCCAACATGTTTGTTCCTATTCCTCTTCCTCCTCCCTCTCCTCCTCCCTCTCTTCCTCCCTCTCCTCCTCCTACTCCTCCCTTCACTTCTCCTCCCTGTCCTCCTCCCCCTCCTCCCTCTCCTCCTCCCACTCCTCTTCCCACTCTCCTCCCACTACTCCCCTTCACTCTTCCTTCCACTCCTCCTCCCTCTCCTCCTCCCACTTCTCCCTTGACTCCTCCTCCCACTCCTCAGACTCCTCCTCCCTCTCCTCCTCCCACTCCTCCTTCCTCCCCTCCTCCCTTCACTCCTCCTCCCTCTCTTCCTACCTCTCCTCCCACTCCTCCCTCTCCTCCTCTCTCTCATCCTCCCACTCCTCCTCCCTTCACTCCTCCTCCCTTCACTCCTCCTCCCTTCACTCCTCCTCCCACTCCTCCTCCCTCTCCTCTTCCCTTCACTCCTCCCCCCACTCCTCCCTCTCCTCCTCTCTCTTATCCTCTCACTCCTCCCCTCACTCCTCCTCCCCTGCTCTCCCCCCATCCTGCCTGGTGTTGGTTAGCTTTCACTCTTTTGGCTCTTTAGTCCTTTGGGGACCCACCACTCTGCTCCCAAATTAACCGCACAGGGAGGGTTATTCTTACTTACACATGCCCGGCCCTAGCTTGACTTGTGTCTAATCAGCTTTTCTTACATTAACCCATCCACCTTTTGCCTCTGGCTTTTTCACCTTTCTATTCCTGTGTACATTTCTTTGGTTTTACTCCATAGCTTTTATGCATAGCTGGGTGGCCCCCAGAGTCCTCCTCCTCGTCCTCTCTGGCTCCTTCTTTCTTCCCAGATTTCTGTTTCTATCCAGCCCTGTCTATCCCTTCTCCTGTCTTGCTGTTGACCATTTCAGTTCTTTATTAGACCATCAGATGTCTTAGACAGGCAAAATAACAAGGCTCACAGAGTTACGGAAATTCAACATAAACAAAAGTAACACACCTTAAAATAATCCCCAACACCCACCGTTCCATCCCTTTCTTTTTTCTTCCTGGTATTTGTGGAACCAGGTCTTGCTAGGCAGCCTAGGCTTACCTTGGATTCTCTGTGCGACAGAGACTGGTCCTGAACTTACTGCAATCCTCCCAAGTGCTTCATCTCTGGACATGAGCTGCTATGCCTACCTTAGAGTCTACCTGGGAGATTTTAATATGTTCAAGTTTGTGCCGCTGTCAGTGTAACTTTAGAATGTTCTCATTAGTTCCATCTCCCTTGCCCTCCACACCCCCTAGCCATCACTGTTAGGTAACGCCTTTCTTGCAGCCTTCATTAACCACTAATTTATGAGCTTGCCATTCTCTAAGCTTGCCTTTTGTATATGCTAGATATAAACAGAATCCTACCATGAAGGTTTTACCTACTCTTCTGTCTATGGCTCAGTGTCCATTGCTAGGCTGCCCTTTACTAGACAAGATTCTTTAAAAAAAAAAAAATTCTCCTTTTCATCGAAAATAGTTCTTGTTTTTTGCTTTCCTTTTTTCTCCACATCCTGATGGAGGTTTCCCCTCTCTCTGCTCCTGTCAGTTACTCTGCTCCTCACCTCTCCCACCCAGATCCACCCCGTCTCTCATTAGAAAACAAACAGGCTTCTAGGGGATAATAATAAATAAAATAAACTATAATAAGATAAAATAAAACTAATACATAATAGAACAGAACAACAGAAGGCAAAGAGTGTCGTAAAAGGTTTCTGGCCCGGACTTTTGTGCCTAAACTCAAGGTCTAGGCCCACAGATCCGCAGTCCCGCAGTCCCACAGAGACACACAGATGCTTCCAATAGTTTTAGGCTGATCAGCCTTAGGCCCAGGCATGTAGCTTGCTAACTCTCTATCCTTAAGCTATCCCATGTCTCTTGTTCAGCCATGTGGCTCGGTACCTTTCTTTAAAGCTGCATGATTGTCCTCTGCATCCTGCAGCTTCTCTCTGGTGCTCTGTCTGACGGGTCTGTTCTCAGAGATTTTCTTAGTCTGGTAGCCTCACCCACACTTCCTGCCTGCCTTTGGCCAATCAGCGCTTTTTATTAAACCAGTGGGTGGGACAATTATTTAAAATGAATCAACACAATTCCCCTACAAAAGAGCCCAAGAAAAGGCACAGGAAACAGATATAGATGCAGAGACCCACTCACCCACATACCCAGGAATCCCATAAAGTCTTTAATATATATACAAAAGAGAGAATAGATGAATATATGTATGTATTTACATATATTATACATAAATAAACATATTAAAAGCCCTGATATGACCTGATTAGCCAATGAATCTTTGATGATGCTATTGAGTTAATTTTCTGTTGGCCATTTACTGCTGGACATGGAGCTTACCCTTAAGCATAGTTTCTTTGCCCAGTGAAACTCTCTTGAAGAAAACAAAATTTTCATCTGTGAGTGGCTATCATTTGGAAATAATTTCTAGATTAGAAATGGGTCCTTGTTTCCACTTTTTTCAGTTCTAGGACCCTATCTGGTTCAGACCTGTGTCGGCCATGTGATGTTGCCTCCTCTGCGCATTCATATGTGAGGCAATCCTGTTTTTTCAGAGAACCTTGTTTTCTTGGTGTCTTTCATACCCTTTGGCTCTTACACTCTTTCCACCTCCTTTTCTGCAGGGATCCTAAACCCTGAGGGGAGAGATTTGATAGAGACATCTTATGTAGGCACTGTTTTCCTCGTAATTTTCCTCATAATACCTATCCCCTTGCCCACACAGACTTTTCTCCCCTGCTCTCAGCTGGACCAGGAGCTCTGCCAAGTGCTCAGCCTTGGATCTCTGGCTCCACCTCTATTCGTTATTGAATGTAGGCTCTGTGTTGACACTTAGGGTGGTTATTCATTTGATTATAGGGGAAGTCCTGTTTAGGCACCCACTCTACTATTGTCTGGAGACTTGGCCAGGGACATCCTGTGAGTTCTTGGAGTTTTCCCTAGCACCCAGTCTCTTTCCAACCCCACATTGGCTTCCTCTATCAAGATATCCATCTCTTTCTTTCTCCCGCTTTGTTGCTCCTCTCACTCAACCATCTCCTTCTTTCAAGATTTGTTACCATCTCTTCTTGGTTGCAACCTGTTATGACCCCAATTTGCTAAGGTGATCTTTTCTCTTTTGTCTTCCTAGGGGAATCTCTGGATGCCTCTCTTAAGTTCCTTCTGATTCCAAGATCTTTAGAGGTTATGATTTGCAGCTTGGGTATTCTTTGCTTTTTCTCTAAAATCTACTTATGAGTGAGGACATCCCATGCCTATCTTTCTAGGCTGTGATACCTCATTCAGGAGAATATTCTCCAAATCTATCCCTTTGCCTGCAAATTTTAGGATGTCATTTTTTCTGCCGAGTAGTACTCCATTGTGTAGATTCACCACAGTTTGCTAATCCATTCTTCAGTTGAGGGGCATCTAGGTTGTTTCCAGGTTCTTTCTATTATGAATAATGCTGTTCTGGACATTGTTAAGCTAATGCCTTTGGGGCATGAATGTGCTTGCATCCTTTGGGTATATGCTCAATAGTGGTATTGTTGGATCTTTAGGGAGATTGATTCCCAGTTTTCTGAGGAACCACCATACTGCATTCCAGAGTGACTATACAAGTTTACACTCCCACCAACAATGGAGGAGTGCTCCCCTTGCTCTGCATTCTCTCCAGTATAGGTTGTCATCGGTGTTTTTGATCTTAGCCATTCTGACAGGTGTAGGTGGTAGAAAAGTTGTTTTGATTTGCATTTATCTGATGGTTAAAGATTTTGAGCGATTTTTAAAGTGCCTTTCAGCCATTTGTAATTATTCTTTGACAATTCTCTTTTTAGCTCTGAATAGCCCATTTTTTAATTGGGCTATTTTGATTTGGGGGCTTTAGTTTCTTAAGTTCTCTATATATTTTAGAGATCAGTCCTCGGTCAGATGTAGGGTTGGTGAAGATCTTTTTCCATTCTGTAGGCTGTCGTTTTGTCTTATTGACTGTGTCCTTTGCCTTACAGAAGCTTCTCAGTTTCAGGAGGTCTCACTTATTGATTGTTGTTTTTAGTTAGGACTCTTGATGGAAGGACATGAGCCAATGTGAGGTGATTGAGAGATAACCATACTCCGACAGATGTTTGTGGCATCTTACAGTTTGTTGCTCTAAAAGGCTTGCTCAGAGGGGTTAACTGGCTTTCGGGAAGGCCTTGGAAGATTAGGAAGTAAAAGTAAAATATTTTACCATTGAAATATTTCAGTTAATGCATTTCATTTTAAATGTATTTTTAATTTATAGACAGATTGAGCAATAGGCACACAGACTCCCTGCCCCAGAATTCTCTCCTCTCATACACACTTGCCTTAGTGATAGTGTATACCAGGCCTTTTCTTTGAGGCCACTTAACAGCTCCCAAATCATGACACAGAGACTTCTTATTAGTTATGAATTCTGGGCCTAGCTTACACTTATTTCTGACTAGCTCTTTTTATTTAAATTAATCTTTTTCTCTTCATCTACCTTTTACCTCAGGGCATTTTCCTTTCCTTTCCTTCTGTAGATCTTACTTTCACTGACTGTCCCGTCTGGCTGGTGGCTGCCGGGCTTCATGTCCCAAGTGTGTCCCTCTCTTCCTCCCTCTTTCTCGTCTCCTCCTTCTCTTCTTTGGAGCCTAAATTTCTCCTTCTCCTTCTACTTTCTGCCCACTAGCCCCACCCACTCCTCTCCTGCCTAGCTATTGGACAGTCAGCTTTGTATTAGATCAACCAGGTGCCATAGGCAGGCAGGTGAAACATATATAACACATCTTTACACAATTAGACAGACATCTTTATATCATTAACAAATGCAGCAGAAACAAATGTAATAATATTCTGCAGCATAAATGAACATAAAACATCTTCACATAGTTAACAAATGTAACAAACAAACATAACACATTTTTGCCTAGTTAAAATAGTATTTCCCAACAACAGTGCTTTACTACAGCAATAGAAAAGTAAGTAATACAATGCATTTCATCAGAATTTTGTAGATTTCATCATATAGATCTTGTATAATTTTTTTAGATTTAAACCTGAGTAGAAGTTTCTTAGCAAGTTAATGTAAGTGGTAATGCGTTTTTAATTTCAAATTCTACTTGTTCTTTGCTGGTATGTAGGAAAACAATTAATTTATATATGTTAAAATTGTGCCCTGCAATCTTACTATAATTGCTAATTCGATCCAACTTTCTTTTTGTGAGTTCACTCTATTTAGGTGATCTTATCATTTAAAAACGAACATTTTTCTCCCTCAAACCTTATACCTTTTCTTCCTTTTATTATTTTTTAAATCTCACCCGAGTTAGCTAGGACTTCAAGTATGAAGTATAAATACTGATAAAAAGCAAGCAGTCTTGCTGTGATCCTGATTTCGTCGAGGAAGTTGAAGATTTCTCATTACTAAGTAGATGTTTTTGTCTGTCTGATTTTAGGACCTCTGTTAGCAAGTGGAGAAAGTTCCTTTCTCTGGTTTGGTGCTGGCTTTTGTTATAACTATTTCCACATTCTGTTGAATGTTCTCTCTATGTCTGTTGATATGACCATGTACTTTCTTTGCTAGATGATATGATGGATTTTTATTAAATTACTCTTAAATGTTGAATGAAACTTGTAACCTGGCCAGGCCCCCTTAGTTATAACATATAATTCTTCATATTTATTTTGTGTTACATTTTTCAAACATGTGATTTTTTTCATTTATTTCATGAAAATTATTGGTCTGTAATTTGCTGATCATGCCTTTGCTTAATATTTGAGATTGTATAGAAAAAATTATGAAAATAGTTTTCATTGACTTCTATGTTCTGAAGAGATTGTAGAGAATTGATGGAATTTCCCCGTTTGTCCAGAATTTTCTTGTTCAATTACTTTCGTCTGGTGCCTTCTGTTTGGAAAGTTGTAGATTGCTGGCTATCCTTCCTTACAAGACATTAGCCTGCTCGCGTTATCAGTTTTTTCTTGTATGCTATGACGTTTTCTTCTTTCAAGGAACTGGTCTACTTCAGCTAAGTTATCAAAGTTGTGGTTTATGGAGCTGTTAGAGATATCCATTTACTATCTTTCTAACATTCAAGAGGCCTGCAGTGGAACTTCCTCTTTGACTTCTGACATTTGTGATTTGTGTTTTCTATCTTTATTACTTGTCTGCACACTTACTGATTTCATTGAAAATTTTAATAGATAAATGTCTCGTTTTACTGATGGTATCTACTGATATCCTTTTAAAGCGTTCACTGATTTCAGCTTGAATGTTTATTTCTTCTCTTAGGTTTATTTACTCTTTCTTGTTTTTTTCTAGTTCCCTAATGTAGAAAATTTGGTGACTCATTTTAGATTTTTCTTCTTCAACACACACATTTAGAACCTTGGTTTCCCCACAAGAGCAACTTTCATTGACCGACCCCCATCCCCATGAGCTTTGATAAGTTCCATTTTTGTTTAAGTCAAAAATATTTAAAATTTTTGATTTAAGTATTATTTTGTTTTTTCTGTACTTTTAGACTATTCCATATCTCATTCTGTTATTGATTTTTAGTTTAATTTCACTGCTAAGTAAGAGCAAATATTATTTGATTTCTTTTCCTTTATATTTTTTAAGGATGTTTTATACTCCATAGCACGGTTTGTTTGGGAGAAAGTTCCATGTAAAGTTGAGAAGGACATGTAAATTTTTTTGAGGATGAGCTCAAAATAACGTCAAATATATCTAGCTGATATATGCTGTTGTTTAGCTCAACCATGCTCATACTGAATTCCGTCTTAGGATCAATGCATTTATTTTTTTAGTTACATTTATTTACTTGTTTATTCTGTATGTCATAATATACATGTGGAAGTCAGAGGACAACTTGCCAGAGATGGTTTCTTCTTCCACCTTGTGGGTCTCATCAGTTCACCTGAAGTTGCCAGGCTTGGCAGTAGCTGCCTTTTCCTTTAAGCCACTTGCCTGGTGAGGAGGTGTCTGTTTCTGATAGAGAACCACTGGGTCTCCAGCTATAACAGTGGCTTCATCCATTTGTCCTTGGAGAGCTATTAGTTTTTGCTGTATGAATTTTGAGACTCTTACTTCCACACACACACATTAAAAATGCATGTCTTCTGGCAGTATCAATATGCAATGCCATCATTACCCCTGATGTTTCAAGTCAGCACTGTCTAAGAGAATTTATGTATTATCAGTTTGCTGGTTGGCATGGCATACTATCTCATCCTTTTACTTACAATCAATGAATGTCTTTGTATTTAAAATGGAATTCTTTGGTTCTTGTTTGTTTGTTTCTTTTCTGAGACAAGGTTTCCCTGTGCAGTCTTGGCTGTCCTGGAGCTCACTGCACCCAGCTGGCCTCGGCCTCAGGAGAATCCATTTACCTCTGCCCCTAAGTGCTGGGACTAAAGACATGTGCCACCACTGCCCAGATTCAAATGGAATCCTAGAGATCATTCCGTTGTTACTCTTCAATCACCTAGAGCATTTCTAACTTTTCAAAATTTACTTCTTGTGTCTTTCCCATCATGCATCTCAATGCCATTCATTTTCCCATCCCTTTGTAACCCACCCCCACCCTGTTCTTGACACCTCACCTCAAAATTAAATATAATGAAACTGAAGAGAATAAGGAAGAAAACTCAACTCATCATTGAAGCTGTAGGAACTTGCTTTACCTTTTTTTTTTTTTTCAAGTTATATCTAAATCCCAACAAACTTCTTATTTTTATTTTTCAAGCCAGGCTTTATTTTTCCTTCTTTTTGAGGGGTTCTTCTTTAGGTGGAGACTCTCTGTTGATGTCCTTATTTTTCCACACTACTCACAGTGGTGTGTTTTTGTTCACATGGCTTCTGAGAAATTCAATATAACCACTCCCGGTGTGCCTTCCGTAGGAAGGTGTGTTACTTCCTTTTCTGCTGCTGTGATAAAGCACCAAGGAAACCTACAGAAGAAAGAGTTTATTTGGTCTTAGAGTTCACAAGGTTTACACTGCATGAATGTGGAGTGGAGGCAGCAGGCCGCAGGCACTGGGGCTGGAGCAGCGGCTGAGATCTGTGCTGTCTCCCAAAGGCCAGTGTGTTAAAGATCAGTCTCCAGCTTGGTGTTATGGGGAATGAGTGGAAATTTCAAGAAGTAGATTCTTATGTCTTCTAGTCTTTGGGGACAGTTTTGAAGGGAATTATGGGACTTTTGTCTCTGTTTCCCTCATCACCTCCTGACTGCCTAAGATTCACAAGTTTCCTTGGCTACTTGCTCTTGTGACAGATTGCTTCATATGCTCCAAAGCCACTAGGTAGAAATAGCTAAGTCAGCTAAACTCAACTTCCTCTTTTGGGGCTGATTAACTTAGGTCTCTTGTTACACTGATGAGAAGCTAACTACTGCATGACTAGGTATAGTTTAATGATTTGGTTACGGAACAGGCCCTCACTGAATATTTCAGGCTGGTATTTAGTGACTAAGAGGTCCAGGCAGGTTTCAAACTTACAGTTCCTCCATTCAGTCTTCTGAGGGCTAGGATTGAAGGTGTGAATCAGTATGCCCAACAAGATTTTTTTTCTTAAATTTTCTCACTTTTTTTTTGGTTTGGTTTTATTTATTAGTCTTCTCTGGGATTTTTCGAAGCATGGCTTCCTTTCTGGAAGTCTTTGGTCATTATTTCAAAATCTTGCTTCTCACCCCTTTTCCTGTGATCTCATCACACATGTTACATCATGGGTACTTGCCTAACAGTCCTTACATATTCTGTTATTTTTATTTTTGTCTGTTTTTCAGTTTGGGAAGTTATTGATTTTGTACCTTTAATCTCAGAGACTCTTCCTCTGCTGTGTGTAATTTACTAAGGGAGCATAGTAAAGACTTTCTCATCTGGCATTTGCATTGGTGATTTGGTTTCTGGCTCTTCATTAGAGTTTGCAGCAGAACTTCTGCTACATTATCCTGTACTGTGTGGTTCCTAGCCCAGACTTTTGGGCCTAGCCTCAAGATTTAGGCCCACAGACCCACAGTCCTGCAGAGACATACAGATGCTTACAACAGCTTTAGGCTGATCAGCCTAAGGCCCAGGCATATAACTTGCTAACTCTTTATTCTTAATCTAACCCATGACTCTTATCTTGTTCAGTCATGTGGCTTGGTACCTTTTCTCAGAGCAGCATAGTTGTCCTCTGCATCTTCTGACTTCTCTCCGGCGTTCTGCTCTGTTCCACCTGTTCCTAGAGTTTTCTTAGTTTGGTAGCCCCGCCCACACTTCCTGTCTGCCTTTGGCCAATCAGCGCTTTTTATTAAACTGGTAGGCGGGGACAATTATTTATAATGGAACAACCTAATTCCCCTACATTATCCACCTACTCTTGGGTTTTCTATACATTTTACAGAAATTCTATCACTGTATTAATCACAAAGTTTTCAGAAATTCTTCATCTCTAAAAGAAATTGATAAATGCCTGAAGTAATGGAAGTGCCAATTACTTTAACTGCAAATTAGTATACGTGAATTGAAATCCATCACACTACATCCGTAACTATACATAATTACACTGTGTCAGTTAGAACTTTACCAAAACCATCACTGATCTAATAATTCAATACCATTGTGGTGTCTGACTGTTGCTCATATACCGGATGAGAGGAACTGTGGTCAGCAGATTGTTATCAGCAGGGCACTGAAGTGATGTGGGGGAACGGCATCCTCTGTGGCCCTTTGGTTAGATTTCCAACCTTCTAACAGTGTGTGTCCCTGGACTGTGAACTGCATCAGCGCCTCTCATGTTAATGTGAGGTGAGGCAGGATGACTAGAGGAGTCAGGGGGTTTCTTTCCTTCATTTCTAAGACAGGTTACAGTCTGATAAAACTCATCCATTTAGCTTCTGGGAAAATCAATTCTTCTAAGTGCAGACCTTGGCAAGAACAGACAGCTCTGGCAGTCTCCTCCTTACACAAAATATGGGGTGGTTTTCTGTTAGTATTTACTGTGAAAACCCCCTGGTGACATTGGAAATAAACTCACAGTGTGTAGGGGACCTGATGACTGACCAAGTGCCCTGGGATTTTTCATCACTGAGCCCCCAGTATTTTACCAATTACAGTTTGGGTTTTCCCATAACTCTAGGGAGGTTTCTGCTTGACTTCTCACACAGTAGGATGTAATTCTTCAGTCTGATTGTCTATCTTTTCAGTTTGGGGAGCTGCAGTTTGTCCTGTGACCTCAAGAAAAGTTGTTGGTTTTTATTTTCAGTTAGATCATGTTTTTACTTCTTTTAAAAATATTTCATGTTTAAATCAGTACGTGTGCAAGTGTTTGCACTCATGCTGAGTTTGCAACCATACCTTTCACCTTGTTTTGTTTCTCAGGGTTCTCTTTCTTAGGTGCAGGCTTCCTTTATTCTGTCTTCCTTTCTAGGGAAGATCATCTCAGTGTGGCAAAGGACACCTCTCATGTAGCTAAGTGTGACCATCAGCTCCATAAGTTGGGTGGTATATTGTGGGTTCTTTGTTCATTAGCTGTTCAACGACTGGTGGATCTCTGTCTCAACCCTTAAGTTTAACACTCCTTTCTCCATTTTTAAGCCTATGTACCAAAATTTCATACTGATGTTGCACGAATGAAGGAAACTCAGAGTCAGATCTCAGGGGAAAGCTGAGATATCAAAGAGAGAAAATACTACAGTCAGATCTCACCCAGCTGTCTTCCAGCTTCCTCAGCCTCGCTCCTCCTGGCTTCTACTGCCTGCTCTGCCTTTCTATGCCTGCCTTAAATACCCTCTTCACCCAGTTGTTCCTCATCCAGGTTAAGATTAAAGGCGTGATACATACCACCACTGCCTGCCTGGGAGACTGGATCTCCCTCTGTAAGATGGCCTCAAACTCAGATTTTCTGGGATTAATGGCATAGGTCACCACTCCCAGATGTTCCCTGTACTATGATTAAAGGTCTGAGATACCACTCTCTGATCCTCCTAGACCGACTGTGGGTATATCCCTCTGATAGCTCAGACTGGTCTTTAGTAAATTTAAAACATAACCCCACACACTAGTTTTGGTCCATTAACACTTAGTCCACCCTTTCCCACTCTCCTGGTTTGGCCAAGGCACACTTACCAAGTCTGCCATTATTATCACCAGAGTGACAAACATTACTTCTTTAAAGTGATATATGTTGAGATAGATTCTCAAATGTGTAGAACCTCCAAAGCCCAGGAAGCTTCAACAGGTATTACAGTGAATACTAGGTACATTGAATTGCACTGTTTGTGAGATTTTCTGGGTCAAGAGAGTAATAATCCACCACAGGTAGCTTCAGACCTCTCAATGGAAGACAACCCATTCTATAACCTCCTCTCACAGAAGACTCTTTAAGATGACTCACTCTCTCAGGCCTGCTCCTTGGAGCAAAATTTTTAAAAAATGTTGATGCATAACAAAATTGGCAGAAGACCTCTTAACTATGGCAATTTGAAATTGCTAAGAATTGGATTGCTTACTTATTTTTACTTAAAAAATTAAATCTTGACTAAATATTTGATGTTCTGGAATGTAGAGCCACTTACTTCAGCCTTGTTCAGACCTGACTGATACGTTAATGGAGTGATCATCAATGGTGAGTACACTGTTTCATATAAATACATAGTGCAGAAGACATAAATCTTCAGGGCCATTTCAGACTTTTTTAAAAAAAAAATTCTACCCTAATTCCAGGTCAAATCCATTGAATAATTTAAAAAAAAATAATAAATAAGTCAACAATTCAACAACAATTTTTGAAGATTAATTTTTATCTTTTAAAATTATGTGTACACGTGTGTATCTGTGTGTGTACAAGTGAGTGCAGGTGACTACTTAGAGTCCAGAAGAGGACATCAGATCTCCTGAAGGTGGATTTATAGTTGGTTGTGAATCACTATCTATGCTTACTGACTATCTAACTCAGATACTCTGGAAGAGCAGTATACACACCTAAGCGAATATTCCACCTCCATAAACACAATTTTAAAGATCATAACATTTTTTACTCAATCCAATTCAATGATAGAACAATATTAGCTTACACACTGATAAATGAAAATAGAAAAATTTACAATCATGACAAGATGTTTAAAATGAGTGAAAAAAATCTTACCCCTATGTATTGGAGAGGCTGGAGACACTGTACAGTTTGTAGAATATATCTGGAAAAATGTGCAGCTTTATAAGATGCAGAACAGATAAGAATTGTCCCCCCCACAGCAGCAGCTAATTTCACATGTTGAAACCTGACTGACTGTTTTCAGTGTCGGCCCCTGTATCATGTGAACCTCCTCCTGGCTGGCTATGATGAGCATGAAGGACCAGCACTTTATTACATGGTCTACCGGGCAGCCTTAGCCAAGGCTCCTTTTGCAGCTCATGGCTATGGTGCCTTCCTGACTCTCAGTATCCTTGACAGATACTACACACCAACTATCTCACAGGAGAGGGCAGCGGAGCTTCTTAGGAAGTGTCTGGAGGAGCTCCAGGTGTACTTCATCTTGAATCTGCCTACATTCGGTGTTTGGGTCATTGACAAAAATGGCATCCATAACCTGGAGAACATCTCCTTCATTCAGAGGGGTTCTTAACATCTCGTCCTTCCTCCCACTCATCAGGGGTCTTTTTTGATGGGCTCCTTAGGGTTTTTTTTTTTTTTTTGATGTATACTTGGTTAATTCAAAATAAAGCTGAAGATAGCTAAATTGAAAAAAAAAGGAAATAGAAAAATTTATTTTGTTTTTGGTAATTAAACTATTTTATTTCTGTATGAGCTAGAGACTTTGTGTTTATAATAAAAATACTTCAACTCACATCATATGGTAGCCTCAAGCTGGGCAGAGGTATTTCAGGCAAGCTACATTTGTTGGAGTTGCATGTTATCTGGGCAGACATGGTGTGAAATGAGTATGTTGTGTGTTCAGAACCAAGGCTTCAGGAAAGTCCAGTGAAATAACACAGGTGAGCACCGCCAGAAGCACCCTGGATTCACTGTGCATATGATTTTGAATCATCAGCTCTGCAAGAGAAAAAAGCAGATTCTCTCTTAGCTCATTTCCTTTCTGTTTCTCTGATATGAAGTTTTTCCTCGAAGATAACCTCCATTTATGATGCTCACATCCCTCAGTCAGGTCAGCAAAATCATTCTACTCTTGGAGATGAGTTGGGAAATGTGTTTGTGAGCCCCTGTGTGTGAAGAATTCTTCTCTTTCACTTCAACTTCCATGAAGGAGCTTCTATTCCCATGGGAAAGCACTTCAAAAACATTAGGTTAAGAAGGGAAAAAGAAAAATGAAACCCGTTATAGCAATGGGTTCTCTCTTCTGTTTTGTTCTTTTTTCAGTTTGTAAAATGCACACCAAGGGCCATTAGGGAACATAATTTGAATTGCTTCGCTCTAAAATTTAAGTGTTGAAAGAAAAAAAAATTCTGCAGAAAGATGAAAGCCAGCTTTCTTTCATTTTCAAATACATGAATTTATTGTAACTTTCATTTCTGGATTTACCCCAGACTAAAATTCCACATATAGACTCTATTAAAAGAAACATATATGAATTATTATCTGAAATTTCAGTTTCTTTTGCTGTTGTTTATGTTAACCTACATTTATATACCCACACAGGCTCAGCAGAGTGACTGGGTAAACCAAGCTATAATTCATGTAAAGGTTCAGCAATCTTGCAGTAGTTAAGCTCGAACCCCAAGACCTCAAAATCTTTTGGTTATTTACAAATGGTCTATGTTAAAATTTCCTCAGGAGCTGCATGGGGGTAGGCATTTCTCTTCCCATTTTATAATTGTAGAAATGGAAAATTAGAAAATCTACTTTCTGCAGCCATATAGTTCCAGGATTGTTAAAAAAGGAAATTGATGTTGGTATGATAGTCAGTCTGCGGTGTTTTGCCAAGGAAGCCCAAGAAACCTGATTCTAGTGACCAGATCTAGAAGGATGAGCAGTCACACCATTCTAGGTAGCTGGTTTGCTGGCATCAGACTCCAAACCACAGCTGGGGTCTCTTCATATTGCAGCATGGGAACTTGAAAAATCACAGTGTGAACCCACATTATGTTCCAGCATTCTCCTTATAACCACTTCCTAGGTCTGTCTCTAGAGACCTGATGGTTAAAGATCAGGCTCCTCTGACTTCCTCTGGCTGGGGCAGGGGAAGAGAATGAACCAGGTTCTAGCTCAGTGGCATAGACAAGATGTGAACACACACACCTATAGGAGAGACATTCTTATTTAGAGAATTCATTGTTTGGTTATCTTCCAGATGTGAAGACTAGAGAGTCATACACTTTCTCTTACTGGAAACATTCTAGGTGAGAACACTTTCTCCTGTAGGTAAAATTCTAGGTGAGAAGTTGTTCTGCACCTATCTCTCGCCCGCGAGGAAAGACACAGCACACACACACTTAGGATCCTTCTGCAGTAACTTTAATGTATCTTTGGAGAGAGCATTTAGCTTACGGGAAATGGAGAGGAGGGCAGAGAGGCCGCCGCGGCGCGGGAACCCGCAGCGACAGGCCCCAGTGAGGAGAAATAAGGCTAGAGAGAGAGAGCTAGGCCCCGGCGTGGTCTGGGCCGGGCCATTTGCCACGTGGCCTTGAGCCCGCGTCCCAGAAGCCGGGCCGGCGTCCGTGCGCACGGCGGGGCGGGGAGAGAGAGAGAGAGAGCGGAAGAGAGAAGGGACCACGAGGTAGGAAGACCCGGTTTTAAGAGGACCAAACGGCTCTTGCATTAGACGAAACACCTTCCTATTGGTCGTAGTTCAGAATCCCATGACGCCACGGGAAAGGCGGAGAAACCAGACCAGTCTCGCGAGATTACCAAGCGCATGCGCTCTCTAACGACTCAGGCGGGTTGGCCAGCGCCAGATAATGGCGCCACCTAGCGGAGCTGGAGCCAGTGGCCTCCAACATCTCACCCTTCTCAAATATTAAGCAAGAGAAAGTCCTATAAGAGGGTGGAGACAGTGATCATCTCCCAGAACACATTGTGGACTTGCGTGGGGGTCACCCCTAATCCCTCGACAGATCGAGATGCCCCTAGCCTGTCCTCTGCCTTTTGCTGGGAAGGGGGTTAAGGCAGGTACCCTTATGCAAGATGATGTGCCTCTCGGGACATAGGTATGTCTCCTGCGATGCCCTTGGCTCAGCATCCCTCTTAGGACACGGGCTGAACGCTCCACCCAGTGTGTAGGAGCTGTCTAAGCCACAATATCTCTATTGCTTTAGCATAATTAGTCATACCTCTATCGAGGTTCCTGAGTCTAGAGCCATTAAGGCTTGAGCCGAAACTGCTTTGTTTCTCTGACTTTGGATTTTGAACTTGCAAACCGTCTAGGGAAGAATGACTAGTCCTCCGCAAAAGGCCAGGTCAGACATATCCACCCCCACCCACTTTTTGGAGTAGGGGAAGGAGAGGGGATTTATGGAGTGAGCTCTCTGGTCAGCGACAGGTCTAGCCGAGTGGAATTGGCCTGGACGATCGCCACTTGCAGGTCACGAAGGGTCTGTTCAAACTTAGACGACCAATTCTGTAAGAAAATTGAGAGAGGCTTTTCGAAAGATTAGTTGTCTTTGTAAAGTTTTTATATTGAATAGAGGTTATGTATAAGCCAGCAAGTTATTGTTCACACCTCAACTGTGTCAATTATTGGGGTGGACAATTTGTTAACCGCCTGTGCAGTCTGCACTATTTTGAAAGTGCACCAGCTGAGGCAGTCACTGAGGCCCTTATGGCAGCTGTGACAATGAATTTTATAAAACCAGCAGAGATTCTGAAATCTCTTTTTTGTCTAAATGGCTGTGAGTTACTGGGGAACCACGGTGGCGTGGGCACAAATCGTGGCATGTGGGCCGTTGCTGCAAAGAAATAAAGCTGAGCATCTCAGCATAAGGCATAAAGGCAATTATCAAATTTGTATCTAAATTTGTCTATAATTTCTGAGGCATTGTTAACAATCTAAATAAATGGTGGCCAGATTGGGAGGAAATGAAAATATTTTAGGCGTGGCCCAACCTATATTTTTGGATTGGCAACTGTTATATGGTAAAATTGAATTTTTATCTGGCCTGCCTGAGCAAAAGGAAGCCAATTTTGGTTTTATTAAACTCTGTTTCCTTTGTCAGGCTGCCGAGAAATTTTTAGTAATATATCTGAACTATTTTTAACTAAAACATAAACTTCTCTCTAACCCCAAACTTCTATTTTCTTTAAAGCTATGTCTAAATCTTTATACATCACCGGCATTGGCAGAGGGAAGGTGGGCATTATCTTCTACTGCTGTCACCAAACACATCAACTGGAGAAGGCGAAGGTTCTTTTTCTTGTAATATTTTTCTGGTGAGGCGCTCTGGGATCCAAACTGGATTTTTTTTCATCCTGTGGAAAAACACAGACAGCTCCCCGGGATCTTATTAAAATAGGATCCGGGCCTTTCCATTTATTTTCTAAAATATCTTTCCATTTTACTAGCTCTTTTGGCCGTTGTGGTTCTGAGCAATGTCGCTCAGCAGCATTTTGATATTTATCATCAATATTTAAGAAATTTATGGTAAACAACGCCAAGGCAATTGACACTCTTGGTGTTGAGGGCAGTTCTACTCCCCCTCTTTGTTTTAATAAATAGGATTTTAAGGTCCGATGTGCACGTTCAATAATGCCTTGTCCTTGAGGGTTGTATGGTAACCCGGTAAGGTGTGTTACTTGCATTTGTGCACAAAAATTGGGCGAATTTTTGGGAGCTGTAAGCTGGCCCATTATCAGTCTTGAGGTAAGCTGGTTTGTCTCAGGCGCTCTATGCCTCTAAGCAATGTTGAATAACATGTATGGTCTCAATAGAAACATGTACAAATTGAAGCTTTTTGCAGCTTACAACGGATTAGCAAAGGCAGCAGCGACCAGGCGTGTAGCTTGGTCAGCCAAATTATTTCCTTTGCTCATAGGGCCCGGGAGTCCCGAATGTGCCCGTATATGGGTGATATAGAAGGGCTATGGTACAAAACAGAGCAGACACTGTATTGGAAGGATTAATAACATTGGCCGTTTTAAGTAACTGAAGGGCATTTACCACATAATGGGAAACAGACACAATATTAAGCAGACAATCAAACTTTTGTAAAACTTCTAACACAATTAGACATTTAACAATCTGGGGTGATTTTTGACCAGACACAATATTAAGCAGACAATCAAACTTTTGTAAAACTTCTAACACAATTAGACATTTAACAATCTGGGGTGATTTTTGACCAAAATCTTTGAAAAATGTCTGTGAATTTATAATGTAAGCACCCCTTCCATTTCCTGAGCCATCTGTATATATAATTAAGCCATCTTTTAAAGGCACTGAGGAAGTAACACGTGGATATATCACAGGGTGATAAGCCAAACTGTAACAAAGGATATTTAGGATAATGATTATCAATTTTTCCAGGAAACATCAAACAAAGGCTTTAAATCTGTAGTGGGAATTTTCAAAAAAGGTCTAAGCCAATTAATATATTTTATGGAAAAGTGGAGGGCTTAAAAATATATTTTCTAGCAAGCTGTTCCGCAACAGGCTCAATCACTGCCTTAAGCTTGTCAGAGGTCAGTGGCCACTGAGGAACCCATACTGGCACCTCTGTTTTTCAAGGTATGAGTCATGCTGTCTCAGTGGCACCTAAGAAAAACCTAGGCCCTGTCTTTGCCTATGAATCTTGGGCGTGGTTTGTCTTTGTCTTAACCGCCCCAGGCCCTGTCTTTCCTCATACCACGAGGAGCCAAACTTTAAATTTAAATTTTCAAGTTTCCGTACCTTTAGTTTCTGGTTCCCTATCTCCCCCAAATCTTTTATTTTTCTGGGGGGTCCTTTTTTACTTATCGAGTATTTCTATTTTCAAGTTTCCGTACCTTTAGTTTCTGGTTCCCTATCTCCCCCAAATCTTTTATTTTCCTGGGGGGTCCTTTTTACTTATCGAGTATTCCTAACTCCCCCATATCTTTTATTTTCCGGGGGGTCTTTTTTCACTTTTTCGGCGCGCGCCTAACCTCACACGGCTCCCGGTTTCTGACATGTTGCCCCGAACTTTCCCTATCACGCCTCGCCCTTTAGCTATCAGATCTTTACAGGCTTTATCTTCTAAAATCAACAGCACTGCCAAGACAAGCCTCAAGGCCTCAAAAAATCCTTTCAAAAGTCCCAAACCAAAGTTCAGTTCAGACATACCTCTCCGAGTAACCTGTCCGCAGTTCTGAATCCTGTCTGGCGGTGCAAACGATGTAAATTCCCGGGATTTCGGCACCACTTGTTCTGCGCCTATCTCTCGCCCGCGAGGAAAGACACAGCACACACACACTTAGGATCCTTCTGCAGTAACTTTAATGTATCTTTGGAGAGAGCATTTAGCTTACGGGAAATGGAGAGGAGGGCAGAGAGGCCGCCGCGGCGCGGGAACCCGCAGCGACAGGCCCCAGTGAGGAGAAATAAGGCTAGAGAGAGAGAGCTAGGCCCCGGCGTGGTCTGGGCCGGGCCATTTGCCACGTGGCCTTGAGCCCGCGTCCCAGAAGCCGGGCCGGCGTCCGTGCGCACGGCGGGGCGGGGAGAGAGAGAGAGAGAGCGGAAGAGAGAAGGGACCACGAGGTAGGAAGACCCGGTTTTAAGAGGACCAAACGGCTCTTGCATTAGACGAAACACCTTCCTATTGGTCGTAGTTCAGAATCCCATGACGCCACGGGAAAGGCGGAGAAACCAGACCAGTCTCGCGAGATTACCAAGCGCATGCGCTCTCTAACGACTCAGGCGGGTTGGCCAGCGCCAGATAATGGCGCCACCTAGCGGAGCTGGAGCCAGTGGCCTCCAACAAGAAGTTGCATATATCCTTTGCTCATCTAGTTGTGAAGACCAGAGAGAGTGTGAAAATGTGCGCTCTTGTAGTAGGAGGTTTCTGGCCTGAACTTTCCGGCCTAACCTCAAGGTCTAGGACCCACAGACCCTCAGACCCTCAGACCCGCAGTCCCACAATCCCACAGAAACACACAGATGCTTACTATAGTTTTAGACTGAATCGGCCAAAGGCTCAGGCATATCACTTGCTAGCTCTCTACCCTTCATCTACCCATGATTCTTCCTGTTCAGCCATGTGGCTCGGTACCTTTCTTTAGAGCAGCATAGTTGTCCTCTGAGTCTTCTGGCTTCTCTCTGGCATTCTCTCTGTGCTTCCTGTTCTCAGAGTTTTTAGTCTGATAGCCCTGCCCACATTTCCTGCCTGCCTTTGGCCCATCAGCGCTTTTTATTAAATCAGTGGGTGGGACAATTATTTACCATGAAACAACACAATACCCCTACACATTCTCTCTCTCTCTCTCTCTTTCTCTCTCTCTCTCTCTCTTTCTCTGGAAATACTCTAGGCAAGAAGAGCTACATCCATCCTTGGGTCATCTTCCAGATGTGAACACTCTTTCATGTCAGAGAGATGCTCTAGGTAAGAAATTGCATTGGTTCATTGGTCATGGGGCAGAGAGCATTTCCCCCTTCTCACAACATTTTTATTTTCTTCTCAAAATGTCCAACCTCTAAAAGAAAGGGAGCACGTGGTTATTTCTTTTCATCTAACCCCTCATGCCCTGCACCACTACCATTTTTGTAGAGAAAGTCTTCAGCTCTCTATCCCCTCTGGCTTGGGTGGAGTCCCATCTCAGCTCCTAAATCTCTCTTGAATTCTCACTTGCTCTATCAATGAGCAAACATCTGAACCTTTGCAATTTGATGTATGTGATAGGCAGGTTCTCTAGACCCAGATGTGAGGCAAGGGCCTTCTCTGTGCAGCTCACAGGGTAGTTTGGAAACATATTGTCCTTCAGAGAACTCGAGTGGTTCATAGATAAACGACAATGTCCTCAGGCCAGGATTTGGTGTCAACAAAGATGCCAGGGCTTCCTAACTATCAAATGTGAGAACAAATCCGATTCTACTCTACCCAACTCTATCTCATTCCTGGAAAAATGGAAGTTCCTCAAACCTCAGTCTGTCTCTTTCTGAAAAAAAAAGAGAACTTAGAAAACCCCAGAGATAGCCTCAATGTCTCTGATGAATGGGGCAAGTAGCTTGCCTTGGCAGATACAGTGCCTGGGTATCCCTTCTTTGCCACAAGAGTTCAACCAGGAATGACGGCTCCTCTGTAAAGAGCATCAGGCTAATGAGATAGTAACATTTGTACTTCAGAACTGCTAGATGGTGTAATATCAACAATGAACAGCATAAACAAGTGACCTTGGGATAATAGAGATCAACCAAAGGAGTCTCCCCTTACACTTGTCATAGATATTCCACATAAAACTGTCTGATTTATTTATGGCCCATTCACACATACATTCATTAGAGGTAGAGTAAAGCACCCAGCATGTGATTCTTTGGGGAGAAGCCACATCCACTCACTGATCATCTTCCATATGGGAATGTTCTCTTTCCTAGAAGAAGCTGCATGCATCAGATGTAAATCGGCTTCCTGGACACGACAGTGGCTGTAGTGATCAAATAATACCATCAGAGTCAAATGGGATTTAGACTTGCTGGCCAGTCTCAACACTGAAACGTAAGAAAAACTTAACAATAAAAATGAAAAAAAAAACCAAAACAAAAACCAGAAGAGAGCAATGGAGATGGCCTGAATCCCACCACAGATGGGGAAGGGTAAAATAAGAAAAATACATGACTTACATCATGAAATCATCAAAACGAAATCCATTATTTTGAACAATGAGTATATGCTAATAAAACAGATGCATAAAAACACATGAAATGAACTCCTAGGGGAGAAGCCAGGTCATATAGCTTAGCATCTGCTCTCTGTGACAAATGCTCCTTTCTGCCGATATTTCTTCTTGGAATTATCTTTATATCTTTGCTAATATCAATCACATGCAAATTAGTTTGACCCAAGATGCTAATGCTGATAAACTGAGGTCATTCTCACTAACAGGAGGCTGCCTTTGCCTTCAGGGATGAAGTTGTTGTATCCACGCCGAGCACCTATAGTCAGAATTCACAGAACTCATATACTCTGCATTTCAATGTTGTTTTTCCCCATAACTAATTAATTCTCTGTTTCGGTGCCTGTGCTTGTGACAGTGCTATACAGAACCAGAGAATCTATGATACTCCAGTAATAATGAACAGCCCAATGTCATCCAAACCAGCCTCACCCGATATGGGAGAGTCTATTGCTCTGTCTCTGCAAAGGGTCTGATCATTCTTTCTTTGGGGCTGATAACGTTAGGAAATTTGTTGCTCTATAAAAGAACCTACTTCATTTTACACAGCTCTGAGCAAGAGTTTCTATTTCTGTTTCTCTTGCTTTTGACCATGAGCTGAAATCTGTGCTATGTCACAAGGCTTTCTGGTTAGCTCCCACATTGGGAAGAAGACTCAATGATTTTATTATGAGCCTATGCCCCAAGGCCAGAGTCCTCCAATTCACATCTTACAGCCAAAACCCCAACCCCAACCCATTACCCTCCTTCCATTTCTTCTGATCTTCACCTGAGACCATAGATGAAGTCTTAATTTCAGAACATGCTGCTATTTTCTATTCAAAGAACTCTTGGTGAATGCTATAGAGCATAACAGAGTGGCTGGAGCCTATGTTATACTATGCGTCTCCTCCCACACACCCAGACATCTGAGCCCAGTCTAGGCCTATGGACTAGTTTATGTAAATCACAATAAGAAAAACTGAAACCCATAGAGGTCTAATCATGTGGTTGTGTGTGTGTGTGTGTGTGTGTGTGTGTGTGTGTGTGTGTGTGTGTTTCTGTGTGTGTTTCTGTGTGTGTGCTGCCCCTGAAAAGATGGGAATGTTTGTGTCATGTGTCTTTTTCTGTCATTTGCCACCTTAGCTTTTGAGGGACCGTCGTCTCACTGAATCTGGTAGTCATCAATTCAGCTACTCTGGCTATGCAGGGAGCCCCTGGGATCCTCCTACTTCTATCTACCAGTAGTGAGGTGAAAGGAACAGTAGCCGGGCTTTTTATGTGGATGCTGAGATCAGCGCTCAGGTCATACCTGGTCAGCCAGCCCTTCATCCCCCAATTCATCTCTCTAATGCTCCCTTAATCTTTAGTAAAGCACTTTGCTAAGCCCTTCATGAAGAAGGAGAAGAAAATGGGAGGTTGGTGGTAAGAAAGCAAGGAAAACAAAGAGTGGGTGGAGAATGGACCAAATTTCAGTTGCATCTGAAGGCAGCTGTGCCTTTCAATTCTTCTGGGCAGAGAATGAGCAGACCGAAGTATTAGCCGTAGCCAAGCCTTCTGTAGAGTTTGGTGTCTACATTCTGTGCCTCTAATGTCATCAGGAAAGGGCTCACCAGGACTAAGGTTTCTTCAGGACTTGTGGATTTCCACTCTAAGATCCCCAAGACACCCTGATGCGGAAGTGAATCAGGGCAACATCCTCATTTGTCCTTAGCCAGCTTTCACACCTGAATTCCACATGTCTTCTTGCACTTGTAACTGAACATTGTTCTTCTGCCATTTTTTCACTCAGAATCCACTATGACTTCTCTCAATATTATCAGATTTACACTCAACTGGCCTGGTCCCTCCTGGCCCAGAATTCTTTGGATCACCTGGCATAATAAGAATCTTCTGTTCCCTGGTGTTCAGGTTGAGATTTGCTGGCGTGACTGCTAGCTCTTCCCTGACAGGAGGGCTCGAGTTGTATGCTTGTTTTGAACTGACTGTGCCCCTCCACCCAGTACATTTAGGTTTAATCTCTAACCATATGTGACTTCTTTTGGAGACGGAGTTTTTAAGGATTAGGGTAAAATAGAGTGAAAGGCGGGGGTTCTGATTGTAGCAACAGTTCTTATTAAAAAAAAAAAAAAACAAACCACCACACCAGGAAGTTTGCTCTGTGAGGAGATGGCCCTCTGCCAGATCTTGATCTTATTTGATCTTAGCCTTATAGCCCCTAGAATCATGGAAAAGTAAGCCACGATCTGTGCTGTTGGTCATGGTAATGTAAGCAGACTAAAATAACAGATGGATAAAATAGTTCTTTGTGTTGGTTAGCCAAATAAGGCTGCTCCCATGGGTATATCACTAGATATGTACAAAGGATCTTCATCTGAAGTAATGGACCTGCTTCACGTGTATATACTAAAGTATGTACTAAAATACACGTATCATCGGAATGACAGTCAAGGGAAGGCAATTTATACGGTGTCCAACCAGGACTGACTGGACCAATTAGCAATGTCCTCCATAGGCACAGGAAGTGAGTGATATGGGAGTGCAGTATGCCAGTCTTGCCGCCAGTGATTCTCCACTCTAGGACAAAACAGAGTCCTCATATAGAGACTTCTTATTCGAAGAAAGCTCCCGCTATGCAAAACAGATTTACAGATCAAGCTAGTCAATGACAATTCTTTTTTCTTTGAATTCTTTTTTGATTCCAAATCAATTCTCATGTCACTTCTCTCCAGTTTCTCAGTTTTCTCTGTTGATGTGGAAAGTTAAGTTCTCACAGCTATGTTCTAAAATAAATGACTTATATATGACACTTATGTAGAAGGTAATGAGTGTCAGGGGGACAAAGTCTTCAAGATTTTACAATAAATGCTCAAGCAGATTTCACAAAAGACTGGGAACAAGAGGAAATTGCTTCTCAAGAACATTGCTAGCAACTGTTTCAAGGCTGAGAACTGCTGGACGTATAATCAGAGAGAATCCAGCCTTGATTATAGTGGATTAGAGCACGAGCCGTCATCATACCGCTGTAATTATGTGTCAGCAGTTAGGCCCTCACATTCTTTTTTTAGAAAATTACTACAAGCTTTACAGGAATAGATCCAAGATAACAAGAGACAGAAGGATCTCAGCAAGAACCCTTTGTGACTAAGGAAGTGGCATCGTGCCCTTTTTAAGTTCTCCGTTGCTAAACTCTCCCAAATTAAAACCTTACAGTCTGGGACAGCAAACTGAAAAGCATTACATAGTTTTTCATTTTTATCATCTATTCCCATGTACACTAGATGCATTCCTTCAGAGTGAATGCATATTAAAATTTTTTAAGATAGCAAAATGGTCAAATAGTTCTTTCTGGCTTATCAATGCAAACAGATACTTCTTAGAGTTGCCTTTCTTGACTAAAACTTGAAACGCTACTGTCATTTACCAAAAATGATAAAAGTATCTTATTGTTTTGGACTCCAGAGACAAATGAAATACGCCACTTAAAAATGTAGTTAGAAGATGTTTTACTATTCTGTGGTTTTTAAGAATCTATAATTTTTAAAGTCAGTGCCTATTCCATTAACTTCTAAAATAATTTCTTAATGGTTTTTCATGATAAAACAGACAATTCAGTTACAATTTTGAGATGGCTTTTTGTAAAGTAAGGGGCATGACTACATTACCAATGGTACACAGATAACTAAGTAACTATGTCTTCAGCAAAGCACTTACTGTCTGTCCCTGTTTTAAAAAAACACATGAGGAAGATTCAAACTCACTGTAATTTCCAGGATAAATTTTTTTTCAATAAAAGTATGTATCTTGAGTTCTACAAAATGCTCATTTCCAAAGTAGCAACCTATTACTCACACATCTTTATTTGAAAATAGAGCTCAAGGGACTATCTCTTGTGAACGAATCTGAGTCACAAAAACACATATGGACTCAAAAACAATTTTTTAAATGTCATAGAATAAAGTTAGACACAGGACACACCATGAAACTTTATAGTATGAAATTTTTGACCTGTCTAGCCTAAGGTTGAGACGTAGACCTGTAGTCCCATAGAAACACACAGAGGCTTACATTAATTATAAACTGTTTGACCTGTGGTCCAGGCTTATTGTTAGCTAGCTCTTGCATCTTAACACAGTTTTGTTAATTTATGTCTTGTCTCGTGGCTCCTGGCTTACTTGAGTTTTTTAATATCTTGGTTTTGGGGCAGATGGATTGTGTCTTTCTTGACTCTGCTCTCCTTCCCCTGTATCTATGCTTAAATTTCCTGCCTGCTTCTAAGCTGTTGGTCATAGGCCAAAACAGTTCCTTTATTGTCCGATGGTATTCACAGAATACACAAAGACATCCCACATCAGAATTTACAGAAGATGATCTCCAAATTATTAGATCAAGAGTAGAAGTTTTGTAAATTCTCCAAGTGCTTTGATAATTGCCACCCCATGTGCTTGTGATCCATGTATCTAGTTCCTTTCTTGTGAGATGTGGGAGGGACTGATCCAACCTCTCTATTATGAAAGCTACAAGCCATCTTCAGATTTTCCACAAGTACAGAGAGGACAAGAAAGTTCTATATTCTTAATGTCATGTTGGCTTCTAACATACTTCTGCCTCATTTTTAATATCTAAAATGGACATCCTCTCTTCCTCCAAAGTCTTCTGTGGAGCTTTGCTGGACACAGGTGACTTGCAAGAGGCTTATGTTGCAGTATGCAGGTTACCATGACAATCATTACTCAAGGACATTGTTTTCCCATCCTTTGGTTTCTCATTGGTACGTTTCTTTGTAACTGGCTTGAGGGGTAGCATTTTTTACCCAATCAGGCTATTTGTATCAATATTTTATCCCAAGGCACATGCCACACAGCATTTTTTATTTATGTGTTCCATTAGAGACACCCATTAAGTTTACTAGTTTTAAAATGCCCTTTAAGCCTCGTTTACAATGGCATTCAACTGTTGCATTTTAGAGTTTGTATGGGGAATGGTGACTACAGCTGGGATAAATCTCTTTCTTTCCTCTTTTTTTCTTTTCAACCAATTCTTTAGAATGGCTTTTATACACAGCCAAGATGAGCATTGTTTGGGGTTGCCTTAGGAACTGTCCTCAAACAATTTTCTGTTTCCAAGATGCAACTATTCAAAAAGTGTCTTCTTCCAACATGACACTTGCATTGAAAGTTGCTGTCTTTCTGGAAGAACAAATAACTTTGAAGGAAAAAAAAATGAAAAACAGCTCTCACTTTACATTTTCTTACACAAGCAATTGTCACAGCTTTTAGCCTAGAGACTTTGGAGGTTAACATGCAGATTACACTGTACAATTACACCCACATCTGTGTATCCTCAGGTCCAAACAACCAGGGATCAAAAAATATTTGGCAAGAAAAAAAAAATGTCCTTGCTTCTTACCAGTCCCTTTACCTCTGTACCCCACTGTCCTCTGTTCAGTAAATACTTCTACAGAGGCAGATGATGTACCCTTTAAGCCCAGCCCTTTGGAGGCAGAAGCAGGAGGATCTCTGTGAACTTGAGTCCAGCCTGATTTAAATAGTGAGTCCCAGTATGGCCAGGGATATGATGGGAGAGACCCTGTCTCAAAAACAGAACAAAGAACAAAAACCAAACCAACCAAACAACCAAACAAAAAACCTTCTAAAGCAGGGGCACACGCTATAAAATTCTACAGAAGCTTCTGGAGAACCTATGCTCTCACTGAAGGAATTGTTGCTTGCCAGCAAGCTGCGGAACCATGATTCTTGCCAGGTTTAACTGAGTTTAGAGTATTGCCTAGAGATATTGGAGCTTTTGCTACTAAAATGATCCTCAGAAATGTCTCACTGAAAAATGCTTTTTTTTTTTTTTTTTTACTGCTGTTCTTAATGATTTTATGAGTTCTAGGTCAGAAAAGCACATTCTTCTATCTAGTTGGGTAGTATTTGCTATTATAAATAATATGGTAATTTAAATAGGGATGCACTGTTTATATGCAAATCCTAATCATTTTATAGAAGTGACCTGGCCTTCAGTGTGGGAATTTTCCTCATGATCCCTATCTCCTTGCTCATATAGACTCTCCTCCTCCTGCTCTCAGCTAGACCAGGAGCTCGGAGCTGGGCCCAGTGGATCTCTGTCTCCATCTCTATTCATTCTTGGATGTGGATTCTGTGGTGACACTTAGGGTGGTTATACATTTGATTTTAGGGGAAGTCCTATTTAGGCACCCCCTCTACTATACCACACTGAGCTGACCCACCTTGGGACTTCTTGCTCTTTTGGGGGAGGGGATGGGTGGATGGGGAGAGGGGAGGCTGAAGGCTGACTGGGTGGGATTGGGAGAGGAGAGAAGGAAGGGGAAGCAGGGGGATACATGGATAAAAAAAAGATATTTTTTAAATAAGAAAATAATAAAATAAAAAAAAAAGAAGAAAGAAAGGGACCTGGCATCCATGGGTGTTGGTATCCACAGGTAATTAATGTGGAGTTCTTGAAACCACAGGGATACTGAGTGATGACTGGATATATTTAATGTTTATTATGGAACAAATCTTAACTTCATGTTACAGCTTAAAAAAAAAACAAAAAACCAAAAAAATAAAAAACAAAAAACCCTCTTAAGGTCAAAGTAAATTATCTTAGTATCACATCACCAAGAACTTTTTTAAGAAAATTAGTCAAGTTAAACCAAGTGATTTTCCTTAGGATAACATTCAAACAGACATATTAACATGGACTATGAATGAAACTAAGGAAATGCTAGTCTACACTTGGCTTTGTAGTATGATCAACATCTCTAAATATTCTTTCATTAGCACCGAGGTCAAAAATCTCTTGAAAGTCTTGTCACATCCTTACTTCACCAGCCTCTAAGCCCTTCTCCTTTTACCTGTGATGGGGCCATTTATTTATTACCAAGCTCGTGGGCTGAGATTCCCATTTTTCTCACAGTACATTATTTTTACATTTTTAAAAGATTTGTTCTTATGCTAAAATAAGAAACAGCCCATTTGATACTGGCTTCTTTTCAAAATAAAAATGATGTATCATCTTAAAGGCTGTCTTACCAAGACAGTTTTTCTTCTCATTATTCCTAGGAAGTAGAAGATTTTATTTTCCAGAACCTTTAAAACTATTCAGCAGGCCACCACTCAGAGACACTGGATCCCGGTGATGGTGGGGGTGAGGAACTGAGAAATTCTGGGAGGGTGGCTTACAGGAGAGAGACTGGTTTAGACCAACTACTCCCAATATGGAAACACTAAGAAAGGAGCTGTTAATGGAGCAGTGGGAAACTTGGTCCTGCCATGCACAGTGTGAAATGACTCAGCCCCCCTTAGGGAAACACAACCACCTTTGAGTTGCTCTTCAAGAATTCCTGCTTTATGTAGAAGTCTCTTTTGGGCTAAGACAGTTCAGAGGCTTAGAGCTAAGTTCTTTAAATGGAAGCTGGCTGGAGCTTCCTAAACTGCTAGACCTTGGATTTCAGCCAAATTTTAACCTTGAAAAAATGGCCGTGACTTTGCTTCGCACTTCATGAATGATAAGACAGAGCTAGGTGCTTGGGTCCTAAAAGAAATCTGAAGTGGAGGAAGTCACCAAAATGCCAACTTGTTCAGGCATAACAAGAACTCGGTCTTAAGGTTTGGAATGCCACAGCTGACCTGAATGACGTCAGGGAGCCTTTGCTCTAAGAGCTCATTGGCAGCTGAGGGTAGTTTGGCATACCAGGAATCTGGGTACATGAAGGCTGAGGCAGAGGGCTTGCTGTGACTGCAAGACCAGCCTGGACTATCCAGTGAGTGTAATTTGTGCAGTAGATGAGTCCACACGAGGACAGACCAGACAGCTTCTTATTGAGCATCTTCATGAGACATCATTTTTATTTTGAAAATAAGCTAATATCAGATGGGCTGTTTCTTGCTTTTAGCATAAGCTCAAATCCTTTTAAAATGTATAAGAATAGTGTACTGGAAGAAATAAGTATCTCAAACCTTGAGCTTGGTAATAAATGATCCTATGGTTGGCTTAATAAATAATAAAGCATTAGATTAACTCTCAGCAGAATGTACAACCTGAACATCTGGATTGGAATGCTTTGAAGTAATTAATTAATTAAAGAAATAAAAATTCAAAAGTCCAGCTGATTGTTCAGAAGTGGCAGCTCTGTGGCACTATCTCTGAAGCAGATAGTGCTGTGATACATACTGAGTCTCTGCCTCATGGAGGACTGAGGGAAAGGGGTACTTGCCCAGCATGCCCCAAACCCAGCATTCAATCTCCTGTATAGCAGCAAACAAGTGCTAGTACTTGGGATTCCCTGCCTTTGCTCCCAGTACTCAGGAAGCACACATGCCTTTCATCCCAGCAATAGGAAGTTTGAGAAAGGAAGTGGTGTAGCTGGTCAGAGAAAGGAATATGAGGCAGGAGTCTGTCCCCTTTCATTTTGTCTTTCCAGTTGCCTTCACTTCCCCATTCCCTCTGAGGATTTCTAGAGACATCAACTGAGGAGTAGATGAGGTGAGAAGTGGCTCTGAGGGTTCCTGTCTCTCATATCCTTTATCTCTTGCCCCAATATCTGGCTCTGAGTTTTTATTATAAGATCAATTAGGATTTGTGCAACATGTGACTTTCTAAATTTCCATCCTGTTGTTTTACAGTTTGTATTTTGTTCTGCTGCAAAGCCATATAGAGATATATTTAATTGAGGGAATGTTTCAGAAAAGCTCTGTGCTTCCTTGGAAAGTTCTGGGCTCCAAGAGTCACTAAGCCATGGAGCCTGGGCCTGAGAAAAACAAACAAATAAACAAAAAACCTACAACAACAACAAAAGAGGCCCAGGAAACATTTACTTGACCTATTTGTGCATTGGGCCCATTTCTACAGCATTCCAAGATTTAAATAATGCATGAACCCTTCTCTATCCATTTTCATGAATTATTCATCCAGAAATATTATTGAGCATCTCTACTCTGTGTCAGACACTGTCTGTCACAGGAGCAGCCATATAGAGAGAACAATAAAGTTTATAGTTAGAGTTAGCGACTACAAGGCTACAAACTTTTTCCTTGACATGATTAAGACTACTGTAGTTGAAAGGTCAATTAATCAAATACTATTTATATATTTAAAGATATTCTTTTATTTCTTATAATATGTATTATTTATTATCCATAAATGAATACCTCGTCACTTCCTAATCAATGGCAGGATCTTATTTCTTTGAATTTGTACCAGCAGAGGATTCAGTAATGTTTATGAGGTGCTGATCAGTAAGTAAAATGTTGTTGGAGAAAAGGAATCATTCAGTGCCCTCAAGGAACATTGCAGGAAGACCAGATGTAAGTCAAGGCCAATTAAACAGGACAGGCTGCATATGTGTATTTCCTTTTCAAAGAAAAACATCAGACTTTATTGAGAGATAGAGAGATGTGAAAAAAATAGTGAAATGGGTTAGGACAGTTGGCCTCATGGCTGACAGCCTGAGTTTGTTTGATCTTGTGGTAGAGGGGGGAAAAGTCTATAATTTTTCCTCTGAGCTCTGCATGCATGTGGTGTCTTACGTGTTGCCCCCACTCCCCGAAAAATACATCATTTAAAAGCATAAAACAGTAGAGATGCTTATCATTAGTGAGGCAATGTTAACCCTTCCCAAGTTGCTATATTGCTTCCAGAAGTTTCTATGAAATCCCAATTAAGCCTAGTTATTGTTTTAATTTTCCAGCTGTACTGTGGCACACAATGTGGTATATGGATAGACACGTCCACTGTTAAGTAACCATTAGTCAGGCTGAAGAATAACTCTCCAACCTCTAGTACTGCTAGCTCTTCTCTTTGCCTCTCCAAATCCTTTCTTTCCCATCTTCCTTCCTTTCTATCTTTTTGTAGGCACACTGAGGATTTCTTCTCTATCAGTTTCAGAGGTAAAATGCAGCATGGATACTATACCAAGATGCTGCATTTTAGAGCCTAGAATTCATTCATTTACCAAGAAGAAATGTATACCCTCTGACCAACACTGCTTACACTCCTCTTTATATTAACCTTTAGCAATCATCTGTTCTCTTTACGCTACTCTATAGCAACCAGCTTCTGCTCTTTGCTTAGAATCGGACTCCATTAGACTCTCCACATACACTTGATCACACAGCAGCATTTGTCTTTGTATATTTCGCTTATTTCACCAAGAATAATGTTCTCTTTGTTCATTCATGTTGTCCCAAATGACATCTCACCTTTTCGAAGGTTGAATAATATTCCAGAATCTCTCTTTCTGTTTATGTTTTAGTGGATACCCGGGCTGTTTCTGAAGCTTGCTTATTATGCATAATGCTTCAGTGAACGTTGGAATTCAGAATTCTCTTCAAAGTATTGATTTAATTTCCTTTGCATTCAAGTCTAAAAGAACTGTTAAATTATCTGGAAACAGAAAAACAGCACAAAGGTATGAAAGGTAAACAACTTGCTCTTTAACATCCTTTGGTTTGAAAACCTGGTGTTAAAAATGCCTGAAATACAGAAAAACACAGCTTGGGGGAAGTTATAGGACACTGGTGAAGAAGTGACAAGTGTCCTTCAAAAGGACCCCAAACAGCCTACTCTATGCCTCAAGAAAATAGAAAAGGAACAGACTAAGTCAAAAATTATGAAAAAATAGAAACAAAAAAGATTAGAGCATAGATTAAATCAAGGAATTAAATTAGTAGAGAATTTAACAAAGTAGTTTTTTTTAAAAAAAAAAATACTAACACACTTTAGTTGGCTTAACTAAAAATAGAGGTAAATGAATGCACACTTGAAAGAGGAGGCAAAACAGCAGATACTTCAGGATTAGTTAAGGGTTCTTTCTCTATGTTGCACAAAAATGTCAATTCAAAATGCATAGAAGACTTTAGAGTAAGAGCCAAGACACCCCGAGATTCAGGCATAGGGGAGGACTGTCTGAGGGGTCTAATACCTCTGAAATAATACTAAGACTGACACATGGGTTGGAGGTGAGGAAGTACAGGAGAGGGGTACATAAGAACAGAATATAAGGGCACATGTATAAAATGCATATTATAATTTATTATTTTATATGCATTCTTAAATGTTAACTAAAAATAAAAATTTTAAATAAAAAATGAGGTCAACTGCCCCAGCCCGCGTGTAAAGTCAACAGAGACCCGGGGCGGGGGGGGGGGGGGGGTGAGAATGAGGGGAAGAGACAAGAAAGACGCAAAGAATGGGAGCAGGACAATATAGATCTGTTCGAGCCCCCGTTTATTAAGAGAATGAACTGAGTATGTATAGGGTGAAGGGGTTGGTTATTACTCTTGCTGCTAACCTTGAGAGGAAAAGTAAGTTGCAGGGAGAAGGGGTAAGGCAGTTGAGATTATGAGTGCGATAGAGTGGAGGAGCAAGGACACATTCCATTTCCAGCAAAAGTCAAAAACAGTAAACAAGGTGTAAACAAGACCTGCTATCAGCCTGATCCTGTTAATTGCCAGTGAATCTTGAGATGTGACCTTGGGTCAGAGTTAGGCAGAACTTTATTCTCTTCACATGAGATGTGACCTTGAGTCAGAGTTAGGCAGAGCTTTGCTCTCCACAGTCAACATTTTAAGAGGACTACTATTAACATCTATCTTCTAACAACTTGGGTTACTTATAATAACTAGTCAAATTCATGGCTGGAGAGATAGCTCAGTAGCTAAGAGTGTTTGCTGCTCAAGCATGAGTTTAAATCTCTGGAACCCAAGATAAAATCAAGGTGTGGCTGTAACACCCCCCCCCCCCCCGCACTGGTGGACAGGGACAGGAGGGTTGCTGAGGCTAGCTGGCCTCAAACCCAGCTCCAATCTCAGTAGGTAGCCCTGTCTGTCTCCTGGCAATAATGTGGAGAATAATATAACAGGACAGCAGACACCCTTACCTAGCTTCCATGAGCAGGCACTTGTACCCTCTCTCATATACGACCATACATCACAAATGTAGATTCTCTGAATTGATTTTTATAAAAGACTCAGGAAGTAAACAAACATATCTATGTAAAGAAATTGATACATTTCTAGACATATACACTCTTCTATGATTAGTAGAGTTTAAACATGCCAATAATAAATAAAAATATTTCACTAATAATACAAAGCTTCCTTTATGTCTGAAAATAATACCTATGCCTACATCCCAGAAATTGGGAATGTGAGGTGAAAAGATTGTGAATTTGAAGACAAACAGGTTTGCATAGTAAAATCTTTCCTCAAGCAAATAAAAACCTCCAACATTCCCAATAAAGAAAATTACAGAACCAAATGAAATTTTACCAAATATTCTGGGAAAAGGCAATCTCAGTCTTCATTAAATTCATAAACTCTTTTGGAAAATAGAAGGCAGAATATTGCCATACTCTGTGAGAGCAGAACCATCCTGTTTCCAGGTCAGCAGTGACACCGTGGGAAACAGTACCACAGACTAGTCACTCTATTGACATAAACAATCAATAGGATGCTAGCAAACCAGAAATTGATAGCACATCAAAAAAGATAACACTCCATGGCAGAGAGGGATTTATCTCCGGGAGGATGGTTCAGTGGATGTGGTACCCAAGTTAGCCAGGTGAAGGTGAAGATCAGGGATGCAATCTTTACCAAAATGCAGCACTTAACCACGATGCGCTGTTAGTCTCAAAATTAGTGCAAGAAAATAGAAAGCTTTTATTCTAAGACCTGGAGCAAAACATGACTGCCATCTCTTGCAACGGCTATTCAATTGCTACAGGGAAGTAACCCAGCCAGAGCAAACAGTAAACGGAGGGAAGAGGGAAAGGGGAAATAAGCATCTAAACAATGTAGTTTGCAGATGTAGCGATGGCTGGACGGATCATAGTTTGCAAAGAGCTCTGAAGACTCAGGAAGGACGATGTGGTAGAACTCAGGACTTCACTAAGGCTGTCTGTCACAGAGCAAACTGAGCTGAGTTTCTATAGCAACAAAACCACCCAAATATGAGTCTACCCATTTCATTGTCTGGAAAGAACACACACACACACACACACACACACACACACACACACACACACACACACACACACACACACACACACAGAGGGGGAAGCTAGTCAGAAGGAACAAAGTCTTGTATATTGACAGAAAATGATAGGACAAAGATGAAGGAAACCAATGGAAGACAAACAGGAAAGGTAGTCTGTATACATGGATTTTTAAACATTATTATTTTAAAGATATTCATGTTTCTCAACTCAAGAGGATAAACGGATTTAATATAATTTCTACGAAAAATCTCAACTATTTTACAGAAATAGAGAAAGAAATCCTGAAATCACAGAGTATGAAAAAGACCCCAAGTGACCAAAGTACCCTGAGCCAAGACAAACTAATGAATCATACTTGATTTCAAAACCTAGTATAAGGCTACACAATAAAAGTAACATGTGCTACAGGTCTAGGGTGAAAGCTTAGTAAAGTACTCACGTTGTAAGTACAAGGGTGTAAGGTCAAATTTCATTAAGAGAAAAAATGGGCATGATGGCCTTCCCAGTCCTGAGGAGCTAGAGACAAGCAGATCTCTAGGGTTGCTGGTCAGCCAGCCTTGCCTAATGGGGACTTTCATATTATGTAAGAAACCTTGTCTCAAATTTAGAAAGAGAAAGATAGATGGCATCTGAGGAAAGACACTTAAGTTTTCCTGTGTCCTTCACAGACACAGGCATCACCTGCATCCTTACCCAAACACACATATGCACAAACTTGCACACATGATCTCTCTCTGAGCCTCTCTCTGTTTCTGTCTGTCTGTATTTCTCTCTCTCTCCTCCCTCCCTCCCTCCTTCCCTCCCTCCCTCCCTCCCTCCCTCCCTCCCTCCCTCCCTCTCTTTCCCCTCTCTCCCTCTCTCTCTTTCTCTCTCTCCCCCTCCGTCTCTCTGGCTCTATCTCTCTCTTACACACACATACACACACACACACACAAACACACACACACACACACACACACACACACACAGAGAGAGAGAGAGAGAGAGAGAGAGAGAGAGAGAGAGAGAGTGTTTGTATTCAAAATGCACAAGGTATTCAAAAAGTTCAATGTAAATGGTGTTTTTTTCGACCGACCAGCCAGCTCCCAAATAACTACACAGAGATATTTTTATTAATTATGAAAGCTTGGCCAATAGCTTAGGCTTGTTATTAACTATCTCTTAAAACTCAAATTAAGCCATTTGTATCAATCTGCTATTGTCTCGTGGCTTTATTACTTTATTCTGTACTGACTATGCTGCTTCCTCTCCATCCAGCTGGCTACTCTCTGCATCTCCACCCTTCTTCCAAGAATCCTCTCTGCCCAGAAAATTTTGCCCAGCTATTAGAATTCAGCTTTTTATTAAATCAATCCAAGTGACAAATCTTCACAGTATACAAAAAGATTATTCCAGAACAGCTCAATATCAAAGCAAAACCAAAAACTGTCTGATAAGCAGATTAAAAATGGACAAAGGTCCAGAAAAGCCATTTCTCAAAAGACATACAAGTAGCTAACAAGTGTCTGAAAATGTGTTCAACATATCAGCCATCAGGGAAATTCAAATGAAAACTGTCATGAGATAAAACCTCACCTCTGCTAGAATGTCTAGTGTCAGAAACACAGAAGATAACAAGTACCAGGTGAAAGGGGGCCTTCAAGCTCTAATGGTAGGAATATAAATTAGATCAGCGCAACTCTGATGTAAATGAGCCTGGAGGTTCTTCAAAACCTTAAACACAGTTCATAAACATTGCAAATTATGTAATGCTACAGAAAAGGCCATTATGCACCAGCACACTTAGGAAATGGGTTTTATTTATAAAATCTTTGCCTGATCTTCCTCTGCTACCATTTTAGATATTAAAGGACTTCACAAAAACAGTTACTTTAAGTGTGTAACAAGTTAACAGACCTAAAAATTCTCTTATTTTCTTCTCACACCCCACTGGGTCCATTTGAACAGACACCAAAGACTGCTCAGCCTGCTGGCCAATGATTAATGCAGTTAACAGTATTTAAACAGTGACTTCAAAGTGAAAGTGTACATTGATCTTTTTTGCCTATGAGCGAATCTTTTTCAAAATGTACCCTAACTTAAGGAATTTTATATCAGTATATGAAACAACTCAGAATGTGTGTGTATGTTTATGTACGTGCATAAACTTCAGTAGCTACCCAGTAACACATTGTCATTACATTATTAGTAAGTTAAATAATGTATGTCATGCAATTAGTGCCCATGTTTAGAATTCTAATGGAAGATATAAACATTTTATCTCCTAGTTCTTTATCTTTGTACTAATCAATATAACTTAATGCAGTGATAGAATGTGTGCATATCGTCATTAAATAGTTTTTATTGTGCACCTGGAAGAACATTAACTGACTGTAATTACTTTTTTAATGAAAGAAGCATTGTTGTTTATTGTTATAGCCCACCTTATTACCAAAATAGTAGTTCTTTGAGAAAAAAAAAAAAAAACTTTTGAACAGTAAAAAAAGGGGGAGGGGTTTATAATAGCAGACCTGGTTGCTAAGGAGATACTGGATTAAAGGAATGTCCTAACATTTTAGGGACTCTAGAATTGTATATTTGAAAAAAAAAAAAAGAATAGAAAGAAAAAAAAGCATATGTGTATATGCATATAACTGCAAAGCTCAGGGTTTGTAAAGAGGAGGGATTTTTCACAGTCCCAAGTAGGAAAACAAATCTTTAATGATGGAAATAAAACATTTGAGCTCAGAGAGACAGGAGCTACTTGAGGAACCTCTGATGTCATTCCCTAGAGTCTTCAAAAACTGAATTTTAGATCTTATGCAGAACAAAAATATTTTAAACAGAAAAGAGAAAATTACCCGAGCAAAAATCATCTACTAGACTATATTTTATATAAAGAGATGCATGTATTTGAGATATCTTAATGAGAGCCTGATTTTATCTTTATGAAAGAAGAAAAGAGATATAAAGATTAAGTCTTTGATGTTTATATAAGTGAACACTATTTCAGTCAGAAAGGATGGATATTTGTATGCATCTTTTTCAGCAAAGGATCTGGGTAATTACCAACCTAGACCTTTTCATTCTGAAGACTGTCTCTGCCTTACTCCCCTCCACTATCCCTTCCTATTCTCTACCTTAAGCCACCCACCTCCCAGGAAAGAATGGACCCTGTTCACAGGCAGTGAGGCACAGATGAAGACAAAGGTGATAGAGCTTTGATTCTTGGTGGGGGGTTGCACTTAAGAAAATTGAGAAAGCCATGAGGTTAAGATTTCAGTTATGGACCCATAGCAGTGGAGGCTGGCCTGATAAAAATCACTGACACATTTCCAAAACCTTGATATTTTCTATATGTACAGCTACTTAGCCCCTTGGTGGATGAATAGATTCAAAACACTGCTTTGGGTCACATGTTTTTTATGAAAGAACTTTGGGGAGTATAAATCACAATATAATCAGAACTTGGACAAATAATTGTTTCTAGACAACTACAGTCACTGCCTTTGTCTGTAAGTGTGGCCTATCTTACTGTCCTTGGTTTTTTATCTAATCTGATAATATATTTCTATTTCTGGAATGCAGTGGATTTATGATTTGCTTTGTAAATAATTGTCCTGCCTATGAGTTTAATAAAAAGCGCTGATTGGCCAAAGGCAGACAGGAAGTGTGGGTGTGGCTACCAGACTAAGAAAACTCTGGGAACAGGAAGAACAGAGCAGATGCCACAGAGACTCCAGAGATGCCAGAGAAGCTATAAGATGCTGAGGTATTGAGCCCCATGGCTGAATAGGATAAGAATCATGGGTTATTTTAAAGGTAAAGAGTTAGCAAGTTATATGCCTGGGCCTTAGGCTGATCAGCCTAAAATTAATATAAGAATCCATGTGTCTCTGCAGGTCTGTGGGTCTGCGGGCCTAAACTTTCAGGCTAGGCCTGAAAGTCTGGGCCAGAAACCACATACTACACAGGAAACAGTGTTTTTAGACTTGAAGGTGATGTTTGAAAGTGACTGTGTGTGTTGTTATTGCTTTGTAGACTCTATAAATTTGGAAGACTTGAATTCAAGTCAATTTTCATATGCAGTTGTCATGAGCATCTGCAGTAATTTGTACCCAGTCAGCTGCTTTCTTCCAGCAACTTCCCATAACTGCTTCTCATCCATCACTTAGTCCCTTAGTTCTGACAAATGGCCATGTCTTCCTGACCACAATTAGGTGTCTAGAGGCAAGGGAAGTTGTCCCTTCTGACTGATGCTGAGATGTGTGAACTGGGACTTCCTCAGCAGCTGAGAGTCCCTGCAAGGACAGACACAAAGACAAAGAGAGTCACAGGACATTCAGAAGCAGCTGTCACACTCACTCTTGAGGGCTCTGTGATTGTATTGTCCTGGGGTCTGGGGTTAGCTGTCTCAGAGCCCACACAGCAATACTAGTCACAGATGCCGATGATTTGAAACAGGTCTCTGTCAACTGAAGCACTCCTCATAAATTGATACTGGGCACAGTAAAGTAGACTCAACTAAGACATTTGATAAACATGCTCTTTCCAAGGTCTTACCTCAGACCTAATTTATAAGATCGCAGGCAAATCTGCAGGTGAATGCACTGTAATGGTGGTTAATAACTGAGTAAGAGGCCTTGGGACAGAGAGCTTATTTAGAACAGCTAGGACCCCAAAACAGTGTTTGTTTTTCCTGTGTTTGAATTCAGGATATCTTTTCCATCAAACCAGTATTTTCATGTTTGTCTGCCCAGAGATCTGGGAAGTAAGTTTTCAAGATGAGAATGCTAGGGGCAGCCTGTCCATACCTATATAACTTGTTTTCTTTTTGGCAATGAATTTAAGCTCTAAATATTTATAATAAAACATATGTAATGAATAGTTTTTAATCTTAAAGTAAAACTGTAATAGTGCTTTCTCATGTTTTAACTAAAACATTCCATCATTGTAAGTTTACACAGAAACCATATGGCTAAAATGAGCTACTTATAGCTAGATCACCCAGTGAGCATGATAAATATTGACCAAGTGTTGGTTGTTTAAAACCCTCTTCTGTAAATGCACTACCTGTTTCTACACCCTTGTTTGAACAAGTTCAAGTAAACATTAACTGGAAAAATATTTCAGTTCTGTATGTGCTGTGAAAATTAATGATTCAACATTTTCGATAAAAGACTATTTGGGGGACTGTCCCTTGGAGAAATGCATGAGACCAGATGAAAATCAGATAGTAGTTAGAGTTATAGGGGTGACGATGGCTCAGGAAAAACTACTAGCATCCTCAGGACCATCTGAATGGTCCAAAACTGCCTACAAATGATGAAATAATGTTCTGGAAGGTGTGTTCAACCTTTGAGGCAGCATACCAGGGGAAATGACTCCCTTTATATTTGTATTACATAGAAATGTTAGCATGGGTATTCCCTCTTACTTGATAGTTCTAAAAATTGATTCAGTTAGTTACTTACTGAATTCATCTGTGCCCAGTACTAATGCCTCCCTTCAAAAAGGAACTTCTAATGTTGGATGTGATACAAAACAACCCGAGACCATGGGTCCATTGCTGGCTCTATCCCAGATTCTCCCTTTTCCATTTAGGAATCAAGTTTTGAGTGGGTAGGGCTAGAGATTGCATTTCCTAGTGTGCTTTGTTTGGTATGGTCACAAGATGAAATTTAAGTCAATGACACATAAATAGGAGCAATGTGTGGTGTCTCTCAGCTTCGCCCTTAAAATACTGAGATGATGTTCTTCTCAAATCTCCCTTCCCCAATTTCCTGTAGCTGAAGTACAGCCACGTGGTATCTCTGATTTGACTATGTAAAATGGAGGTCACTGCTGTACTAGCAGAGGAACATGACAGAGGACTGTTGGTTTTAACGCGACGTCATGGGATGGGAAGGAACTTCGTAGACTTGGAGGACTGTGCTGGGTAGTTTTTGTCAACTCAAGCAAAGCTAGAGTCATCTGGACCTCAGTTAAGGAATTCCCTCCACCAGATTGGCCTGTATGCATGTCTGTGAAAGCATTTTTATGATTAAGGATTGCCATGAGAAGACATAGTCCATCGGGGACTGTGCCACCCCTGGGAGTTATTCTGAGATAAGAAAGCAGGCCGAGAAAGGCATGGGCACAGCCAGTAAGTAATATTCATCCACAGGCCTCTGGGAAGAATACCAGCCGCTGAGCTAGATCTGGAGCTACAGTGCCAGATTTGAGTTTGGTTTAAGTGTGACCCTTTTGAATGATCCATTCCCCCCCTTCTTGAGTAAGATAATGTTTAACATTTTTGTTTGTTTTTATTTTACAGATACCTTCAGTTAAGAGTCTTTTGACATTTTAAAGAGACTTCCAACTTTTAAGTGTTCAAAGTTCTTAAAGAGTGTGAGACTTTTCAAGTTATACTATATTTTATACTGTGATGCTAACATGAGATCTTGGATAAACAAGGAAGGAAATGTTATGCTTTAATAGTGACATGTTTGTTGTCAACTTGACAAGGGGTCAATTATGCTGGCTAGTTTTTGTCAGCTTGACACAAACTAGAGTCACTTGGGAAGAGGGACGCTCAGCTGAAGAATTGCCTCCATCAGATTGACTTGTGGGCATGTCTAGGAGGCACTTTCTTGATTGGCATTTGGTGTGGAAGGGCCCAGCTCACTGTGCCTGGTGTCACCCCTGGGTAGGTAGTTCCAGCTATATAAAAAAGCAAACAGAGCAAGCCGTGGAAGGGAAGCAGCTTTCTTCTATGGTCACTGCTTCAGTCCCTGCCATGACTTCCCTCAGTGATGACTATGATGTAAAAGCATAAAGGAAAATAAATCCTTTCCCCCGAAGTTGCTTTTGTTCATGGCATCTATTATGATAGAAAGAAAACTAGATTGCTACACGTGGCTTTTGAATTACCCATAATAAGCAAAATGCAGAGCATTTGCTGACAACTTCATAGTCATGGGAAGCCTTCATAATTCAGACTGTGGGCTCTTGCTTTGGTGACACTTATCTTTTATGATGTGTACCAGGTGCATGGACACCATAAAACATTTAATGGAGCTCATTTAAACACTAATTTCAAAAGAATAACAGAGAAGGAAAATCATACTTGGGCAAATTTTCAGCTGTAAAATGTTTCATGTCAATGTTAAACTTAGAAAATTGGGAGGGAAATGTTGGACAAATGTCTTTGAAAGAAAATGTTTCTTTAAAGAGCATAGTTTAATGTATCAAGCAAAATTATTAGGAAGAAAATGTTGAAGTCATTGAGGCCTTGATTTGTGACAATTTTGCACATTCGGCTAAGGAACACAGAGGTGGGATCTAGAAGGGAGCTGGCAGGGAAGAGTGCCGGGCAATATGCAATATGGGCGACAGGATTGCAGTTCAAATGTCACTAATCATGTACCATCATTATGTCATTTACGCTTGGAAGAAAGCAGAACGAAAGTAGACAGAAGCATATCTAGGTATTGAGCTAGGCAAGGCAGAGGGCTTACACAGAAAGGAAGGAGAAAAGGCAAGAGGCCATCTGGAAGTGGGCCTATGGAGGGTGTGTTAGCTGAAATCCTAGTTTCTGGTTTGGTTTTTACTAATTTGAGTACTTTAGGCCTGGCAAAGTTTCCTCTTCTCTTCTCCTGGGCAATGTCTCACATTTACATGGAGTGCTCGATTCCTAAAGTCCTGGGCCTCCACCCATCCATGAAACTGTTGCTGGCAGGATGTGCCCTTTCTGGCTCTCCTGCTGATGGCCTAGGAGAAAGCCTAAGGATGCCAAGTGGGGTAATGCTAATCCACCCTGAACTCGGAGTCTTTAGAGAACACACATTCCATGTAATGCTCATGTTTATATTTATAATCATGCTTAGAGTTTTGCTAAGTTTGAAGGACCATTTGGATAATTTCCCCCGGTTCACAGTCTGCCCTTTGCTAGTCTTCAGTTAAGGATCTAGGCTGATCAGGATCTGTGATCCTAACGTGTAAATCCTAGAGGGAACTGAGGCCTTGAAAGATTTGGGGAGCAAAACAGGAAGACAGCACTCCAAGAGGGCTGTCCTGGGGAACTTATTTCATTAAAATTTTCTTTTTATCTCAAAAACAACTTTGGAAAGAGAAGCACCCTATACTGTCTGAGTGGAAGCACCGTCATCTCAGCCTCTGAAGTCTAGCTCATTTGTACAGATGCACTGCGGAAAAAACAGCCTTTCAGATCTTTCCCAGAAACCTTCTGTTCAGAACATACAAAGTCCAATTTGAGTAAAACATTTGGCTTTGTGGTTATGACCCATGGTGAAAGAAGACCTTTTTTTATTTCAAACTAAGCTGAGCTAATGATGTTTTAAGGCTAGTGGAGAACTACATTCTAATTGTAGACTGGCTTTAAACGCTTGTTCAGAAGGAAGCATACACAGCAAAGCTCACCGCGTGAAAGATGAGAGGCACAGACCTCATAGCTCTTAGTCTGTAAGCTCCTCCAGAGACTAGCATTTTATTTATAGCTTAACTGTAGGCAAAGAGTAAATAACGGCAAATGGCCACGGATTATTCCTAAAGGATTAGAGTATAATGCCAGGTGCTGAAAAGTGAGCACCTGTTATTTTAATTAAGTACATAATATAAACAAATTTATATTTACTCATCTCAGCCTCTAACTAGAAAATGTTCCTTCTGTGTTTTAAAGATATATCGTCAAAGATCCATCCTTTACAAGTTGGTCTCCAAGAAGTGGAGAGTAGAATTGTGGGTGCCAGTGGCTGAGGGGCAGAGGAGAGGTGGGGTGTTGCAGAAAGGCTGTCAGTGAGGCAGACGGAAGAAATGTTAGAGTTGGTTCCACACTAAGGTGTCTCCGCAATGCACTCATTCCAAAAGGCCCTAAGCAAAGCGTCTGAGGATTTTTTCTATGAAGAAATGGTAAAAGTTTGAAGAGACAGACACATTTAACCTTCTTAGAATACTGAATTGAATTGTATTGACTCTATAAAACAATGTAAACAGGTGTTGACACTACCCCATTAACATGCTCAGTTTTTAATGAATCATTTGAAGTGAGTAAAAATGCTTCATTTACAAACAAATTAGTCAATGGTAGTAGATGGCAGATTCATGTTAATGAGAAGAATGGGATTGATAAAGAAGGGCAGGAAAGAGGTTTGTTTACAGAGAAATACATTTCCAAACAATTCACTAAACAGCGTTCTAAGCTCTCTTCATTTTACTCTATGCAGACTATAACTTAATTGGAAGCATAAAAATAAGCAGTATATTATATTTATCAGCACTAGATTTTAGCTTTTGACTTCAAAAATTCCTTTTCTTTGTAACAAGAGGAGCAGCCTTCTATGTGCATTTTTCAGGCAGCATTCTGTGTGAGGTCAAATATTTGCAGTGAAGGACTGAGTTCAATCCGTACGGTGCTTAAACAAAATGCACAGAGCCCTGGGCTTGATCCTTTGGTTGAGTATGAAAGCACACATTTGTAATCCCAGATTTTAAGTTCAAGGTCACCTTCAGCTAACCAGCAAGGCTGAGGGCAAAACTACAGGAGACCCTTCTCAAAAACAAGGGAGCAAACAACACACTTTCCCTGGTGTTCTGCAGGGACATATATCAGTAGACTAGAGTGCATAAGGCAACTAACTGATGCTCTTGAAAATTAATAACTTTTAGTGCAAGATGTTCAAAATGAGAAGGTAGGGGAATTTTTCAACTCAAGCTCATTTTACTGCAGTTTTGAAACAGTGGAAGTATGTTTCTGTCATCAAGTCATTCCCAAATTCCATATCCACAAATCATAGTATTTAAAGCTATAACCATGTCCTTGTTTTGAATGAAACTTTTTATAAATTTATATTTTCAAATTATAAAATCAGAAGCAAAAATATTGATTTAATCGAAGTTATGAGTATAAAACTCACTGGTAGGTTTATCTTTAAACTTTTTTCTGTAGTTCCCATTCATTTCTTTTCAATGTCCACCTCCCACTTCACCGAGGCTGCTTAAAACACAAAGTCTGTTTAGGACATTAATTTCTCCCTACCACCCATGCAATCACTGAGTGCCTATAAATTTCAAGGCACTGAGACACACTAAATGAAAAACCTGTTCTTCCCACAGTACTTTGCAATCTAAATGAGGAGCTAAGATAACTCACTTAAAATTATTTTGAAACATTTACAAATTATTTTAAAGATTTAAAAATTATTTTATCCTGTTAAAAGGTAATGGAGGTGAATAGATTAAAGTACATTGTACACATATAACAGTGTCACAGTGAAACCCATTATTCTGTCCAATTAATATATGCTAAGAAAAGGTGCTATAAATGATGCTATCTAGATTACACATCTGTCTATGTAAGATATATACACCTTCTAAGCATATCTGATTTTGTGCTGTTGATATTTAACAAATGGCTCTCTAGGATCAAGTAGCCTCAACAATAGTATTTATCAATTTCCTTAGAGTAAGTACGTCCATCAAAACACAGTGTCAAAATACTATCACAAAATCAATTGACTTGAAATCCTCAAATGTAAACAGCCTGTTCCTATGAATATCTGTTCATAACTTCCAGAACATCACTGCTAAAATACGTAAGGAGAGTGCAAATTAATTTTATATGATTCACAAGAGAATTGCCTTAACAAAATCGTACTAAAAGTCAGATATTAGATATTAGGAGCATAAAGATGATCATTTATAGTACAAATCCCCCAGGATTTTACAAGTAGAAGTGAGATGATGTAAATAACTGACTTTAAACCCTATTAGTAGATATTATAAAACAAAATAAAAACAAACAAACAAAAACCCACAAGGGATAATAAAGGAATCAAAGAATAGGTTGAGGAAAGTTGAGTTCAGTGTCCGTCATGAGTAGAAAGTTGCACACACAGACCCAAGAACATGTCTTGTTATTCTCTTCTTTCTAAACATTTTTAAAAACAAGAATTTTGAGCAGCAATTTTTTTAAATCAACAAATAGATATTAACAATAGCTAAGTGAAATAGTAACAATGTTGCTAGTGACCAAAGCCTACTCCACAGATGGTACTACCTCATGTTGAGTCTGATTTCATGGTTAAGAGACCTAATAGTAATGAAGGTCTAGTTGATGTATGCAGCTCTTCTTTAATTAGTTCCTGTGCCTTGGGATAGTCTTTAAAGCAGTCTCTTCCATATCCAGACACTTTTACAGAGACTTTTAGAGTTACCACTACAAGAAGCCATTTCTGGAAATCACAAGGCACAAATGGCTCACCAAGAGCTTTCAAAGAATATTCATTTTAGGATAGATTCTGCATCATGGATAGATAATCAAAGCAGTACTATCCCTGTCATAAAGACTATATAAGCATAGAACCACCATTCTTGAAATTGTTTTATCATTATGGTTATGCTATGGGCAGTGTAACACCTAATAGGTGCTTCTCGAGAATGCCAAGGAGTTATCATATATAAAAAAGTACCATCCCACATGTTTTTAAAGTTTAATTATACATGATGATATGTTACTAGAAATGCATACCCCAAATCTTCTGTTCATTGCCAGCATCAAGGTTGAGCTTATGGTCACTTATCTTCATGGCAGTAGTTACTAGATTGGTCTTTTGTTCTCATTACTACGGAATAATTTGTTATGTGGCTATCTCTTCTTAATTAAAAGATTCTAGCCTGGGCTCCCAGAGCTAAAGAAACTTCCAAGTACAGAAAGCTAGAAGGACTCATGTCTCTTCCTGCAAGATGATAAAAGCAGGAAATACTTCCTTGGGAGAGAAAGTCTTCTATCAGTCAAGTGGTTGGACATGGAACTCCAGAGATGTAGCCTTGTGGAGTCTCCACCCATGCTGAGAGTTGGGGTTTTCTGTGATGTAGACCTTGAGTCACCCATGTTCCTATAAGTAACCACTCACTGGTATGGATAACTACCAATACTAAATAACTACAGTAGTAGCTGGTTCATTAATGGGCTTTTGTGGAATTATTACTTGGGTCTGATGTTGGTACCCTATTTGAAGTGAATACACAATTGTTTATATCCCTCTCGGCCCCAGGAAATGTTACATAAAACAAGTGTGGACTGACAATTAAACATGAGTTTGGGTAAGTGGCTATGTGGCACCTATGGCAGATGCTGACACATTCAGTCAAGGCTTGTTCACATAAGGGTGGATCGTCTAAGAGAATGATCAGGGATTGAGTACCTTTCCTCTTGCCATGCCTCTTTCTTGTAGTGATTGTATGTTTCTGAAATTGGTGATGTGACAGGTAACTAAAACCAAGGAATCTGAGACTAGAGTGTACTTCAGAAGAATTTCAAGACACACATCTTTCTGAACATGGCATAACGTGACATACCACACTGGTGAATGGTGTTGTCCATTATGAACGTATGTAGATGCTCCCCAAACTGCTAATAGACTGTAAAGTGTATTAAAATCCCTGAAAGTAGCCATGCAAGAGGTGATAATAAACAGATTGTGGCTTCAGTTGTGCGCCATGATCTGTTCAGGAAGATCTTTCTTATATGACAGAGGAGCTTCAATGGGAAAAAAAGACATGCAGATCCTACACTTTCTGCTCATTTAGTTTATGATTTGGCAGGGAATTTGGACAAAAGAGGAAGATGAAATTGCAGTGTTGGCTTGCTGCTTCCTAGAGCTGGCGAGATGCAACAGAAAGAATGCAGGCTGGGTCCTGCTAGAAGCCCTGATCTCTTGGAACTCACAGGAAGATTGGATGGTGAGGAGAATGTGGTAGAAGCGATAATAGTTAGGTTTCACTTTTAATGGAGAGAAAAGAAAAAAAAAATCCATGACTCAGCATGCAGATGGCATCCTTCCTAATGGTCTGGACTGGAAACAGGATAAGCAAGAAATATTCTGCATTTGAGCTACTTGAGTTGAGGAAGAATTTTAAACAGGGAACGAAAGAGCCTCTTAGAACCTGACTCCTGAAACAGTGGCACACAGGTGTGGTTATGATCAGTCTGAATCCATGGAAGCAGAGAAATTGAATAATCTAACTGCTCGTGCCTCGTTGAGATAAAAGGAGTATAGCCTGAAACAATACAGGCAAATTAGTCCCTGATGGATTGTCTCGTTGAGGTCCCTTTGAAGAGTCTGAAAGACAAGAGAGGAAGGACAGACATTAACTGAGGAAGGTGGACATTAGGGAGACAGTATAGATGCCCAGTCACTGGGCAGGTAGGTCTGTGTTCATAGAAGAATTATGGAAACAGTTGACTCAGGAGACACCTCGGGTCTCATATGGGGCTTTGACAGCTTTATGGAACCCCGTGATGGGACACGGACTATGGACTGTGTGAGATGGGAGAGCCTCTGGTAGATCAAAATGGTTTAGAATGGCATGTAGACTGTGTTTGTAAAGTGCTGATGCAATCAAGAGAGAATCAGAAAGCAAACAGAAGATCCGGGCCACTTGAAGGCAAATGTGGCGGTATTTATGCTGAGCTGAAGTTCCCAGGGAGAAAATGAACAGAAACCCAAACGCTGTGCTAGGGAGCTGCTAAAAGTCTTTAAGGAAGGAACAACAATTCACAGAAGACTAAAGCAATACAAGGTGCAAGTGGCAAAGAATATGCTTGTCGTGGGGGTGGCAGCTGCTTCACTAGAGAAGGCGACTGATTTTATTCCCCCCCCCCCCCCAGAGGAAGCAGACGGGGTAAGAACTGCTTGCCCAGCTCAGGGTCCTTGCAGCACCCATGTGCGTCTGTTGTAAGGCAAGGACCAGGGTGCTGGCCTGGAACCTGTCAACATCGGGCTGATGCCCCCCCCCGGGGGGGGGATATTTAAGGGAGTTAGAGAGTCAAGCACTTTGCCAAAAGTTATACAGCTGCTAAGAGCCAAAGCTAAGGGTCCGAACCCGAGAAGATAAGCCCAGGGCTTTGCCCTATTGTGTTCTGACATTTCCTATACCACCTCATCAAGAAATAGCTGTTACTACTATGGGCACCAATTAAAGACACACGATGAATACACAGATTTTTTTGGCTTTTTCTAATTTGGAAAAAATTTCCTATAGCCACCGTTTCTCCCCCTCCCTCCCCTCTTTCAAGTCCTCCCCCAGCTTTCCCCCACTCCATCCCCCATCCATTCCTCAGAGAAAGTAAGGACTCCCAAGCTGAGTTAATTCAGTCTGGTGTATCCAGCTGAGGTAAGACTAAGTCCCTCCCCTCAGCATCAAGGCTGAGTGAGGTGTTCCTCTGAAGGGAACAGGCTCCGAGATGTCAGTTTGTGCACCGGGAATGCACTCTGGTCTCACTTGCAAGAGGCTCCACAAACTGCTCACATATTTGACTGTCATCTGCATTCAGGGGGTTTAGCTCCTTTCCATGGAAGTTCGTCAGCTGTCATTTCAGAGTCAATGAGTTCCCAATACCTCAGTTCAGCTGTCTTTATGGCTTTCCTAACCACGATCTCAATCCCTTTGCTCATATAATCTTGTCTCCTTCTCGTCACTGCTCCTCCATTGCTGGTGGGAATGTAAACTTGTACAGCCACTTTGGAGATCAGTATAGCCGTTCTTCAGAAAACTGGGAATTAATCTACACAATGATCCATCAATACCACTATTGGGCATATACCCAAAAGATGCACATTTTTACCTCAAGGGCACTAGCTCAACTATGTTCATAGAAGCATTACTCATAATATTCAAGCTAAAAACACATTTTAAATGTGATGTATGTAATTAGGATACAGGAAATCATAAATCCAATCTCACGAGTGTCCCCTCTTGTCTTAAATTAGAAGTATATGAAAACAACTGCTTCCAGTCCAAAGAGAGCTAGGCACTGCAAACACAAAGCACTTCCTGAAGATGATTGCCAGAGGAACAAAATCCAAACTGTATTTCACAGTTACACTCACAGTTGCGCCTGATGCCAGAGCTCGTTGAGAACTCCCAGGGTCTCTCCATGTCACCTTAGGCTTTGGCAGTGTTGGGCACGTAAGGCTTATAAACAATGTGGTACCAAACAGTCCTCATTGTCATAAAATCGACCCTCAATGAAGATTGTCAGCCTGAGCACTCTGGTGCATGCCTGACTATGCCTTTGCACAAATAGTTCACCTATAATGGGATAAATTAGACATTTCTATTTGAGTGGACCTGTTTTCTTCCTGTGATGTTTGCATTTTGCTTGGCCATCAATCATCAAAACTATAGGTTGCTGAAATTTGTAAAGACATACACTTAACAAGAGGAAGCAAATAAAAACACCTTTAATGTTTTGCTACACTATTTAGTTTTGAAAAAAATCATTCTCCTTAAGTGACAGAAGACACGGTTCCTATGTGTCTGTGTCTGTGAATGACCTGAATTCTAAAAAAGTCACTTGGTAGATTCTGCAGACAGCTATGTAGTCAATCCTTACTTTGTAGTCTGGTCAGAAACTGAGATATGAGAAATGTGAAGTTATTTCATTATTTATACAGAATTCGCAGTTGACTTATCTTTGGATCCCACCTGCCCACTGGTGAGTTTCAGAGCACACAGACTCTCCACCTAGCTGTAGAGGGGGGTTTATTTCTTGTTTGCAAAGGCATGAGAGGCACTTTCTGCAGAAGTCTGGAACCATAAAGCTATTACTTGCATAATGTTGTAGTTTTCTTCTGCTGCTGTTATGTATATATTGATGAAAAGTAACTTGGAGAGGAAAGATTTTATGTGGCTTAGAATTCAAGCCATAATCCATTACTGAAGGAAGTCAGGGCAGGATCCCGGACATAAGAACCATGGAGAAACTACTTGAAAATTACAGTTTTCAGTGCCCTCAGCTAACTTCCTTATATAGCCCAGGGCCATCTGCGTAGGAATCATACCACCCACAGCGGGCTGGGACCTCCTATATCAACAAAACAACCCCTCCTAGACATTCCCACAGACCAAACTGATGAACACAATTACTCAGTTAAGACTGCCTTTTCCTGTGCTTCCTGGTTATGTCAAGTTGATAGTTAACTAGGACACATGAGCAATTATCTGACTGATTCGCTCAATAATTTTATTGGGCATTAGTTGACGGGCCATATTCATTAGAACTATAGAAATTTTGTTTTATCTAGTCAAAATGGACAGAAAATAGCTAAGGAGAAATTAGGCTTTGTAGTCAGAAAGACCGTAATCCTTCTCACACTTCCTGGGGATGGAAAGAAAACTCAAAATACAGTTCCTGAGACATAGTCCCTCATCCAGAGGCCAGGATTACAGTGTTTCTGCTAAGTCTTTTCCAAAACTTATTTTTTTTCATTCTTTGACAGTTTTATAATCTGTATTCTAAATTTTAGTCCCTACAAGCCCCTCCTACATTTATCTTTTTTTAAATTTATTTTTAATGTGGGTTGCTTGGCTGAGTATGGGTGAGATCTTATATATTGGAGCAATTTATCTGTTCATACCATCGAAGAAAGTGGCATTCTTTCCTCAGTCACCATTAACTATCTATAATCCTTCAGGGAGAGATGAAAACTCACGAGCTCTTCCCTCTTCCCTGATGAAGTATTGACAGCCTCTGTCTTAATGTGGTACTTGTGCAGGTAACAATAGTTTCAGAGAGTTCATGAGTACGTCAACCTCAGCAAATCCATTGTCAATTTCACTGTAGTCCCCAACCCCCAACTTCCGCTGACTACAATTTCCACCCATGCTTCCTTGATGATCCCTAAACCTTGGTGATGGGGTTGGGGTAACATGTTTCTTTGGGGGACAAACAGTCCATATTCAGATATTCTTTGCATGTCAGCCAGTTGTGAATTTCTGCATCAATTTGTCCACTGCAAAAAGCTTTTCTGATGATGGCTGAGAGCTGCATTAATCTATGGGTACAAAGATGAATCTTTAGATGGCAGTTTGACACCTGTCCATTTAGCATACTCCAGAAAAGTTTTCTCAACCTTCCTAATGCTGCCACGACTTAATACAGTTCCTCAATTGTGGTGACCCCCAACCATAAAATTATTTTGTTGCTACTTCATAGCTGTAATGTTGTTACTGTCGTGATTCATAGTATAAGTATATGCAGGATATCTGATATGTGACCCCATGAAAGGGCTGCTTGACCTTCCCACAAGGGGTTGCAATCCACAGGTTGAAAACAGAAAACAGATACTAAATGTTTAAAATTCTATATTCATTTGGAACATCTATAGCATGTAAGAACTCATTTCATTTTATGACTATTTTATTAAAAACTTAAAAAGGAAAAATTAATTTCATTCCTAAGGATAATAGACTGTTTTATGGTAGCTTTGTATAGCGGAAGATAGTAGAGATTAAATTATCATTTCACAGTGAATTGTTTAACATATTTAATAAAATGCTGATTTTTATAAGGGAATCTTAACCATCACTTCATTACTAGTTAGTTATGGGAGATAAAATGCAGGTCATTAAGTTAAATTTGAATTAAACATGAACAATGAATATATTTTAGTATAATTATGTTCCACACAGTATTGGATTTTTTTTTCTTTTTACTAAATAAGGTGTTTTCTACATCTCAAGTTTAACTGAAAATCTCTCATTTTATTTGGAAACATCATTAGTAGATTACACTTTTTAAATGTTTTTCAAACAGTTTTTAACTTCTGTGAATACATTCTTTTTTATTCAATGCTGTGGATTGAACCCAGGATCTTACAAATGTCAGGCCAGCTCTCTACCACTAGGCCAATGCCCATTCATTCATTCATTCATTCATTCGTTCATTTACCACTAGTTCATTTAGTAAGTATTTTCTTACATTCAGAATAGTTTTCAGCATTGAGATTTATTAAGAAGAAAAAGACACAGGAGGAGGAAAAGAAGGAAGGAAAGACAGACGACAGACAGACAGACAGATAGACAGACAGACAGACCTCATTGATCAGCAGTTTCCAACTTTTGCTGACCATTATATCATTAAATTTGGCTGGGAATTTTTTAAAGAAACCCTGAATCCTAAATCCAATCCCCAAAGGTTCTGTAGTTCAGATGTGTATAACTTCTCCAGGAGATGTTAGTGTGTGGCCACGGTCGAGAACCACAGTTGCAGATGAAGATGAATTCTGCTTTCTTGGGCTTTCTGTCTTTGGAACCTATTCATGGTTTTCTCATCAGACCCTAAATCGGCACATGGCACACTATTTTAGCCAATTGGTTTTTTTCCAAAGCAAAATAACTTTATTAAACTCGCATTACATATAAATTTAAACTTTTTTTTCCTACAATTTTAGAGTGGTGAACATTTAAATAAATAAATATATTTATTCATTCCCTCAAAATGCTTACTTCTATCTAATGCTTTAAACTGTACAAGGTACTTGGGGTGGAGCCATGGAAAAGACAGAACTCCTGTTCTTCTAAAGGGGACAATTGATATGTACAGTTCATAATATTTATATGTAAGGCTTAAAAATGTGTTTGATGGTAGGAGCCATTCATTTGAGATAGTACAATTTTCAAAAAGCCCCTTTTGGGACATTTGGCAATATTCTTGAATGATGACCAGAATGATAAAAAGCTCTCCAGAGAAAGTTAAAAGACATAGCAGGTGTAAAGTCATTGATGTTAGAGCAGTAAGATCAGCGTGTTCCTAGCAGGAGCTGGAAGGACAGTATGTGTAGAGCAATGTCAGAGACAGTCAGATTAAATGGAGGTCAATGAAATGGTGTGTAGGCACTAAGAGCAAGCTAAAGAAACTAGTCCATAGTTGAGATACAAAGTGCCTATAATCAACCATTCAAAGGCTTTGGGCTGCAGGGTGGTATATAGGTGTAATTTATATTATATAATATTATAAAACTATTACTCCAGTTTGCACATAGGTCAGGTGGTACAATATTGTTTCAGCAGAAGCAGGCAAACATAAACTATTAGACGTGAGAGACAATGTAGACCATAATGGTAAACAGTCATGGTTTTAAGAAATAGATTCAGCAAATGAATCCAGCAGTACTTGCTGGGAGATTGCATCTTAGGTAAGAAGGAAAGAGAAGACAAGAATGTTTTGGAACTGAATGGGGACAGGGAAGTGTTACCAGAGTTCTAGCAGGGCCCCGCTAATCCTGGAGTGCCTAACATGCATCCGAGTAGACAGACAATATGGGGGATGCCTATACCTGGAGCTCACAGAAGCAATTAGGACTGCAGAAATCTATTGAACTAATTAGCTATTTGCAGCACAATGCTTTTTTTTTTTTTAATTTTTTTTCCTAAAGTTTACCATACTGGGCTGTTTTTAAATAAAGTAAGGATAGTCATTTCCTTTCAAGGTGAGCTGCTGTGCTATAGGTTAAACGTGTAATCTTCTAAACTACATTGGAATCTGACAGTTTAGAATTCTCTACTACAGGAGCACATGGAAGAACTGCTCCCATCATGATTTTAAAATGTCCATGGGATGAACTCAAAAAGGAATCGTAAAAATTATATAGGATGATACAGGATGCATCTGAAGACTGTTACTCAGCAAGCTTGCTATAACTAAATATGATTTTTAAAGCTATGGATATGTTTCCTTTAGAATAAATAAACGTAAATCTTAGGTTGAGAGGGCAGAGGCTTATGAGACCCTGGTCACCTTGAGGGTTTATAGGAAATTTATGGTCTTCTCTTTGGGGAAGGAAAGACATTTTCTTCAATGGTGTAGCTACTGATAATTTGACTACATTCTTGGGAATAATCCTTTACCAATGCTCCTTTAAATAATTAAACTCATTTGGAGATACACACACACACACACACACACACACACACACACACACACACACACACACACACACACAAATAAACTATTGTGGTTTTTAGAGTGAGGTTCACATAATACTATTTTTGGTAGCTTAAAGAGAGAATCTTAATAGAGTAAGTAAATTCTATTGAAATAGTCACTAAAAGTTAGTTTATATTTTCTGTTGAGAAGTATCAGAAGTTTGATTTTGAAGTTTGTTATTAAATTATTTGTGTGATTAAAAACAAATTCTTTAAATCCCCAAATCTCAGGCTTCTTGTTTGTAAGAAAGATGGTAAATCTACTTGCAAGTTTGTTTTTAATGTGAGAAATAGCACACACGTGAGTGTTGGGTGAAGGTAAATTCACTTGGGAAAAAGAGGTGGGTTACAAACTGGGAGACACCTTCTTTTCCATTAGCAAGCCTCAGGAAATCAAGGACCCCCAAGGAAACCCTGATGATAAAGGTGCCATTTCTTTCTTTTTATTTATTTTTTTCTCTTTTCTCCCACTTGCTTCTCTGGTAATATTTATCTTCTTCAGCTGGCTGTGTGCTTTGGCTTATTCCATTCCCATGATGGCTCCTTTCTCTCTCTAGTATTGTGTGTAGCACCTTCCAGTAGCACCAAAGTCAGTAGGGGTGAAGGTCCAGGTTAGTACCAGCTTAGTATCTCTGTGTTCTGGGTCTTACAGTCAGAACATTGGCAATATCCTGGAATGTTTAGAGTGGGGGTGGGGCGTGTCTCTGAGAACTCATTGGCTAACAACTCCGAAAGAGGTAACTGATCCCTGGAATTTGGCTTTTTATTTTTTTAGCTTGTGCTATCTGGTAGGGCCTTTGTAATTCCTATTTCTGTGATGAAGACCTTGATTATTCTAGTTTGCTTTCTATTGTGATAAAAATCATGTCCAAAAGAAACTTGGTGAGGAAAAGGTTTCTTTCAACTTAAAGGTATAGTCCATTGTGAGGGTAAGTCAGGGCAGGGACTCAAAGCAGGAATCTGGAGGTAGAACCCAGAGGCAGGAACCAAGGCAGAGGTCCTGAAGAAATGATGTTTAGTGACTCTATATAACTGAATATACTACTCATGACCACCTGATTATGGGTGGCACTTCCCCAAGTAGCTTGTGACTTTTTCTGTTAATTATTAATCAAGAAAATGCTCTATGTAGATTTGCCTATATATAACACCATAAGTTTTGTTTGAATCTAGTTGATAAAATACTAACCAGGATAATTGACCCTTTGTTAACTTGGTACACCAATACATCACTACTAAGCCATAACCTTTTATTTCTTGTTTATTTCCAAGATTTTATATTAATATCACAATATAAAACCTATTGTTCCTTTAAAGGTCCCATGGTCTTTATAAGTTCACTGTCTAAAAATCCAAAGTTTCTTAACTGTAGGCTGCTGTACATTAAAAAATAAGTTACATACTTCTTAAGCAAGGACCAGGGCACAATTTAAGTCATGCTGTACTTCAATGTTCCACATCTGGAATTCACTCACAATAGTCTGGGCTCCAAAGGGAATATGCAGCTTCACTTCTCTGGCTTTGTTGTCTATAACCACAAAACTTGTCCCCTATGCTCAGGCTTGTTCTGTACTACACCTGCCACCATCTTTGATGGTCATCTCACAGTCCTGGCACCTCCAGTATGCTGGTGTCTCCATAGGCTTCAGATTAACCTTCAGATAACCTTATGGCTTCTCTTTAGAGACTACAAGTCTCAGTTTCTCTCCATGATCCCTTCAATCCTGGGGTCTCCAGTATATCTGAGGTTGCACTTTCACCAATGGTCTTTCCTGTCCTATTTCAGTGCCAACCACCAGCTTCTCTTCATGTCTCTTTCCATCCTACAGCTCTGATGCTACCCAACCAAGTGCCATTTGGGGAATTTTTACATATTACCAAGTTTGGCTGCTAACATGAGATGCCCCCATTGCTCCCCTCTGGACCACAACTTCTGTTTGCTGACCTTGAAGAAATACTTCCCAGAAGATTTCACCTCAATGATGATGGCTTCTTCTTAATCACAGCTGGCTTCACAGCCCTGACCAAAAACCACAGATTCTTAATTTAAATAAATTATACAAACATCCCCAGTAGAGTCTTTGAGAGTCTCAAACTTCCTTCTGTGGTATCACAGGCCAAGATTCCATCATCTAGATTGCTCTCAGTATTTTCTCCCTTGTTCTCACAGAAAAGCGCATTAAGCTTTAAACACTAATTTTCTATTCTGTTTCCAAATCCACAATTCTTCCCCAAATAACATGGTCAGGTCCATTATAGCAGTAACCTAGGATCCTGGTATCAATTTCTACTTCAGTATGCTTTCTACTGCTGCGATGAAGTCCATAACTAGAAGAGACTTGTACAGGAAAGGGTTTATTAGGCCTCCCGATCACAGTCCATCATCAAGGAAGCCAAGCAGTGATTCAGGACAGGAACTTAGAGGCAGGAAGTGAAGCAGAACCACAGAGGAGTGCTGCTGATTGGCTCACTCTCCATGGCTCGCTCAGACCGCCTGTTTGCACCAAACAGGACTGCCTACCCAGGATGGTATCATCAGAGCAGGTGAGGCCTTCCTACATATCAATTAGTAGTGAAGGAAATGCCCAGACGCTTGCCTACAGAACAGTCCGATGTAGGCATTTTCTCAGTTGAGGCTCTCTCTTCCCAGATGTCCCTAACTTCTTCTCCAACAAAAAACTAATAGGGCAACTCACTTTTAACTCTTTTTATATTTGTGCGTATGTTCCCTATCTGGTTTGAGTAGACATTTGCTCATCCCTCCCAGGAACAGTGATGCACAACTCCAGATTTTCTGACAGGTATTACTAAGATTTACAAAGCTTACTCCCTGGGATCCTAGTAGACTGCATCTGCATGCCATCTCTGCTCACTTTATCTTTGTTGCTTAAGGAGTTACTTTTAACTGGCCAGAAAATACCATGATTAGTAAAGCCTTGGAATGACATTACCAGAAAATCAGGTAGGCATAATGGGATCCGTTCCTCTTTATATCTATCAACTCTGTTTCCTTGATATTAGTTGTGCTTATAGAAGCACCACCATATACTGCATATTACTTTAGATGTAACCAACCTCATTAAGAACCCGGGAGCTGCATCATTCACCACTACATCTAGTGATCTACTAGTAAAGGGTTTGCTTCCATCTCCTTTGCTTATGTGCTTTCACAGAATATTACACACCGAGCAATTCATAAGCAATGGAAACATATTCCATCATAATTCTGGAGGCTGGAAAATGTAAGATCAAAAAGAACTACAGGTTTACTAGTCAAGATTGTTCCTTGCTCTATGCATAGAATAGAGAACAGAGAAATGCTATTTCCTTATGTAGTCAGAGAGAGAAAAGCAAGAGATAAGCTCCCTCCATCAAGCTGTTTTCAATTAGCACATAATCCCATTCACAAAGGAGGGACTTTATGCCCACATCCTCCCTTAAAGCCCATCTAATACTGTCCTACCGCCAGCACCTGTAATTGCAGGGCACACAGTGAAATCATTGCCATTCCTGTGCCTTATATTTCACTCGTCTACAGTTCTGATTTTCAAAATGAGAAGTGCTTTCAGCAGGAACAGGAACGCCATGTGAAGCCAAAGAGTAACAGTCACGCATGTACAACAACGAGTGAAGAGGATGCTGGCCAACCCCAGAAGGCAAAAAGAGACAAGGGGGGCTAAACCTGCCAGCATATTGACTTTAGACTTAGAGTCTATATACCTGAGAGACAACAGATTTCAGGCTATTTTTAAAGCCACCAAGTTTGTGGTGGACGTCCCTGGGAAACTAAGACAGTTGCTGTTTTGATACACCTTCCACATAGAAAAAGCCATAACATTTTAAGGAAGATACACTGTTCTCTATAGGTTAAGAAATTCTCTCCTATTTTTCACAAGAACTTAAGGAGAAGCAGAAAAGCAATGTGACATAGGTTATATAATATTAAAGTAAAAAAAAAAAATGCTTTCCCCAGACAACTACATTATTTTTCTTTCCCCTTTAAGAGAATGATTGGCTAATTCTGGATATGGAATCAAACTGGCAAGTATACCTGGAGAATATGAGGCAGGGTTATAATAATGGGCAATGACTTAACATTTAACAAGGTCCCTTCAAACTTCACCAGAGCCAAAGCCTAAAAGACAAGGTAGGTCATTACATTGTCCAAATGCCTGAAGCAATATTTGATATGGGCCAAGGCAGTACAAACACTCCAAATAGGTGGGGAGGGAGAGTTTAAAATAATCTCATAAGGAAGCTCTCCGAGGAGTATAACATCCATCATTTTGTCAACAGTGATTTGGTTAAGACTGAGACTTTTAGAGCGGGTCAATGAACTTCGATGGGTAAAATGTGATGCTATTTTACTATTTAAGTCCTTGTAGTACCTTGATATAATTTGGCTATCAATAGTTACTATCACCAATCAGAGAGAAAAAAAAAAAAAGAAATCTATGAATGCCACTAAGACAAATTCTTTAGATTTTTAAGAGAGGGAACCAAAAACAAGTACTTCCCTCCTACTTTGCAAAAAAGAAAATTATTAACTTGTCATCTGGGTTAAAGAAATTACTTAAACAGTGGTTTTAAGAGAGAGCTGCAAATGAGATACATTTAGTCACAAATATATTAGAAATAAGACTTAGGAGGTAGCAATAAGCTTATGTGTAAAATATAGGCATGCGGAGACCAGCTATGGTTCTGCTCAGAACTAGAAACCTTGTAGCAGGAGATAAAGAATTGGAAGAGAGCCAAATGGATGCAATTAGAATGTGATTATTCACTTTAAATGTTTGGGTGGCCCCAAAGTATTAGCAGTTGGAAAGATCTGAAGTACATGGGGACCAGAGAGTGACTGAAAATGGTTTCTGTTTTGCACTCTACGTAGGAAACGTCACTTCCTTTCACCTGAAACTTAAAGATTTCTCATATGTGGTATTTGAGCAGATGCCAGCAAACAGCCCTGAAAGACACTATTTTTTAGTGAAAAGCCTGCATCTTCTAGATGTAGAAATATATGCTACCAACTAGATATACCGCTATTGTGAAAATACATTAACTCAAGCCATCCTTTACAGCATCTTTACAATATTTTGAAATCCCTTGCATGTAGCCTAACCCAAAAGTAGGGAAACTACAAAGGATATTTTATAGGCATGCCTGGAATTGGGTACACTACCTCCAACAGATAGACTGGAGTCCAATAAAGAGATTTATTCTCTAAAAAATTATGTATATATTATGTATGTGGGTTTGTATGTGAGTGTGTACCGTGTGTGGATGCCTGCAGAGGCCAGAAAAGTGAATCAGATGCGTTAGAGCTAGAGTTATAGGCGAGCTAAGATGGGTGCCGGTGCCCAACCCCTGTCTTCCGCCGGAGCAGGAAGTACTTTCATCTTCATCTTAGATCAGTTCTCCTGTCCCAAAGTTATATTCCTAAAGCAATGTTGGGAGGAATGGTTACTGTTTCAAGAGAGCTAATTTGCTTTTAAAAGGGGGATTTTATAAATTCAGAACCACAATGCTTTTACCTTCTTTTCAAAATTTATTTATTTTTTACTGTTCTTAATTGTTCGTGGATTTCACATCGTGCGTTCCAGTCCCACTTATTTTCCTTTCCCTCCTCCCTCTGCCCTTGCAACCTCTTCCTCTCACAAAACCAAATTTAAAAGGAAACCCCCACACCAAACAAAATAAAGATAAAACAAAAAACAGGCAAATGAAGAATCTTATCGCGGAAGCTACTGTATGGCTGGCTGAGACCCAGTTCATCCTTTAGTCCGTTCATCTTCACTTGCAAACGCTCATTGCCAGGAGTCCCTGGTCTGCCTTCAAGTTTTTGGTTCCTGTTCCACCACCAATAAAGGGCTCTCGGGGCTCCTCTTGGTTATCCCCTTGTTGTCCTGTGTCATGGAGATCCTGCTGTTTTGGATCTGTAGGTTCATCCTCTTCACGTGTTCTAATAGCATCATAGATTTGATGGATGTTGGAGTGAGCCAATTCATAGCCCTCCCTGGTTCTGGGCCTGGGTGTAGCCGGGTTGGTCAGCTCACCAGCTTTTCCTCACTCTCACTACCTGGATGAGCTCTTCAGCACTGCCTCGGCTCACTCATCCAGTGCCTCCTACAAGCAGAGAGAAGGACCAGTGCTCCTGAGCAGTGCCCTCAGATCCAGGTCTCCCTCAGTCATATCCTCAGGGACAGCTCTACTGTTTTGCCCAGACATGGTACAGGGCCCTCTCTCCTGATTGCTTTAGAGGTATATCCGAAGGTGGAGGGTGGGGCACAGGGACAGCTCTTTCGTCCTCAGGGCTGGCTCACCCAGACAAAAGTGTGCTGCCCAGACAGAAACAGAGGCTGCTTTCTCATGCACTGCAGCTGGTGAGGGCCAGGGCAAGCTCTCCTACTCTTGGGACCCCAGGGACAGCTCTCTCACCTGCCACAGGTGGTAATGCATGAGGAGGAGAGTAACTTTTCCTCACCCATGCCACCACCTTGGTAGATGAGGGGGAGCAGGGTCAGCTTTCTTGCTTTCAGGGCCAGCTCTGTGTGATCTCAGGTGAGGTACACACCTATGGTGAGGGGAGGCATCTTTCTTGAGTACAGGGGCAAGCTTTCCCCTGAGGAGTAGGGCCAGCTGGCCTGCTAATATCCAGCAAGGCAGCAGGACCAGCCATCCCAGAGCCAGTGAAGGGTGGGACCTGCCTACTCAGCACAGCATAGTTCCAATGTTAGTTTATGAGCATTGCCACAGACTCCAGCTATAGCAGGACCACATAGACATGGCCTTGGCAGTAGCTCGGGACCAGATGCCACTAGGGTACTGGTGGCAGGACAGTCTTCTCAGATCAGTACAGCCCCATCAGCAGCATAGCTCAAGCATCAACACAGTCCCAGGTGACTGGCAAGATCCTGGGGATCTGTAGAGCCCTTGGTAGCAACTAGAGACAAGGATGTCACCCTAGACCCCAGCCTCCGCAGGGCCTTGGACATGGCCCTTGGCAGCAGCCTGTGCCCAAATGTCTCCATGGCTCCAAATGGCAGCACTGGGTACCTGGTCAGTATGGCCTTAGCAGTACAGTCCTTGTGTAGTGGGATTGTGTTCTATTCCATTGTGAATAATTGTCCCCCCTACTGGTTTAATAAAAATGCTGATTTGCTGAAGGCAGACAGGAAGTGTGGGTGGGGCTATCACACTAAGACAACTTGGAACAAGAAGAGCAGAGATGCCACAGCGATGCCCGAGAAACCAGAAGATACTGCTCTGAGAAAAGGTACCGAGCCACATGGCTGTGTTTTTGTGGTACTGCAGGTCTGGGCCATGGGGCCAGGTGGGAAAGTCCAGGCCAGAAACTTAATACAACAGTCCTTGGACACTGACATGGTCAGAGGTAGTTTACCAGACCCCAGTCATGGCCCTTGGTGTCAACAGGAGCCTGAGACATCAACTCAGACCTTGGCTATTGTAGAGTTACAGACCCAGACATGGCCCTCTCCTGGAGTCCTGGCTCAGATGACACCATTGCCTGAGGTGACAGTTCAGGCCACTCAGATTAAGATGTCCCTAGTGGCAGCATGCCCCCAGGAACACTCATGGGCTCAGACCCTGTCATCTATGTGGCCTTTGGTGGCAAAATGGGCAACAGACATCAATACAGACCCTGGTACCTTCTTTTTATACCTTCATCTCTATCTGCCACACTAAAAATCTTGATTCTCAAGGACTTAGGAAATTACAGTTAAACCTTAAGATAGTGAGCTCCTTGCTTCATTCTGTTTTATAAAACAACTATAAATTTTAACAGTTTTAATCTGCCCTTCATAAACTTGAGATTATCTTTGCTGGGTATAAAATCTTCAGCTTATATTTTCTTTCCCTGAGTCTTTAAGAAAATAAAAGATTATTCTGTGATGCTTCTGGTGGATTATTAAAGCATATATTCTTTACTACTTGATATCCAAAGGATGGATTTATATAAATATAAATATATATATATAAGTATATATATATATTAGGTCCAGTAAAATTACAAGACTTTGTTTTGGCTATTTCTGGTTGATTTTTACCAAGTTACAGAGTCCTTTTAATGTGTACTTCATGGTCTTTTAATCAGGTTTTAAATATTTATTCTATTTCTCAAATCTCCTTTTAAAAACTCCTGTGTTTTAAGTCCTGTCTTCAATATATGCTATTTTCTCTCAGATCACTTTGCTCCCTCATTCATTTTGTTCTTGTGTACTTTAAGTTCCCTGAGAATTAGAAATAGTTTCCTTTTATTAAAGTTCTCCAGCCAAAATTCTTCAGAGTGAAGCCTAGCTTCTCCAGGCATTCACAGCATCCTTCCAGAACTCCCTGCACTTAATGTCCCTGGAAAGGAAGAAATACGAATTATGCCATTGTTGCACAATTATTTGTTTATATCCTGTCCTTATCAGAGTATGATGTCATACCTCATGATGTGATTCCTATGACCTTGCACCATCAGTCTTTGAAAGATACTTCCTTATTCCACCTTTGACACTGACAGACATCAAGCTGAAGACAGTATATCCCTTTCCTGTGTATGTGGTATCCATGAGATCCTGCTAAGGACACCATAGATGAATGTCAGCTACACAGCAGAGAGTTCTTCTGCTAGCTTTCTGGTATACTTCCTCAAAGAAGAACTGTAGTGCATCATTGCTATTACCAAAGAGAGATGGCAAGAACACGACCCTTCAAGCCAAATTATAGCAAGAGTTGGGAAACTTAGGCAGAGCTTCATAAGGAAATCAAACTGGCAGGAAGGGTGAGACAATTTTCCTAGTGTACGTGATCCACTTTCCTAAGTGGAGTCCTACTGATGCAAAGGTATCTGAAGCTAGGAATTTCTTGTTCATGCTCACTTAATATTTGCATGTCTATCACCCATTTCCATAGCATTGTGACTCAGTGAACCCACACCCTCACAATCTTGTAGTTGGCTTGAACTAATGAGCATTTTCAGTATATATGCCAACCTGAAAAACAGATCATGTTAATTTGTGCAGGTAAACCTGTTTTAGGTGAATTTTTCGAGAGGTCTTAACAAGTGAGTGAGTGCACACTCAGTAAAATGCCAGTTTTATATGCATTAGTTTCTCTATGAAACAAACTAGGAAAAAAATGTGTATTTTTAAAACAATTACTAAATAAAAGAAATATGCCTCCCTGGATTAACTTAGTCAAAGCAGAGAACTAGGTAAAATTACACATTAGTATAAATTACGTTAAGTTGTGATTTATAGTGCTGCATTTGTATTTGGGCTCTTTGCATTAATTTTACTCGACTGGCAAACAATATGACTCAGTTAGCTCAAGCCAACTCATGGATGTGTTGTTACGAGCTTGAAAATCTTAGGCACTGAAAACGTAGAAACAAGAGAACCACTTGTCATGTTTAGAAAGATGACCATGTAAATCTTTTAGGCTAAAAATAAGATGTAGTATTAGGTATGTTTTGATAGGTAAGGACATGTTTCAACAGCTAAGTTTAGTAATGGAAGTCTAACACTGAAGAAAATGCATAGAAGCATACGTGCACTTCTTCATTACATCCTGGCTCCCATCTCATTAAATAACATTATGCCCTGATGTGTCCCCATTGATGTGGGAATGCCTTTCTGTATGCTGTGAATCTCAATCTTTAAATAAAGGAGCTGTTTTGGACCATGACAGGCACCATAGAAGAAGTAGGAGGAGAAATCAGAGCATAGGTAGGAGAAGCAAGGCAGAGTCAGGCAGACCCAGCTGAAGCCCAAAAGAGCAACATGTAGAAACACAGGTGAGCCACGGGCCACGTGGCAGACAGATTAATAGAAATGGGTTGAGTTAAGATATAAGAGCTAGCTAGCAATGTGCCTGAACCATAGGCCAAACAGCATAAAGTTAATATGAGTCTGAGTCATTTCTGGGGGCCTGAGTGGTGGCCATGGATGGCTAAGAGGTCTGGCATGGCAGGGTTTGGGCCTCTGGCCACCCGGGACCAAAGAAACTGCACTGCAATCTGATGCCTAATCCCCAGTGTAATGGCCTCTGTACATGTTTGTGTCCTTAGAAAAATATTTTAGAAAAATCCCTTCCCCTTTTGCCACATAAAAATTTGACAGAAATATGTGTGCATATATATGTGTTATAATGAAACCATTATTTTGGGTAAAGAAATGTGTACATTCATCATCCAGAAGATCCTAGACATCAAACTTCTAAGCACTTACACAACGGTTTTCAGCTTCTAGACCTCTATTTGTTTTAGAAGCCACCCATTATGTGATTTTGGCAGAGTGACTGCGATACAATCAGAGAAACTGCACTTTTCATGCAGGTACTCTTGGGGCTTGTCTCTTTTCCATTTGTTGTTATTGTTTATAATTACAGTATTTTCCCTTCTCCTTTCCTTCTCTCAAACCTTCCTGCCCAGCCCTCCCCACTCTCGTTGAAATTCATGGCCTCTTTTTCCACTAATTGGTAATCCGTGCACCTATGCATGTCTGTACATACATTTCTAAATACAGCCTGCTCAGTCCGTATGTTACTCATGTGTGTTTTCAGGGCTGACCGTTTGTCACTCAACAGCCAGTTGGTGTGCTCTTTCCTGAGAAAGGCCACTTCTCCTGCTCCCAGCTTCCCTCAGTTGCCTACACTGTAGGACTGAGGCTTGTGGGCTTTCCCCCCTCACTTTGGTGTGTCTATTGATGGTGTCGTTGTCCAGCTCTTGGGCAGTCATGCTGGTGAGATTTCATGGGAGTAGCTTCTGATATTAGAAGACAGTCTCCGGTGCTTATGCTTCCCATTCATAGAACTAGCACATTTTGAATGTGTATCTTAGTAATGCCATTTATAGCCTGGACTATTACATTATTTCTATCCTAAAGGGTTTATTCCTTCAGTTGTTTATTTATCTGTCCATTGAACAACCACTAACAGGAAAATCACTTGCATTAGTTACTGCTTTGGGTACCGTGGTACACACAAATTGCTTTTATAGTCTTTACAACAGGGATATCCTTTACCTATTGAATCATGATGGATACACTGTCCCAGGACATAAACACCAGAACACTTAATAGGATAAATATGAGGAATTAAAGTCAGCCAATCAGGAATTAATAAGGATGCATTTTCTCAATTTTATTAAGAAACATATTCTATAAAATATTTCTATTATCTCCAAAATCTTCAAATGGGACAATTATATTATAAATCAGCTGTTTATAATAGTAGAGAAATGAAATATTCCTCCAAATCGACTTCACATTTTGAATATTATGTCCATAAGATAGCATAAGTTTATATATACTTTCACCATAAGTAGTACAAATACCAAGCTTTCATGCTTAAAACCACACTACCTAAGAGAATTCTGTGGGCATCGTTTAACTGCTCATTAACATTTGGTGCAGGTTAATTCCCTGATAGAATGTTTGGGACAATGTAGCATTCTTCTAAACGTCAATGCCATTCTACTTCCCATGTTGACCACAAAAATGTCTCCAGACAATGCAATAGAAAACGCTGGCCACAAAAGTAGATGACTGGGAGACTGGAGAGATGGTTCAGAGGTTATAAGCACTTATTGCTCTTGGAGAGGTCCATGATTTGCTTCTAAGCATCGACTTGGTGGTTCATATCATTCTGTAACTTCAGCTCTATGAAAATCTGATGACTCTTCTGACCTTCCAGAGTTCCTGCGTGAACATAGTTCACAGACATCCTCTAAGGCACACACACACACACACACACACACACACACACACACACACACAGGGAGAGAGAGAGAGAGAAACTAAATATTTTTTAAATTAGATGACTTGTATTGTGGGACCTAGGACAGCTTGTCTATACTGCTGCAATGAAAGGCTTGATAGGAACCAGCTAAAGGTAGGCCTGAGCCTCAGTTTACTGGTGGGTACCACCACCTTGTCCCCAGAAAAAGCCATAAAACTGGCAGCACCCAGGAAGGAAAATACCTAACGTTCCAACCATTATAGATATCACCAAGTGTCCTTTAGCCCAGCATACCCTATAGACAATCAGTGTCTTGAATCCTGCAAATACTCTCATCTCCAACCTCTTGCATTATAAAACCCTACCCTTCCCAGGTGTACATGGGATACATAGAGAGATCAACCTTGAGCTTGCTTGGAATAAAGGCTCTTTGCTTTTGCTCAGGAGTCGGTCCCAAGACTGAGGCACAGCAGTATCAAAGCGCTGTGCTATTCAGCTGGTCAGATGACTCAGCAAGTATTGGTGCTTGCAGCCAAGTCAGGCTATCTGAATTCCTAATAGCCATCAACCCACAAGCCAGGGGGGGAAGTTTTCCTCGGACTTCCTCCACCATGTGTGTGTGTGTGTGTGTGTGTGTGTGTGTGTGTGTGTGGTGTGTATAACTGTGTTCAAGCACACACACATACACAAATAAATAAAATATTGAAACCACCGGGGCCTTTAATCATACCAGACACATTTGTAACAATAGCAGTCACACTTGGAGTTACATTGCCATTATTTAAAATAATGATCAAGAGCTTTGCCTTGCAGTTTATGATCCATTAGCTGAAAGCACTCCATAGTTTACTGGAAAGGGGAGGAAAAGTACATTAATACTTACTGATCTATTCCATTCTCTGAGTTTATCTCATGTGTCTCTAAAACTTCCTTTGTAAACGTTATTAAATTCTTGAGGACTATTTTTATATCTAGAAAATTTAACTGCAAAAGAACTTCAGACAGCTGGATGTGGTAATGTGGTATGTCATAGCTCTAAATGCTCACTTCACTCTTAAGAGATTGAGGCAGAAAGGTCACTAGTACCAGACTCACTCTCTAAATTTAGAACTGTTAAGTAAATATAAACTAATTTTAAGCAAAGAGCTTCCTCAAACAACTTGTATAGAGTAATAGCCTTGTTTGTTTACATGGATAAAATGCTGCCAATAGAATATTTTGGTCTAGTTTGTTTTAAAGCAATGCCACACATTGTCTAGTGTTAAACTGATCTCTGAAGCATGTACAAGGGGTGTTGAATACACAGGTTAGTAATTACTAACTTTTACAACTGCCAAAGCAGCACAAACGAACCATAGCAGTTCAAGTCTCCAGTCACTCCAGACACTAGAGGAAATTTCATTTGGGCGGTTGCTTACATAACCTATTGTATGGATTTGGGGGATCCTTCATGGACAAGTTCAATCAAAATCCTGCCAAAGGCATTGGATGCTCTTCTGTATCAGCCACAGTTCTCAGTCGCTTTGTATAAGTTTTACCACCTTAAAATTTGTGTTCTGTAGCAGCATGTAAAACTCACTACCATGTTGATTATATTCTAAGGTTTCCTCTAAAGTCTGAACTACTTAAGAAAGCACAAAACATTAACCTTACCCTCTTCCTGAGCCCCAGGCCACATACAGTGAGAGCATAGATAACGCTGTCAGTAGAGATTATCTTTACATACCCGTTGCCGTGATTTTGCTGTTTGCTCTCTAAAACTAAGGCAGTAAAAGTATACCTGACAGCATACTAGGAACTAGCTGTCGCCAGACTAATACCCTCATGAGTGCTAAAAGTTAAAAAGTGTTCTAACCCATTTTGAAGTTACTGCTGAAGAGCCCAGACCTCCTACAACTTAACGCGCTTTGGGCCACGTTATTTCCGTAGTCTGGTGTCAGTTTGCAATGATCAGCCTGCACAGGTGCCGCACCTGACTGCCAGGGTCCCCAAGGCCATCGCTACAGCAACGCGTCCTGGCAGCTAGACAGGCCTTGGGGAACCCGGCTCCTCGGGGACCCGCCGGGCGGCGCCGGCGAGGAAGGCTTCTCAACGCCAGGGCTTATTCTTGCCAGTGCTCAATCAGCTAAACTGTAAATGCCTCCGCAGATACACCGCCAGCCCCGCAGCCGCCATCCGGCCCGGAACCGCTGCAGCTTTTTGCACCGTCGCCCACAGGCGGTACGGCGCTGAGAAGCGCGCGACCCCAGCTCCCGCCAGTCAAAAGACCCCGCCCCTGCCCGCGCGCGCGCCACACCATATAAAGCGCGAGCAGGCGGCTCGGCCCCGCCCCCAGGCCCTGGCCCAGCCCTTCTCCGGCCACGCCCCCAAGTCTCGGCCCCGCCTCCGCCCGCTCCGGGGAAGAGCGGATTATTGTTCCCACGGCGCACTTCTCTCTCCGCCCTCTCCCTTCGGAGAACCTTTCCACAAAGGCCTGGGAAGCCCAACCGTCCGTCCCCCTAGGGTGATCGTTCCTGAAGATCTCCGGCTGCGGAGCTGGAGAGCTCCGCCCTCCCGGGCGCGCCCTCCATCCACCCCCTCCCACCGGGGGTGACGCTTCTCGGTGGCGCGCTCGGCCCGCCCCCGGCTCCGCCCCTCGCTCTCGGGCGTGCCCGCGCGTGGGGCCCGCCGCATCCTCCCCCTCGTCACACCGTAGCTTCCCGAGTGTGAGACGTCCGGGCTCCTCACTCCTCCTCCCCCCCCCTCCCGTCCCCCGCCGCGCGCTGCTCGCCCGGGACCCACAGGCTCAGCTCTAGCGTCCCGGGCGGGGGTGCGCGTGCGCGCGGCCGCGGGTCCCCGCTGCCCCCCTCCCCTCCGCGCCTCTATAACTTGGCGGGCAAGGAGGCGGCGCCCGTGGAGTCGGAGGGCGGGGAGCTTGGAGGAGGGCGCCGGGAGTTGTGGAGACTGCCAACCGGGAAGTCGCCGTGCTCGGTCGGCGCAGCCCGTTCGCGGGCTCCCTCGCTGCCGCCCTCCGTCTGCGCCGCGGGCCTCGGCGCCGTGGGGCGGCTCGGGGTGCGCTCGCCCGGCTCGGCCGCTGCCGCGCGCGGGCGGGATGTGGCGCCTGGTACCCCTGAAGCTGGGCCGCCTGTCCCGTGCACTGAAGCTGGCGGCTCTCGGCAGCCTGTTGGTGCTGATGCTGCTGCACTCGCCGTCGCTGCTCGCCTCCTGGCAGCGCAACGAGCTCGCCGACCGGCGCTTCCTGCAGCTCAATAAGTGCCCGGCGTGCTTTGGCACGAGCTGGTGCCGCCGCTTCCTCAACGGCCAGGTGGGCTTCGAGGCTTGGGGCCGCCTGCGCCTGCTGGACTTCCTCAACGTGAAGAACGTGTACTTCGCTCAGTACGGCGAACCCCGCGAGGGCGGTCGGCGGCGCGTGGTGCTCAAGCGCCTGGGTTCGCAGCGCGAGCTGGCGCAGCTCGACCAGAGCATCTGCAAGCGGGCCACCGGGCGTCCGCGCTGCGACCTGCTCCAGGCCATGCCCCGCACCGAGTTCGCGCGCCTCAACGGCGACGTGCGGCTGCTCACGCCGGAGGCGGTGGAGGGCTGGTCGGACCTAGTGCATTGCCCCTCGCAGCGTCTGCTCGATCGCCTGGTGCGCCGCTACGCCGAGACCAAGGATTCGGGCAGCTTCCTGCTGCGCAACCTCAAGGACTCGGAGCGCATGCAGCTGCTGCTCACCCTGGCCTTCAACCCCGAGCCGCTGGTGCTACAGGTAGGCGCGGGCCTGGGGCCGTCCCCGTTACCTGGGCGCGGGGCTTTTGAACGCCAGAGGGAGTGCGACCCCAACTCTCCCGAAATGCCTCTCCGGGAGTTTCCTTCCGCCCTCCTGCTGGTCCCCGTCTTGGTGCCACTTCCAGTACGGTCGGGAGCCCTTGTACCCCAAGCAGCCCTTTCTGAGTGCTTGGGCACTGTGGTCACCCCAACCTTGGCTGTCCGTCCCTCCTGGATAGCTTAACTTCCCCGAGTCTGTTTTATTTCTTAGCTCATCTCCCCGATAGTCACGCAGCTTGTTCTGGGACCAGGTGGGGACGATGAGATCACAGAGTGGGGTGGTAGTAAGTAAAGGGGACTAATCCGTGACTCGTGCTTAGCGTAGAATTGGAAGCAGGGAAATGGGGGAAAGTTTGTGTGGGATTTGGCCCGAGAAGGTTAAAGACCAAGACGAACATTTACGTCCTGATCCCGTGATCTGCCCTAGTCATATGGTAATCCGGTTAAGGAAGGAATTAAAGTGTTTAGATCAGAGCTAGGAGGGAGAGGAGGAGGTCCTGCCTCTCAACAGATTTATTTGCTCTCCTCTGACTTTATTTTGAAAATAAATGTGCCTTTTAGGAGGCTAGAATGAGTCTTTTTACCGGTGGCTACCAGGAGAAAAAAGATGAGAGGAACGTCGCGTTTCTTTGGAGTAATCTGTGTTTCTACACACTCACCCCCGCCAGCTAAAGTGCTGTGCCCGTGGGCAGTGACTGCAGAGGGGGGTGTGATCCCTCTTGACTGCAGGAAAAGTTACCAGTTCTGAACGTCAAGTACCAGGGAAAGTGATTTTAAATTAACCACAGTAATTGATTGTATAGTTCACACCCTTTCTCCGCTTAAGAATGTCACTAGTGGCTAGAGGGTTTAGACCTTGTTTTGTTGTTGATTAAACTATGAATAGGAATGTACTTTGTTTACGTTTTTTTTCCTTTTTTATATAAGTTTTCTACACCAGTCTTGATTAATCGGCCTTGATTAGTTCAGCCACGGAATCTTAACACCAATATTTGGTCAGATGAAGTTCTAATGTGAGTCTTAGTAAAATTTTAAGGTGTCGTTGGATTAAAGTTCAGATGGTTCAATAAATACTCTTTTATCTCTGATCGATAGTGAACAGTGAGTAAAATCGGTTAAGTTTACTTTGGAGAATTATTTTATTCATTAGTTTATAGACTAGTGAGTCTTTAAAGGTTGAGTCTCTAAGTATGATGCGCGTGCACACACACACACACACACACACACACACACACACACACATACACACACACCAGCTATAGTTGTATCACAAGGTTGGTCCCTGGACAAAGCTTAGCAGTGGATAGTCAATTCTCTTGGGTCTCAAAATTTAGCACTGAACTTAAGGTATTTACAGTTCCTGCATTTAAAATACTGAGTGCTCATTGAACGACTTTTATCAGTTGATTCTGAGTAGAGATGTATTAGGAACAATTCATATTAAGATTAATATCTCAGAAATACCGTGCCTGCTTCTTTATAAACATAGAAGTCCGAACTTGGTATGTAATTTCCACATGGCAAAGCTGCCTTTAGAGTTTTCAGCTTGTGTTGCAGTGAGATAGTCACGTGTGCCTGTTGTGTTCTTTCCTACCTCTTCCCACACTGCCTATTTTCATCTTTGGTGATGAAATGGCTAAAAGCTGACATTTTTCTCACTATTTGAAAGCCAATGACACAATTGTTCTGGGTGGGTGATTAGGCTACCTGGAGTACAGGATAAATGTATAGTATGTGAGAAATTGTGTACTAGATTGTAGCACTTGTGAATTGCATGTTTAATTTAGACAGCCCAGCTCCCAGGGATAGTACTAATACTTGATTATGTCACATACTTGTAAAAGACACATTTTGGGTTTTTACCTGTGTGATAGTGGCTTTTGTCCCTCTCCCCCCCAGTAGATAGGAGTTTGACCTTAGATCCTGGAGTAGCTGCTTCGCTTACAGAAATACTTGCTCTTTGGATAAGAGCTTGAAAGTATGGGTGGTGTGATTGTGAATTGTTGATGGCATAAATCAGTAAGTTAGCAAGTAAGTTCACGTTTGTACTCAAGGATACTGGTTTTATATGGTAAATCAGATCATGATGCGCATTACTTGTGCAGACTATATGTCCATTTAGTATGTATAGTTCTGTAAAGCCGGCTGCCTTGATAGTATTAAGATATCAATACTGGTAAGGGAAAGTACCTCACAGCTACTTCTTTACTGAAGTACTTTCACTTCATGTATGTTTAAAAAGTCTTTTTAAGGAGCTAGCTATGCTTTGAAAGTTAAAGACAGCTCACCTTTCAGTTTTTTCCAGGAGAGGGAGCCACTTAATGAAATTTTGGATGCTTGATGACAATCTATGTTTTTCTTATTGTCCGGTTATTTCTATTGCCCAGAATTTAAGAGGGAAAAGGGCCTTTGAGCTTATGATGTTATCAAGCTATTCTTCACAAAAGTAACATGGAATAATAATGCTTAAAAGCTACTTACTTAACTTTGGCTTACAGTACCAGTGGAAGAAGTGAAATGCAGATTCATTTAACTCACTAGCCCTTCAGATTTTAAGAAACAATGAGAGATACAGTGAAAGGTGTTGATTGTAAGAGCCACACACCTCTGTTAATTGTAGATTGTGCTGTCCCTGCCCCAGTGTTCCTGCTACCTACTGGTCTCACCGGTTGGGTTAGGTTAGTCTGGCTTCTTGGAAAGCTGTTTTGCAACAGACAGGCCTCAGGACCTCAATCATGTCACAAACCATTCCCTTTACCTTTTCACCCATCAGAGGTATGGTCGCATGTCTAGCAGGCCCTCCTGTGGAGGGCTGGGAAGTATTGGGAGGCTTTCTTTTTGGGTTTGTATGTGTAATAGCAACCAGGGATTGTTAAAAATGGACATAGAACATTGGAAAGTGATCTACTGGTAACTTTGCTGTTGGTACTTGTACTTGCTATCTGTTCTGAACTGGGGAGAGGTCCAGATGGGGAGTGTCTGGAGATGCAAATCTCAGCCACTGTCTGTGATTGACCTAAGAGTGCTGGCAACTGAAGAAAGCCCTTGGTTGTTTTAGGGGGAAGAGCCAAGAATTTGTTTAATTATATTATATTGGTAGAACTTATTTGCCTTAAATTTTCTGAATCGTGGTTTTAATAGGACTTAATTTTTATAGTATGCAATTAACATTGTTCAAGCCTTCTTTTTACTTATAAAAGGCAAGATATAGACAGAGCATCTGTGCAGGGCTTGATGCATAATGAACAGTGACTAAGTGCTAGCATAAAGACAGAGGGTGACTGTAATCACTTAGTGCCTTAGGTCAAGCTGCCAGAAACATGGTTAGAGTGTGGTTGCTGACAGACTATGAACTGAACTTCAGCTGTACTGATCTCATCTGTTCTGAGGGAGCCAATGGAATTTGGTAGAGAGCATTCAGTTGTATTATGGCCTTACCCTATGTTTGAGAGGATGTGCATCCAGGTACCTTGTGGAAAATAAGTAGACAAAGGATTGTGATTATTTAGATAAAACTTAGGATAAGTTGACATACACTTTTTTTTAACTTTATTTTCTCTTAAATGGTTCCTTTGACTCTGCTGCATTGGGGAACTCTCACATTCTTGATTTGAGATATTTGTTTTTCTTTGCTGCTTCAGTTAAGATTTGGTTAATCTCTTCTTGGAGGACTGGGGTACTAGGTCCCTGCTAGGGTGTGAGCTTGAGGCCAGAGCTAATAACCTTTGGAGATTTTCTTCCTATCTCTAAATTTTAGACATTTGTAATCAGATTTCAAAACAAGCAAAATTCCACTTAAAGAGTGGAAAACCATGGAGCCTTGAATCTTGTTTAGAAGTAGTTTCTAGAATGGATGTTTTATACTTCAGAGGTTTCAGGCAGTGTGTGGAGCCTCCTTTATTTCCTCCCCCTGGCAGCTGATTTTAATAACTGGATTCCTGCATGTATCCTTCGAAACATATTAGAGGTGGATGCTTTGTTTTCTTTCGGCGCTCAGCTCCCAGGGTTTGGAGCTGTGCATCACACCCTGCAGGGCAAAAGGAGCACTTTTAACCAAAGTTCCTAAGCTTTGCATCTTGCCTATGTGCTTTTCATTTATTTAATGCCTCATCAACATGAGAAAACTTCATGAAACTACAAATAAAAATAACAAAAACAATTTGTTATACCTCAGGTCCAAAAATGAAGGGAAGAGTTCTTTATTTAAATCAGGAAAACCAGTGAAACAGACATCTTTAAGGAAGTACCACTTCATATTTCTGCTGCATGGCATTGTCCTTACACGTTGTTGCTTACATTTGTTGCTGGGAATAGAGATCTTTTTGTCTTTGTTGCTGCTTCCTCTGCTGCTGTGGGTTGGGTTTTCTGGTCTTGGGTGGTCAGTTTTCCAGGTGAATGTCAGGCTAGTTTTTGTTGAAATTTCTACCTTGTGGCTGTTCTGATCTCTGTTTTGTCATTGATTGCTTCTAAATTTTCAAAGAATACCAACTTTTATTCTCACTCATCACCTGCATAGGAAATTAATAATGGCCTTGAAGGTATAAAGACTTGGATTTCTTATACATGCAGTGAATTTTAAATGGTAGTGAAATATTTTAAAGACCAAAAATGGCGAGTCTAAGGTTGGGTAGATAGTTATCCATTCTGGTTATAAACCCTGCAAAGTTTTATTTTTAGACATGAACTCTTGATCCTCCCGTCCTACCACCCAAGTCCTGAGATTATCAAATCTGGCCTTTGGAAAGTTTTATATTTAGAGGTTATATGTTGAAATAATCAATCCAATTGATAGGTTGCAAAGGGGAGTTATCCACGAGATATTATAGAGCTTGTTAGAATTGCAGTCAAAATAATTGAATTTTGCTTGTTCATTTGGCAAATTGTCTTGTAAGGCATTTGCATTAAAAAGAGAGACTGCCCTCAGCCATAAACTAGTTTAGTGTATAGGACACACTCAAGAGTGTACTCTCACTTACCAGTTACAATCATTGTATCATAATAAGCCCAGAAGTTATATATATATACACACACATAAATGTCTCATTTAGGGAGAGATGCCTGGGTCTGTCATAAAAGTAGTATATGCCTTTTATTTAGGGGAGTGGGAATGAATACTGAAGGGTATGGGGTTTTGTCAGTACAGAGGTAGATATTAGGTGGTAGGAAGGTAGAGTCTATGTTGAAATTGTGCTCATTTACATTCTATAATAACATGAAGTTATTTGATGACATGGGGCAAGTCACTCAAATGCTTCAGACTCTGAGGTTTAATTTATTTAATTAACAAAATGAGGATATTAGTGCATACTAAGCAGTATTGTTTATTTATGAAAGGAGATGGAACATTCAAGTAATACAAGTAAAATATCTTTAATTTATAAACATAAGTCTCCACAATATATTATTTGCAGGATTTTTAGTTTTTAGACAGTTATAATATTAATATAGTATATTATGCTAATATATATGCCACCTCACCTCTCTCTGTTCTCTCTCTCACTGTGTGTGTGTGTGTGTGTGTGTGTGTGTGTGTGTGTGTGTGTGTGTGTGTGTGTGTTCCTATATAGCTATTACTTCAGGCTCCAGTTTACTGGGAACAATCATTTAAAGGGGGATAGGAGTTAGACATTTGTTCCATAGAGGTAAGTGGAATAGAATAAGTACCATAAGTACAAAATAATTCATTTATTCTTGGTAAATCATTAATTATAATTTTATTCAGTACACTGACATTGATGAATGATACAAAATAGAACTTACATCTGAGTTCCTATGGCATTGCCGAATACTGCCAGCAACTGTTCTACACCCTTGGCTTATGATATGACAGATCAGGATGCAATTTGCACAGCTTCTGCTCTCTGGATCATTAAGTTTGGGAAGTACACAAGAAAAAGATAATTTAAATTTTTACATATGATTAAGAGGACAAAGACAATCTCTGGTGAGAAGAAATCAGGGTCTCAGAGTTTATTTCTGGTGCATGAACTGACTTCTCAGAGCCCATTCCCCACAGAGGAACCCCTAACCCAGCCTTGATACTGGGATGAGAGACATAGACCTACCTCAACTGGATATGCCAGAATTCACCTTGGAAGTCCTTGCCCTTCCTGGGGAATTGATGGGGTGGTGGGGGAATGGGGAGGAGAGGAGGGAGGGGGAGCAGTGGTAGGTCTGCGGAAAAACTTTTTAGAGAAAAGAAAAGGAAATGAGCATCTGAAGAGGGATCTTGGGTGGGAGTAGGGAAGGGTAATTGAGTATGAGGTAGAGGGTGCCCATGTGGGATGAACTCAGAATTTATTTTCAAAGCATCGGATAATTGGAAGTAGTTTTAGAGAATGCATTTACGGGAGAAAAGTAACTTCTAAGAGGTGCTGTTGGGTTAAGATATGAAGGGAAGTGAGTAATCTTAGACTCCTTTGTAAGCATAGTGAAGAAAGGGTGAGGGAAATTTGTTTAATCTTAAACTTAAGACAACTAGAATACTCCACACATCAACACCAGACAATTTATTTAATGGTGAGAGACACTGCTGTTACCAGATGTTTACTGTCCTTAAGAAGGTTTCTGTCTTGGAACCAAGGAACTCAGTACAGTGTTGACTAAAGTAGGATCACATTCTTAGGTTATTGGGCGCTAAAGAGGCTTGTTATTTATTTTATTTTATTTTTTAAAATTGGGAGCAAATGTTTTCGTGTAGCATTTGTACTTACACATTCAAGTTAGAGTGTGGGTAACAGTTGCTGTTTGTGTAGTAGGTAAGAAGAATCTGTTGAGATTAGTTGCATAAAGCTTTGCCAAGTGCATTTTGAGGGGAGATTTTTTTAAGAAGCAGTTCTACAAGAAGACTTAGTTCTATTTAATCTAAGTAGGTTTTTGTTGTTAATGTATTTGACATTGTTTCCAATTTTGCATACAGCCATTTGATGTGCTATTCAGTGAATAATACCACCTTGCTATTTTCAAAGCATTGATTAATTTTGGAATTTGAGGCGGGTGAAAAATGGCATTCAGAAAATGGTTTCTTGAAACTTAAAATATCCTGTTTGTTAGGCGTCTGCTTTATTTGTGAGAGATTTTTGACCACTCCTTCCCATTATAAATTAAGATGCTAAGATATTAGAGAAATTCGAACAAAGATTAGGTAACTATGAACTCATCCTAGTAATTTACTGTATCCCCCCTCCAGACAGTTCACAAAACTGTGAACACATTAGTCTGTCACCAGCACAGCACAGTTGACTAATCTGTATGAACAGCTGTTACATGTATTGCCTCACTGGGATTTCATTCAGATTTGAGGTTTTTAAATAATTCTAAAATTGAAATTAAACTTTTACACATTTCTTTGCTATTTGCTTTCTTAAAATGTTCTTAAGTTTGAATTTTATTTTTTTTGTGCAGAAACACTTGTTATAAAAAACTGTTGGGCATTTAGATTGCGTATTTTAATGGTTAATAGGCTTTTTGAAGTTAGTTTATATTAGAAATTCCTTTTAAAAAAGTAATCTTAAATAGTAACAGCATTTCTCATGTTTTTTTTTTTAATCTCGTGAGCAGCTGCAGTTATCTTTTAATAGAATGCTGTGAACTCCTGAGTGTTCACACAAATTGTATTCTCCTATGAAAAGAATTTAGGTATTTAAATTATAGGTATATAAAACTGATTTTGGTTACACAGCACTGACCTTATTTTAATCTGTTAGTCTCATGTCATTTATAGCAAAATAGTAAGCCATTTGAGAGCTGTGTTTTCTTCCTCTCTAAAACTGGAATGGCATTTGTATCATTGTCTCCAGTCAGGCAGTCCAAGAATCAAAGGAAAAGGGACTATGTGCCTTGTGAGTTTAATGAACTTTCTAAAGAACTGCTTCTCCAAATCTACATTCTCAACAAGAAATGTGCTTATTTTCCTGACATGTTCTAAACAACTTCCAAATATGAACAAGACCTATTCACTTTCCCCGAGGAGCTTTTAGTTCATAATGGGCTATATAAGTTTGCTAGCAAATTTTCTAAAAAATAGGATGTTATGAAAATGTATAACATGTCCTTAAATACTAATAAGACAAGACTTAAGAACTTGGTGACATGTACAAAACATATTCCAGATGCTTCATTAACCTGTTACTACCAAAGTACAAAACAAAATCATTGTGTTTTAATGTTCAGTAGAAAAAAAGTAGGATTCAAATATGTTGAGTTGGTCACGTGATTTATAAATTAATTTATTCTTATTAGTATAGTGTTAATTGGCCTAAAGTCCAATGGTAATAAAAAAAAATATGTCAGGCCAGGTATAGTTCTTTATACAATAGTCAAGATAGATTCAAGGCAGATTGCTGTCCCTTTTCAATCTAGTATTCCACTGCTTAACAATTTTTTCAGATTTTATAAAGGTAACTTTCTATGCTTTTAACACATAACCACATTCCACAAGAAAATATTATAATACAAAATAAGAATATTTCCCCTACATGGCCTCTATTTAGACCAAGCCTAAATGTGTTATTAGACTGAGTGTAGATGTGGTAAGTACATCCTAGGCTTTTGTTAACATAGGAAACTGTATTCTTAGTGAAACAAAATCTCCAAGAAGCTGTAGCAAATGGTTGAGAGAAGTAGCTTGTCTGTAGGAGTCTGGAGTAGGGGAAGAAGGATTACGTCAGGTATTGAGAGGTTGAGGTTGAGGTGGACATTTGAGGCTAGCCTTATTGTTTCATACCCATTATTCTTATATGCTATGCAATATTTTTTATTTTAATGTAGGAGTTTCATTGAAGACTGTATGTTACACAAAGTATAACACCTGAATTTTCCTGTCAATGTCATAATTTGACAAGAAAGTTGTATATGAACTCCATGCTTTTGTTTATGCTCATGTTTGTGTTTGTGGTTTTTTGTTTGTTTTTGGTTTTTTGGTATAGTGGCAGATGACCTTAGTAAATTTCTGGCTTTTAGACCGTGTCAGTGCATCCAGTGTTGATATTGGCATCACTTGAATTTTGTGGTATTCAATAGCTTATAGTTTTATTGCCCAAGAATAAAATGCCTAGATTTGATCAATTGTATTACATTTCAAAGTCAAACTATTACCTTTCAAGTTAATATTGAAGGCACTTATAATATTTAGATATTAGCAGTTAACCATGCTTAGATTAATTCTTTTAATTAAGCTGTTTGTCTCTGCATCACAATCTTTTCCTGGGCCTCAAATAATGTATAAGTATTATTGCACTACATGCTACATAAAAATAATTTCTATGCTTACATTAATGTTATATAGTTGTCTTTGTACTGTCAGTGATCTAAAGTACACTAATGGAAAAGCAAGCATGTAAATTTACAACCTTTGTGAGGGCCTTAATAACATTTATGCTCTATGTTTTATAGTGCTTTAATATCTTACCAATATTTAGAAACAGTTAAGAACCTCTCCTAGATCTGCAGTTGGTCCTGCTCTAAATCTGAAGATTCTCTCCTTTGCTTGAGAAGCATTTGCATGCCTTTTCAGTTGTAGATAGTTCAATAACATAATTTCCCATTTTTCAGATTAAGTAAAACACTCCGGCTCTAAACACTTTGATTATCTTGTTTTTAAATTTTTGTTTTAAGTAAGGAAATCTAGACCTGTATAGTAAGCCTCTTAATCCAAGTTACTGTACTATATTACTATACCCACCCATAGGAGTTTGCTAATCAGAAAAACACACAAAATTTACTTTTAATATTACTTTGTATTTAACAAATCCAAGCTCTAATAAATTAGAAATGTTGTTCAAGTTCTGCTTGGCTATGGTATTTTGTTTGTGATCCAGAGCTTACATTTTCACTATGATGTGTTTAATAAAAAATAGTTCTCATTAATGAAGAATAGTTAGATTATACAAAGAAAAAAAAAAGTCTTATGAAGCAAATGGTGTGACTTCACTGATTAAAGTTCTTCCAAAGGATTAGGTAGCAAACTGCATGGAAGAGCTGTGGTGATCTTAAAATGAGGCATAAGATCTCAGTTAAAAATCATCAGAAATCTCTGTGCTAATAGAAAAGTCGTTCAGTCTGACATTTGTTCATATATTTTACCCTCCTCTGTGAGGGGCGCGGGTAATGAAGTGTACATTTGACTGTTATTTGCCAGTTGGAAAGACTCCAAAAACAAGGAGGCATTTGTACATGTGCAGATGTTGGCAGGGATCCCTTTTCTCTTGTTGTCAAAGACCATTTTATTTTCACAAAGATATGCTTGTGTCTGTTCTACAATATGGTGCATGAACAATGCAGTGTATGGACATGGCAAAATAATGGAATTCCACATTCTTACTAAATTTTTAGTGTTCCATTTTTATGTCACGATCTTTATACGTTCACACTTCAGAGAAATAGCTAAGTCTGTGGTAGCCCTTTGTCTAACAAAAATGTCAGGGTCATGAGGTATTTTACACTTCAAGGAAAGTTGAAATAGTGTGTGGTTTGTAACAGTTTTTACACTATACATTCCGTATAAGCATTCTGTCACTTTTTCTCAGTGCCCAAAAGAAAAATATTGTTAAGGATTAAAAATATGTTTACCTCTAATATCTAAGAACTACATAGCTGTTGACTGTCCCCACAATGAGCCCATTGATTTACTGTATGTAAGACCCATAGTATCTTTTCATGTAATTAGTATTTTGTCATAAAAGTTGTATATGCAAAGTATGATTGCTCTTTGTTTATAAGTTTAACAGGGTGCATAAGTGAGAACTAGGAATTACAGATAAGGGTTCTTTCTACAGATGTTTCTGTTCTAGCATAAGGATTAAAGATCTAGACAAAATTAGTATTGCTTTTATTAATATTATTATTATTATTTAACAAGAGAGAACAAGGAGAGCCACATCTCTGGTTCTTTAAATATATGTAGATTATTCAGGTTCCAGTAATAGAATAGGCTGTGTTGTTTCTCCGGGGCACTGTAAGCTTGTACTTCCTGTCTGCTGGCTCACTTTCACTCTCCTTTAGTGCTTGCTGGTGTGTACAAGAGTGAGACAAACCTGGACTATTAATCCTACATATGAAACTTATAATAACTACCCTTAGCATATTTTTTCCTGCCAATATTGATTTTTGTGGTGGCACATTTTAACAGTAGAGTGTTGCTCAGTGGTAGAGTGTTTGCCTGGCATGTACAGGGCCCTAAGTTGGTTTCCCTCCCAGCATGGCATCATGGGCAGATCTAGGTGATAATTAGGTTGAAAATGACTTATTAGGGCAGTACTTTTGATTTAGAAGTGGAATTTTCCCAGTAGTTAAAAAGCCCATTAGAAAACCTCACTGTGCAGGGGGGGAAAGGGTAGCAAGCCCATAGATGCTTAGGATGGAGGCTGTGTTAACCAAGGTAAGGGTAGTCTTTCTCATTTTGGATGTTGTTAAAAGACCAAGAATCCTTCCCAGCATTCTCTTGACTGCTTCTGGATTGGTTAAGCCTCTAGGAGCATACAGACTTTAGTAACTAATACCATATGATTTGTTCAGTGTCTGGTCTTCTACAATAAAAGGCTGTGGTGGCTAAACAGAGACTCTGTAATTTACCCTTATTGCCTATATAGCACAAAGCCTAATCAGGTAAATAATTGCTGGTTAGTATATTTTCAGGATTGTTCATCCAAAAGAAACCATTGATTGCTTGCATGTATAGAATCAAAAAGATACAGAGAAGTATAAATACTTTTAGAACTGGTAATAAAGACAAGTGTGTCTTTCCTTATATTACTGTTAGTTACTGAAAAGTAATACTTGTCATAGATTTCAAATACAAAGTTTTTCACAGTTTTTTTCCTTTTGAGTCCCTAGTAATGGTATGAGTTAGGAGGGGAAATGAAGTTAATACTGATGATACGTGGTAGGAATCTACTGAAGGCATCTGGGGAGAGGCTAAGGTAACTTCTTCAGACTGTCTTATAATAAAGATAATTCTCTTATAGAGTTTTCCATCTGATGAAGGTTGGCCATTTGCAAAATATCTTGGAGCTTGTGGAAGAATGGTTGCTGTAAATTATGTTGGAGAAGAACTGTGGAGTTACTTTAATGCACCATGGGAGAAAAGAGTTGACCTTGCTTGGCAGTTAATGGAAATAGCAGAACAGCTTACAAACAATGACTTTGAATTTGCACTCTACCTCCTGGACGTCAGCTTTGACAATTTTGCAGTTGGTCCTCGAGATGGGAAGGTAATCATTGTGGATGCTGAAAATGTTTTAGTTGCTGACAAAAGATTAATTAGACAAAGTAAGTATTTTCAGATTTGTCTTTTGTATATTTTCTATGTTTAAATGTTATATTTATAATTAAAAAGCTTTTTCTTCATAAGATGACAACTTTGTGTCTTTTTAGAAATTTTTGTATAACCAGGATCAACAAATATTTGTTATATTTCTAATTAAAATTTCTCCATATTTAGCAAAATGCCCATGTTTAAATGTATACAAACTCCCCTCCCCCACCCCTTTGTGGAGTCTGGAGCTGTGTGTACTTGCATGCACATCTTTTGCATACTGTGTTCAGTGGCTTAGGACACAGCTTCTTAAACTGGGTCATGACCTCAGAGTGGTTGCATAACCAAATGTGGGAGTTGTGAAAAAAAATGTAGCAATAGTCAAAAGTATTTTAAATTGTGCAAGAAGCAAAAATTAATTTGAAATCAAGTACATAATGAATCTGAGGTATTTATACTAGGGATTGTTTGTGTTGTATCATGTAACTTCATTGCAGTCTAGATTCTGAACACTGCATATGCTATGCACAGCACAGGGCACACTATCACCCCACACAGTGCCAATCATTGCTACCTGGAATACCTTGATACAGACCAGAGACTATTGTGTTTTATGAGTAGCAAACAATTCACATAAGCTATGAAATGTTGGACACAGAAAACGTGCTATTCCCTACAGTCGTTCCTTGGCATATAAATATCAAAGTACTGATTATATTATGCTAGAATATTTGATATTAAAATTACCGTTTGAGTTACTGGCTTAAGTTTTCATTTAAAGAAATCAGTTTTGGTTTGTGATTGGGAAAGAATTGCTAGCAGTTTCTGAAATAGCTCTAAACATAATTCTGCTATTTTTTACCATATATTTATACACAGTGCCGTTCTCAGCACTGACTATCATTACAGATTCAAAATACCCATCTGAAAAATGTTGAGATACTCTGTGCCCTGCAGTAGTAGATACTCAACGGAGACCTAATTCTTAAATAAAAGTAAACACATTCATCTCATTAATATGAAAGTTTCCTTTCTTTAATAAGTGGTACAGTTATATATCAAATAATTGAGGATTTTTTTATGTTTTTTATTAGTAAATGTTTGGCTTATATTCCTATATATTCAGAGTTATATAAACATTTCTTGAGCAAAAGGAAGTTGTGTATGGAAGAAGTTGCAGAGCCCTTGTTTAATACAAAGCAAGTTTATGCTGTTACAGCTCATCTCAGTGTCAGCTTTAGTGGGGCCTTCATTTCTCGGCAGGGTCTTACAGGGACCTTCTGTGTTTTTCTTTTCTGGGGTCCCCATAGTGATGGTTTTGTCTTATTTTTAACTTGGGTGATATCTAACATCATCATCGTCACCATCATTCATCATCATCATGTCTCAGTTCAGACTTGTTGTCCATTTGTTTCTGAGTCTTTTGTGTGGTTGGTAGGTAAAGTATAGGAAACGTTTTGAAATTCAAGTACCATAGGAATTTCAAAGTGCTAAGGATAGCTAAAACCTATATTCTAGAAGTAATTTGGCTAGAAAAAGAAACGCTAAGGAAGCCATGCTCTTACCTGATTGAATCCTAACACTCAAGTAGGTAACACAGAAGCATCACAAGTTGGAGGCCAGCTTAGGGTACATACTGAGTTAGGCTATCCTGGGCTACAGTGAGGTCTTTCTCAACCAAATAAACCCAAGAGTTGTTTGAGAATCTTAACCTTCTTAGCTACCTCAAACCCTGACGTAAGGGATACGAGCAATTTTAGGTTACCTTCAGAATTACCAAGTTGTGTCCCCTGCCCATGTGGCTGCTTGCTTGCTTGCTTGCTTGCTTGCTTGCTTGCTTGCTTGTTTGTTTGTTTTCATCTTGCTCAGATTGTGGTTTCTTGACTTGTCATGATCCTTCCACAGGGAATGAATGCCCTACTTGAGGGCCCTGCCCCTTCTTCCTTTTCACATATTTGTGGCCATTGTAGGATCGTATGTCATGCTTTGCTCACTTAGTCTTCATGTTTGTCTCAAATGTTTCTTTGACTTGGTTTTTCTTTCTGGACATTCTTTAGTTGTGGTGACTTTTTTTTTTTTAAGTTACATTTATTTGTGTGTTTGTGGATATATGTGTGTGGGCTTGCCATGGTATGTGTGGGGGCAGAGGACAACTTGTGAGAATGTGTTGTCTTCTTCCATCATGTGGCCCATCAGGCTTTCCTCTGCCCAGTCATCTCAGAGGCCTGCTGTCAACATCCTAGTCTCTCCTGTCTTTAGAACATTACCTTCTGAGCAGCCAATGATCATGCAAGTTACAGCTTGTCTTTTTATTGTTGTTGTTGTTTTTTGGGGGGGGGGCTTTTTGGCCTTGCCTGTATCTTTTCTTGGTGCCTGTCTGACATTCTATCTAGCTGCAGTTCTGTTTCCTCAGCCAGGTGGGTCAATATCCCTATGCTCTTCCCTTTGAAGATACTGTACTACTGTAGGCTGCTGCAGTGATGATTTAAGATCTAAAATCAGGCATTCTTATGTAGCCTTCTGATGCTCCAGGCAGAAAACTAGATCTTTCAAGTCTTATAGCATTAGGTGATACTTTATAATTCTTTCTATATTAGAGAGAATCCCTAGATGAACCTGAGAAATGATAGGGGCCGTGTTTGACCCTTCTACCTGAGATTCAGTAAATGATGTTTTATAAATTAATATATTCTTATTTTTATGAATTTATTATTTAAGCTTACCAAATATTTTATGTGTAGACATATAGAACAAATGCATATTAGTGGGATGTCTACTTAGAGAACAGTGGTTTTCATGACTTTCTGATTTTCCCTAGATAAGCCTGAGAACTGGGACGTATGGTATGAAAGCAGGTTTGACGACTGTGACAAGGAGGCTTGCTTATCATTTTCAAAAGAAATTCTTTGTGCGCGTGTCACCGTGGACCACAATTACTATGCTGTTTGTCAAAACCTCTTATCCAGACGTGCCACCTGGCGTGGCACTTCTGGAGGACTCCTTCATGATCCGCCAAGTGAAATCGCCAAAGATGGCCGGCTGGAGGCCTTGCTGGATGAGTGCACCAACCCCAAGAAGCGCTATGGACGGTTCCAGGCTGCGAAAGAGCTACGCGGATATCTAGCACAATTAAGTCACAATGCGAGGTAGTAGATGGTTGATCTTATTCTTTTCTTCGCTGAAATAGCACTGGCAAAACTAAACCACCAAAAACTGCCTAGAAAAAAATGTGGAAGTATTACATCAGAGGACCGATGAACTTGTTCTGCTAGATCTTAACGTTAACATCCATCAAAACTAGACATTACCGTATGTCAGAGTTCACACGATGCTTCTCCGAGTCTGTTCTTCATTTGGAGACTTGAGATACCATGGACTGCTTTCCCCTTTCCCCATACTTGAGTGGATTAATGATATTGTTAAGCTATTGGAAAGGAGTCTGATAGTTACAAGGCTTGTGTATCAAAGGGTACTTGGTTTGCATTTCTATCATGATTTTGTGAATCTCTTGTATTTACTTTGAATATCAAGTTAGATCGGCCTGTTTTATAGGCCACCTTTTCCTTCTGATGTGTAAAATTATTTTCCGTTTTTTAAAAAGTTTTACACACCCAGGTTATTATAGGTGTTTGCTTAAATTTTTAATCTAAGTAGTTTTCATTCAGTGCTATGCGGTACAGACTTAACTGTTAGAGCAGGGCTCCCAGGTTTACTGTTTTTACAGAGATCTTAGTATTTCATTATGTAAATACTTTACCTCCCCTCAACCTTCTGTGCTTCATCATTGCATGGTATCATTTCAGGTTATTTAAGAGTTTTATCCCTCAATGCCAGTAATTATAAGTATAGACTGAACGTGACGTTCAGCATATGCTACAAAATGTCACTGCATCCTTTGCTTACAAGGCTTTAAGAAGAATACACTAGCAGTCTCCACTTCGATAACTTTGATTGAAGAAACAATAAAATGTAATGTTTTTAAATGCTAACTAGTCCAAGATAGTAACGCATATGCCAAAGAAATATTAGACACATTCCATGTTTAGAACTGAAAATAGAACTGGTCAGTTCTTAGCCCACTTCAGTATTTTAGCTGTCACTGTTAAATTAAGATCTACCTGTTCCTCTCATGTGGGACAGTTGAGCTACTGCTTTAAAAAATGTATAACTTAAAGATTTCCTACTATTTTATTCATTGGTAGGATTTTCAAAATGAACACAGTAATCATTAGAATTTAATTAGGCATCAGAACCTTTTACGTATTGATAAACTAATAATTTTTACAATAAAGCTTGTGTGCCCACTGTGATCTTCTTTACCCAGTTGCTAAATATCAGAACATCAAGTTTAAATTGTGAGTAGAGAGATTAACAAATAACGTGTAAAATTTTTGTCCATTTAGAAACCGTTCTATGTAAAAGCTGACTCTCAATAGCACAGGCAATATTTTTCTGTTTGAAGCTGTTGCTTTGTCTACAGTAAAGTGTGGGGTGGTGTGCAGGATTCTGGACTGACTGAAATCGGAAAACGATTAAAATATGCACAACCAAAGCCAAACTTGTCCTTTTCATTCATTCACAACTATGTGTTGATCATCCACTCTGCTAGGTGCATTTGTAGCTGCTCTATACCATCCAAATATGGCGTGGTTAAGGAACCTTACCAACTACATTAGCATAGGTACTTCTTAAGTTGATTCATTATGTAGGGATTTAGGGTGACACTTCCATGTTATTTGATTACTGTGATGGAAATTCTCTTTGTACCATCTTAAATTACTTTCTTATCCCAAAGTGTAGGAAGACAGCAGTAAAGTTAATCCAAGTTTCAAAATGGGAAAGCAAAGGGTAAGAGATCTGCACTATAAAACGGATTGCATTGGGTTCCTTCTTATACATCAGTATATTGCATAGCTCTCAATGAAACATTGAACATTTTGCTAAGCTAATTTTTTTACAACCTGAAAAATTTTTGAGGAGAGAAGGAAACATCATCCAACAGTACTCTTTCACTTCCTCCTTAGAGCTACACTAAAATATACGGTTTCCAAACAGAACACCATTATATTGTCTACATATTCAGACATCTTCCTATTTTTGGTGAGTGATTGTGGTTGTGATTATAGGGCAGGAAGTGAAGCACTCCAGGGTGTGATGGCTACTTCAGGTATAACCATCATTAGAGATTATGTCGAATTTCTTTTATCTTTGGAGAAGACTGAAAGATAGTAAAAAAAATTAGGAATTTTAAATTACAGGGAAAATAGTATGTGAAAAGCAATAAATATTTTGTTCTCTTTGCTATCAAGATGTTCACATTCAGATATTTATTATACAGCAGCAATTTATATTTTTAATCATTGCCCATTAATAGACGCGGTAAAATATTTTTGAATCAAACATTTGGGGTTTGTATGTGCATTTAAATTGTCTTTTGTACTGTACGTTACTGTTTAATTTGAATATTTTATCAGAACTGTCTCCCTGTGCCTTTATAAAATATAAAGTTGTCTCTGCAACTTTTAATGATCTTAATAAAGAATACTTAAAGAACCATACTTTACAGACTCTGTCTTCAACTATTCAAGTTTTTCTTGAATAAGAAATAATTATTCCTCTCCCCTCACATGCACCTTTGTTACAATCTTTGGAAATTGTCTTGATTGGGTGTAAACTGAGCTCAAGATGTATGTTTTGTTTTTCTGTAATAGTGACCTTTTACAAACCTACTACTAAGAACTGGTGGGGCGGGGGGGGGGGGGGTGGCTTAGGAATTTTCAAGTGTCCACAGAGAATAATACAATATTCATAGTTATTATACTTCCAAAGTTATCAATATTGCTAAACTTGTGGAAGCAAATTTAGCTGTGTCATTTGCTTGCTTCAAGAGTACACAATTGGTGTATTATGTTCCAACAAAGCCACAGTGTAACCATTCAAAAATTAAAGTAATGCTGCAGTATTGCCAAAGCAGAAAGTTTTTTCATAAGCCTTCAACTACAAGAATTCTGAACCACAAGCTGAATAGATTCTGGTCATGGTAACCAAAGTGGATTAAGACACACTCAATATATAAATCTGAATTCAAGTGATACTGAAACAGTCACTTATGACAAATCAATTATGACACCTTTGAAAGGATAGGGAAGATACTGAAGAGTCACTGAGAAAACTGGTGGACCGAGTAAGAATCATCCTACATTATCTCTGGAAATATCAAATGATACCAGGAAGTTTTTTTGCAGAAAACCTGGAACTCTACTGAATACAGTGTTAGCACAAAGTTGCAGTTCCTGATTCATTAGCCAACTTAGGTAGGTCATATGGAGGCTATTTATTGAAGCTGATATTCATGGATCAGGATGGCAACTGGACCTGCAGTTGACCCTTATGATGACAGGTGTGGTAAGACTCAGCGGCAAGTACCCAGTGACACCTATGAAATGGCAAAAAACAACCAGTAATCTGGCCCCACCCCTAATCTGTCCTTTAAGAGAACAGAGGAAATGAGTAAAAGGATAGCATTGGGAGGAGTTCTAGACACTAAAGGACAGTTTTCTTCAATAAGCTGTAGTTAAACGCAACAACATTTAGGGAGGTTAAATAAATGCAAACAGGCATCTCTGCAGTTGGGGAAAATCTGCTTTCTCTAAAAATTGGAAATTGAAACAACCTGGGTAACCTCATCAACTTCACTTTTCCACTTGAACATGTTGAAGAGCCCTAAAATACCCAGTATGCTAATTTATGCTAAGCAAATTATAAATTATTAATATATAGTGTTAACTGTAAATCAAGGATTTGAATATGAATATTTTTCTTTTGTAAGATTACTTACCCACAGTTAATAGCAGAGAGGTAGGAGAAGAGCTATGCCTAATTTTCTCATTGATATGTGATTGGCCTAAATACTTTTTCCTGTTTTTTTCATGATCTGCAACTTTTAAGGGCTAGACTCTAGAGTGCAATTCAAGATCATATTGTAAAAGGACAATCACATATTTTCCCAACTATAAATCTGGGAAGGGAAAATTTATGAGAATAGAGGTAGAAGAATCCCAACACATAGGGTAACGAAGCCTGGAACAGGCGGTGCCCGGGGGTGGGGGGGTAGAAAATAGAACTGTCAGTTCTGAAAGAAAGAAATAGTAGGGGTTTGCTCTCTTTGACCTCACAACTTGAGACACCTCAGATTTCTCGGTAGGCAGATGCCCCAGCATCCATGACTACAGGTCTATCTGTAGGAGACTGTCTTAGAATTATTTTCCTTTCATGTTGCAGCTGTAAGCCATGCCTTGACCCCCGATACAAATAGTATAGACTTAGAGTCTGTCTTTTAAGGGAACAACACGTCATTACAAATGCTATGCAGCTAGTCAGTCTTGGGTTTGTGTTTTCTTGCTCTGTGTGTCTCCTCATGGTACTAGAAGGAATAAGCCAGTGGTAACTGCAGTGTCTCTAAGGAATGTGGTAATTTCTCTTTGCATCCAAGGGCACTAACTATTACTTGTTTTTATACCATGCTTTCATCCATAATTTTAATTGGTTTTTTATTTTCCAAGTTGTATTTTATATTTATGAGTGTTTTGCTTGTGTGTGTGTGTGTGTGTGTGTGTGTGTGTGAGAGAGAGAGAGAGAGAGAGAGAGAGAGAGAGAGAGAGAGAGAGAGAGAGAGAGAGAGAGACCATGTGCGTGCCTGAAAAGCAGGTTGGATTTCCTGGAACTGGAGTTACAGATAGTTGTGAGTACTGGGAACTGAACCTGGGTCCTCTGCAGGAGCATTAAGTGCTTTTAGCCACTGAGGTGTGTCCCTAGCCCTACTCATGTGTTTTCAAACTGTTGTTAACCATGTGGTTATACTCAGTGCCCCGTGGGTTTGTTTGGGTTAGCTTTCCATTTTGGAAGAATGACTTAGTAATCCTGGATGGATAGATGATAAAAACATCTGCCCACCATTGTTTATTTCTGGAGATTGCCTTATAATGTGTATTTCTCATTGTCTCAGTAATCATCGTGGAAGGAAATCTTTAAGCAGTACTGCCACACAAACAAGTAACACACCAGTTGGTGAAGAGCTTGTCAGACAAGCATCAGGGCCCAGGTTTGATCACATGTGAAAAAGGCCAGGCATAGTGGCATGTGATTGTAATCCCAGTGCTGAGAAGGCACAGACAGGCAGAAACTGGGGGGCTCCCTGGGCAGCCAACCTAGCTTATGTATGGGCAAGTTCCAGGTCAGGGTGAGAGACCCTCTCTAAAAAATAGTGACAGTGACATGAATGGGGCCTAAGATTGCCCTGTGTCCTCCACACACATTCCCCAGCCCCATATACAAACCTTTTCCTGTTGTTAAAACTATAAATAGAAATCACAAGCACTTGATACCCATTTGTTCTCAAGGGAAAGATATTTCTTTGCTATTGAAAATACAACTTAAAAAAAAAAAAAGATAACTTTAAACCAGAGGAGAGGTTTTGTTGTTGTTGTTTGGTTTTTGTTTGTTTTTTTAACTCTTGCCCAGTTGTGACTTGTGGATAAATTATTGAATGTTTATGAGACAAGTACCCATATTTTGAAGATGTATAATGCCTGCTTTGACTCTGATTATGAAATTATTGGACAGGATTGAATAATATATGGAAAAACATGTTGGAAGTTGTAAAGTTCACCACATATGTTGTCATAACAAATAGGCATTGATGTTTTACTCAAAAAGAAAGACGGAGCTTCATTCAGGGTAACTAACTGTCTTCTTGCTAGTTAATGGCACTCAGCCACCAATGACTTCCACCTCCTTGTGACTTAACACCATAAACCAGCTTTAGCAGGCAGTCAGTAGATTATTTTTAGAATGTCTCCTATGCTTCGGATGAAATGGCTGAAGCTATTATTTAGCATGAAGATTCTACATTTGCAGCTCCTTGTACTTCACACGATGTTTACAATCAGCTATGAAAAAAAAAATAATTTGGGGAAGGAAGAGAATTTGAAGAGTAGACAGTATTGTTAAACTCTTAAATAGAACTAACTTTCCCATTTTTTTAAAAATTGAAATATCAAAAACAATGTAAAAGATCCGCTACAATGACATGCCTGTGACAACTTGTGGCCAGGCCAAGGATTCATTTATAATCATGTTTAATGAACAAATAATGTAATAAACTAATATGACAATCTCTATTAATGTCAGGATATTTAACACTTATAAGTGTGTCTGGCACACGACCAGACTAATGTAGGCTGTTATACAGTGAAACTCTGTCTGAAAAAAAAAAATAGTATAGATACTATAGGAAACTAGTAACTGTAATTTAAGTCTTAGGGGCTTCTGAGAGAAACAGCAGTGATATAACTAAGTACGCAAACTCATCAAAATCAGATGAACATACTTGTCTAATTCCATGCTCCTCCCTTAGAGAAAACAAAGCAAAGCCAGAGGATACAGACTGGGTTGCTCCTGTCTTGGAAGAGCACTAGTCTTAAGTGAGGATGTAGGGAAGTGAGGGAGTTCTGACCGGTGAGGAGAAACACTTGTATCCAGAGATAAAGATGCCTCTCTCCCCTTTTCAATGTCCCCTGTGCCTGTGCCATACAAACCGCTGTAGCAACACAGGTGGGAGTCAGGCTACAGGCGTAGGGAAGCTCCACCCTAAGTCATTGTAAACCATATCAAAACATGTCGTGTTTTGCTTAGCCATCTATCTAGCTAATCACATCCAACATTTCATCATTAAACATGCTGCTTGAAGTATCCTTCCACAAACAACCTATCCATGGACGAGGACCACTGTAAAAATCCAGAGGCACTCACCTCTTGTTCAAATTTGCTTCCAAATTGTCCTCTGGGGATCTTCATCTCACTTAAACCCCCAAAATAGTATATGAAAACAGGCTTCTTACTCTCCCAAAACGGGGTTGATATTCACTGAGTTACCTTTAATTTTTACTGATATTAATGCATAAAAACTTTTATCCATGCTTTTATTTGCTCCATCTTAGTAACTAATACGTAAGGCTTGAGAAAACTAACAGCACTTTACCTTCCCGTGTGATTTAGAATAAGAGATAGATGCAAGAGTCAAGAGGAAGGGGGAATGTCTCTCATGCTGTTGACAAAGATGTGGCTTTCTCCATGCAATATATTAACATCAGCTTTCACTTATCACAGGCAGAGTTGGAAAACCAGAGTTCTTTCTGTCAGCACATGCACAGAGCTTTCCCTTGGGTCACACAAACAGAGAAGCTGATGTTTGTGATTCATGAGACAGTCGCTGAGTGAAAAGAAAGTGGAAAACCACACTGTTGTCTGCCCCTAGTAACCGGTGAGTGAGTCATTGGCAGTGGCGAAGGAGAGGGAAGTTGGGAATACTATTCCCTCTTTGGACCAATAGGCCGGAGAACCAGGAAGTTATCCCTCCCACTGGCTCCAGCCTTAGGCTCCTAGCTTTCTAGTTAGTTCAACTGCCATTTAGGTTTTTTGTTTTTGTTTTTGTTTTTTTTTTGTTTTTTTGTTTTGTTTTGTTTTTTTTAATAAAAAATGTCTGTTTTATCTATGTATCCCCCTGCTCCCCCTCCCTTCCATCCTCCCAATCCCTCCCAGTCATTCTTCAGCCTCACCCCTCTCCATCCCTCCATCCCCTCCTCTAAAAGGGCAAGAAGTCCCAAGGTGGGTCATCTCAGCATGGCACACCCACTCCAGGCATGTCCAATTCCCTTATCCCAAAGTCAAGACTAGGTTAGGTGTTCCTCTGCAGGGAATGGGCTCCAAGGTGCCAGCCCATAAACAGGAACACAGTCTGATCCCACCCCTTGAGGCTCCGCATACTGCCCGTGCCAATTGACAGTTGCCTACACTTGGAGGGCCTGGCTCCTTTCCCCTATGGTTCTCTAGTGGCTGTTCTTGAGTCAGTGAGCTCCCCAGAGCTCCAGTCAGCCATCACTGTGGGAATTTTCCCTATAATCCTTATCTCCCTGCTCATACAGACTCTCCTCCCCTGTTCTCAGCTGGACCAGGAGCTCTGCCCAGTGCTCAGCCATGGATCTCTGACTCCACCTCTATTCTTTGTTGGATGTAGGTTCTGTGATGACACCTAGGGTGGTTATTCATTTGATTATAGGGGAAGTCCTGTTTAAGCACCCCCTCCACTATTGTTGCCACTTAATATTTTTGTGTGTGAATTGTTTTCTTCCTTTGTCCTGTACTAAGTGAAGACACAGTAATTCCTTCAAACTTAGGATTTTAACTATGTATTTTGGGAGAGTGTGTTTAGATTCTTGTTTATATCTAAGTAGTAGAAAAAGAAAAATAGACTTGATAAAAAAAATATGTACAAAGCATTCTTTATTCAGCGCTCACCTGCCTCCTTTCCCTGCAGGGTCTTCCTGTACATGGGCTTCTACTTGGATCATCCCAGTCCATCAAGAGCAGAAGCCATAATTCCCAAGAGTGCCCCAGTCCTGTCTTTCCAATATTTTCCAACACATACCACCAATTCTATAAGTTCTCAGTCATAGTGGGTTTAGGAACATAGGAATTCGGATCTATATTTTTCCTCAATTAATTCTTGAATAGTTTGTTGATACACGATCTCTTTATGTAGCCTTGACTGTCCTGGAAATTGCTACATAGACCAGGCTGGTCCTACAATTAGAGATACATCTGCCTCTGCCTTCCTAATGTGGGTTTTAATGAAATGTTTAGAGGTATACTATATATCCAGTAACTACAGGAATAACAAATTAGAGCACGCATGGGCAATGGTGGCTCATAGCTGATGTTACATATTAGATTACAAAACAAACCCTGATCTTAGACACCTAAAACTTGGAAATTATTTGTTACAGTTGATAAACTGTGGGGTTTTTGTTCTAGTGTGGTGTGTTTTTTCTATTTTGGGGGGGGAATATATTAAACGAAATTAGCAATTTTTGCCATTTAAAATCATATCACAGCAGCATAAATTATATTTGCAGGGTCATGTACAACTGACATCAGTGTTTCCAAAATGTTTCATCATCTCAAGAAAGTTTTAAACTTCCTAAGAAAGCACTGTTCATTTCTCTTTTCTTCAGTCATTTGTAGTTCTCAAGCCAGGAATTGGCCTGTTGGAGATAATTTACTGTGGGCTCACAGAACAATATTTATCCCTTGTATATGGCTTTGCATCTTAGCATACTATTTTAAAGTTTCATGTTGTCTTACACATCAATATGTCTTTATCTTGGCTCATACCCCATTGTTTACATAATTCACATGGTGTTCATGCAGTTATCCATTGGTGGATACTTGAATTTCCAACTTTTGCCTATTGTAAATAATTCCATAATGAATGGTGTTGTACATACAGGTATCTGTTTAATTCCCCACTTTGAATTTTTTGGGATGTATGTTTAGGAATAACATTGTTGGCTCCTATAATAATTCAACTTTTGACTTTTTGAAGCATCAGTAAACCATTAAACTACCACATATCTTTCAATATATCCAATTGGTGCCTTTGGGGACAGTATGGAGTTGTCTGTTAATTAGGTTTCTGGCCCATACTAGCCCCAAGGTTTGGACCTGGCCGAGACTGCTTATCTGGACCAGCAATCCCAAAATCCCAAAGAAACACTCAGACACTTATATTAATCTCATGCTATTCAGCCTATGACTCAGGCACATTGCTAGCTAGCTCCTCCATCTTAACCCATTTTCACACATCTGACCTGCCATGTGGCCCATGCTTCTTCAGGGGCTGGAAGGATTTCTGTCCCTGACTCCTCCCTCCTTCTCCCACCTATGCTCCTGCCTACGCTACGGTGTTTGCCGAGGGTCAAAACAGCTCCTTATTTAAAGATTAATAGTCACAACATACAGAAAGACATTCCCACATTAATTGTCTGTTCTTGTTCCAGAACCAGGAAAGGGGTGGCAGTGACTTCAAGTGAACTGGGTGTTGTCCATCAACAGCAGTGTAGTGTCCCTGTTGGTTTAAACTGCAGAAGTACAAGCGCTGCCTGGTGCCTTTAGTTCTGTTGTTAATAACACAGAGATTAGCTACTGTAAATGAATATAAATAATCAGTCCATGCTTAGAGCTGCTGAACACCATCTTTGTAAGGTTTAGGATAGGACACAGAAACAACTCAATGGTACTGTGGGGAAGGTGATGAGAGAGAGGGACATAGGATCAGTTGCGGCTTGGAAAGGGAAGATGTTAGGACGAAGAGTTAGAAACAAGAAGCACTAATTTTAAATAGCTTCACTCCTCATGCACACATTTCGAGTGATAGACTTTATGTCAAATACTGTATAGATAATCTTTAAAGCAGGCTTGTGTGTTAATGACTTGCCCACAGCTGCAGAACTGAGAAGCTGCCAAGACGATATCTGAATCCCACCTCAGGCTCTTTGTGTCCATAAATGTATCCCCATACACTCCAGCCCCGTACACGTACACATGCCACACTGTCCCAACAAGTTCCATGAATTCACTTCTCTCTCTCTCCCTCCTTATCTCCATTCTTCCTTGTTCACTGTAGTGACTGTTCACTATTCTACACAGTGTGTAGGGCTGTGCTACAACGTTAGAGCCCCTAGTCTAGTTCACAAGACACAAAGCTCCGTTCCCAAACTCCTTATATTAAAGCACTATATATGTATATTCTACAAAATTGCGAGTTTCATTTGTAGCACTTTATAACCGCTCACACACACCTTCGATCACTCCCAAGCTCTTAATATAGTCTCTTGTGCAGCTGAAGCTACGTTTCTTTCTCCTAACACTGCTCAGCTTCTGCATATATCCGTGAAGGACTTACGTCTGCTTGGCGTGGACTTGACCCTCCTTGGAAATGGCGCTGCTTTCTCCTTAAGTAACCCTGTGCTTTCACAGGAGGGAAAAACAAACAAACCAGCCAGCTCAAGAGGATGCCTTCCTAAAATACGCCTGCCAATGATCTGCTTTTCTTTCAATTTATGTTTATATTTTGATTTCAGAGCCGTTGTACCTCCTAAGAGCTACACCAAAGCGGTACACCTTCTGCCTCTGGGGTTCCTGCTTCCAGCCCAACCCGTCACTATTACTCTTCCTACTGCTTCTCTCATAGTTTTTTCCAGAGCAGACCTAACTGTTGACAAACCGCTTCTAACTCTGCCATCCTCAGATCCAGAGCTTGCTCGCAGGAGCATGCGCTTACTTTTTCAAGTCCCCATTTAGCACCTGTTTCCCAATAGAGATTAGGAGCACCACAGTCAGAAGAGGTACTGGAGTGCCTGTATTGAGTGTAGGGGCTCCCCGTGTCAAGAAAATGTCTCAGAGTGATGCTCAGTTTGTTTTGTGTTGTTTATTAGAGGATACCAAGGGCTGATGGGATGTACGAGCAGGTAAAGGCACGAGATGCCTGAAGAGTTTGATTCCCAGAATCCACATGGTGGATGGAGAGAATTGACCTTCACGAGTTGACCTCTGATCTGCCTTGGGTTACATGTGCTCTGACACATCTCCCCACATAAGTAAGTATGTAAGAAAAATAGCAGAGGCTTTGACATTTAGAAAGAAAAGAGGCTCGTGGCTTAGAAATAGAACATTAAAACCGGAATCCTCATCTAAAGAGTAGCTCATGTTGCAGTGGCACAGTGGTTGATGCCATTTGGAGGGAGCTGGAGAGGGGTGCACAGTGTGTATGGAAGAGCCCAAACATAGGGGTGCTCCCTTCATAAGTCTGCCTTTCCATAGAGTGATGGGGAGTGAATAAATATGATATCAAAGCACACACACACACGCATGAAAAATGATGAAACTATAACTTTATAGAATTTATATGTGCTTATTTTTAAAATGTAAAATACGCCTGCTTCTGAGGTAGAACTTTTCCAAGACCGAAGAGATAAGCAATAACTGGCCCAGTCCTGAGAGTTGGGAATTCATTTCTCTGAGATTAGTTCTCTGTGATCTCTGACCTCCCGGCTTTCTGCCAGCCTCCTCCTGCTCAGAGGCTCTTCCTCTGCAGTGTTCCACTGAGGACTAAGCTTCCAGCCTTTGGAGAACAAACCGTATCCCAACTCCTACTTAGTATTATAATGGATAATATTCCAAATACTAAGAAAACTAGCTCTCCATCTAGGGATTAAAAGAAGGAGATCATTTCTAGGCAGAAAAGTTCCCCTGCTGCCTAGAAAGGTATTGCAGATATATATTTTTGTTCACCTGAATCCTGGTTCTATGGACCCTGAATTAATAACTGAGGGACCATCTTTGAGAGAAAAGTGTTTGCATGTGCTTTAAAGGAGCCTATGTGAGACTTTGAAACATAAGCTTCAGCGGTATGTTCTATGAAGAATGTGGGTTTCAGAAGGCCTTATAAAACTTTCATTTTAGTTTTACAAAATAATACATGCATAATGCATAAAGTATATCCATATATTCATATCAGAGCCAGCCTAATGAGCTGTGCAGAGATCTGTTACCTGCTGCATTTTTAGTTTTTATGTATTCATCTTCATTTTGCATTTCTGTAACAGTGATTATGTGTGTGTGCGGCTCAGTTTTTGTCAACTTGACACAAACAGAGACCCTTGAAAAGAGGGACCTAAACTCAGGAATTGTCCCCACCAGATTGTCCTATGGACATATCTTTTGTTGATGATTAATGGAAGATGGCCCAACCCCTGTAGGTAGTCCCACCCCTGGGAAAGTGGTCCTGGGTTTTGAATATGAGCCTGAGAGCAAGCCAGTAGGCAGTGTCCTAAATGACCTTTCTGCAGCAGTTCCGGCCTCCGAGGTGCTACCTTTAATTCCTTCCCTGGCTTTCCTCAGTAATGCACTATAACCTATAAGCCAAATACCACCTCCTCCATCCCCTGAATTGGTTTTAATTGGTATTTTATCATAGCAACTTAGAAGGAAACTAGTGTCCATTATGGTTTGGTTATGAAATGTTCCTCATGGGCACATGTGTTTGAATTCATGGTCCCAAGCTACTGGGCCCTTTTGGGAAGTTGTGGACATGGGCACAGCTTGTAGACAGAGGACAGTAGGAGTGGGGCCTGAAGGATATAGGTTAACCTACACTCTTTGCTAAGCTGTCATTCGCCTTTTTGGGGACCTAGCAAGCACTGTTGGTAGGGTCTGTCCATCAGGGACAGAGCTGCCCAACCACCATGTACCATCTCAAACCAAGAGCCAAAATTTATCCTTCTTTAAATTGCTTCTGTCAGTATTGATCATAATAGCAAGAAAAATGGCTAGCAACGTATGTATGCCCCTATGTTCTTTAAAAAATATATATGTGCCTGCATTACATGGTACTTATGTACCTTTCTTTTTGACTTGTATTTCCAGTCAGAACATTAATTCCCAAAGTGACTTAGGACAGTGAAGTTTTCTTGAAATGCCATGTTATTTCATTGGTAGTTGATACTCTATGTGTGAGGGGCAAATACACAAAGCATATAGTAGTAAACTGTGGCAGTAGAATTCTCATCTGGTGGCCAACATCTTTTGCAATAAGACATTTCTCCTCATCTATGAAGAAGTAGGTTCTGTCTCCTCACTCTTGGATCTGAGACTGTTTTTGACACTGGCTTGGGCTAATAGAATGTGGTAGGATTCAGATTCTAAATGCTTTGAATTACTTGGAAACATTTACTGTTGCCCTCTTTGCACACTACTGCTTCCTTGTGGAGGATCCTGGGGACATTTGTCTTAGGTGACAAGTAGTACACACTGCTAAATATATCCATAAGGCCATTTTAGACACTGCCATGAATTATGTGTGCCACGCAGTGTCTGTAACTACTTTTGATTCCCAATGAAAGTAGACAGAGCTTAGTAGCTGACCAAATCGTTGATGGTTTATAATTACATTTTTATCATTAAGTTAAGCATCAAGTTGTAAATGATTCTGACCCTGACCCAGCTTGGGTTTTTTTTTTTTTTTTTTTTTTTTTACTTACACTCAAAGAGAAACTTTGAAATGTATGACTTAAAAATAACTTATTTTATTCAACAAACACAGGAGAAAATCGATAAAGAGAGGGTAAAGTTAATGTACTCAGTCAGTTCGTGGTGGTAGCTGGAATCTGGGATTCCTGTCCAGTTTTGTGCTTTCTTCATTACATATTTATTCTTTTCTAATCCTCTCTTGGTAAAATTCTATAACTTAGCTACTTATAGACAATATTACGGGATCCCTTTTTATGCCTCTCATAGGGTTTACTTAAGGTATTTGGGCTCTTTCTATCCATCATGATGGTGTGACATATATTGTAAAAGAAGAATTAAATCTAATGGATGTGTAAGGAAATAGAGATGTATTTGTAGTGTTAACCACAATGAAATTCTAAGCTGGAAGATAAGCATCTTTAGTTCTCTCAGGATTCGGGTTTTCCTTTGAGATGCATCGTTTTCTGCAGTGTAGAGACTTCAGCGCAGTTTTGAGAAAATCTTTTGTCTGCTCTTAATCCACAAAACTGAGCTCTGTATTGTACATATGCTGTTGCCATCTCGACAATCTAGACGGATCTTGGCAATCATGAGGAAAATTGTTAAGCTCTCCAGATCTTCAGCAATGCTTTTGTTATTCCGACAAGCTGTCCAGGCTGTCAAAAACATATCTATGTAATTTGGTCCCTGAAGAGAAAATAATTCATGTCATATCCTTGGAAGGAGAAATCTCCTCCTCCACTTTAAGTAAATAGTTCACTGGCCTGATTCCATTTGAGATCCCCATTCTGCCTCCAAAGTATTTCATAAAACTAGTTCTGTCTTAATTAAGGAACATTACATTAGCACCTTTCTTTGTGCACTATGTTGTACTGAAATGAATAACAGGAAAAGCATGAATTCACGCCATTAGATTTTAAGTTTTTCTTTATGTATGTTTTTAATAAAGCTTCTAAATTTGCATTTTATGAAAGAGAAAAGAAATATTAATATTTTCTTTTAAAAACACATTTTAAAGTCCCATTTTAGGAAATGACCCATCAAACAAGGTTAGCTTTCTTAGTTCATATGCCACCTCAGGTTACTTTTAGGGCTACTGGCAAAAGATTTTATGGCTCTGCAGATCTTTTAACTTTGTTCAAAATTTTGGCAAGATTTTATTTTTCTCTGTGATATTTATTTCCTTTTGGCAAGTTTATAACAATGTGATGTTTTAAAGAATATGTCCCTGGTGGTGATAATTCCCTACTTGCCTTGCTTCATTTATTTATTTATTTGCTTATTTGTTATATTTTTTGATACTTGGAATTTTGCTTCTTGCAGGCCTTCAGCTGAGTGAAAAGCATTCTTGTATGTGTTGTCTCCTTTCAAGGTTTTGCTCTCTGCACAGGAAGTTTCCACTTGTGGCTGAAGGTTCCTCGAGTCACACGGATGGGATAGAGGGTATGAAGAAGAGGCATGGCAACAGGAATGTATTCTTCACACCTGTCTCCAACAGAGCCAGGAAGAAATGCTGGACCAGATTTTCAACTTTTCAATGAATAATTCTCCTCTCTCTCTCTCTCTCTCTCTCTCTCTCTCTCTCTCTCTCTCTCTCATTCTTGTGTCTGTGTGAGCACATACATGTGTGTATATGTGGAGACCAGAGGCAGATGACAGATGTCTCTTACAGTAACTTTCCTGATAGAGCATCTAGTTTTGAACCTGAAGATTGCCCATTTAGTTACTATGCTAGTCAGCTTGCCCCTGGGATCCCTTGCTGCCTATCATGTGGTAACATTATGTGTAGGCTGCCTCAGCAACCTAGCATTTCTGGGAGTTTCTGGGAGTTCAACTTCAGCCCTCATGCTTGTCTGGCAAGCACTTCTTAGGAGCCATCTCCAACCTCGAAAGACCATTCTTAAAGGAATAAAAGAACAATATGAGAGAGAGAGAGAGAGAGAGAGAGAGAGAGAGAGAGAGAGAGAGAGAGAGAGAGAGAGAACCACAGGCCACAGGAATCCATTCATTTATTTCCCCCTCTGTTTGATTTATCAAGTCATTAGGAAAGAAAGTTTATTTTACCACTTTGAAGTGATATAAAGGCATGTTAAGCATGGATTTTCTCACCATAGTAACCATTAGTCCACTAGTGACTGCACATTCCAAGCTGCCCTTTGGGAGGCAGGAGTATGGTCTGACAGCTCAGCATGCTTGCATTGGCATCTAGTGCCAAGTGACTACATTTAGATAGACTATGTTGCACACTGATGATATTATAAGACTAATTAATTAAATAACTGTGGAAACCCAGTATCTCATTTATGCTAACAACAATATCAGTGCTCAGTGGCTCATGGATTCTGCATTGGATGCCACAGATGTAAACCATTTATCCATATTGTGGTAGCTTTTTTTTTTTTTTGGCATGTTATATTAGGTACAATATACCTTTCGCTAAAGCATCACATGAGCCTTTGGGGGGGGCAGTATGAGTGTTCTGTCTACATTAGGCCTGCATTCCAGAAGAGGCCATCAGATTTCATTATAGATGGTTGTGAGCCACCAAATATCTGCTAGGACTTGAACTCGAGACCTCTAGAAGAGCAGCCAGTGCTCTTAACCACTAAGCCATCTCTCCAGCCCACCATATGAGCCTTTAAAGATTACTCACTTGAATCACATCTTGGTCTTTTCTCTAGGTAACATGGTAAATAACTCAAGGGCAGCTAACACTTTCATAGGATTTGCTTTTATTTATTTATTTATTTTTTGATTTGCTACTGAATAGACTTTTCCTATCTCAAATAGAGTTTTAGCACACTATTAAAAGTTTGGGGGAATGTTGTTCCCTCCCCCCCCTTTTCCTCTGCACATCTGCCTTGTAAATCAGTGTGCTTGCTTTGTCAGTAGTCAGAAATGAAGTGAGCTGAATGAAAGGGGGTTTTTAGGACATTCATGCCATCTTTACTAAGAAAATCATTCTGATTGTGTGCTTTCTAAGATTCAAGGAAATGATCCCTAACAACAATCCTCACCATAATTTCCATGTGGACATCGCAGCCTTAAAAGAAATACCAGGAAATGTATGTGTTCTATATTGAAGTTCCATGTGCATCCATTTGCCAGTATCTTTACTGCCTTCCCAGAGCTCAGTTATCACAATCTCCCTGTTGCCTTCTGATTTTATCATCACTCCGGTGTTCTGTGGGGTGTGGAGGTGATGGGGATGAGTGTGGAGAGTGACCTTGTTGCAAAATAAGTGCTCTTCTGTGGGATCTATAAAGCTTTTTATTTATAGGAGCTATTAATACAGCATTATGAAATTGCCCTCCTTTGGTTTACAAAGGCTTTAAATAACTACACATCCTACTAGATCTTAAATGTATTAAATTCTTGTCATATTTCTTTTAAATATTTGTAAAAACAAAATTGTATTTTCATTTGAAATTGGACCTAAGTGCCCAGCTGTGGAAAAGATCCATTAAGCATTAGCTGCACCTCCCTGGACCCATAGTGATTTTTTTGTGTTCTCTACACTTTAGTTGTTTATTTGTTTATTGCTGCTTCTCACTCTCCTCTATTGTAGGAGATTTGTACACTGTTTGAAGATGTATTTGCTGTGATTGGTTTAGTAAAGAGGTAAACAGCCAATCACTAGTAAAAGCTTGTTACACTCTTCAGTGTGTGACGTCCATGAAGTAGGGATGTTTTCAACACTCTTATAGCCTGGTGGTTAGGGTATTGCCTAGCAATGACACAGAAGTACTATTGAATGGATAAATGAGAATGAATTCTAGAATTTCAAATGATATGCTGTTTTTATTTAACAAGTAAGCAAGCGGGCTCCAAACATGTAACAATCCCCTTTATTCAGCATGCAAATAACCAGAAATTCCAACCCAAGAAATTACTATCTAATTGCATTTCACTTTTATGAAACTGGAATTTTCATTAGAGATGCTTGCCTAAAGGTTGTTTATTTATTTTTAATTAAAAATATTTATTGGCAAACATAAATTAATGGGGATGGATAAGTAAATCATCCTAGAGATAAGAACAAAGAATTATTTATTAACATCAGGAAAGATATTTATATGCATCTTTTCTCTTCTAATAATTGCCTATTTCACACAAATATTTTTCATCTGAAATTGTTCTACGTAAATAGCAGTGATGATGGCTTTGAGCAAAACAGAATGTATGATTTAAGGCAACTCTCCTCTCTCAGAAAACATTCTAAATTAATTCTGTGAAATAGTTTCTAGCCCCTCTTTCTTGAGAAGTCTTAGTGACTGCCCTGGCTTACTTTCATCATGAGATTATTTGTACAGGTTGTTAAAATTAGTGTTGTCACAATAGTCTCCTGAATATACTGAACCAAATTAACAGGTAGGAAGGGAAATGTGTCAACACCTCACATACTATTACTGATCAAGGAATAGAGCACAATTGTTTTGCTTCAGTAGAGCCCAGTGGAGCTTTTAACCATATCAACCCAAATATTATGAGCAGTCTTGTCAGAATATCCAATGTTCAAGTGAATATTAAGAAAACATGCAACCATGACACGACCAGAGGTTCTGATCAAATCAATGATTGGATGAGAGAGGCAACATAAATATCAGCTGGACAGTTTAGAGGTTAAATGCTATCCATAGCCAAGGAAACATAAGCCATTCATGTATAAGAAAGGGGACTATCTTGCCTTAGCTTCTCTGCTTTTAGGAAGAACTAATATAAAAACCAGGAAGCCATGCAAGCATAGACCCTTCTTGTCTTAGGAACCTACTGAGCACATTCCAGAAGTGGCACTGACTACATGATAGATGAAAAATGGGAATGGCTATTATAGTTAATTTTCTTTAACTGAAAGTACGGCCAGAGTACATCAACATTACAACTCTCTTCCTCGACAGTAGCTGGGGGGGTGACCGGGCTTTGGAAAGACAGGGGGTCAGGAAGCACTGTTTTGTGTGTGTCAGCTTTGCCGACAGAACACTTTTCAGGAGTTTGGGTTGGGAAGGCACTTCATATAGAGGCTTGTAAGGGAAAGCTCCTGAGGTGGAAGGGGTGTTGGTCACTAGTAGTGGCCTGGTATGCTGCCTAGTTCTTGCACATTCTTGCTGTCTTCCATATTGAGTTCATATGCTCCTACCCAGGTGGGTTTTGTTTTGTTTTCTAAAAATTTATGAAACGTTACCACATTGTTCCTCTTCCCTGTAGTTTCCAGGAGACCCAGAATGGAAAAGCTCATCTGGATCCTGACCAAGCAGCTGGTCAATGAGTTTCAAGTAGCCAGTTTCTCAGCACTCTGGCAGAGAACCCCATTTTCTTCTGATCTTCCAGTCATCTTTCTGTCTTCAGGATTGAGTCTGACTTCTGTAGCTGCTCCTTGAATTCCATTCACTCGGTTTAGCGTGTGGGCAATCATTTTATAATGTGATTGACCGATACTTAAAGGATCTGACATTTCTCATCCAAATACATTTTCTTTAGCTTCTTCAGCCTTGATGCAAAAGGACTTGTGGGATTGAAGGTGGGTTCTCTGATCATACTGATACGCTCAAAGTTGTCTGAATATCTATCTCAAAATTCAGAAAGTTCAGTTTGGGTGTTTGATTTGATTATTTTTTGTCAGCTGATTCCTTGCTTGTCAACTGGTCTATTTTAAGGCAAGATAACTCAAAATAGGCTGTGGTGAAGTAGAAGATTCATTCTAAGCACCCATGAGAAGATGGCAAAGCTATGGGGCCCTGGAAATTAGAGACCATAATCCCCACTCTGACACGATCATACATGAACCTGCCGTTCTTTATGTCCTTGGGAGTCTCCTCTGAAAGTTCAAGTACAGAGATTTGGGGGAACATGTCCTCAATGTGACAGAAAGCAAGAACTTCTGCTCCCTTCGAAGCATTTTTTCCATAGGATGGGAGAGCTGTAAGTGACCTGTTGGGCAGGTAGCTAGGGGCTTATTCCTCAAGGGCGTGTTCATTGTATCTTCGTTGTGAATATGGTTTCATAGCTGTATAAACATCAGCACTTAACCATAGACTGTGGCTATTTGCAAGTGTGTATGTCAACTAAAAGGAAAGATCTCACTGATTTTCATGGCTGCCCTGTTCTTTGACTGTCTGGTCAGAGTTAGTCAGTAATCCTCATCTTAGTAAAGTACACCTAATTGGCTGTAAAATGATATCCTAAGCACTGGATTCAACATGTTAATTGGTCCGACAGAATTTTGCACAAAAACGTTATTGTTCTTGATGCCCTCAGAACAGAACGAAATCCAACAATGCTGGGCCACCATCCTGTGTGGTCACAGTTGCCTAGAGCTGAGAAGTAGGTGCCACCTTCAACTGGTCATGTTACCTGCCTGACCCTTGCAAAGGATTAAGTAACCTGACTGATGTCTGCTCCAAGGCCACAATGACAGTCGGCTTTTCCCAGCAGCTTCATCTGTTGCCTTTTATTTCACTTTGTGTGGAATAAGGCAGGTTCTGTTCCCTCCCTGCTTCCCTCCCTCCTTGCCGGTCTTCAGCCCAGCTTTCACACTGTCCCTTCCATCACAGTGCTGCTGATGTCACTGGGGTTGATTAAATGCTTCTTTTTCTGTGAACTATTTTTATCTCCATCTCTTCTGGTTGCAAGCAATGGAATGATTTGAAGTAACACTCAGTACATAAATAAAAATTCATATAAATGTTAAACATGATTCATGTGATTCAAAATAAACTCCCCAAGCTGTGAACGGTGGAATTTATTTTATGTGCCCATGTTTTAAAATAGCTGCCTTGGCCCATACTGGACATTCCATCTTCAGGGAATTTATGGCTGGGAATGAAGTGTGATGCTTTCTAGTTTTACATTCGTCAAACCTTGGCCTTCATGTGGAAGCACGTGACTTCAACAATGAGGTTCTTGCACTTGTCTGCACAGTCTTTTCCTTTGAAAATGTGTGCATGCCAAGCTACGTGCCTGAGATGGATATGGTCTGTAAATGAGAGTCCCACGGAGCATCTCCCCCTTCTCATTTGCATTTGCACTGAAGAATAGTGAAAATGAACCTTGATTTGTACTACTCTAATTGTGTCTTTATCATGTTTCAGGATTTGCATTTGTGAAAGATATCCATATTAAGCTGTTGCATAATATTTATATAAACTATAATAAAATATTAAGTGTGATCTGTATTTCTAAGATTTCATTGTTCTATCTGGAGGAAATCTTTATGTCTCTGGGGGGAAACTCCATTCAGAAGAAAATCTGACAATGAACCTCTTTGTTGTCAATAAATCTATAGAATTTGTGGATATTGAAACTCACTGGTATGAATGATTAGGACTGTATAGTATTTTGCAAAAGGTAAAGCTGTGAAAAAAAGTTTGTAAGAAGTTAGAGGGGATGAGGCAGAAGATGGGATTATAAACTAGTAAAAATTGTGTATAAGACCGAGAATGTGCAACACCAAGAGTGACCCCTAATATAAACTGTGGATTGAGTGATAATAACTGATGTAAACTCACCTCCTGTAATGAGTACATCACTGTGTTCTGGGAAACTGAATGTAAGAGATACTGTGTGTTGCAAAATATTATTTTAACAGGGAAAAGAGGTGTTACATTTCTTTATACTCTGTTTACTTAATTATGCAAAGATGTGCTGTATTTGTTTTACCTGGCCGGTCCAAGGCACCTGATTGGTCCAATAAAAAGCTGAATGGCCAATAGTTAGGTAGGAGAAAGGATAGGCAGGGCTGGCAGGCAGGGAGAATAAATAGGAGGAGGTCTAGGTTTGAGAGAAGGAAGAGGTATGAGGGAAGACTAAGGGAGAAAGAGAGAGACACGCCCAGGACCAGAAACGAGGCAGCCACCAGCCGCCCAGAGCACAGAAACAGTGAGTGGAAGATCTACAGAAGGAAGAAAGGCTAAAAGCGCTAAAGCAAATGGTAAATAAAGAGAAACAGCTCAATTAAGTTAAGAGAGTCAGCCAGAAGCCAGCCTAAACTGGGTCCAGCCTTCAAAACTATAACGTAAGTCTCCGCATCATGATCTCGGAGCTGGTTGATGGTCCCAAAGAAAATGCCTGACCCAGCTGTGTATAGAAACAGGGGGTATGAGAACACGTCATATTTCATATTCAGTTTACTGTCTGTATACATCTGCTTTCAAAATAGAATGTATGAGGGAAACACATTTGTTGATGGGCATTTGAAATTGGGAAGCCGCTTGAAGCATATTGAAAACTTTAGAAGAGGAAAGACATTTGAATCTTGACTTCAGTAATTTGATATTATTGTAAAACTAAACTTTTCAGTGGTCCAGTGAGTCGGAGCAATGATTGGTAGTCACTTTGCTAGACAGCTGAAAGTATTAATTAAGACAATGTTTTTTTTTTTCTTTTTTTTTTTTTTAAGAGGTTAACAAATAATTAAGTGTTGCTAAATTTCTTCCCAGAGAGAAATTCAAGCAACAGCTACCTCTCTTTCTCTTTAGGTCCCAACAACAAACTGAGGTACTGTTGAAAACCCCCCTGCTATTAAGGTTGCAATCCACCATGTCCAGATAGCTCTCTGAGCTTGGCACAAAATTCAGAACTTTCTTTCTCAGGGAGGCTCCCTCTTCTCCACTAACCTTATTTGGAGAGTGTTTTGAAGCTCAGGTGCCTGACCTTATTTGGAGGATGACCTGCACCGAGCTCCCTGCAAATGCTGTATGACTCAGCACATAAAACTAGCTCTTTCCTCCCACCCATCAGATAATTAGGTGTTGTGTTATGTCCAATCAGCCCTTCTTGGCAGGAACCCTAAGAACCCTTATATACCTTATTCCCCAAATAATAAAATGAGCTGACTCTTGGAAGTTCTTTCAGTCATTCTCTTGCTGTCCAAACCCTGCTCACCACTTCAGTTCCCTTTGATGTAGGGAAGGGACACCCAAAGGTACAAGTCCGCTAAAGTTTACTCTGGGGAACCAATGAGTTTACAGACCATAGGTGAGGGGTTACTCACTGGAGCCTGGGTGCTCCCTGAAGAAGGATGTACCTGGGAAAGTCTTTACCCAGCACTGATGATGGCTTCCTCATAACCCTGCCCTGGTCTAGACCTTCCCAAAGGCCATGTGCAATTAGGGCAGATATGCATATGGTAGATGATATAGAGTGTCTGGATACTTGAGTAAGGGTTCTTAACCCTCTCTTCCCACCTTTTATGATAGTCTGTCAAATAGTCAACAAACTCAGCTGCGATGATCATTTGTAAATGGTACAGCTGAACTCCCAAACATGGCAGTTGTTTTGCTTGGAAGCTGTTATTACAGGAAGTGTCCTGTAATAACACTCAATAATAGCCCAGTTACTATTACTTGCATTATGTCCCAGGTTTTGGGGATGGATTAGTCCTTTATACCAGTGAGAGGGGGAGACAGGCCAATCACTGGTAGACTCCCAAAGGCTGGTGGCACTTTGGTGATGACAGATGAACAGTAAAAGGCAAGAGATTCAATCTGTCCAATTCAAGCACACAATGTTTGAAAATTTTGCCCATTTCTCTAATACTAAAAATATATGATCTCTCCTTAGACAAACTGATGCTATTTAAAAGTACCTCACACATATTTATCTTTTAAAAAATGTAGACATGATCTATAGAGACCTATATTTCTTGATGAGGTTTTATTTTTTTTTTACTAATAATATATGTATGTGAAAACAACTTACTAGGAAAATATAAGCTGCTACCATAGGCAATAATCTTATGAAAAATGAAACTTGTTTAGGTGGGAAGGAATGACAAAAGTATCTTGAGAAATATAAAAGGGACAGACAGACACAGAACACCAAACAGCTTCTTTTCCATTTCATTCATTCCCAGATACTGAAGATCCCCCCTTTAAAGAGAAACTGAATATCAAATGGTACAGCTTCTTGATCCATACAGCATCCTTTCTTTCTGTCTGTCTCTCTGGCCTTCCCCTTCTTGTCCTGTGACCTCTCTCCTCTCTAAGCCAATGGACTTCTGAGGAACTGATGTCACTGCACTAAGATAATTTTCCTGCATTGCCATAGTGAATGATTCCAGGGGGCTATTCGTGATGGAAACAAGATGTGTGAAGAGGTTTGCTATAGGGGTCTGGGGAAGAAATGTCCTTGCTTTGAGGGAAATGTCCCTGAAAAGTCTACTCTCTGTCCATCTGGTGCTTGTGGAGTTGCACATGCAAAGCTCAAAACTACCTGAGCTCTTTGTCACAGGGAAGCTACTCCAAGGATAACGTTAACATAGTAAAAAAAAAAAAAAAAAAACAAAAAACAAAAAACAACTTGTTGTAAAGACTTGCAGAGAAATAAGGCTGACATGGTCACTTTATTTTGAGCTGATGTAGTCATCCTCTTCACGCCTAGCTTCCTGAGCCAATGCACACCCTCTTCTGAGCCATCCGTCAGTGTTCTTATTTGTGTTCTGTTTTTTTTTTTTTTTTTTTTTTTTTTTTTTTTTTTTTTTTTTTTATCCAGCAGAAAGTGTTCTAGCTTATATCAGCCGACTAATGAACCATTAAAAATAGTATTTCTGTCATGTTGGCTTTTATTGACATTGTGCATGAAAATGTTAACAAAGATATGGCAAGACATTTATGATCGTGGCACAGGATAAAAGGAAAACAGGAATTTGAAACCCTGGGAAAATAGCTCTGCTAAGACCACTGACTTGTCTGCTGAAGTGCATCATTATGCTCTCATTTTTTTTGATTCACTTTTTTCTTTGACAGTTTGGGGAGTTGTCACATGATTGTATGCCCATCCAAGTTAGAGATGTAGCAGAAACAACATGCATAAGTATATGAGACAGCTTGAGCAAGCTCAATTGAACTTAATCATACTGTGGGTGATGGGAGTAGCATAACCCTGACCGTTAGAGCAGCGAGGGGCAGGGGATGGGGGCTACATTTGATTTAATACAATTAAATCTAGATGCAATGGCCTTTAAAGACTAAGGTAATTCTGTTTTGTTTAAAAAACACTTTCAAAATATAAATAATAAAAATCGCCTCAACTCACAGTCACTCATTCTCTGAACTTTGAATAAGAATGCATTCCTGCAGTAACCATCACACACTGTAAAAACAAACTTCTCTGCCCAGAGTTGGGGGTGGCACAGACCTATGGATATAATTGTAACAATTTAGAAAGTAGGCTGACAACATGACTATATAGGAAAACAATTCCAGTGAATTCTTCCCAAGGACCCATGATGTCACTGATCATGGGAACAAACTTTTTTTTTTTTTTTTTTTAATCTTATGTGGGCAAGGTGTCATTAGACTATGGAGACAAAAATCGCATTAATACTTTGATGTTTAACAGCCTGTCTTGAATTTTCAAGAGAAGTAATTTTCAACAAACATACATCCTTCAGTTATTCTAGATTGACGTTCATGTTCTTTGCCTATGACTTGTAAATCTTCTTATTGAAAATAACGTCAGAATGCCGTTGGTAAAGTGGAATTGTAGGATGTCAATCAGGATGAGCATACATGTGTACTTGTCAAAGAAATGATGACTTTCATCCTCCGTTCAGCCGACACACTTAAGAAGTATCTCACATAATGTGTGTTCATTAGAACAGGGGATTCTACAAGCTGCTCATAGTGTTCTGCATGTACCCAACCCTGTCGGATTTCACTGAGTACTTTGATACCAAGTTACCTTCACAGATGTTTCCCACTAGCTCAATGTAGATATCCCACCTTAAACCTACCTCTTATCTGGGTCTTTCTTCCATCTCAGTATCTATCCTTCCATTTGGTAGTGTAACATTCTCCCAGCCATGAAAGAAAGCAGCCTTATTTCTTCAACTTTCTTCTGTCTTGTCTCTCCTGATGTTATCTGTGGACTTCTCTTTACTGTGCTTTTGTGTCTGATGGTAACAGACCTCAGCTCATTTGTAGTCATGGAAGTGTAACTTTCTTTTGAGATTTTATTTTTACCCAAATCAAACTACAGAGCATACATGTACATATGTTAAAAGGATACCTTCATTATGTTAGTTTATTTCACTTGAAAACTCACACTATATCATTTTTTAAAGTTTGGCGGCATTCAATTTGTCTTTTCATAGTCTTTTAACATTTGTTTCAAAGTAATTATTTTAAAAAACTTTTGGGCCTAGCCTCAAGGTTTAGGCCTGCAGACCCACAGACCAGCAGAGACACACAGATGTTTACAATAGTTTTAGGCTGATCAGCCTAAGGCCCAGGCATATAACTTGCTAACTCTTTACCCTTAATCTAACCCATGACTCTTATCCTGTTCAGCCATGTGGTTCGGTACCTTTTCTCAGAGCAGCGTAGTTGTCCTCTGGTTCTTCTGGCTTCCCTCTGGCATTCTACTCTGTTCTTCCTGTTCCCAGAGTCTTCTTAGTCTGGTAGCCCCGCCCACACTTCCTGTCTGCCTTTGGCCAATCAGCACTTTTTATTAAACCAGTGGGTGGGAACAACATAATCCCCCTACACACACACACACACACACACACACACACACACACACACACACACACACACACACACACACGTGCTAACAATGTATGTGTGCAGGAAGCTAGAAGTGCACTGGGGTCAGAGTTCAGTGTTCAATCCCTTATTGAGAGCTGTCAGGTTTCTTTGGTTCAGCTAGACTGACTACAAGTGATGCCTCATACTGAGATTTTTTTTTTTTTTTTTGAAAGACTGCAATATGTTATCAGGTGTAACCTCTTCCATGCTGGGAATTACAAGGATGTGCTGTTGTGCCTGCCTTTTTATGTGGGTGCTAGGGATCTGAACTCAGGTTCTTATGCTGTGTGCTAAGCACTTTACCAAATGAGTTGTATCCTCAGCATTCAAATTGCCTTTTAATTGCACTCAGAAGAACTCATCATGCTAGACTGGTCTGTGCTGCTATGTACTAGACACATTCCCACTGTACCATTTCCAGATCCTTTATCACCTCACTCCCTGCAGTTACATCTGTATCTTCTCCCAGCTCTCACACAAACTCCGTGCTTATCTTCCTCAGGGTCCAGCTAATCCTTAACCCCACTTGTTTGGCCTGCTCTCCCAATTCACTGTTTACTTGGCTTAGAACCTTAATTCACTAGCCAAGTATCAAGGTTTTCCTTTCTACCTAGCCGTGCACAGGAAAAGCTGTTGCTAGTGCTCCAGCTGAGTAAATTTATAGAAGGTACATCAACATTATGTAATCTGGAAGCCCAGGAGATTTGGTGCCATTTTAGTCTAGGCCCAGGCACTTGGGAGTGTTGGAGTTAAGATTCCAGTCAAAGTGCGGATTGCTGGCTCTCTACAAAATCTGTTTGTTTTTTTGTTTTTTTTTTTTTTTCCCTCTTTGTGGCTTTCCAAACAGGACTTCACCTAACAAGGAAGAAAAAAAAAGATAATTAGGTATTTTCTTGAAGCTCTTCTTTATTCTCAGATCCATGGTATTTGTTCAATCTATCTTGTGGCTGGGAAAATAGGACCATTTATTGCCATTTAGAAAGAAACTATAACATCTGGGTTCTGTTACATCATATAAGGAGAAGAAAATCTGCATTTAAGGCATCTTAAGACATCAAAATATATGTACTCAGTTGAAATAAGAATGGGATGTGGATATTGGTGGTCATTTTGGATGGTGACTTTATGATACATTACAGTGCCCTTCAAAACAGCTATTATGGACACAGTTGCATTTATAGTAACAATCAAATGAAAACTAATTTCAAAACATTTCTTTTGAATTCTATTTCTGCTTTTTGACCAATGTCAAGGGCCCAGGGACATAATGAGGCAGACTGATATTTCTATGCTAAGTTAGCTAACCCCAGTTGACTTGGCCTCCCCTTCAGAAAGTGGTTCTTCCTTACCTTCTGTCTCAAGGTGATTACCTGTGGTTACTTAGGAACCATAAGAAGAACCTCAAAATAACAAAATTAAAAGCCATCAACTGTGAATAGTAGGAAAACAAAACTGTGTATTATCTCTGTAGAAATGATCTTCAGCTGTTTAAAGTAATAAAAATGTCTGCATGTATGTGTATTAACAATCTGAAGATATATTGTTTAGTGTAACAAGGAGAGCGTAATGTAAACAAAGCCATACTTAATTTAATAGCCATTACTTAAGAGAGTAAAACATTTGTAAAGGAAATTCAGGTCATGTGATTAATATGTATATTGGTAGCATAGAAAATAAACTCCTGAATGTTCTATTAAACTGAATTAACACTGACTCAAGGAAAACACAGGCTCCCTCCCTCTGGAAAAGCATTAAAAATGAAGTATATTCATAGACAGGACAGAGGTCAGATGAGAAAATGCTGGCCTAGTATGTGTGAAGTCTTGGGCAGAATGGTAGCACAGCCTTGTAATCTCATCACTTGTAGGGCAGAAACAAAGGATCAGAAGTTCAAGGTCATCCTCAACATCTCAAGAACAAAGCCTGCCTGGGCTATAGAGACTGTCTCCAAAAATAAGAAATGTAAGTATGAGATCAAGACTTATTCTTGACTCATCAGACAGAAAACTAAGTACATATAATACAGAGCTTCCTTCTCTTTGAGCAAATAAAATAGAATCAGTTTAAAAAATTTAGCAGGTTTCTCTTGTTTGTTCATATTCAGTCTTACAAAAACCTCAAAACACATCAGAAAATGAAGTGGATACAGAGGTGACCACTTATATACTCAGCACTTACATTTTACAGTGGTTAAAAACTTTAGAAGTTTTAAAAAATAAATTAATACACTATAACTGATGTTGCTGAGTACTTGAGGATTAATCTCATCTACTATCAAGACTAAAATATAATTAAAAATTGTTTTATCTACTATTCAATCCACATTTAAATTTTGTGTTATTCCTCAAATGAATGTGCATATATGTGTTGTGTGAGGAGCCTTATGAGGGACTGTGTATACTGCACTTAATTGTGAGTTATCTGTTTTAATCGAGAACCACACCCTCCTCCTTGATTCTTCCAAGTGGGATTAGAACTCAGATCTTGGTGAATGCCAGGCAAGGGCTTTGCTTGTCCAGCCTTCCCAAACTCTGCTTCCCTCTTATGGATATGAACATATGTTCATAGGTTGCTGTGACTCTTTGTGTCCTGATATTATGGCTTTAGGCTTTACTATTCCTACATCCTGTTTACTGTAAAGTGGATGTTCACTCTTGGGGATGTTAGGTTCTGGTGGAATATTTTGGGAGTGTCTGGAGAATGGAGCCACCTGCTTGGTAACAGTTTGTCAGGCACCATCCCAGGATGTTAATGGTTCTAGTGCTTCCCTGAATTATCCTGAGAGCAGTTCTCCAAAGCAGAAGGGACTCAGCTGGGTCTTTCTCAAAGTCATCTCCCCTCTCCCCCTGCATACACACTCACACCAGCAGCCTCTGTAGTGACACTTTATCCTCAACCAGTAGCTGAAGTGTACCAACAGTCACCCTTTTGACTTCACTCTATAAATTCAAACACACACAAACACACAGAGGGAGAGAGAGGGAGAGAGATTTTGAAATTCCTCACATGGCAAAGGACACCCTCCGTTTTGGAATATGACTACCTGAACAAAACAGAACAAAATAAACAGCAAACAAACAAAATCCTATAATGAACAGCAGAAACACCATGTTGAAACAAGCTACTTTAACTGATGATCATTATTCTCTCAAGTATGAACTTAAAGTTCTTTTAAAACTTTCATGTTCTGATAAATTCAAATACCAACATAGTTCATTCATGCTGTGGAGCTTTGATGGTTTTGCTGTGTAAGCACCCGGAGACTCTCACACTGCCTCTTTTCTGGAGCTATGCAGACATGGAAGACAAGTGTGCCTTTGTGTGCTTTGCCGTGCCTCCCAAACTGTGCTTTCTGCCAATCAAAACTGACCAGTCATGCTGTGCCAGGCTCCTGCATCAGTATTTGGGTATCCACCAGTTCCTAAACCAGGCAATAGGATTAGTGCTGTGTTGACACACATCCCACTCGTTTGAAATTCTGACAAAAATATGATGTTTTAATGATTCTTTGGGAAGGTACTTAAATGTTCCATTCAAACTTTGGTCTCTGGGCACGTCAAGTTTTTGATATATTTATAGTAAAGTTGCTATAATTTACTTAAATAAAATAAAGATATAATGAATGTCTTTAACTAAATTTGATTGCATGCATTCCCTGTGGTTATGATGGGGTATAACCTAACTATAGGGTATAACCATCCTAACTGATGGAGGAGATGCCTGTCTCTTGGTATTTTATTGATGTTTCAACATGGACTCTAGAATGTGGCTCATGTGTTTTGTAAGGCTCTTCCCTAACGTTGTACTTGGATGTTGTTATGTACATAGAATAAGTGGCAGCATGGACTGATCATTACTCTGTATTTAACTAAGTAGATTTAAGGCTGGATGACACCTTGGACTGCTTTTGCAGTTGAATAAATGCATTCTTTTACATTATTGAAAAATATGTAAGAGCTCAGAATATTAGAAGGGTAGACAAAGAGAGAGGCAGAAGTGGAAAGTGACTTCGTTTCCAGTGTTATTAGCAATCTGCTTTTCTTTTCAGAACTGCCTCTGGCTGGAAAGGATTATATAGTTTATGTTCTCCACGCCATTATGTAAAAATTTTTATTTTTCCATGAGTTCTTAAGCAAGAAGCACAAATGGGTTTTTTTTTTTTTCTGGGCCTAAGTACAGTGTGCTATCTTCAGAAGCCTATTTCATGGTCTGCTAGATTCTAGTGGAGATGGTTGGTAATGAGATAATATTTATTTATATGGAAAATAAATTTACAACGGAGTGCAAAAAGCATGTAAGCAAGCATTACCTGCTTTAGTAATTCGAAGTGGAACCATAGGGATGTTTCCCATTTCTCCAGGAAAATACTTTCTCTATGGACACACTGGAAATGCCTCATGCACATGCCTAGAAATATGCACACACACACTTATATGCACAAGTACATGAACACTTTGAAATGCCATGGTGGATGTTTCTTGCAACCCAACGAAAGTGTCAAAAATCTTACTATCTGCAAAATTCTGCTCTTTTGAAATCAACTGATAGCAAATGTTATTTTTTTTCTTAAAGCAATTGAGTGATATATGGTTTTTCCTACTAAAGAATAGTGAAAGAAACTTCTAGAGTATCTACCGGTGACTGTGACAACTGATGTGTTCATAATAGTTTAGACTGACAGCTACAGCAGGCTCTGGCCGCAGCTCTGGAGTAAATTGTGGCTGCGTTGCTGGCAAGGGTTTAGCTCCTTATAGAAACACCAGGATTCTCAGATTCTTGTTGATGTTTGGAATGAAGACTCTAAAACCACACTCAGTCTGCCCTGTCTTGGAAAAGTCATTAATGTTGTCAGAAGTTAATGTGATTCATAAACATACTTTGCTCCAAGAAATACATCATGTGATACCTTGATGGTGACAACTATGACAATTTTTTATGATTATTAGGCCGGTTGTGTTGAGACTGGGGAAGTAATGCTTCATCTGCAGTCAGGCTTACTTCTCCACAAAGCTTCTCTGTGTCCTGTCTAAATAATGGCGGACAAGACTGCATGTAGCAACTGTGAGGCCTTCAGAATGAGCCTCACTTTCTTTTGGCTTCCATTCCCCTTAAGCTAGTGCCTTCTCCTTCTGTTTACATTCAGATTTGCAGGACCCAAAGAGGTGCTGGCAACTCCTACTGACAAAATGCCTTTTGTGGAGGTTAGAGATATTGGTCTGTGTGGAGTTTAAGTGGCAAAACTGCTCCTTTCTTTCCCTCACAATTTCCTTCTATTGCTTTAATGAATTACCAACATTTAAAAAACATGTTTTTAAGAACCAGGCACTGTGTGTTCCTTTGAAATACAAGAAACACTTCCAGCATTTATAACCATCCAGATTTCCCTCAGGTGAAGCTGGCCATGGCCTTTCCTGTGCAAACAAGACCTGCGTGTCCTCTGTAGTTAATGGAATTTTACTCCCCTTCTGGAGATGGCTTTCCTGGTGTTACTAGCTGACTAGTGTGACCTTGGAGTTCTTGGCTCTGGATTGAGCTGTAGCCTCTTGAGCGTGTTGAATGACTGTCTTGCACATAGCACTTCTGTCTACAACCTCATATTTGCTCCATGACCCCATATTCCAATAGAGGAGGGGAACATTCGGTTTCTTCTTAAAATGCTATTAGACCTTGGAAGGATATATTAAAAAACTCAAGCCATTACCTTTAAGACCATGAACATTAATTTGAATTATTCCTATCAAAAATGAGAGAGAAGCAGGTATGTAGCTGAGTAGTAGAGCACAGTCCCAGAATGCACAAGATGCTGAAGTCTGTCCTAAGGCCAGGGTAAGATGAAAATCAAAGGTGATTCATCAGCCTGTCCTCCCAAATTACTCTACCCAGCCCATCACATATATTAGACACACACACACACACACACACACACACACACACACACACACACACACACACATACATATATATAATCCACAATGGTATTATGTACAACAGTGTCTGGAGTGCCCACAGCTAAGTGCTTTGTCCAGGGCCCATGCTATCCTTTTGTGGGTGAGCAGGGAGCCTTCTGAACTGACAATCCCCCAACTCCCTCATCTTGTGATGGCAGGGGATGAATATTATTTATCTTCTATAATATCATTTAGTATGATTTCTTCTCATTTACATTTATGATAAATATTAAGAATCCTATTGTTTTATTTTTCCAGTAAATTTTCTGCTACTTTTCTTAGTATTTTGTCTTGGTTTTATAACATATATGGTGTTTTTCACCATCCGATATGAAATTCTGAAGCTAGCACCTTCATATTTTTTTGCCTTGCTTGTGAAAATCTGATGAATACTTATGTCATAGGCACACATTCTCTTCATTAATAGAAGTATTACTACAAGCCTGTGATAATGTCCCACTGGAAACAAGCCTGCAGGAATGTTCATATTTTCAACAGGTTTTATTTGCTGAATTGCTCCCTGGTGCATTCTTGCAGAGTAAAGTAAGAAAAATGCATTTCTTATACCTGACATTTGGGTTTTATTTTAAAACTGCCCATTGTTTCTATTCACAGTTACATGCGCTGCTGCCTCAGGCTGCTTTGTAAAAGTACTTGTGCTGGAAACCTGTTGATCATCAAGTTCTCACTTTGGGCTTTTATGTTCAGCCCCGGGTTGAGTCTGTGGGCTGAGCAATGAGTGTAGACAGAGAACAGCCAATGTCTTGTTTCAGCTTTATTCGGGACACGACTGTGTCCTGTGCTTTCTCTGGGCTTTGTGATAATGGGTCCTGACGAAACTAATGTTTCTCAAGTGAACTGTATAAAAGTTATGTCCACAAAGAACGAATGTTTTCTTTTCATGTCAACTTGAAGACATGGGCTTTGTTATTAAAAATGTATTGGGATATAGCGTGAAGCTAGGCCTTATATAAAATGACAAGTGAAGGAGGCTCCAGTATAGATACAGTATTATGAGCCCAGAGGTCAGGGAAACAAGTGCCAAACAAAAGAAACCAAGAATGATGTCCCAGCTGCACAAGAGACTGAGACAAGAGGGCTACGTTCAAAGCCATCCTGGGAAGTTTAGTAAAACTCTTCAATAAGAGGCTTGCAGTTCAGTGGAGCAGTGTGTGCAAGGCTCTAGGTTCCATAAGAAAAGGAAGGAGCAGGCTCAAGAGGCTGCTTTTGCAGAGATGTGTTATAGGGAAGGGAGACGGCACTATGAGTCCCAAGGAAAGCTCACAGGCAGTTTGAGGGATTTCCTGTTACTGAATCTATAGCCTTTCTCTTTTCTTGGCCACTTCCTGAGCATGCACGCATACCCTCACATTCGAATGCTAGGCACTGTCTCGAAGAAAATGTCCTTTAGGACAGTGGGCCTCACCAGCACGTTCAAGGGACTCACTGCAGACACATTTTTATATAACTAATTGTAGTCATTTGACAAACAGTTCATTAGAGCCTGTTATGGCCTTAGTAAAAGTGCACTGCTATAATGGCTAGATTTGGCTTTAAACTGTGCATATAGTGTTATATTCCTGCTATACATTGAATATTGCATCTGACAAGAAAATTATGTTCTAAAATCAGCAAGGAGGTAAACTTTTAGTCAAAATTGTTCTTTTAATATTTTAATGGCCCATATAAAAGAAACACATGTGGCTGTATATATAAATGGTCCTGTACACTAATTTATAAGTACATTGAGTGAAAACCCTTCAAGAAAACCAAACAAAAAGAGACAAGAAGATGTCTGAACCTTTAGACACCACCTGAGTATTGTTAGCTTCTTATTTGTTGCTCTGATAAACACCATGACCAAAGCAATTTGGAGGGGAAAGTTTTATTTTATTTATTAGTTATAGTCCATTATGAAGGATTGTCAAAGCAGGAACTCAAGGCAGGAACCTGGAGGCAAGGACTGAAACAGAGGTCATGGAAAAACAGTGCTCACTGGCTTGTTTCTCAGGGCTTTCTCCGTTGGCATTTTTTATAGAACCCAGGACCATTTGCCAGGGTAGCACCACCCACTCTGGACTGGGCCTTCCCTCATAATCTTTAATCAAGAAAATGTCCCACAGTCTTGCCTACAGGTCAATCTTATGGAAGTATTTTCTCAATTGAGGGTCTCTCTTCCCAGATGACAAAAGCCTAACCATCCCATTGATCATTCACTAACATTTTAAGTTCTTGGGATTGAAGTGGAGAATTTAAGGAACAGTTCCTGCCTGCCTTCCTTTGGCTCTGCTCCATTTGACTTTAATATAAAATCTCCATAATAGATAGTGTTGAAAAATATTTGTCCACATGTGTGAAACTTAATTGATTGGCACGTGTACACAGGCAATTCTCTTTGTATGTCTCTGGCCACCCCACATCTCCCTCAGCTTTGATAGTCTCTATTTTGAGGTCATGTTTAAATTCTCATTTTGCCTTCTAGCACATTCTTGGTACTGGTTCAACATTTCAAGTGCTGGTGTGTACCTGGAGGTTCCCTGGGGGCATCCTAACATTCTCATAGCAATCTTCTCCTACCATGCCAAGAAATGGTGATAACACACTCTTAGGGCCACCCATGAGCTGTCTCTTAGAAACGTGGGAGAAGGCTTTCCTCTCATCTTTTCCACTCTCATCTTTTCTGGCACAGTATTAGTCCTCAGGTTGGGGGGATAATTGCTTTATTTGTCTTCCCTCAGCTTCACACTTTCCTTCAGTCCAATTTTGCTGCTGCCAGAACTGAAGTAGTAACCCCTGCTTAGAAGCACTTGGTTAAATGTTATCATCTACATGCAGAGGTACCTATACACAATCCCAATCCATCCCACTCCAGGTTTATCCACTTCTTTTTAAGACTAGTGAACCATGTATGGTTAGACTCCTCACACTTCTCTTTGATGAAGGGGAAACAGCCTTCAGTGCCCTTTTGGTTATTATATGCTTCCTGCCTTTGAAGGCCCAGCTCGCATATTCCCAATGTCACAGAAACTGTAGGAATCTCATCAGGAGCCATAGTTTCTTTATTGTCTCAATGTATCTTGTGTACACTAAATTGCATTGTATTTATAGTTGCTCTAGTCCTGTTTTTACACTCAAAAATTATGTATTATATATTCTCACTATATAAACAACATAATACAGACTCTCACAAAAACATTTTTTGTATGTCTGTAGAAGGAGGAAGACATATCTTGTTCTTTTTATTTTCCTATATTGCTCAGCAAATGTCTTAAGTAGACCAAATGCTTAATAAACTGTTAAAGGTCTGTACTTATGGAATTTCACTTGACCAAAGGATCAACTCGGTTCCTGAAATATGAAATGGATAGAAAAATGTTTATTTGTACAATTAAACTTTCCAGAAGTAAGGAGTTTAGAGTAAATAATGAAGAATGTACAAGCTTAAAAGTAATTGCAACAATAATATCAAATTTAGGTAACAGGGAATAATTTGGAAGAATTTGACTGGAAAAATGGGTAGTGAGCAATTTGATTGCCTCAGTAATTCTCAATGTATGTGTTTCAGTCCAGAGAACCTACCGATTCATCTGGTGTAATTTAAGCCCTAGGATCACTTCAGGTAGAGTATTTGAGCAAGAGGAAAGGGAATATGAGGCCACATGTATATCCTGTTCCCTAGATGTCAGCCATCCATGTGGGGTCATGAATGCCAGCTGATATTTGTTTCCAACAGTATTTTCATAACACACACATGATATAACACAATCACACCGCGCAGACAGATGTGAACACACATCCATACAGAAGAATGCACACACATATAGAGGAAGACATTTGACCACATACTCTATTTATATATAATCAAGGCTCAGAAACTGAAGGCACTCAAGTTTCTTGCTGATTAAAAAAACTAGTGTGTGTGTGTGTGTGGAGGGGGGTAGTGTGTACCAGGGCAGTGCCTGTGTGGAACTAAGGCATTAGCTTTCAGGAGTTGATTTTTTCCTTGAGTGTGGGCCCCCCGGTATTGAACTCGGGAAGTTAGGCTTGTGCAGTGTGCACTTTTACTTGCTGAGTCATCTCATCAGCCATTCTTAGTGATTTTTTTCTTAAAAATATACAGAAAAGTAGCAAGAGCATTAATAATTTTTATATCCAGTTACAAAAGCAATCATCCTAAACCCTACCTACTTTTATTTTGCTTTATTCTGAAGTAATTAGCACATATCATATGCGTATCTAAATGGTGAGGATTTTTCTAAAACATATCCATAAATAATTATCAAAAGTTGAATCAATATAAATATTTTCTTTTCATAAAATCTTAAAGTCTTCTTTCTTTTCATATAAGCTTTCTATCATCTTCTAAATCTAACACTTATGTGCATTTACTTAAATTTTATCTACGTTATTTACATTTACTTAAATTTCTATTTACATTTACTTTTTAAAAAGCAGATCACACATTGTGAATGGTGTGGGGTTAAACTTGTTTTAGTCTGTGGATGCTATGCCCTTTTCTACTTTCTGTTACTTGCTGAAGAAGCCAGGCCATCTGTTCTGTACTTCCCATACCAAGTCCTTTGTTAACCTAAATTCAAATAAAGTCTTTGAGATTACAGAAATTTGTGATGTAATACAGGAAGAAAGGGCAACAGAACTTATGGAAAGAGAGAGTGAACAAGCATTGCACAGTTTGAAGGTTAGCTTTGGCACATGAAATTTCTTTGGCATTAAACATACATTTATTTATATGATCATGAAATTTCTAAGACAAGTGCATGAGCTGTTTTAGAAATTATTTTTTAAGACATCCCCAGCACGTATGTGACATAGTGTACAGGATATCAAATCTTTGGTGCTGTTGGAGAGTTAATCTAAAGCCATGGGTTGAAGGTAAAAATATTAGATCAAGTGTCTTTATTCATGATAAATTTCAGGTTTCAATAACAAGCAAATAAGTCAGTACAAAAACATTTAAAACACTAAAAATAAAACAAATAAGTTGCTGTTCCAATACAGGTACAAGAGAGGATCCGAGGGCTCTTTGCAGTTCTGGGAGACCTGGAACAATGGGATGAAGACCCACTGGGGCTGGGCACTTGGGCCCCGGAAGCTGAAGGAGCTGTGTGTCTTTCCTCTGCAGAGATTCCATGTGGGAGATGAATGCCTTATCTGCTGCCATGGCTCTCACCTCTCCATGTATTTTTCCCTGAGGTTCTAGTTTGGTTTTGTGGCTTTTGATGCCCTGTGGTTTTCGAAGCCTCATGGCTTCGTAGATTCATGCTCGTATTTCCTCTCATTCTGGGCATCATTTGACCTCGGAACAGCCCACCGCTGTTCTTTATGTGGGCTGGGCTTTCAGCCACCTTCCTCAGAGAGTTTAGTGTCCCCCCTGGACCTCCCTGGTCTTTCTTTCAGATAATAAGAGGACTCTGCTTTATCCAGTATTTGTTCTCCATTATTCTTTTTCCACTCCTTGCCCGGGAGGTATCGTTGCGCAGACTCCAAACACTGAGTTAGCCTTTCCTCATCTCAGCGCCTAAGGACCATCTCACACCGATGAGTCATGAAGTGCTCCAAATACCCCGCCTAGGTCTCCGCAGCTTCTCCTTTATCTGGAGTGACTCTGGTACTCTATCAGCACTTCTTTCTGTCTCTGATTTCTTCCTTTATGCTGGCCTCCACACTTCAACAGCAGTGGATCTTGCTTCTGTTACTGTTTTATTTTCTTGCTTGAGACTCAATCCCAACGTGTAGCGTGGACTGGTCTTGAATTCTTACCCTGCCTCAGTCTTCCAATTGCTGAGATTCCAGTCATAAACGGCCTCTCCCTGCTGCACACTGAGAGCTTTGAACACCACTTAAGCAATGTACTTTGCCTTGCTTTTAATTAAAGCAAACACTAACAAAAGAAACTCAAACAAAACAAAACTCTGAACTCCTTAAAATGCCTGGCCAGATTCTGAGGGAGCTGTCTTGTTCTTCGCCTGGCTCATTTCTCATCAGGCTCCTCCCATGGGGCGCTTCAGCCTCTAAGTCCCACAAACAAATTATCACCTTTCATTCACCTGTGCCCTTTCTTGTGCTGTTCCTCCTTGAAATAGTGACACCTTCTGTCTCCCATCCCCAGCCCTTTATGATTCTACTGCCCTTCAAGGCAGAAGTAAAGGTCATCTCATTAATGGGTCCCTGGGATGATGGAGGTCCCGCAGAGTTCCATATGCCCTTGTCAACCTGGGAAGTAGATTGTTAGTCCTCTGGACGTTTCCACACTGCTAGGGGACCTCTTTTACATCGGGGTCCTTGGTCTCCTCAGATGAGCACAAGACCCAGCATGCAGTGAGCATGTATGTGTGTACTGTGGTGACTGAAATCGCTCCTTGCTACGACAGGCATTAAGGCAGAGCTAAGGCATCGCTTCTGAAGATTACCTTGCTGAAAATACATGTAACATGAAATTGGTACTGGAAGCAACCAGCTGGGGAATGGATGCATTGTTAGTAAACTGCAGTAAATACCCAACCAGCGGTTTCCCTTAGGGCAGCTGTGTGGGAAGATGCATCTTTTCATTCTGTGTGAGGGAAAGTTACCACTTTCCCATTAAGAAAGGAGAAGACAATAGGCTAGCGAGATTGCATCATCTGAGCGGCATTATTTTATTTTCTTCTCATTTTCTCTTCTCTCATGTGGAACAGATAAATGAAGCTCCAGGGACCCGAATAGCTAGGAAATGATGCAGCAGCTGGAATGAGGGAGTCTCAGAATCATCCGTGGACCTTAGTACTGTGACTCCCAATTACAAGATCCTTAAAAACAAAACAACACAAAACAAAAAACAAAAACAAACAAACAAAAAAAAACCTTCAATATGGAAATGGGGTGGAGTCTAGCTCCAAACCTTCTATCTTTACCCCATGTACTTTGTACCTCATAGCTTCTATGTTATTATTATCTTAGGGGCTAAAGTTAAAATCACGAGATCTTATAAATAGTTTAAAGATTTTATATACTTTACCATTTCATGAGAAACGATAGCTGATGGCATCCCTTAGATGGCTGTGGTCCTAGTTGCTAAAAAAAAAAAAAAAATGAAGCATAAGCTAAAAGCAGAAGTTTCATCAAGGCTTCCTTTGCCTTTTAGAGTGAGGACATGCCGTGGTAGGGACAGAGCTGTGCTGTATAGATAGGCTTTGTTTTATTTATGCAACACCACGGCCTCTGTGACTGTGACAAATTGTAGAGCCTTGACTTCAGTCTCTCCATCTGTAAAATGGGAATTGTCATGCTATTTACTTTGTAGGATGTTGTGAGCTTAATGAAGTTATTTTTTAAGTTGCTGATAGCAGTGCCTAGAATATAGACAGCATTGGGAATGCTTATAAAGTATGTATCATTCCTCAAGGAGTAGTGTGTTTGAGTCACATGGTTGAACTCTGTTAGAAAAGAATGTTGAGAATGATAGCTGTGTTGATTTGTAGTTTTTAACTTTTTGAAGCATTGTTAATAAATTTTCTTGTATGATATTTAATAGTTTGATGGAAAGAAGTGATAGATGGAGCCACTGAAATCTGAATGAAGTGCCATGATCGTCATGGTCTACCCCTCTGACACTAAGTAAGCCTCCAATCAAATGCTTTCTTTCTTAACTTTCCTAGATCATGGTGTCTTGTACAAAGTACAAGTGACTAAGAGCATCCAAAGAAGAATAAGTATATATCTGAAAACATCAGGTATATACTGAGAAAATGGCAGAGTAACTACGCCGTTGTACTTTAGAACAAAAAACAGTGAGTGACATTGGCAGGGCATGAAGTTCATTCCAAAGAATGGAACTTACAGGCTCTAAAAAGTGATTGAAATTTAAATTTGAGAATAATGTACTATTAAATTTTGTTGCTTATACAGGAACTGATTTTATTACTCTTCAGATATTGAAATTCATACATTTATACATACATAATTTTATTCTTGGCTCTGCCTTTCTAAACATGACCACTGAACACTGAGCCATACCTGAGGAGTAGGTAAGAAGGATTTTTGGTTTGAGCAGTAGACTGCATTCATCTAAGAGGTCAAGATGATTCGGGGTCCTATGGTCACCATAGGACTGCTGCTTTCCTGGTTTGTGCTATAGGTTTATAGGTCATTTGATGGTCTCTAGACAGTCTTTGAGATTTAAGCCCCATTTAGCTACGATCGACTTAATTTTGAGATGAAACTAAAAATCCCCAAAGCTTCCTCTTTTTTTTTTCTTTTTCTTTTTTTTCTTTTTTTTTTTTTTTTTTTTTTGGCACAGTGAGTACTTCTAGTCACCTTCTGCCCTGATCCCTAACACAGCACCATTTCCCTAAGCCCAGGAAAAGCAGGATCAGATGCCAGACCCTGCTTTGGAGGGGGGGCAGGGCACAGTTCTGAGAAAGAAAGACTTCCTAAGACTTTAGATCTTTAGATCTCTATAGAGATAATATGTCACTTCATGACTGTGAGATGGCTCAGGTGTTTGCCTGCAAGCCTGATGATCTAATTTGGAACCCAGGATCCATGTAGTAGACAGTAGAGAACTTACTGTCCAATGCTGTCCTTTGACCTCCACATGTGTGCTATAGTATGTGGGCACACATGCCCCCATAAAACTCCACTGCATACATACTCATAAAATAAATATGAAATACATGTAACAAAAAAAAGAAAGTGTGTCTTTCATTTGCTTGTTTATTTTATTTCATTAAAAAATAATCAGTAAGAGTTTGAACTTGAATTTTACTTCAATGGCATACTTCCCATGTGAAATTCCCAATGCTAGCCTGTTAGTGAGGCATCCCAACTTTAATTTAAAATAGTGTCATCTAAGCTAGGAATGCTAGGTGCCTGTTAGCTTAGATCTCTGAACACAGAGGTAGGAAAATCTGGAATTTGAGTCCCCCTGAGCTACACACGAAGACCTTGCCTCAAAACAGAAGAAAATAACAACAAAATCTTTTTTTATTTCTACTATAATACATATTACAGTAGAAAAAAATATATTTTTTGAGGAGTGTCAATTCCCAACTTGACCAACAGAACTACTTATTTACTTCAGTAATAGTATCATTGTGCCAAGGTATAAACAAGATGTTAATGCAAACAACCAAACCCCTAGTTTAGCATCCAAATGGTTCTGTATATTTCCTTTTGTTTTCTAACTGCATTTCTCTGGGGATTTGCAAATGGCTTTGTTCTAGAAAGTCTGTAGTCTGTGCTCTGTGGAATAATTGCTTAGTGATAGATAAGTTTGGTTCAGCTGTTTCCATCAGCTTTCAGTTTGAGGCCTTGGCATTCCATCAGCTGTTAATTTAAGTGCATATGAGAGCAGTCTTTAAGCCGTTAGTTTTTCTTGCTGGCTATCATCAATTATCAGGAGCAAGATCTGTTTTTCCAGAGACTAAATAAGAAAAGAATGGCTCAATTTTTAAAATTCTTCACATTGTCTATGAAACATCATCCCTAATAGTGCCATGCATTATGATTTATATATATATATATGTATATGTATATATATAATATCCATTGAAATGTCATGAATTATAACTATATATATTCAATATTCATTGAAATATAGTAATAGCACAATCTCGATATCTTATAAAATTCATTACATATATTTGATAGTCAGCCATATCATCTTGTAATCTTTCAAGCTTTTGAGTTAATTTTGATGCTTTTCCTAATTTACAAATTATTTTAAATATTATACTATGTAGTATCTTTTTAAGAGTTCAGCATCTAGTCAAGCCTGGTTGGGAGGTTGATTCAGGAGAATCAAAAGTTCAAGTCTTACTAGGATTACCTAGTGAGTTTATAGTATAAATGATATCAACAAATAGTCATCCATTGTTTGTACTGTTGGAGAGTGGGCTGTAAGATCAAGGTGGGTTCCCTTGTCTCAAACCCATTTATGTTTATCTTAAGCATCTTCTAAGAAGACACTGCTTGACTTGGGGCAGTTGACCCCCTGACTTCCCCCCTCTCTCTAACATAGAAGGGAGAGAGCTCCCAATTTGATGATATTTGCATCAATCTATTGCTTATTTGTTGGTTCACATGGCAACCTCACCGGAAGGGAAGATAGTTTGCTACACTATGGACTCAACACTAGCTGGCTAGCTGTCTGCTTCAACTAGGCTCTACTGGATGCCATAGCTTCTGATTTAATATTACATGCCACTTTAATTTGTTCATTTACTTTTGCTTGATACATGCTTCATTCAATTATTTGAAACCAAAAGTATAGCTAGCTGTCTTGTGTCATTCCCCAAATAGCCTGGAGTTCAAGGCTAGCCTAGACAACATGGGGAGACTCTGTCTCAAAATTTAAAAAAAAAATTAAAAGGCATATTAATATAACACCCTTAGAATGTAGTACTTGCCTAGCATGCACAAGACCTAGGATCAAAGTACTCTCAAACAAAATAACTCAACATGTCAGGACTTATATTGTTAAATAGTATGAAGTGTATAGAACCACAGCCTGCTTGTCCAGTTACGGCTTAGAGATTCATTGCCAAAGTTTAAATTTGCTTCAGGGATTGTAGGGTAGTTCTCTTGGAAGTTGTCATTTGTATGATTAAGAATAAAGCATGTGCATGCACGTTCTTGAAGCTTTGTTAGAATATTGAGTTAATATGGACTTGTTTCCTATACCTTAGAATCTTTAGTTCAATAAAAAGCCTAATGCACAAAGCCCCTTTTCAGAGATTTTTGAATACTTTTAAATGGATGTTACCTCAGTATTTATGAAATCTACTCATTTTTTTAAAAATTTTTGTTTCTTTGAGACAAGGTCTCATGTAGCTTAGAACTCACTATGTAAACTATGTAGATAAGTATAACTTTGAGTTCCTGACCCCCCTGCCTCTCCCACTCTTGTGCTGAGAGTACAGGCATGTGCCACCATGCCCAGCAATGAATTCAGACCTATGAATTCTACTAACATTTTATACAATTTCTGGAAATGTGAATGATTTTATACTCATTTTAAATGAAATGAATTGTTTTGGACTAGGCTCTTGCATTGAGCTCCAGACTAAGGGACAGAATGGAGTCAGTCATGCTAATGTTGCAAGGTACCAACTGAAGATAAATGATGTGACCTTCCCAGAAATTAGGAGAATTTAGAAATAGTTAGACTTCCCAATCAAGCCAGTAGGCCAATGAGGGCAAATATTTTTACCCTAGAGTAACCCAATGCTAGGTAATCAGCTATTTTTTTGTTATTCTGACAGGCTGACCCTACCTTGTAAAGAAAGTTTGTTTTTTTTTATTTTTTATTTTTATTTTTTTTTGAAATGACCTGGCCACTTTGCTTTCTTTGGGATTTTTTTTAATCTACAAACACCAGTCTATGTTCTGCCAATCTGAACATTATTCTGTTGTACAGAATGAAATATTACCTATTCTAGAACTGAATATAAAGCCAATTAAGATCGTTAAACTAAATTGTTGTAATTTTGCCCTTGACACCTGAGAAATCAAGTGGGCACTTTTCTATGGATTCATGTAATTTTCAGATTATGAGAGTCGTGTTAGAATGATATTCACAAAGGACACCCAGGTTTACAATTACAACACATTTCAATTGCAATTCATTTCAAATGAAAGGAAATGTCATGTTCTACGTGACATTTACATAAAGTGTTAGCTCTTTAGTTTTAGAGCAGAAATTCAAATTCTTGACTGGAAACAAATATGCTGTACTTGAGATTTCCATTTCATGTCCCATAGTAATTACAGAACACAGTTAGAGAGTACAATATGAAATTGAAATATATGTGGAAGAAAGGATTTTGAGTATTCTCACTAGAAAAAAAGTATTAGGTATTTGAGATAATACTCTAAACAGTCCAACTTGGGTTTTCACCATGTATACATATATGGAGATAGTGTTTTGTACCTTATGTATGTGCCTTGTTATTGCTTCACAATCAAAAGCAGCATAAAGCCAGGCATGATGGTTCATTCCTGAATTTCAGCTCTTGGGAGGCTGAGGCAGGAGGATTTAGTGATTGAGATTAGCCCAGGCTACATGCAGAATTTCTGGCCAGATTCTGTCTCAAAAAGAGAAAAGAACTTTTCTGTCAACAAACATATTCTTGTTACTTAATGTTTAATTATTATTTGAAGTTTAAAGATACCAAAACATAAGACCCAAATCATTAAAAACATGTGTAAATATATTACATAAATATATAATGAGGCAGACATTTTTTGATTCATTCATTATTGAGGGAGCCAACAAGAGGCCACTGTTAATATTATTCAAAGCAACTTACTGTAGGGGGATTATGTTGTTCCATTGTAAATAACTGTCCCACCCACTGGTTTAATAAAAAGCGCTGATTGACCAAAGGCAGACAGGAAGTGTGGGTGGGGCTACCAGACTAAAAAAACTCTAGGAACAGGCAGAACAGAACAGAAGGCCAGAGAGAAGCCGGAAGAAGCAGAGGACAACTATGCTGCTCTGAGAAAAGGTATCGAGCTGCATGACTGAACAGGATAAAAGTCATGGGTTGGATTAAGGGTAAAGAGTTAGCAAGTTATATGCCTGGGCCTTAGGCTGATCAGCCTAAAACTATTGTAAGCATCTGTGTGTCTCTGTGGGTCTGTGGGTCTGTTGGCCTAAACCTTGAGGCTAGGTCTGAAAGTCTGGGCCAGAAACTTCTTACTACAACTTACGACATATAATAGAAGAATATTGAAATGATCCACTCATCCAGATAGAATGGATTTTCCTTCCAGGCAGAGGGAAATCAAAGAGAGAGAGCTATGTTCTTGGATCTGATCTTTAACCTGTTCCTGGCCATGCCCCAAAGCTACTGCTTCAAAGGTTATAGGCAACCCCAAACCTCCTCTGGCCCAGCGGCCACACCCTTAGGTAATAGAGGTGCTGGAATCCCACTACAGGACACACTGGCTTAAAGGAGGATTAAAAAAAGAAGGGTGAATATAGAGTGCTAATTTAGGTACAAAACAGGAAGCCAAAGTCTTCCTCATGGGGATTACAATATGTTAATGTTATTTTATGGATATGTGAGTGCCTGCATAGATATGTGTGCTAATCCTGTGTGTCTGGAGCGTGTTGGATTCCGTGGAACTGGAGTTACAGGTGGATATGAACCTCCGGACCTGGGTGCTGGGAACTGAACTTGGGTCCTCTGTAAGAGAACAACTGCACTTAGTTCTGGTCATGCCTCCGGCCCTGCTTGTTTTCTATAGGGAAGTAGCTGTTTATAATTCCAGTAGGTCAAAATTATCTGTAGATTGTCAGTATTCTGCAAGCTGATGACTAACATCACAGAGTCATAACTAAACAGTATAAACCATCAAACAATGAAATATGTTCTAGTCGGCTGACCACTAGCAGCGTTCCCATAAGACACTGGAAGGGAAACCTCAATTAACTCTGGATCTACCATCTTTTTAGTGGCTAAAGTAACAAATGATCTTCCCACTAGTCCTGTGGCATTAACACTATACCATTTGTGTTATGATAGCAATTGCCTGGGAGCTTTGTGTGGATTTGAACCCTTCTGTGTAACCATAGACTCACTTGGGCCTGACAATGCCTAGCAGGTGCCTAGAGCCAGATGAGAAGACTTGCCCTTTCTGCTTTCATGTTGAGTTTGTCTCTTCTGATGCCCAAACCTTTGTGTCAAATTCTACTCAGTTTTGGATGTTACTGTTGAACAACTGAGAAGTCCCCCCCCCACACACACACTATATTAGAAGGTTAACCTCATCTAAACTTGACTGACCTTTTCCCCAAATCCCTCTCAAATTAAAAGGCCAACTAGCGGCCACCATGATCAGAAACACCAGATCATGAAAACAATTGAAGAAGTGGATTTTGATTTCTTGGAAGATTTTTGTTCATCACCAGAAAAGACAGAAATATGCCTTCCTCTATAATTAGTTTCTCTTTTTTCTTCCTCATTCTTTCCGTTCTGAAGCTTTAACCCTCGGACCCTAGAGGAGAGGCTATCTTACAACATAGCAACCTCTTCATCATCTGCTCAGTACACAGCGAAGCCGTCTTTATCCTGCAATGCTCTTCTCAGACTTTGATCCATTGGCTGTACTTCTGGACCTGGGTCCTAGAAAGATAGACACAGACATCCCATCACATTGTAGCTAGTACAAGTGTCCTCCTCAGCTGCGACAGCAGCCTCTGTAGATTCCACCAACCAGAGATTAAATTTTTTAGATCTCTCCCCTAAATGTGAAAACCACCAATACAATAACTAAACTTAAACACAGCAGCTTTCCTCTGGCACCTGTACTGGGTTTATTATTATAAGGCAATCTGGATTTGACCCCATGTAAAGAGGACAAGAGAGACTGATAACCTGAACATTGTTATTCTATAGAAGCTGCTGTGACATCTGCAAATTGTGCCATGAATGGAGCCCTAGAACTACTGTGGATAAGATATCTTTTTCAATAAAGTTATTTAATTAGAAACAAGATAGACTAATCCTTAAGCTTGCACTAAGGATTTTTGAAAATAAAAATTAGATAAATGTGAATATTTAATTAGAAAGACAGGTATAGATTGCCTTCTTCACTGATTTTCTAGAACGAAAACGTTTATGTTTGCAAATTTCAAACTGATACTATTTCTTCTGTCCTACCACTTAACTCTTTTTTTTTTTTTTTTTTTTTAGTTAAAAAAATGGGCTGGGCTCAATCCTGCCACTCGTTCCTCACCTGTAGATGGTCTTTAGCAATCAAGGATGAATTCATCTCTTTGCACTTAAGACTCTTATATGTAACAAATAAGAGTTACTCATTATTTTTTTATTTCATATAACACTTTCAGTAATATCTCAAGTTCCTATTGAAAATAGCCTTGTGGCAAAATTTAGTGCCATTTACTAGGGATGATGTGAAAAGGATCATTTAGCTAAGGAGTTTGAGGCCCATCTTTCATAATGAGAACTTTCCTCAAATTGGATAAATAAAAACAAGTAATATAGACTTGGCATACCGTATCCCTTTTAACCAAATATATTTAAAGATGTAGATTTTATGTGGAAAACATATTTGAGAAAACCTCTCCAAGCAGCAGTTCCTAAGATACTAAAGGGATTTTCAACACTGTTTGTTACTCGATAGGATTATGGTATTTTTGTACTTATCCAAGCTGGTTCTTATTTTACTTTTTAGGATAACACATTCTTTAATGTGTGAAAGAAAGATTGCCTTAAATCCCGAAGGAACATGTCTCACATTTATGCCTGTTTCCCATTTCAGCATCAACTCTCTACTTTCTGTGAGGCTAACACTTCTTCTATTTTGGTCTGCTCATTACTTGATAGGCTGCCCACCATGGCCATTGTTTCTAGGATGTGACCTGCACAAGACTGCACACCTCTAGGAATGTTTAAGATACTTAATGATGTATTGAAGTAATTTCACAAAAACCTTCCTGGCATGCCTGAAGAAGGGAACCTAGAAACCAGTGAGGGTTCAAGGTTGAGTTTAGTGTGAAGGTTATGGACGTCTATTATTGATACTGAGTGCATGTTTTTTTTCTTGTGGAGCTTGGTACCAGGGCCTTGATGCCAAGTATTAGAATTAGGGTTTGCACTTACAGATGCTTCTCTAAGAATTGGTCTTAAGTGTTACCCCCATCGGTCCCCTTCTTTCCTCTCCCTTCCCTTTCTCTCCCTTCTTTCTCCTCCCCTCCTCTCTTCCTGTCTCTAGTAAGATTTCAGATTTTCTCAGGCATCTGAGAGAAGTAAGTTAAGGCTTGCATTTCTTTCATCCCCTCCCAACCCACATTCCATTGATACCAGAGTCTATGGGGCTAGAATGAAATTTCTGTCTTAGAAAAAAATTTCAGTTTTCTTCTCAGATGTCTATGATGGTCCTAGAATCCATTCGACATCGTGAATGATCTCTGATGCCCATTTGGTTGGAATGTACTCTTTACTCGACAATAATTGAACAATGATGGTCCTGATGGTTAGATAAAATGGATTATTAATGGGATCCTTATAGAAAATACAGATTGGGAGGAAACATCAGTGGAGGACAAGCAGAAGGGTAAGTAGTCACAGAAGAGAAACTTAGTTAGTAGCATCAGGAGTGAACTGATAGAAATGCACAAATAGAAATCTTAGAGAGGACATTATGGGTGATGCCGTGACACTTTGCTTGTGTTAATGGATTGTAGGTGGAGTTTCTCTTAAAAGACACCAATCCAAGATCAATATTTATTAAGATACAAACCAACACTCACGATACAGGTAACAGCTTATAGTGGCGCCTGAACAGGGACTGGAGTATCTGAGCGATGGACGATGGATGCCAAACTGGTCTCTCCAGCAGTCAGGAACCAGCAAACGGGCTGCCCTGGGTCCCAGCCTCCCCTTATCAATGGGGTTGGCCACGCCCCCTTCAGGAGCCCGGGACCCTGGATAAGCATCCTTGGATCGTATCAGCTGACACCTGAATCCTACCACAATGGATGGCATCCCCTGTCCCTCTCTCTCCTCACCTCTGCTTCCCTCTTCTTCTCTCTCTACACATCCTTTCGTCTTCCGTCTTCCGTCTTTTGTCGGCCTTCTTTTCTTTTCTCAGAGACTGTTTTCATGCCAATAGCCCATTCCTGAGGGTGGGGAGGCATGACATTGTCACTTTAGGGACTGAAATGCTGGCACTGACTATACCATCCATAATTCTGTGGCGATAGTTTTCAACATGTTAATTCAAGAACATCCAAATGTTTCTTGGGAACATATAGTGAAATAAAAAATAACAATTCTGAAGGGGGTCTTTCACATCTGAAAAGAGACTCAAAGCTCCACAGAAAATGAAGGAACCACTAACGAACATTTGGAATAAAAAGGAGTCAAATATTTCTCCATGAGAAGAGAGTATGAGGTGCCGGAGAAGTAAGTAGAGCTGTGGTATTTACTTCAGACACTGAATCTTAGAATCATTTTTGTTATAGAGCCTCTGACTTTGCAATGCTCAGCACACATAAGCAAAGTTCCGTGAGTTAGGGATGGTACCTCTCACCAGCATCAACCGGCTGTGAGGCTGTTAGCCACCCACGTCACCTTTCTGTGCCATTTCCACATCTGCGACACCTTGTTTTGTACATCTTGGCTACAAGGAGATCCGTGGTTTGTACATTTGGGAAGCTCAGAGTCGAGCCAGACACACAGCAATGATCAATACAGTGTTAGTTTGGACTGAGACAGTCTCGATACTAAATCCAGGCTGGCTGTGAACTTGGTGTGTAACCCAACCTGGCCTAAGCTTCCGGATTCTCTTGCATCTGTTCTGGGATTGCAGGAAGAACTAAAAGGCTTGGCTTTAAAGCTCTACTTTGCTGAGGATACAAATGATTCTCCTCAACCTTGTAGGGCTGATACTGGTTCTCTGAGATGATGGACAGCTGGAAAGTGTAGATCTCTCTGGATCGAGTGAAGTGATGGACTTACTGGATACCCAGCTGATTCCAGGGTAGTAGATTCTAGAATATTATTATTTAATAAAATTAATTATTATATATTTAGGTCCTGATAAATCTTCATTTAGCACACTTTACTTCATCAATGAAAGTTATTTTCTAAATATTGTTTATATTTGTTAGTAAATGTGTTATGGATAATCACTTTAAAGACTAGAAGGGCTTTTAAGACACTTATGCAATGCATATTTCTGACTGGAGTCTTCTAATACTAATAAGCATCTTTTGGACATAGAATAAAGTAAGTGCATGAAAAGACCCCAGTGTTTATGCTTAAAGTAACTATGTGTGGAGATAATATGACCACTTAGCAAGTGTGGATTGATGTTTAGGACACAGATCAACTCTGATCGCATAGTTTTCCTGCTAAGCTCAGCTTTCACACCAGAACCTACTGGCATGTTTATAAATCATGGTCTGTGTTTAATATTTTTATGATTTTTCTCATTACCAATCAAGCTGCATTGAGTTAACTTGGGCATTGGGGTAGTATTCATAAACTAAAATATTATTATAGAAGATAGTTTATATGATAAGAAATCAATCATGTGAGTCCTGGAAAGGATTTTAAGTCTCATTAAATTGAAGTTACAATTTTTCACATTCATAAAGAGAAGTCTCTTAAAAGGGAATGTTAGTAGACTGGAGAGACTTGTGTGTGAAGCATGCAGACTTGTGAGAAATAAGCAATGGAATTTGAGAAGTGCTTCTTAAAACAGAAGCATAAATCTATTGAATATGTTTTCTTCACATAACACAGTCTATGAGGGAAAAACCTAAGAGTGAAAAACGTTGAAGAAGTCACAGCAAATGGATTAAAATATGTACAATTAAATGCTAAAGAGAAATTTCATAAACATTTATTTTAAATCTTTTTCTAGATTCCTAGGAAAAGCACACAGGTAACACAGTTTCAAAATGCCTCATAGCTCATTTCCTCTTTATTAGCATATTATAGATCTGTGGTTGTACATTTTTCATTATTAAACAATCGGTTTTAATGTAATACTACCACCTGGAAGTCTGGGCTCCATCCTGGTTTCCCTAGTTTTTAATCTAGTGCCCTTCCTCTGTTTGAGAACACCTTGCTGCTCCCTCCTCTTGGTTTTTCATACCTGTCTCTGTTTTGCATGGCCAGGACCACTTTGGTATGCCAGGCATCTTGTAGATATCTTTCTCTGAGATTTGCCTCCTAGTTTTCTCTTGGTCAGACTAGATTCTTGGGTTTGGGTGGGAATCCTCCTCTTGGATCTGATGGCTTTTCATACCTGTCTCTGTTTTGCATGTCCATGACCACTTTGGTATGCCAGGCATCTTGTAGATATCTCTCTCTGAGATTCTCCTCGTGATCAGACTGGATTCTTGGGTTTGGGAGGGAAACCTGAGACATCAAGTACCACCATGTTAAGTCCTGTCAAGGACAGACTGTGAACACAGATCCTCGGTGTAGTGTTGACCTTAGTAATCTGGCTGAGACTGTGCTTGCCAGGTTTCCTTACTCATCTTTTCCCATATGACTCTCTTTAGAAAACTGTTACTGTACACAGGCTACATGTAAGGAAGGGAGAGAAACTCTTAATCCTCAACAACTATAAAGTAATGCATGAAAATCTACATACAGGAAGGAATATTTTTTTTTCACTTAAGTATGTAGTGTGAACACATTTTCATGCCAGTAAATGTATTTCTACAAGATGGCAACAGCTGCAGTAATTCCATGGAGCTAATTCACCGCTGCCAACTAAGCTGTCCAAAGCTGGCTCTGGGTATAGGAATTCAGAGCACTAAAGCCTAGGACACAGATGCTCACTTTTCATAACCTCAGGTTCGGTGCAAAAAAACCTTGGGGGAATGTTGTTAACTTGGCTTTGAGTCTCCAGCAGGCTGTGGTACAGACAAAGTCATTCATATTTTAGTTCTATCTTCTAATTTTGTAGTAAAAACAAGCAAACAAACAAACCAAGACATAGTTATTTAAAACACATTGAAAGGATGTTCGGGAGGCAGAAGAGACATAGCCTAATCTGCACTCTTTTGAGAATAGATACTTCAGAAAGAAGCCAGGGGTGAGGAATGCTGGGTGTTATCACAGGGTGGGGTTTCTGGTGACTGAGCCCTTTACAGCACAGTAGAGCAGAGGTTATCTTGAAGTCCTTTGCTGAGTGGGTGTGCAACCAACTCTGTATAGAGAACAGAGAACCTCAGTTTATGGCTCTGCTGGACATTAACTAGTTCTAAATCTAACCCAGTAATCCCTTGCTAACATTTCTTTATCCAGCTGCCTACCTTTTCTAATGTTCTTAGGATCAATTTGGAGAACTTGATGGTATATTCATTAAATGACACATCCAAGTCTTTAACACATGCTCAATTCATATTTGCTCAAGAGTCATGTTTCACTTTTCTGGCAACTATCCCTTAATAATACCATATCATAAATGTTATTTGTATTGACATTTCTGTCCTGCTATAAGATCCTGAAACATATGTAGGACGTTGCAGCAGAACATTGTTTGCTTTTGGTTGGGTTTTCTGTATCATCTAATAGTACATCACCCTGTGTCATAGTCCCCTTTAATAATCATGTCCCATATAATTGCTAACTTAATTACATGCTGAAGTCAGACTTTCCATTCTCTTCTTCTAAAAATATAAGTGTGACTAAAATTGCATTTGAAATAAACTATAAGAACTAAAATTATCAGGCAAAATTTGAAAACATTACTGGATCTGATTTCTGTCCTACATTTTGGAGGTTGGAAGTTCATTGCTCATGGTCCAGTATGGCTTATCAACTGTATTAGTTAACAAAGTTTTATTGGCTTACAGCTGTGTTTGTCTTCTATCTGTTCTTTCTAACTGCTTTGGTCTACAGCTATAGATCTGAGTGGTTGCAATAGAAGCCTTCTATTAAAAAAGGCCTAAAATATTTACTATTTGTTTTATAACAGAAAAAATTTGTCAAACTTCATCTATAGTTTTTCATATGTTTGATTAATATTTTATTACCAGACAGAAGGCATCAGGCAGCAAATACTCCACAGTAGCAACAGCTATGCTTTGTCTTATAGTAAAGGTGATTTTTAAATAAACCTAATCTACCCTTATTATTTTGCTGTTCAATATTCATCTTTATCAAGTGGGATACACTTTGAGCAAGTCATTCGACAGCTAATTGTACATAATGAAGGTTTCTAAAATATTTAAATTACACTGTTGACAATAGATTCCAAGTCATAAAATATTTCACTGGGTCAGTCTGGCAAATCGTTGCCTGCCTTAGGCATATAATGGCTTTGCTGAGTGAGGAGCTGAGGAAGCTTTTGTCATTCTGCTTCCTGACTCGTTTCTGATGAGGTATGAAGTGATGACTTTAGGAGATATGTTCTGGGTAACATTTATAAAACTGCATTTTGGTAGGAGAGTTTTGGGACAGAGGAGACAGATTTTATATTAATGTAAGGATAGAGAACAAAAGCATATCTTCTGATATTCAAAATTTTAAAGATCTTTTATTTTCCTGAATTGGTAATTTTTTTGGAAAGGGAAACCTTCAATAGTACATAATATTATGCAGCTCCTGTCTTTAAAACTCAGTTGATAATGACAGTCGCTTGATTAGTTCTAAATTCACCAAACCATCTTCTGTCTACAAGTTTTTTTCTTTAAAAAATGCATAAATAACTCTGTTGGATTTTGTCTCTATTGAAAAGCTTCCATTCTTTGTTCTGGACCTTGTGCCTTCTGGACAAATGCTAACCAAAGGATTTGGGGGGGGGGGGGCGCTAAGGGTTGAGTGATGTTTAAAGATAAAGTGCACAAGAATGACATAGAAAGCATGTCATTGTACTCATCTTTCTTTCTGTCTGACAAGAGACCTGAACACGACAGAAAACTAACAGACACATTTGCTAGAGATGATGCAGGGCATCCACAGGCCACTCAAGCATGTAAGGATCAGATCGAGAAATGTAGCATTATGACAGCCAGCTTCAGGGCAGTCACAATTGTTCCTGAGGCTTTCTAATAGCCCCTTCTCTCCGTACTCAGTCTCCAGAGTGGTTCTTACCTCCCTTGACCCCATTCTTCCTTATTTTCATGCCCAAGGGAGAATTCTGAGTGAGGCTTTCTATCATCTGAGCACTGAATCTGAGGAGTCAGTCAGGTGGATTTATATAAGTTCCCAGCGTACAATTGCATCTTGATAATAATTTATAATTGATTGCAATTATCTTTCCCCTTTCTTAGACTCAGATATTTTCTGGTTGAAAATGCTTAGGAAAAGTCAAAATTATATCTGCACGAAACCCGTACAGATTTTTTTTCCTGGTCATTACTCCCTAAACAATAGAATGTAGCAATGACTTACACTGCATTTATGTGACTCTGAGTATGACAAGCCACCTACAGTTGATTTAAAGTGCACAGAAGGATATACATAAGTTCTGTCCAAATACGTAATTTGATATATGAGACTGGAGCATCCATGAATATTTTTGTCTCCCACAAGCATACTGAAGGAGGTCTGTATTCCTAGTTTGTTCCTTCTATGCCAGATCCTTGGCATCTACTGGGAAATATTTTAATAATTTCAAGTCATATAAATGACTGGATTTTGTGAGACCTCGTATGTTAGTTTTTAAGATTTGTCAACTTAAGGATCACATTGGAAACCAGGGTCCTCATAATGCTCTGACTTGTCCATTGTATGTCATTTGAGACTTCAAACCAACCTGAAAGATTTTAGTTCCTAAGGTTTTTTTCTTTCTTTCTTCTTCTTTTTTTTTTTTTTCCCACTCAGAGAGGAAATGGTGAAAAGCTAGGGAGCACTTCATGGACTTTGAGCCTTGAAGAAAGAGGCCTGTGTCATGTGCTTGCCAACACACTCTGCTGCCAATGCAGTGAGGGAGCTGAGTTCACCCTGTCAGTCTTGCAAAATCAGACTATTTATTTGCTTAATTGGGAGAGTGAGGCAATGCCTTGCTAAGTAATAGTTGCAGAACTCATTTGGGTAATTAAGATAGTCTTTGTTTAAAGAGGCAAATACAGGAGCTATAATCAGAACTGTGCGGATGCGCAGGAGGAAATCCTAGACAAATCTGCACCTTCTCTCTCATTCCCATTCTGGTATTTTCCTCATTTTTCACTGCCTAATGATACGGCTTGGGTTTTGTTGACTTGACCCTGTTTTTCTGTTTCTATTAAAGGTTAACCTGGAATCAAGTACCTTCCTTCAGCCCACAGAATGCAGACCTGCAATTTGGCTTGAAAATGTTGCTCAGGATCACACACACTCAGCTTTAGGGACAAATCATTCTCCTCCCATGTTGGAAAAGAGGTAGTTTCTGTCAACTCATAATCTCTTTTTCAACCATGCAGAGGTATGTTTAGGGAGATCTAAAATAATGACTGCCAGAGAGTCTTAACGTTAGGTTGTAAAGGATACTTGAACTTCACAGTAACCAAACTAAATTACACAAGAAACCCAAAAGGAATGACTGATCATTTTCTAAAGTCAGTGATACAGAAAATGAAGGTTATTCAGAGATAGATAACTTGGCCAGCATGCAGACACCGAGGTTCAGTTTTGTTCCTGTCAGGGAACTCTGTGAAAGGTGCCAGCTCCAATGGAATTTAGATAAAGACATTCTCATTTCAGCTGAATTTCAGCACTTTGGTGTCTAATTCATTCCTGTAATATCATCAAGCTGATAGGATTTCAGAAGTGCTTCGACATTTTTAACAGTCTCCGTTCCCGAGGAAGCTGTCACAGCATCTCAACCTGGGGTTAGCAGAAGAGAGGGAGAATCATAGTCATGCCAGGCAGGTGAACTTGAGAGGCACCGCATAATGGAAATTTCCAGGGCAATTACATTCAGAGCCAACATGAATCAGCTAAATTAGGTATCTCCAATGTGTGAAGTGGAAGCAGCTCAGAGAAAGCTTCCACTTTTGCCTGAGAATCTCTTTCACTGCCAGTATAGTAATTAGGGAGCTATATAGAAACCCATGGCAAAAAAAAAAAAGAAAAAAAAAAAAAAAGGAAAGTCAGCTAATCCATTTGGTGAGTGGGTCAACTAGCTTTTTTTCTTTATGGTGCAGACTGCAAAGGGCATGGTAGGAATCATAGAATGGACAGAGAATGATCAAAGACCACAGCAGGTATTGCATGAAAGTCAAGCAAGCTGGGGCAGGTCATTGCAGCGTGGGCAGGGGTAGCAAATGGATGATATTGTATTCCTTACGTTTCCATCGCCTTGGTAAAACCCTATGGCCAATACAGTTATAGAAAATAAGGATTTATTCAAGCTTAAGAGATAAGAGTCCGGGATACCCGAGTGAAGGATACCCCTTGGTGGCTAGAGCCAAAAGCCGAGGACTCACATCTTCAAAACCCAAGCATCAAGCAAAGAGCCAACTAAGCACAAGGCTTTGAAACTTCAGCCCCCAGAGACATTTCTTTCAACAAGGCCATACTTCTTAAGTCTTCCCTGCCCCCTCCCCCCCAATAGTGTCACCAACTGGGAACCAAGTATTCAAATGCCCGAGACTGTGAGGGACATCACCTTCAAAACATTATAGATGAAGTAGAACAAAAGAACCACATGAGAAAGTGTCAGGAGAAACACACTAAGTCTGTCATCCTCACATTTACAGCACAGCGTAGACCAGCAACAGTTGCTGGTCCATCCAGAATTACCACGTTGTAAGATTCAGACCCACTGAAGCAGTATTGCCCTTTAAAAAGATCCCAAGTGACTCCGTTGCACATGGAGGTTGCAAAGCACTATGCTTTTGAGACAAGATCCCTCTAGCTAGGGTTGGCTAGCCTGGAATCTCAGATCCTCCTGCTTCCACTTGCCCAGGGCTAGAATCACCCAGCTTGTGTGCTTTCTTTCCTCAAGGATCATCTGGAACACAAAGACACTCAGGACAGAGTCATTAGGCAAATGACTGAATTAAGAGTTAAGAAATGCCACTTGACTTAGATTAGTAGTAGATTTTTTTTTTTTTTTTTTTTTTTTTTTTTTTTTTTTTTTTTTTAGAGAAAGGAGAATAAGCCCTTGCTATGGGTGAGAGAGTCTTAGTTAGGGCTTCTATTGCTATGATAAAACACCATGGTCAAGGGCATCTCAGGAAGGAAAGGATTTATTTCAGCTTAAACTATCAGATCTCACTCTATCACTGAGAAAACTCAAGAAAGGAACTCAAAACAAGAACCTAGAGGCAGGAACTAATGCAGTGGCCATGGAGGAGCCCTGCTTGCTTACTGGCTGTCCCAGCCTGATTTCTTATGCATCTTGGGACCACACACGCAGGGGTAATGGCTTCTACTGTGGGCTGGTCTCTCTCCCACATCAATCACTTACCAAGAAAGCGTCCTACAGACATGCCCATGGACCAATCTGGTGTGAACATTTTTTCAACTGAGTTTCTCTGTTTACAGATACCTCTAGCTTGTATCAAGTTGACAAAACTATCTAGCACATTGTCTTTGAATGGCTAGAAAGAAGAGTGTATGTTATCAATAGTCAAGTAATGGTTTTGGACAAGTAGGAACAGGCAACACTAGGAAACTTAGAAGCAAGTGTCACAGAGCTTAAATCTTTACCTTAGTGTTTTTAGGTTATTGATTATGTTAGGACAGGCAATGTGTCTTAGGTTATAAAACCTAGATGAAGAGAACTTACCGTTTTAAAGGGACAGCTAGTTCATAAAAGATCATTTTAAATGCTAAGGCAAGTTAGAGACAGGCTAAGCATTAAAAGAAAACCTGATAAGCAGTTTGTGGATGACAGATTCTGCTAGGAAAATTCACTTTCTTCTTTTGCTTGGTTTGAGGTCAATCTCAGGACCGCAGACCCAGTGAGTACAGGCTGTAACCACTCAACAGCTTCCCTGCCCTTAGGCTCTTCATGATCAGGCTGGAACTGAGCCAGGGAAAGGAAGACAGATGTTCCCTCACAACTGCAGAAGATGGCACCATAGTAAGTGCTAGGGAAAACCCATCTCACCAAAGAGTATGTGGACTGCTGTGCTGGGCAGCCACAAGAGCACAATCTGTTCTTCCTCTCCAGCTCGAGGAAAGATAGTCACCAACAGAACAAAGCAGCCGTGGTCAGTCCGTAATGAAGGAGCACGAGAACTCCAGTTTACCAGCAGACCGGAAAAAGTGAAAGCAAACGGGTAACATACAGAAGGGGAATGTGGCGTTGTAAAGATTTTGGCCTCACGGCACTTAGACTTTGTGCTTTGGAGGCTGGCTTTGCATTCCTCTGTTTCTGGCACTTGTTGAAATACTACAAGAACCTTCCAGTTTGCTCTCCAATGCCTGTAAACAATGTGCCTTGCAGAAAACACCAGCTGTACTATTAAAATATCTTCTGCTTGGATTCCTTTAGGTGTCTTATTTGCCAAGATTTGGTGTTCGTTTAGCAATGTGATTTTTAAGTATTTGAAGGGTTTTCGTGCTGTTTGATTTGAGCATAATGGATGAAAATAACAGTTAGCTACTGTTCCCGCATTATGCTTAGTCAGTTGATTAGTGGAGGGGCTTGTTCCGCTAGGCTGCCTGGAGAAGTATTTGAGTTAAGCTGGTCTCCATCAGCCTTTAGAAAAAGATGGAGCTTTGCAATTGCTTCATTCTATCATTGGAAAGTGTGAGCCCTCAAAGCCATCCAAACTGCTGTGAGAAAAGCCCTGACAAGTGCTATGTTCACATCTAGACTGGATGATACCACACAATGTACCACCATTTTTCTTAAAAAGATTTATGATTTATTTATTTTTATTCTGCATGTGGAAGTGTTTGCCTGCATATACGTATACGCACTAGATGCATGCTTGCTACCCACAAGGCTTCCTAGAGCTGGAATTTCAGATGGTTGTGAACTGCCATGCGGATGTTGGGAACTGAATCTGGGTCCTCTGAAAGAGCACTCAGTGGTCTTAACTGCTGAGCCATCTTTACAGCTTGCTACGATTTAGTTAATCAAGCTCTATCATTCATCTCTACTCTCAAAACTAATCTCTGGTTAATTTCTGTTAGTTTTGGGCTATTTCTGAGTACACAAAATGACTTAATATGAAGAATGAGGTTGTCTATTGTTTTTTTTTTTCCAGTCAGATACTAAACTTCAATTAAGGTAGCCTCGGTTAGGAAGTGACTTTGGAATTTCAGGAACCCTTAGCTACTCATAAGGTCGTCCACAAGTTCATTTAAATCTGAAAGGTTTTCATTTAAACATTTTAATTCATATAAAAATTTGAAAAATTACACCTGAAACCCAGTATTTTTGGCTTCTTGAGTCAAAGGGCTGATGTCACTTTGACATTTTCTTTGAGATGAATTGGGCACCCGGTAGCGGCTTCTTCCTCCAAGCAGGGTCCGATCTCACAAGTGGCTCAACAAAGGTCTGCATTAACACTGAAGATGATTGTTCTTGGGAATCCTGGTCCAGTCAGGACATGTAAAAGTAAACCAAGAATAGTCTCCCTCTTTAAAATCAACTAAAAATTTTAATTACCGATTAATTCTTCAATAACATAAAGGGAAGTTGTGGCTTGAAAAACAATTCAAGTCTGAAAACTCACTGACAGGTCTTAGAGAGATGAACTCCTCGGAATGAGTCATTAGCAGAGAATGAGCAACTTTGCAGATGTGTCTTTGAGGACTATTGACAACCGAGCAGTAGATAAAAACAGTGCTGTGGAAAGCATCCCTTAGCAGTTCTCTTCGCTGTCCACTACAGTAAAGGCTTCTGGAAACCGAAACGTAGGGATGGCAGCAGAATTCACCACAAAGTTTGGCTTTAATAAAGGAGGAAGGAGGATTTCTAAGCAGGATATGTTTGCACATTTCGAAGTCAGCTGTGCTGACTTTTGGTTTCTCTTACCGAGGTGCGGGTTTGGACACGTTCCCTTTGACTTCATGGTTAAAGTTACAAAGCGTATGAATTCATAACTATGAATTCACGTTTTTACCTGTGTGCTTCACTGGGAATGTCTTAATGTTTGAAGTTTTCTTAACTGGGTTGTTCAAGTCCATTTTCATGCGAACATATAGTGTAATTTGAGCATTTTCTCCCTGTCATTAATCTCTCCTCCTTCCTTTCTTTACCCCACCCGTAGTTTTCTTTTATTCCACTAGAGAATCAGCTCCACTTTCGCTTTGCTGTCAGTAAATAGAAGATCGGAGAGAATAAGCGAGCTGAATGGACTGCTGTGTGCCTGTAACCCCAGCACTGCAGAGCTTCAGGAAGGGGAATAGAATATTTAAGGTCAGCCTGGGCTACATAGTGAGGCTGTCTCAAGAACTTCAAAAACAACCAAACGAACAACAATAACAAAACAGAAATAGCAACGTGGTAAGTTTAGCTTACAACAGTTACTTTTTCTGCTGCTATGACATCATGTCTGTTAGCAGCAACTTCAGGGAGAAAAATGGATTATAGTCACTGCGTCCATCATGGCTGGGAGGGCATGGCAGAGGATCTAGCGGATCCATGGCGTGGAAGTCTGAATCTGGGAAGCTGCTTGGAGGAAGCAAACTGAGCCCAGGAGGAAGCAGTGTGAATTCCCCCTCCCCCTCCGGGACACTTCAGACGTGGATGTAGTTTAAGGGAGATCGGCGGAGAACCGTAACATTGTATTGTGATAGGTTATAGGAGGGAAAATCTAAAGCTGTCATTGGGGATAAAAGACAAAAATGCATTCGAATGTGCTTGAAAAGTATCGCATTGGATAATAATAAAAACACTTTTAATCCTGGAAACAAGGCTTTTTTTTTAATTTTTTATTCTGAAAAATTTGTCTTTGTAAATCTGCTGACTTTACTGGGTTTTCTATGTGTCTTCATTCCCTGGAGGCCTCGGTAGTGGGTGTCAAGGTTGGGGGCAGGGTGGGAATGAGTAAAGATTTCTATTTTCTATAACTGTTTGGACGCACTTCTTTTTTCAAGTAGCTATTGTTTTTCGTGTCAAATCCTTACTCCTTTTTAGAAGTGAGGAACACTCTAAGCAGTAAATTTTCTTTTAGTGACAGAATGGCTTGCCCCGGGCTCAAGACTCAAGGACCCATTCTAAACCGCCCCGCCCCCTTGCCAATCTTCTGGTTCTTAGACGGGAGCCATTGTGTTGGTTTCTCAGCTTGCACGTCAAGCACTAGACTTTGACACTTAAGTTTGAAAACCAGGAGCCTACATCAATTTTTGTTCTTTTCCTTCCCAAGCTATTAGTTTTACTTAAAGTACTGTAGAAGGAAAGAGGTGCAGGGAATTTACTTCTAGGGGTAATTGTGAGGTTTCCTTTCTACCCAGCTACCATTTCCAACGCAGAACGAGCAGAAGGTCCAGAGAAGCAGGTGTATGAGGTGGACAGATGACAGTCACCCCACACCACAAGGGTTCAGGGTCAAGGCATGGCCTCCCTGTGGCTAGGCTCGATGCAAATACAAATCTTTGAAATGTTTCTTTTCTAACATTCCTTCTTGATTTTTTTCAGTGGATTATTCACTATAATCCCTTTCTTCATGATCAATGGTTATTTTATGTTTAAAAAAAATAACATTTTCCCACATTTGTCACTAAAAGCAATCGTGGATTGTCCAAATAAGTTATTTGAAATATATTTAAGATTGGCTTTAATATTATTAAAAGTGTTAGTATTGATAGGGAGCATTTGGCTAACAAATGTATAACATTTATAGTTTTTTTCTATTACAGTAATGTATGGGCTTGGTAGAAATATTGAAATACTTCTGTAAAAACATAATAGAAACTCTATCTTTACTTGGAAACTTTTAAATATAGCCTCTTCAAACTATATGGGCTTTTCTATTTTTCTATTTTATAAAATTTTAAATTATACCACATAGTTTATTTTATATCTTGATTTTTTAAAAGTAAATATGCTAGTCAAGTGTGGTGACACATGCTTATAAGCCTAGTACTTGGTGGGCAGAGACAGGGGACAGGAACGTTTCTCTGAGTTTGATGCTGACCAGGGTTAAAGAGTAACCCCAATCTCAAATGAGCCAAAACCATAACAACGAAAGTAAAAACATTTTATCAGGAAATATTTCCTTCAGGTTTCCACAATATGGGTGACTGGAACTGTAGTTCAGTAGTAGAGTGCTTGCCTCGAGTGTGAGGCCCAGGGTTAAACTCAGAGCACTGTGAAGTAGCATTCCACTTTGAAGACACAAAATGTAATTAACCACAGATTTCAGTCATATTGATGGTTTCCATTGTCCTTTTGCTGCAGTTCTGTAGAATCATTTTATCCAAGTTTTCAGTGTCTCCAAATATTTGCTTAGAATATATTCCTAGAAGCGAAGTGCTGTGATCAGGCTACAAGCCCACTCGGTGGTTATGGGGGAGATTGACTTGCCCCTGGTAATTTATTTTACAGTAGCTTTTGAATCCATTTTGAGAGTAAACACAGAGGCAGAGTGGTTTTGCACCTTGCTGGACATAGAAATAATACCATCTGTCTGTCACCATTCAAAACACACAGACTGAAAACTTAGTATTAAAGGTAAAATGGGTGCTGCCCTATAGATTTTTCAAAGTAAATTGGAACCAAATTAGCACAGAAACATATTACAATCCTCTCTGAAAAAACAGGCCTTAAAACTTATGAATATCAGATTGAGAAAAGGATTCGTAATCCCTACTTCGACCCATAAGGGTGGAAACCTAACACGGTGATGGTAATGCCTCCACTGTTTCTCATGACCCAGAATGTTCATCAAGAAACTGACAGCCAGAAAACTACAATTATCCCAAGAAATTAAACTTGGCTGCCGCCAGTGTTGACACAGCCTACTCCCAATGCTATCTGCCTATGCTTCTGTTTGCCAGTTAGTCTGCCCGGACCCAATCTTGCCCTTTGCCTCTATGGTCCCACACTCTGCCTAGACACATGATTAGGCCCTGATGCTCAGCTCAGTGCCAATCCTCCAGCGTGGCTTCACCTTGTGACTTGACTGATGGTCAGTGCCTCCATCTTGATACCTTAATTTCTTGTAGCCTCTTGCTTCCACTATGGCTTCTTTGGAACTTCCAGAGCTCTTTTGTGGTCCACTTAACTCTTTTGAAGCCAGTAGTATACCCCTCCTATTTGCATATACAGAAATACATCTATGGTGTGAGATGTAATGTGTTATCTGAGAGGTGACATTAGTAATTAACGTTGAAATGCAAGAACCTCTGTTGACCTCAGCAAACTTTTGCCAGAATCAGGGCTGGTACATGCACTGCAGCCAGCTAACAGAATCTACAAAGCTTCTAAAATTATCATTATTTAATAAACTCTGACATTTTAGAGAATCACAAATGTGTCTGTCTTTCTGGCACAGCATGAAGGGATTGAAATGGTTCTTGGTACAATAACTCCTGGGCTAGAGAATCCCAGGGACACTTTACAGTTGTGTTATCTGACTTCTTAGAAGTCAGTAAACCTAGGACTTATTTCTTATCAAATAATTCATCAATTTCAACAGCAACACCCTTTTCTCTTAATCAGTTTCGCTGACTTTCCCTGACTTTAAGGACAAATTATTGATAATGCACACTAAATGTAAACTCAGTTTCCTACCCAGATTGTGGGGTCCTGGGGACTAAACCCAGGGCCCTATGCATTACGTTACCACAGACTCAGGACTCCAGCTCACAATTTCTTTTCTGGCTTTTATTTTTTTTCCTTTTCCGTTTTGCAATGTTTGCAGGTGCGTCCCACTTGGCATTTTCATACTCTATCTCCTTATTCCCTTCTACTTCTGGGGTTTGCTTGTCCGGGACTGACCCTTTCACCTCAGTTGCAGGAACTGAATTCTATATTAAAAATGGCTTTGAAGTTTCTTCTTCTTTCCATCCACTGAGACATCTCATGCCAGTTTCCCCTTCAATGTGCCAAAGAGAAAAGTGAACAGACTGAGTTGAAGCAGGCCTTTGAAATGAAAACACTAGTCTGAATAGCAGAGTATCCTGATGGGGTTGTTTTGTCTTGCATGTCTTTGTAAGAGTAGGCAATTTACATTTGAGATTGTTTTGCAATCAAAAAACAGTTTTAATTAGCTCAATCAGAATGTTTACCTCAGTGTCTAGCTAGGTTCAGTGTGACAAATATGCCTAACTTCCTTACTTATTTTTGAGAAAAAAACCCAACATAAACAAAATGGAAGGTTGAATGGATTATGGGCAGGGTCTGTATTTGCTGAACTACAGGTAGACAGGGTGATTCTCATCATGTGTAAATCATTGGGAAGGGCTAGTTTGCAATAAAACCACTTCTAGAAGTATAAAATGTAGAGCCCCTCCCCTTTTTAATTATTGTTTCTGGGAAGCCTGAAGTCTGAGCAAAGTTCAGTATTATGGCTTTCCAGTTGATCTATCAAGTTGCTAGAGGACAATTTTAAAAAATTAATCCCTTTTTTTCATTATGATGATAATTGAGCATATAAAAGCATATTATTATCCATATTTTCTTTAGTAAATTGTGTTCTATCAAATAGTCTATGGGTATGTTTATCACATTAACTAGTTGCAAGTTATTTACATGTGAAGGACATTGGTCTTTTGCTAACACTGACAGACTCTCTTTTGACTAATTTGGGCCAGACTGTAAATTCTTTTTCTGACTTTCCCAACTGTAGGCTTTTACTTTTGCTACCTGTTCTGCTCGCTTGGCTTCATCAATGAAAGAATTCTGCTGAGTCATTTCAGCAGACTGTCTTCCTTACTGTATAATGAAGTTCCCCATCTATCATCCTCAGTACTCAACAGCTATCAGCTATCTCCTTAAAACATAAAAGCATAATTCTGTCAGTTGCTTTAGCCAGACTCCTTCTTATCCTTATATCTTCCTCGTAGGAATTTTCTATCTACTGATAGGTCAACCTTTGTCCTGCTACCTGGCTGTCTGTGCTCTTGGCTTCTGGTGTACCCAGGTCAAGGCTGACCTCTCTCTTTCTCTCATTACAGTATTTTTTAGTTTGTAGCAACTCTCTAAGAAAATCTGTCTTTGCATCCCTTAACAATGTTGAGAATAACTCCTCCTTTTCTTTAGCCTATAATAGAGATTCCTTGGTTTGCCTTATTAATTGATTGACTGATGGAGACAGGGTTATGCTCTGCTTCCCAAGCTGGTTCAAGCTTCTAGGCTCCCATGATCCCTCTGCATTAGCTCCTGAGGGATGCAAATTAAGAGGTGTATCTTTTATCTTTTATCATTCAATTCTCATAATGATTTGTCTTACTGCTTGAATCTTTTTTATATTTAGAAATTTTTTTTATTTCTGTATGAGATCATACACCTAATTTTTATGTTTAAGTTTTTAAAATGCATATTTTATTTTTATCCTGAAGACTTCTTTTGTCTGATGGTATTACAAGGTTATACTTTCATTTTGATCATATATGTACATTTAAGATAAAGATTTTATTCATTGAAATATTACTAAACAATAGTAATATAAAAAGGTTAATAATTTTAAATTATTATAGGAATACCTTTTATTTGCTCTTAAGTATGACATCACCTTCTTACAAAGAGCTAATGAAGAATTTACATTTAGAAAGAATAATTATCTTTTTAAAATAAAGCTTCATTGGTTACGGATGGAGCATGGTACTAAGGGCATGTTGACATGGGCAAGGCCCTGAGTTTAATCCCCAGCATTGAGGAAAAAGCAAATGTCCAACAGTATTAATAAAGTCCTGGATTCAATCACTAGCATCAAAAGAGCCTAATTAAGATAATAATCACAGTAACTATGACAAGGCCTTTTGCTATTCAAGTTGATGTCATTTTCTTATGCAAACACCAAATCATTCCCTGCCATCAAGAGCAAAGATAATGTTTAAACTTTCTGTAGAAAAAGGCAGAGGACATTCCCTTGCTTGCTCTGACTGCAACAGCTAGCAGAGGGTGGGAATGAAGTACAGTTGGGCGTTTTGATCCATTTTATTGTGGCATTGATAAAAATATCTAACAAAAATAGTGTAAATAAAGATGGGTTTCCTTTGCCTGGAAGTTTGGGGGTCCAGTCTTTCATGTCAGGGGAGGTGTGGCAGCAAGAGTGGAAGCAGTTGGTCATGTTGCACCTGCTGTCATGGGATGACCCAGAGCCTCAGCTGTCCCTCAGTCTAGGACCACAGATCACTGCGTGGTGCTGTCCACATCTAGGGCTGGCTTTCCCTCCATTAACCCAATGTAGAAACTCAACATATCTTTGTTAGTGTGTACCGCGCCTTTTTTGCCCGCAAACAAGACGCAGTACAACAGGATCCTTCTGCAGCAGATTTATTGAAGCTTCACACACTAGGGCAAAGAACGGAAGACCCCAAGCCTCCCAGGCAAGCCGCTTTTATAGGCAACATTGTTTGTCTCTGACGTGGGCCTTTCCCATTGGTCAGCACACCCTCACCCAATATGATGTATCTGTCTGGGGGCCAGGCTTCTTGCTGGAAAATTACAAGGTGTCATGCGCAGTGACTTGTTTACTAAGGAGCTTCCTTAAACCGCTTAGTCATAGGCCCGATACAAGCGCCATCTTTAGGGTGCGGCTGGCTCCCTACATTAGTGATTCTGAATCTTAGCAACCTGACAGTCAAAACTCACCATGGCATGAGAGGTTCTGAAATTATCAGTCTGATACTGTTCTGTTCTGTGTGAGCAGTTAAGGGAGAACTTTGTATGACTGACGTGCTTATCCTGTGTTGTCAGATTGTTTGTCTTTCAAATCTTATTGATTTCGCGTATTGATTCATTTGCTTGTCAACAACTATACCAACTTGAGATTGGAAACACTAGTCAAATCCATAAGAACATTTAAGCAACTACTCTGATCACTCCAGGACAGACTCAGTATTTTCCTAATTTAGTTTCTTCTCAAATATTATGAAGTTACACCTTGTCACTGTTGATGTGTAGTTACCCACAAGTGTGGATTTGCCTTCGTCCACTTTGAGAAGTTCTTGCTTGAAGGCTTTGTTAGTTCCACACATCACACTGAAGAATCTTAAAACAAAACAAAACAAAAAAAGAAATTAGTTTTATTAAAGAAAAAAGAATGATTCTATATTTTAATAAAGTTATTTTATCATGTACTTTAATGCTTCTGTGGCTTCAAAGTTCTTGGATGCTAACATTTATTTCTGTTTCTGGCGGATCTTTTTATCTGGAGTTCTGGGTATTCGCAAGGGTTAGGAGGAATCCATATTTTAGTCCTGACTGACTTCTGGCTGAGAGAACTAATGATACCAATGACAAGGGCCTAGCATGCTGCGGATAGAGCACTGCCAGTTAAGTGAAGGTTCCCGAGGTACATTATCCCATTCTTTGCTTTCTGTCTTTAAAGAACACTCTCTACCATCTGACTTCTCTGCCATGGGTAAGAAGTGAGCTCCAGTGAAAGCATAGATTTATCTAGGAAAAAAAAAAAAAGATCACAAATAGAAATGAGGGTTGGAGGGGGTGGAAGCACACCTCAGACACAGACACCACTGCCCTTCAGTTTTTGTCTTCCTGGAGTTATGCTCCATTGCCACACCTTCTCAGTGCTAACGGGCATAGCAGGCCATTGATTCCTGCATTAAGAAGAGTGCTTTCTCATGGCTTGCAGTTCCGTTTGTAGGAATGAGATCTCAGACCTGGTTTTATAGAAAAATGTATGAAAATGTTTCATAATTAGACAACAGAGAAAAGATTTAGATAGTCAAGGAGATAATCACTACATATGGATCTTTCTAGGTTTTTTTTTTTTTTTTTTAAAAAAAAAACTACAGCAATTCTTATTTTTATTTTTATTCCCATGGCAACACACTAAAGGAGTCTAGACAAGTCTCTGAAATTAAAATATAACCTTTTCTTAGATGCTTCAAAGAATTTAACTCTTTTGTACTGTAATTCAATAATAATTCTTTTTACTACTGAAATGTTTACTGCAGAAATTTTGAAGAACTTAGAAATACATAATAATTATAAAAACAAACATAGAAAATAACATGACTTCTAACACGCAGATCAGAATTTTCTTCTCTGTTGTTTCTTGGTCTTTTCTCTCTTGTACACAAGTGTGGTTAAAACCCTTGAGACAGCCCACAGACTCTAGAGTTCTTTCCCACACCATGGCATTGTTTAATGTTCCTTTCTGTGGATGATAAGTGATGTTTACCTACAACATTAAAGGGTAGGTAAACCAAGGCCATGCATGAATATGTCAAAGAAAACCTCAGACCCCAGAGAACAACTGGAGTAGAGAAATTCCTCGTGGTTATTCTACATCAGTTACTAATGTGAATCATTCTATATACATGCTCAAAAATGTTTGCACAGCAAATGTCAAATTTCAGCGTATAAAACCCCAAAAAGGCTAAAAGCAAAAACATTATTATCTTTATCCTTTTCTCTTGGTTTGTTATTTTGAATATAGCAGAAAGGAGATGCAAATAGGGAACTAGGTCTCACACACATGCGAATTATATGAAACCACAGTAACAGGAAAACAAGATGGGTCTGGGACAGGCTGGGTGGCCGTGAGATTGCTGTCACCTCACTTCTGTGAGAGGGCAGGCAAGGGGTGGGGACACAGGAAATCTCAAACTCTGAGACAGGTTCTAAGAAATTCCAGTGGCAAAGTTTGTGAAGGTCAGTCTTCATTGTCAGTTAGACTATGCTTAGAATTATTTAGGAGCCACACCTTTGGATGAACGTGTTTCTCAAGAGGCTGAACTGAAGAAAGATGACCCATCCTGATTATACATGGCATCACCACATGCACTGGGACCCCAGACTGAATTAAAAAGGCCTAAGGTATTACTCTGTCTCTGTCTCTCTGTCTTAGTATCTCTCTCTCTCCCTCTCCTTCCCTCTCTCTCCCTCTCCCTCTCCCTCCCTCCCTCTCTCCTCTCTCTCTCTCTCTCTCTCTCTCTCTCTCTCTCTCTCTCTCTCTCTCTCTGCATCCTGGATGTATATGCAGGATGACTAGCTGTTTCACACTCCCGCTGCCATACCTTCCTTCTATGAAGTAGTATAGTCGATGTTTCTCTGTCCCGCTGGGCTGGTCCCGCAGCCACTTCATCCCAAATAAACACACAGAGGCTTTTATTAATTCTAAACTGTTCGGCTCATTATTTGTGACATTTCAGAGGTGCATTTATAGTGCAGTGATAGAGTGCTTTTCCACTGGTTTCCTCTAGGAAAGTTTAAGCGGGTACGGTATGCGTCTTCTCCCACCCCAGCAGTTCTGCATACTAAGTGACTGTTCAAATCTTTTCCACTTCTCCTTTGCTCGTACTTAATGTATACTATTATGAGTAGTGTGGTGCGTGTTTGTGCATACATGCCCACCTTGGCACACAGGAGGATGCCAGAGGACAACATTGGCTCTTTCCTTTAAACTTCACATGGTTCTAGAGATTTAACTCTTTAGCCTTTCAACGCAAACACCTTTACCCACTATCTTTCCAGTCCCTGCTGGATATTTTTCTTAAGCTCACTCTTGGTCATTCCTACACAGCATGCCAGTCTGTAAAGGGTCTCACATGGACGGTTACAATGGTACTTTGACTGCTCTTGCTTCCTGTAAATACTAACATCCCAAGGACTTAATACTCCTCACTCCAAGGGACCATTTCCAATGTCTCATTCAATGTCTTATTTAAACACTTTATATGGTTATCAATTACTTTCAGGACAAATTCAGAATTCCCTAGTCAAAGCAGCAAACGTCTTCCTGGCTCTAGTTCTTACCACTCCGTACCTGTCAGAAACTTCTGGAGCCACTTTGGACTTTTATTAATGCCTCAGAGATGCATGCTTTTTCCCGTGTCTCCATTTTTGGACTATGTTCTTCTCTGAGGAATGTGAGCTCATTACTCATTCATGCCAAGGATTAAGAAATATTTGCTTATTGTTTCATTTACTTCAAAAACTTATTAGACTTACAATTAAGTATAATTGACACAATAAATTTCACTTGTTCCAAATGTTCAATTTACCACATTTTCATTGTGCTAAAAAATGTTCTCTATTAATTAGCTATGCTCTGTTCCTCACTCCAAGATTCTCATACCAATCAATTAATACACTTTCTGTCTCTATGGATTTGCAAGTTTTGATTGGTTATTATAAATCATAAAGCATGTGACTGACCTCTTGTTGCTTTTTTCTAATGGCATGACATTTTCAAGGATCATCCACTTTGTGGTACTTTAGTACTTGTATTGTTATTGTGCTAGTGTTTCATTTACTATAAAACAATTCTGTATTGAATAGACACAACATAATTGTTTATTTATCCATCAATTGCTGCACATATGGGTCCTTTCCAGTTTGGGCATTAGGAATCTCCGTGTTCAAGTTTCTGTGTAGGCATCTTTACATTTCTTCTTGTATACATTAAGTTGCTGTATCATATGGTGACTCTATGAGTAATATTTTGAAAAAAAAGTCAAATGATTTAAATAGCATAAGCCTATTTAAAATTCTTAAAAATCAGTGAAAGCATGTTTCCATCTCTCCACGTTCTTTTAATATCTGTTAGTCTTTCTTTTTGGTTCTAGTCAACTTCGTGAGTGGGAAGTGATACCTACTTGTGCTTCTGTGAAACTGCATTTCTCTGGTAGCTTATCAGTATTTATAAAATAAAACTCAGCATGGTGTCATAGGACACATTTTCAATCTCCACACTCAAAGAACACTGAAGTAGGAAACCTGTGAGTTCAAGGCCATCCTGGGCTATACTGTGAGAGTCTGCTTAAAGATAAATAGACAACCAAAGACCCAGATGTAACTTCTTCTCGTCTATGTCTTTGGTTTTCTTGTTTCTTCCCTTTTCAGATTTCCTATATTGTTCCACACATATCAATTTTACTCCATCTATTGCTTAGTCAATCAACATTTGTTGGTTTGAGCTGTATGTGTGTGTGTGTGTGTGTATGTGTGTGTAGGTATGTGTGTGTGTGTGTGTTTGTGTGTGTGTGTAGGTGCTAATATAAGTCAATGTTACATATTGAATGTTATTTTCAATTGTTCTCTATTTTCTTTAAAAATGTTCTCACACTGAACCCAGACCTAGACTGACTTCCCAGTAAGTGCTAGGTAGCCTTTTGTCTCCACCTCCCCAGCACTGAGATTTCAGACATACACTATATACGGGTTCTAGGCACCTGAACTTTGGGTCCTGAAGCTTTGTGGCAAGAGCTTTATGACTGAACCATCTCTTCTACATGATTAGCTGAACGTGTGAGGCTGGAGCTGACCATTCTTATCTTCTACCTAACTTTCTTGTTTCTGAGAATAGAATACTTCCCAATGAAATGGAGCACACCTTAACTTTACCATTTGTTCCTTTAGGTAGAAAATTTCCAGATCACAGTTGGGGTTTGAGTACAGAGGCATACAGCTGTGTGGCGAGTATAGACGGCATGCACGTGCGCACTAATGCTTGTGTGTATGTAAGCAGAGAGATGCCCATCAGTCCTGTGTTTTCTTATTCTGAAGAGAAATTAGTTCAGAGGGCAAACAGAAAAACAAATCTATAGAACAAAACTATATTAAAAAATGATTCTGAGAACAAGGACAGAAAATGATGCCCTTCTCTTCCCTTCTTCTCGTCTGCTTCCTGTGCTTGATTCCTTGTTGATTCCATGTTCTTTGTTGGACGTGGTTAAAGATGAGTGTGGGTAACAAATAGAGACAAAGGAAAGGAGACTGAACACAGGGATTGGGAGGAGGAAGAAGAGTGGAAAGAGAAGGGCCAGGACTGTGCCCCACCCAGATGGACCTGCCAGCAGTCAGCCAGAGGGACACCTGCTGTAGGGAGAGATGAAGGGGCTTTTATTCTAATCAAAAATATTTTAATGATAAGCCTGGAGGACACGCAGGGCATTCATGCTATTTCCGTGTTGAGTTGGTAAGTTGTTACTTTTGTACTTAGGAACACTTTAGATAAAAAATGATACCCTGACAGTGGAGTTATGAGACATTCTTAATGTAATTATCACTAGAGTCAAGATTCACAATTCTATCATTGTTCTCATCAATATCTCCTTCTATTCCAAGTACCTATTTTCTTACACGGTCTCCTCGTGAATCGTTACTCATTTGCTGCATTTTACCAAGAGTCATGAGAACCCTGTGGCCTGGTCCCATTTACTCAGGATGATATTTTGAGAAGTAACATTTGTGCTACAGATCAACAGCTCATTCCTTTTTATGCTGTGGTGAGTTATTAAGGCTTGGTTTACCAACCTATTCGTAAAAGAATATTGAGGTTGTGGAAATCTGGAACAACCATTGTTGTGTTTTGAATGAACATAACTCCCACAGGCTCAGGTGTCTGAATATTTTGTCCCCATTTGATTGGTACTGATTTTGGCAAGATTAGGTGGCCGCACTGTAGGAAGTGTGCCAGTGGGGGTGGGCTTTCAGAAGTGAAGGCCTCATTCTATCCCCAGCCTCCATTGGCATTTTCTGTCTCCTGATGTAGTTAGATATGTGAGCTGTCAGGCCCTGGCTGACAGTCCCAGCTGGCCTGTCTGCCACCTGCTGCCATGCTCTCTCACCATCACAAACTCTAGCCCTTTTGGAACTTTTTGCCCAAATAAGCCCTTTCTTCTATAAGTTGCCTTGGTCCTAGAGTTTTATCACACGATAGAAAAGGAACTAATATGCCCATCAATAGATTTTTATGTGAACATAGTTATGCTTTCTCATGTATAAGTATTCAGGAATGAATTTTTGAGCCTCATCATAATATCTGTTCAACATCATAGAAAATGTTTGAGTGAATTCCCCCCCCCCACCCCCAAAGGGACAGTGCCATTTTGACTTCTCTTAGTACCGGAGGGGTGTCCAGGGTTCCAGGGTTCTCAAAAGCAGCAATGCATGCCTTCTTCCTGGCCACTCTTAGGGCTGCATTGCTACCAGCTCTGCTTCCTTGAATTTTCAATAAATGACAACATTATTTCTCATCCTACATACTGGTGGCTGTGGGAAAAAGTAAGGAATGTGAAAATGCCAGCAGACATGGCCTCTTCCCCCATCTTCTCTTTACGTATGCCCACGTGGCAGCTGGGCAGGGCTGTGGACAGTACTGAAATTCAAAGACTCCAGTGGGACCAACAAAATGGCAAACTGTGGCTCAGATTTGAGTAAGGTACAGACAAGATCTGGATGAAGCAGTGGGACTGAGAGGGCGGTGCAGGACTGGGATGCCTTCCCCAAAGGATCAAACTCTTGAATATTGAGGTGAAAGAATAGCCTCAAACTAGAGACAGACTTGTGGCTGAGGGGGTGAGTGTGACTGAATTACACATACACAAAAGCTATGTAATCACGGAGAATTTCTCTACAACTCCAACTTCTGTAATGATCCCAGGCCCAGCTGAATGAATAAACACATGACTTAAGGGGCTTCAGCTATCAGCAGCATTTTCACAGAACTTCAATCTAATTATGACTTCAGGGATTTGAAAATCCTCAGGAATGTAAATATGATCTTGTGATTGCAGTGAGCCTCTTCGTGTCTTAATTGATGGCATCAGCTTTAGTGTTGAATGCATGCTAATTGATAAAGGAGATAAAGTAATCCCAGGGTTTTTAAGTAGCATCTCCCAACCATGGCTGCATATGCCAATCACTTGGGAAGATTTTTAAAAGATCCTAGAGATGTTGGCCTGCCTGGTCGAGGATGGGTTCAGGATGTTGGAATTTTTAAAACTTTCCCAGATTATGTGAGTGTTCAACAAGATAAATTTTTTTAAACTTTGGTTTTGGTGCTAAGGATGGAATCCAAGGCCCTTTGGGTGCTACACATTTATTATACCACAAGTCTATGACCCTTACTCTCTAAATTCAATATTCTATTGTATAAAAATATAATATACATAGCATTAAATATGACATAATCGTTTTAGATGCAGAGTACAGATTTCATTGGTATTAACTATGCTTAAATAATGGATTATTATGAATTGATTTGTAGCTGTCACAACTATCCATCTGTATTAATTACTTTTCTGTTGCTTTGATAAAATATCGTGACCAAATGCAACTTACAGATGAAAATATTTATTTCGGCTTATGGTTCCAAAAGAAGAGTCCATAATGGCAGGGAGGCACAGAAACAGAAAACCAGAACATGGGGCTCAGAGAGCACATCTCAGCCACAAACATAAAGCAGAGGATGACCTAAAAGTGGGACACTGCTGTGTAATCTCATAATCTGCCACCGGGCATGTGCTTCCTCCAGCATGGCTGCATTGCCGTCTCCTACAGCACCGTCATCTGGAGACCGAGAGGTCAAAACCATGAGTGTGTGGGGAGTAATCTCAAACCACCATAGCATCTCTAGAACTCATACCACAACTAAAATTCCATAGCTACTTACCACCTCCCTTCTCAGTTTCTGTTAATTTGCCCATGTTTGGTGTCTAAAGGCGGTAATATTCTGTTATTTGCATATGATTTGAATACTCATTGTCCTTCCATGGATCAGTATCTGGGTTCACTGTATCTGGTGTCTATTATGAATAAAACTGTTATGAGTACTGGTCTGCAAACATCTCAAGTCTCTGCTTTTATTATTTTGGGGGCATATATCTGAAGAAATTGCTGGGTTATGTGATAATTCTGTGTTTAATTTATTTTATTTTATCTGTTCATTCATTGAAATATTTTGACAACTTCATACTATGTACAGCACATTGGGATCACTTTTAGTACACTATCTTCTCTTTTCTCCCTGTGTCAGTTTTTTGAGAAACTTCTATATTTCTGCATAGAGCCTGCCTGCCTCAGCTTCATTTCTGTTATCGTGACAAAATGCTGTGGCCAAACTTAACTAAAGAGAAAGATGGCTTATTAAGATGGGAACTCACATCATACAGAGTCAAAAGCAAAGACAATCATCTTAGCTTGCTTGCTGCATATGTGTGCTCAGCTAGATTTCTTTACCATTGTACAGTTTAGGGTCTAGTCTATGGAATAAATGATTATGCCTGTATTCAGAATATGTCTTCTTCTGACTTCAGTGAATGACCAAGACAATCCGCAACAGACACGTCTACAGGCTAATTTGATCTAGACAATCCCTGATTGAGACTCTTGTCTGGGATATATCTATGTATTAAACTACAGATGAAACCAAGCAGCATGTGCTTACCAGTTGTTTTTTTTTCTATTATTTATTTTTATAGAAATTACCCCAGTGGGCATAAGATATTATTTCACTGTTGTTTTAATTTTTATTTCCTCAATTGATAATATTTAAGTGATATTAATAATTGGTAATAATAAAATTATATTGAGTATTAATTAATTCATGGGATTATTGACATCTATCTTCTTTAGAAAGATACTTATTCAAGTCATGTTTTCCCGTATACTAATTAGATTGTTTTTGAATTAGTATAGTTTGAATGTTTTTTTAAAGTTAGAACTCTGTTTTTGACATCATTGCTAGACTTCATTTTGATGTTTTATGTCACTACCTTCCACAAGCTGACTTGTTCTGTAGTTGTCATCTGTGAGTAGGAACACAGGCTCTTCTGCTGTGGTCAGGGATCATTCAAAGATCTGAATTTATCTGTTAAGTGGCTAAGAGAGAAAGTTCAAGGTGGCCTCTCCCATAACCTGTGCCGGGGTGAGGGAGTGAGGAGCCTGATCTAGGAGACTGTGGGCTTCTCTATACAGGTGATCATTCCCCATTATGTGTCCTACTATAATTATAAATGGTCTTCGGCTTTAAAGAGACCAGCAGTGAAAGTTTTGATTTCTTTCAAAATATAGATCTAAAATTCAGAAAGTAATAAAGTCAGTGTGATTACAGAACCAATCCTCCTTTTTATTTCTTTTTAGAGACTTAAAAAAATTAAAAACTTTAATCTCTCTCTCTCTCTCTCTCTCTCTCTCTCTCTCGTGTGTGTGTGTGTGTGTGTGTGTGTGTGTGTGTGTGTGTGTGTGTGTGTGTGTGTACATCAGGATACAGATACCTGAAAAGAATATTACTTGGAGTTGAAGCTGTAGGTGATTGTGAGCTGCCTAATATGGTCACTGGAATCAAACTCAAGTCTTCTATAAGATTGGTACACAGTTAATTGCTGAGGCTCCTCCTTATCCCAGAGGCTGCTTTTTAATAAACAATGAGACACTGGTGGAAGGGGATGAGGGGAGTACGGAAGCATTGCTGCTATCTGGGAACACAATCTGCCATATCAGATGATTCTAAGAGCATGGCTGTTCTGCAATAAGATTCTGCAGTCAAAGCTCAGTTCTCCAGTGCTCTATAGCAGCTATTTTTCTCCCTCTCCATATCACCAGTCCTAGTATTTATGACAATCTGTAGGAAAGCGTGTGATAGAAATGCATGTAACTATGACAACCAATTTGTAAACATGGAAGCAGGGTTCTTAGCTGATATGTCTATTATATAACTCATAAGTACTTTTTTATTTCATGAAGAGGTTGCTAGTTTCTGACCCACTCAAAGCTGGGCAGGCATTAATTTTGAGTTGTTTTTAGTGACATATCTACAGTCTTTCTCTGGTGGCCCACAAAACATTTCTGAGACAGCTGCCTGACTTACGTGCATGTTGACTGAGTTCTTCCTACTCACCTCTACTTTACAAGAGACAGTTCAGAGAGTAAAAATGGAAAGAAGTGAAGGTAAAGCCCTATCTTCACTGCCGAGAGTGGTGAGAGCATGGGCGGGTCAGCTGTGGGTCTTGAGCTTCAGTGTCCTTCTGTGTCAATATAGAGGACCTGTTTCAGTGTTGTGAAAACTACAAAAATCCTACATGGCAGCTCAGAGTTGCATTAGCTTTCAGCACAAGTAGAGCACCCATCACCCAGAGCAAAAGAGCCAGACATAAATACACGTCCTCACACCACTGAACAGTGAGCCCTGAGGACATGTCTATTGTGTCTAACAGCAGTCCCTAGGTTTTCTATATGTTCTGTTGGCTACTAATTTAGTCATGGCTGATTTCCTTCTTTCTTTCTTTCTTTCTTTCTTTCTTTCTTTCTTTCTTTCTTTCTTTCTTTCTTTCTTTCTTTCTTTCTTTCCTTCCTTCCTTCCTTTCTTGCTTGCTTGCTAAAAAATAAGTCAGATTTGGTTGCATTGGAAATCCTTCATTAAAATCAAAAAGAATAGAGTAACTCAATTTGCAAATTTTATCTTACAGTTTGTCATTTATAGTGTGCATGTGTGTGTATGTGTGTGTGTGTGTGTATGAATGTGTGTGTGTATATGTATGTGAGTGTGTACTGTGGCTCAGTCAGATTAGGTCCTTATACTGACTCTGCTGTGTCTGCACTAGGCCCTTAGTAACATCTGGTGAAATACACGAGCTTACTTCATAAATATAGCACTTTTTTTTTTTTTAATTACTCATGGAACTTAAGTAGTCACATTTTATTTTGGATTAACCTCTGGTACCTCAAGTAACATTATAGAAGACAGAATCTCCCCCTGCCAAGATTGGGATTTACTGGAAGAACTGGGACCACTGGCAACTTCTGCTGTTTTGGGGGAGACCTAGCTTGTACCTGAGCAGGTAGGGAGGGTTTCCCCTATCTGGTCTATTTGAAAATGTGGATCTCAGATCTACCTTGCCCAAATCCTTCGGGCATGAGCATGGCTGAGAAGTAGGAAGGATTACAGTAGAGCTTACCTTTGTGCTCAGTAGGGCCCCTGGAAGTAAACATCTTTTGGTTTTCCTCACATTAGTTCAGGGGAGGTAGATGCCAGTCCTTGCCCAGTGAGGCCATTCACTCCGTGAAGCACATTGTATCACTTGGGACACTTCAGCATGACGGAGCCCAGTCAGAGACCAGTGACTGCAGTTAGGAGGAAGCATGCTGTGGTTCTGGACTTATAGACACAATCCTTGTGGAGGTAATCAACTTAAAATGAGGCCCTGAGTGTGAGGCTTTATCTACTCTGACTTTCTTCTTCATAAACAGGGTAGCTGGACATATTCAGACACAGAAAGTAAAATGTTAATGAAGACACAGGGAGAAAACACAGATATCTGCAAGCCAAGGAAGGAGGTCTGGAAATGATTCTCCAGCCCTTCAGGCCTCAGAATAACCAACAGGCTCAAGATACCTTGGTTTCATATGCCCTGCCTTTAGATATAGGTAATAACATATTTCTCTTGGTTAAGCCTCTATCTTCTTTGCTGCAGGGATCTTAGTAGATGAATACTACTTACTGGTTTTAAGAAACCCTGACAGGCATCTGCCCAACCTGGTTTTACATATAGGGTGGAGTTACTGATTGTCCCCAAGTGAACTTGATAATAATCATAGGAACATGTTTTGCAACCCTCTTGTACGGCCTCTGTAGATTTTTCTTTGATGTCCTAATCTAATATGTGTCAGAAAGAGAGATGGTACTCCCAAGTCACAGGGTTCTCATTTAAGAGAAAAGCTGGAGATTCGGGTATGCATCTCAGTTCTAATTTGGATTTCATCCCTTTCTCCAAGGATCCTGTAAAAGCACAGGAACAGTTTTGTTGGCAAGTTGTCAGAGTGAGCATTTATTGGGAGTGCACAGCCCTGGCTGAGCTGGCTTGGGTGTGGGGAGTCTGTAACTGTGTGGTCCGTGGGAAGGTAAAGTGGTGAAAGGCATCCTTTCTCCCATGCAGCCTGAGCAAAGGTTTGTGAACCAGGTGGTAGAAAGAAAAATATGAACATTAGGACATGATAATGTGGTCCCCAGTCTAGAATACTCTGAGCCGGAACACAGGGTCCAGGGCTATATATTTTGTGTAGAACTTAGTGCTGTTGTTTTGTTGATTGAAACACATGGATCTCTTTTTTTTTTTTTTTTTTTCTTGGCAACAACTTGCTATGAAGTGCTATGGAAATTTATATGTGAGCCAAGTAAGGACATGTTGACTGAGATGCGTAAACATGAAACCCCTTGAGGCTAATTTTACTATCAAATGCAGAGTCTAATTACCATCTACTCATGTTTAAAGGCATGGACAGAATATATATATATTGTGTGTGTGTGTGTGTGTGTGTGTGTGTGTGTGTGTGTGTGTGTGATTGTAACACTTTATAAGTTTTTAGGGAAATAAAACTGTGGGAAATTCAAAGCTTGTAGAATCCCAGAACAAATTGCTAAATTCTTCTTGCCTGGGCTTGCTCGGTCAGCAGGCTTTTGTAAGGAAAGACATGCTTTTCTAATATATAAAACAAGGGAGCAGCTTTATGTGCATCCATTCATAAAGTATGCAATATGTGTGTGGGAAGAATGTATAGAAACTCATTTGATTGTGGCTCTGGACTCTGACCTAACTTTGAGAAAAACTGAGGGTGGTGGTATTCGGTGAGTTGCCAATGTCTTCAGTAAACAAAGAGCCACTGGACTATGAAGAGAGACAGACTGTATATGTGGCTTAGAGTTATATTATGCCAGGACATTCATACACTGGTTGTATTTTTACCAAAGAAAGTTCTTTGCTGAGGCCAAGGCAGTGAATTCTGGTCCCTCACTCCTCCTTGGGGGTAAAGTGGGTTAGAAATGGCCATCTTTGGAAGCTGTAATTGTTCATGATAAGTGATGATTACATCTTCTAGGGAGCCTTTGGAAGACAAAAGATGGTGGATTTCAGGAGCATGCTAGGGTGTAAAAAAAAACACTCACTGCCATACTTTATAGAAAGCTAACTTTTTTCAACTTTGTGCTTGTTGAATGTGGCTTTTGTTACACAGTTATAGAGAAGAAACAGTTGTGTTTAATTTTAAGTATTAAAGAGTGCTTACAAAGTCATGTCTGTAGTAGGTGTTCATCTATTTAAGAATTTGTATTTCATTTTCCCTTTGAAAAGTGGAAAGGAGTCTGGGATATCTGCAGTTTACTTCCATATATAGAGGATTTTAAGATCTCTTACCTGTCTGTTGTTAGGTTTGGGGCAATTATTTAATTTTCCCATGTCTTATTTCCCAAGCTGTAAAAGGTAACAGTGTGCTGGATTCCCATTGAGAGCATCTGGCCCACAGAAGATTCTCAGGTGATACTCTGGGAACTTCTTGCTCTAAGTTCTAAGTTAGTGGAAAGGTCTCTGGTAAAATATGAAGAAAAACAGCAGGCTTGTTCTGTGGAGGTTTCAACATTCAAACCAGGCAGCTTTTCCCAAGTCAGCTCATCTCCCAAGGGGAGACAGTACTCCTCCCAGGGAACATATGACGTTTCCTTGAGGAAACCATTTTTAAAAGAGAGAGAGAGAGATAAGAATAAAATCCACTTTAAATACACACTATTACCTGTTTTGATTTTGCCTGCATTTTGTTATTTGAGCCATAACCCCCCCCCCCCCCCCATGATAAGTATTGGAAGGTCACAGCTTGCTTTTCGGAACTCTGGGACTCCGGGAGTAATTCAACTCTTCTTTTTGCATTCTTATTTCCTAAAGACAAATAGATACAATGTGGGAGGGAAAGGACAGTTCTCCAGTGAAAACTGCTGGTGATGGTATAGCTCTCCATTTTTACAGCAGAGTTCTGTCAGTCATTTATATCAGTGTAGTCTTTGGCATATGCAAGCATGCTGAAAATCCTACAAGGCAGGTTTCAGACGCAATTTTCCGGCAGGAGTGATTTATAGGTAACATATATAATTGTATAAATAAATGATGCTTTCTCTGAAATGGAAAATTTCAGCTTCTCTAAGAGAAGCTGTCCCACTCCGAGTGTCATAGTCCTTTGTCTTTTTTTGTATAATAGAATTTCCGCAAATTTCATCAAGATACATCTCTTCCCTGACCAAAAATTAACAGAGCAAGGTAATGTATGTCTGTGACTCATGTTGCATCACCCATTAGCTGTGATTTAATTGTCTTTGGTATCTACCAAAAGGGCAGCATTCATAGGAGGCTAGGGCTTGGGAATTGTAGACAATGAGCTTATATGGGAGAAATTTATAAAGTGTTTATTTATTTTAGACTTAGAATAGCAAATCAAGCTAGATCTTCTACACTTCTGGGCATCACAGGCTTATTTACTAAGAAATATGCAGTGAAAAAACATAGTTGATGGATTCAAAAAAGATGTGTAAACATTTTTATAAAAAAGTCCTTGCAAATAAAAACATTACATACCCGAATTAACTAGATTCAAGATCTATACCACAGTGAACTTCTATAAAGTTAGAACAGGCATTCAGAAGAGGAAGCATGGAGCTTCGCATTACATTTTATACTGTCTCCTAGAATCTTAGATTGGTTCAAACAATTATCCTTTCTAAGACACTTATAAAATCCCAAAGTGTACACAACATGTTTATGAAAAAAAACAAGTAACTCTTATTTACATTAAGAAAGCTGTAAAATTATTCATAATGGTATGTTTAACCCTCAAGCAACCTCTTACGTAGAATGAACTAGCCAAAAGTTCATTCATAAGGATGTTTATAACCTCCTCTAACAGATGGGTATACTCAAGGAACGCAGAAGGCAGTTATGAGTGGACAGAAGCAGGTATAAGCTAATCAGCGAAGCTGAAATACCAACTGGGATTTCTGAATACAGCATTCTTCTTAGAGCCATGCAATCCCAGAAGCCAGGACTTGAATGTTGTGGCAGTGAGGTAGGCTCATTTAATGGGAAAGTTCACATTATTTCCCAAATGTGTGCAGCTCTGATGTGTGTATGGTAAATGATACTGTCCTAGAGTTAGGAGAAATGCACAAAGGACTCCATTCTGTCTTCTTTAAAGCATTCAGCTGCTGTCTACCTAATAGTGCTCAGCTGCATTCCTAGGGTCTTCTGTGTCTGTGCTAAGTCTTTAAGTGACAGGCAGATGAGACTGCCGAGGTCTCAGGAGCTTGTCTTTCAGTACTGGCTTCTAACCAGCTTCGCATCCACACTGGTATGGAGGCATGGCTATGAATACTTCCAGCAATTATTGTTCCCTAAGAAAAATAACATTATTTTTTATGGAAATTTCAACCTAAAGATCATAGTAGTGAGGTAAAGGACTTGTGAGATTATATGCTAATACTGAAGGTGCAGATACAAAACTCTTCCACTTGGGAAAATATGTGGCGACACTTTATTTTAGAAATATTAGAGAGAGAGAGAGAGAAAATATCCTGGGAAGAGGGGTATCATAAGCTGATTGAATGTAGAGGTCTGAGTCTTAAAATGGGAGAGGAAATTTCAATATTGAAGAATGTTGTTTTTACTTAACAAAAGAAAGTATGGTTTTGCTTACCATTGAGTCCTATACTTAAAAGAAATGATCAATAGTTCTGAAGTGAAGTCCGGTGGAAAGAGCTGGAATCAGCCATCGTCAGACTCACAGCTCTGAGCTCCGAGGTGTCTCTGGACACAGCCTTGGTCATGTCTGCTGCCCTCATTGTTCTCGTCTCGTTACCTGTGAAGTGAGCAAGAGCAGTAATGAGGTAAGGCTGTGGTAACAGTGAAATACACTGCCTGAACATGTCTGCCCGTTGCCTACCGCATCCCAGAAAAGGCAAGAGGAGATATCAGTGATCTCCTTTCGTAATAAGACATCTTAATGGTTAAGCACACATCCTAATGGTGAATATCGACTTCCAGGGATTAAAATTCCATTCAAGCCCTTCAATTGTCTATGAGTGATTTCCACATTGCCTTGAGGTATGAACTGTTTGATCATGATATGATCACATATTCCATCAAGAAGAACACAAAGAAACTGGCACCATTGTGATAACATGTACAATCATATTATGAATTAAAATGCATTGAGAGTTAATAAAGCAAGAAGACAAAGAGGCAAGTCACAGCATGATAAGAAACTAATTGTGAGACATTCTCACCTTCAACAGGGGGCCTTGAGAGGCTCATGTTTTCTAAGAACTCTCTGACAAGCAGGCTGAATGGCATACCCATTAATGTTCCATATGATAAATTATTTAGGCAGGGCAAAGATGAGGAGACTCATTCTCGAGACTCCCAGATCGTACTGTATAGATTAGGTAATTGTGGAACAATGGTAGTTAATTGAGCAAAGTAGCAGCAGATGAGATTCATCATAGGCCAGTGGGGCACACTGAAGACTTTGATGTGAATTACTTGAACACATTGTACATTCCTAATTGAGTGTGATCCCCCAAAGAGAAATGAACTAACATAAATTATAGGGCAGTGGAAACAGCAGCTTGCCTGGTATATGAAGCTCTTCAGAATCTTCCCTTTCTAATGTGTGTGTGTGTGTGTGTGTGTGTGTGTGTGTGTGTGTATCACAGTGCATACATGTAGAGGTCAGAAGGCAACTTTCAGAGATCAGTTCCCTCTTAATACCAAATTGGTCTTTGAGATCAAACTCAGGTCATCAGGTTTGGCAGCAGGTCCTTTTATCCAGTGAGCTATCTCATCTACCCTCATTTTCTTGTTAAGAGTATTGCCTTAATTATCAAAAATATATTTGTGCTCAGCATAAAGCATTGTAAATACAAATAAGAGAATTCTTGGATAAGGACAAGTAAAGTTTTTCAAGAGGGAAATGTACACAAGTCCAACTTCTTGTCCAGCAGGCTGTGTGAGGTATTGTGTTTTTATGGGGAATTACATCATTGTTTTGAAACATGATTTCTAGTTGGTATTTAATGAAAACTCATAGTCAGAATATCAGAGAGAGGAAATAGACCAGTCAATTCTCACCAAGCCAACTTCTCAGAGTAAAAGCTGTGTTCCAGGTTCTTCAGCCTGGCTCCTCATCACTTCTACAGAATAAATCTCTGTCTGTCTTAAATATCCTCTTTGCCCAGTTGTTTCACTTCTGGGTTCCACTCATCATGATGTTAGAGTTAGGATTTAAGGTGTGAGCTCCTACTGTTTGGTTGTTAGGCCTTGAATTCACAGAAACACAGAAAGACTTCTGTCTCCTGAGTTATGGGATTAAAGGCATGGGTCACCACTCGGTCATTCCTGTGCTGGGACTAGACATGAGTTACCACTCTCTGACCTTTATGGCTTGACTGTGGATGATCTTGTCCTCTGATATTCCAGGATGATTTTATTAAATAAAATATATCACCACATTGTTTTTAATTATTCTATTTTTACGTTTGTGTCTTTGGCTCTGTGGCTTAATGATTTCTCCTGCTAGAGCTAAGGTATGCGAATGTTGGACTTTCCTACCTGTATGCAATCTTCAGTCCTAAGAGATTTAGTTCCTGTCCTTTCTTCATATTCCTCTCTCTGCCCAGCCACATCACTTCCTGTCCCCACTTCCCTAGTGCTGGGATTAACGACATGAGATCCCAAGCGCTTGGATTAAAGTCTCTGCTGCCTGGTTCTGTTTCTCTTTTAGACTGGTCCAATCTTGTGTAGCCCAGGGTGGCCTTGAACTCCTGATATTCCTGTTTCCTCCTCCCAGGTGCTGGGATTAAAAGTGTGTGCCACAACTGGCTGGCTTCTAAGGTTAACTAGTGGCTACCTCTGCCGTCCAATCTTCAATCAAGCTTTATTTATTAGAGCACAAACAAGATATCACCATACTGTATAGAGTCAAAACCTGTTTTCCTTGGGTATGAGAGATGGAAAATAGAAACTGGAAAAGTTGCCTGATGCACAGTGGTTCTTTTATGGAACTTCCTTAGACTGATTTTCTATGGAGCTGAGCATCATGTCTAGTGCTTAGATATCATCCAGCCATCTAGGTGACCAAGTGAGCCTTTCCACTGGGCTACAAGTTTGTATATGGGCACTCATGTCTGAGTTGCCTCCCACCAAATGACATGCAGAGAAAACTCTCCCTTTTATCTCTGCACTGTACATCAGTCCTTGTTCATGAAATCACGTGAATCACATGCATCTGTCTATATCCGGGTGACTCAGAGAGTTTCCACGAGGAGACAAGGGTGTCTCGGGTCACTTGGTGTAACATAGTCAGCTTACATTCAAAGTCAAGAAGGAAAATGCTAAGCAATTACAAGAACAATCCTGGGATCTTCCATCTATTGGGTTAGCGTTGTATTTTACTCCAGCCTAATTGCGGTTAGTGTCTGCATAAGTATGTGCCTCTCAGAGTAGAAACGCCAATTTGCTTACTTTGTCGATGCTCTTTGATTACAGTTAACCTAACACATTAGGCTACTTAACTCTAGACTTAATAAGACTCTGCCTCATTCTCAGCTCGACTCTTCTGTTTGATAGAACTTTGTGCAGCATTTGAGGGATGTGGTGCTACCAGAAACTTGTACTGAAACATGGAATTAAAACTGAAGTCCAGGTACTCGATGATGAAACTCACTAAAAGCAAGTCCTGGGCTGATGCGGAGCAGAATTTCTATCCTGATACTCGCCTTTTCCCATTTTGGATTTTCTCCTGTCCAGGCATATTTTCCCATCACATTTAAGTATGCAAAGACCTAGAGGAAGACTAGAATGAACTTGCTTCTGCAAGCATGTTCCTGTCCATGGCTTATTCTCAACATCTAACACTCTAGTAGGTAGACTTAAGTATTTTGTTTGGAATGGGTCTTGCTGTGCAACCCAGGATGCCTCAGAGTTACAGTGTTTCTCCTGCCTCAGCCACCAGAATTTTGAAATTATTTTTTTCTTTCTCTCTTTATTTTTTCTGACCTAGCATCTTTCTATAATGCAGGTTAATCTTACACTTTCAATCCATCTATCTTATGCTTTTTAGTGTGGGGATTACTGCTAAGGGCCACTCCGCCCATCTTTAAAAACCAGAGTCTTTACTTGTGATTAAAAGCCCTGCACAACTTTACTCTTCTCTACGTCTCCAGCTTTTCTGCCCTGGCCCACTGAATACTCCGCAATATTCTCCTTGCATTGGCTCTGGCAGTTGGCCCGAGCCAGACTGCATTTCTGCCTCATCCTTCCCTGAACATTTCTCCTCTCTTAGAGGAGAAGCTTCTCCTGGGTCAATGCTGAGATCTAACCCGCCCTCTTCAGTCTAGCCTCTCTGGAGTGTCCTTCTCAGATGGCCCTTGTCTCCTAAACCCCAAAGTACTTGAGTGTCCTGCAGTCATGATTTCCGATGATGAAAATCGGAGAATACCTACTAAGTTCCGTATGCCTGAGGACAAGGACAGTTAGATTTTAGTCCCTTTTCATTAGAAGTATGTAGCGCAGCCTTCTGTGTATTTCAAGATCATGAAGTACTTTATGCATAGCATTTCTGTTTAGATAAACATTTCAAATATATTTTTTATTAAAACACAAAGTTTATTGGTGTGAAAATGATGAGAAAATTTTAGAATTCATGCTTTCCATCTTAAATTATATAAAGCACAGGCTTTACTTGAGATACAGTATGGGAAGTATGAATTACAACTGTCATTTATTCTCGGGTTTAGAGCTCTCTTTTCATTATTGCTGTTATGTATTAATGACTGATCTATGACTGTCAACTGATTCTAGATTTTCATTTTTATTTTAGTTATTTTAAACGTACCACCGTTTCCCCTTCTTCCCCTCTCCCTGTTATCCCCCAGTCTCCTCCCACCTCATTTTCCACACTCTGCTGTTTGTAGTTTTAATGAATAAGGCTTAATAATGGTTAACAACAATGATAAAAAAAACCCTGTTCTTCATTTTTGCTTTCTCTTGATCTTTAACAATGACTATTTCTTACATATATTTCAGAATACTTATGATTTACCGATAAACAGGAACATATAGACAAAGTGTTTAAGTTAATGCAGAGGGGACAGAAAATCAGCAGTTGTACTACAGGGTTAGGATGCAATTGGAAATGTGTAAACAGACACTCTGTTTCCAGCAGTGCCAGACTAAATTCTTCTAGGACCCCCCCCTCCCCTCACCGACACACACACATTCTTCCAAATGGCTTGCTATCACCAAAAGGAAATTTGTTGTTCTGTGTTCAAGTATTATACGCCTTTGTCTGTACCAAAGTGCTGATTTGCATTTTTAAGAAAAACCAGACTCATGGGTGAAATGAAGCCTCCAGCTGAGCTTGTCCTAGATCTAGCTATGTTTTTTGTTTTTTGTTTTGTGAGTGAAGCAGGGAAGCAGGAAACTGAGTTTCTGATAGCATAAAGCTCTTAGGAACGGATCAAGTAGCTGCTGCAGCTGATCAGACATACTTTTCATTCTTGTGTTAGATAATATTATAACTTACACAAGCCAATGTCATTTGGGATAAGGGACTTTCAGCTAAAAGAATGCCTTCTTCCAATCGACCATAGGAAAATATGTCAGACATTTTTCTGATTCACGTGGGAGGCACGAGCTCACTGGGTTTTGTTTTGTTTTGTTTTTACTTTACATCCTGAGATGCAAAAGAAAGCAGAAGCAGGCTGAGCAAGTCATGGGGAACAAGCCAGCACACATTTCTTCATGGCCTGTTTCAGTTTCTGCCTCCAAGTTCCTTTCTTGAGTTCCTGCCCTGACTGTCTATAATGCTGGATTGTTATGTGGAACTGTAAGCTAAAATGCATCCTTTCCTCTCTTCCCAAGCTGCTTTTGACCACAGTGTTTTATCTCAGCAATAGTAATTTAACTAAGACAAAAAATTAGCCTAATACAGGAGTTTGTTTTTGTTTTTGTTTTTGTTTGTTTGTTTGATAGAATTTCTCTGAGTAGCCCTGGCTGTCCTAGAACTCACTTTATAGACAAGGCTGGTTTCCAACTCAGAGATCCACCTGCATCTGCCTCCTGGGGCTGGGATTAAAGATATACACCACCATGCCTTGCTGAGACATACAATTTTAAGGTGAGGTATACACTGCCATATTTTTAAACTGTAAAAAAATGTATTTGTTACTGGATAGAAAGGTAAGATATGTTTTTTTCCTACTTATAATCATTGTAATTTTTGGAGACATGTAATAACCTCTTTAATTTTATAAAGCATTTATTATTAACATTTAAAGTTGTAATTAACTATTAATGATCAATGCATTCATGTACTTAAGTATGCAGAATATGTTTTACAACAATTATGGTGATTAAAAAAAAATTCTCTCATTCATTTTCTAATTGTCCAGCTCCCTTCCCCAATGAGAATATCATCAGTTTCTATGGTATCCTTTATGAGTTTTATTTATCTTACTTTAGCAAGCAAATGTTAATATTTATTTTTCTACTTTTCATGGGTAACTAGCATCACAGTATGTGCAATGTGCAGTATTTTATACCATGCTTTGGGGTACTTTCAAATTTACTGATACATCGGCATCTCAATCTTTATTACATTTTTATTATTTTGTGTGCTTTTGCCTATGAGTACATGCCACAGTGTGGAGGTCAGGGGACAAATTACAGAAACGTGTTCTGTCCCCTCCACCACACAAGCTCCAAGGATTGAGCTCAGTTCTTTAGGTGTGACAGCAGGTGTCGTACCTACTGAGCCAGCCTGCAGGTCTTTGCTCTTTATCTCTGCTTCCTTTACATCTATATGAAGCCTCTAAACGTAGCTGACTTGTACATTTCTCTCCTTTTGATGTAGGTAAAGTAATTTTCACACATAGAGTTATTTGCATTTCTTCCTCCAGAATTGGTCTTTTTATCAAGCTTGTTTATCTTAGACTTTATGAATATTTTGTAATGTATGTTAGTATGGCATTTATGCATGTATGTGCATGTGTTTGTAATTGTGTGGACACACATGTATGTGCAGTGCCCATGCAGACATGTATAGGTTAAGCAGAAATTAAACATAATGGAAATTCGAACCAATGGGCGGAGTATATTAATTGGAAGTTGTTTCACTAAATCACTTTATACTAGAACCTGTGTGCATGAATGTGCATGTGAGTGTGTGAATTTGCTTGTGCCTGTGTGTGTGTGTGTGTGTGTGTGTGTGTGTGTGTGTGTGTGAGAGAGAGAGAGAGAGAGAGAGAGAGAGAGAGAGAGAGAGAGAGAGAGAGAGAGAAATGGACCTTGGGTGGTTCATTGAGTATCTTTCTACCTTCTGCACTGAGGCAAGATCTCTCTCTGAACTCAGAGCTCCTCACATCATCTAGTCTGGCCAGTGTCTTGCTCTGGAGATGCCATGTCTCTGCCGCCAGTGTGCATGGATCATAGATTATATTATAACATCTTAGTAGTGCTAACATTAACAGTGAACTTTGCTCATAAGATGGAAATACTTTAAAATAAATAAATATAATGGATCTATTATAATAACTCTTATCAAAGACTAATTTTTACAGTTTGTTTGCATATGCCTATATTAACTCAAATAGTGGTCAATAAAACCTGTGTAGAAATATCCTGCGTCAACCACGCTCCACAGTTTCTCACTACAGAAAGAACTTAAATAGCATTATACAGTGTTCAACAGCTAGCTAATGCTTCTGTTCTAGCCATCCAGTAGCTAAGTTAGACATTCTTTCTGAGTTACTAATTTGTATATGCTTCATTTTTAAATATGCTATTATAGCAGTATAAGATGACTATAAGGAATATATCCATAAATCCATCCATTGATATACCCAATTATCCCATTACAGAATTCTGCTAGTTGATTTTGAAGGGGAGATTACAATTATTGCTTAGCATAAGGTGTTTTTAAAATACACATATATTCATAATATAATTAATTTATTACAGACTATATCATAGAGTAACAAGTTTCATCAGTTTTATTAAGATGATAGGAAATGCTGGACCTTTAATAAGTTAGTCCTGTGAAGGAGAGAGCATAGACAAGGAAAGCTTTCAGATTGTGTAGCGTGAGGTTTCTGGCTCAGACTAACTCCATAGTTCAGATCTGTCGCTGCTTATCTGGACCAGGGATCCCATAGTCCCAAAGAAACACATGCTTGCAGCCGCTCCCCCCAACACACACAAAAAAATTTGACTCAGCCGCTTGTATTAATTTCATGCTGTTTGGCCTATGGCTTAGGCGCATTGCTAGCCAGCTCTTTTATCTTAACTGAACCCATTTTTATTAATCTGTCTGCCACGTGGCCTGTGGCTCACCTGTGTTCCTTTATGTTGCTTCCTTGAGCGGCTGTATTGATCTCCGTCTGACTGTACCCTCCTCCTATGCTCTGATATCCTGCCTACTGCCATGGAGCCAGTCATGGACCAAAACAGTCCTTTATTCACAGCATATAGAAAGACATTCCCACATCAAGATTGAGCAATAGATGTCATTGAACAAGTGCTGTCGCATGAGTGTGGGAAAAGGAATTAAACAAGAACTTTGGGCTGTACTGAGGCTCAGAGGTAGATGCTCAGCTGCCAGTTTGGTCCATAGATGGTGTCTGTGTAATATAGAAAAGGCCTCTGAACCCTCTGTGCTCAGCATTGTGCTTAATCTTGTGGTAGGTCCAAGGGTGTCTCTTGCTGCTCTTCCTGCACTTCTTGTAGTGATTTCTTTTCTGAAGGAAAAGCTGAGTCACCAGTGCAGACCATGGCAATTGTGATATAACATCTCTACAAGATGCACTTGTAGAGAATGAAGCCTTAAAAACGAGGGTAGCTATGCTATATTCATAATGGATTCCTCAGACTGAAGGATGGATATGATGCTATCATTTGTAGAAAAGTAGATGGAACTGGGTGAAATAAGATAGATACAGGAAGACCAACACAAGGCTTCTCATATGTGAAAGGTAAGGATGGATCAGAATGATTGGTCATCATCTCTCAATGTTCTTAATGCTGTGCTGATTCTTTAAGACAGTTCCTCATGTTGTGGTGACACTCAACCAAACCATAAAATTATTTTGCTGCTACTTTATAACCATATTTTTGCTACAATTTTGAATTGTAATGCAAATATCAAATATGTAGGGTATCTAATATGTGACCCCTGAAAGGGTAATCTGATGCCCAAGGGTCAAGACCAAGGGTTAAGAGCCACTATAGTAGAGGCTGGGGGGAATAGGGTAGAATTAATCAAGGAGATAAGGACAGTTGGATAGTAAATAGTGAAATGGCTGGACAGAAGAAATAAGTCCTGGTGTTCCAATAACTTAGACTTAAGGAAGACTATTACGTGAATTATATTTGGTATAATAATAGCCTAGAGCCAGATACTAGGGAGAAGCTGAAGTATCAGAGAGATAGAGAAACAAACCATAACCACGTCTCACCCAGCCAATACCTCAGGCTAGTCTTCACCATAACCACTTCTCACCCAGCCATACCTCAGGCTAGTCTTCAGGAATCCTCTGACGCCACACCTCTGTCTTCAGCCTCCGCCCAGCTGTCTCACTTCCTGGTTCAGCTTTCCTAGAGCTAGGATTAACTTGTGTGCCACCACCACCGTCTCTTTTAGTCCTTGAACTCACAAAGTTCCAGACAGATAGATCTCCGTCTCCCAAGTGATGAGATTGAAGGCGTGGGTTACCACTCCCTGACCTTCATGGCTTGGCTCTGTGGGTGGCTCTGTCCTCTGATATTTCAGACTGTTCTTATTAAATATACAATATATCACCATAGAAGAAATGGAAGAAAGGAGAGAAAGGAAATGTCCATTCATGTAATCTGATACTCTATGTAGTTACTATGGTTATAAAAAAAGATGAATGAATCACTTAAAACATCTAGTTTCCTTTAGTATTTTTATTGATGCTCCAGCTCTGCTTCATTTTTCTGATGAGCATATCTCTTGGTAAGTAGAACCTTCCTCTGTTGTTATTGATATGAAAAATTAATCAGGGACTGTGTAATTTATAAACAAAAGGGATTTTCTCACAGTTCTTGTGCCGCGAGTCTTGGTTGAGATTACCAGCAGATTTGGTGTCTGGTGTGTGACATGGATGGTGTTTTCCTCATACGCCTGCAGAGACTGAAGTTGGGAAGCTCCCTGAGCATCATTTCTAAAGCATTACTGACAGTTGTAGTTAGATAGCTCTCCTCATTTGAATTCTTTTCAGGCCGCTTGTTGTCCTGAGTCTGAGTTTCTACACTGAGGTTGAGAGGACACAAACATTCAAACCAGAGCAGTGTTGTTCAAAATCAGAAAACCAGCATAAGCAACAACTTTGTGTTCCTCCCAATATTCAAAATGCTATGAAGTTTGTTTGCAATGAAATAACCTGTTTCACTTGGGTAGCATCACCGTGACGTCTGATTCAAGGTAACACCAAATTCAAGCATGGGTTGACATGTATACTCTGTTATTCCAAAGCTGTAATATAACAGCTCTATTTGGCTGTTGAATACTATGAAACTGTTACTTACAACTTGTATAACAGCTGGCACCTATAAATCAGTATGATTCTCTAGATCTTAGCAGCAAATGAGTTGAAACCCTGTAGGAGGAAAACTCATCAGGTCACACATAGAACAAGTTACAGGATCCAAAACAGCACCCAAGTCATCTCACTTCATATTGCGGCTCCTCTATTGGTGAGGTGTAGGGATATTGTGTAGTTTCATGGTAAATAATTGTCCCACCCACTGGTTTAATAAAAAGCACTGATGGGCCAAAGGCAGGCAGGAAGTGTGGGTGGGGCTACCAGACTAAAAACTCTGAGAACAGGAAGCACAGAGCAGAATGCCAAGCAGAATGCCAGAGAGAAGCTGCAGGAAGCAGAGGACAACCATGCTGCTGTGAGAAAAGGTACCGAGCCCCATGGCTGAACAGGATAAGAATCATGGGTTAGATTAAGGGTAGAGAGTTAGCAAGTTATATGCCTGGGCCTGAGGCTGATCAGCTAAAAACTAATGAAAGCATCTGTGTGTCTCTGTGGGACTGCGGGTCTGTAGGTCTGCCTAAACCTTGAGATCAGGCCCGAAAGTCCAGGCCAAAAACCACCTACTACAGTGAGGGAAGACGTATTTTTTCCCATAAGTATGTGTGTGTGTGTGTGTGTGTGTGTGTGTGTGTGTGTGTGTGTGTGTGTGTGTGTATGTGTATCTTAAGCTAAAACATTTACATATACCTATGTGATTTAAGGGTCTGAGGTTGGGTCATGTAGGGTGGATCTTGAAGGTATTGGGGGAAGGGAAAGACTGATCAAAATACATTGTATGCAATTCTCTAAGAATTAATATAGTATCATTTTAGAAAAATAAGGGAAAGGGGGAGAGAGCTTAGTTTTATTGGAACTTCTTTTATCACCATATAATTTTGAATATTTTAAAGTTAAAAATATCAGTGTTTTAAATTCACAGCACACCTATCTAGAGAACATGAGCAAGCTTTGATTACATATCATGCCAATTAGAGCAATGTACACACAGAAAATGAGTGCATATTGTAAAGTTTCATTAGAAGAATTAGCTGTGTTTTCCTCTGTGGGTTTAACACTTTGGAAATCTAGCTCATCTTTTAGCAGTTTCTGCCCACTAACACTTCTTAAAATTAATATCACCAGGAGAATTTTCTAAGAATCTACAGTGTGAAGCACTAAGCAGAAATTATACATAATGGAAATTAAAGCCCATGGGCAGAGTACATTAACTGGAAGTTATTTAACTAAATCACTTTACGCTTGAACGTGCATGCGTGTGTATGTGAGGATGTGCATTTGCTTGTGCCTGAGTGTGTACACGTGTGCACACGTGCAAATTTTCACACGCTACACACACACACACACACACACACACACACACCCATGGAGTCCAGTGGTCAGCCTTGAGTGTTGTTCGTCAGCTGCCACCCATCTTACTTCTTGAGATAGGGTTTCTCCAATAGCTCAGGACTCAGCCATCCAACTAAAATGGATGGCGAGTTAGCTGCTACAATCTCTCTCCTCCCCAGTGCTGGGAATATAAATGTGGGCCATCACACCTGCCTTTCTTTCTTCTTCTTTTGGTTTTTAATGTGTATTCTAGGGGCTAATTTCAGAGCTTCATGCTTGTATGGCAAGCAAGTAACAGACTAAGCTCTCTCCCAGCCCCCACTTCTCAGTTTAAGGGTATGGCCAAGCATTGTTATTTTGCATCAGATAACCACTTTTGTGACAGAGGAAGTTTAAAAGTTACATTTTACTGATAAATTCTTAATTGTTTTTGTTTGAAAATTTGAACCATAGTCAACTAGTACAGAGAATAGCACAAGGAACTTCTAGGATCTTCCAAAAAGCTTTTTAAATTTTGCACTTTGTCCTTCTTCCTTATTATTATTATTGTAAGTTATATAGTTTCAGCACTTTCTGCTTTTTCCATTTTTAAACAAGTGGTGTTTGTAAAAAATTTGATGCTGATACCTTCATTCACAGTTTTCTTCATTCATGTATATGTACACACGTACACCCCTAAGTAGTACATGGCGTTGTGTTGTATGTTTTCCTGCATAGATAACAATAGTATTTTAGATTTATTTCTCTGCATTCTATTATGTACTATTGTTATTATGAGTGGAAGACTTTTAAGTTAGAACAGTCTTTCTGTGTTTAGAGATCTGTTGACTGTTTGCTAGTTTATTTTTGAGAGTTTAGAGCTCGTCTTTAGAGAGCTTTTAGTGGTGGTTTTACTTGAGGCGAAGATGCTTGTAAGTTTATTTACTCCCAGAATTTCTTTTTGCAAAGCACTCATGACTTTGGAAATTGTTTTATTGTTTGTAGGATGTTATTATGGTCTATGATCACAATCCTGTTCTGTAGAAGAGACAGTGAGCACTGTACATAGTAGCAGCTGGCATTTGTTCTAAAATTGTGACCCCTCTGTTTCATGCTTTCCACCAAAGTTTAAAGTTGGGGTTCTACGCTGAACTAGTTGCTGGTAGATATAAGGGGTAGAACAACTCTAAAGCCCACTGGAAGTACCAGAGGGGAGGATCAGCATGTGATATCAGGGCTCGGATGTAAGAAACCAGTCTGCCCTGGTTGCATATGCTAATTTGTTTTTGCCTTTCTTCTAAAGACACTTAAGAAGCCCTGACTGTTTAAGACATTGGATTGCTAATTTGTTGTAGTGACCTGGTATACCATGCACAAAGTGCCAGGAAGCACTGACCTCTCTAAGGTATTTGGGGGACATTTGTAGTGAACCTGGTCCCGATTTACATTGAGAAGCACCAATCATTCCAGCCAAGCTGTTGACCTGGCATAGGAAAAAAAAAATGTTAATGTTGTGTTCATATAAATGTTTGGGTAGTTGGTTTTGCAGCACAGGTGCAACAATAGCTGATGTAAACACGACCCTTTCCTCTCCCCACCTTCTCTACTTTCTTACATGAAACAATACAACACCCTCTACTTCTGACTCTACCTTTACTTCTCTGGGTCACTTGGGGCACACAAAGAATTCAAACATGTCTTTTTGCTTCTAAGACCTCTGTCCCGAAGTTTAAATTAGAGAATAATAATCTCATTCCGATATAAAATATTGTGAGCCTGAGGACAGAGGGAACTGAATGTTACCTGCATATGGTCTTGGATATCAAGGTAGAAAGGTAAAAGGTTTGTTCTGTGCCCAAAGAAGAACTGAGTCGTTTCATTCACAATTATTTCTCATTCTTTAGAAAAGCAGAAACCACTATAGGCACCTTTCTGGAAGCACGGTAGCACAAATAGACTGGCTTTATGGTAGCTGGTAGTGGCTTTTTGGAGTGTCTTCTTTGCGCCCCTCCAGAGGGCTACCTGCCCCAGATACGACATCATCTATTCATGTAGATACTGCTGAAAATAAAATCTTAGATATATCCCTACTTGGTCCCTAAGTAGTTCCATAAATACTATGTGCCATTTTACAGTTTTTATTTTAGAATTTCTATAATGCGTTTTAGATAATCGGGGTTAATTCACATCTCTATTACTATTTGCCTTAGTGGAAATGTGATAGACACAGAATAACAACAGGAAAAAATTAACAAAACAGGCAATGTAGTCATCCTTTCCAGCAGGACAAGAATCCACATCAAAAGTTCTTATCATTTTACTCTCACTCATAGTCACAGTGGTCTGGACAAATGAAATGCTAGAGAGATCCGTCTATAGAATCCTTCATCAGATGAAGAGAATCTTGCTTTCCTACACACAGAGTCAGAGATCTCTGTAACACACAAGTACACATTCTCTGAGCTGTACAGACTTGGAGGCTCCCATCTCAGCTCCCTCTCTACCTCCAAGCCTGAAGACTGTTCGCCATCCCATGCCTCAGTTCCCCATCAGCTCTTAACATTGCCTGTTCCTTGCTTTTGAGTAGTAAATATATGGATTCATAAACCTAAGCACTAAGATGAGTGGTATGAATGGTCTCCATGTAAATAATTTTTTTTTAAATCTGCAGATGTTCACACTGTAGGACTCAAGTAATAGATGGGATGAATATGTGAAGGAAATTTCTTTTAGCACACCTCTCAAAGGTGCTGATTTCTCAGCTTGTGGGCTTGGATAGCAGACCCACATTGGATGACTGAAACACTGTTGCTGATGTTTTGTTCTGGATTATTGTCATGTCCATTTTAAGAATGTTTTATTAGTGAATGAATCACGAAGGTGAGAACTTTATAGCCTTTTAAAGGTGGGTGTCAATGCTGAACTCTGTACTACACGGTATATACTTTTGTGAGTCGCCATAGGTCTGGGGAGGGGCTGGAAAATTCACCTTTCAAACTTGATGCTGCTGACGCCTCTGCTTCAGAGACCACACTTTGGTCATCATTGCTTCAAACCAATCCACAGTTCCTCAGGTCTAAAACCAACTCTATGGCACGGCTGTTGTCATCGCTAACAACTGCCCTTTTCCCGGCCTCCATTTTCTCCATCTTCAGCTATCAATGATCAGTGCTCCTTCCTTTGCATAGTTTATTTTAAATCTGCCTCATCCACAAAGCTCTCCAACTGGCTTATAGTGACCTAGCCTGTATCCTTCTCTCAGTCCCCCAAACAGTTCTTGCAACAAAGGCCTGAACCTTAATCCCTTCCCTTTAATATTTATTTTACATTGGTTCTCAAGGAGCTTGTAGTAGATTTCTTTAGTGTGTTCCAAGTATACACTCACACTCCTGCCTGTCCTTTCATCTGCCTCATTCCTATAAATGTAATACCAGCTTTGCTGAGGTCCAGTGTGTACATTTCCCAGGCTTCTGTACCGCGACACTGGCTCAGACCGCGTCTGTGGTAGCAAAGGAGCACTGTTTATTGGCTGGTTTGTGGAGACAGGTCTCTTCTTTAGCATTGTGTTCAATTAATCTTTTGTAAAGCATCTGTGACAGGAGAGGGGACCCATTTTAAATAATCCCAATTTAATTAGAAATACTGTATATTAAATTTGAATTTCTTTCTCTCTTGTTCTCTCCCCTTCCCCCACCCTCAGCAGCTCTGTCCTTCTTTCTGCAACCAGTTCTGCCCGTTCTCACCACAGGCCCTTTATTGGCCATTTTTTTTCTCTGTTGACTTTTAAATCCAAGGGCTGAATTCCCAGAGACTTCATTTCTCATGGTAGCATGTGGCTGGGCAGTTACACAGACATCCAATTATCAGAGCATCCTAATGAGCTAATGACTGCCCAGGGCATCCTCTTGGGAGGGGCTTAGGGACTGCTCTGGAAGTGGTTTCTGTCTGTCACCTGCTCTGACATGGGATGAGCCTTGCACTCACACATTCCCTCAAGCAGTGTCAACAGAGAGGAGTTTCCTTGGTGATGCCTTTTCCCAGCACTTGAAAACTTGCCTTTCCCACCATGTCCAGGGCGGCAAATTGCCAGGATGTGGTGCCCAGAGTCAGCTTCTTGATTATCTAGCAAGGAAAAAAAAAATGTGCCTAGCCTGTTACTGTGGGAAATACTGGAAATAATAGTTTTCAAATCGCTTAAAATTCTGTCATCTATATTTTACCTATATTTTTGTTCACTTTGTTGAGACAAGAGAAGCAGGCATGTTACTTGGAAGTCATCATACTTAATACTTTTATAATTTATTTTAGAAAACTCAGGAATCTTTTTTACTTTGCTAACTCTTCCTTTTACCTCCACAAAAAAATCATTCCAAGCTACAAAGCCCTCATTTTAATACATATGAATATGAGTTCTTCACTGCCTAGCAAGCCTTTAGACAAGGGCAGTTGCCTTAGTAAACTTGTCTGGAGTTTGTGAGTCTGGTGTTGGAGACTTGGATACTATGTTTGTGTGACAATTTCTATCTATTTATGCCGGGTGGCTTTCATTCTTGTTGCCAAGAGTTAGGATTTGCCCACAGAAAGAAAATTTCATTCTAAAAAGACTTAAAGAGTCAGTTCACATATTAGATTTACTTGTTTTCAAAGATGACTGGGAGGGATTGGGAGGAAGGAAAGGAGGGGAACAGGAGGATATGTGGATAAAAAAAAGACATTTAAAAAATAGTAAAGTAAAAATAACAAAAACCAAGAAAGAAATATTGTCTTTAAAAAATAATAATAACAAAGAAAAATACCTGTACATAAAGGTAACTGACCAATGACCAAGAGTGATTGGGAAGGAAGAAGAGTCTCTCAGGATGGAGAGCTTCACAGAATGGCTGTGTCACAGGACCTCACAAGCCTTGTAGAAGAACAGGACTGGAAGCTGGGGAGGACTGGAAGACTGATGAGAGGCTAATGAGGGAGTTGAATAAAACTCACAGTCCCCCCCACACCATCCATGTGTTAGGAGGTATGTCAGTCATCCAACAGTGGTAAGGAAGATGCTTTTGGTCTTGGACCTCCATGCCTGGATCCTCGGTTACCCAGACCGTATGATGTGACTGGTGGGTACTACTGTGGGGGATGGGGAGTAGAGACGTAGAAAGTGATATTATATCTAAATGTATATCTACCCTCCCTCCCTCCCTCCCTCCCACCCTTCCTCCCTCCCTCCCTTCTTATTTCAAGATCGTGCACACCAATGCTCTGTTTAACTAGATGCCTGTGACTTCCCCAGGGAGTTTCTCTGATCAAAGCAAGCTTCTAAGGTCTTTTGGATTCTTCCCCTCGATGAGGTCACTCTAAGGTTCTATCAGCTGTTTACTCATCAACTTGTAATAAAAACTGGATCTCCCAGAGGCTATGTAAACTAAAATTAAGCAGGAGTCATTCCACGTCTTAGAGAGCAAATTAAACATTACTGCTACGGTATAAATTAAAGGCACACAGATAGTTCAGCTTCAGATACTTTGAGATTGATACATTTATATATTTTTTTCATTTTTTCAGTGTTCCTTGTTCATCGCAACCACAAAGGGAATATGAATACCCTTTAGCATAAGGTCCACTTATGATATATGTGATATTCCAAGTTCTGAAAACTCTTCAGTACCTGTTTGCTATTAAACTTTAGGTAATCTGGTACTAAGGTTTTCTTACCAGAGAAGGTAAGTATGCAGATTGTAATTTATTTGTTTGTTTTTGTGGTATTTCTGGATCAAATCTAGGGTCTAGTTAAACCCTCTCTCTGCCCTTGAACTTGGAGTAGCATTGTATGGTAGAAAAACCATGGACTAATGAACCAAGCACCCTTGGGTTTAAACTAATTTTGTCCTTGAGGCCTTTGTGACCTTGGGCAAGGTGACTGACCTTGTCTCATTTGTAATTGCTTCCACTTCAAGGACTTTCATTGAATGCCTCACCTTTAATTTAGCTCAGTGCCTGATTCCCAAAAGGCTGCCATTAGCATGAGCTCCCTTTACTTATGATTGTTTCATTGACAAAGTGAAATTATTGAAATTTTCTTCCAGCTTTAGCCACTGGAGAGTTTTAATTAATTCTTTTATCATCTCTACATGTCTTAATTAATTCTTCTATAATATATAATATAGATTATTTTTATTTTAACATTTTATTATAATAATATATTAGAATATACATACTCTATAGTATATATTATAGAACTACTTAAGCTTTCTAATGTATATATATATGTATATATATATGCCTATCATTTAAACTAAAATTTCTACCTTATTCTCATTTATTCTGTCCTCTTCTTCTCTTAGTTCTCACTTAGTTTTCCTTGTCTCTTCCAGGATTTCATCCAGGAAAGCACAGTGCATTTGATCATATCTTCTTAGTGTCTTTTTGGTTGTGGCAATTTTTTTTTTTATGCTTTATCACTTTTGATGAGTGTAGTGGTTCGAGGAATACTATTTAGGAATTTTGTACAGTACCCTCTTCTGGGATTTCTCTGTGGTATTTCCATGATTAAACTGGGGTTATGGATTTTGGAGACTATAACACACAAGGACCTACATTGTCAACATGATTTATGACTGTTCACATTGACCTTGACATTTGACTAAGGTAGTGTGTCTGTCAGCTTTCTCTACCTATAAGATATACTCTTTTCTCTCCTTATGTGGAATAGATTTGAAAAAAATTCAGCATGGACCCTACCCCATGCTTAAGGAATGGTGAAGTCAGCCTTCTCTCCTTGAGAGCATCTGCAATTATTAATTGAAATTCTTATACTGGGTGTTTGAACAATGCTTCTGGTATGATTCTTCTATGGTAGAAATAAACCACCTGCTTATAGTGTGTAAATTTGTGTTAAGCAGATTAAATGTTCCTTAATTTGGTAGATATTTATGCTAATTTGTAGTAGGCACATTTATAATCTCATGTTACCTACATTTTCGTTCTTAAATCTTTGGTAATTTTGTAAGCCTGGTTCTGATTCCCCTGTATGAACACTGTTTCCTGAAATAGCCTTATTTCTGCTGAAATGTGTCAGAAATAACAACACTAGTTAAAAGTTACTTCTCATTCTTAATATATCTCCCAATTTGTACACGATGACAGATTTCTCAGTGTTTTGATAGTTGACCAGGAAAAATAGAAGTCTCATCTCATTTTTAAAGAAAAATTGGCCACTAAATAGACAAGGCAAACCGTACATAAAGTGACAAACCCATTTGCCAAGATAATTACTAGTTTATTTCTCACATGGTAGAGTTGTAATGCATTCACATTAAATGTGACAATGCGCAGAGGCACAGAAGAGTTTGAGGTTAAGTGGGACACAAAATGCTCTCAGTTTTAATCACTAATTACAGGTCCGTTTTTTTTTTTCTTTTTTTTCTTTTTTTTCTTTTTGGCATCCGGGTCCCCTGGATATGATTTAGTTTGGCATATGTGCTTGCCAGGTTCTCTCCTTCTTCCTTTTGTGAACTGCTTGAAATGACTGGAGAGGTCAGACATGAAAACAGGTGGTGGAAATATTCAGGGAGGGAAACACAAAGAGTAATTGTCTGCCTTTGCCAGCCGTTCTCTTTAGTGGCCTGAAGAAGTTGACCCAGCTTTATATTTAGATCTTGTAGGATGGCAGAGGCGAGCAGGCTGTTGACATGCCCTTATCTTTTAAGTAACCATTGTATTTTCATTGAAAGGTTTTATTCTAGTTTGCTGCAGCGCCTGGTCCCTGAACTGAATAAGAGGACCTCAGATGGTTGCTAAGAAGTAATAAAAAGATATTGTAACCTGGAGGAGAGAATAGCTATTTTTTCTTTCAAATAAAGATTTCTATGCATTGCAAAGTCAACAACAAAATTTTAATCCATTTATTCTAACAAGGCATTTTTCAAGAAAGGGAATTTTAAAAAGAAATTCAATTTGTATAACCTGAAAAATCCTTGTGTATTTACAGCCAATACTTGCTTTCTTTGTTTTATTTATCATTACCTGCACAACTTGACCATGAGTCTATTTTGAAGGCATTTTACATTTCTGCTTATTTTCTACTTCCTACCATTTGAAGGGAAATGAACACTCAGATTCTTATTATGTCACCTTTTTGATACAACATAAACTTATGTAAAACATGATTAGGCTGCGGTCAAGCCATTTCCAAGGAAACAGAGAAATCTTTACATCCTGCACTTCAAAGGGAGGAGTGCCTGCCCAGGTGATGGGTCAAAAGTCCCACCTCAATTGAAAACAATAGAGTCCCTGTATTTCACAGACCTCAAGCTTTCCTTCCAGTTCCTCAGAATTATACCTACATCGTTTCACAGGTATTGAATGTGCATTAGACCCTACCTTTTGGTTTTTATGTTATTGGGAGCTTGGGACCACCACAGACCAAAGGTTTGGGATTCTTTCCTTCCTTCCTTCCTTCCTTCCTTCCTTCCTTCCTTCCTTCCTTCCTTCCTTCCTTCCTTCCTTCCTTCCTTCCTTCCTTCCTCCTTTCTTCCTTCATTCTTTCTCTTTTAATTGAAAATAGCTTTCTCTCATACAACACATCCCAAACACAATTTCCCCTCCCAGGTCTCCACCACCCCTGCTCTCCCCGACATTTCAATCTTGGAATTTGATCTGAACCTCAGTTTAATATTTTGAACATTTATTACTAATTGAGACAAGGTCTCAGTTTGTAACTCAGACTTACCTGAGCATGTTGAATCAAAAATAAGGAAGGTATTCTTACACAGGGTGATTAGTAGATTATGAGGATTCTGCTTGTCAAGAAGGTTGCATTTGACCTCCAAGGCCAGTATTTCTATAGTGGAGAAGGGCTGTCTATAAACTTCAAGCATGAGATTGCCTTTTCTCATGCCATGCTTGATGAACTCCAGACTTCTTACACTGATGTAGAAAGCCAGGACATCATCTAGCCTACTGATTTTTTACATCAACTCCATGTTTTCTCTTCCTGGATCTAGTATTGTGTTCTGGCAGCAAGCGTCTCCTATTCTTGCATGACAGCCTAGGACTACTGTCTGGTAGATTTCATATCTCAGTTTTGGAATGACTGTCCCTTTGTAGTTGAAATCTCATCTCAAAGATCACTTATTATTTATTTATTTATTTGAGAAGGAGCCAGCTCAGCTTCTGAATTCAAAGTTATCAACTTTGGTTCATGCTGATTCTGTGATACCATTAACCATTATTTGAAATTGTTCTACTGACGTGCTCGTTCACCTTTTAAACGTGTGTCTTTTCTATAAAAGACAAGCAGGCACCGATGTCTTTTTGCTGAATGTTCTCAATGCCTAGATGACTTCAAACACAATCATCATTAACAAATTATGTTTCATGCAGGTTGTGGAGGATTAGGGATCATTACCACACACTGCACAAACAAGTTTAAGTTATATATTGTTTGATAGTCTGTCTCTCTCTTTCTCTCTCTCTTTTTGTTGTAGTATTTCTACATGTAGGTATCCTGTACCTTTGCTTGCACATTTAAAAAAAAAAAACATATCCACAAGAGTATCTGTACACAAAGTGGTTAGTATAACAAGCCTGAGATTGCTGCCTTACAAGGTTAGCTCTTGGCTGTTATTTGGAAGTTGATTGGTAAACTAATCCCTGCACCAATAGGAAATTTCCTCTAAGTGATAAGGTTGTCCCACTACTTGGAAATGGAGCTTCCTTCATTTGGAATTTTGATGGCTGCTTAACAGGGGGGACCTAATTTGACTTCTTAGTACTAAGTTTCTACTGTGTTTCCCTGGGCAGGAGGATTGTACAAAAGAGCAAACTTCATGTGTCTTTAGACAGAATACTCTTGCTGATTCTGTCATGCCTTAGTTTGCTATACTAAACCTTACATGTTAGAACAACTATTTTCTCAGCTTCTTTACCTTATATAGAGTCAAGGAATATATGAACATCTTGAGTCATTTTATATATTCATTATAATTACTTTCCCAAGAAAATATTAAATCATTTGAAATATTCATATAAAAATAACCAATGACATATACAGTGATATACTACACAGTTTTCCTATATGGGGCTGTTCTATACACTGATATAAAAGATACTAAACGTAATTTAAAAATTAGGTTTGAAGTTTCATGCAGTGTGGTTATTACTATTTGTGCATATAAGCAACATAGATGCTGTGTTTACAATACGACCAGAGAGATTATTAGAAGTCTTTCAGGAGTAGACCTTTCTGAGCAGAGGAAATTAATTACAGAACAGAAGAAAATAGGTTTACTAACTATCTTGTGCTAATACATTGCTCAATAGCTACACATGGCTACTTAAATTATTAGGTGCTTACTGAATGCTGGATGGTATTAAGCTTTTAGGTCGTTGCATGAGTGGATGCTTAGAAAATGGAATAGATCTTGTTGACATAATAATACTACATGATGCCAATCTAAAAAATGTGTCCATGATGCAGGTAGATGCCCAGTGGTGAATAAGTGAATAAATTGCAGGTAGAGAGGAGGGTACAAAGTGACAAGAAAGGCAAATGAGGGTTAAATGGTGGGAGTTAGTGGTGAAACTAAGCAGGGGGCAGGGTTTAAGGTGTCACATTAAGGGCTGGAGCCATCTGGAAGCTGACAAGGGTCCTATTGATTAGTGTTTTCTAGCACATCTCTCATCCTTGTCTCCTGTTTTTAACGTCCTCACTTGAGCTTCTAGAGATCATCTCTCAAGTCAAATACGTTAAGCCATCTGCCATTCAGAGGGAGAAGTGAGTGGTCAGTGTTGTCAAATGCTGCCCAGAGAGTGTGAGATGACAATGGAGGATGCTGCCACCTTCATTTCAATGAAGGTCACTAGTTATGTTTGCACAGGGAGTGTTAGGATTGTGTTGAGAATGAATCCCAACTGCAGAGAATCTCAGTGAGGCAACAAGAGAAAAGGAAGCAGAACATATGCACATGAACCTGCTGAATTGTTTGGCGAGTGATTTGGTGGTCATCAGAACTGGTCACAGGCTTAAGGATAGAAGTTTTCTAAAATAGGATTCAACAGTTAACATAGAACAACGCTGTGGCCTCACCGTTCACATAACCCCTTCTCAAATGGTCTTAGCTTAAGAATAGGAACATAATGCAAGAAGCACAGAGAGACAGAGAAAGTAGATCACTGACAAATTTATTAGAGCTTTTGGGCCTAATCGTGCTTGAGGCTTCTCCTTGCTGTAGCTGGACTTTGAGAGAACTGAATTGAATTCTCTATTTTCCTGGAGTCAGGGTGAGTTAGGCTTCTGCAGTCTGCATTGTGAGCAGCACAAAGCTCCATTGCTTAAGGCAAACTAAAAGCATTTATGTTTTCATCAAACATATATATCTTTGCACTCCAACACAGAATGCATATACACTATTATTGTGGGAAAAGGTCAAAAGATCCAGTAGTGAGAAAGTGAGGAAGGCAGACATATAAGTAGTAATTGATGGAACATGGCTCTCTCTGTTTTTTGACAGACATATTTTTGACATATTTTTAAAAAATATGCCCACTACTGTTCCCCCTCCCTCCCCTCTTCCCAGTCATCCCTCAGGGAACATGACTCTTGAGAGGATGCAAGCTGATGAAACTAATAACTCAGTGCAATGACTAGTCATATGTATTTTTTATAAATACATTTCATTAATATGAAAATCTAAAGTTACACAGAAAAGTTGAGAAGTCCTGGGGAACATCAGATATGTGCTATGTGAATTCTACTTTTGCTATATTTCTATGTGTCCTATTTCGACTTTGTTAAACATCTCACGAACCCATCCTATGTCCTTCCAGTGGTTCAACTTTTTAATAATGTGTTTCAAAATAAGTGTCAGATGACAGTCTACTTTACTCCGAAATATTGAGGCATGTATTTATTGACTTGATTTATAAACTGAGCCTCAGTTGAGACAAGCTTTTGCAATGTAGCTAAGGTTGGGTATAAGTTTGCCATCCCACTGCCTCAGCCTTCTGAGCACTAGGATACTTGTGTGTACCATCACACTCTGCTTCCAGATATGCCTTCTCCCATCCAAGTACTAAGCAGGCCTGACCCTGCTCAGCTTCTGAGATCAGACGAGATCGGGCACATTCAGGGCAGTATGGCCATGGACCAGATATGTCTTCTATTGGAAGGATCCAATGTATTGAAAAGTCTGTCTATAATATTTTTACTAGTCTAATTATATATTTGTCTTATATTTTAAAATTCAAGCAGTTAACATTTTTCATACTGTATTAATAATTATAAAAGACTTTATGATTCTTTTATATTTTAAAGCAAGATCTGTTAGAAAAAAATCTGAAAAATACAAACCTAGCTTATGCAAGTTGGCTTTTCAATATATTAATTTATGGAAAAATTGAAAATGGTCCTGTATCAGATATGAAGTTTGAAGTGTCTAGAGTGGTCTTAAAAATAAGTTACATTTCAGGTAGCTTTTCTACAGGTACATAGCCAATAGCATTGTAGAAATCACTATGACTTTGTACCAATCAAGCTTTTTCTGATCAAATATTGACCGGAGAGGCATTAGGAATTTAGGCTCACTAAGACTCCTGGCTGTTTTTATTAATAATATCTTGTAGAAGTCTTGTCATTTTAATCTGTTTTTCTCTCTGTATGCTTTACTACATCTTTGTGTGTGTGTGTGTGTGTGTGTGTGTGTGTGTGTGTGTGTGTGTGTGTGTGTGTGTGTGGTGTGTGTGGTGTGTGTGTTATGTAACATGGTCTTGTTTTGGTAAAGGCCACGGTGTAGAGCCTTGTTCATCTCTCTTCATCCCTAAGCAATCATGGAGTAAGCAAGAGAGATTGGTAAGCCCTTGGACAGTGGGAAAAGAACATGAATCTACACTCCTTATTAACTCCCAAATACTTACCAGTTGGTATAGTCCACCATGTCTCTACTTCCTTATCCAATTAGTCGTTCACAGTGCTTTGTAGCCAGTCACTGCTGGGGACCATCATATCTCTTTAGTCTTAGCAATAGTCATCTTCTCAGGTTATCAGACCAAAGTACCACTCCTCATCATCTGTGACCTTGAGAGAGCTATTTTAATATCACTGTGGTTGAGGCTCTTCATCTCTTAATAGAGAATGATAATCCCAATGTTACCCCAACTTAGTGTTCTGGGGTTTATTTTAAATACTGTGAGTGTCTGGCACAGATAAGCACTCCTATGTATTTGCTACTATTGTTATTATTGCTATATGAAGGTATTTTGACAGAGAGCCTTCCACACTTCCCACAGGAATTATGTGAGAACATCTGGACTTTATTTATATGACACTAGAGGATCTACCATCCCAATCTTCCCAGGCTACATTATGGAGTTATTTAATTGTCACTGGCTCAACTTGGCAGAATGGCAGAGATCAACAAAATCCTAGTGTAGTAAGAGAGGTCCATAGAGTCAAGGAAATTTCCTCAAGCCAGTTGCCAAGGTGTGCACATAACATACTTCCTTGTGAGCCAACTTGGAGTCTGCCTGATGGCCTAGCAACAGGCTCTGTCCAGAGTTCCTGATCATGGAGAGTCTGCCTAGCAACAAACACTGTCAGATCTCCTGATCATGCCCAGCCAATGAGGGATAGCTATGCAACGTCACCAGATTGTGCCAGTCAATAAGGGATGGTCTGATTATTGGGAGGAGGGTATATAAGGCCCTCCCCGTTTCTGAATAAATGAGTCTGCTGTTTGGTTTCCACCTGACTCTAGGGGTCTGTGTTGTTGACTCCACACCCTCTCACACCCTCCCCCAGGAGAGCTGTTGAAACCCTGAACAACAGCAACATCCCACAAAAGCTTCAAGCACATTCTCTCATGTATCACCTCTCACTTCTTCCTTCCTTAATCTGTCCAAATCTACTGTCGGTTTTTTTCTTTTTCTTTCCTTACTGTCTTCCTACTCTGAGTCACATCTCCCACACTTTATCTTTGTTTATTTGTCTTACAGCCATGCTGGACAAAACTGAGGAAAACTTATTAGGAAAGAGAAGAAAATGACGATGATTTCAACTACTTCATTCCTTGTATTGGTTTATAATCTTAAAACCAAACAACAAAAAACCTTATGTGTCCATACTGAAAGTTACCTCTACTGGGAAGGCTGGAGTACAGGAGGGCAGGAACCCAGCACTTCACTCAAGGAAGAACCTTCTCAAGGAAAAATACCCCTTGTTCTCATATTAGAGAACTCTTATTGGAGGTTAACTCTCATTGGAGGTTAACATTGGAGGAAACTCTGCTTAGAAAATCCAGTGTAGGATGGATCGTTCAAAACTGAACAAATCAAGAAACATGACATCCTGGTAAGCATCAGACTGGAGCCAGAATTACTCACTCACATTTTCTACAGAAAATGCCAGTTTACAGAACTCAGTTTTGTATCATTTGACTAAAATGATACAAAAAAGAACCACTGAGTCAGCAGAGACTTCCCATGATCTACAATAGCAGCAGGTCACTCACACTTGCAAGTTCAAGAGCTTCCTATTCCATAGTATGTCAGTATCTGAGATCAAAGTCTGATATTCTGAAGGTTGGGAGAGGTCTCCTATGCCGTTCTACTAAAAAAATCAACTATCTCATCCACAGAATGTATAAATATAGTGACAAACATCTCCAAAGGCTCTACTTCACTGGAAGAATCCAGTGCTCTCACAGTGCAGCATCTACCAAGCAGACATCAGACCCTGTTCTGGGTACAAACTGCACTGCCTCTTGTATTAGTAATGCTATCTCACTACAATAACTTACATTGTCAGAGGCTTTGTGTGTGTTCACTTGATAAAAACTTATACAGGCTGAAAGTCAAGAAGGATCCTTTGGCGTCTCTAAGGGTCCTGCCCTTCTCTGCCTGCAAGATCAGTCAGCATCAAACATTCAATGGAAGGGTCAAACCTAACTCATTAAAGCTATTGGCATTTTCTAAACGGAAATCGTCCATAACAGTTGAACAGATGAAAAAGCTCTCGGGGCATGTGGAAGTTCACTAAAATAAAAATCACCCTGAATTTGCAACACCTTAAGTAAATAAAAATAGTAGTGCTTGCCCCTAATGTGTAGGACCAAAAATGCTACCACATGGATATAATAATAAATTTCTGGTCCAGCCTTTCGAGCTTTGCTCTGAGGTTCAGACCAACTCACAGCCCTGCTGCCACTTAGCCCCAAATAATCACACAAAGGCTTATATTAATTTCATGCTGATTGACTTATGGCTCAGACATATTGCTAGCTAGCTCTTTCATCTTAACCTATTTCCATTAATCTGTTTAGCTATGTGGCTTGGTACCTTTTCTCAGAGCAGCATGCCTGTCTTCTTTCCTGTGTCTGCTGGAGTATCTCCTGGTGTCTCTCTCTTCTGGCATCTCTGCCCTGCTCTTCCTGTTCCCAGAGTTTTCTTAGTCTGGTAGCCCCGGCCATACTTCCTGTCTGCCTTCTTGCCAATCAGATTAGTATTAAACCAGTAGAAGGGACAATTATTTACAATGTACCAGACCATAATCTCACTACACATGGATTGTTATGCGTGGTTACTAGTGTGAAAGTGGGAAGTGATGGAAACCTTTAGACTAGGAAGAGCTATCGGAGAACACTTCATTCAGGCCATCGAGGTCTTCTTTACAATCATCTTACTCCTCTCCCCAACATACACTCCACAGGCCAGGATTAGATGAAGCCACTTAGTCTAAGAAAAACTAAGTTCCTTTTTCTGGACTACATATTAAAATACTGTAATTGACGGTCAATATTCATTCAACAAAACAAACAGGGCTAAAGAAGTTCTTGGGTAAATGACAAACTTAAACAAATTACTTTGTGATAGCAGATGAAGAGATTAAGATATAAAGAATCCCTCACAATGGAAAAAGTCGGGCAGCCCAATGATGAGAAACTGGCAGTTTTATAATTACATTTATTTATTCATTTAAATTTACTTATGAGGGAGGAGAGGTCTTGTGCCTGTCATGACATATTTTGAGGACACTTGAAGAAAGTTTTTCTCTTTCCAGTGTGTCGGTCCAGGCGACTGAACTCTGTTCACTGGGCTTGTTAGAAAGTGCTCCACAAGCTGAGCCATCTTGAGAGTTTTCATTGGCATATATTTTAATCTGTAAGAATTCTTCATAAGCTCTCACTCTAACTTTAAAGGGAATAAATGTAGTTGAGGTAGTAAGATCCATGTTTACCCACTGATGAAGCATTTAAAACGTTACTATTCAGGGATGTGGTGGGCTGGGGAAAGGAGTCTTGTGTAGTGCTGTATTCGTACCAGTAAGTGTAGCTTTCTACTCATCACTATATCACTATGCTGAAAGCCTTGAATCATGTGCCTTTACTGTGCTTCAAGACTGAAGGAGAATTGGTCTAAATGATCACTAATAGTGGTGAGATAAATACATTTCTGTGTCTGTATTCAATTAAGGATGACCCAGTAATGCTGCAACTAATACAGCTTGGTCTTTGAAAGCTGACTTGGCAGCATGAGAATCCAAAAGATACAGAGACACATTACAGAAAAGCTGGGATCAAATGGGATGTGCTCTTTCCCATGGAACAGCACCAGCTGCAGCAAGCAAAGTAGCCCAGGTTGCCATCATCCAGGAGAAGGACGCTGTGGTTCCTAGTTTCTGCACACACTGCCAACATTGGTACTCAGGTGATAGGAAGGCTGTATCACCTTTCTGAGCCTCACCCTCAGGGGAAGACTGGCATTCCCATGAATGTGAGTCATTTGGATGCCCATGTCAAACAATACAGTCCCTCAAGGTTTTCTCCACTTCATACATAATAACAAGCTATAAGACAAAATACATTTAAGGCCACATTAAACAGTTTATAAAGTATCAAGTGGTAGAAAAACTGCTACAGCCTAATTTAATAAAACTGAAAGACATGTAAATCCAACACTATGATGGTAACATTATGATTAATTTTCTTCATTATTTTCTACTTCAAAATCTTTGCCAATGAACAGGTATCATCTGATTTACATGATGAAGTGCCCACTGGGACAAAGCTGACTCGTCAGTGTGGAAGAGAAAATGTCTATACTGAAGGAGTTTTCAGTGCCTCACCACCACCTCCAGGATTTCTGCTTTAAGCCTTCCATCAGGCAGAGTCTACTCACTAAATGCCACTCCTGTGAAAACAGAACAAAGGATAAAAATAAAGCAAGCCACTGAACAAAACTAGCCGGGACATTGTAACCAGGCAGGAGAACACATCTGGGGTTCTTTTCACTCTCAAGCATCCCTCTGTGACTTGCATTGTGGAAGCAGGGTCACTGGTCTAAAAGCTGTTAGTGCCTGATTAATTAGTAATCAGGACAGGGTTGATGGTTTTTCTCCTTCAGAGCCAGTAATTATCATTCTTGACACAGAAATTCAACATTTGGTAAGCAGCAGACACAGTGCCATCACCATTACACTCTGCTCCATGCACCAAATCTATTTACAGGTTTTAGTTGGAAAAACCCTTGCAGACATGTTACCCTCAGCATTATCTTCCTGGACCCCCTTCTATTACTGCTTCCTTGTATTCACTGGGGATGCGGCTGGCAACAAGAGAGAGCAGAGAACGGAGGGACATGAGCGTATAGCTTTGAGAGTTTAAAAACTCACTTGTGATTATATAAAAGGAAAGACAGACTACGAAGGGCTATTGTGCTGTAAGAAAGATCACACACACTAGCATGGAAACATTTAGAGAGCTATCTTCCACCTTTTCAATTCTGAGCACTGCCCGCAATGAAACATGTGTACACAGTGGTCCAAGACTGTGGTTTATCTAGAAGCCATTAACAGAAGTCACTGTGAGGAAAACACTTGTCATCCATCCATCATTCACGTTTGGCAACTGAGTAAAGCAAACTGCAGCTACAAATCCATGTTTCTGTTCTCAATACGAGAGGCTACCAAATAAGCAAAGAAATAAGTGAATGGATAAATGAACAAATGCATGAGGAACAACAATAAATCCTTTCTTAAAAGCCTTAGATGATACAGCCTGTAGTCATGAACACACATATGTCTTGTGGGAGCTGGATGGCATGAGTGGCCCACAGCCCTGGTGAGCTCCCACAGTGAGCTGTCATGCCCACCACAGAACCTCACCTTTTGGACTCTAAGGATATGTGTGATTCTCCCTAGGATGGAGGAACCAGAAAAGTATTAGTGAAAGCAGACAAGAGTCTGAAGTCCATAAGGTCGTTTTCACCAGCGGTTGGGTTAATAGACTCAGAAAGTGGTTGCTCCCCACTCCTCTGGAGGAAGAAGTTGAAAATTGAAGTCAGGCCAGTGAGAAATTGTGTCTTAAAAAATAGGGTGAATGGTACTTGAGAACAATGCCCAAGGTTGACTTATTTCCTTACATGTGCATGTGCCTGTGCCTGTGCGTGCATGCGTGCGCACGTGCGTGTGTGTGTGTGTGTGTGTGTGTGTGTGTGTGTGTGTGTGTGTGTGTGTATGGATCTGGAATGAGACCACTCCACTAGATTAAATTTTAGTTTTTAGTCTCTGCCACCCTGTGGATCCGGCTCAGGAGTAGAACAGAATCTTTTATGGACAATTAAGAAAGCAATATTTTCCTTGAATAGCATATATATTCTCAAGACTAGAAATGATTTTTTCTTTGCAGAAATTTTTCTTGCATTTAATTTCATCACCATGCATATGGAAAAATAAAGAGTGAATATTTTCTTATCAAATTCCAATAGCCAGACTGAAGTATGATTCAGCTAAAATTACCTGAGTGTTTTTTCTTTATAGAGTCACTGTAATCCATGCCTCTTGAATTCAGTATTACTGAACTGCATGTTTTTGTTATTTAAAGTGGCCATTAGAGGACAAGTCTCTTCAGTTCCTACAATTTATTCTGTTAGATAATGACAATTCTTGCTTCTATTTCTAGGATATAATTGTTTTACTTAAGAACTGCATATATTTGCCCTTGACAATGACTCTCTTGACTATTCAGTATGTAGATGTTCCAGGCTATGGGAGAGAGAGTACAGTTTAGAGTTCCCTAAAGGTGCCCTATATGAGTGAAAGTATGGACTGTTTACCAGATTGACAGATAGGGTCACATTTCTAACTTTTCCGAGGCCCCTGGAACTCCTTAAGATGTTTTGAAACTTAAAGTGTCTTGCTGTTTAATTTATTGTAACTTGCATGGGGAGATATATTCATTCTATCATACAATTTCTATAAGCTTTTATCCTCTTAGGGTTCTAAAGAATGCTCCAAACCGCAATCATATGAAGACTGACTCATATGACTGCCTGTGACGTTATTTATTTAATAGTTTAGTCTAAATTAACTTTACTTAAATATGTTTGTCTAAGAAGGAAAATTTATATAAAGATATTTAGTGATTAAAAATAAAATATTTGCCCTTGGTCACAGCTTTCATCACAGAAAAACCAGAGGCAGAGCTGTGCAAACCTCCCACAAGTAGCAATGCCCAATTTCCTGAGACTGCAGACTGCATTATCTGGCCCCTAGCCTTTGCCTCTTGAAGCTTATGTACAGAGTCATGCAAGTTAGACTTCTCACAGCTAGTGCCTATGCTAGCGATAATGTTATCCCTTCCTCAATTGATTCCAGTCCTCAGCATATAAGAACTACTTGTAGATTCATGTGTGGCTTCAACATGCTTCTGAGAATCTGTAGCGAGAACCTGTTAATTCTATTAGGGGTTTATTCCTGTGATCAGAAACTCCATTTCCCCACAACTGAACTGGGACTCCTTCCAATACTCCATTCTCACGTCAATATAGAGTGGCCCTAAGACTGAACTTCGAGTATCACTCAGTTGACTAAAACCTGACAGATTAGAAGAACAGAAAACAAGGCTGAAAATGCACACTAGTAAAGGTGAGATAGACATTGATACCAACAGATACTACCAGTGACTCAAAGCCAAATACTCACATCCCATCACAAAAACCAGACGTGAAAAGCCAAGACAGTCCCTTCTCTGGTACTATCAAAGTGATATTTCCCAAGAAAAGCAATTTAGATGACAAACAAGACAATGACTTCAGAATGGCAATAATAAATATATTCAAGGAACTCAAAGCATATATAAATAAAGGTTGAAATAAAAACCAAAACCACAAATAGTTGAGTAAAACTTGAAAAATAATTCAAGATATGGAAATAGATTTGAATAAAGAAATAAAATCTTCTAAGAAAATCCAAATCAGAATAAAACCTGAAATGGAAACTTAAGTAAATCAAATAAAAATCTCAATGGAAAGTCTCATCAATAGATGGATCAAGTGAGAGAGAGAATATCAGAGCTTAAAGATAATGTAGATGAAGGGGAAAGAAAATAAATCTATTTAAAAAAAATCCCATGAGTGAAACATGCTGGAATTCTGGGACACTGCAAGAAAACCAAATTTAAAAATAGTGAGTGTGGAAGAAGGAGAAGAAATGAAGATCAAAGGCACAGAACGTATTTTCAATATTTTCAACAAATTCATAGAAAAAAATTCCTTAATTTAAGGAAAAGATGCCTGCATAGGTGTAAGAGGCATACAGAACATCAAATAGACAGGATCAAAAAAGATGTAGCTCACATCGTGTAACACTCAAAACACTAAAAGTACAGAACAAAAGAAAGGATATGAAAAGTGACAACAGAGAAAGATCAAAGGCAGGTCTACCAAAATTACCATTGAGTTTTCAATGGATCCAGAGTGGTTAAATCAATGTACTATAGTTTCTGAAAGACTGCATTTGTGGTCAGACCACTGTACTCCAAAACTGTTTGTCATAACCGAAAGAGAAGGAAAATTTTATTTTTATAATAAAATGTGCTAAAGTTATTATGGTCCAGCATTATATAAGATGATGAGTAAAATGCTAAAGACTGGAGAAAAAGATACACATACTCAAGAGTAACAGTGAAAAAAATATAGAACAGAGGTTAGTTATTAAACAGAGAAGGACTAAGAAAATAAGCACTATAAATTCAATAAAATAGCAGGAGACAAGACATAGTTTTCAGCAATAACTTTATCAATGGTCTGAACTACTCATGGGCTAGAAAACATAGACTAGAAGACTCAAAATATTTATAAAAAATAGGATCCATCATTTTTCTGCCTTCAAGAAACACATCTTACCATGAATGGTAGACACTACCTTAACGTCAAAGGATAGGGAAAGGTATTCTAGTAAATGGAACCAGGGAATAAGAGTGTTGGTGGAATTTTCTTTGGGTCTACAGCTTATAAAATATGACATGGAGATATTATTAATTATGAAAGCTTGGCCTGTGGCTTAGGCTTGTCCCACTAGCTCTTATAACTTAAATTAACCCATTTCGATTCATCTATTTGTTGGCATGTGACCCTTGGCTTTTACCTCTCCTCTTTCATGTCTTGCTCCCTCTGTGTGCAGCTGGCGACTAACCCGCCTATTTTCTTCCTGGTGTCACTTCATACTGGTCAAGGGGACACTCTATGAAGAGGACATTACAATCCTAAACATACATACACCCAGCTTCATAAAGCAAATATTTCTAGACATAAAGGAACAGATTAACCCCAACACATTAAAAACAGGTAACTTGAATACTTCATCAATGAATACATGAAGTAGACAGAAAATGAGGAAAAATTATAAAACTAAAACACATCATACATCAAGTAGATATAACTAATATCTACAATATTTTCCACCCAAGCATTTTTTGAGTACAGTTTTCTTAGCAGCCCATATGACATTCACTAAAATAGACCTCATGCTGGGTCACAAAGCTTCTTTCAACAAATACAGGAAGACTGAAATAAATCCTTGTGTCTTATCTGACCACAATGGAATAAATGTAGATACCAATAGCAATAGAAACCACAGAAAATATATGTGTTATAGAAACTGAACAATAGACTCTTGAATGATAAGCAGGTCAATGAAGATAAATGAAGAAGAGAAAATTAAAAATGTATTAGAAGGGAATGAAAGTGAAAAGTCAACCTATCGAAGTCAATGGGAGGAACATAAGCAGAAAGTTCATAGCTCTAAGTGCCTACATAAAAAAGTTCAGAGAGATCCAAAGAAATGACATAATGATGTGTCTTAAAGCTTTGGGAATATAAGAATAAACAATATCTGAAAAGAACAGAGCAGAAATTAATGAAGTAGGAATGAAAAAGAAAAATACACAATTCAATGAAATAAAGTTTTAGTTTTTTTTGAAAAGAGTAACAAGACAGAGAAAAGTTAAGCTAGAAGGACAGAAAACAGTCCAAATTAATACAATTAGAGAAGAGTTAGGAGATACTACAACAGACACCTCTGAAATATAAATGATTACAAGGACATACATTCAAACCTTTATTTTATCAAATCAGAAAGCCTAAGATGAGTAGATGAATGCATGTGACATACTGAAGTCGAACTAAAAATATGTGAAAAATTAAATTAATTCATTATCATCAAAAAGTGAACAGCAATAAACAGCCCAGATGAATTTGTTATAGAATTTGTCCAGATCATTAAAGTTAAAGTAAAATCTATGCTTTTAAAATTATTTTATAAGATAGAAGAGAAATATATGCTTTAAAAGTCATTGTGAAGCCAGCATTATACTGGCACAGAAACTTGTAAAGATGAAACTAATAAAGAAAATTGTAGACCAATTACTCAATGAGCATTGATTTTAAAAAAATCTCAAAAAAATAACTTCAAAAAACATTGAGGAAAAAACACATCAAAGAGATCACTCACCATGATCAAGTCAACTTGTTTTAGAGATGCAGGGATGGCTCAGCACATATAAGTCAATAAATGTGACCTACCACATAAACAGATGGGAAGAAAGAGACTTAATAGTCATCTCACTAGATTCAGAAAAGGCCTTTGGTAAAATTAAATATCCCATCATGATAAAAGTCCTAAAAAGACTTTATAAACAGAGACCTTATGTCAACACAATAAAGGCAATATACAAGAAGCTCACAGACAACATCATACTAACTGAATGAAAATTTGGACCATTTACATTCTGATTAAGGAAAAAACAAGAATGCCATGTTCTCCTTGGTACTTTGAATGATTGAATACTTGGTTCTCAGTTGGTAGAACTGTAATTAGGAGGTATGGTCTAGCCGGAGAAGGTGTATCAGTGGAAGCTAACTTTGAGGTTTTAAAATCCCAAACATTTCTAATCATTGCTCTTTCTTTTTTTATTGTGAATCCACAGCTACTGTTCAGCATCACGCTTGTCTTCCTCATGCCATGTTCCCGTCTATGGTAGCCATGGGACTTTAACCACCTGAAACGGAAAGTCCTAAGTAAACTCTTTCTTTTATGTGGCCTTGGTCATGTTGCCATATCACAGCCATAGAAAAGTAACTAAGGCACTCTCTATTCCTGCTAAATACAGTGCTTGAAGTCTTGGCTAGAGCAGTAAGACAAGAGGAGGAGACAAAAAGAGTGCATGTAGTTTAGCCTAAAGTGGAGGCAATGATTCTCCCTGCAAAAAGACCAGTGTCGGGGATAAATTACATCTTTTGGAGTTGTTGCTCTCTGAGGCCCCATGTACCTCAAAAACAGTATAGGCCATAGCTATGGTCTCAGGTCCCTGTCCAGAACTGGATGACAAGAATCTCTTGCTAAAGACATCACGTACTTGAGTCATGAGACATGGAAAAACTGAGCTGGCATTGACCTGGCAGCTTTACTTCTAGTGGTTAGCTTTAACAGTACTGAACAATTCTGTGCATGCTATATGGAAAGAAAAGTAGCCAATTGTCTTACTCAGCTGTTACCTCTGTGAGCCATCACAACAACTTAGTTGGCACCATATGCCCACTGGTGCAATGGTGGCACAGATGCTATGGGAATAATACACTATTTTCTTGTTGGATTTGATGTCCACTCCACAAGACAAAACTCATGCTTAGTATACTCTTAACTGAGCCAAGAACTCATGGCTGGCTAGGTCATAGACTGTAGGGAAGAGTCTACTACTGTTTATCTTAGTAGAATCTAACTTCTACTAAGTTAATATGACATTAAACCCACCCCATCCCAATACTTATCTTTATAGCCATAGATTAGTCCATCTCTCACAACCCTCATCTTAGAAGCTTCTTTTTGCAACATATGACAATGAATACAACTAATAAACTAGTCAACATGTAGAGTAAAGGAGTTCGTGGGGTGCTAATCCCCAAATGGGACATCTATATCACATACCTTCCCTTCAAAGCTCAAAGATGATCGAATAATATGGAATGGAAGGCTCAAAAGAGCCAAATGTAGTGGATGACTGTTACTAGCTATCTGTAGTTTATGTATGCTGTGAATCTCAATCTTTAAATAAAGGAGCTGTTTTGGGCCATGGCAGGCACCATAGAAGAAGTAGGAGGAGAAATCAGAGCTTAGGTAGGAGAAGCAGGGTGGAGTCAGGCAGATCCAGCCAGCCGCTCAAGAAGAAACATGTAAGGAGCACGGGTGAGCCACACGGGCCACGTGGCCAACAGATTAATAGAAATGGGTTGATTTAAGATATAAGAGCTAGCTAGCAATGTGCCTGAGCCATAGGCCAAACAGCATGAAGTTAATAGAAGCGTCTGAGTCGTTTCTGGGGACCCGGGTGGTGGTGGGCAGCTAAGCGGTCCTGGGCGGCAGGTCTGTGGGTCTCTGGACCTCTGGAGGCCCGGGACCGAGAACCCCACTACTACAGATGGCACATCCAACGTGGGTCGATTATCCACTTAATGCCTGAGAAAGTTTAAAAAGGGTTTTAGCAGAAACTGAGCAAAGGCAGCTTCCAAATTGTGTATATGAAGCAGGTCTTTGTACAAAGAAAGCGTGGCATCGGGGTCACATTCAAAATGGCGCCAGCGGCGGGCTGGCAGCAGGCAGTGTAAGCTGCAATCAGGCAGGTTCCTGAAAACTGACAGAAGACTCAGTAGCATGTGATTGATTTTAGATTTCTGCTTATTTTGAACAAAAAAGAAACAAAGACGGTTTCTTAGTAGCAATATTTTCCGGGGTCTGCTCTGTTTGCTGGCCACAAACAGACATGGTCCCTTACTGACTCAGCGGTATCCACAACAATTATGTTGCAAGAGAGTGAGAGTATTTTAAAAAGCTCTTCTAGTTAAAAGATGATTAAGGATTCACAATAAAACAGATTCATATGAAAAGAAAAACCTGTAAACGGGTTACAATGTTTGTAAAAGGTACATAAGTTTCAGAGAGAAAAGAAAGAGGTTAGAAAAAGTCTTAAAAGAGAGAAATAGAGTAATAAAAACATAATAAGCCACATAAAGATGGAAAATAGACACAAAATCTGGATTTTGGTTGTTATTGTGTTTTCTTTTAATTTTTAACTGTTAATGAGCTAACTGCAGAAAGACAATGGATTGCAAATGCAAAGGCTACTAAGTTAAACATGAATGTATATTTTAAAGGTATTTTGATTTCAAAATTTGTGTCTAAGGATTTATTGCTTCGGAAGAGTTATGCTTTTGTTTCCACAGAAGATGAAAACCTGTGGATTGCTTCCAGGCAAATATGGTTTCATCAACCAAGACCCCCTGAAAAAACCTGATGGAAAGAGATAGCCGTATCAGATTCAGAGCTGCAGACTGATTCAGCCTCAACAACCGTGAGACTTTCAACGCCCCTTAATCAGCAGGAAGTAGTAACAGAAAACAACGCCCAAATTCCCCAAATATTGTTTCTAGATGTTTGTTTTCATTATAAATGGTTAATGTCATAGTTAATCTCTTTCTAAGAAGAAAAAGGGGATATGGTATATAAATGATTTTTTAAAAATTAGATTATTGAATTTACTTAGATCAGGAAATCAGCTGTTAATCTCAAAATACTTTACATTGGTATAGATTTTGGTTTATTGATACAAATTTAAGGTCAATTTTGTTATGCTGTATGTGTTTTTCTATTCTTGTTTAAGGTATGATGTTCATGTAACTTTTAAAATTGTAGTGTATAATTAAGAAATGAAGGTTAATAGTCACTTTTGATAATCAAACTTATAGTTAGGTTAGTTAGGATTTTTAAGTATACAAAGATATATTTTAATTAGATAGGTAATCTTCAAATACTTCTAAGACCTACAGAATATGGCATTTAAAATGTTTTAAGAGCTTAGACTTTTCTGGACAGTGAGACAGGTCTGCTCCTGGCAGCACTAATTTACTTCAACAGGAAAATGGGCATCGAAGAAACTCCATATGGAGTCTACTCCCTTTGTGGCAATGGTTAGCCACTGGATAAGGACCTGTTCTTATATTGACTGCTTGACAGTAGGCTGTTTAAACTGGACATGCATGTTCCATAAGAAGATGACCTCTGACTTTGGCAGAACAAGCCTAGATGGTCATTCAGGTTCCTGCTTTGCAGGGAAAACTGTCAAGACATTCTTCAGGACTCGAGTAGAAGCAACTGATGAACTGTGCCAGAATGGGCAGAGCAGATTTCCTGCTTCACTGAAATGAAAAGAGACTCCGGGCCTATAGGCTGAAGATGGATGCCCCAACTTTATAAAGGAACTTTGGGTGACTGTCCAGGCAGATAGGTGTCATCTCTGTCCTTTCTAGCTTTTAGAAGTCGCTTGCACTTCTGGTTTACTTGGGTAAATATGTCCTTCTGTGGTCTTTGATGTAGTTGAAGATTAGATAGTTATATGTACAGTTTTTCTTAGTCATTTGAAAGGTATATTAGATATGAAACTTTAGATTCATAAAGATAAGGTAGATGATAGAATATTTTCTTTAATTTTGCTAAATACAAATAGACTAGATATTGTAACTGTAATTCTTGCTTGATAGCTATTTTGTTATATGTAATTTTGCTATGTTAAAATTGAAACCTTCCTTTTTGATTAGAGAGAAAGGGGGAAGTGATGTGGGAATGCGTTTATGTATGCTGTGAATCTCAATCTTTAAATAAAGGAGCTGTTTTGGGCCATGGCAGGCACCATAGAAGAAGTAGGAGGAGAAATCAGAGCTTAGGTAGGAGAAGCAGGGTGGAGTCAGGCAGATCCAGCCAGCCGCCCAAGGAGCAACATGTAAGGAGCACGGGTGAGCTACGGACCATGTGGCCGACAGATTAATAGAAATGGGTTGATTTAAGATATAAGAGCTAGCTAGCAATGTGCCTGAGCCATAGGCCAAACAGCATGAAGTTAATAGAAGCGTCTGAGTCGTTTCTGGGGACCCGGGTGGTGGTGGGCAGCTAAGCGGTCCTGGGCGGCAGGTCTGTGGGTCTCTGGACCTCTGGCCGCCCGGGACCCGAGAACCCACTACTACAGCCATCATTTGTGGTCATGAAATAGCTGTTGCTCATGTGAACCCACAACAGCTGTGAGGCTTGTGTAAGACATGAATGAGATCAGGCTTGTCAAAATCTCAGTGTGGATGGAGGAGGGGGATTGTGAATTATCACCCTTAACTGAGAGGCTATTTGGCAATTGATGAGTATGGGGGAGGGTCAGAGTCAGTTTCTTCAAAGATGTTGTCCTTAGGAGGCTACCCATACTCCAGTAGATGGCCTCACACCCATATGCATACTGGCAGCATTAAGTGGACTCAGTGGATTTAAAAACAGATAGCCAGATGGTGGAAGCTCATACCTTTAATCCCAATACTCAGTAGTCAGAAGCAGGTGGATCTCTGTGAGTCTGAGGAGGCCAGCCTGATCTACAGTGAGTTCTAGGACAGCCAGGACTACAAAAAGAAACTCTCGAAAATATCAAAACAAGTAAATAAATAAATATAAAAAAAACCAGATGGAATTGGGAAGAAAAAGCGGTAGAGTGGGTAGTGGTGAAGGTAGAGGAGAAGGAATGATAGTAAGTTTGCTTAAAACATAGAAAGTGCCTCTACAAAATATTCAATAAAAATAGAAACATGTTTTATTCTCTATAAGCAGAATCAACACAATTAGATAAATAAGGCAAAACAGTAAATATGTCTAATCAGTATAACTGGTGCTCAATGCTCTGGACTTGTAGGCTGGCCTCTTGTTTGTATAATGAGCAACTGTCAATGTGTTAAAGGCCTAACTAGCAAGTCTCTTGAACTTTCTTCTACTTGCCATGGTTTCAAGAGAACTGCAAAGAAAATCACATTGTGTAACTCAGTATTCCTGTGCTACAGAATCCAACTGCTTTCCTTCGCCACTTCAATGATGTGCTTTGATGGGTGTGATGGGCCAAGTAACAGAGAATACACGTACTTCTTTCACAACACAGCTAGCCTTGCCTCACCCGGCTGACTAGAGCATGGCTGTAAATTACCCATGTGTTCAAAGGCTTTGAAGTAATCTAGGACCTTGGGTATCCACTGGAACAAAGCCATACGGTAGTGTACTTGCTGCCTTCCAAGCAGCACCTATTACGGAATATACTGCCTCCACCCAGCTGAAATTTATTTTTATTTTGAGGAAAACTTGAAAGGAAGGGGTAAAGTACAATTTCTATGGTATGAAGAAATCAGAACACAATGATTAAAAGGAATGCTAATTGGCCTTGAGCAGCAGGCAGCTGATATTAGGACCTGCCATGTCTGACACCAATAAACTCTGGAAGCATATTAATTTCATGTGGATTCTGTAGTAAAACAACAACAACAAAACAACAAACAAAAACACCCTTCTTGGCTTAAAATAGCAGATACTTATTCTTGAATAGTTCTCCTGGTTAAATCTGAAATAGTTTCATTGGGCCAAACTCTAATTGTCTTTAGAGCCTTAGCTTGTATGTTCAGGTTCCATGTTGCTGCCCTTGATAGTTTTGTGTCAACTTGACCCAAACTAGAGTCGTTTGAAAGGAGGGAACCTCAGTTGAGAAAATAGTTCCCTAAAATCCATTCTCTTAATTGATACAGGAAAGCCCAGTCCATTGTGGGTGGATCCTTACCTAGGCTTGTGGCTCTAGATTTTATAAGAAAGCAGACTGAACAAGCCATGATGAATAAGCCAATAATAAGCCACCTCTGTGATCTCTGAATTAGCTGCTGCCTCTAGGTTCCTGTCCCATTTGAGTTCCTGTCCCTAGTTCTCTTAGTAATGGGCTATGATGTGAAAATGAAGCCAAACACATACCTTTTTCTGTAACTTACTTTTGGCCATAGTGTTTCATCACAGTGGTAGGAACCCTAACTAAGACACATACTCTACCTCTTTCAACATTCCTCGGCAGCATAAACTTGGTATCTGCCTCTATGATCAATGTCATCTTTTCCTCTGTATGTTTTCTCTTGCTTCCCATATGTAGCTGAGGCTACTTTAACAAACTACAACATAAGAGCTTTCTGGTACACAGGAAGTTTTCCTTTCAATGTGGCATCATTTGGCTCACAAAAAGAACCAAATGTGTCTTTTTCTAAGGCTACTATGGTCGGCCATTCCATTCTTGTGGTCTCCACTTCCGTGACCCAATTCTTTCCTGAAGACCAAGTGCTTAGGTATCATCACTTTTGGTTATGAGTTAGTATAAGAAGGTGGGTGGCGAACCAAAAGCTTTTCTCTGGGAGACATCTGCTATTGGGTTTGTGTTTCATCTAGTTAACATAAGATGATTTCTTTTTAAACTCTAGCTTAATCTACAGGGACATTGTATGCAAACAAGGTCACATTTACAGATCCCAGGAACTCAAATGGTGGCCTATGGTTGAGATCATAACATAGGGACAGGGACAGGGGAGACTGCAGAGAAAAGAGTAGTGAAGCACCCTCCATGGATCTAGTATCATTTGTCATCTAGCTGGTTTACTCCAGGCAATTGTCTTCTGGATATTGGCTGCTTTTCATACATAAAATTGTGTCAAGGATCATAACCTCATATCCAAAATGACTTCTTAGACTTAAGTACCAGGGGCTTTACCAGATCCAAGTGCCAGCAGCCAAGTCACATAATCTTTCCAGCTTTCCCAATTACATATTAGCAGTGGATACGCTCTCCATCACTGGGTGCATTGCAGCTGCATGATATCTACATCAGTTCTTGCTTTTTTTTCCTTCTGAAATCTCTCTAAGTATAAGTTTCATGTGACAGTGCAGATCTAGGACATCGTTCCAGACAATGACCTACATGTGATGGCGATGATATCTTAGTTGAATGCAGACTGCTTTAGAAAGCAAAACCAATGATGGCCTCATACACTGAATATCTTCTGATCTCACATCCAAGCTGTCGCAGTGTTGGCCAAGTACTTGGTATTTTTGTTGGATTAATTAACCATACTAGGTTGTTTACTTTGCCTACAGGAGGCAGAAGCCTCCATACTGTTCAATGTCATGCCCACTCTCTGTGTTTCCCTGTAGATTATATTTAGTAGATACTGTAATTGTTATTATAATGGGGTCTCTTAGGGTTCTTAATCATGTGCTCTCAACCAGCTTTACCCTGACAGAAGTTTTGTGAGGGCATTGAGACATTTTGGCAGGAATAACTGGTCTAGGATGCTTCACTCAAGATCTAGAATTAGGAAAAGCATTAGCAATGACCTCCATGTGTCCTTCAGTCTAACTGAAACGAGAAAGCAAATGACAATGAGGTCTTTCTCCCACCATCTGGAAAAATGAGGTTTTCAAATTGTCTGTATCCTGGGCTGAGCCTGAGAAAGAAGACTGACAGAGAACTAATTCCTTACATAAGGTCTGCATGATGTTTAAAAGCTTGTCAGTACCTTATTTCTGAATTCTAAATATGTTGCTACTCTACATGAAGGTGGAAACTGAGTGATGGCCTTTCTGTGATACAACATGAAGAAATGGACCTTGAAGTAGGGCATTTAAGGACATCCAATATTTTGCTTCAAATATAAAACCTTACTATCGATGTGTGTATTTCTACAGACGTGAGTCTGGGCACCATTCACATGGAGGATGCTTCTCCCGGTTATTCAGAGTGGTTACTGTGGAATGTTGTCTTTACTCTGTGAGGCCAAATGAGGTTATCCTCTTTATCCGTCTCTTCCTTCTTCCTGTCTCCCAAGCATTGATTTCAGGCAGTCCCGTGACAGAAGACAGCTGCTCATTTCCAGTTCCTAACGGTTTATGTCATAACTCGGCATTTATCTTGGGCACTCCATGGGATTGAGCTTATTCTTATTGCTTTACCACTACAGAATTTATTGCATAAAAGGGTCTGCTGCTGGCTGGGAGTTGGGAGCCTCAAGTGCAGAGTTTTGGAGTCCTCATGAATTAGGGCACCAGATGCCTAAGTAAGATAAACCTGCTATTGCCCTAGCCCTGGGGAGGAAATGTCTCCCTCAGAACCCACCTTCTGCAGAGCTAACAATTTAGATTAAATTAGTTGAGAACACAAGAAGGCAATTTTCATTTGTAAAGGGATTAGGTTTTTTCCCCCCTTCTTTTCTTCCTAGGCTAGAAAAACAATATAAACACAAAGATAAATAGAAATGGGATTTTATTTTTAAATGGCTTTCACTAATACAAGTAATAATATAAAGGGAAAGCTGTTGGGGTAGTACTGAATAGTGTCTAACTGTGGCATTTAAATAACTCCAGGTAATACATTTAAGGGTTTAATTTGTTGGGCTAGTGTTTGCTGGCTTCAGTGAACTGATGATGCCTTTAGAAGCTTCTCTCCAGGGGTACTCACAGAGGTGCTGACCCACAGGCATCATCCTAGAGTGGGTAGAACCCCAGAACCAAATGGAAATGAACAGGAAGCAAATGGCCTTTAGCATAGAATAATTTACATTCGTAATGCAATGTAATCTGAAAATCACTCAGCTGAATGCTTTGAACTGGGGAAACTCAGATTCTTGCTATAAAATATAATCAAACGCATTTCATGATAATGAACTACTCAGGTTTAATGAATTTTTCCTTAAATCTGGAGTTAATGCCCTACTTTAAAATTTGTCCAGTGAGTATTTAAATGACTGATCACTCACATATTCCATGGAATATTTCAAGAACAAGAAAAATGGAGAGAAATGCCAGTCTCACTTTCCTATTGAACAAAAACTATAATTATTAAAAATAAGAATGATGGGAACACTAGCGTGTCCAGACAAGTCATGCTTTTCTGAAGTTCAGTGATTTCTGAGAGAAATAGTGTAGGCTTTTTGTGCCACCTGCTCTTTGGTCATAGATTAATAACATCTGACCAAGCATGAAGGCATGCTGAGGCCATCTGCTATCACAGGGTGGGATCTGGTTCAGCTTTCCAAACAGGATTCTTTAAAACTACCCAGCACAGCTCTCAGTCCAGATTTGTCCTGCTTAGATCTTGACCCAAATATTTTGCTAACAAGTATTCAGAGTCCATCTTGGTCAGACCACATGTACTTCATCTGTTTGCTACTGTTTACAGCACTGGGTCCTATGTAACTTAGTGACAACCGTGGCCTTTCTCTTCTATTATACAATAACAAGATGACAATTGAGACCTGTATGTTTGTCTCTATATTTTGATACTGTTAACAAAGTTGAAAAATTAGACTCCAAAAACCTCAACTTTTTAAGCCAGTCAAACTGCTCTGTTCTTAATTCCTCACTTTCCTCTCTGACCCAAACCATTCCATCTGTCTATACCACCACAGACAGTCACTGAAACTGTGACCCCAGCACTGTCTCCCCACATCTCTCCATGTTCTTCTCTTTTGTTGCTAAGGAGCTGAGATGCTCAGGGGTGGGTTGGTGAGAAGAATGGGTCATAGAGGAGGACCACTCCTCAGCCTGTGTCTATTATCTGGTTCCTATGAGTCTCACTCAGCCCTTCCAAGCCCTTCTTCTCCAATTTGTGGCCACATCCCCTGCAGTTACTGTTATTCCACAAGAAAATACTAGTTTCCGGAAAGTAATGTGAGCAACGGGACTAGTATCAGCCTGGTGACTTACGGACTTGTGTACTGCACTTGACCACACAAAGAAAGCCATAGGAGCTTACAGTGTTGCAAACAAAAACATGAGCCCTAAAGTAGAGGGTCTCAAAACTGTTAGGAGATTTCATAGCCGTATCTGTAGCACCAGCACTACTCCCTTCCTCCCCCTTGGATTGAGCCTGAGTAGCTGGCACTGAAGCAGTTACTTTATGACCGTGGGCTAATCAGCATGAAGATAAAGGGTGGCACAGGTCATTTGAAAAAACTAAACTCTAAAGGCATCATTCAGGTGCCACCTTCCATTTTCCTCAACAAATTTTCACACACTCATGCACACACACACACACACACACACACACACACACACACACAAACACACACTCATGCACACACACACACACACACACACACACACACACACACACACACACACATACACACACACCACCACCACCACTAACAACAACAACAGGAAACTAAACCAAAAAACAATATACCCAATCTCATTGTAGTAAGCTGCTATTAAAAATTTTCTGATGCAAATAGCTGAATGCAGACCCAACAAATACAGCTTTAGTCTATCTTAGTACTGTTCACTAGAGAGGTCAAAGATCAAGAGCTATGCCTAACATCCAGTTAATACTGTCAAGTTATTCATATATAAACTGTTTCTGTCAAATTGGAAGACTTTTATCTGTTTCTTTTTCTACTTAGTTGAGACAAGTCTCATTAAGTGGCTCTGATTGACCTACAGTCATAACAATCTTCTTGTTTCCAACACCCCGAATCCTGGGATTATTGAGATGCGTCATCGCATCCAGCTTTTAGCAATTCTTTTAAGGAGAGAATTTTAGCCTTACTGTAGACATTGTGTTAGTATTTATTTATTCTTAGTTCTTTCTGAGTTCCTTTTACAAAATATGCTGAAAAACAACAAAACTATTTAGGGAAACGATGAGTTATCTCTGTTAGGGTTTCTATTGCTGTGAAAAGACACCATGACCATACCAACTCTTATAAAGAAAACATTTAATTGGGATGCCTTATTCATACTTTCAGAGGTTAATTCCATTATTATCATGATGGGGAGTACGGTGCCATGCAGGCAGACATGGTACTGGAGAGATAGTTGAGAGTCCTACATCTCGCAGGCAACAGGAAGTTGACTGATACCCTGGGCAGTATCCTAAGCATAGAAAACTTCAAAGCCCATCCCATAGCAACAAACTTCCTCTAACAAGGTAATACCAACTTAAAAGCCAAAACCCAAAAATCAAAAAGAAAAAAGCCAAACCCAAAAATACCTCCTAATAGTGCCATTCACTGTGAGATTATAGAAGGCAGATACATTCAAAGAACCATACCCAGAACTGTGAGGTAGTTACAGTGGTAGGTGTTTGAGACATCTAGCCACAGTATATCCATAGTTAAAAATCAGAGAGCTGAGAGCAATGAATTCTGTAATCTAGTACTCAATTCACTTTCCCCACTCTTTTATACAGCTCTGAATCCTCTGTTTAGGGGATGGTGCTACCCACAGTGGGTAGGAATTACATCAATTAATGTAATCAAGATGATTTCCCACGAACTTTCCCAGAGGAAAATCTCCCAGCTGATTCTAGGTACTCTAAAGCTGATATTTAACATTAACCATCCTAATTTCATCTTTTGTCAATCTTACACCTAAACATAACATTTAAGTTATAACCTTCCAACCTTTGTCAAGGCCATCATAGACTCATGACCATCTTAGCATTCAATCTAAAATATTCAATCCCAACACTTTACATGTCCAAACACAGTCTCAACTGTGAAGTCCTACAAAAACAAACAAAACAAAAGTAGATTACTCTCTTTCAACATATTATGTCACAGAATTCTTATCCCAAAATGGAGCATTCAGGGCATGACAAGAGATGGTCAAACAGAAAACAAACCAAAAATCTAGTAGGGAAATTAAATCCAACTTTATGTCTGGCATTTGGAGTTCATGATAGAGCCATCTGGATTCCCCAAAGGGCATGGGTAGGTAAGCCTGTCTACCTTCTGCATCCCAGCCTGTACAGCCTAGTACTTAATTCTTATAGCTGTTCTTTGTAGATATCCTGTGACTCTATCGTCATTTCCAATATCCTAAGATCTTTACCACTGCCTGGGCTCCTTTACTTTCACAGTTTCAAACAATATCCCTTTAGGGTCTCCTGAAAAGACTCTGGTCCTGTCATACATTGCCTAACATTTACATCTCTTCAGAAATGTGGAGCAAGATTCCATATCTTCTTCGACTTTGCGTCTCACATCTCCAACACGAGTACCACATGCACTATGTTCTGCTGCCAGCTGGAGATGAGGCCTCTGGCAAGTCAGATTTTGCTCTCAGGATACCTGTGCACTACAGAAAGTTTCCCAATAATGGTACTGATCTATATCAACTATAGCTGCTTCTTCAGCATCAACCTGAACACAATGCCATCTTAAGCATTTCTCTGAAAAACAAATTACTCCATTACCTTTAAATTCAGCTTCACTCAGGTACTCAGGACAAAAAAAAAGTCACACTAATTATCCCTGACCCAATTCTTTATAGTATGTCCTGCTCTGAACAGCCTTAAGCTAGGCCCCCACTGGCCACATTTCTATCAGTATTCTCATCATCTAAGTTTCTATAAAAATGACCAGCTAGGCTTTATTTACAGCACTCAAGTGCTTTTCTAACATAGAGTTTTCAAGTCACAAAAACAGTTTTAGTGGTTTTTATATCCATATAGTACCTTTTTAGACTTCAGTTCTTTTTTTTTTTTTTCTTTCTAATTACAGTGATCAAATACACTGACAAAATCAAATTAGGGGAGAAAAGGTGTATTTTAGCCCTTTGCATCAGGCTTATATTCATTTTCCTAGGGTATCCACAGTGGCAGGAGCTTGAGAGAGCTGGCCACGTTGTACCGATATTCAAGAATCAAAGAGCTGAACATGCACAGTCACTGCCCTCCTCATCTGCCTGTGTGTATGATGTGACCAACTGCTTCAAAGGCCCGATGCTTTGAGTTTGTGGCTGTGCTGGTCAGTATCCTGGAACTGTGAGCTAAAGTAAATCCTTTCTCCTTTAAGTTGCCTTTGCAAAGTATTTGATCAGAATAAGAAAGAAACTTAGATGCTATCTATTTTTTTTTAATAAATGTCTTTAGATGATAAATGTGAGTATAAAATTTATAACATACTCTCTTCTTATAGAAAGTAGTTAGTACATAAAAACATGAAATATTAAACTGAGGAATCACTTTATATTGATAACTAGTATAGCTAATTGTAAAAATTTTCAGAAGAAAAAAGCAGTTATTTCTATAATTTGGAGCAACTAATGTCTTTGCTAACTTTCTTTTTTCAGATAAGCATTCATTTGTTTTTGCCTTTAACAAAATGAATACAGCTATTGATTGCAAAAAATGAGTAGCTGGCAATTTTAACTTTGGAATGAAACTTGGATCTGAATTTAATTCACCAGTGAAATTGATTCAATAAGTAAAAATGTAATCTTTTAAAAACTTGATTGATTGAAATAGTCTGTCTTTTATATATTCACATCTTGATAAATACCAGTGGTTTGCTAAGATAAATTGAAATGAAAAACTGAAGTTTTTCAAGTAAATACTAAAAGCCTTTGCAATAAGATTATGGATTGAAAATTTAAAATGATGAAAGCATATTTGGTTGGAAGAAGTAGTGAAAACATGTTACCTAGGTTACATGAATTTATAATCAAAAATATAAAATGGATCTTTCCTAAGTGTATTCTGTAATATACCTCACTCCAATTTATATGTATATGAAATCTCTTGCCACTCAATGACTCCTGCTTTCTAACATCACTCATATTTTAAAAATCAAGTCAATTTTCTTTCTAGAGAATTAATAGCCCTGTTCCATAATGCTATAACCATATATTCATAACAAGTCATTGTTCTCATAGGTCAATAGAGAAAGAAGTTAGCTTACTTTGAGAGACTTCAAAATAGTTATAGAAGCCGTGGTTTGGATTCTTAAATGGATTTATTAAATTATTATAAAATAACATTTCTATAACAAAAGTGTTAGTGTGCAGTCAGAAAAAGACTGTGACTCTCAAAGTTTCAGTTTCTAATGTGTTCAGAATCCTGGTTTCTCAGTTCTCTGAGGTCAGATCTGAACTTCCTCTTCCTTCTCCCACTGAGATAGGGAGGCAGTGGCCCAGTTTGCCTAAGGGGCTGTGTACAGATAATTCTAAAATGTCTCCTTCTGAAGAGGGAACAGCAGGAAACAAGGCTTTTTTTTTTTTTTTTCACAGACAGTTCCTTCCTATACTGATTGAGCAAATAGAGAAAATAGTGTGTTATTATCTTTTGATTAGAGATAGAAGATGAGAAGACGGTATTAACCTGGACCCAGTGTCCCAATTTTGTTGAATCACTGACTTAGTCATGAGGCTACCATGGGGCTACAGAAGTCAAGGTACTTTTCTGACTTGTCATCAAAAATACTCCTTTCTCATGTATGACATTTATTACAATAGGCAAAATTTGACTTTCCCAGACTCCAATGTTTTGCAGAATATTCAATCACATGGTGAATCCCAAGTTTGCATTTTCATTAATTAAATAAAAGTCATCCTTGGGTCAGGAGGTGGAGCCAGCAACTAATTGACAGAAAGCAGTCATAGAAAGTCAGGAGGAGTCCAGATGACAGACACACAGGAAGTAGTAGGGAGGGACTTTGAGTATGGTGGTCTTGTTGGTATAGCATGGTAGAAAAATGCTTTCTTGTTGGGTCACTGACTAAAGGAGAAGTTCAGTTGGCTACTTCTTGTCCTCTTAGAGCTAGTGGGCTTTCACCCTGGAATTTGACTCCTGAGTCTTTGTTGGTAAACAGAATGATAGAGAATTAGTTAATAACTACATTTGGCATTAGGGGCAAAAGGTGGTTCCAGTGGGACACAAAAGTCCTGTCCAGCCTTGCACTGAGCAGTGGGGCAGTGGCAGCAGAGTCACAGTCAGTAGCAGAAGCAGCATTAGATACAAGGGCAGCTGCAGTGGCCACTGTTTTCTAAGTGTATACGAAGTCTTTACTAGTTCCCTTGTATAGTGCGTCAGAATACAAAGGGCCTATCAAGGGTCATCATGGAGGCAGCCCAGAAGAGTATCATTTCACACAATAAGCATGTTCTGATTGTAGAGGTGCATGGTGGGAAAGCAGTGAGTGGAAGAAGGAATAGTGAGAAGCAGCTTTGCTTTCATGGGGAAATGAGGGCAATACTTCTACCTAAAGTAACTTATTCTGGGCAGAGGGAGTATTACAAGCAAGTCAGGGGAGATGACAACAGGGAAGAAGTGTCCTCAGAAGCTCTGAGACCATCCTAGGGCAAGTCATTTAAAAATGGACTGCTTATTCTGCTCCTTGCTGAAGCACATGTCTGAATCCTAGAACAAGTGTGCCCTGGGTCAGACAGGTGATCCCGAAGGACCAGCTGCTATCAGCACGTCATGGCCTATATTGACTGGCTCTTGCTAAGAGGCACATGGGGAGCTCAAAGTACAGATCATTTTAGGGAGGAAACTTGGTAAACAAGGTTATTTTAAAATGTCTCATTTTTGGTATAGTTGGGATATACACCAGAGAGAATAATGTTTCACAGGCATCTGAGTTAAAAATTGATCCACTTTCCTGAATAAAATCAAAATAGAATTTTTGTTGTATATTACATTGCTCATTGTCCTTTATTTCTAATCTAATTATTTGAAATTACATTAAATATATCAACAGCTTATTAAATACTGGAAAAAAAAAGCTTTAGGAAGAGACCAGCAAATAAAGGGCTTTTTATGACAAAGCTAGGGCATTTGGATTACATCCTGCAGGCATTTGAAGGATTTTAATTAGCCAAATTCATGGGCTAATTAGCACTTGGAAGGCTAACTCCTGGCTCTGTGAGGAGGACGATAAAGGAAGAAGCATGATTCAAGATAGATAGCTCAACAGAGGTTCCTTCCATAGCAAGGGCAGCTTGTGACCTGCTTGGCCCAGGATGTGGAAGGAGGGCCAGGGAGAGCTGAGATGGGCTGTGCGTGCTGTCTACAGGCAGAAGAGAGAGGTTACTCCTGGAGATCACAACAGACTCTTAATTATGGGCTAGAGATTTATTTCCATTTCTGACAAGGATCCATATGCTTCTGATTCCATTGACTTAGGTACCACAATTTAAGAACTGTTGGCCCTGGGAGCTTGCTGCCTTCTGTATTGGGTATATGAGGGCTTGAATCTATTCCAAGAACTTTAGAAGTTAAGGCAAGTAGTGGGTTGCCAATATATCTTACCAAAAGCTTATAAATTGTGAGAAAATGAGAGTTGAAAACTTCAAACTTTGCAATGTCTCAAATTATTAATTTATACTTAAAGTTTTAATACCAATTTTCTTTTCTATAAATGACAGTGTAGTTGAGGTTGAAGGAGGCAAAAGGACCTCGGTATCACAGACTTATGTGACTAAGTAACATGAAATGATCTGGAAAAATGGCCCAGTAAAGTTTCTTTATACTGTTTGGAGGAACAAACATGAGAATATTGTCACAGATTGAAATAATAATCCATATCCTGTAGAAAACCTTTCTCTAATGGACATACAGAAAAGTGCTATTTTCTAAGAAAAAATATCCTACAGTCAAAGTTTGACTGGAAGTTAATAAATAAGCTTTTTAGTTTTTGAAGATTTTTACGGATTTCCTCTGTCCCCTGATTCTAATTGGCTGTGGCTCAGTTCAAGTATTGTGAACATATTTGGCTGTTTCATGGCTAAGATGTGGCTTCAGAGAGTATGTAGTGGATTTATGTTGTTGTATTGTAAATAACTGTGCCGCCTATGAGTTTAATAAAAAGCGCTGATTGGCCTAAGGCAGACAGGAAGTGTGGGCAGGACTACCATACTAAGAAAACTCTGGGAACAGGAAAAATAGAGCAGAAATGCCACAGAGAAGCCAGAAGATGCAAAGGACAACTATGCTGCTCTGAGAAAGGTACAGAGCTGCAAGGCTGAACAGGATAAGAATCCTGGGTTAGATTGAGAGCAAGAGCTAGTTAGCAAGTTATATGCCTGGGCCCCAGGTCAATCAGTGTGCAATTAATGTAAGCATCTATGTGTCTCTGTGGGACTGTGGGACTGCAGGTCTATGGGTTGGCAGATCTGTGGAGCCAAACCTTGAGGATAGGCCCGAATGTTCGAGCCAAAAACTTTATACAACACAGAGCTGCCATCCTAGGACCTTTACCAAAGATAGATATTGATAGTCTGTTGGGAGAAACAGCTGTGATTTCCTATTATGATCACACTCATAATTTGAGAGTTAGTAGTATAGACTGTCTAGTGTGTGTGTGTGTGTGTGTGTGTGTGTGTGTGTGTGTGTGTGTGTGTGTGTGTGTGTAGGCCAGAAATAAATCTCAAGTGTCCTTTCTTAGGAGAAATCCACCTAGTTTGTTTGCAACAGTGTCTCTCAGTGGGATATAAGACTTACAGATTTGGGGATGGCTGACCAACAATCCTCGCAATCCCCCTGTTTCTAGAATACTGGCCTTGTGATTAAATGTGGGTCCTCAAGCTTACACAGTGAGCACTTACTGACTCAGCTAGCTATTCCCTGAGTTTTTCCATTTTTTTTTTCTTAACAAGCAATTAAAGTAGATCCCCATCTCAGACCACAGGTTCCAGTGCATGAGAAATCAAGCCCCACTGTCTTCCTCCTTTGTTTCTCTTCTCTTTTCTTTTCCTTCCCTTATAATCACTGAAAATCTATTCAGACAAACTCAAGTTTCCTGATGTGGCCCCCATCTCACTGAAAAATGAGACTTATGAGAATGGAGAGATGGTTTAGAAGTTAGAGTGTATGTTGCTTTTAGAGGGGACCCAGAACAAACATGGTGACTCACAACGAAATATAATTCTAGTTCCAGGAGAGCCAATACCCTTTTCTGACCTCTGAAGGGCTTAAGAATGCAAGTGGTGTGCATGTGTGTATGTAGGCAAAACACTCATTTAAAAAAAAAAAATCTAAAAAGGTTAGTCAGATTTATTGTATCATGGAAAACTCATTAATCTTAGCAATCTGGTTTCTTTAAAGAATAATTTAATGAATAATGCAAAGTACATATAAATACAAATAAAATTTGCTGACTAAATTTTTAATATTTGTTGAATATTAAAAATCTGATTTTGTTAGAAAAGTAAAATATAAATAGAAAGATAAGCTTAATTGGCGTAGGAGAGAGGAGGAAGGAAAGAATGAAGGGAAGAGGAGAGATAGATATAGAGACAGACAGACAGACAGACAGACAGATGGATAGGTATAAACAAGGTCAAGATGTAGCCCCAAGGACCAACCTTCCAATAGGCCACTGAATTAAAAGCCCTCAATAGGCTCATGATCCAGTCTCTTGCTAAATGTCCCATCTCTGAAAATGCTGTACTGTAGCACTTGAAGCACTTTGAAGACTATTGCAGATGCTAAAGTAGCAACCCTGGGGAGAAGCTTGCTTTGTTGCAAGTAGGCTCAAGGGAGTACATCTGAGTCTGTCTGGGGACTCATGCAAAGGAAGCCTATAGCATGGCAGAATCCACAGTCAGTGAGGGTTACGTTCTATAACATAAACCACAGTGCTTTTTAGCCAAGTGCAAAAGTATTCTCATTTATAGTTTCCCATAATTATTCCCATTTTCAGACAAAATGATCTTAAGGACTCTAAAGACCCTAGTAGAAAATTCTCTTGCCTGAAACACACTTTTAGTAAAGTAGTCAAATACAGAATTAGCATATAAATTTAGTAGCCTTTCTGTGTACAATAATAAATGTGCTGAGAAAGAAATCAGAACAAACAAAAATAAAAGAAGGAAAAAAGAAAAAAAGGGCACATTCACAACAATCTTAAAAATACTTAGGATAATCCTAATTTTCTTCAGTTACTAAACACCAAAGAGAGAAACTGGAGACTCCAGAGGTTAGAAAGCCCATGTTTGTGGATTATCAGAATTAATATTGTGAACATGGCAGTGTTGCTAAAAAAAATGTGCAAGCTTATTGTAATTTGTATTAAAAGTCTAAAGACATAAATTGAAAAAGAAAACATTCTAAAATTTATACTTCAAGAGTAACAGACCCTGAAAAACCAAAGCCATTCTGAGTGAAAAGAACAGTGTCATTGTACTTGGTCTATTCTGAGGATATAATTATACTTGATATCAAGGCATCATCCTGGGACACAGTAACTAAAGTAGCTCTAAGTCAGCACACCACAAAAATACTTACAAATCCATGTTTGTTGTAGGCCCGTTCACAACACCCAAGATGAGGAAGTAGTCTAGATGGCCACCAATGGATGAATGGACAAGGCAGAGTTTTATTTATTTAAAAAGAATAATGGAATTGTGACCTTTGCAGGAAAATGGGCGGAACTTGAGATCATCATGTTAAGCAAACTAAGCCAAACTCAAAAGATAAATATTGCATATTTGTAGAGTCAAGATCTTTTTTAAAGGGCATGAAAGAAGCAGGGAGACTATTTTAGAGGATGAAGGGGCCCAGCGGGAGCAGGGGTGGTGACAAGTGTCAGCATTAGTGGTACAAATATAATCAAAGATCATTACATACATGTTTGAAAATGTCATAATGAAGCCCGCTGTTGTGCAATTTGTAGATGCTTATAAATACTTTCAAAGGATGATGACTTCTTATGCTCTATACTTCAGATTTCTGTAATAAAATCTAAAAATATTTCAGAATTTAAATCTTACAAGTTTATACAAAACTTCCAAGTTTATACAAAATAGTTTCACTGGCTAATTTGCATGAATAATTTTGAAGTATTCAAGAAAGGAGAGTAAATCAGGTCAGGAGATTCTGCACTGACAATTATAAATAAATTACAGACCTAGGAAAGATTGGTGAATGCCCTCTTCTTTTTTGGAGGCTCACAATATTTATATTTCTTGTTTTATTAATTATATTTAGGCTTTTATAATAAGTATTACATACATATGTCATTAGAGTTGGAACGCATCATTGAGATTAATTATCGATGGAAAAATTGCAACTTTGGGAGGTAAAGTGAATTGTTTAAGACTACAGTTTTTTTTCCCCCACAGTGTGTCTAGCACCATGGTTACTGATGGCTCTGTATGAGTCTGCTAAATATTCATATGAGAAGATTTTTTTTGTCAGAAATTAGATGTAGTCCATATGTAGTTTTTGATGCTTCCTAACACACACACACACACACACACACACACACACACACACACACACACACACACACACTGCCCCTATTAGATAGTAGCAGAAGCTACAAAAATACCAGTGCCAACAATGGGTTACTGATGTGGGATCTTTCTGTCTGCTGTGAAATACCATTGGATAATAAAGGAACTGTTTTGGCCTGTGGCAAGCCAGCTTAAAGGCAGGCAGGAAATCCAAGCACAGATAAAGGGGAAGGAGGGCAGAGTCAGACAGAGATGCTGTCAGCTGCCACCAAGAAAGAAAGATGTTAAGAAACTCAGGTAAACCATGAGCCACATGGCAAGACATAGATTAATAGAAATAGATTAAGATGTGAGAGCTAGCTAGCCACAGGCCAAACAGCATGTAATTAATATAAAACTTTGTGTGATTATTTGGGATCGTGGGTCCAGACCTCAGAGCTAGGCCAGGCCAGAAACTCTTACTACAGGTCACTTATTTTAGGAGTTGTTGGACAATAGAATCCCATAGACCCCCAAACATTATAGGCTATTGCTGTTGCTCTTGGTTACCCCCAGAACATTATGGGAAGACTCCGTTGCTGAAGCTACCACATATGCATCATAGAACACAATGAAATTAAGCTGGTACTGACCTGGAGATTTCTTCCCTGCAGGCCAGCTTTCATATTGCTAGAAGGTGATTCACAGATACCAAAGGAGAAATATAATCATCAACTACACCAAGTTTTGAACTCTTTAAGTTACAATAGTAACTTGCTTGACATACTCAAGACACATACACCAGTGTGAAAGTGGCCAGGAACTGACCTACCACTTTCTGATTACGTTTAAATCTAGCTCCACACGATGACAAGCAAATCTGTCACTATGATTGGGCTAACTACCTGTGGCTAGACAGAGTATAGGAGCTATAAAAAATACACTACGATTGTGCTGATAAATGTAGATAGTATTAAATGGAGTTCTAGTGATGTACTGTTACGACCATAGAGAAATATATCTCTCAACCCTCAATCAGAAGCTTCTATTTTGAAGATTAACTCAAAGAGCCACAACTGGCCGAGGCACAGAGAGTAAGAGTCTGCCAAATGTGTAGGCTTTTGAGGAATATATATACCACACTCCACCACTTAAATCTCAGTGATAATTATGGAAGTGGGGTCAGAAAAAGGCAAGAGCCAGAAATGGTGGCGGGATGATTACAAGGAAACATCTGGACACAGGAAGGCAGCTGCACATATGAATTCATAGTAATTGCAATGGCATGCCCAAAACTGTGCAAGCTCACATCAGATCCAAAGTAACAATGGAGAGGGGAGCTGGGTATATCATCTTAGCCCTACCTGTGGAGCTATTTGTAACTGTTAGCTTCTGGGAAAGAGTCAATTTTCTTTAAGATCATAGTTCCTGGTAAGTCCACCACAATCCGGTAGAAGAGCACATATCCAAAATATTTGGGGCAGCCCAAATTATTCTTGAAGGTTTTTTTTTTTTTGGTTTTTTTTTTGTTTTTTTTTTTAAACAGGCTAAATATTTGGATAGATAGGGAAGAAGAGGGGGTGGAGCTGGGGAAAGCTGAAGGGTGAATGAATGTGATCAAAACGTGTTTTATGAAACTCTCAAAGAACTAACCAAAACATGAGATAAATAAATAAAAATTTAAAAAGAAGGTAAAACAGGTCTAGAATCTTATGAAGAGCCATATTTGACTCTCACGGCCCATTTTACATAAGACTCTCTGATGTGGTGGCATCTTTTATTGGACAGGCTTAAGCAGACATTGTATTCAGCATCCATTTGTGGAGGTCTTAACCATGTGCCAGACATTTTTGAAAGTGGGTTGCAAACTTTAACTCTCTTAGCTTCCTGGCAGTTCCTGTGTCTCTTCCTCCACTTGCCAAATGGGGAAAATCAAGCAAGAAGAGAGAGTTCTTGTATGCTGAAGCAGATGGATAGCTGGGACCACTGGGCTGGCTGGAGGGCTAGGGTTTCTATACGAGTAGAGACTAAAGAATTCCACGAGCCTCTCTGTTTCTCTCTGTCTCTCTCCTTCCTTCCCTTCCTCTACCTCTCATTCCCCCTGTGGTTTCTTCATTCAGGTCAACAATAGGCACTGTCAAAGCATCCCCAAGTGTGCGTCACTACACAGCAACCCACAACCAAAAATGACGCACCCAAGGAGGGCCCGGGTTGGACTCAGGCCCTGTAGAGCTCAGGGGCAGAATTAGACATGGAAACACTGTGGCTTTGCTGACAGTATTCTTTAGTCTCCAGAGGCTGCTTTGGTGGCCAGGATGGCATAGAGGGAAGTCAAAACTCCCCAGGAGGACACCAGGGCTGTAACTTTCTCTTTGTGTTTTGTAGAGGTTGGTTATGATTTCCTTTTGAGGAAAGCTGTGAATGCAGCAGATGAGATCTATGTCCTTGAATAACTTTTCTCATCTAAGACTTGAACAAAGTACAAAAGTGTTTAAATTGTCCTTTAGGCTTCCAGGGAACAGAGCAGTGACTAGAACAAGTTGCCATAAAAGGAAAAGTACTCATTTCCAAAGCCGTTGCTGAGATGATTGCTTTACTCAAATTCCAGATTTCCCCTGTAAGATACAATACTAGCCAGAGACTCTTGGTTCAGACTGAGCTTGCTGTATCTTAATGACATGTGGGAATTCAACAGTAGGAAGCTGGGGAGACATTATACCTTGAATGGAGTCCAGAGCTGGCATTTGCGGGATAGTGGAAAATAGACTGAGAATATGTTGTAATGGCATCAAAACTTGGGGGGAAAAAGAGGAAAACTTGGAAATGTTGTTTCTTGAGACTATCATTATATGCCAACATTTAGTTTAGCCCTTTTGAATTTTTAGGCTATTCTGATTTGGCCAGCATAGAAAAGGGGGCTGTTTGTTTATACACAGTGGCTTCTTGGGCAAAGCCTTTCTTGACACAGACTGATTATCACCTGCCCAGCTGTTTCACTGAAATTCAACAAAGGGGGCATCTTTTCTGTCAGAAAAGACAATGCCCCCTTTAAAAGGCCTGGCAATTGCATTCAGTTTAAGTCAACCCTGAAATAATATTTGATCTAGATCAGTTTCTGGGGTTAAGACATATATTTTGAGGCGGTTTTAGCGGTCTGATGACAAGGGCTAACCTCCTGGGGTTCATAGCCTGACAGGCTTTCTTTCAGTTCAGAAACAAATTAAACAGAAGTGTGAGCAAAAGATGATACTTCAACAGCACAAGCTCACACACCAGCCATGCATTTGATAACACCGAGGTCCACACTGAGTTCTGATCAAGAGCCTGCTTTGGCGCGCCTAGAGGGCGATTTCTTAAGAAGGCTACAGGCATAATTGATTTCAGTTCTTGGGGCATCATGGACTCTGGTTTGGTTCAGGTCAGATTCGGCTGGCAATAGCAGAAAAACCACAACTAAGCAGAGCATGCAAAGGAAACCTCTTAGTTCCCTTCAAGAATCCCCAGGGTCCCTGGGCAGCATGTGCAGTGGGTATGCTATGATTCTGTAGCCTAGTGGCTGGTCATTGGCTTTGTCACAAAAGTTCCCTGGGTGGTAGCAGGAGTGAACCTAGAAAGTTTTTTGCTTACCTAGGTATCCTGACAAAGAGCTGGCCTGCACAGACATCTGGGGAGAATTCATTGTTCTTCAGAAGAACTTCAGAGTACAGCACCTTTGTGATATCAATGGAATAAAGTTCTGTGTTTTAAGCTAAAGACCGTTTTGCAAACATGTGGTAAAGATGAAGACATAGGAGACCACTACTTATAAATACAAAAAAAAAAAAATGTAACTAAGCATAAAGAGACCAAACAAACAGAATGCAGTCTGTGGCCAGGAAGACTCTTTCTTTAACAGATTTCTTTTGTTCAGCTCTTCCAAGCTGCACAGGACAGCTTCAGATCTCATATAACCTTCCTTCTCTCTGCATTCCCACCTTCCACAGTTCCAAACAACAGAAACAGACTGGGCCCTGGCCACTTACCATGTCAGTACTGGCCTGAGACAAGTCTCTCTGATGTATCCAATTGCATCCTTAGCACTTTCCTTCAAGATCCCAAGGACCCAAAACAGTAGCTTTTCTCCACTTCTCTCCCCCCTCTTTGTGGCTTAGAAATAAGGTTACCTGCTTCATACCACAGCAGTCCAAAATGTAGAAGCCATAAGTAGCATTCCTCACAGACTTTGAGAAATAGCACTGAAAATCTGTCCTGTCATTTATTTAAGACACCGTAAAATTCCTGCCAACCCTGCCCTTTTGAACCATCGCCTCAAACATAATAGTAAACTTGAGCACTGAGCACTGATTATTTTCAAATTCTCCTAATCATTTGGCCATAAGCAACCCTTCCCCAAGCTCTCTGATAGCAAAAGAATTTTCCTTCAGAGGACTTTTCTTTATATTAATTTTACCAAGACAATTGACTTCTAGAACAGAAATGAAATTGCCTTACTCTTTAAAGTCATAGCTCTTGAGAAGTGGCCTGTGGCAAAACGATAGAAGTATTTGTGTGACATTATTGGCAAACTTTCTTTTTTTTTCTCCATGCCAAATGTCAACTTTTATGCCTTGGTGTGACTTTATGTATTGCTTTTGGCAAATGAAACACTTTTATTGGTACTAATCACCTCATCACAGGGTCTAGAATTTCCCGAGCAGAGGGTGAGGTAGAGCAAAGTGGCAGGGCTGAATAGATTCTGCCTTTCTATAACATATACTTGTGTGTACACATTAATTCATTCAGTGCCTGTGTGATGGCTAAGGAAAATGATACTGTGCACCTTACCGTTGGACTCCCATGGTTGTCATAACTGTTAGACATGGGCAATGAGCTTCAGTCATCATGTGACTACAGATGGGAACAGTTCATTCTTCTCTCACTCTCAACCTGTCTGTTCTCAGCATTGTTTTCCTACACATCACAGGGCACACACGTATAAATCTGGATGTGGGGGGGATAAAATGGCCTAGTCCCCCACCTCACAAGCATACAAACAGAGGGAAGAGAGTGAGTTTCAGAGGTAGAAGATGCTAAGATAAAACCATCACTCACTGGTGATTTGTAGTCTTGTAGCTTGACATTCCAGAGGGCCATTTTTTTTCACGTAAAATGGGGATAATAAATACCATGCCCTTTTAAGAAGAAAGCGAAGAGAAGCACAATTCTTAATATAGTGACTTTGCTCTCTTGTGAGTTGTCGTGGGTCAGACATTAGATGGGACCAAGACATGTCTGAACACCATTGGTTTGGTAACAGGCTCACAGGTTTTCTCACATGGAGGTCTACAGTGAAGAAAGAACCAGGAAAGGAGAAATTTGACCAATGAGTAAAGTAATGCATCACATAGGGGAGACTGTGTGAATGATGGTTCCACACCCAGTCTTCATTTGCCTTGTGTCCAATTACGGGGCTGACTGGGGTAAGAAGCACGCAAAAGTGTGAGAGATTCACTGAAAGGCCAGCACTGGGAATATTAAAGCCTTGTTTCATTATTTTTCTAGTGAAATTGGGAGAGAAAGCACACTGTACTTATGATGATGATGATGATGATGGTGATAATGATGATGGTGATGATGATGATGATGGTGATAGTGATGATGATGATGATGATGATGATGATGGTGATAATGATGATGATGCTGATGATGGTGATGATGATGATGGTGATAATGATGATGATGGTGATAATGATGATGATGGTGATGATGATGATGATGGTGATGATGATGATGATGGTGATAATGATGATGGTGGTGATAATGATGATGATGGTGATGATGATGATGGTGATGATGATGGTGATGATGGTGATGAGAGCTGCAGTGGTGGCCGTGATAATGGTGGTACAGCTCCAGTCTGTAATTTTTGCTATTCTGGTGTCCAGCAGAGGTGGTCATGTCTACTGTTCTGTGACTGCTCAGAGAAATGGTACTGCCCATCTGATCTGGGCACTTAGCCCTTAGTGGATATCTAGCAAAGAAGCAGTACTTTAAAATTTGTGCGCAAGTGGGAACAGACGTTTCCCTGAGGATGTCTCCCAGAAATACTTCAGTTCATTTCCAGATGGATGGAATCCAAGCTGGACAGAAGATAGAGGTCTCTGAATGATGACTGCTAATGCAGTGTCTTCCTGGCTGGCCTGCGTAGGGAGCTGTAACTGGCTGGCATATTTAGTGTCTATTGATTGAAGTGTACAGGAAAGAAGTGAGCTGAACTTTCAAGCAGAAGGCCAACTCAAACTGTTCTCAGATGTATGAATATGAGTTGCTTGGGAGCAAGGCCTGGAAATTTGCCTGTTGTCCACCATTAATTAGCTGTTTCTACTTTAGCTTGTCTTGAGAACTGTTCTCCTGTTAGACTGCACCCTGATACAACCTGCCAATCCCACTGATTTCTTTGATTTGTTGCTGCTTTAATTAGATGGGCAAATGTCTCCATTGTTTACACTATGGAATTCATTAGTGCTAGCGCTGTATGCTATGATTGTATGACTCAGCTTTTCTTTTTCTTTTTTTTTTAATGTACCTCCTGCTGGTCTTAGGGAGGGGAATCCCAGGGCATTATTTTATTGTATAACACCAGCAAAGCTGTTGACTAATGATTTTTCTTTTATCTGACAAAAACTGACTTCATTTTCTTCTGAAGAAATTTGGAATCTTATTTAGGCCACTATTCTTTTGGGGCCAGTTTTCTAATTTCCAAAATGGAAAGTATCATAAGGGAAAAGGAGATATGTTAGAAAAGAAAAGAAATAATTCTGCTACAGGCAATTATCCAAAACAACAACAACAACAAAAAATGACTAGAGCCAGGGACTCAGCCTTAGCAAATGCTATGTCTGTCATGGAGTAAATTATTATAGATATTGGGGATTGCAATTGTTTTTCTTTGTTCTCTGTTCTTTTTAGAAACAAGGAAGCACAACTTGGATTCTTTATGACATATGAGCTATCTTTGTAACCAAAGGAAATTAACAAGCATTAGAATTTTCTTTAAAAAAAGAAAAAGTCTTTTATGTGTCAGATATCACTGATGACCAGAGGAGAAACTTTGAAGGTCCATGTTCTCAATGGGGAATCGTTCTACCCAAGAAAATGGCTCTTCAAACACTGAGATGGGAAGAAGCAAAAGGAACTTGGTATGTGGTACTATGCTTTGAACTGATGCTCATGTGCTATGCCTAGAGGTTTAGAAGAACAATCTTTAACTTCATGAGTTGTCCCTCATGGAGTTTGGTGAAGATGGAGTAAGTTCACAGTGTTTGAAAGGGTTTCCAAGGACCAGTCAATGGGAAACCTCACTACAGGATTGGTGGATAACCAATTACTTCCTTCGTAGCTTTGCCATTGAAGGTTTTAATATAATGGCTCAAGGATAAGGGAATTATAAAAATGTATGATATTGAACAATTCTGATGATTTTGTCAGTACGTTCAGTATTTTCTTTGTGTTAGTGAAGTAAGGCAGTAAAATATATCTTGCACAGCTAGAGATCCTGAGGAATTTGCTTGTTTCTAATGTCTTATCTGGGAACAGAGGGAAAAAAACCTTTTTTTATTGGGTCACTCACATATTTAGATGAGCTTCACTCATGAAACAGTTTATGCTGCTGCTTGGAAAGTTTTCTTAAAAACAAAGTAATGAGAAAATATTATATCAGACATTAAAATCTTAGAGAGTGTCTAAAAGGCCCCTAGAGAGAAGGGAGTTAAGTGTGAAGTTTTAATGCAACAGAATTAAGTGCCACTTTTTTTTTTTTTTTTAAATCATACTGTGCATGTAAATCATGCCGGGATACTGAGGAAATACCAATTTTGATTCTGTGGGTCTCTTAGGCAGTGCTGATATTTCTCAGCCACCATGAGTGGCTTGGTCCCTTAGCAGTTCAAATAAAGCATAACTGTTTGAAGATGAATAAACATAAAAAAGAAAAGGTCTCTTGATAAGATGAATAAATCTCAAAAATAGAATGTTTACGCAATGAAACATGTCACAGATGCAGAAGGATATGTAAGGTATGATACAATTTCTATAAATTTAAATAATTCAAACCAGTGTTATACACACTGAAACAAGCTTGGCAATAATTTCTAATTAGTAGTTAAATTTGGAAGCATGTAGAGGAAAGAGTTTGAGAAGATTGCGTAGTGCCCTTGAATAAGCTGCAGTTATGTCTTAAGATTGGTGGTGAGCACAAAGGTAGTCATGGAACGTGTGTGTGAATAGTAACATTAGCAGATTTGTGTATGTGTGAGTTAATTCAGCATCCCAATGGGGACTGTACAATTTTGAATACTTCCTTGTGATTTTTTTTTTTTTTTGTCATTTTGTTCGATAATCTGAACTGATTTTCCTCTGAGGTAATGTAGAAGACAGTTAGTCAACAGTGCTACTTCTGAACAAAGAAAACAAAGCTTATTTAAAAAAAAATATGGCATTTTCTCAAATATTTTTAGCACAGGTTTTCATGACAGGTAATTCTACACATACTTAATCGTTAACATTTAAAATTGCCAAAGAATAAATGTTGACATCCTAGTAAAAGCAGAGCTCATAACACACTGTGTACTATTTAGAAACAGCTCCTGTCTGGCATCACTTGTCAGTGGGGCGGGTGCACTGAATGTGAATATCTCTGATATTTTTTTTTCCATTTCTACTCAAAATTAGTTTAAACTCCTTTTCTAAAGGAAATGAAAGGTGATGTAGGATTTTAACACATAAGAATACTTGTCACAAGGGAAAGGTAGGACCACCAAAAGATAAATGAAAGACACCAGAATTCTCATGAAAAAAGCAGCAAAACTCATACATAACTTCGACAGCTATGCTGCTGTTCAAAACAGCTCATAGCGCAGCACTGGGATGATGATAATGTCCTGATACACAGCAAAATGCATTTTCTTTTTGGAAAATGATACTTTTTTTTCCTGTGGACCATGCTGCCTTATTATCATAATTGTTATCAGTTTTTAAGTAAATTGTGACTGTGTGAAAACTATTGGGTGATATATTCTGAGCACTAAACATGCTTATATGGCCTACAGAATTATATCTCTTTATAATTTTATTTAAGTCCAGAGGACTATGCCTAACTATTCATCATAATATTATAATAGCAAACGTTCTGAAGTAATCTCTTTTGGTTTGGTTGTTAAGTAAAGAAGATATACAAAACAGAAATATTTATGCATGTCAGAAATTTATTGGCAAAACTTGAGAAAACCAAAGGAGAACAGGCGTTTTTTCAGACCTCCTAGTACAGGTGACATCTCCCATCAAAGAACAGAAAGGAAGGTTAGAGAGGTGGGATGCCATGCTGCAGGGCCATTGTGGAGAAGCATTGGCTGTGTGGAGCTGACTGAGCAGTGGATGTGGGAATCTTGCTTAGGGTAGAAGCACCTTGGAATCACATCCCCACTCCATGCGCAGACATTGTCTAGGAGTTGCAAATTCTCCACCCCCACCCCTGTGACCATCACCGATGAGCGGGCAGCTAGCCTGTGTTTCCAATAGCATTTTCTCTGATTTAGAAATCTCAGAAGTCCACAATGCCCTTTCTTCCAGCAATATGAATACTGCTGTCCCTAATGGTTCTTGTGGCCTTCTCCAAAGTCATGTTCTCATATTCTCTCTTTTTATGATGGTTTAACTAAATGACAACTTTAAGGTCAGTTAGTACTGTGGCCAGAAAGTCATCCTAATAAGTTAGGATCTGTTAGTATTTTAAAATACAGTCACACACACACACACACACACACACACACACACACACACACACACACACACACACACACACACTAAAAATAAACAGCAGTTTATCCCATTTATATTAAATGCAAAATTCTGCTTACACATCCTGATATGAAGTGAACAAACCTTGAATTTAGTTGTTTTCAATACCAGTCTGCCATTTCTAACATCAATTATTCAGGCTCCAGCATTTTCCTCCTTAGAAACAATGTCTTGGTGTCTCTGCTGGCACCCAGGTGGGACTAGAGCCAGCTCAGCTTTCTGATTGGTTTAAGGCTGCTGCAGCAGCTGGTGGCGATCTCTGGGGAAGCTGGTTGCTGTGATCTCTACCCCTCTGATGAAGAGGCTCCTTTACAGTCAGTATGGAGTCTCTAGATCGTTATTTCCCATATGCAAATGCCATCAGCAAGCTGGCATAATTTCCAACCAGTGCTATTTATGCTATGAAGTCTCACAGTGTGTATGTATGGGCCAGCTTTGTATTCAGCCTTAAAATAACTTTTTTTTTCTTTTCCTTTTTTCTTTCTTTTTTCTTTCCTGATTTATTCCCTGAACCTAGCCCTAATCCATGTGATGCTGAGGATATAGTCCATTTGCATAGGCTACCCTCTTGTTTCTCTGGGTCTGGCCTGGCTGCAGTTTTTGGTCCCCCCTCCCATTCTGCTCCACCCATTGGTTTCTTTTGACTTGCTGGGGCTGTCTGTTGAGTGAGCCCCCACCTGATGACTCCTGCCAGGGTCTTCACCCTAGCTCACACACTAACATTCCATTTCTTACCTTTTCAGAAGTGGGTTTAAGGAACTGCATTGTTTTCCAGAAAGAGCCAATGCCCAGTAGTCTCAAGGCTTGGCCACTTTTCAGGTGGCTGGAAAGAGCACTAAGTGAGCAGTCTTGGGGTATACCTTCTGAGTCAAAGTTTATGTTAGGCTTAAGACCTTTCTTTTCCTTTTCATTCATTCATTCATTCATTCATTCATTCATTCATTCATTCATTCATTCATTCATTTTCTTCATTTTACTACTTCTTTTTTTAAATAAAAAATGTTATTTTTATCCACGTATCTCCTTATTCCCTCCCCCTTCCCTCCTCCCAAGCCCTCCCAGTCATCTTTAAGCCTTCCCCCTTCTCATCCCCCTATCCCCTCCCCTAAAAGGGCAAGAAGTCCCATGGTGGGTCAGCTCGGCATGGACCATGCACTCCATGCAAGTCTGATTTCCTCATCCCAAAGTCAAGACTGGGTTAGGCGTTCCTCTGAAGGGAATGGGCTCCAAGGTGCCAGCCCATGCACAGGAACACAGTCTGATCCCACCCATTGAGGCTCCACATACTGCCCATACCAATCAACAGTTGCCTACCCTTGGAGGGCCTGGCTCCTTTTCCTGATGGATCTCCAGTAGTTATTCTTGATTCAGTGAGCCTCCCAGAACTCCAGCTAGCCATCACTGTGAAAATTTTCCTCATAATCCCTATCCCCTTGCTCATAAAGACTCTCCTTCTATGTATGCTCTCAGCTGGACCAGGAGCTCAGCCCAGTGCTCAGCCATGGATCTCTGACTGCACCTCTATTCATTATTGGATGTAGGTTCTGTAATAACACTTAGGGTGGTTACTCATTTGATTATAGGGGAAGTCCTGTTCAGGAACCCACTCCACTATTGGTTGGAGACCTAGTCAGGGACATCCTTTAGGTTCTTGGAGGTTTCCCTAGCACCCAGTCTCTTGCCAATCCCACATTAGCTTCCTCTATCGATATGTCTATCTCTTATTTTCTCCCTCTTTGTTGCTCCTCTCACTCAACCATTTCATTCTCTCATGATTTGTTCCCACCTCTTCTTGGTTGCAACCTGTTATGACCCCAATTTGCTAAGGTCATCTTCTCTATTTTCTCTTCCTAGGGGGATCTCTGGATGTCTCTCTTAAGTTTCTTCTAATCCCAACCTGTCCAGGGGTTGTGGTTTGCAGCTTGGGTATTCTTTGCTTTTTGTATAAAATCCACTAAGAGTGAGTACACTCCATGCCTATCTTTCTGGGCTTGTGATACCTCGCTCAGGAGGATATTCTCCAAATCCATCCATTTTGCTTCCAAATTTTAGGATGTCATTTTATTTCTGCTGAGTAGTACTCCATTGTGTAGATGTACCACAGTTTGTTAATCCATTCTTCATTTGAGGGGCATCTAGGTTGTTTCCAGATTCTTGCTATTACAAATAATGCTGCTATGAGCATAGTTGAGCTTAGAATAGCTTTTAAAGGTACCAAATTCATTTACTCAAAATAGCAAGATCTAATGCATTTGCTCTGTAACAGGGGAGCCACTTTGGGGTGAAAGTTCTTAAGCACTGGAGCATAGACAATGATGCCTGAGTTGGTTTTATGTGTAAATATATTTCCGTGAATGGGCACATCTGTGATCTGTTAATTTCAGACTTTATTGTCCACTGGAGCTCACTGTTACCAAACACCTGGTCGGTCTAGGAATTCCCAAGATTCTTGAATATGTCTAAGTCACTGGATCTTTTATTTCTTGTTAACTCCTCATTTTTATTCAGCAATACTCAGTTCAAAAATCCTGATACCCTTCCTAACCTGCAGAGATGGTGGTATAACTTGTTCTTTTTATTCTTAGAGTATAGGTTAACAAATGTTTCTAAAGAAAAACTGCAAAGCCGAACGCAGACACATTCAATAATTGACTTAGATTTTTATCAGCACTGTGGCTTTCTCCTTTGGTGCAATTAATAACACCCCCTCCATCTTCAGATTATCGTCTTGCTTTATGGCTAATTGTCAGTATTTTATTTTCTTGTAATTTCTTGAGCAGAGTCAGATAACACCAGTCATTGACTCTGTGTAAATCTAACCAACAAAGAAATGGAGGTTTAGTTATTTTCTTCCAACAGCCTCTTCTTATTTAAGCATTCTCTTCTTTAGCAATTCTTTACATAGCTTTAAGTATTGTCTATTAAAATTTGTGTTCACACTTTCTATCTCAACGGTGTTTAGCCTTTGGATTTGCTAGAGGGACTTCCTATTCTATACGGTATCCTCCTAATATTTATGAATTAAGTGTCAAACTTAAGACAACTTCCTTTGTCTTTCCTCATCGAGTACAGTCAGACTTAAGACATAGAAGAGACATATATATTCTCACTGTATATACTGAGCTGGTAACGTGGTTTACTGGGGTTGGTGGATGGCTGCTTTCACTGTCCGTGTTGATGCTCATCATTCTTGGGCTTCTACATCAGCTGCCTGCCTGTGTGAGGTCGGCTGCAGAAGTCTGAATGAGTTAATGAACTGAAAGCTGGTTGATTTGAACTGGAGAAATAGTTCACGCTGCCAGTTATCTTAAAATTAGTTTTGTGATTTTATGTGAAATTCTATGAAATTGATGCTTGCAAGGGGCATTTGCCCAAACAGTCTTGTTTGATGTAAAACATGTAAGATAATTTAAGTTGTAAGGATGATTCTGAATTTGTCATTGTTTTTGGATTGTTGGCTTAAAGTGAAATCAAACCAAACTCAAATCCAATTTATTTAAACAGCAATCACATTATTATTATTTTTCTTAGATGTATGGTTTGCTTTTGAGAGAGTAGGAGTTAGACTCCCTTGTAGGCAGAGAGATATGGATAAGGGTCATGGCTAGGTAATAAAGATGGCAAATTTCTTAGTTAGCCAGCTTCTTCCTCAACCTCCTAACTTGAGATGGAAGCCTGCTAGGCTTTTGTTTCCTGTATTCAGAAGTTTCTGGCCTGTCTGGCTCAAGATCCGCCAGACCTGTAGTTTCATAGCTGGCTGGCCGCAAGTAATCACACAAAGGCTTATATTAGTTACAAGCTGTTTGGCACATGGCTTAAGCTCATTAATTACTAATTCTTTCAACTTAACTCATTTTCATTAATTTGTACATTGTTATGTGGCTTGTGGCTTACTCGTGCTACTTCATATCTTACTTCCTTGGATGGCAGCTCACAGTGTGTCTGTGTGACTCCAACCTCCTACCTCTTTATGTATGCTTGGATTTCCTACCTGCGTTTAAGCTGGGTTCCCATATGCCAAGACAGCCTCTTTATTAACCAGTGGTATTCACAGCATACAGAAAGACATCCCACATCAGAATTCTGTCCTGCACCCCCAGCCCCCATGGGCTGGCTTAGCAAATCTGAGACTGAATCAGAACATAGCACACAACAGTTTCAGATCAATCAATCATTCTATCTGTCTCCAAACTGATAAACCCTAAGTAAGGGGAGGGAGCCTCTCCAGGGACTAAACCATCCTGCCTTGGAAGAGCCTGGGTTTTTGACTTTCTTATTCCCCACTTTTGCTTTATAGAGGGTCTTTTTCTCTGTGTTACTGCTGCACATGTGTGTTTCCTCACCCCCAGTAAAGGCCTTTATTCAGCTTCCTCTCTTTGGCATTTCTGGTCCTACCTGTTGTGCTGTGAGTTTTTCCTGCCTTTTCATTCTGTAACGGGCAGAACAAATGAAACCTGTCAAGGCTCCTTGACTGTATTGCATTCACATATGTGTCCTGTATTTATATAGTTTTCCTTCCTCTCTCCAACCTCTCCAGTGTCCCCCAAGTTTCCTCCCAAATTCTCAGCCTCTTTTTCCTTAGATAAGGAGTTATGTGATAGGTATATACATTTGGAATGGGCACTCCACAGTTACTTTTTCTCTCATTTTGACCAGTTGTTGCTTTCTATAATGGTCCCTGACTGCCACAAACAAAAGCTTCTTTATCAGGGAGGAATATCTGTGGGTGTAAGGACACATGTTAGGGATTCAGGTAGAACTGGTTTATGAAAGTAATAGTTAAAGGTTCCCATGTTGGTTCCATGGCATGGGGAGTTGGCTAAGTTTCCAGTGCCAGGTATGAATTCCCTCTTACTTAGTGAGCTTTAGGTCCAATAAGACACTGATGGTAACCAACAGGTTTCAGTCTCTATTGCTCCTTTGGAAATGAATGTCTTGCTAGTCATTATTCTTGTTGTAGGCATCACTACTGGATAGAGATGATTGGTTGCTCTTTTCTATTGGCAGACTTCACATTTCCTATTATTAGGAAAGTTAGTTCTTCTGAAGGATGGATCCAGCTTGATTTCTGTATGTACTATGTCTAAAGTACAATGCATAAAGACAAAAAGATGGTTTATGTGGTGAAATCAATTCAGAACCTCAAGAAAAATGATAGCAACATAGAAGAGAAAGTCGTCATACCAAATGAAGTAATCATATATATATATATATACATATATATATGTAGTGTATATATATATATATGATTACTTCATTTGGTATGTGTATATATATATATATGTGTGTGTGTGTGTGTGTGTGTATGTGTGTGTGTGTGTGTATAAATATAATATTTTCTAAATTCTGGGAATCCTAGAAGGAATAGATAATTTCCTAGACAATATGAACTCACAAAGTTAGATTAAGGGTATATAAGTTATATAACAAGCCATAAGATTAAAGAAATAATAGTTTTCTAAAAAGAGAAGCTAAGTATACAATGAATTTAGTGCAGAATGCTACCAAACCATCGAAGAGGAACTAAGTAAAGATCCTCACACTGTTTCATAAAATAGAAGGGAGAATAGTATATGATTCTGAGTGTGGTAGCACATGCTGGTAACCCTAGTACTTGGGAGGTAGAGACAGGAAAATTAGAAATTAGAGGTCATCCTTGGCCGCATAGAAGGTTCTAGGCCACTCTAACCATATAAGGCTCAGCCTTAAAATAAATATAAAAGTAAGAACACTGTAGAATCAATTATTAAAAGTTTGATAATATATTTAGGAAGAACAACAAAAAATCCTATAGACCAATTTTTCTGAAAAAAGGGTGTAGAAATTCTCAATAAAACACGTAAAAAGAGAATTCAAGAACACATTAAGAAGATCATTTATCATGACTAAGTTGGTTGCATTCCAGGAATGCAAGGTTGTCTCAACATACGCAAATTCAAAAAATGTAATTCAACACATGTAGAAGCTCGGGGCAAGAAAATAATAAGAACTTCACCATGTGTAAAAAACAAAATGAAAACCAAGACCACTATAGTGGCACAAATAAAACCAGCAATTCAAATAGTTTTTGAGAACACAGCTGAACCCTGAAGAATTCTCTCTGTTTTGTTTTATTTGTTTTAATACTAAGTTGCCCAAAGAAATTTCAAAGCAGAGTTTGCTTTACCTATTTTGCTTAAGCGAATCCTATTCCATTCTCTTCTCACCCAGAAGATCCAAGGTTAAGAAAAAAGGAGAAAGCCAGTAGTCTCTGAGTAGGAAGGGCTCATCTATCTTCTCATGCAGAGGGCAGGGGTAGGAGAGGAGGAGGAGGAGGAGGAGGAGGAGGAGGAGGAGGAGGAGGAGGAGGAGGAGGCAGGAGATGAGTCTTTCTCAGCTTCCTGACCACACAGAGTTCCAGACTTGTGACTACCCTTCCCCTGGGAGCAGAAATGACACAGTTGGCACACATTGGAACAGGATCCCTTCCGCAGGGTAGTGTGTGCAGAAGGTACTTAACAGTTGCCTTGGCAATTGTTATTGGGGGCTATATCTTTTTAGTGAAGGCCGTATCTTTTTAGAGATTGTTGAAGAGTTTATATTATACACAACTTGAGGTGGGTAGGATTTTGTTTGAAAAGATGGGGATATTTTAGCTGCAGGCTAAAGAAAGAATCGATTACTCATTGAGATGCAACTCTGGGTTTTATGTTTAAAAACAGGCTCCAAATTTGCATCTAAACTCTACTACTGACTAGGTACACAGCCATGGATGGATCTTTTCATCTCTTTCTTACACTTTTAATCTTTAAAAGGAGAGAAATGATAATATCTATTTCTTCAGTACAGACTTTGACTTTCCTAGAAAGAAGCATAGCTTTTGACCTTGACCACTGGCCTCTGTAGGTTTTCTCCAGGCCCTCAGAATGTCTTCTCAGATGAGAGAGTATTGTTTGGCTTGGGAGATTTTTAGTATGGTAGATGGTCCAACTATTTTCTTTATGGTGAGGGTTTGGGCCATTGGGTCATATGCTCACTTGGGCCTATGAAAGTACTAGAAGCTAAGGTTAGCCTTGTCAGTGGTTAACTGTGGAGACTAAATAGTTTGGCCATATAAGCTTCCATGTATGGAAATCCTGTGTTGTTACAAAGAAGAGTTTAAAAAGCTCCATAATTATACAGGGACAAAATGTCTGAAATTAATGCGGGAGACCCTCTAGACTCTACTCAATGTTCCTTCTTTAGCTAACTTTGAGCTGCATTATCTAACTGTATTTCATTCTAACTGGAAGAATCTAATTCTTTAGTAAATGTTATGAGTCATTCTACTTAATTGGTGACAAGAAGGGTGACCTTGAGGACTGAAGAGTGTCAGCATCACAGGTGTGGGTTGTGCCTTTCTAACTTGTACTATCTGATGCTTTGTAGATTAACCTCTAGATTATTATTCTCAGGCAGAGTATAGTGTAAATTCATCACCCAAGGCTGCCTAACTTCACATCTTTGCCATGTTGTAGGTGAAGAGATTAAGAAGTTGTTTGGTTATCAAGGAGAAACTTAGCAAAGAAAAATATGAAACCCATTTATATTGCAAATGTCTTATTCAAATGACACTTCTACTTTGCTTCTGGAGTTTTATCTGGTCTATTGAGACATGGACAAACAGTTTTGTTGTTGTTTGTTTCTGAGAGAAGACCGAAAGATCTCTATTTTATAAAATAAGACAGAGTACTAAAATGAGATGGTGCAATATCTGTACAGTAGAGATAAAACATATTCTTACCATAACTGTGCTGGGGTGGTCCTGGGCAACCTAGTCTCTGAGCTTCAACAACAGCATCGCAACATCTGAGAAGGCCACAGAAAGTGAAATGATACTCCAAAAAAAAAAAACAAAACAAAACAAAAAAAAAAACCCAAAAAACAAAATTTGTGTTATTTGACAAAGATAATACTCAAACATTAATGCCATCTTCTCTTTTAATGTTAGTAACAGAAAATGAAATAGAACTTGGATTAACTTGACTTGATTATTATAGCTTGAGTTTAGGAAAGAGAATTAGAAAATTGCTAGAAAATTGCTCCTCAAACTTTTTAGACTTTGGTTCAAATAATTTCCATACATCCTGGCTTACAAACAACAATTGCTTTTAAACTGTGTTTCTATAGTTTAAACATTCAAGTTTTACTTGAACGATCCCTGGAATATCTTGGTCTATGGGTGGTCGGAAACTGGCTGGTTTTGATGAAACTGTTTATTCTACATATAAGTCAGAAACAATCCTGTTTTGACTTTCCTGCCCTGGATAGTATCATGTTTTACAAACATATGAAAGAAACATGCTGATGTCAAAAACAGAGGCGCTTTCATTCAGAACAAACAACCCTCCCAGTCATGAAGATCTGCTGCAGGCATAGCATCCACACACTCCATCTGACTAATGGCTATACCATATTTGGCAACAGAAATGGTGTGAGTCATCAACATAGAACTATACCAAGCTTATTTTACAATGAATATGCTATAATATTGTTTTGTGTCTGGGAAGGGACCAGGGAACCACAGAGACCTGACTTTGAGGAAAGAAAGCTCACCTGCATTCATGACTGTGGAAATATTCAACTTGATGTTGGATATTAACAGTGAAAATGAGGAAAAGTGGATGCATCTTCCATCTTCCTGTGGTCACATCAAATTCTTTCCCCATATACCTAACAAAAGAAAGGTTCCTTGCTGGGTGCTTTTTATTTTCTCAGCAGTTGGGGGTAGACTGATTTCACCTGAAGAGATCTTACTGCTCTATCCTCAGTTTCAATCACACAATTGACTCAGAGGTTCTAAAATGGCACAGAAACATCAGTCGTGTGTTCAAGCTCTCCAGGTGCTCCTAGGCATGCATCTACATCCACCTGAGAAGGAAAAGACAAGCAATCTTTTACTAAGGCTGCAGTTTCACCCTGTTGAGTATCATCTAAGGAATATCCTGTAAATATCCTGTAAATGCCTAGATATCCTAGATATCCTGTAAATGTCAAGGTTACCTCAATAAGATGGTCTGATTGCATTTCTGCAAGGTTTTCCTCCATGAGGCTACAATTGTAATTTATATCTGCAGTGAGAACTTCATCTCTGCTCCTTGAGAGTAAAGGCACAGATTTTCTTTTTCTGTGTCTCCACATGTATACATAATGATGATATTAAGAACTCCTAGTTTATGTGGTATATTATTAAATACTTTAAGTTTCCACTTGCATAAAAATAATTGCACGATTAAAACAAAAGAAAATGTGAATGACTACTTTCAACAAAAAAAAAATCATTTAAAAATCTTAAAACCAGAATGTTAAAATCATTGAAAAAAAAACCCTCCAAAATTCAATATCTGTTAACATACTTTTGAACATTTGCAGTGTTAGGAATTATGCTAAACATTTATCAGAAATTTATAATTGAGAGATAAAAACCGAAGCTCTGTTGAGCTTTGGTCATGTCTAAGATCATATGTCTATCACAGTGTCAGGTTGGTGGATTTAGCTCTCCTCCTATCTAAAACATCAACAACCTAACTACTTATGATGTCATGACTACTGAGCAAAAATATGAGACCTGTAGGCTCAAAGACGCTCAAGGGTATTCCTTTGGGAGTTGCTCTTTCTAGCGCTGTTTCTCTTTGCCAGACATTTTAAATTGTAAAGGAAAGCCACATCTACACAATGTTAGCTGCTAAATAGTTGTCCTTTAGATTTATAGGAACCTGAACATTAGGTGACCTTCCTATATTATCTAAATGTGCAATGCTTCTTGTTCATTAGCCTATGCATCAGCTAACATGGAGAATGGAAGTGTCTGTGGATTTTAACTTTACCTTTGTCTAAAGTATTGTAAATATTTGCTCACAAAAGGCTGACATGAACTGTGGTGCTCTGACCTATGTATGTGGATGTGTTTAGGGACTCACTGCATGATAAAAAATACCCCCTAGTAGGTGACCTAAGCCCTCTCACAAGGTATAGTCACTAACATCGCATCATCTATTTTAAGGACAGTGGTTCTTCTTTAAATAAAATACTTTGTCTATGATTGATTCTAATCTACTAAACATTAGCTCTTCAGTGATGAGCATTGAACATGGGTCTAATGACAGAACATAATAGGCAACATGATTTCTTTGGTTTTATCGGTTAGCCTTTGCCCTTCAGATTCCTGGAGATGCTAAGAAGGGACACCTAGGCTAGTGTCTGGTATGCAGTAGTGTTGCCAATATGATAACAGTTTTTAGCTGTTAGTTAATTAAGAAAGTTTAAAGATTTGATTAGGCCATACCATCTCTATTAGGAATTTAATTTTGTGCTAATAAATGAGGAGTTAGGAAAGGACATCCACTCCCTTAGCCTTCCTTCTTCTATTATGTAAGGATTTAGGAAGAAAGCTCTCACTAGATTCCAGATGCTGGCTTGGACCTTGGTCTTGGAGTTAGAAGCCCTCCAACTTGCAAGAAAAAAAACTTTTGTTCAATGTTCAGTCTGTAGTTTTCTGCTACAGAAAAGCTAAGGAACTAAGATTAGCCTCGAGCCTTGGAAACTCTGTATTTTTAAGTGGTTATGTATAAATTTGTCCAACATCTACCCTGTATGGATATGTGTTTACTGTACTAGAGAGCAAATACATATGCTTCTCATTCTAGAAACACTTGGGCTTTCTCTGTCTTCCAAGGTTGTGTACTGTATATAAAAATCTTTGGAAAAACTATTCTATACTAAAGCCCAGAAGTGCTTCTGCTGGGGAGATACATGGAAACTGAAGAGATTCACAGGCAAACCCTCTTCTAAAATGGAGGTCTATTCTGATGCATTGACTAGAGTGCAGCTTTTTCATGAACTCAAGGATAATCAGCTGAGATTACACGAAGACTGCCATACCCACTGTTAGGAATCAGAACTGGATTCCTTAGGCTTGCTCTCCAAGTGCATTTCCTTTAGTGCCTTCTCTCAGCCCAAGCACAAGGTTTATTGTTTGTTTGTTTGCTTGTTTTTTAACACAAAATTAAGCCTTAACTAGGTTGTGGGGTCCATAATTGTATTTTATGCATCATCCTTAGAAGAATTTTTCATAATATGATTTACTCTAAATGGGGAATATTTCTAAAGAAGCTTCACTTTTTTTCTTGAGTGCAACATGGATTGAATGCAAGATGCACTCTAACAAAATTTTCAGTGGAAAATTTCAACAAATTATAGAAAGAAAATATCTTAGATAAAACAAAATTGCATTCATTCCAATATCTACTGGAGAAATTGCTCAAATATATAATACATGTAGGATGAAGGACCTAAAGTGGACATACATTAGCATGTCCTGAATTATATTGTCTTAAGAAATAAGTGTCTGTTCTGCAATTTATGGATGGAGGCAGTTCTATGAGTGCTTTGCTGGCATCCTACCCTTCTGAGAATAGCCAATAATTATCTTAATATCTTCTGAAATGATCTACAAGTAATTGAAATTGATGACATCTTGAATGGTGCCAAAACACTTGGCAGAAAGTCAGGGGCTTCTATGAACATGGACATTTGCGCTGACCTGCTCTGTAACCTAATACAATGCAGTCTAATGGATGCAGTGTAACATCAGGAGCCTCATCCAAAGCTGGGAGGTGTTGCTCTCTCAAGCCATCAAGATGATAGAAAATATGGCTTTGAACTGTTGAATGCAATTACTGGTGTTGAAAAGAATTCATACTCTTTTATCTGTTTGTTATTTTGACATGAAAGCATTCTGTCTAGGACAGGTGGCCTATGAAAAATAAGCTGTGATATGCCGAGAGGACTCTCTGATGCTTTATCATGCAGATGTAATAGTAAGTGGTTCAATAGATGAGTAGAGTTGAGAGCACACATGAGATTTTACCCAGTGGTATTTCCCTATGGATTGATGGTCTGCAGAAATCTCACCCTGTATTCTGTATCATTGGTTTTTAGGGTTAGTTCTTGCCAGTAGTTGCTGTATTCAGGATAAGACAACTCACGTGCTATCTTGGAATTACCTTTTTGATATTCTCAGTGTTGTATTATTTCCCTAAATACATCATTTTAATGATCTTTCCCAAGGACTAAGTAGACACAGTTATGGGGCTTGGATTCAGCAGTCTCTCTTTTATCTTGCCTGAAAATCACAGTGACCCTGTCACCTTTCAAGGCCCATCACCGTGTCACCATGGATAATGTCTACTTTGTTATACTTCTCTTTGCATTTGAACACTGATTGCTTTCTACTCAAGAGTAGTGCCCTCTCTCTCTCTCTCTCTCTCTCTCTCTCTCTCTCTCTCTCTCTCTCTCTCTCATCTCATCTCAACTGATCTCACTCTCTGTGTGTATATGCATGCATGCTTTAAAAGTTAATGTCAGCATCAATTAAGTTCCGAGCCAAAGCTAATTTTTATTTTTGGTTTAGTTCTTTGACAACCTCCCACATTCATGTAATGTATTCCTGCTTCTTCCTTCCTCTACACTCTGTCTCTGTCTCACCCTTACCAACTCCCTCTTCCTTACCTATACCTTTTCCAGATTCATAACTTTTAGTTTTATGACCTATTTACTTTAACTAGGGCGATCTGTGTGACCACTGGCTCCCATTTTCCCTAAAGCTGTCTGTAGGAAATAGGTCAGTAGCAAGGGTTAGCGATCCCTGAGTTTCCCCTCCATCCATGTCTGGCTGCCGACAGACCTATTCATCTCTAAACCCCAGGCAGTTATCTGCAGTTGTTGAAAGTCTGTGATTAGAATAACTGTGTACTGTTGGTAGAAAATATTATCAGTCTCTCAATCCCTCTCTTTATTCTCTGGATTTTTCTAGCTTTTCTTTTTATCTTCAATAATGTTCCCCGAGCTTTGAGAGTAATGATATAAATGCCTTGTTTAGGATTAAACACTCAGCTATCATTTATTCTCAGGTTCTTTTGTAGTCATGTGTTTTATTACTCTAGTCAGTACCTATTGAAAACCCAGAGCCAGATACTTGGGAAAAACTGGATTATCAGAAACAAACCACAACCACCCAGCCAGTTCCTCAGACCTGTCTCCAGGAATCCTCTAACCGAATGCCTCAGAATCCTCAGTTGAAAAGGAAAGTCTCTGGGAACACTGAAAAACCATCTTCTCTTGCTCCACTCATCTCTCTTACCTCCCTCCTTCCACATTCCTAAAACTCGGGTTCAAGGTGTGGGTCACCCCTTTCAGACCTGGCCTGGTTTTTTGGTTAACTTTGATATTTCAGATTAATTTTATTAAATCTATCTCACCACAGTCATGAGTCTTTATATTTACTGGAAAAGTGATTTCTCTGATAAAGGCTGAAAGTAGTAATTATCTATTGGTATAAATAAATATTTATAAGGTGGTTCACCACTATGTCAGTTTATTTAAACAACAGAATTAAGTTTTCCCTAGGGCCCGTGATCTTCCTTGTCGTGGACGTTAAAGTGAGTTTACAATACAAGGTATAGCTTCCCCACTGAGGAGTCACCCTCAACCCAACTAGAGAGCAGTTAGTTACCTCCACAAGAGTCTCTCACCACTATTGCACAGTGGTATATCCTACGTGGTAGACTGGTATCAGGGTTTACTGCTGGGCATCTTGAGTAAACAACTTCTAACACTATGAACGTTATCAGGCTATGTGGAGGCTACAGAAGCTAATTCTTAAGTTTAGTCATTAATTTTACTTAACGACTAATCAAATAATAAATGAAAATCCATTATGAAGCAACCAAAAGGGTACATGCTGCACACAAGGGAGTTAATTATAATTTTCTCCAGAAGTAAAAAGATAATAACTGGATGGTCAGAAGTGAGTTCTCCAGGCTGAATAATTTTACTTTTGATTTTTAAATAGCTAATGCAAATATTATTTTTCTCAAATTGAGGCCACAACTATATGAAACAAGTTAATTACATTCAAGTATTTACACCTTTCCCTGGAATCTTACCAAAATGACATATAAACTTATTTTTAAAAACCTATGTAAAAATAAAAAAGAATAGTAAAGTCAAAGACTACAGCAGGCTGAAGATATTTATCAACTTTTTAATGCTGGAAATATGACAGGGTGACTAACATCAAACTATGCAAACCTCACGTCTAAAACTGTTGATAGAAGAACCACAACGATCTGGGCCTGTTTGTCCTGTACATGCCTGAAAAATTCCAAGAAGGGTGGTTTTATGAACCTCAGGAAACAAGATAGAAGGCTGAAGTGAGATCTAGGAATATCTATGAAAAGTCTTAAAAACGTGTTAGACTAACCTAATTCTTGTCAATACGACATGGTTCCTGTTTCCTAAATCAGAAATGTGAGGGGAATGGAGTTTTTTTTCTGTTTTGTTTTGTTTTCTGACTGGATACTAACTGAATGAGTTCTATTGTGAATACTAAATATACCCGAGGATAGTTGTGATGAGCTACACGGAGACCTTGTGCTAACAGAACTCACTACCATCTCTCCCCTGCTCTGTCCCAAGAGTATCCTCTGCTAGGTAATTTCCCAGTAAAAAAGCTGAAAAACTAATTTTCTTTTTTTTTGGAGGGGTGTGTGTGTGTGTGAGTGTGTGTGTGTGTGTGTGTGTGTGTGTGTGTGTGTGTGTGTGTAAAACCTGATTGAAAAGTCCTGTATTTTGAACTTCATGTTCAATGACATGTTGTATTAGTGTTTGTATTGTTGTTTACAAGAAACTTTACAAAAGCAACTTGAGGGAAGGGCTTACTTTGCTTCACAGTTTGAGAGTATGCTTCATGATAGCATGGAAATCATGTGGGCAGAAGTGTGGGGCAGACATTGTTCTGCAGTATAAAGCAGAAAGACCTGAATGCTACTGACTTCTCTACTCACTTCAGGACCCAGCCCATGCAACAGTGCCAACTTTGTTTAGAATGGGTCTCTTCACATCGATTACCCAAATCTAGAATCTTCCCAGAGAGTAGTCTCCTAGGTGCTTATAAGGTGTGTCAAGTATAAAATCAATATTATCCATCACATAGAGAATGTAAAGTTGATAATATTATTCATCACATATATCTTTTAATTTGGCCACTTTATAAGATCACCAGTTATCACAATCCATCATGTGGACACAGTTTCCTATCATCATTTTTGTGTGTTTTATTTTTGTGAAGAAAGAATTTTTAAAAATCAAAATTAAAAATCCTTGCAAGAAAACCTCCAAAGGGTCAAATGGTGGAAAAGGGGGGGGGGTGAGTGAGAAATAGAGTAAACTCAGATGAAACAGAGACAGGCAGGATACCACAGTCATAAACAGACACACAGCCAATGGGTAGATTAAAATCTTCACAGAGATTGTACATATGAAATATAGAAAAGAAGCCATTCGGTAAAAAGAAAGCAGACAAAAACAGCCTTTAGAAATAAACAAAATGCTACCATAAAAATTTTAATTTAATATATTTAAAGTTAAAGTATAATATTTTATTTCCCCTTTCTCTTCCATTCTCCAACTCTTCTTACATCTCTTCTCTCCAAATCCTGCCGGGTTTCTCTCATTGATGCCTTCCAAAGGCATTACAGAAATTATAGTATTTAGATCAGGGGTTGAAACTTGATGGCATACATGACAAATATATAATCCTAAATAACATAATCTTGAAAGTTGAAATCTTCAAATATCAAAATCCCTAATGTCTCCATTTTGAATATTACAATTCTGACAGATTAAAAAATCCTAAATGCTAAACCACAAAAGCTCAAGTATGAGAAACCACAGTACTCATGGGAAGACTTTAAGTTGGGCAGAAAGACTAATTATGGGGAAGGGATTGCCCAGGCTATATAATGATGATGAAAACAAGTGTGCCATTTGCCTGAGCTGGCATTTCCATCCCACTGATGAAATTCCAGTTTTAGTGAAGCAAAGCCACATGTGCTGAAGGAAGCCAGTGATATTGCTGACTGGTTTAAAAGAATGCACAGAAGGATGAAAAGACATACCATGGTTTTCCTGTATTGTTTCCACTATATTTGTGGCCTATGAGTACATGCAGAATGAATTTCAAAGGGCCCCAAACAACATAGAAACATGACACAGAAGGCAGGAGAATTAAACTGGGATTTTATGTCAGTGCACATAAAACCCTAGCAGAATTTTAAAAAGATCAGTGTACAAGAAGCAGAGGGAAGGTATTTGTCTAGATTCTGATATCAACCTCTGGCCTCCACACACAACCTCTCACAACCTCCAGCGAGTATACTTGCACGCACACATATATACAACAATTAAACACACACACACACTACAATGATGTTTTACCCTAGTAAAATCTAGAAGCATTTCATGTGAGTGATAATCAATTGTCAGTAGGAAAATTAGAAGTGGAGAGAAGCAACATCTTTTTATCCACATTAGATATAGTCTAGTATATTATATATTTACATATTTTACAGGTTGTGAACATCTAATAGTTACATAAAATAAAATGTTAGAATTAATAATTTGCAGTGTTTGAAATTTTCAAATAAACCAACTTCCTGTACAAATATCAAATGTTCATGGTTATTGAAAAGTTTTTTTTTGGCTAGAGAATGCAACCCAGCTTTCACTTCATATAACTCTATCACAATGAGGGAGCATGTCAGATTCACTGAGAGTTTCAAAATGGTTCACCATCCCAGAAATGGGTAGTCTATTCCAGAAAGAAGTAGTAAGATAGTATTTGTTTCTGGCAGTCCTTGTAGTATACAATAGAGGGAAGGTAAAGATTTTTAGAATGTAAAACCAATTTTATAGCAGATAGTTTAATGAAAAATCAATAATACGGAGAGACTTAATATAAAAGTTACGGAGGAAGAAAAAATTCATTGTTATGGAAATTTAGCCTGTTCTACAATGTGGACATCTCAGCATATTCCTAAAGAGAAGGCTACATACACAGTGGCTACAAGCACTGCTGCATAGACCGTGCATGATCTTGAACACATCTCTTTGTGATCATGATTTATGATGCAATGGATATTTCAGGGACTTTCTATACTATAATTTCACAAAGAAATTTCCATCTCAACTGAATTATTGGATACTGAATTCATCAACATTCTCACTAAAACTCATAAAAACATAATAGTGCTCTTTTATATTATATTATTTTATTTTTACATACTATCCCACTATATAATCCTGGCTTGCCTGGAACTCTCTTTGTAGACCAGGACGGTTTTAAACTCACACAGATCTGCTTGCCTATGCCTCCCAAGTGATGGGATTAAGGACCTATGCCAACATACCTGCTAGTAGTGATCTTAAAAAAAATTAGAAACATAACTTAATTGAATATGAAAGAAAAGGTAAATACATGTATATTACTGAAAATATAAAAGATAGGACCATGCAGTTTTCAAGACTTTAATCTCAAAATCTCAGAGAAAGCAGAGACCAAAACATAGCTACAAAATAGAAATGGATACAGTTGAGAATCAAGACCACACTGCAGCAAAGGCGGTTATTTTGGAATCCGGTTGTTATGGCTCCTAAGATGTAGAATTGCATTCTCCTGATTTTCTCTAGTTTAAGCATATTTTTGTAAAGGAGATGCGGTCTAGCTGACAATTGCTATTCTTGAGTTTCTTAGTAAACTTCTGGAAAAGCTCCTGTCAAAAACAGGCTCTTCTTTCTGGCTTAGGTTTCTCATCAAATTCATCTTTTTTCCCCTTATTGTAACAAACTGGATGGGAACATAGAAATTTTCAAAGGTGATACCACATTTGTATTACTATTTTGTTTTAAAATAAATTTCAGAAACTTCTTTCACAATACCATAATGTGGACTGCTCTTTTATGAAGATATTGGGGTGATATGTGCAGTGAAGGGGCTTGGATGTTGAAAAAGAAAACAGAAATGTGACTACAACCAGCCTCACCATTCTCCTGGCTTCCTGAAGACCCTCTCGCCAGAACCACCAGCTCAGCACTGCACAGTCTTCATGCCTCCACGTGCCACCACGTGGAGGAGACTTATATAAATTAATGGGCAACAATTAACAATTCGGATCCAGTTTTGGAAAATTGGAAGGAGTATAATTAGGGAAGCAGTGACAAGAAATTCTGGAAGAAAAATGTCAATGAACATCACAAACTAATTCCCTAGAAGTCACCTGGATTCCACTGTAAGGAAAGTCCATGACCCTATACAATTGTCAAGTCAATTATTAGAGTCTGTTGTGGTTCTATTAGTATATATCATCTAATGGGAAACATTTTTTTCCTAGTAGAAAATACAAATTCAGGACTCAAGGCAAATATCGAAGGGGACTAAATTTGCTTGCCATCAAAATTTTCATTTTGTTTAACTGAGGATGTTCTACTACTTGGAAATTTGGACTATATGACCTAGTAATTTTCACTTCTTAATGTGGATAGGAATACTGTGAAAATATTATTTTATTGACAGAATTATGATTAAGATCTGAGTTGGGTACTTTGCTCTACCATTCCATCATCATTAGAGTATGAAGTATCTCTCACAAGCTCATGTGCTGAGTACATGGTCACTGGCTAGAGATGTTATTTATATAAGTTGTAGATAAGCGAGAATCTAGGAAAAATTTTTAAATATTTTTGGACTATGTGCTCAAGTTAGAGGAAGTAGGACCCAATATTTATGGCTTTGGAGTGAAAATTTGGTCCTGACATCCTGTTCCTGCCTCATTTTCTTCTCGTATGAGGTGAAATGAAGAGTAGAACCCTTCATGTGCTCTTATGGAGAAACTATAACCAATGTGTATGAAAACAACCAACGATGGACAGATCCCTCTGAGATTGTAAGCCTAACAATTCTTTTAACTCTTGGCTGATTGTCACAACTGGCCTCCTAAACAAGAACGGTAACACCAATGGGGACAGTGACTTAAGAGACTGAGAGCAAATTTGCTTCAGTGTAGCTACAGGTAAAAGTTATGAGGTGCTTACAAGTCTATAAACTTGCTTGCCAAGCACTCAGGTATCTCAAAATCTGGGCATTGCTGGATGTATTCTGCCGATCATTTGGGAGCACGTCTAAGTCCACATGGTAGTACTCCAGGTACTGCTCCAGGTAGTAAGGGAAAGAATAACACAGGCACGGCAGTATCAGAAATGGTAGTTTAACTTTCACCACGATTTTCTTCTTTGTGCATAATTTGTACTTCGAATAAATACTCCGTTCATCTTCTTTGAGCATTCTGTTTATGAATGGTGGTGATTATGTTTTCCACTTAGCTTCCATGGTAAGGAGTAAAGAATGGAATTATGATGAAGACAGTACAAGAAAGGAACAATTTAGGGAACTGTGGCTTTGGCTCTAGAGCTAAGGAGTTGTACTTATCTCTTTTTGGGAGCAGGTAGGCTTTCATTGGAGAGGAATTTTATTTAAAAACATATCTCTGATAGTCCGTGCACATAGATATGGAAGTAAATTAGAGAAGGATTTGTTTGTCACAGTCAAATCAACATCATTTCTATGTTTCTCGCCAGCACATCTCCTCATCACTGAGTACAGAGTGTGAGACTTCTTTCTTGAGCATGTATTTTCTTAGACAAGGAATGGAATGTAGCTTCATGTAGGTGAGTGAGAATTCCCTCATTTGTGTTGTTCAATGAATGAATCAACTGGCCATCTTCAGAGACAGACTTCATCTTATGGGTAGTGTAGTAACTAGACTGTCCTACTACAATACAGTTACATTCTATACAATTCCTAACTTCAGGCTCTGTTGTGACTCTCCAATAACCTCTCAATGACTTTTATCCTGTTCATACTAGCCAGGGAAGTGGGTCCCTCATTGTCAGGATCAAACTGTTGTGGGATGCCTTTCTGTACACTGAGAATTATCATTGGATAACAAAGGAGCTGTTTTGTCCTCTAGTGAAGCAGGACAGGCAGGCAGGAAATCCAATCTAACTCCTTTTTCCCCTTTAGGATTTTTTTTTTCCCTTTAGGAATCAGACAGAGATGCTGTGAACTGCTGCCGAGGAGGAGGAAGATGTAAAGGAATTTAAGCAATCCACAGGCCATATGGAGAGACAAACTAATGGAAATGGATTAAGAGGAAAGAGCTAGCTGCACCATAGGCCAAGCAGCATGTGTAATTAGTATAAACCTTTGTGTGATTATTTGGGATCAAATAAGTGTGGACAGTTTATTTGAGACTGGTGGTCTGGGTCTTGGAGTTAGTTCAGGCCAGAAACTAATTACTACATATATGGCTGTAGCTGTTTCCTGTGATGAACTCTATGTAAAAGTTGATTTGTCTACATGTACACATCACATGTACATGTGATAAAGTTTACTTCACAAATTGAACAAGAAAAATAACAGCAATAAATAATGAAAGAGAATTATTGAAATTGTATATTCTAATAAAGATTTTTCAAATATAGTTTTAGTCTTGTGAGAAGATTTAGACAAATGTTAGCATTCTTGGACCAGTTGTCTTTACATCATCTCCTGTTGCTGCAATAAAAATACCCTGACAAAAGCAACTTACAGAAGAAAGGTTATATTTGATATTTCATCATTGACTGAACTTGAAATAGTTTATTTCATTAATACTAACAGTCAAAACCAGAGAGAAATGGAGTAATGATTGCATGCCTGTGCTCATCTTGCTCTCCTTTCCATCCAAACCAAGCTACCAACATTTGGGATGTATCTTATCATCTCAATTATCTCAGTGAAAATCCTTCACAGTTATGCTAACTATCCAACAGAATCTAGACAACTTCTCATTGAGAAGCCCTTCCCAGGTGATTCTATACTGTGTCAAGTTCACAATCAAAACCAGCCTTTACAGTTGCATGCAATTATTTGCTGAGTCAAAAGATTTAAGCATTCAGGCAAATATTCAGGGAAATTAAATGGTGTGAATTGCTTAGGGGCCATAGAAGATAATAAAATATACCTAGTGTGGGAAATATAGATTTATGGCAATACCTTTTATCTTTTAATTATATTGGGCATGGTAGAAGTTGCAAATTTCATTAAAGAAACCCATAGCAGAAGTCATGCTATTTGTAAACAGGCATCAATAGGTGAGTTGAAGACCAGAGAACTCTGTAGTTAATTCTACTCAGAATGAGATAAGAGAAATTGAAGAGTCATTTTAAAAGTGTTTCACCTCACCTTACAAAAATATGTTAAAGTGTTTTTTTTTTTAAATTCTGAAGTTAATAAAATGCTCTTAGCTACTTTTCTTATAGTCTGTGTGAGAGGTAAAGGAGGAAGTATGTAAGTGTCCTGACAATTCATAAAACACCAAATAAAGATATTGACATTGTCATGGTGTTTATGGCCATGGTTACTGGCATTTAAAACCAGTCATAGTGAGCTGTATAGTTTTCTCTTTTAAATTATTATTTTCAAATTCTCAGGTGACAATAAGTTCCCAGTCTAAATGTATGTCTTTTTTACTCATGAATAAAAAATGTAAACAAGAAGAAAAATTGGGTTTTATGTATTACTTTTTTCTTTTGCTTAGTGATTAATATTTTTCTTGAAATAGGATTTCACAGAATAGTCCATCCAGGCCTCCAAAACCCTATATAGATAAGATGTCTCCTAAATTAGAGATGCTATTACCTCAGCCTCCCGAGTACCTCAGGTTAGTTTCTTCTTGTTGTCAATGTACAGAAAGGTAAAATGAGATCAAGTTGGATTCTTGGGACAGTTTTTCTAGATCACTTCTTTAAGTAATTCTGAACAGAATTATGCGAAGTTGTGGTGATGTGGTATGTGCTTCTGTATGCTGTGAATTATCATTGGATAATAAAGGAACTGTTTTGGCCTATGGAAAGACATTTTAGAATTGGGCAGGAAATCTGAGCATGGATAAAAAGGAAGAAGGGCCGAGTCAGAGAGATGCTATGAGAGAGGAATGCTATGAGCTGCTGAGAGAGGAAGATGTAAAGGAATTTAGGTAAGCCAGGAGCCACATGGTAAGATATAAATTAATGGAAATGGGTTAAGATGCAAGAGCTAGCAGATAATATGCCTGAGCCATAGGCCAAACAGTTTTTAATTAATATAAGGCTTTGTGTGATTATTTGGGACTAACCAGCTGTGGAAAGTTTATTTGGGAATGCTGGTCCAGATCTTGGGGCTAAGTTGGGCCAGAAACTAATATTACAATGTGGATACAAACTAAAATATGTCATACAAATGAAAAATTTGGGCTATGATATAAATTTGCAATCTTTTAACTTTTATAAATTGCCTAAAATATTAGAAAGCTTGAAATAAATGCATTGAGAAAATATATTAAAAATCAGAAAAAAAAACAAGATATGGACTGGGACAAATTTATATTTTATGTGGTTTGGTATAAAATAGGAAGATATATTTGTTTTTAAATGGGTTGTTGGTGACCCATGCCCAACTGGGAGTGGTGACCTATGCCTTTAATCCCAGCAGATCTGAGTTTGAGGCCAGCTTGGTTTACAGAGGGAGTTCCAGACTCCCAGGCAGGCAGTGGTGGGGCCAGGCCTTTAATCCCATAACTCCAGAGACGGAGAGTTCAAGGCTAACTACCAAAAAGTAGTAGCTCACATCTTTAATCTTAACCTGGATGTGAAACAACTGGGCAAAGAAAGTATTTAAGGCAGGCGTAGGAAGACAGAGGAAGCACCAGAAAAACCAAGGAGAAGGCTGAGGAAGCTGGAGGACAGTGGGTGAGATCTGACTGTGGTGTTTCCTCTCTTTGATATTCCAGCCTTTCCCTGATAGTTCCTCTGAGTTTCGTTTATTACAACCTTGCAACAGGTTGTCATAAAGGCACGGGACACTGTAGTATGAGGTTTCTGGCCTGGACTTAGGGCCTAACCTCAAGGTTTAGGCCCGCAGACCCACAGTCCCGCAGTCCCACAGAGACACACAGAGGCTTTCATTAGTTTTCAGCTGATCAGCCTCAGGCCCAGGCATATCACTTGCTAGCTCTCTACCCTTCATCTAACCCATGATTCTTCCTGTTCAGCCATGCGGCTCGGTACCTTTCTTTAGGGCAGCATAGTTGTCCTCTGCTTCCTGTGGCTTCTCTCTGGTGCTCTGCTCTTTGCTTCCTGTTCTCAGAGTTTTTAGTCTGGTAGCCCCACCCACACTTCCTGCCTGCCTTTGGCCCAACAGCGCTTTTTATTAAACCAGTGGGTGGGACAATTATTTACCTTGGAACAACACAATACCCCTACATATCCCCTTTTCTCCTTTTAAAACAAAAATAACTCCAAATCTAATATTCTTCCCCCCCTTATCTATAACAACTTATAAATGACACTGTAAATAAACACAAACATCCATAATCCATGTTCTCTAGGCTACTTCCTGCTGAGTGGGGACACTGGCAATCCCATAGGAATCCAAAGAAAAATTTAGGATTATGGACAAGTCTTTAGTGGAGTAGTCTCTAAGGCTGGGTCATCTCAGCCAGTCTCCTTGAAGTTGTTCTGGATATAAAGCTTGGGAAGTTTCACAGAGGTGTTCTGAAATGCTGAATCATCTGGTTCATCCATTTCCGTTGGAGGTCTTTCAGGGGGTCTTCCTCTATCAAACTTTATGTTCTTTATCCAGAAATAAATCCACAGTCTTTCATTTTCTGTGAAAATAAAAGGAAAACCTCTTCTCCAAAGTAGCGTATATTTGCATTTCAATTTTAAAGTAAACTCATTTACAAAATATATAGGTTTAATTAATCCTACAACATTTATAATCAACTGTCTTTTAGCAGCTTTTACTAAGTCATTTTCTATCAAGAAGCTTAAAGGTAAGACAATAATATACAGTATCCAGACATTCTTTGTATTTTCCATCTCTACATGGCTTATTTATTTATTTATTTATTTATTTATTTATTTATTTATTTATTTATTTATTTATTTTACTCTTTCTTTTTTTAAGGGATTTCTATACCTTTTCTTTTCTTTCTCTAAACCTATGTATCTAAACCACTTAAACTTTTTTTTTTTAAACTGTCTTTACTGTATATTTATTTCTTAACTTTTTCTGTCTCTGACCATACCTTTGCTTGCCTAGGGTGACTGACTCCACCCAGATTCTTCTATTTCTTTCTGTTTGTGACCACACCTTTAATCTTCCAGGATTTAAGGTTGTTAGGATGGGTGGGTGGGCTCCATCCAGCTCCTAGTCTAACTTCTTAGAATTTATCTTTTTAGACCAGGTTCTCTGGGAATTTTAGGGTCCATATGACCACCAAGTAAAGCTTTGCCATCTGCTACTCATTAACTCCATTTAAGTGTTAGGCAGCAGGGCCTAAAACTCACAAGTAAAAAACTCACAAGTGTTTTGCTTCTAATGCTGAATCAGGAAGCTTCTCTTTAAAAAGCAAAGCCTCCGTTTGCCTCAGGCAAACAGAGCTGATCCTTGAAAACATCTACACTAAGAAGCCATCTTTGATTCTGTTCCCCTTTTCTCCTTATGAACAGAAACCTTAAATAAATCATTTACAACGTTATGCTTTTATTGAGGGTCCTGTGAGACTTCAGGAACCAGCCATTTTACACCTTAAGCTGCACTCCAAAAGCCCGCTATTTTTCAGCCCAAGCTCACAGGCCTCACCAGGGCGTCTCTCTACCATGGCTCATGTAAGAGACACAATTCAGAGGCTGCTTTGGGCTCTAGACCATTTTTTAAGCTTTCTATGGCTTTTTGTGGGTATATTTGCCCCACGTTGGGCTGCCATTTGTATTCTGTCTCATATCAGAAAAGCCACCTGGTGTGAGACAGAAGACAGAATATTTAGGGACCAATATTATTGTGACTTCATCTTAAACCTCATTTCTCTCTGTTTCTGTACCTTTCAAACATCCTGTCTGCATACAATCTCCTGAAGTCATAGAAGATATGAATATCTTTTTTGAGTACCAACAATGCTTAAGTTTTCCATTGTAAATCACATTTCCTCCTATCAGCTATCTACAAAGAATCTAGAACGAGATGGGGCTCCCACTGCAACAACTCCTACTAGTGAAACAAGAATAAAAGGGAGAGTATGAGAGAGAGAGTAAGAGACAGGTAGACAGACAGAGGCAAAATTAGAAAAATCAAGAACCTGGTGCGCACCAATCAATGATTGTTTTCAGAAAATAGATTATTCAAAAATGGCTGCAAGATAGCTCTCTATGATTATCCTTCAAATCACACTTCTAATTAGAATTCCAGATGGAGTTATCCACTATTCTGAGAATATGTATAGGTTATAAATGTATATAGTCAGTCCATTAAGATCTAACCATTGTTTTAGCTTTTACAGGATCCCAGAGATGCCATCGCCCTTAAGTCAGCAGGAAGCAACCTTATGAAAGACTACGCTCCCTTTCCCAATAAGTTTTGTGTTCTGAGGGTTGTGGGTAATTCTTATTCTGTTAGAATAGTTTTAAGTGAAAATTGGGTGGAGGACAGAACTATAACATAGCATTAAAAATCTCTTTTGAAGAAGAGAAGGGGGATAGATATGATAGATAAAGTTAGATTGTTCTGCCTACCTATACACCATTTTAGCTGAATGTATGGGCTAAGTTAAAGACAATTTGCATTGGCATAGGTATTTGTATATTGATACAAATGTGAAATCATTTTATATGTTTAATTGTGATAATTTGTACATTGGTACAAAGTTTAATCTGAAATTGTTTTATATAACCAAAGCAACTTGTACTTTGATATAAATCTGAATCTATAACTATTATGTAAAATTGAATTTGTAATTACTATATTTTATATGTGCTTCTATCTCTGTTTAAAATATTTGCACATCATTGTCATGTACACTATGCAATTATTACCTTCATTTAACTATACTAGGTATAATGTATGATTGCACTAGTTATGATATATGCACAAGATGTTTTATATACCTCTGTTTAGATGATATATATGTATATACATGTCTAAAATGCTGTGGCCACTTTACATAGTAATATACCCCTGGCTAATGTTTGATAGTCATACTAAAAGTCATTGTTCAGAGATTATACACCCCTTATATAGGTATTCTAATTTTTAGTACAAGGTTTATTCCTTAAGACGATAAAAATACTGTCAACATTACTTAAGGTACCATATCCCAGTCATCTCAGATACAGGTTAGAATATCATAGATAGACAGAATCTTCAACCATTTCATAGACCCAGAGAATATGGCATTTAACATTTGAAATTCGGCCATGAGAGGCACAACAACTCCTGGTGTCACTGCTCCTTTCCTGAGATGGTATGAGCATTGAGGATACTCCATTGGAGTTTGTCCTTTTGGCAGAGAATGGCCAGTTGAGTAAGGAACTGTCCTTACCTTGATTGCTGACAGTACACACATGGTGTCCAAGCTGGATGAACACGTTGATGGATGGAGACTGACGAAACCTGCCTGGACAGGATAAGACAGTCCCTCCAAAATTGCCCTGCTTGTGAGAAGATCTGTCAGATACCATAGGCCTGTAGCCAATATGAGAGATGCTCCAATGGCGCACAAAACCAGAGGTGATTGTCCAGGTAGCTGTGTTGCTGTCCTCTCCCAAATTTTGGAAGCCACTACTTCCATATACTTCTGACTTTCAAGTGATATATCTTCCTTCTCAGGTCTTGAAGGGGTTGAAGAATAGGTATTTATGGTTACTAACTCATAATAATTCCTATTGTACATAGTCTTAGTTTAGAACCTTCTTAGTTAGACAAAAGGGGGAGATGTGGTGGGACTAAGGTGTCAGCCAATAAGGTCCGAAGAGCCCAGGACCCTGGAGGGAGTATGGCCAACCTGGAGGGGGTGTGGCCAACCCCATTGATAAGTGGCTGCTGGGACACAAAGACTCTTTCTTCCTGGTTCCTGGCTGCTGGCTGCTGGAGAGACAAGATCGGAATCCATCGTCCTTCCATCCCGCGTCCATCGCTTGTCCATCGCTTGGATACGCCAGTCCTTGCTCAGGTGCTACTATAAGCTGTTACTAATATCATGAGTGTTGATTTATATTCTAATAAATATTAATTTTGGATTGGTGCCTTGTAAGTAAAACTTTGTCTACAGGACACAACTTAAAAATGATATTATGAGGCAAGATAAGGAAGGTAATAAGCATGCAAAACTTTATGCTGGCTTGGGAACTGTGGGGAAAGAATTGTACTCGTGAAATTTGGCAATGTGGGACATTGGTGACTGCGAAGAGAGTAGGGTTAGTGCTGCAAGGCAAAGTCATTCCTTAATGAGTGAAAAGGAACTAGAAAAGAATTAAGATTTATCATGTTACAAAATGTTACAAAAATCCAGTAAATGCAATATAAATATATAAAATAGGAATTACCAAGTTAAGAACTTCTTTGGTTAGAATTACCCCAAGATATTTGATATTATTTGCAGCTATTGTAAAGGGTGATGTTTCCCTGATTTTTTCAGCCCCCCTCCTTTTTTTATCAATTGTGTATAAAAGGGGTATTGATTTTTGAGTTAATCTTGTATTCTGCCACATTGCTGAAGATGTTTATCAGCTGTAGGAGTTCCCTGGTAGAATTTTTGAGGTCACTTATGTATATGATCTGCAAATAGCAAAAGCTTGACTTTTTCCTTTCTAATTTATATCACCTTGATCTCCTTTTGTTGACTTATTGCTCTTGCTAGAACTTCAAGAGCTATATTGAATAGATATGGGGAGAGAGGACAGCCTTGGCTTAGTCCAGATTTAAGTGGGATCACTTTGAGTTTATCTCCATCTAGTTTGATGTTGGCTGTTGTCTTGCTGCATATCGCCTTTATTATGTTTAGGTATGTTCCTTGTATTCCTTATCTCTCCAAGACCTTTATCATGAAGGGTATTAATTTTTTGTCAAACCCAGTAATTCGGTAATGCTACTCTTGGTCATTTACCCAAAGAATGCACATTCTTACCCCAAGGACATTTGCTTAACTATGTTTTTAGCTCCATTCTTAATAATAGCCAGAATCTAGAAACAATTTTGATGCCCCTCAACTGGAAAACTGATTTTTAAAAATTTGGTACATTTACACAATGGAATACTGCTCAGCAGAGGAAAAAAGAGATAATGTCCTGAAATTTGCAGGCAAAAAGATGTAACTAGAAAAAAACAAATCATCCTGTGTGAGTTATCACAGACATGGAAAGACAAACATGGTATTTACCAGTCACAAGTGGATTTTAGACACAAAGTAAAGAATAACCAGGCTACAATCCACAACCTCTGAGCAGCTAGGTAAAAAGGAGGAACCTAAGAGAGATATCCATGGATGCCTCCTGGAAAGGGGAAATACAGAAGGTATCCTGAGTAAACTGGGACAATAGGAGGGAGGGAGAAAGGGGAGGGGGAAGAGATGATAAAAGAAGGAGATGGTTGAGTTTGGGGAGGAACAGAGAAGAAGAATGAAATAGATACATTGATAAAAGAAGACACTGTGGGGTTAGAGAGAAACTTTGTGCTAGGGAGATACCTAAGAACCCACAAGATGACCCCAGCTAAGACTCCAAGCAATATTGGAGAAGGTACCTAAACTGACTTTGCCCTATAATCAAATTGATGACGACTCAAATTGTCATCATAGCACCTTTATCCAGAAACTGACAGAAGCAGATGCAGAGATCCACAGCTTGGTCAAGCTCCAAGTCCAGTTGAAAAGAGGAAAGAGAGACTATATGAGCAGAGGGGTCAAGATCATGCTCAGGAAATGCTCAGAGACAGCTGGCTCAAGCTATTGGGAGCTCACTGACTCTGAATTGACAGCTGGGGAACCTGCATGGGACTGAACTACTGTAAATGTAGATGACAGTTGAATGGTGTGGGCAGTTTATGGGGTCTTTAGATGTGGGAACAGAATTTATTCCTAGCGCATGAACTAGCTTCTTGAGGCCATTCCCTACAGAGAAACACCTTTCTCAGCCTTGATACTGAGGGAGGAGGGGCTTGGTCCTACCTCAGCTGGATATGCCAGACAGCACTGACTCACCCTGGGAGTCTTTATTTTCTTTGAGGAAAGTATTGGAGGATGGGGTGGGGAGAGTCTGGGGTATGACTATGAAGAGGGGAGAAAGGGGGAACATTGGTGGGTATATTCAAAAAAAAACTTTGGGGTCACTTATGTATACTGTCATATGATCTTTGAATAATTGTACTTTGATTTTAAATTCTACTATGTAAGTTAAAATCACGTGTTCTCAGACATAATTGGATCCTACCATCAAGTCTATATCTATAACATCATGAACATGTATGAATTCTAGGGTTGGATATTAAGATTTGTGTGTTTATCTTGGAGTATATGTGGAATCTGAGAATCTAGAAAAGGGAAATTGGAGAAGAAAGATCTTAAGAAAGAGGGGATAGTGGAACAAAGGTGACTTCAGGATGTTGGTGATGCCAAGACAGTAGAATACAATTTTCTGTGAGTAAGAAGTAGAATCCCAGAGCTGGGCTATGTGTGCTGGAGGTGGAACAGATTGATGGGCAGGTCTACCCAAGCTTTTGAAATTCAGATCGTTTCATTAAAAGCCCCAGATGCCGCAGGATTTGGTATTTTCCCGCTGGGTTTTGATCTTGGTTTGGTGTGATCTTGTGATGTCTTCATTCTTCTCTTTTGGAAAGGGAATATGTTTTCTATGCCACTGTAATGTTGAACATATGTAACTTGTATTTTTATATTCATCTGGCTCAAAGTGAAGAGACTACAGAACTTCAGAATGATTTTCATTTTTGAACAGTGTAGTGGGTCTTAGAATCTATGGAGATTGTTGAAATTGTATTGAATGCAATTCATTTTTTTAAAAAGATGTATGAGAGAACCATGTTCTATAGGCTTCAGCGGTAGAAGGCAATGGCTTAAAAATGACCTTTGTCAGTTTGACAAGGAGTGCAATTGTAATGGTTAATTTTTATTGGCCACATCGCAGGATCAAGAATGACCTTAGGAAAAAAACAGTAGGTATATCTGTGAAAGATTATTCTGGATTTTATGAGCAATCCCATTTCATGGTTTTAGGTCATGGTCAGAATTGAAAGGAGAAACTTAGCTGAACACCAGCTTTTGAGCTTTCTACTTCCTGGGGGAACAATGTTACAGGTGCTATGACTTCTCTGTGTATGGCCTCAAGTCTTGAACCAGGAGTCAAAACATAGCTCCCTTCCCTTAGGTGACTTTGATTACATATTTTGTCATAGTGGAAAGACAACTAACTAATGGGAAGCATTTTGTAATTTCTTTGTGTCTTTATTTCTCCCAAACAACTGTTTATTGATGAACCCATACTCAAAAGAAAGAAAGAAAGAAAGAAAGAAAGAAAGAAGGAAAGAAGAAAGAAAGAAAGAAAGAAAGAAAGAAAGAAAGAAAGAAAGAAAGAAAGAAAGAAAGAAAGAAAGAAAGAAAGGTTTTCAATTTATGTTTTCAAATTACCTAAAGGTAAATACTTCAGTCAGGCTTGACCAGAAGAAGGATTGGCTTTAAAAAGCTGGAAGCATCTGGTTTTCTTTTTTATTATATGAGAAAAAAAATTGATGATCAATGCTTAGATCATTTATATTTTGAAAATAATAAAAATTTGATTCTGTTTGCATCATAGTTATTATTTACAGAGTGCCTCCAAGAGAAATTTCTTTTTCGTTGTAGCCTAGTTATTCAGTATTGTAGTTGAATAAGAAAATAATGGGACTTATATGCATCATTGTTTTTTTTTTTTTAAATCATTAGACTTAAAATTTTATGCAATTTGTAAAATGTTAACAATTCAACTTACTTCAACTTGTTTATTTCTACTAAGGATAAGAGTTTCTATTTGACCTTGTAGCTCTTTAGATTGACTGCTGGGTTCTTTGACAATAATCCTAGAAGCTCTTGACAGTTTTCTGCATGTGTATTATAACAATACATTTGCTGTTCTAGGCCTGGAACTGACAACTTCTTCAAGGTCCTCAGATTCTTCAAGGTCCTCAGAAAATATGTTGCTACAACTGTGATGTGGGTACTAAGAATAAGAAATATGAATATACTGGTCATTTAAAAATTATTTTGAATTTGCTTTAATTATTGGATTATGTCTTGCTAAGGGATGCACTAAAATGATTATTTAAAGTAATTTGGAACAATCTGTATTATATAACGTAAAATAACATTATTTTTCAAAGTTTATTTTTAATTTTTGAGATTGCTTTAAAATAATTTTATTTATATTTAGATAATTTGATAAAAAGATTTTCAAAGAAATTTATGCTAGTTTTTAATGTCCTTTTATTATTTGTTTTAAAAATAAACCATCACTTGCTTCCAAGTGATATTTGATTATGTATCTAAAATATTAGACATGTGTTTAAAATATTAGATATGGAATTGGATATTTGTCTCACATATTTCATTTCTGAGCTAACTGGTAATATTTTTTGTAGCATTTTTTTCACCTTGCTTTCTATTTATTAGTTTCATTTAAGCATATATCATGGTTATCACTACACATTAGCATACAGAGAACCTCTTCATTTCATTTGAGAGTTGTATAACATTCTGATTTTTTGGATGTAGCCATAATTTATATAATTAGCTCTATCAAAGCATATTAAGGTTTTACAAAGTAATAATCGTACAGTAATTAACTTTCTGCAAATGAATTTATATTTTTATCAGGGTTTCTTTGGGGAAATTCTTCAGAGAAACTGCTGCTAGAATATAATGTATAAATAATTTCACTAGATAACTAACAAATTACTTTCCAAAGACATATGTTGTACATTATATAGGCAACATGTGAGTCTGTTGTCATTTAGACTATTGTAAAAGTTTCAGAACCTAAAAGCATTCAAAGTGAACAAATACGATATGTTCATAAAATATAGCACAGCATAGTAAAATTTAATTTTTTCTGATCAGAATGAAAAAAGTAAAGAATTTTGTAAGTGATCAACTTCTCCTCTTATGGCCTTGGGAATTTGTTTTGAGCTCACCTGTTAGGGAATTGAAACATATGCAATACGTGTGTATATAAACAATGTCATAAATATAATCTTTTAAAGGTCTCGGGTAATAATTTTCTAAGACCTGGGAGATTAGTATTGGCTTTATGAGATAGGCTCTGGTTTGTGCTCCTAGTAGAATCAACTCTTGATCCCCCTGTCTCAGTTTCCCAAGTGCTGGTACTACAGTGGTGCGTTACCATTTCCAGACGGAGCTCAGATTCAGCCAAGGCTTCATAAAGTAATGATTGAATAGGTAATGATTTAGTAGATGCAGTCACTTCAAATAGTCTTCTCAGGAAACAGCTACTCACAAACTAACATCTAAATTATATGAACATTCTTACTATTAAAATAATTAACATTGTTATAAAATATTATTCCCAAAGATAACATAAATAAACAAAATAACCTGGGTACAAACTTTCTGGACCATTTTGCTGAAAACTGAATTACGGAGTGACAGATACAGAGAGATTAAGTTTCTAGTCTTGCTAGTTGACAATTAGCAGGTCTTTAAATCTACTGTTTACTGTCTCAGTGAAATAAAAGTTCAGAGAAAATGTTAACTTAATCAAATCATATGTACTGAAAACATAAATTGAAGCCACTTTAGATAAAGATGTTAAAATCATCAGAAATAAAATACTTGAAAAGAGACATTGAATAAGAAAAGTGAAAACACCCAAAAATCAAAGAAAAAGGAGACAAGACTCTCTTGTTACTTGTGTCCAGCACATCTCAGAGAAAACTGCTTTATAAGACAAGATTAAAATGAACAAACTCAGAGCCAGATCCCAGGGAAAGGCTGGAATATCAAAGAGAGGAAACACCACAGTCAGATCTCACCCAGCTATCTTCCAGCTTCCTCAGCCTCACTCCTCTTGGCTTTTACTGTCTACTCTGTCTTTCTATGCCTGCCTCAAATACCCTCTTCACCCAGTTATTTCACATCCAGGTTAAGATTAAAGGTGTGGCACCACCACTGCCTGCCTTGAGCCTGGAACTCCTTCTGTAAACTAAACTGGCCTCAAACTCAGATTTGCTGGGATTAAGGGTGTAGGTCATCGTCACTCCTGGATATTCCCTGTGCTGGGATTAAAGTTACCACTGTCTGATCCTCCTACACTGACTGTGGGTAGATCCCTCTGATATCTCAGATTGATTTTGTATTAAATTTGAAATATATTGCCACAACAAACTTCATTAAGAATAGTGCATTGCTGACATGTTTTCTGATATCTTAGCTTTGAAAATTTAGTGGTGTTCAGAGACATTCTTCCTTGTGTATTTAGCCTACAAATTAGCACATTGTGCCCAAAGTCTTCTGTAGTTAAAACACATCTATATGACCAAGACAGTCTGAACTCCCTGGTGCCAGACCATGGGCCAGAAGTGAGAAAGGTAAAAAGAGCTCCTAGAAGGATGTATTTAGTCACCACACTAGCCAAAAGTAGCTGAGCTCTTGGTTTTTGGGTGAGTTACCTGTAGAATAGAATTCTTGGTGTAGGAATATCACGAGTATCAGATGCCACTGAATTCTTATCACTGACTCTCATAAAGACGATTATCCCTTGTGGTATTGGTGATGTTGGCTGTTCCCTCTTTTCTTTCTTATGCTATAATTGTCTACATTATCTAAAATCTTAGATCTTTAGCCTTCTCCACTTCTCTCAAAATGACTTGAAGGAAACTAAGTTTTTAGTTTTGTTGATGGGAGATTAGCAGAGTTTTAAATCTGCTTCTTTGTATAATAGATAAATAAATATAAAGCTCAGATTAAAAAGTTAGTGTAATCAAAAAATATGACTGAAAACTATACAGTTTTAGTCACTTATGGTAGCTCTGTCTTTTTCCCAGTGAGCAATGCTATTCCCTCAAAGGATAAAAAGTAAGGTACTGTCTTATCAGGTAGGGAACCGCTGGCCTTTTCATGTTGGATGCTCCAGTCCTCAGAACTAGGAGAAAATAAGATTTTGTTCTTTATAAACTGTCTTGTTTGGGATGTTCTGCTGTCCCAGCACAAACAGATTAGGACAGTTACTGCTTATGGGGAAGTTTTTATTGAAAAATTACAATGATAAAATTAAAAAAATATCCTGAAATGAGAGAACAGAAACTGAGGTGGAAACTTCTAGATTTGAATTTGGAGGAATGTCCATGGGCATTTTTACAGGCATCTTAGGATGGATGTAATGACAACTGGGCAGGTTCAGCATAATAACCTTAACTGTGGTCTTGATCAGTCTTATGAGACTCAACTTGACTGTGGCAAGGGTTTGGGTCGGTATCATTATTATATAATTAATTTTTCCCATAAATTCTTCAGAGTTTTAGTCAAAGACAAATTATGTAAATAAAATCTCAGAAGCAAATTGATAAGAAAGAAGAGAGAGAGAGAGAGAGAGAGAGAGAGAGAGAGAGAGAGAGAACATGCCATCAGCTCTCTGATGAAACTCACTCATTATAAAGGATGAAGATGGCAGAAAAGCTGGTAAGCCCAAACTGTTTTACCATATTATAGAGTAACTACTAATTTGTGGTGGATATAAAGCGCCATTGGATAAAATATTTGATCTCCATTCCTAAATAAATCTTCTGCAAAATTACCATATCTTGTAGCTTCACATGAGCTCATCCAGCTCTATGAAACTCAGCCTGATCAAAGAACTCAATACTTATGACTGGATTCTAATCACGGACAGTATCTTCAATTTTATGAATTATTCATGAATATGCATATATTTAGTGTAGTTTTTCTGCCATTCCCCACTTTCATGTACTTTTCTTTCATTTCAACACCGTAATGATTTAGAAATAGAATAATTTATAAAAAGTTCATTAATTATTTGAATTATGTAAAAGTGAAAAAATTAGGAAAATAATAGGGTAAATATTCATGAACTTTATTCAAGATGAAAGAGGTGAATGCCTTGCTACTGGTTTAGAATAAAAAACAGTGCACATACCCTAATGTCCTTCCTATAGTTTTCCAGGCAACATCTTTTTAAGTCAGTTATAACCATGGTTATATTTTGTATTATTTCCCACACAGAATGAAGATACTTCACACATATATTCCTGGAGCTTCAAGCTTATTCCATCTTCTTTGCTCAAATGGTTTGTCATAACAATAAATAAAACTATTCTCCTCTCTTTCCTCCAGATGTTTAGTTCACTCATTATGGCTAGACTATAGTATTACATAAATAAATAATAGTTGTCTATCTTCTTGTAACTAAGAAGCATGGCATTTCTCACTTCCACTATTACTAACAGTATTGCAGTAAAATGCTTAGGATTTATCTCTTTGCATGAGAATGGGGTGACAACTTCCCATCTCAGAAGCAAGCTTTCTTCATTTTCCAAAAGGAAAGTGTCTGTGGATGCTTGAACAGTAAGCTGAAGATTCCAGTGGCTGGCAAAGTTCTTTGTTTCCAGGCTCCTAGAGGTTTTCTTTATATGCACATTAGTAAGTAGACTCTTGCTCTGTGTATCCTTGGAAATCAACCTTGGTCACACATCCTGTGCATCTCACACTAAACTCAGAAAAAAAAAATAACTATATGTAAGAGGAGAGAATCATAGTCTCTCATTTCTTAAATTTAGAATTCTGTGTGGAAGATAGCTACAGAAAAGATGGAGGACGGCGAGTTTCAGAGCAGGGGAGGTGATTTCCTCCTGGTAAAGCATGGCTATTTTTAGAATACTTCATAATTCTCTAATTATGTTTAATCTGATGTGTTATTCGATCACTGCTCAAAAGACAGGGGTCTCTGGCTGAGTGGAAACATGACATTCTGACCCACCCATATCTCGTAAAACTGATGTGCTGTCAATGTTTACTCACACAGAAGACATAACAGAATCCTTTCTCTATCAACCAATATGGGCCTGCCAGTTATGTGGGCAGGGACATGCCCTTTTAGGAAAGCTGTCTATTCTAGGGACTTTAAGAAATAGCACAGAGCTCATTTAGCATGTAAATTGAGCATACATAGTCTCTTTGCTTGTTGCCTGCTCTCAGCCTTGAAAGTCTGTGTTACCTTTTAATATACTTGGCCTGTGTTTGCATTCTCTTGACAAAGAGAGTGCATGGACTTAGGAGCAAAGGGGAGACCAGAGTGAAATCCCAGTGATACTGTCATTTTTGCTTCGTGCTACGTAGAGTGTTCTCGGTGCCCATTTCAGTATCGATATGAACATGAAAATCCAACTTTCTGGAGGATGGTACTTCTCCTGACCCCTGACATCGTCTGTCTCATTTTAGACATATATAATATTGATTTTTATGCCCTCTTGATATTTATAACCTAAGAAGTGCTTCTATTCCACCTTCAAGCTAAGCTATGTGTGGAAAATAATGTTGCATTTCCCCCTTTTTTTTTTTTTTTTTTTTTTTTTTACAAATAGGAGCCTTTTAAATGTAATTTTGTACTTTGTCTTTTCTACTTTTTATTTTTAAAGAAAAAAAAAAGACAAGGAGAAAAATTCTTTTTATAAGCCACTCTAGTGAACTAAGAGCTTCAGAGACTTGAGAAGTATTTTTGCATACACATTAGGAGCTATCTTATTTTTTTGCATTTGATAAAATAGATTGTTAGGTTTACTATCTGCTTGGTTTAGGTTAAAGGATGTATACAAAGGGGAAAAATGATCCAATTATTTAAGAAACAAAGCAAGGCAAGAGAAGCACTTCATCCAGCGACATCGCTGCCTCAAACTGATGAAGATTTACCAAATTCTGGAAACTTAAACTCTAATGCTTGAATCTGTGTGGGAGCAGAAGGTGCCCAGACCTAATTCATTTATACCAAGCATCTTCTACTGGCAATGTGAAAAATAAGGGAAGGTCTGCAGTCACCACAGCCTTTGGTTTGAAACAGTATTGAGCTCCACAGGGAAAAAAGTTCTTGTCCTCTGCCTAATCCAGAGCCCAGATGTCTCTTTGATAGAGATATTGGAAGGGGAAAGCGATGATGAAGACTGGAATCAGGGTTTTTAATTACAGCAGCCATTTCAACACCTTTATGTTTGCAGAACTTCAAGCTGTTGTCGTCCAGGCTATACTGAAATTGGTGTGAAAATTTGACACTGCTTGATGAAATTTTCACCAAATGGCCCTTTTCTGTAAAAGTTAGAATGGAAGTCATTTAGTGATGTACTAGCAAGCATCGTTAGTGGGGACGGTGGTGGATGCCCGAGAGTTTAATGCATTCTGGGAAACTACCACTTGGCAAAGTCTCTTTGTGGTTGTTTTATAGTGTGGAGCTTTGCTCGGCAATAAAAATAAAACCAAATTCATTTGGGTTCAGTCTTTTTGTTGCTTTATTTAATTTTCACTTTGGCGTGTGGCCTTTCAAGCTTTAACGGGGCAGATGTGGCTTTGGAAGCACTCACTAATTCAGCTTTGATAATGGCTTCTGTGGCAGAGGCCAGCTCAGCAGTCTAGCCTCATTTTGTCTTTCCTTTCTTTTTTCTTTGATTTTTGCTCTGGTGGGAAACCTCTCCATGAGGCAACCTATTATCAGTGGATGTTTTCTTGACTTTTGAGGTCAGTGCCTTAAACTTTCTGGTCTGCAAAGGCAGAGACAGAGCCAGGGCTGCTAGACCAGCTCATAAAGCCCTGAGAAAGAAGAGAAGGGTGTTTGCTTCTGTCAGTTCTTTCATGACCTGCAGAATCATGCCCAAATCTTGCTGTGCAAAACAGATTCTTCTAGGTTTGGAAAACCCAAAATAAATTAGAAGTTTTGGTGTTCCCAGGTCAGTGCAGATTTGTGGAAAGAATAATGGAGGTGGCATTGGTTCTAACGTTCATTGAGTCAAATTCCTTACAATGACAGTTATATTCATGATGCAGTGTTTTGAGAGGATTTTAAATTTTGAACTCTAGTTATGCACACAAAACTAAGAAATTAACTAAAGTATGTGTGTGTGTGTGTGTGTGTGTGTTTGCCCTAGTGAATAGGTAGAGTGACAATCTGTTTTCATCTTCTGCCTTGTTTGATATCTCCCCTGCCCCCCTCTCTCTTTCTCTCTCTCCATTTACTCCTGCATAGATGTGTCTGGTAGCCCCAAAGCTTCCAGGAACTTACCTGTCCTCTCTATCTTAATTTAGGTGCACCAAGATTATAGATGTGTACCACTATGCCTAGATTGTACATGGGTCTAGGGATTTGAATTCAGGCAAATACTTAGACTTATATGGCATGTGCTTATCTTTTTGAGTCTAACTCATGAGGTATTCTAATGTTTTATATTTTAATAATTGATTTAACATGTCTTAACCATTGATCCTCCCACTTCTTCAAATGTATACTCCTTTAACTTTATCCAAAACAACATCTGTAAAACCTTAATGAATTAGTTATATTTTTATTACACATAAAAATAAATGTAGAGCTTCTTCTGAACATTGCTAGCAATGATATGCTTAGGGGAATCTGACCACAGAGCTTTAATTGTGCTGGCCTATAACTCCCACCTGCAACAGCAGAAATGTTTATCCAATTAGCATTCTGATATCCTTGTTTGGCACATGGATAAGAAGATTTAGATCATCTGAAAATTGCCCTGAATATATGTCTTGTTTACTTAGAAAAAGTATCAAATGGAGAAAATAATATTCCTACTTGAGGAGTGCCTGTATCAAAGCATCCCACACTGAGTGCTTGTATCAAAGCATCCTACACTGAAGGGCTTCTCTCCCTAGCAGTCAACCAAACTTCCCAAAAGCAGCTAAGATTGAATTTTTGTAATTTACTCAATGTAACAAACTTCTTTTCCAGATTACTGCAGAAACATCTAGAATCAACCCTTCTCTGTATGATTCCCCAGTTCTATTATCACCAGTCCTCATAACTGCCAAGAATTCTTTACTTCCTTCCCTTTGCTCTCTCTCTCTCTCTCTCTCTCTCTCTCTCTCTCTCTCTCTCTCTCTCTCTCTCTCTCTCTCTCACACACACACACACACACACACATTGATTATTTACCCTTTCCTGATATCCTTACCACAATGTCAGCATGCTCCAGTTCTGAGGTGTCTGAAAAGATCAGAGCCCTGTGTTGTCTCAGGATCCTAGACTTGGTTTGTAAGTTCCTCAGGATATATGCTGTAAAATATCATGAATATTATCAAGCTTTCCGTGGTAATCTGGGACACAGCTTCTATCAGCTCAGGAAATCTCATGTTCAGTTAAAAAACAACAAAAGCCCTTTGAGTTCAGAGCATATTTGTACACAGTTACACAGTGCCTACCCCACAGCACTGCACAGTCAGTGACAGTTGGCACCATGGTGAATAGATAAACAAAGGCTCAAGCTGATGAAAAATAAACAGCTAGAAAAATTTCACAGTTGTTCTTTTCTGTTTATTAATATAGTGAGATCAAGTGAAGAACAGAAAAATAATAACTACAATTAAATTTGATGAGACTTGTAGGGGAGGAGTTATTTATTCCAGAGTATCAAATTTCCTGGACATGAGAAACTTTGAATCATTTATTTGCTTTTGTGTAAACTCTTCCTAAAATGGTATTTTACCTTTGTAGTTTGTTACAATGAGTAAATTGCAAGTAATTTAACCCTGTCTTGAATACTTAATGACAAAACAGCAATTTACAAAACAATTAAAGTAGTATGTAGGTCTAGACATTTCAGGGGCTCCCTTTGAGTAATGTTTGATCAGCCTGTGAAAGTCATCTGTGTAAGGGGGGAAGGTTCCACACACAAAAGGGCCTTGGCAACATTCTCTGTTTCGTTCATTCTACATTGTTTCTCTTGCATGGATATTACTCCAGAGACACACTGTTGGAAAGGTAAAGTCACTTGTAAAGGAGCCACACAGTTATTCTGCTATTTAAATTTTAGCATTAATACTCGACTTCCACTTGACTTCTGTCTGCAGAACAATATATCCCAGCTGTGCTCAGATTTGAAATATCCCCATATCCTTTTAAGGGACTGCATCAGTCACAGATTTAAGACTCAAGTAGTAAATGTTTGCTGAGCACAGGGCTGGCAGCTACCTCACACTCTTAACTTTTACTTCAGTTCACCCATTCAGTCACTATTGAAACTGTGTGAAGTGGTAGCTCATATCAATGTTTCATATATAAAAACTGAGGCAAATGAGTTTGGTAACACTGATAATAGAAGGAGAGTGTGGTCTTTGCTTGCTCTTTGAATATTTTGTTTCGAATTATGTGTATGTGGTACAGGTGGTAGAGGCCAGAGATGTCCAAGCAGGCAAGAGAAATTGGATTCTCCCTGGGACTGGAGTTACAGGTTGTTGTGAACTACCCAGCATGGGTACCAGGAATCAAACTCAAGTCTTGTGGATGAGCAGTCCACACGTTAACCACTAAGCCATCTCTTGAGGTCCAGCCTTGCTCTTTCATGCTCCCCTTCCATCTTCTCTGTACTGACATCATCTTTGGCTCTACTGTCTGTTGTTTATTCATGGTGATGTGTTTTACTTCACACTAGACACCTGTTCTCTGCTATTTACTTAGCTATTATTGATTTTAACGTATCCTTTGAAGATAGTTAAGTGTAAAAATGAAAATTAGGAAGCTGGTATGAGATTGGTAGAGAAGGTTTTGTCATCGATTTCAAGTTTCAACATGGCAGAAAGTAATTAGCATTTCCCTCTGGGGGATTCTCACTGGTGCATCCTTTATAGAGCCCACCCCAGCACATATGTGCCAAAGTTACCACAAGTCTCCTGTCTTACCTCCCTACTCCCTTGACCCCATTACATGGAGGGCAGCCCAGGGAAACCAGCTCTTTTTACCTTACTAGATAGGGAAGCTCACCTTTCTCTTTACATCTAGTTTCACTTTGAATTACTTTCAGATCTAAAGAGAATTTCCAGACATTCTCCTCAAAAAAAGAGCTGTCTCTTCCAGACTATAGACAGGCAACTGCTAATTTTTCTTTGTTTTCAATACTGATGCCCTTTCTTCTTACTACATCTATTAATGGAAAATTTAAAAAAAAAAACTTTAAATATATTGTAATATGGCTTCTGACAGAAACTATTGGAGATTATTATGTTTTTAGGATAACATTCACTGAACATTTAATGATCAAAGCATATTACAAAAGATTTCACACAATACTATCTGAAATTTGATATATCTCCTCTCCTTTCCATTCTTATGCCCCACCCCCTTCTCCTCTCCTCTTTCCCTTCCTGTCTTTCTTCAACAACAGAAGAATTCAGAACTATTGTCAAAAATGTCTATTATTTCTCAGACCATAACTAAGTAATCCCTGTCAAGGCCTATTGTAACACGCAGGGTCATTACTTTGTTCAAATATTCTTACCCACTGCCACGTCCTAGGTATGGCTAGTAATAATTAAAGGCTTACTATGTGCCAAATGTGGTACTGAGTGAGCCACAGGCATTAACTCATTCAGAATAACCCAGTGAGAATCTATACAACGGAGCATGTATCCACTGAGGCAAAGCCCTATTCATTTTATCTCTGAACATACTGGAGTGAGGAAAATATCTTGTTTGATTCATAAATAGCTGTGTCTTCTTCCCTGAGACCACGTTTCTTTCCACTTCTGTTGTTTATGTGTTAACAGTCCTTCAGTGTCCTTAATGTATGCTCTTTTCATTTGCATGGAATGTGGATGCTTAAAACAAATATAATTTAACGTATGAAACCAATATCATTAATTTTATGCACAGTGTTAAATCAATAGCTTTTATAAAAGATACACTTATAACTCTTTTGGTCATCATGTATAGAAAGGACATATTTTGTTAGTTAGAGACCTCATTTTTTCACACAGGTAGATGGCTCTACAATAACTGTATAGCTGGAAATCTGAATAACATATGTTACTAAAGAGACTATGCTTTTCATGCTATTTACTAATCAACTATTTACTTTTCTTTGGAATAACTCAAAGATGAGTGGTTCTATTCTGTATATGGTGCCTCCAATAATAAAAACAGGCCTATAAGGTCTTAAGGTCTATAAGCAATAGACTGTAGTCAGGATTTTTTTTTTTTTTAGGAAGAATCTCTCTCACCTGCCAATTCCAAATAACCGTTCACAAACTTATTAATTACAAATGTTTGGTGGATGGTCAGGCTTATTACTAGCTAACTCTTAATTTAATTTAACCTATTTCTATTTATCTATGCATTACCACATGGCTTGTGGCTTATTGGTTTTTTGACATCTTGCTTCTTGGGCTGCTCAAAGCATTCACTTTGACTGCACCCCTCTTCATCTCGGTCTTAGTTTGAATGTACCTCCTAATCTTATTCTCCATGGTTATTGGCTAAAATATCTTTCTTTATCAACCAATAAGAGCGACATATATTCACAGCATACAAAAGACAGTAAGGTGAAGACCAGATCTTTCAGGAAGTTGCTGCCTGCAGACATTTGCTTCTTGTAGGCAGCTGGGAGTGGAGCAGCTGGCAGGAGACCCTGGTTCTGACAGAACTCTGACATGAGATTATTTTCAACCTCTTCCAATCTTTGCATGACTGCACAGGAGTTTCTCTCTCGCTGAGCACATGCCGTAAGTGTGTTAATGACATGAATTCTTCATAAGAGCTGAATATCGACTTTCAGTCCCTTTAGTTATCGGTTCCTCTCAAACTTTCTCCTTAAATTTTTTTAACCTTAAGAGAAAAGATCAAAGGCAGATGCTCAATTTGACGATGCTGAGGAGAGAGGGAAGTGACACTGAGATCCAGCTGGTAAAACTAGAAGGGCTGTCTCACTGTGGTCTCCAGAGCAAAATAAATGATAAGGATTCAGCACAGAACTCCCAGACAAAGAGCTGACTTGCCTGTGAGCTGGATTCTCCTGCAGACTGAGATGTGGAGATGACTGGGGAGCAAAGGCTTTTGTGTGGAACTCAATGGCTGATCTTTCTGGAGGCTTAAAGTGCATTTCTGCTCTCCTCACCTCCCTCCGTTCCCCCACCTCTTTACACAAACAATTAGATGTATCCTGGAAGTGCACGTGGAAGAACATCAATGTAAGAATATCACAGAAGGTTATCAAGCATTTCAGAGGTATTCTCCCACACAATATCTGTCTACACTAGGTGTCAGAGTGTCTGTTCTGAGGCCCTCTGACAGCTCTGCTTTTGTTATTATAGGACGTCAACCTGGATTTGCTCTGTCACAGGAATGTGCCATCAGTAGCTTAGATTTTAACAGTTTTAGTTGTTTCTCCTTGTAGAGTATTGTCACACACACTGGGAAGAAGAAACATAGTTTGCTAAATATGTATCCTCCTAGATAGGCAGAGAACCAGCTCCTGGGCAAATATTATCCAGTATTTTTGTTAATTTGTTTGATGTTAGGTCATGTTAGTTGGTTTCATACACGATAAAAACATTTAGAAAATATTTTACTAGCTAGCTAAATAGTAGATAGATACTTTTAGTTTATCAAATTCTAGTTTTTTTTTTTTAAATTGGTTTAGTTATTGAGGGAAAAGGTTATGTCAGTGTTTCTGTGGAGATATGGGGGGAATGTCAACGATGGGATGTGCATATTGTTTGTGTGTTGATAAAGAGTTGAGCAACGAAGGGCTAGATTCATTAAACGCGAGTAAGGAGGTGCATAGAGGGCTTAAAAAATAAAAGAAAGTGGGAAATGTGATGTGGAATGTTTTGCTATATGCTGTGAGTAATTTTTATTATCATTTGTTACTAAAGAAGCTGTTTTAGCCTATAGCAAGGCAGCTTAGAGGCAGGTGGGAAATCCAAGCAGAGATAAAAATGAAGGAGGGTAGAGTCAGGGAGAGAGGCTACAAGCCGCCACCCAGAAAGCAAGATGTAATGGAACACAAGCTATGTGGCAAGAGACAGATTAATACAAATAGTTTGAGTTCATTATAAGAGCCAATTGGCAATAATCCTGAGCTATACACCAAACAATTTGTAATTAACGTAAGTCTCTAAGTAATTATTTTAAAAGCAGCTGTGGGACCTTACATGGGAAAGACCCCTCCAGACTGAGGACCTGGACAGGTTATAAAGCTTTGAAAATTTTGTAATTATATTATAATCTCAAAAAATTTAAAAATACTAAAAAAGATGAGAGAGTAGAGACCAACAGTTTATTTTACAATACGGAAGTGGCTTGGGCAAGCATGTACTAGAACCCTAGTTCACCTAGTTCACCAATCCTTTTTTTTTTTTTTTCTTCACAGAAGGGAGGGAGGGCTTCCTTCAGCGTGGTGGGCTTCTGTTGGCTAAGTGGTTCCTATGGAGTTATAAAATATTCTCCACTCTCCCCGCCCTCCCCCTCCCCCGTGAGAGAGATGCATTTACAGTTCTGGTGAACCTCATGTGTTGTCCTCACCTACCTTGCTTTGAGACACGTATCTCATTGTCATCACTGTATGTGCACATCAGGCTACTTGACCAGTGAGCTTTCAGACCTTCTCCTGTATCCACCCCTCTTCATCGGAATGCTACTACTACAGATGTGTGCTACTGTGTTGTTCTTGACTTAAGTTCTTGGGATCTCAACCCAAGTCCTCACTTACCCACTGAGTCATCTCATTAACTCACTTTATACAATCTTTAGGATGGTCTTGGAAGAACATGTGATGAACTTTCTTTGTTACTGAGTCCCAAAGTCATCTTTATTATGGCTCACAGTTCTTTATGCCTGGTCCTAACTTACTTTGTCATAAACACCAGCCTTACGGCAACTGGGATTGCATAGATTCTTTTATCAGAAGGACTCTGTGTGTGGCTGTGTATGCTCCCCTGGAGTCTGTGACTTGAAAAAGGTTGGCTGGGATGCCAGTATAGGTATTCTTCTACACACTGAAGTAATAAGCTTCCTTGGAGACATCTGAGCTTCCCCACAGACTTAAAAGAATACAACAAACTGTTTAAAAATAAATAGGTCTCTGCTGGCCAGCTCAGCTGGTGGATCGTGCAGCTCTTCAATGTCCTTTGAATCTATGCTAGTTCCCAACAGGAATAACAGGTTTTAGTGTGTAAGTTCCCAGTACATTTTCTCTGTTTCTATTCTCATAAATTCATGTTTTATGTTTTCGGTTTAGATTAATTTTTTCATTTGATCAGACATTTGAACTGACAGAAGTTATCATGGTTTGAATAAAAAAATAGGCTCATATATTTGAACACTTGGTCTCTAGCTGGTGGTGCCATTTGGGAAGGTTATAGTAGCTATTTAAGAGATAGAGCTTTCTGGGAAGAAGCATCCAATCTTTTTTTTTTTTTTTTTTTTTTTTTTTTTTTTTTGGTGGCCCCTTTGGCTTAGGATGTCTTATGATCTCTTGGGTCTTTTCAACCGTCCTGTCCTTAAAGGTTCAATTCAGATGTCATTCTCACAGTTGCCCTATCCAGTAGACAACTACCTCTCCTCTTTCTTAACTCTTGTGACCCTACTATTTCCTTGTATTCTAGCTAGTTGACTATCTTTTCCAATGACCAAATTCTTCAAGTACAAAGGGCATTTCCTCTAGTCTTCTGTTTGCATGTAGTGAGTGTTCAGGAGCTGAAAGCATGAATAAAGAAAGGACCCTTAGAGAAGCTTCAGTACCTGGAGCTCTTAAGGTCCTTCATGGAGAAGCAGGCGTGGTTCCCTTACAGGGAGGAGTTTCCAAGGCTTGTGTCTGGAGGAGTCATCTCCTCATGACTCAGCATTTCTTCTGAAGAAGCTGAGCCTGAAAACAAGTTTTCTCTCCATTGATCGACTTTGTCGTTAGGGTTTTAGAATTTATTCAAGAGGAATTTGAGTATTCCATTATAAATTGCGTCCATATTATGAATATAAAAACAAAAAGCATTAACATAGAGATAAATCAATAAAAACAAAATAATAAAATGAGTAAAGAGAAGATGAAGCCAGAAAGATGGACTTCCTTGTCTTCTTGAGTGTGAGGTTAGCCTATTACAGCTTTGTCATGGGTCCAGTCCACCATTAGCATAGTTGAAGCAAGCCCATACATTCATTGTAAGGGCACATTGAAAACCTTTGTGTCCTGTGCCTCTGATATGATTAAACTAGAGGTTATTAAAGCAACGCATTGGGAGCAATGAATGAATTCATTAGCATATCACACAAGCACTGATAGGATCAGTTACATGTTATAGGACCTGTACAGAAGCAAATGCTGAGATCTCAGTAGAGGATTTCAAGTGGATCTAGTCTGAACAGCTGATGGAAGGTATGGTTCCTTTTATGTGGCTCCTTGGTCTAGGGCTGATAGAATTGCACTTTGGTGGCAAGGAATTCATTATTTAGTACAAGTTTGTGACTTATGGGACCTTAATAATATATGGGTGGTCACCTCTTGATAGGGGCATTTCCCCTTTGTTTCTATGTAAATATTGCACCAATAAAGGAGCAGGTTACTGAGTAAAGCCATGACTGGCAAGCAGCTGATTATTCACAGAAACAAGATTTCCTCTGTTTAGTCCTAGTGAGTTTAACTAAACGGCAGGATGAAGCAAGGTGTGTGTGTGTGGGGGTGTATTTATGAGGAACAAGTGGATTTTGGCAAACTGAGGGGCAGATAGTGGACCCAGAATAGATAGTCAGAATCAGAAGTACCTTTTTTTTCTCTCTTTCTTCAGTATGTCAATGTATCATCCCTTATCTACCACTTTTTCCTCCTTTTCAGGCAGGCACCATGTATTTCAACAGGAGGCATTGCATAGTCATTACATATAGATGTTCTCAGACATCCAGAGTCATCTCTTGAGGTCTTTAGGAGCATTAGCTCTGGCTTACTGGAAAGAGGGTCAGATTGCTTTGCCTAGTGTCAGCATCTACCCTGATTAGAAACAACTCTGATAGAGGGGATGGCTCCTAGCAGTTTAGTGCTGTACAGGGTTTTAAAGGACAAATGGCCAATTTGAAGACAATAGCCATGTTTCCATAATTAGATACCATGCAGAAGCTAGAACATATGGGAGCATTCAACAGTCAACTCCCATTTCCTGTTCTGCTTTTAAAGGAGATACTTCACTCTTTAATAAGAAGGTTAGGTTTAATCGTAAGTACCTAGAAGTAATGAGATTCAGTCAGTCTTATAGAAGGCAATAGAGCTCGACATCTATATAGAAAGCAAATACACAAGCAATTTGCCTTTGAATTTCTGTGAATTTTGATCTTGACAATGGTAGTGTCTGGGGGATAACAATTAGTGGTTCTATTAATAGCTGCACTGTTTGTGGTGACCTCAAGGCAGTATTTTTCCTCTAGCTTTGCCACTTCAGGTGCCATTTTTAAAAAATCTATCTAATAGAAGAGACAGATGAAACCAACCGCCTTTCAGCTATCAAGCATGAAGAAGAGTTATAAAAGTAGCAAATAGCAGCAGGAGTTTCTTTGAAGTTTGAGTCCCTGTAAGGGCTACTCAGCAGGACTTAATCCTGCCTTCTTTTATTACACTGGCTCCTCCCCTTTGCTCTTTCCACAGGGTTGGAGGTGGGGACACTTGCTCAACCTTTCCAATATTCTTGCAAGATAGTGCAGAGTTCTAGATTCTCCTGTCAAACATCTGGGCTCCCAATCAGATTAGAGGTAAACCTTCTTTTCCACCTCTCTCTCTGTCTGAGCCACAAAGAGGCCCAAACATGCTGGACACATGCTCTCTACCACTGAGCTACCTCCTTACTTACTACTCATGAAATGTAAACCTTTATGGGCCATGTTTAATATGAATTGTCAGACCATCATATGGGAAGCACGTTTTAGATTTTACTCTACAATGATTTAAAAATTAATATGCTATGGCTTTATTACACTTTGCTTCTTATGACAGGATATTAATGTAATAATGGCAGTGCATGTTCTAGCAATTGTACAAGTGAAGCTTACCACCAGGTGCTCTGAATCATTAATGAAAGGCTTGGTACCAAGTGAGCATCAATGGAGCCAGAAAAAAAAGGCATAGACACTGGGCATAAAAGTTTACATCAAAGCAAGCTGGGTATTATGTCCATCTGAGAACCTAATAGTTATGTGTGTGTTTTTTATTTCTATTGCTATGGGAAATAAAATGCCTTTTACTGTTTTATTTCCTCCTTAATTTCATATCTTCCAAGCAACTACATGACAGGAACTTTTTATAGTTTTTTTTTTTTTCTTCAAACCTCTTAAGGTAAACACATAACAGGTGTTCAATAAATGTCCATGGTTTGCTTGATCTGAACAAATCAATATTGATACTTGTAAGAAATGCTCCTGAGTTTTTAATCATGCTTACTGATGCTCAATGTCATGCAGACTTCATAGGATGTGGTCTCTTTCTCCCTTGTTCCCTTCTAAGTGTTTTAAGTAGCACAGGTGGCCAATGTGGGGTAGCAGTCAAAAGTCCACCAGGTTGAGAGGGCAGTTGAACTAGCCAGAAGCCTCTCCAGTGTCAGGAAAAGGAAAGACGCAGAGATGGGTGGCCTTGTGTACGATGCCAGAGTCTGATTAGGATTGAGAGGCTTTCCTTTGGATCTTGGAGATGAGAAGCAAAGACAGCGAAAGAGCAGTGAGGCAGCTAACTCTTGGGTCCCTGGATGTGAAATAGGTAATGGCACAGATTAGATACTGGCTAGAGCCAGAGGAGTTGGTGATGTAAATAAATATGATAAAGAAATCGGAGTCAGTTCCTTAGAATTAGACAGGGGCCATAAGGGTAGCAAGAAAGCCACACAACTGGAACATGTGCAGTTGTAGCTTGGTCCTCTTGTGGGGCTCCTAACAGTGGGAACAGGGCCCGTGTTTGACTTTTTTACTAGCTTTTGAGATCCTATTTGTCATACTTGCTCACCTTGTACAGACTTAATACACGGGAGATGCTTAGTCTTAACTTGATACACCATGCTTTGTTGGTCCTCATGGGAGACCTGCCCTTTCCTAAACAGAAACGAAGGAGAGCGGATGGGGGGGGGGGGGGGTTAGTAAAAGAGAAAAACTGGGGGAGGGGTTGGGATGAAGGAGGGAAAGAAAATATGGCTCAGATGTAAAATAAATAAAATTTTAAAATTAATAGAATAATCTTTAAAAATTAAGAAAAAAGACTATGAAGGAGAAAGTTATAATGAACTCTGTAGACTAGATTAAGCGTTACTGCTACAAACAAATGCTACAGACTGACCGAACGTTGTACACATAAATGTAGTGACTATAACAAAACTGAACGTGATTCCCGTCCTGCCTCTAAAAAGTGAGAAGTGCTGATTTTAGAATCTAAACCAGTTCCAAAAAAAGAAAAATAGATAATGTCTAGTAAGTATGAGTCATCTGAAAATTGTAAAGAGATTTCAAATCGTATGGTGATCTTATGCAAACTGTTCCCCAAATCCAGCTAAACTTATACATCAAAATGATAATTTTAATAGATAACCCACTGATGAAATAAAAAGTCATGTATGCCTGATATAAATTATATAAATTAATAAGCTAAAAATGGATTATTTAAATTTCTCAAGTTTCTTTTTGATAAAAATAGCTGTCAATAAATTTTTAGAAAAATATAGCAGACCCTATGTTAATCATGTGATCACCATGAATATTATAAATGAACAGAGTAAAATAATGTCCTAATTGTTAATTAAGGTAAATGGAAACTGGCGAAAGGAATTCTATAAAATAGCTGATCTGTAAGGGTCAAAGTGCTAAGATTTTTCTCTGAGAAAAAGAGACTTGTGTCCTAAGGAGCCTAGTTCTGTGACAAGTGACTGTAGCAAGTAAATAGGAGTGTGGCTGGGATTGCTGCAGAAACCTGATTGGTCTCTAAAGGGTAGATGGGTCCAGATTAGTGTTCCCTTCCTGGTGCTGATGCTTTTTGTGCATAATCATGATCTGTCAGTAACAGGACAGGATGCCAGTAACTTCTCAAGTGGCTCAGGAAAAGTTTCTGTAATTTTGAGGTTGCCTCCAAAAATAAACCTCACAAAACCAAGCCACACCCCTTAAAACTCCTGAGTTCATTGTAAGAAAATATAAACATCATAAAATTCAGAAGTTTATCTCACTGCAGGTAAGGACGTCTTGACAAGTGCTATCATAACTTTTTAAAAAGAGTTCCTCTCTCAAACAATCTCAAAAGAAATAAAATGGCAGGGATTTTATTTTTTGATGTAATCAACTATCAACTATGCCTTTTGACATTTCTCTGTAAGTACACCCTTGCCTTTGTTTATTTATTTGAGACAGTCTCACTATACAGCAAAGCCTGTCCTGGAACTCCCTATGTAGCCCAACCAGGCCTTGAACTCTTCAACATAAAATACTAGGATGATGGTTTGCACCATCCCATCTGGCTACTTATACTTTATTTCCTACCTTTCCTACAGGAATCTGATTGCATATCCTCGTGTCTGAATTAGTTTATCTCACTTTTTTAGTTTCCTTTTTGAGAGGAGGTCTCACTGTGCAGCCTTGGCTAGCTTGGAACTCCCCACAGAGACAAGGCTGGCTTCATTCATATTCACAAGATCCCCTGCCTCAGCCTGAGAGCTAAGAGTAAGTGTATAAAACACGATGCCTATAATCTCATGCTTGATTGGTCAAGTTATTCCCTTTAAAAACTACTTTTCTATGCTCCTATAATAAGAAGTACCTTCAGGCTGTGTTTAAGTATATGAGATAATTTGTTACTCTGTACATGATCCCAAATTGCTCATTATTCCTCTTTTCTACCTTGATCTCACTCACCCTTTTGCTCTCCCATCTTCATTTTCAAAGCTGTAGTGGGTCCTATTAAGATGAGTATGGAGTTTCCCAAGGAGGATAGAAAGAGAGTAAACTGGTGACTGTCCAGAGTGCTGTGGGGGAGCTGGTGAAAACAGTGCTCTCAGAGATGGACAGCTTTAATTAGCCATCCAGCCACTAGAGAGGATCCAGAGAGCAGGGCTGGAGCTGAGCTGCACCAAGAAGCACATCAGATGAATACACACATAGCTAACAAACTAGGAAAAAGAGATTTCTGCAGATAAAATGGGAAATCTATGTAGAATAAAATCTTACCGATCAGTCAAGGACATAGTTGGCAATATTGGAAAACATTTGATAGATCTTCATGAGGTGTTAATAATATAAATAATGAAATGGTGCCAAAAAATAATGAAGAGACTATAAGCAGCACCACAGAAATGGATACACTTGAAGCAATATCGTTTCCAGTTTTGAACCAATGTATTCTTGTATTCTTAGAGTAAAATGTATTCATTTAATAAAGTCTAAATCAACAATAACACAACAAAACCAAAACCACTTAAATCTATTCCTAAAAATGTAGTCAGTAATTTCTTTTAGTGCTGGTGTTGCACGAATAAATAGACACAGGGACAGATCTCTGAGAAAGTCAGAGATATTAGAGAGAATAAACACCACAGTCAGATCTTACCCAGCTGTCTTCCAGCTTCCTCAGCCTGGCTTCTCTTGGCTTCCTATTCTCTCTTTTTCTATGCCCACCTTAAACCTTAAATGCTCTCTTGGTAAATTAAGGCATGATTCCACCACTGCTTGCCTGGGAGCCTGGAATTCCTTCTGTAATCTAAAATGTCCTGGAACTCAGTTGGGATTAAGGGCGTAGGTCACCACTCCCAGGATTAAAGGTGTAAATCACCACTCTCTGATTCTCCTAGACTGACTGTGGTTAGATCTCCGAAACTTCTGGAGTTTTTATTAAATCCTCACATATCCCTTTTTGTGTCAATTTTTTTTTAAAGGTGATAGCTAACATAAGAAAAATCATATACAATAGGTACAATAATTATATACAATATATATAAACAATAAATGAGTAATGTCCAGTCCATTAACAATTGACAATTCAAAGAAAATATTTCATTAATCATCCTATTTTGATGAGTTCAAAGGATTATACCTAATTCACTTCCTTTCTAACTAAAAGCTATTATTTGGATGTCTCTTAAACTTATAAACTTTAACTTCAAAGTTTCTTTTCTAAAACTGTCATTAGAAAACTGTAACTATAACTATCTCATCTTCAACTACCTCAGAGACCAAGAAAGAAATAATATTTACCCAAATAACCAGGAAGTTCAAGCAACTTCCAAAAACTAGAAATGACAGGGATGACATCTGTCTGCCTGGACAGTCACCCAAAGTTCCTTTATAAAGTTGGGGCATCCATCTTCAGCCTACAGGCCTAGAGTCTCTTTTCATCTCAGTGAAGCAGGAAATCTGCTCTGCCCATTTTGGTATAGTTCAGTCACTTCTTGTGTCTGAAAGATTGAACTCTCTCTTCAAAGTTCTTTTCAACTTTCCCTTACAGTACTTGTTGGCTATCGGTCTTGTGCTGGTATATTTAGCCTTAGACAGAGTTTACCACTCACTTTGGGTGCATTCCCAAGCAGCTGGGAAGATCCAGGCCTGGCGTGCCAGGGACCACCACCGGCCTCACACCATCCACAGGCCATATACTGGGTAATTTGCTGTCTCATCAACAGCTAAAGAAATGAGTTGTCACTGGGCGGTGATAGCACAGGACTTTTATTTCAGCACTCTGGAAGGCAAAGGCAGGTGAGTTGGAAGCCAGCCTGGTCTACAGAAGGAGTTACAGGATAGGCTCCAAAGCTACGCATAAAAATACTGCCTCAAAAAAGAAGAAAGGAAGGAAGGAAGGAAGGAAGGAAGGAAGGAAGGAAGGAAGGAAGGAAGGAAGGAAGGAAGGAAGGGAGGGAGGGAGGGAGGGAGGGAGAAAGGAAGGAAGGAAGGAAGGAAAAAAGAAAGAAAGAAAGAAAGAAAGAAAGAAAGAAAGAAAGAAAGAAAGAAAGAAAGAAAGAAAGAAAGAAAAAAAGGAAGGAAGGAAGAAAGAAAGAGAGGGGTTGTCATGCCATAGCCGTTCTTTCCGGTGACCAAATGCACAAGGCTATCTCGTTAATTCTATAAGCTAGGTTATAAGGAGTCCAAGACAGACATTATGATTCTAAAACAGAAAGAACTAACTTCAATGATATCTTACCCATAACTCCCCACAACGAAAGAGTGTAAGTAATTACAAGTGAGTGGATGTCTGAGTCAGAGGTTAGGGTACTTGTCTCTACATTTTGATGCCTTTTTTCCCTTCACTAAGCACTGGATCATAAATTTCAGTTTGTGATGTAGGTACAATTAGCACAAGCTTTATTTTCTTTGATAATTCCACAGATAGATGATTTACATAGATTGTAGTAGTCATGTTACTTCTTTTTTTTTTCCTTAAAATTTTTCAGCTTTTCACATAAAAAAGCCTCTTAGATTTTCATTGGAATATCTGAACTGACAGCACCACTATTCTCAAGTGTGGGCTATTATTAAATAATTCATGGTTATGTGAACCCAGCATGCAGTTCTGCAATCAGTTCATCTGATGAGAGAAGCAGCTTCTAAGTGATCAGTGTCTGATAGTTTAAACCAATGAATACACCAGGCAAAGGAATGGTTTCTGTTCTGAGTGGGAAGTAAGATATTGCAAGAATTCATCACTCTACTCAGAATGGCAAGCTCTTTAAGACCTACACCATTTTATTTCTGGTATATTTTTGTTTAATATTTTGGAGCCACAATTATGGTAAGCAACAGCAAGGAGAGAGGAAACTGCAGGTGAGAAGGATGGCTAAACACAGATGAAGCAATCACAGTGAGTCATGGGCAAAGAAAGTGCCAGGTTTGAGAGGTGTGATTTAAAGATTGTACTATCTCAGGAATGTTAGGCATTTCATCATCAGAAAACCTAATGCAGTTCTCCAAAGAAACAGATTAAGGGGGTTGGGGAGCCATTTAATTATCTCAAGTGATGCCTTTAGAGCATTTCACCAACTGATGCTAAAAACTCTTTACTTGGAACAGAAAAGGAGGTCCTAATGTGCTAACGGCTCCAGCTATTCACAGCAAACATCCCAAGGAATTGTGTGACTTTAGAAACATTATCAATCAGGACAAAAGCTGCTAATTATTGCTGAAACATTTTGGTAGTATGGCTGAAGACCAAGCCTAAAAAAGATATGGTTGTCTTTAGCTAAAGATGACAGGAGGTCATGATGAGGCCAGAATTTAACAGTAAAATATTCTAAAGTGACTTAGAACTAAATGAGGCCAAACAGACAGGTTACTATGTGATCCAGTTCTGTAACCTTCCTGTCTTGCACAGGTGACAAAATTAATTTTTCATTAAAAAGCATGATCATTTATTTTACCAAATAATATAAAGCTGCTACCATAAGAAATAACTTTATTATCTTTCAAAGTAAAGCTTCCATGAGTTTTATGGTATTTTTCTGAAGGAGTTTCATAACACAAAATAGAAGTGGGCTTGGAGCCAGTAGGCTTTCTGTTCCTCCAAACTCTCACTTTCAAATATTCTCTTCCATTTCTATCTGTTTCTGCAAGTTCATCATACCAGAATATTCACTTATTCAAGCACATGCAAATTAACATTCTACATTTGCGATGTAGCTCCATTCCCTTTTCTTTGCCTGACAATTGGAGTCTTCAAAATTATTATTATTATTGTCAACATTACCTTCATGCATCATTGAACCTCTTTTGAGTCATTGATCCAAATTTTCAAATAGGAACATTTTCTCTGTGTGAAACTTATAACAGAAAATACTAAACTCACAATTATAAAAATATAAGTGATGGGAAATTTACCATTTTAAACAAAAAGTACATTCTGTTATCTGAAGCAATTGTAGCAAGAACTGATCAACACACTTTCATAAGGCCCACAACTTTCCAGTCAGTGATTATTACTATACACATATCAAGGAAAAAACAAATTTTTTTCATGACTTTATGAAGTTCTTATTAACATAATTTTTTAACTGATTTTTTTCTTCAAAACTTTCATGTTACCTGTAGACCTATTGGTTGACCACCATGAACAACAGAACTATGAATACATTACTTCAGAAATCTTTGTTCCACAGACTTAAGTAAGGAAACATGTGAGTTAAAATTATACTAATGTGGCCAGATGTACTGCCATATACAAGCATCCTAGCTAAGCTCCTAGCTTAGAAGCAGGAATGTAAAAACTTCAGAGCCAATCTCCCTGTTGTGCAACAATGTCTCCCAAATTTAAACACTTAAACTCCTCAGCTTAGGAAGTAAGCAAACTTTACAGAGCTCAGGAAAGAATCAATTCACTAGTTCCAGGAAGTTCCTGAAATGTAGAAGATTCATAGACTCCCTTCAATCATTACAATTGATGGGGAGTAGAGACTCTGACCAGCTGAGCTCCCTACCAGTTATGCAGAGAGCTCCAGAGATGAGTCTTTGTCAATGTTAGGGTGGGTTTTGTTGATGTAACTGTGTTAAAGGCATTCATATTCCTGTCAATTGCTTGTCATTCATGCTCTGTAAGTCCAGGAAACTGATTGGTTCACCAAGTAGTACTTTAACAAAATCATTTCTTTGATCTCTTGTTGGTGCCCTATTTGGGAAAAACAGATGTTTGTACATGCCTCACTAAGGAAAGCCATTTGGCTACGTATACTTAGTGAATCAAATGCAAACCTGGGCTACATGTGACCTTGTCTCTAGATAAATAGAAGAAAAAAAATGACAATTATTTGAAAATTTGAGAAGCTTCTTATTTCTTTCTTGTCTTTGGATATCAATTTCTATTTGAGGAGAAACTCAAGCAATTTTCTGGTGTGAGCCTGGACTGATGCTTATTTAGATGTCTTTATGGGTGGGAGAGTAGAATCCCACAGAACCCTTTCTCTGAAGAAAATTATACTTTTTAACTACCTTGTTCGTATCTCAGATTCTTTATTTCCATAAGCAATCCTTAGTTTAAAGTAAAAGTCCCCAATATTTTTTAATGTCAACTTTTGATTTTGGTTGTCACAACGATCAAGATAGAAAGCTAAGTTCCTCTAGAAAGGTATTTGGCGGTTTTAGGTAAAGAAAGCAAACAAAGCTTTCAATTTGCTTTGAAAAATATTCAAACTTGGGGAAATCTTCAGAATTTGGAACAACCATATAGAAATTTGGATTTCTGCATTTTGAAGGCATTAGGCATTTCTAAAGGGTAGGTGTTTGTGTATAGGAAATGTAATGTAAAGAAAATGTGTGTGTGTGTGTGTGTGTGTGTGTGTGTGTGTGTATGTGTGTGTTTCTGTGTGTGTGTATAAGTTGAGGAGACAGACATACAGAGAGACATAAAAGAGTTCTTCACATTTATTTGGTAGCTCATTTTCATTGCTAGCTTCATGTTTCTTGGCTTTGAAGTGGAACTTTCTGGTATTTTCAGCTTGGAGCAAATCAGAAAGTTCTAATGAGTTTCCTTGATATTTACTTTGACCCGATTCAGGTCAGCTTATTGCTTTTTTCTCATACTCCAAAAACAGAGTAGAGGAGGAAAACCTCCTCTTGCTCATTAGGGCTTCAGTGAGTAGTCATACCTCAAGAATTTCTAATTAAAATATAAAGATCATCAGTATGAATCAGAACAGAGTCCTTTCTTCCCAGTTGGTGCGGTGCTGTGATGGTGGTCCCTGCATCCACCTCCCGAAAATTTGATGCTCCTGGCACAGCTTCTCAGCAGCAGAGGGCTTTGCTGAGTACCCGAGCTTCTGTTTTAGAGCAGACGTAAAATGCAGGACTGGAGGAACCAAGAGGAGAAACAAATGGCAAAGGCAGCTATTTTTTTTTTTTTCTGCTAGTACCAGGCCCACAGTGGTACCAAAGGAAGAAGAGAAAGTGGACACGAAGGCTGCTGTGGAAGACACTGCTATATATTTTACAGTTCTTTAGCCAAGAAGGAAGAATTTGAGATGAATAATCAAAAATATCAGATTTAACTTTTTTGTTAATATTCCATTATTTGCTTTATACTTCATTCTTGTGCTTCAAGAATTCAAATTTCTATATAATCTTCACTATTGAAAAAATTCTTTAACATATATACTCCATTTGCACTAATTCTGGCATTTTATAGTGGTATTTGCTTCTTTTTAGTGGTGTGACGTTGATCGTGTTGGCTAAATTATTTCATTTTGAATGTAGAAACTGTGATTCATTGAATCTGTAAGTCTTTTGCTGTGAAGGGATTCCTGGGGGATTTAGCCCCCAGTTAGTCACAATTATGACTCATTTTATGTATGACATGTTAAAAAGACCAAACTTTAGCAAGTGAAAATATGGAGCTGTGTCTATTTTCCATTACTAGGTTTTAATCTTAGGAATATTAATGGAGGATTTAAATCAGAAACAAGAAGAATGTAATGACCCTACAGATGCTTGAGGAGAAAATGTGTTCTAATTGATTTGCTTCTTTCTGTCATCTGAACTTGTGACCCATTCCAACTGCCACAATGTAATTAGGTTTTCTATTTAAAAAGTTGGGGCTAACAGAATGAAAATACTTTCTTTCATAATTAGAGCCGTTGGGTTTCTGAGAGAAGATGCTTATTTGTGATTTCAAATTCAGTTATAGTGACAAATGTTTACAACTTACCTATACGTATTTATCTTTATTATCTTTCATCTTACTAATTAACTGTGTTAGAACTATTTGAGGATGACATGTGAGTATTGACTTCCTTGTCTGTTTTGATGTAAATGTCATAAGACAAAGAAAGTTTGGAGGGAGAAAATGTAAACATTTCTAAGTCTTATAAAACTTAGACTACAAATTCCTGTCATGGCTAACATGCAAATAATTGTTTATTTAGAATATATATATATATATATATATATATATATATATATATATATATATATATATATATATGAGGGCTAGAGTTGTCACTTGGTGGCACAGACTCTGTTCAACATAATCAAGGTAGGAGATGGAAGACATTCTGCCCTGAAGTGAAATGGTAATGAGTTTAATCTACATCACAAACTCAGTGCCCATTTCTCAAGGGGTGGTACCTACTTTAAGGTGCCCTCAGGAATCTGTTCATCATGGTGGATTGAAAAAAGTAGTGTGAGGGATAATCTTGTTTGTCAACGTGACAGATATGGGAGAAAGGGAACCTCAGTTGAAGAACTGTCTTGTTCAGACTGGCCAGTGAACATGTGTATGGAGCACTTTCTTACTTGCTAATTGATGTAGAATTGTCCAGTCCACTGTGGGCAATATCATCCCTAGGCAAGTGGGCTTGGCTGTATTAGAATGATAGCAGAGAAAGCCAGAGCAAGCTAGTATGAAGCCTCCCTCCATGGTTTTATTTCATGTCTTGCCTTGAGTTCTGTTTCAATTTCTCTCCATAATGTGTTATGTATAATGTATTAAGCTGTGAGGTAAAGTAATCCTTTTCCCTACTCAAGTTGCTTTTGGTCAGTGTTTTATTAAAGAAAAAGTTAAAATCAAGAAAGAGACATTACAAGTAAATATCTAATATGCTTTAGGTTTGCATACAGACATAGTTGTTGGATATATGGAGATAGGGCCAATTGCTGTACTTATTCATAGAGATGATTTATTACTCAATAAACCATTTTTTCTCACTTTTATAAAAATATAAATTTAAACATTTCTTAGTCAGATAAAATTTAGACTATAAATTTCACTGTCATGGCTTACATGCAAATACTTTTTTATTTAAAATATATATGAGGGCTAGAGTTGTCACTTGGTGACACAGACTCTGTTTAACATATTCAAGGTCTTGAGTTCAGTCCTCAGTAAAAGAAAAAAAAAAGCTGGCATATACACCAAACTGTAGCTCAATAGAGAACAGTGGTTTTCATACGTGTGCACTCATTGCAACCACCCGGGGAGCTCATTAAACTGATAGCCTGTACTCCATCCTTAGATTTCCTAATACACTCCCAGCGGCTGTGGCTGCTTTCTGGGGTCTCATATTGAGAACCATGCTACTAGATGATGCCTATGAAAGTCTAAGAAGTGTTTCTTTACTGTACTCCAGCCTTCAGTTTGGTTAGGATTTCTGAATTGCTGTTGTTGACCCTATCGACAAAGGTAGCAGGAACATTTTGTGAAATGTATTTTCAGTCACGTTCATACTAGACACATTATATACATATATCAATTTACAACATGTATCAAAGACTTAAACAAATGTATGTAATTCATGTATGACTACTTACCTACATATGTATGTATATATTCTAATTACATGTCTATGACTATTATCTATGAAGATACAACTTTGTGATGAATTTTTTTTAAACGGGAGAGTAGAATATAGTTCTCTACTACCACAAATTATGCAGTTGAGTTTCTTGTATTTTGGAACATCTCGGGAGTCAGTACATTTGAACTGCAAAAGATGAGTCTTACCCTAAGAAAACCACCTTTATAATTGTGGTATCTCCCTGCCAGGTAAGAATATTGTGGTAGATTTTTGTGAATTACATACCTAAATCTTTTTTGAAGTTAAGGCTGGATTCAGCTTTTGATGAAATTTTGGGAGTTGGAAGAATATCTCCAAGGGTCTTACACAAGTTTCTTGTGGTAAGTAAAGGTAACACATCACTGGCTCTTCTGAGAGAATCGCTAACATGTTAATTCATGGAAAATCTTGAAGATGTCAGATATCTTGAACAATTTTATCCCCTTATTGAAGTACTTCAGCACTGAAATGCTTTAATCTCTGAGACACAATGTTAGAAATATAAATCTAGCTATATATGACTAGTTGCTTTATTTGACTGTTGACTTAGCTCTGTGTTTGTACATCTTTGTATTTTTCATTTTTACAGTAATGGGAATTGAAAACAGGCCCTATAGAGGCCAGCAAATGTTTTATCACTTTTCTTTTTCTTTTTTTCCATTTTATTTTTTTTTATTAAAAATTTCTTTTTATTTTAACCATTTATTTCCCTGCTCACCCCCACTTCCCTCCTCTCAATCCCTCCCAGTCAGCCTTCCTGCTCCTCATCCACCATCCACTCCCCACAAAAGGCAAGAAGTCCCATGGTGGGTCATCTCAGCCTGGCACACCCACTCCAGGCAACTCCGATTTCCTCATCCCAAAGTCAAGACTGGGTGAGAGTCTCCTCTGCAGGGAATTGATGTGGGAATGCCTTTCTGTATGTAAGAGAAAGCTAGCAATGTGCCTGAGCCATAGGCCAAACAGCATGAAATTAATATAAGCGTCTGAGTAATTTCTGGGGGCCTGAGCGAGTGGCAGCTGGTGGCTAAGGGGTCTGGCATGGCAGGTCTGTGGGTCCAGGCCACTGGCCGCCTGGGACCGAGAAACCCCACTACTACAGGAAATAAGCTCCAAGGTACCAGCCCATGCACAGGAACACAGTCTGATCCCACCCCTCAGGGCTCCACATACTGCCCATGCTAGTTGACAGTTGCCTAGCCTTGCACGTCTTAGCTCCTTTTCTCTCTGATTCCCCAGCGGCTGTTCTTGATTCAGTGAGCTCCCCAGAGCTCCAGCCAGCCATCACTGTAGGAATTTTCCTCATAATCCCTATCCCCTTGTTCATACAGAATCTCCTCCCCGCTCTCAGCTGGACTAGGAGCTCTGCCCAGTGCTCAGCCATGGATCTCTGCCTCAGACTCTATTCATTGTTGGATGTAGGTTCTGGGTTTTTTTTAAAATCACGTTTCTACATCCCTCAGCCTTAGTTCCATTTTTACAAAGAACATGTAAGTATTTTTGACCAGTCTTTCATTTAAGCAAAGTTTCAAATTTATTGTTAAAGAGTACAATCCACATGTTTGTAAAGCTCTGCGCAGCAACTTACACAGTAGGAGCAGATGTTCACCAAACAGCTGTGGACATCTGTGTCAGTGGTCCATGGGTCCTTGCTGTAGGTTGCTGGAGAATGTGCAGTTTCACACTTTCTCTTTTTCTAGTTTCCATATGCCTGTATTTGATTAGTGCTTTAAATACTAGAAACCATGGAAAATGCCAGACTTCCTACCAAGGGAAATACCCAATCTTCTCTCAGGAGGCTGAGTTCTGCTTTCAGTGGAATGGGACATGCCATGGCTCTGGCCATACCCTGGTGACTTATATATACATATTTCATTGTTTGGAAAGAGACATAACATTGAGGTTGCAAATATTCATCGAAAGGTTGTCTTTGTTAATTTTTCCGTTGTGGTCTTGGGGTGTGGCAAAATAGCGTATAATGCTAAAATATACCTTATGCCTACTGAAAAACGTTTTCAAGAGAATATTTTTGTAAGTAAACAAAAAAATGGGTTTATTGTGTCACTTTCTTGTATATATTCATCGCTATACTTTGTCCTTTAGCTCCCACTCTTCTCCCCTTCCTCGCTGATCATCTTTTTATCCCTAAGCAGTACCCCCTCGATTATATTTTATTGTTCTCCTTTGTTCTCTTGCCTCCTTTCTCTATCTCTTCCTCACATAGACTACTTTATGCTTTCATGACATTTGCACAATATGAATATATATGTAAAGTCCAGGTTCCATATATGGTAGAAAACATGATATTTCTTTTTTTAGTCTAATTAGATCATCAATTATGATGATCATCAATTCCGCCCATCTTCTTGCGAATGTCACACTTTTATTTCTATTTACAGTTAAATTAAACTCCACCATGGATTATTTTTGATTTATCTTTTGATGGACATCTAAGCTAGTTCCATAACTTCCATATTGTAAATAATATATTAACAGATTTGAATGTACAAGGATTTCTGTGGTGGGCTGGTTTATTCTTTGGGTCTGTAGGAGAAGTAGTATAACTGGCCTACCTTCAGTTTTTGGAGGAAACTCCCTATGACTTTCAGAGTGTCTCCAACAGCTACATTCCCACAAATGAATAATGGTTCTTCTTTGTTTACACCCTCACTAGCATTTCTTATTTGTTCTCTTGGTGACAATATGCAATTTGACTAAGAAAAGGCAGAGTCTTAATTCCATTTCCCTAATTCTATTCAATTGCTTTCGAAATATTTATTATCCATATGTGTTTTTTCTTTGAATTCTATCTAGTCAATTAAGTGTCATGTGCATTAATAATGGACGATTTGCTTAGACTTTTTTTTATAGACTCTGTATGCATAGTTTATGTATAGACCTCAAAATTTCCTACAATCAATATAGTTGGAAAAGATTTTCTCCCGTTCTGTGGGCTGACTTTTCTCCGCACTGATTGCTTTCTTTGTTTTGCAGAAACTTTTCGCTTTGAGGCAGTCTCATTTCTCAGCTATTGAGGTTGTCTCTTTAATGCTAATTCTTCAAAGTAAACATTTCTTCTTTTATCACCCGCATTTCCACATTTCCAATCTCTTCCATGGGAAGAAGAAGTAGCATGGGCGTTTGCATCTAATATTACTGAATTTCAGATTCAATTTAATAGCAAGAAATGTCTGGATTTATCTGATTTGAGCAATGCCAATAGAATATAAACACGATAGTGGGAGGCCAGGACATGTGTGGATAGAAATCATATGCTCTGGTCTCTGTAATTCATTTTCATCTCCAATGTTGACTTTGTGTTAGACATATACAAATAGTACTCTACATAGTAAACATGTGTAAATGTTGCCCAATGACTAGATTGCTTCAGATGTTATCTACTCAAAAGGGAACATTTTCCAAATTGACCCCATTGTGTTTAAACACTCCCTTTCCCTCTCTTCCCAGACAATTTTTGAGATAACTATAGGCAAAAACAACACCCCCCCATTTCCTTTTAATCCTCACTCTCACCCACTCTTCAGAAAGGATAAGGATTCCCACGGGAGTCAACAACACATGGCATATCATGTTGAGGCAAACTAAGTCTGTCCCTGTCCCCTTGTCGCCTTCCCCTTCCCCAGCTCAAGGATGAGTCAGGCATCCCACCATATGGTGTTACTGTTAGGGGCCTTGCAAACAGACCAAGCTACACCACTATCATCTACATGCAGAGGGCCTAGATTAGGCCCATGAAGGCTCCCTAGCTTCAATCAATCTAGTCACTGAGCTCCCAAGAGCTCTAGTTATCTGTCTCTGTGGGTTTCCCATCATGATCTTGACCTCTGTTGCTTGTATAATCCCCCCTCTCTTTGACTGGACTCCCGGAGCTTGGCCTAGTGCTTGACTATGGATCTCTGCATCTGTTTCTATCAGCTACTGGATGAAGGTTCTATGATGACAATTACGGTAGTCACTAACCTGATTACAGGAAAAAGCCAGTTGAGGCACCTTCTTCAGTATTGTTAAGAGTCTTAGCTGGGGTCATTTTTATGGATTCCTAAGAGTTTCCCTGGCTGTGGGGATTCAATAACAGTTTCAGAAGTTTTGGAGATATCAGAGGGAATCTACCCAAGTCTATGTGGGGGGTTAGTAAAAGCTCCAGAAGTTCCAGAGCTCTAACCACAGTCAGTCTAGGAAAATCAGAGTGGTGATTCAAACCTTTAATCCCAGCACAGGGAGTATCCTGGGAGTGGTGACCTACACCCTTAATCCCAACTGAGTCAAAGTCACTTCAGATTATAGAAGGAATTCCAGGTTCCCAAGTAGGCAGTGGTGGAGCCACACCTTAATTTATGAAAGGTACTTAAGACAGAATTGAAACACAGAGGGAAGCATTTCCAAGGGAATCGAAGCTGAGGAAGCTGGAAGACAGCTGGGTAAGATCTGACTGTGGTGTTTATTCCCTTTAGTATCTCCAACTTCTTCAGAGATCTATCCCTGAGTCTCATTCTTTCGTGCGACACCTGGCACCAGGTTTCTCCCTAGCTCCATAATTGCCCCCTCTAGATATCCTGGATAACTGGGATGAGGGTGGAGGGGAGGGGATAGAGGATGGTCAAGTTGAGGGAGGGACAGAGAGGGAGAGCAATGAAAGAATATATTTCTTAATCATACACTTCTCTGGTGCCTGGAAATGAAATATCTAAAATGAATTTCTTTTTAAAAATAACTTCTTTGTTTACTGGTGGATTCATAAAGGAACCAGGGAGCATCTTTCCCTGTACTGAGGATCTTGGAAAGCCCAGAGGGGACAATGGCATTGTCAAAATAAAAATTCATAAAAAAAACCACTTCATAATGACAGCCCCAAAATAGTCTAGCTGCTGGTTACGCTGGAGGTCTGAGGGTGTCTAACACTTACTTCTCACTTATCTTTTTATAAAAACAAGGCAAACAGACTATGGTGTTTCTTGTTTTCTGGAAAAATATTAGAACCTTGTTCATTATGCTAGAGTGAACATGGCAGCAAAAGGAAAAATATGATCTTAAGTATAATGGTGCATGCTGGAAACACAGATTGGCAAGCATATGGGGTTCTGGCATCTGGACAGAAGCCTTCTGAACCATCTGCTTCTCAGAGGTTATTTTGGCAATCTCTGTAGTTATTCCAGTGATACATGGGTCTTGGATAAGGATTCTCAATAAGCAACTAAGACAGGCACAGGTACCCAGAGCTTCTGTGCACAGATCCATTTCATACTGTCCTGGGTAGTGAGCCACCCTAAGATGCAATGTGTGTCAGTATTTCGTTATAGTGGTATAGACATTTCTGCATGCTAATATTTTTTCATATTATTCAGCAGGAGATGTTCATTTTCTCCTTGTGAGGTGTCCCTCTGCTTCTAGTTCTCTGAACTGTGTGTGACTGAGTGGCCATGTGCCCTGCTACATGTCTTTAATTCAGGTCTAACTGGTAACTTGGATTTTCGTTTCTCATTCTATCCAGTGTTCCCAGGAATTTTAGGCATTTTTTTTTTTTTTTTTTTTTAGACATGGAAAGATGCCTCATGGCCTAATTTTAAAGTTAAAAAACTTTTTTTTTCTTTTAACTTTTGAAGTATGTATACAACATATTCTTCTTTTAGTTTTTGGTTAAAAAAAAATCTGTCTTTATTTAAATATGTTCTATACGTTGATTAAATATTTGACCCCATACCTTAAGATTTTTATGTCAAAGTCCTAAGACTTAATATATCTAGGATTTTTCCAGATGAGATGTGTGAGCTCTGGGCAGTAGTCACAGATAGGTAGGGTCATGAAAGTGCTGCTACCCGCTTGAACAGCTTTATGAGTTGAGAGAAATAAGAACTTACTCTTGGTAGTAGATGAAGAAATTGAGGAGACAGCTGTCTATATGTCACCAAGAGATTCTTTTCCAGAACCTTACAATGTTGGCCTTTTGATACTGCACTTCTAGCCTCTAGAACTGGAGAAGTAAATGATTGTTGGTTTCAGACATTAGTGTATGATCATTGGGACAGCAACCTGAGCTATTCATGATTTTTTTTTAAAAAGGAATAGGAATAATTTTAGTATATAACATATAAAACTTTTTAAGGTAACATTACTGTCCATTAGCCAATAATCAATCATGAATAATCAGAATAAATTTGAACATAGACTAATAAATACAGAAATACACCTATAGTTACTAAAGTGATTCACTTTGTAACACATTTACTCAGTAAAGCAGTTTTTAAGACTATGAGTGGTGTTTATTCAATAGCTTTTGTTACCTATGGATCTTATTAATAATATGATCATAATCCACTTAGGCTTGGAAACTGCTTCCAGGCTTTGATTTTTTTCTACTCAGTTAGGGGGAGGCCAGCAACCTTATCTATCCCCTTAGTAACCATTCCTCTTGTTTACATCATGCAGTTGCTATAGCTTCTCTCACACACTAAGTTCTCTAGACTGCTGGAGTGACTGTCTAAGTGTCACTTAGACTTGAATAAAGTGCTCAAAAATATACTGAAGAGACACTAGGAAATGTCTAAAAATGATTTTTGCATCTCAGTATTTCAGAGGATCATTGGGGGCTGGAAGGATCACTTTCTTTTTCTATGTGTTTGAGATTTTTAACTTGAGGACATCCTTGTTTTTGTTGTTTATTTTGTGTGCTTTTGTTTCTTAGCATTGGTCCACACTGTATCCTGCCGGGAACGTTCCACCTTCAAATCATCCCCACCTGATTTATCATCAGCTTTTTATCTGTATCTTGAAAGTTAATCAAGAGCAATTATTTCATCATTCCTCCAAATGCCATTTGAGCATTTCTAACCTCTCACCCCACCAGCTTCATCCAGATGCCTATGGCCTCCAATCTTCTTGTTGGATACTCTTTTTCTTTCTTCTTCCCCAGACTCTGCAGTATCCCCATGCACTTGAAACTTTAATTTTATACAAGTTCGGATGAATAATCCTGGAAGTTTTGTGCCTCATCTAGCTGATGTACTGTGCTTGGGTTTTCACTTTGTTTTTCTTACTTATGTGTTTTAAAAGGGGATTATTAAGGACTATCAAAACTCATAGTATTCAACTTACAGAGGTTTGAGAACTAGAGTAGACAAATAACTCAAAAATAAAAAACAAAAAACCCAAAAGTCAAAACAACAAAATAAACCCAAAACCAAAACAACTGACCTATCCAAAAAATAACTGGATACTAAAAAGAAGAAAAATAAATGGATATTCACCATCCATAGAAATTAGGAAAATACAAATCAAAAAAACCTTGTGATTTAATTTTACTCCAGTCTGAATAGCAACGGTCAACAGCAAATGTTAGAAAGGTTGTGGGGGGAAAAGGGAGCCATACTATTAGTGGAATTGCAAAGTGGTACAATTTGTAGTAGGAGGTTTCTGGCCCTGACTTTCGGGCCTAGCCTCTAGGTATGGGACCCACAGACCTGCAGTCCCACAGTCCCACAGAGATACACACACAGATGCTTTCAATAGTTTTAAGCTGATCGGCCTAAGGCCCAGGCATACAACTTGCTAACTCTCTACCCTTCATCTAACCCATGTCTCTTGTTCAGCCATGTAGCTCGGTACCTTTTCTTATAGCAGCATGGTTGTCCTCTGCTTCTTCTGGCTTCTTTCTGGCATTCTGCTCTGTCACTCTGCTCTGTGCTTCCTGTTCTCAGAGTCTTCTAGTCTGGTAGCCCCGCCCACACTTCCTCCTGCCTTTGGCCCATCAGGGCTTTTTATTAAACCAGTAGGTGGGACAATTATTTATCATGAAACAACACTATACCCTACATACAACCATGATGGAAATCAGTGTAGAGAATTATCAAAATGATAAATCTATCATATAACTCAGAGGTGTCACTACTTGGCATATATACAATGTATTTAATATTCCACTTGTTCTTCCATGCTCATTGTTGCTCTGTTCACAATAGTTAAAAATGGAATCAACTTAAATGTCCTACAACTTATAAATAAATAATGAAAATGTGGTACACTATGCAATACTGCTCAGCAATAAAGGAAAATTAAATGATGAACTTTGCAGGTAAACAGATAAAAGTGGGAAATATCGCATTGAATGATGTAACCCAGACACATAAAGATAAACACCTGCATAGTTTTTCTTATCGGAGGCTTCTAGTTCTAAATTTTCAAATGTGAATACATAGTTAATAGCAATTATGGAAACCAGGAAAATAAAATGGGATCATTGCCAGAATAGGGGAATTGGGTAACAACAGAAAGGGCAATATTAGTGTGCAAATAATCTCATCAAAGAAATGGGGAAAGGAAGCTCCTTGGGAAAGGAAGGGGGTTAATTCTGAAGAAATTACAAGGAGAGTGAAGAGGAATAGCAGGATACAATTGATCTGTTTGGAGAAGTGGGAAAGCAGGGATTCCTTAGGGGTGAGGGGGCAGTAAATAGAGGGGAAGGAGATATGTAGATATAATAACAAAAGAGGTAGCTTTAAAAATCCAAAGAATCATAATGACTATAAAATATAAACTCACAGAAGCCAGTGTATAAATATCCATATATATATATATACATATATATATACACATACTTTAAATAAACTTTCCTCATCTGAGCTAATTGTACTCCTTCCAAAAGCCAAAGACTACCCTACACAACCTCAGCACCAGACATGAGAAGCCTTATTTTGAGTTGTTGTTCAGGGCCATCTAAGAAACTTTCAAAATATATAACCTATTGCTGTTGCCTTTGGCTACTCTCAAGAGATAGAAGATATGTTCCTATTGGTGAAGACATCATGTGAGCAGGGTCCAGAGGCTCCTGAGCCTGAATTCATCTTAATGTTTCCTCTACAAGGATCAATTTTTATGGTACTAGATGGTGCCATGTGAGCTGCCAAAGGAGGGAGGCAATCAAAATTCTCACCTGCTTATGATGCCTATGAACCACATCATTGAACAGGACAGCATGATTAACATGAAGGTGCAGTAGTGGCACACAGATTAGCCGTAACCAATCTGATTGGACTTAAGACCCACTCAGGAAGGGGCTCACCATGCCTAGTATGATAAATTCAGCTAGCTAATCAGTGCTAGTGAAATCATGGTTATTGAAGAAGAATCTACAACCACCAAGTTACTAAATCAGTATAACCCCTAATAACAATAAGTAAACATTTGTCATTATACCCATAAATAAGTGTAGTCTTCACCCCTCATCAAGGAAGCTTCTCTTTGCCACAGATAGAGACCTACATAGAAAACCATAACCAATCAATTTGCAGAGCTGTGGGGCTCAATCCCAGTGAGAACATTACAAAATACTCCATCCCCTAAGACTCAGAAAACACTGAAGAACAGGAGGCATAAAAAAATTGTAAGATCTATAGGATTAGGTGCTTTACTATGAAATTGTGTTTCCTAGTAACATCAGAAGCCACACCTGTAGAAGCTCATCAGCCAAAGTAAAATTGGAGATGTAAAATCAAGATGGATAGTTACTATTCCATGCACTGAACAAGGAAGACACCAATGGGCATTCCAAATTGCTTCCAGGGGAAGTCTTCAACCCTTCACAGAAAACCACAGGCAATTGAAGAGAGCTGGTAGAACACATCAATTGTTTGTCCAGTACCGAATGGTCAACCCTAAAAAAATACATACAAGTAACATTGTATAGAGTCAATAGGTTAGCGTTGGGAATTTATATGTATATACAAGTTCATTTCTGTATGAGATGACAATTGATGAGAAAATGGGGCATGAATTTGAATGAAAGCATGGAGGGGGGATTTTGGAGTGTTTAGAAGGAGGAAAAAGAAGAGAGAAATGTAATTAAAACATTACTTATTATGTTTTTTAATATAAATATAAACCACAAATATTTCAAGTCTCATTTAATATTGTCTGAAATCCTTTGTCAATAAAACTATTAAAAAGAGAATCTGTCATAAGAAATGAGACATGAAATTATAGAAAAAACAGAGAAGCTGTGTGTTCTGATAGTTCACAGGGAAGGGATTCCTTCTGGCAGACAGAATTTCCTTTGCTTTCCTTGAAGAACATCTATGCACACAATGAAGGAAAAGTCCAGAGCACCTAGTAGCATCTGTGTGTGAGTTTGGCGGGACACCTGAGAAATCTGCCAGTTTGGTTTCTCTTACCACTAAAAATCCAGATACAATTTCTGTGTTCAATTGAATTAAGCATTGTTGACAATTTCTAAGAAAGGTCAGTGACAACTGAGTTAGAAGAATACTTTTTACAAAAATTGAACTTGAAAAGTTGAATTTTTAGTAGAATATTTACAGCTTGGTAAACACATCAACAAAAGTAGTAATGTGGGCTGGGGAAATAACCCAATAATAGAGTGCTTCCTGAATCTAGTGCCCCATGACAGAGACTTAGCTCATGTAGTCTGATCCCTGGCATCTAATGGTTGCTGATGTGCAAGGATGAAGTGCCCTTTATCATATTTTTAATATGTGTCTGTGTTTGTATGTGTATGTGTGCCCATCTGGGAATCTCTTTGGGAGAGTAAAATCACGATGGATTAGCTGTTATTCTATTGTTAGTGAGAAATTTAAAATTGTATTTAATATTATGACTTAGTTAAAGTAAAATAATTTGAATACTTTTTATATAATAATAACCTTCTAGTTATGAAAACAGTTTGCTCAAAAAAATAATTAAGAAGTGGTTTCAATGGAAGAAAGCCATGCTAGACTTTTGGTGTTTCATTAGCATGACGGAGATGATCCTTTTGATTCCGGTGAACTGGGTTGCCATGGTGCTTGCATACATAAGGAAGAGTTCAGACTTCAGTTCCCTTGAAATGTGTCCTCATTTGTTCAAGGGTATCTGCAGTGTGATGTTAAGGATGTTTTTCCACAGAGGGACGTCTTTTTTTAGGAGTTCACGGGTAACCAGTGCAGATAAGAGGGGGTTCCTTGTATTTTCTCTCCTGGTCATTATTACATGCGGCTACCTGCCATCAAGTACAGGTCAAAGCGGTATCATATAAGTTCAGTCCTAGGATAAGTAAGCCAATTGGAGTAGGCACACAGTGGCAAGAATTTTATCTGACACATGGCAGTACTTTCCTTATCCGCAGCAAAGATCTACGTCAATGGTTTGAAGAACTCTGCACATTACGTAAAAGATAGACAAGAGAGAAGAGGAGCAAAGCATCCTGGGAGGCAGTGGCAGTGATCCTGATTGCTGAAGTGTTGTTTAAAGAGCCTGTAGCCATGAAAATGACCTCTCATTCTGAAATCTATAAAGAGCTGGTCTCAGAGGCCAGAAAGTGGTGACACTGAGATAAAGCTTTCACTACCAATAATTGTTCTTCAGCTAAAAATGCATTAGTGTTTCAATTATTGAGGCCTATTTATTAATATCTTTTCTAAACAGAATGGCTTTTAAGATGTCAGGATGGTCTACAACTGGTGTTCTCATAATACATAGCTTTAACCAATTCAGATACAAGGAATTGAAGTAATGACCCCCATTAAATTCTCATCAATACTGTTCCAACTGGCCTTCTGTTGTTTTTGCACAGCTGTTAGAGAAAACAAGTGTGTTGACCAATGATCTGCCATTAGAGGTGAGTTTGTTTAAAGTAGACAGAAATTAAGTTCTTATAGTTGAATAATGACTTTAAAGGAAGTTAGATATCCAGGGTCCCATGAAGTTCTAGAGGGAAAATTAAAAAAAAAAAACTAATGGCTATTTCTAGTTGCTAGCATAATGTCATTTATCAAAGATATCAATAGTATCAAGGCATTACATATTAAAATGCATTTTGTCCTTGAAGGAAAGGAAACCTGTTTCAGTAGCTTCACACATGTTTTAATTCTGCTTTAAGTTCTTTACACTCCTAAGAAGAAAGAAGTTACAAAGAGACCAGTTCTCTTTATATCCTTAGGTCACTTAAGTGATTATTAAAGATAGCTTATTAGTAATAAAATGTAAAGTGTTAATTTTGCTGAGCAGCATGGGGGTTGGCATATCCCCAGATGATTCTCTTCTTTTGTTCAAAGTGTGTTTGAAAGAAGGGATTTTCTGCCACAATAATTCCTGGGTTGGATGCTTTCAAAGTTTGGATTAAAAATATACTAATTTTCTCAGCCCTCCAAATTCAGATAAAACTGATTGCCAAGAGAAGAAAGAAAACACGGAATTCTTTACAACCTTAAAAAGTAAAAGCTTTTCTGTTTAGGTTTTATAAAGCCAGGAAGAATTCCATATTTTTTTCATGAGATGTTTTTACAGATAAATAGCTAGCTAGTGTTTGGAAAAATGTTCAGTAGGTGCCATCTTTTATAGTACTGATTGGTTTTTATCATGTGGCCAAACTAACCAGATAGTGAAGGTCTGATGTAGCAACATTTTTCACTAACATTTTTGGATCAAATTCACAGTATAACAGAACTCTGAACAATCTATAATAATTCTCAGCATCCCAATACATCAAGTTTATCGTTCTTTGAAAACATGAACTTTTAAGTTGGCATAAGTAGGATGTACATCACATTCAGGATTCCTGTGCGCCTTTTACAGTAAGAACTTGATAAAGGAAGACCGGGAGGCCTAGAATTCTGTATTTGAATTCACATTAGATGGATTCTTATAATGAGTACTAGGGTAGTTCTGTGGGGAAACATTTGCCTGTGTTCAGGGTCCAGTACAAAATAAATAAGTAAACAAATAAATAGTGATAAATAGTAGTTTTCTTTGAGGTGGAGAAAAATGTACAGAAAATTCAATGGGAAATAAATTTGGTGCAACCTCTGTGGAAGGTGAAGGAACCAAAACTGTCAGTAGGAAGTGACACCTGTACATGTCAAAGCTCTATCTGCCAGGAGGGATGCAATGGGGTTTTTCTGCTGGGTTACTCTGAGCTAGATAACGGGATTGTGTCCTTGGAACCCTGCCATCCACAAGGTACAGAGTATATATAGAGAGAAGAGGCTATGGCTGCTAACAAAGTGGCTGCCATCTGTAAAACTCAAACTCTAAAGAAGGTAGTTATAAACAATCTGTTGCTGTTTGCCACAAGCTGGGGAGTGTGTACTTTTGCTTTGGGGTGGTGCTTAAAGCAAATGCAGCACACTTGTCCATTACAATCTTTCTATAGCTCATTTGATCTGACTACATTGCAAAGGTTCTGGGTATAACCGTTCAGGATTATAGAGTAGACCTTCTAACCTACAAAACCTATTTGAAGGTTGAATTTGGTTTCAGGCACACATTGTCTACCTTTTCTACTCTGACTGAGCACTGTTGCTTTGTGAGTGCTTGCTGGTTGAGATAATGCAGAACCTTGCCTCTCTGTATGTTTCTTTTTGGACATGGTTGTTACACATCTCGATTTCCAAAAAGTCCCCAGTGAATCACTGTGAGCCAAGTTTAGTTTTTATGATCCAATTGTAGCTGTTTTATCTCTTTTTAATTATCAGGGTTAATTACACTTTCTCATCTACAGCTTTTTCTTTCTACCTTTCTTTATGACCCCCTCCCTGAAACTAATTGGAGTAACAGGGATACAAACCATAGCGTAAGCTTTAATGTCTTTAATATGTGCCTGGTTAAAACAGCAGCACTTCTATGAAACAGACATTCTAGAGCTATGGAAATTAAAGTTGTATGACCAGATGATAGCTAATCCAGGGCCACTCCCACTTGGAGGACACCATCCCATCTTTGTAGCTTATTACTTTTAGTGGGTATCTGTCAATCTATCAGTGTGGTGACCTCAAGCTGGTTCAAGAGACTCCTTGATGCTGCTTCTAGTGCTTCACTCCCTTTGCCTGCAGAGTAAACCCACTGCTCTGAGACCTACTGCTCTGTGACGATGCTACTTGGAGAAATATGAGGTTGTGAACGACCTTTTGTTGTGACTGAGTAGTGAGCCCTTTAGTTCTGAATTAGGGGCTCTGGATAACATGGCACATCAACATAATGACATTTTAAACTCTGGACAGTGATTCTGAGTGCAAACTTAGTGACATGGAGGAAAATGCAACAAAAGTAAATGGGTGAGTCCTGCTCTAAAGAGAGTGGGATGAGGCCACTCAAGTCCCTTTGTTCAGTGTATGTGGTTAGGATCAAGGACTGGTGTCTTGTGTAGAAACAACTTCAATATTTGTTGGCAACAGGTTGTGTACCTATCAATGAAAATAGCTAAATGAGTCTTAATGTGCTTGAGCCATGCTGAGGGGCCTATTCATAGATGGCTTTTTTATTTTTTTAAATCACCATATCAGCTCTGCTTAGCTACTTACTGTATATAAATAAGGTTTTGAGTTCGGTCTATGTGCTGTGTACTAGAATTTGCATTGGCATTATTCATTTGGATAAATCACGGTGCATATTTACTTGTTTATTTCTTGCTTTGAGAAGATTGATTTCTGGGGATCGTTATTAGCATGGAACACAAACATGAAGATCATCACTTAGATTTATTCACAGTCATCCCTTTATTTAGAGTTCTTTGCTCTGGTTCTTCTGATCTTTTTTTTTTTTTTCCTATACTTTTGGGAAGCAGATATTTGGCTTTTGCCAAGTATTTGCATTAATTCTACCCTTGGGTTACTTTTGTTTTTAATAAGTAGATGGTAAGAGCATGGTGGCAAGCAAATTTTAGAAAAGTTTCATCGCATTGCTTTCTTACAGGCTATGTTGTGTGTAGCTGCGGAAGTACATGACGGAGATGTAAGCCTCCTCCATATTGTGTTTTAACTATGAGGCATTGATTAAATCATTATAGTCATTCTTTACCACAAATGTTTTGTCAATGACAACAATTTCTCTGGATTAGATGATTCAATTGTTTTTAAACAATTTATAACAGGGCACATAAAAACTTTCTTGTTTGTTACATGATTTTGTTTCCCCATGGGGAAACATGAAAAAAAAAATATTTTCTTTTATAGGACCCTCGTGGTAGACCAAAGAAAGGATTCCACTCAAGCCTAGTCTGATGATGCAATGGGTGTAGTATGGTGACTAACAGGATTCCAAGTATGTGCTATATCAAAGACATAGATATTTGTATCTGTCTGCAATGTCTAAATTAATTGTAACAGTAAGTTCACAGGGTACAGTAGTTTCATTGGCAGTAATTAATAGAACTGATCATGAGAAACAGGTTCTTCCATTCTAAACTACTGATATTAGCTTTCAAATCATGCATTGAATATCACACAATAAATCTGTTTCTGTGTATGCTTGTCTCCTGTTGGTCTCTTTAAAGCACATTATGCAATATCTATGAAATGTTAAACAGACAAAGTAGCTTTAGAGGTAACAGCTAGGAGAAATGCTTAGGTATATAAGAGTGACATAAGCTGGAACACTCTAGAGTAGGGTTGCTGGTGTTGCCATCTTGGACCACAGGTTGAAGCAGAGCTGCGGAGTTGAGTCCTGCCTCAGAGATGAAAGAACAGGACTGACTCCAAATAAATGAACAAGAAGGTCCAGACTGATGAATAGGAGAACCAACAGATGAGAGCTGAATGGGCTTCCTCAATAGTGGAAGCAGAGACTAGTTGAGGTCCCTGGGACAGTTATATGTTCTCTGGCTACCATTTAATTGATTCATATACATTATGGTCAGATTCAGGTTGGTAAAAGCTGTTATTGTGAGAGTGCTATGTATCTACATGAGGGAATTATTACCAGTTCCTTAGATTGGTATGTCCAGCAAGATTTTGGACAATGATTTCTGATATGATTTGAATATGCCTATGTGCTCCTATGATCCCAGATTATTAGATAAATATGTAGGTGGCATCCTTTTAACTCCCAAGAATAAGTCACTTATCATTCTGTGCCATGTGGAAAGTACTGGATAGATGGCATTATTTACATGTCCACCCAGGTGCAGTCATCCTCTATCCTCAAAGTGGAGCCAAAAGATGCTTGTAAAGTAGAGTCTCTCAGGGCCAGTCACACTGAAAACTAGCTGTTCCATAAAATATTGAGAAACTTAGAGCAGTGCACAGCCTGATCTCTACAAAGGAGCATGGATGACGCAAAGGCAAGTACATCACTGTCAAGTATCCATCACAAGACTCTTGGAAGCTGCAGCAGTGAGATCCTCACCCTCTCTGTAGCTGTTGTGCTGGCCTGAGTCTCCTTTCAGCTAGTCATTGCTTTCTGGGGTATATGATGGCCTTTGGAATCTTCTCCCTTTGTTATGAGCCTCTGTTTTTTCGCATTATGTTTCAGTTTGGGTGAAATGGCTGTTGTACTGCTCTTAGAACCACTCAAATCTGGATCCAGTTCAATGGTAAGTGGTCAGAGATTCTACAAGGTGGCCAGTTGTGCCACAATTTAAAAATGTCTTACAGGCATGTGCCTTTTTCCTTTTGGTAGAAAGTGAATAATATTATATGTAACCAAGTGTTTATTTTTCTTTGAAATATCCCAGGCTGTAGAAGAGTTAGTTAGCAATTTTCCTGATAAGACAGGACTTTGAATCATTGTGCAGACTATCTTCAGTTTTTTAAGAAAATGTTGTCTTCCCAATGGATCCAACTTACTTGCGACTTCTATTACTCCAAGTAATGTGACTCCATCAATAGAGTAGACTAATACAATGTTGTTTATTATAGCACAATGGCCCAAGTGTCCCTTATCTATAGTCTAGATACCAAAAGGAAGAAGTATTATTTCCCTTTTAATATGGTTGCTTCTGATCTTACTTCCTGATAGCAACATCAAGGAACTTGCATACCAAATGAATGTCTGAGGACCAAAATGTGCTTTATCTCCTCAGGGGGAAAAAAAATTATCTGTCTGTCAAAACAGCTTCTGTTTGGGCTACATTATCTTTAACTTCCACGATAGGCAGTCTAGTTCTTCTTAAGGTGGTAGTATCAAGGACTCATCTTGCCTGTGGCCATTGATCTGTTTACAAAGGGGTCCAATTACAATAGTGTTTGGAATGGTACATAGCTGTTAGTTAATGCTTAAAATAATTTGTTGAAGGAACCAGTCAGTAGCCTCTACTTTTTGCTATACACTTCCTTAAGTTTTTTTTCATAATATATTTATTTCTATGCTTACTTTACCTCCTATTTAATTTCTATGACATTAGTAAGTTCCTGAGGTCATTATTGTGTTCTAACTCATGATAATAGTGCCAATTACATGATACACACTTAGTATCTGATAAACATGAAAATAAGCTGAATATGTAGAATTTCAATTTATTCATGACTTTTAAATTCTAACTTTGACACTTTATTATAAGCCATGACCTGATTTTAAAATAGCTTCACAATATCTTACAATATTTAACCAAATAAGTCATTTCCTTACTTTTAGAGTTCTCATTTGTTGTCAAGTAAAATTCTGCACTTAAAAATCAGAGTAGGATCTGAAATCAACAGAGTTAATGGCACCTTGAAAAAAAGCATGCGTTTATTTGGGTGGGAGGGATATGCTCATAGAATTATAGACTCAGAGAAAGGCGAGATTAGACATGAACATAGCAGCCGACTAGTAGCTTGAATTTCTCATTTCATATATGTGAGGATAAGCAGTCTTGACTTTCTGAGGAAGGACTGAAGGCTCTCTAATAAACCATGTTAATGTTTTATAAATAAGTCCAAGATAATGTGACTGTAATTCCAGCTCGAGTTTTTTCCACTGAAAAACAGTAGGACAAATTGTTATTAAGTTTCATTTCAATAAGTAGGGCATTTGATTTCCAGACATGTTTTAGTTAAAATATTTTTGACTGTGAGCAAAACTAACCCAAGGTAACCTAACGAAGACCAGTTTACAAATGTTGAGAAAATAGAAGTGTTTTCCTGCTGATGTAGTATGAGGCTAACTACTGGTCATCCTCTATTCTTCATCATGGCATTCACCGCAGGCTCTCACTCAGCTCTGCAGCACTGGGTATGAGGAATTTCAGGAGTGGTCAGTCTCTGCTTTTCCATGGTCATAATGAATAGTTCATATGAACCAAGTGATCTTGACAAGTCAGTCAGGATTCTCACCATGACTGATAATATAGAGGTTAAAAAAGAGATTCCTTTAGCAATGGAATTGCTTAGTGGAGAGAATGTATTTATGAACCTGCCAACAACAGTTTTATCCACCATTTAAAAGGAACCAGTCAACAGGAAGAGGTAAATGCAGAAACAGAGGAGACATCTTTGCCAAATCTGAGTCCTAAATTTCAATCTTCCAACTCCCTTCCTCTACAGCCATTCCTTTAATCAGTTCCTACAAAAACCAGCTAAGACAAGTAGCCTATGAAAATGAAATGTTTATTTGGCTCACAGTTTTAAAGGGTTTCTTCCTAGTTTTGATTAATTGGCCCCTTCCCTTTTAGCTTGTGGTGAGGTAGTGCAACATGACAGAAAAATACCTCTCACTCCATGGCCACACTGAAAGAAGAGAGGCTACAGCCTCACAATTTCCTTGGTAGCCCACGTCAGTCACATGAAAAACTCCCTCTCATCTCTGTCTCTTAAGTTTCTTCCACTTTCTCCAAACTGGGACTAACCTTCTTAACTCAAGTGAAATTGACAAACATTCCAGATCTGTAACACAACAATCATACACTCCCTTTAAATAGATGAACTAGATCTTTATTTCCTTAAGCCAATTTGAACCATGTTCCAATTACTTTGAATCTAAATCATTCTAATGGATTGAGGCATCTTACTGAACACAAACACAGGTAGATGATTGAGGATCTGAAACCGGTGTATGAGTGCTGCAGGAGTCCAAACAACAATCTTTATTCTCTGCATATTTCTTTATGCTGTGTATTTATTTATTTACAAATGTATTTATTTGTGTGAGTATCTGCGTACATGTGCAGGGGTGTCTGCAGCCATAACAGCTGGCAGAATAGCTATGCATGTGAGGGAAGAAGGTGATTCAGTTCAACAAGACCACACATGCAAGCATGCCATCTGTCAAACCTCTCAGAGGGGTTAGAGTATATCCTGGGAAAGAAGCGAAGTAAGAAGTTGGGTAAGAAGGAACATCTAGCTGCCTGTGATAGGGTCACGGGTGACAGTCTACGTATGGAATTGATTTTTTTATTGAAAGAAGATAAGAACAAAATATTCTTGGGGGAAAGGACATTGCTCATAGAGCGGTCACACTCAGAGTCTGTTTGCCCTGTTGTGGGTCAGAGAAATGAATCCAATTATAGGATTGGACACATGATAGTGATTTTTCTTGCTGGTAAAGCTGTCATTTGTGGGTCATGATACATCACTGGATTTTGAGAGGAGAACTGAGATGGCTGTAGGAAGAAGGAAAGGGAGAAACACATGCTGGAAACAGACTTTGAGATGCTTCTTGGTCTGGCAGCATCTTGGTTTGTAATTGCAAAAGTAAACTGTTTTCTCTCAGGGCAGTAGCATCAGTCTCTCGATCCTGCATTCTAGAACATGCCTGCTCCTGAGTTTTAATAACCAAGTTTCAGGCATCTATTGTTTGCTTATCATAGTTTTTGGTTATTTTGTCAGTCACTTCTAATTGCATTACTGTTTTGCATCATGAATTATTCTTCTGTCTTACGGGTTTGTCTTTGTTGAAATGGGTTTGGGTTTTGTGACTTCTTGGAAATGTACTTCAGAATCTATATGCTTTCCCATATTCTGTGTTGTGTAGTTTCTCTTCCAGTGAGTCTCTAAATTTATTAGAATTCTTTCTTATGCTTCTCCTAGCATACATTTATGACGTTTTCTATTGTAACTTAAGCAGATAAAATCACCATTAAATATTACTTATGCATATGCATTTCATTCTTGCTTGATATTCTGATAACATTTTAGGAGCTTTATGGTGATTTTCCTTAAAGGGTTTAATTAACTTAAAAAACACAGTATTTACTGGCATTTTATTCTGGCTTTCAGACTGGTACTTGAACTTATATGGTGTATATATAAGAAATTGAGATATTTTTAATTAGAGAAGAGTCTTGAATGTCTTAACAAATTGTTGATACAATTACAATGATAAGGCTTTTCAAAACCCATTCTTTTTTCTAATTAAATTCTTGTGGTCACTTCATAAAACTTCACCTTTTTTGAGTTGCTTCTAGTGAACTTTGTGAACAGCTTGCTTTTACCTGTCATTTCTATAGCTTAGCTGAAACAAATTGTGTTTATAATATTTTTGTATGTCATGCTATATTTCTTTCTTTCATATAACAACATTCATATATGTATCAAGCATAAATATGATTGGCAAAAAATACATTCACAAAATTAAAATCAATTAAAAATGTTTAGAATGATTTCCATACTCTATCTTTTTATTTACTGAGAAATTAGACCTTCCTGCATCTGCAGCTCATGTGCTTTGTGAGGGGACCTCACCACAGAGCAGAGAAGAGATTCTCTCATATCTCATTGTAGAGTCATCCTGGGGATCCTCAAGAAGGAAGCTAGGGTCTTTGTCTGTGTTTTAGTCTGCTTTTGTGGATTTCTCCTTTAACATCCATTGGCGTCAGTTCTAACTCACACAATTAGAATTTTGATAAAATCTCACCACTTCTAATTCTGCCACGGGGGAGAATCTAGGGCAGTTGTGGGGCTGCATGTGACTGCAGATCCCACTTGTCTGATCAGTTTGTCATTCCCCAGAGGCTCTGCTTCCTAGTAATTTTCTAAATGGCTTTCATCATCACAGATACTCCATTTCTGTGCAGCACTGTTTTTGTGTATGACATCGTTTCATTTTGATGGAAGAAACAAAAGCACGGTGCATAGAATTCCATCCTCGCAGGGATGTTTGCAAAGCATAAATCTTCTCTGTGTGCGTATTTTTCTTCTATTGCAGAACAATAAATAGTTCAGAATTTTTAATACTTTATTTTATTTCACATTATCTGAATAGATATCTGTAAGATTCCGCCTCACACACATTTAGTTTACTTATATATTCTAATTGTGGTTTCTGATTTTGAGGAACATAACAATAGATTATTAGCAATTACTAAAAATCCTGAAATGCAAATTAAGTTGTATAGGTTTTTTCTTTGCCTTAGAATATTTTTCTTTATATCCAAGATGGATTTTTGTGTACCTCCACTTGCTGAGCTTGTCTATCTTGTTAACGTAAATCTGTACCTTATTGCTTTGATCTGCGTAGCAAATTGGCTTGCATTAGCAGAGAAGTAAGTTGTCTTCATAAACGTGCACTGCCCCTCTTCTCTGAACCCGGTTATATGATGACCCAGGATGTCATACATTCTGTAGACTATCCTATTGGTATTTCACAGACCAGCCAAAACTAAAGATATCTATTTCTCTTCTACATTGAGACACTTTAACAAAAACTTAATTTTTTTATTTAACCTCACATCCTTTTTTATATTTTGAGTTTCATGAGCACATACTAATTGTATACCATGTTGGGTTTCATTATTTGATGTGTATGTATCAAGTGCTTTGGTTAACATCATCCCACTGCCCTGTCCTGTCCACTCCTCCTCCCACCACTGAATCTCCTTTTCCTCCCCAAATGACCCCACTCCTATTTTTGGAGTTATTAAAACAAAACAAACAAATAAAAAAAAACCCTAGATTCTTCCTAGGAGGGAATGCGTTTTGTTGGCCTTTAGAGTCCGCTGCCTTCACTCACCACAATGGTCCAGCTGCTCTTCCTCACAGATCTACATCTGTCAGTCTTACTCTTTCTTTGCCTCCTGGGTCATGCTCTCTCAAGTCTATTCAGACCACTGGCTTTTGATATTTAAAAAAGTAGGCTCACTAGTCGTTTTCTCAGACAGAAAATATCCATTTTTAAGAGTTTCTTCTATGTGTTATGAAATTTTTAAATTGTGTGTGTGTGTGTGTGTGTGTGTGTGTAGGGATTTATTACTTCTTGTTTTGTCTTTCTGTCTTCTCATGCTGTTTTATTCTGAGCCACATGACGTGGTGATTCTTAGCTCTGTTCTTCTTCATTTATGAAAACTTAGCACACACATGCACACACACATACACACACACACAGACAGACACTTACACTCACATTCACATACACAGATACACACGCATACACACATACACACACATACAGAAACACACACACTCACACACAGAGACACACACGCGCACACACACAGGCACACACAAAGACACACAAACACAAATACATACACATACACACCACACTCACACCCTGCTGGCACTGGATGGAAGTGACCCTGGTTTACAGAGACTGTCTTCAGTGAATCAAAGCTGTTGTGTGAGTTGCTCCCAAAGTTTGTTTACTGCTCTTAAGCAGGGGTGGGGCCCTTTTCCTTGCTGCTCTCCTAGGTAAGTGCTATTGCTGGCAGTTGTTTAAACAAACATGGAAGGAAAGAGATGCCAGGCACCACATTTGCTTCTGAAAATACTTATTTTCAGAATTTGCTTTAGGGCACCTCTCATAGTCCCTGAATACAGAATTTCATAGTCTGAGATGTCCTCAGCCACCCTTGTCTCTGCAGAAGTCTCCGCTGGCAGTATTGTGCACTTCCTCTTTATTTTGATTTTCACAAATTTTTCCAAGCTCTGATTCATTACTGATAGTATTTCTTCTTTAGCTTTACCCTTTCGTTATTAGTATATTACATGTATTATAACTATCCAGCTGACTAGATGCTCTGAGGTGTGACTGGACTCGTTTAACCCTATCAGTCTGCCCTCCTTTCCTGGCATTGTCTCTCAGAGGCACAGAAGGATGAGGATGTAACAATGCCCTCTTCGATGTGTACTTCCTATTTGAAGGCCTGGGAACTATTTTGTCTGACCTTCCTTTTGCTCATTGTTGTCTTTTTGTTATTTCTTTTCTGTCAAGTTTATAAACCTACATTCACCTAACGAGACAAAAACCTCAACTAAGGAATTTCCCAGAGATTTGTCTTCCTTGATGACTGATGTGAGCGGCCCCAGCCCATGGCAGGCAACACCATATTTTGGCAGGTGGGCCAGAGCTGTGGAAGAAAGAGAGCTGAACACGAGCCAGTGAGTAAGCAAACAAGCTGTGTTCCCCCACTCTTCCTGCTCTGACTGTCTCGGTGATGGAGTCTGATAAATTCCATCACAATTATACTGAAAGTATAAGCCAAACACTTGCCTTGCCAAGTTGCTTTTGGTCAGAATGTTCTAGCACAGCAACAAAATGGCACTAGTACATTCTTATTAAAGTTCTATGATGCTACTAAATGAAGCTAACTTAAGTATAAGAAATTACTGTTGAAGTGAACAGCCACCATATTCAGAACACAATGATTTCTGATTTTAGAATTAAAGAAACACTTAAAACTCTCCTGCAATATTTTATAATGTAGAAAATTTGAGAAACTGACTTTCATCTTCATTAACAATCAATGAAAATGCCATTAATATGTTCCTGGAGTCAATAATCCTGGGAGAGAAAATGATGTCAGACTTCAATGATATTTTTAAAATAAGTTAAGACCTCATATTTGGACTTCAGATTTTCCTTTAGAGGAAGGAGGAATGAGGTAGTTTTACCTTCTTTACTTTGATAAAGCAGCATGACCTGGAACTCAGGAGAACAAATTCTAACTTGTGCTACTCCCGGAGAGCCGTTGTGCTGGCTGCCTAGATGTTTCTGGTAACTGGATTCCCAGGAGATTAAGAAGGCAGTGTCCCTAAAGCACTGAGCTGGTGACTTTAGTTTCTTTAATGCCATATTCAAAGATTTAGTTCAGAGGCCCAAATATTTTGTTGAGATGAGATAGCTTTGGTTCTTCTGCAGAATATTTTACAATGTAGTCCAAAAGGAAGTGTTTAGAAGTAAAGTAGGGAAATGAACCATTCTCCGAGGTTTTGAAGTAACTTTCCAGTGAAAGAAAAAGCTGTTGAGCAAAAGAGTCTGCTAGTAAAATCCTTTATAGACCTGTAGTGATTGTTAGCTGTACAAAAATGATGTCATCTTGACTGTATCTATTTTTTAAGGTTCTGGGGAATGATGTCTAATTTCCATATTTCTAGAGAGATTTAAGAGAACAAGCTAGGCGCATCCATCAGCAACTTTCTGACTCAGAAGATTCTACAATCCAAGAAAATGGAAGATTGAGAGGGGAAAATAGCATCAATAAAGATGACTTGGTTGCTGAGGGTATCCTCAGACACTGCTAGGCCAAGGCTGCCAAGTTGGGAGGACCTTATTTGATGGATATTTGGGTTTGGGGTGGGAAACTGTGGCTCCAGAAAGTAGAATCCAAGTAAAACCCTACCCCAAATAGCAACAAGGAATATAGTAACCACAAATAAGTTGGAATATGAAGAAATGAATAACAGGGTGAGTGAAGGTCTCATGTAAATGGAACCACCAAAGACCAATCAAAATCTCTGGCTAAGGGTTGAGTTTCCTTGCATTCCAGATTTCCATTTACAAAATGAGTAATGGAAGCATGACTTTTATCTTCTTTATCACCTTATGATAGGTGTGAATGCCTGTGATAAAATTTCTTTCCAAGCAGTAGATTTTCAAGCCATTAAGAAACCACCAGAATTTAATTAACCTATGTTTTGCTTATATCCAAGAGGTGCTCTTACATACATCTGAGGCACTGACTAACAAACTTTTGGGATCTTAGGTTATAGGTGAGTTGGAAAATTCAGTTCCCACTTGAAAATTATTGGAGACAAAAATGCTAAAGTAAGCTAAATCTAACAACAACAATATGCCAGATAAGGAATATAGCAGCCACAGACAGTGTTTGGGATGCCCAGAAGCCTGTGTGCAGCTTCCTTACATTCGTGAGCAGATGTGCCCTGAACAACTTTTATTCTAAGCAAGCCTCTGTAAGATGTGTGACCTCTTCAGGGGTTGGTTATTGTTCAACTAATTTCATCAGGGTAATTATTATTAGTTTTGAGTAAATTCATCAGGGGACCTTTGTAACTATGCCACACAAGTGCTTCTGACTTCAATGACCTATTAAAACCAAATGAATCTTAGACAGAACGTGGGTAGTGCAGAGGGGGTAATGACATCACACATCCACAACAAGCCAAAGTAGGTGTTGGCTCAGGTCATATTCAGAGCTGACGTGGGCATTCTTGTGGATTATGGAAGTAAACAACAAAGTAGTTTGTTGTTCTAGTGACCGAGTCCAGTTCTCTCCTCTACTCAGACTAAACTCTCTCCTTCCTTCCCACATCCTGTATGCATTCCTCTTCAGTGTTTTCTAGGAAACAAAAACAGATTTCTAGTAATAAAAAATAGTCAGTGTTACCAGGCACGGGGGCATATGACTTTAATCCTGGCACTCAGGGAGACAGAGGCAGGTGGATCTCTATGAGTTCAAGGCCAGCCTGGTCTACAAAGTGAGTTACAGGACAGCCAGGGCTGTTATACAGAGAAACCCTGTCCCGAAACAACAACAACAACAAAAAAACCAAAAAACAAAAAACAAAAGCATTTTGACAAAATGGCGAAATACTGTCTTAGACATAGAAAACTTATTTTTTTTTTTGAAGAAATTAAATGCTATTTATAACTATTGTTTCCCCTCTATTCTTATAATGGCTATTTTTGTATGTCTTTCTCTCCAATCTATCACAAAAAGTTTGCATTATATTTATAATTTAAAATTGTACCCCCTGGAACATTCTATATAGCAGAGGATGACCTGGAACTTCTGCCTTTCCTCCCTCCACCATCTGAGTGTTGGCGTCATAGGCAAATGCTCTACCCATCGAGCTTAGCCTGAGCTATTTGATTTTTCTCCTGTGAACCGTTAGAACACCCTCCCTCCTCCAGTGATCGAAGTAGGTTTAGGCAGAAAGGTGACTTTAGACAACATCCTTCTGAAGAAACTGAGAAAGCTTACACATTCCTTGTCATCATACAGAAAATGGGGAAACACACTTCCATTAACTGCTGAGTTTTAAAAGAATATTCCATGAGGCAACTGCTGTCTGAGCAGAGCCCCTACCATCCACTAACCTCCAAATAGGTATTAAACATTTACCTTTGTTACCTTTGTTCTGGTTTCTGGACATTGTGTTTAATCAGCAACTATCTTGGCACACAGGGTAAAGACACATTGCCTTTCTAATGCTTTACATCAATGGGCAAGAAACACCAATCTATTTCATACTCGTTACTTCTCCAGCATCGAAGAAAGCAGTGTTGTCTCCAATTGTGTTGAGGAACCTGGCAGGGAAGGAAGGTTCAAAACTCCAGAACACAGGGTAGCACTGGCAGGGTGATACTTAGAACCAACCTGTAGAGTCATTTAAGTTTTATGGGTTGGAGCTGGTAGTGTGTCCCAAGAGATGTGCTGTCCTCGTGCAGATACTGAGATGCCACTCTCTCCTCTCCTTTGTCCTATTCATTTACCGATTTGACTAAGATTTAGACACTAAACTTAAGAGATTAGGTTTAAAACCCAAATTTAGAGAACATCAATTCTCTCTAACTCTCCACTCACTCATCAAACATTGATTAAGTATAAAGTACACAAACTCAGACATTGCTTGAAGGTAGTGTACACTCATCAGTAGAAGGAAGGGATAGACTGGCTTCAGGGAAAATGTTAAAATGGCAAACTGGTCCTCCTACTTTTTGTTCCTGCTTCATTTCCATTGTGATTCTGCACGTTAACTTACTCTTTTCTCACCAAATACTCTTAGGGGACACTTGTATGGTGCTTTCTTAAAGCTTTTGTCCGATATTCATTCCGTTAGACTGAAATATGTTCATCAATAATTGGAATCTCCTGGTCTTTGCCTCCATTGTTTCCTTCTGGTTTTCAGCTGCTCTTACCTCTCTTCTTTTCCGGATTCCTTGGCAGTGCTTTCCACCTCTTCTTTGCTCCTTCTAACCTCTTCATTTCTGGAATGTACTTGGCACCAAGGCAGTGTCAGTTCATAGTGGGGGAGTACCAAAAACGTCTGGAAAGGAGGAGAGAACCAGAGTTAAGGGAGAGATGTAGCTCAGACTGAAGATGGATATTCAGTGCTGAGTATTCTAGTGCACTTATTTTGGGAGCTTCTTGGCCACACTTTTCAGCTTTTCAATAGTTTCCTGTGTCCGTTGTGAGGAGCCAGAATGGGAGCAAAGTTACAAGCTGAATAGTTTTATAAGACTGGCCAGAAACATGATCAGCAATGAGTTTAATTAATCAGATTAATGGCTAACAAATTGGCTGAATAACTAAAAAACTCTAAATAACTTCTTATTAATTTTAAAAATATAGATTCCCAACTATAGAATTAAACTTGTTTTGGTATGTCAACTAGTGAAATTTGTAATATATGTATATGTATACATGCATGTATACACTCATACACACACACACACACACACACACACACAGAGGGAAAGAGAGAGAGAGAATGAATTTTTGCATTGTATACAAGTTAAAATAACAAAGATGTGCCATTTCCCTGTTGGATGTTGATTCATATAGAAAATAACTGTGAATAATTAAAGAATGGAGTTCCCAAATATATTTAGGAATCTTTTTTTCTGAGGCTATAGCACATCGAAAGTGGCTAGTTACAACATGGCTAATTCTCCTAGAGCCTAACAGAAACAAGAAAGGAACACAGATATCAAGGAGACCTTCCAACCTGGACAGACAAGATGAGGAAGAGACTTAAAGTGCAGCCACAAGTCCTTGAAAAGGTGACCCAGCCTTCCACGGACAGGCAGCATACACCATTGTACTCATGCTAGCTTTCAAAAGAACAACGGTATAGAGATGATTGGAAGAATCTTGGAAACAAACAAAACAAAATCTGTGTTATAAAACCTAGAATGCATATAATAATTTTAGTTATCTATGAATCCCTGGTGCTCACTGCAGTGGGGTTCTCTTATGAGAAGAAAGGCAGGCTTCCTGTGGACACTGAGTGAATGAGGATTTGCTATAAAAATCCATGGTCGTTGCTAATGGACAAAATTACATCTCCTGAAGGACAAAAATTTGGACAGATTCTGTGTAAACTCATTACCTCAAAATATTTTACTTTCTGGAGCTAAGAACTTTGGAAACAATGGTTTTGGGCCATGTCCCAGGAAAGGTACTCTGTGCTTCAACAGGGCCAGTGAGTCTTTTCCATGTAGCATTGTAGTTTCCAAGTCACAAGTCAAGTGGTTCCACGGGGTTGAAGCCAAGCTCTTTGACTTTTCTTGACTTTCTTTCCCATGCAATTTCTATTCCAAATATGAAACTCCCTGAATGTTCCAAGTTCTTCTCAAGGCAATAAGTGATTGGCCAGTGACATGGGAAAACTAAGTTAAGGCAATATGGCAAAGATAATATGAATTCAGCTTTGAAAAGCTTTATTTAGCCATAAAGGGGTTCCAGAATCTATTTACTAGCTATTTCAAAATGTAGGCTGCCTTCATGGTATACCAGTCTGGCTGGTCCTTTTTTTGTAATGAGAATAGCAAAACTTCTCCTGAAACTTAATCAATGTGAAGGGAATGATTCCCTTTATACCCTCCATAGATATCAATACCCTTTAGTTTACATAATCATTTCATGAACATACATTAAAAAAAATTAGACCAAAAGCCACTTTGTAAACAATGCAGATAATTTGATGTGTGGGCAAAGAAGAACCACACCATATACTTTATTATAGTATCATCATCTTCCAGGAATCTTAAACCAAGTCTTCGTTCTCTAGAATGCCCTCCATGAAGAACACTGGTGAACAGTTTTCCAACCAGGGAAGCTCAGACTGCTAAGAAGTTTGAAATTTGAAGTACATTCTACTATCCAGCACTTTTCTATAAAGATAACTGCTGAAGGACATAAGAACCCTAGGCCAGGTGGATTTCTTGTTGAGGTTGCAATGACAAGCTTTTCATCATTGACACTAAAGGTTCTGTGTTACAGGAGTTGATCTGTAGAATGTCATGTGCCTTGCTTTTTCGTCATTCTGGATGAACATTAAGTAGCCAAGTTAGTTAAAAATAGGTGAGAAAATTATAAGTCCACCTCTGCCTATGAAATAATATGGCTTACTTTAACATACTTAGTAAAGAACTCATAAATTTTACCTCAGCCTGGCTTGTATAATTATGCTTCTTTTCAAAATTCTGCAGTTTTGAATTCACCATTAATTATTTTCTGAGATTACCATATCCTTTTGGAATTTGAAACAACACACTTTTAACCTCTTCCACCATCAGTCTAATAATAATCTCGATGATATGAGGCTATATCTCTTGGCTCTCGAAACTTTTTCATGAAGAGAAAGGTCATTTAGTCATCATATCAACTTTTGTTCTTAAATCATATCTACCATGTGTCAAGTGAAGAGGGAACACCTCAGAATGCACTTGAACTGGGTTGGAAAATGGGAATAAATGAGTCTTTTGGGTGGAAGCTATCCTGATACATTAAGGATAATCATAAGTCTTTGATTAAGACTTTTTTTTTTTTTTTTGCTTACAAAACCACATCTCTGTTTTTTCAGGGTGATATGCACATTTCATTTCTTATATGAAAATAATACCCATGAAAAGGTGTGCATACTCTGAAGAAGCACAATAATAGTATCATTAAAGATAGTCCTCATGAAGGCTGTCAGTACTTAGACATATGTGCACGTTTCATGCATGCGGTCTCATAATTTTAAAATCAAGTTACAATGAAATGTTTAGAATTTTAATAGGTCATCCTTTCTCCAAAATTGTCTAGATTAATGAAGCATCACGTTATTTCCTAAGTAAGCTCCTTCACAGTGCAGAGAGGCTGAAACACCCAGCTAACACCAGTGGGATTGGTGCGTTAACTACAGAGCTATTTTTGAGACTTATTCTTGAATAGTAATAACAGTGCATTTCATTGTCACTGGGAATTGTGGCAAGAACCACAAACAGGTAACATGAACCTGGAAATGACTGGCTTATGCTGTCCTTTGGATGTTAATGATAGATACAGTCACCACAACATTTCAGTGTGTGTGTGTGTGTGTGTGTGTGTGTGTGTGTGTGTGTGTGTGTGTGTGTGTGTGTGTGCTTTCTTAGCCATTTACCAACTACCTTAAAGAGGCTCACATGAAGTTCAACTCTTATTTTCTCCTTTGTGGCAAAACCAGCTGGAGTGATTCTACATCTAAAAGGACGTCATGTTTTAGAATCTGCTGCCCGTTATTTATTCCACCCTCCTCACTGCTGTGGTTGTTAGTTCTTTATCTATGAGTACCGAAAAGGGAAATAAAAACAAACAAACAAGAAACAAATGATTTACAGCTGAAAATGTAGATGATTGTATGCTTTTGCTTTTGGCCTAAAACAGACATCTGGTTTCCATTTTCTGTGTATTTCAGAATTTTACTAGCTCTTGAAAACATGATAGGAAAATCAAACTACTAATGTAAAAAAGAAAGCTGTTTAAGAACTAGACTGAGGAATGAGGCTATCTCAAGAATAAAAATTAGAATGACCTACCTCCTTCAAAGAAGACAAGAAAAATACCCCTCCCACAACATACTCTACCTCTCAAGAACCATGGGTCCTGGGGTATGCTGTAGTTTCCCTATGCATCACGATGGAGCCATAAGAACAAGCACTTTCTGTCTGGTCAAGGACTCCTGTCAAGTGCACATGTCTTTCTGTAATTAACTCTAAGAAGAAAGGAAGCTCTGGAGAAACCCAAGGGATATCTAAGCTAGTCAAAAAAATAGAAACATCAACAACAAAAATCACATGATATGCATTTCCTTAATATCTCATTACCTTACCTGACCCTGTTGCCTTCCCAAATCAATTAAATGCTGAAATTTCATAATGCTAGGATGTACTTGACATGATTTCAAATTTATAAAGCCTAGTTCTGTTTCACACACACACACACACACACACACACACACACACACACACACACCCAGAGAGAGAGAGAGAGAGAGAGAGAGAGAGAGAGAGAGAGAGAGAGTATTTCAGGGGGTAGTTATGTTTAGCTGTGCAAGGGACAAAAGTAGCAAGCCATGATAAGAAGACATAACATCTGTTGTTTCTAGACTAAAGTCTCCTTTAACTTAGACAATACTCTAAGTTGCTCTAATGACTCATTAGTTTATCTCAAATCTTGGGCATCATAAAATTTAATAAAATATCAATGGGGATAACTGTTCATTCATTTTCCTAGGAAGGGCTTCGTTAAGATGTTTCTCAAAGGTTAGCAACATTTATCTCAGCACACACTGTGCAATCTGGTGGAACTTGGCTGTAGATATTATCCTTGTCTGATTTTTTTTTATTTGAGAAACTTTTAAAATTCATTTTACATACCAATCACAGATTCCTCTCTCTTTCATTCTCCTGCTCCCCACAACCTTTCCCCTGACCTACCTTCTATCTCCTCTTCTGAAAAGATAAGGCCCTCCACTGGGAATCACCTAAGCCTGTTACATTCAGATGAGGCAGGTCCAAGCCCCTCCCTTCTGCTTCAGTGTTGTACAAGGTGTCCCTCCATAGGTAATAGTCTCCTAATTCACACACTAGGAATAATTTCTGATCCTACTGCCAGGAGCCTCTTAAACAGACCAAGACCCTGTCTCCTTTATGGTGAGGGCCTAGTCCAGTCCCACACAGGTTCAACAGCTGCCAGTTCCTGAGTTCACAATAGCTTGGTTCCATTGTCTCTATAGATTTCCTCATCATGATCCTGACCCCTCCTTGTTCATATAATCCCTCTTCTCTCTCTTCAACTGGATCTCCTAGATCACAGCCTGGTGCTTGGCTGTGAATTGCTGCACCTGCTTCCTTCAGTTACTGAATGAAAGCACTAGATGACAGCGTATTCACTAATCTGATTCCCAGAGAAGGTAAGTTCAGGCCCCCCCTCCACTATTGCTAGTAATCCTTGTGGATTTCTGGGAACTTCCTTAGCACCAGGTTTTTTTCTCCCAAACTTCACAATGTCTCCCTCTATCAAGATATCTTTTTCATTGCTCTCCAAACAACAACCCACAGAATGGGAAAAGCTCTTCACCAACACCACATCTGACACAGGGGATGATTTCCAAAATATATAAATAATTCAAGAAACTAGACACCTACCAAACCATCTAATTAAAAATGGGCGACAGAGCTAAACAGAGAATTCTGAACAGAAGAAAGACATTTAAGTACTTGCTCGACATCCTTAATTATCAGGGAAATGCAAATCAAAATGACTGTAAGACACCATTTTACTCCTGTCAGAATGGCTAAGATCAAAAACACTGATGACAGTTTATGTTGGAGAGGATGTGGAGCAAGGGGAACACTTCTCCACTGTTGGTGGGAGTGAAAACTTGTACTGCCAATTTAGAAATCAGTATGGTGTCTTCTTAAGACTCAATGACAAAACTTTTAGGCATATACCCAAAGATATATTCAGTTCAAAGCAGCATTATTTGTAATAGCCAGAACCTGGAAATAATAGAGATACCCTTCAACCAAGGAATGGATAAAGAAAAAATATATATGGGAATATTTCTCAGCAATAAAAACTATGATATCACACAATTTGTAGGCAAGCAAATGGATGGAACTAGAAAATTTCATGAGTAAGACAGTCCAGACACAGAAAGACAAACATGATATGTACTCACTCAGAAGTGGATACTGGATGTAAAAAGCAAAGGATACCCAAACTACAATACATAGCTCCAGAGAAGCTGAGAGAGATGCATGGATTGCCCTGGGAAGGAGAAATATAGATCTCCTGAGTTAACTGGGAACAAAGGAAGTAGCAGAGGGAGGGGATGGGGGTTAAGATCATAAGGTAATGGAGTAGTCCAGCTGCAATTGGAATTGAGTGGGAGAGCAATAAAAGGGACATCTGATTTTTTTTTTAAATCACACAATTTTATTCTATTTTCAGACACAAGAAGTATATAAGTGGTCAAGAAGGTAGGTTTTGTCCTTTGAACCCCTTAATGATTTAGTTTGCCTACTTTTAGCCATAAATTGGTGAAAAGAGAGCTGTTTACTGGCTATGCCTCCTGAAATGATTCATCTGACCCAGAGTCCGAGTAGGTCTCTGATGTGGAAATACCTTTCTGTATGCTGTGAATATTAATATTTACATAAAGGAGCTGTTTTGGGCCATGACAGGCACCATAGAAAATGTAGGAGGAGAAATCAGAGCATAGGTAGGAGAAGCAGGGCAGAGTCAGACAGACCGAGTTAAAGCCCAAAGGAGCAACATGTAAGGAACACAGGTGAGCCACGGGCCACGTGGCAGACAGATTAATAGAAATGGGTTGATTTAAGATGTAAGAGCAAGCTAGCAATGTGCCTGAGCCATAGGCCAAACAGCATAAACTTAATATAAGTGCCTGAGTCATTTCTGGGGCTTGAGCAGCAGAGGCGGGTGGCTATGGGTCTGGTGTGGCAGGTCTGTGGGTCTGGGCCTCTGGCCACCCGGGACCAAGAAACCCCATTGCAACAGGTCTCTTGCAAGGTGCTTCCAGAAGTGGTTGGGCAGTCCTTCCAATTCTGCTTTGGGATTTTGGAGCTCTGGCTTTTTTACATACTAGAAGAAGTAACTGTAAAACATGCTTACATTTTTATCCTATTTGACACAAAGAGAATTATCCATTTGGCATTTTGAAGCATTAGCTTCCCCCCCCCCATTGTTTTATGTCTTCTTGCTCTTGTTCCCTTCTATTTCCTCTTACTCTAAAGAAATTGAGTACCTGAGTTCAAATTCCAGTTCTGCAACCATTTGTGTGATACACTTCCATTTTATCCTTACCCAAGAGGTAACATAGACACATCTTCTTAGAAAGCCCTTGTGGGGAGAGTTTGATTCACAGGAAGACTCAGAATAGCCTGCAAACCATTTGTGAAAGTTGGTGGTGTTGTTTGGAATGGGGAGTAGATAGTACTGGGGGAGTTTTGAGACAATGGCACTGTAAAAAGTTTTATCAACTTTGCACAGTCATCACATCTTGTGTGTGTGTGTGTGTGTGTGTGTGTGTGTGTGTGTGTGTGTGCGTGTGAAGTATAAGGATACCAGATACATTGGCAAAAAAATTAGTTATACAAATAATCAAGAACATAAAATGTGCATGATCAAAGGGAAAGTTGTGTGATTATGAGTTGAGACCTGCAACTAACTTAAGCCAAATGTTCTGAAGATCAACTTGGCAAGATAAAACAAAATATTTAGTGTGTGTGTGCGTTTTGATACTGCTGTCCCCTTTGGGGAATTGTTTCAAGAAAGACTTGTATAAAGATATGGGAAGATATGGTTATGTTCTAAGAATGATGGTGCTCATTCCAAAAACACAAGTAGCACCAGTTGGCTAAGCAACATATAGAGCTTTCAACCAATAGACCACTTGCTGGAAAAAAAAATGTACTTATTACTACGGGAAATTATCATAATATATAGGTCAATAAAAATGATAGCTTCAAATTCATGAGTGGTTTGCACATAGAGTTGTGGGAGGCATCGCGAATACTGGCTATGTCTCTGAATGGTTCGGTCGTCCTTTTTGAGGTGGTCATTTTGGATATGGTTTTAGATAAGTAGTTCTTAACCTGTGGGTAATGATCTCTTTAGGGGATGAATGATCATTTCACAGGTGTCACCTAAGACCATCAGAAAACATATATTTATATTATGATCCACGACATTAGCAAAATCGCAGTTACGAAGTACCAATAAGAATAATTTATGGTTGGTGGTCATCACCATAGCATACTGCATTAAAGAGTTGCAGCATTAGAATGTTGAGAATTGCTGTTATAGATTTTTTCCTTATATATTCTGACTTTAAGTATTCAGCAAATATTACGTCTCAGTTTTAAAAAAAATTCAGAAGAAATGCTCATGTGTTCAAATATTATGATCAGTTTTTAGAAGTCCTATAACACTTTTTTTCTGAGTAAACATCGTAGATTTTAACCACTAGGGAAAAAATGTCTATTTCAGCTGTACAATAAACTGTCAAGGCGACTATTACACAGTTGTATGCATTCAGTCTTCATTTTGTTTTCTAGTCTTTGAGGTGGCTTCTTTGGTGTTAAGCCTGCCTCTATGAAGCTCTATGGGCAACACAGAAAAATATACATGGAGGTGATTTAAAGATAGTACAAATAAAATTTTAAATTTGTTTATAAGAACAATTTACTTCATCTTGATGAAGAAAAGGTTATATTATCATGGAAGAGTCAAGAAAAGGCTAAAAGACTATGGTTTTAAAACTCAATTTATGTGTAACCCCTGCTTCCCAAGCTTCTTCAGACATAATCCGTTCATAATGGGTGTCGGATAGTAAATAGAGCTGATGCTAATGGGTGGTAGATAGTAAAGAGAGCTGGTGCTAACAAGCTGTCAGTTGACTACAGATTCAGTGAAAGGAGAGATTTACTAATAGGAAAATAATTAGAGTGAAGATGGATTCAAATTAGAGAGCTTCTAGGGGTGTCTTAACTACTTATCCACATAGTGTCATGTAAGTGCATTGCAGAAAAACAATCCTGTCCCAGAATTTTTACATGCCTTGACATGAGTTTGAAATTATGACTATAACTGGATAGTGTCTGCACAGACTGCCAGGATTAGAGAAGATAGAACAGATGCTTAGTTTTGAGAATTCTAAAATGCCATTAAAAATAAGTAGGTCATTTGGAACTTTGAACTGAGGTTCAACATGAAGACCCCTCAGGGCAGGCAAGGAAGGGGAGGAGGACATTTTAATGAGTGAAATGTGAAGTGTAATTTGTACCCATGAACCACATCGACAGCCTTCTCACTGTTTTCCAGAGCTGGCGATGTACCTTGCTCACATTATCTTAGTCATGGGTTCTTCAAAGTGCTTTCTAGACCATCAATCAGGGTCAGTGTTGCCTGGGAGCGTGTTAGAAATCCAGTCTTGTAGTTCATCAGAGGCCTCTAACATGAGCATTCTTAGAGATAACATTGAACCATTAGTATTATAGCAGTCTCTTCAGAAATTTCCTAAGTGGATTCAGTTTGGAAATGACTGATTGAAATTAATCTTTGTTACAACAGGATAAGTCTATTGTTCCAATCTATCTCTGTCTTAAAGCTCAGACAGTATCTGCCTCCTCAAAGGACTAGAGCTCCCACATTTTCCACTCCAATGACAAGCTTAGCCTTCACCCAGCTTCCAATTTCATGTCATTTTAAAAATTAGCGTTCCCTGGTCAATACCAGGAGATTTAAAAGGAAATGTTAGCTCCCCATAGAGGTTAGCAAAATGGCATCTGCTCATATGATAATTGCTGTGGGACTATGTTCTAGTACATTGTAAATATTTGTCCTTCCTACTGGAGTAATAAAAAGCTGATTGGCCAGAGGGCAGACAGGAAGTGTGGGTGGGACTACAATACAAAACACTAAGCAGTAGCAGGGCTGAGAGCAGATCCAAATCTCTGGGCTGGGCCTAAAAGTCTAGGCCAGAAACTGTGTATTACAAATGGCACATCAATGTGGGTCACATACACCCCCATAAAGCCTTAGAAAGCTTAAAAAGGGTTCTAGAGCACAGAAGCAGAGTGAAAAGAAACTTGTGAGTTATTTCTATCACATGATCTGTGGTACAGAGAAGCTCTGGTGTGGCATGTGGACTTGAGCTACAAAATGGTAGGCTTTTGGAGTATAGCTTAAGCTGCAACACAGCCAATTTTTGAAGTCTCACAGGAGTCTAGATGCATGCAATAAACTGTATATGATGGACTTAAGGTTTCTGTTTATGTGGACGGAATGGGAACAGAGACAAAGACTGATTCTTAGCATAGGCATTGTCTTGGTAAAGCCCTATTTGCTGGAGGCAAGCAGGGCCATGGTTTTTAAAGTGAGGCTCCCTGACTCAGCCTTAGGGGAAAAAATTGTGTGCCTCTTTTAAAAAGTCCTGCTGGAAAATACTTAAATGAAGTTCATGAGCAGAAGACTTTACTTGGTGGCAATTTGAACCCTAAAATTTCCCAGAGTGGTAATTGTGGCTCCTACCAGTACCTCTGCTAAGAAGCTAAACTTTATGAAACTAGACTAGGAGCTGAGTGGAGCCACCCAGCCACCCTAACCAAGCTTACAGTACTAGTCATATTTTAACAGATTAAACATGTGGTCAGAAATAAAGAAATTGAGGGATCTAGGTAGAGTCAGCCACCCTAACCAAGCCTTCAATCCTAGCCATGCCTTGTCAGATTAAAGGTGTGGTCAGAAACAGAAAAAGAGATGTACAGTAAAGACAGATTTAAAAGAAAATCTCTAAATGGTTTAGAGTGTGTTTAAAACTATACATAGGTTTGGGAGAGAAAAGAAAAAGGAGAAAGGATAAAGTCCTTAGAAAAAGAAATAAAGTAGAAAAAATAATAAGTCAGATAAAGACAGAAATTAGAAAGGGTAGACACTTATCAAAGCAGACACACCCTTTCCCCATGAATATGAATAGAAACACTAACAGAACGAGGGGTTAGAATTACAGATAGAAAAAAAAATTAAGAAAATTTCTTTTTTACAAATTCCTCTATTTTGATGTATGCCCACAAAATAGTGATAAATGTTACTACTACTAATTATTTGAGCTATGCGATTCTCCATATTTCAGCTTAATGTTAAGCCAGATCACAAGAAATATCGAGTGTGTGCTATAGACTTAAAATACTTAGATTATGGCTAATCCCTTCTTCTGCCATCATTTTCTACTATAGACTACGCTTTCACTTTGCCTGCAGTGTTCACAGATCTTCACACACTAGATATAAAAGAATGCATAGCTTGTTCATAACATACAAGGGGGTTACTTCCTAATAAACCCACCCTAAGGGAAATCTGTATTCAACATAGCTAGGCTTTAGAGCACTGTAGCTATGAAGACAAAGAACACTGTAGAGAATGGTCTATCCTTATGACAGTGTGGCTGAGAATGGCTGCAGGGAGGCCCCTGCTGCTCATATTTCAAGGAAATATCATAATACCTGTCACCAGACTGAGGGGAGAGCAAAACTAGTATCTGAAGTCTAGTTTGTGCTGGATGAGAGACACTTTCATTCCATCATAAGTTGAAAGTCTTAAGGTGAATCAACATAAACTGAGAACATAAATATCTTTCATAATTCTTCAGAAGATCAAACCTGTCTTTAAACCATCAATGATCTTTTGGTGGCATCTAGCTCTCCAACAATCTCTGCTTTTGGTGGTACCCTGTAATCTGGATCACAGGTGCCAATGGCCAATGGGCACAGTTGATTTTATGGCTGCTGCTGACCTGGAAGGCAATTTTTTTTTTTTTTTTTTTTTTTGGTAGCTGAACTTTAAGTTTTACGAGTTGTCACTGTGGCCCACTGCTGTGCTTAATCTTTATAGTACTCTTGCAACAATCCTTATTTCATATTTGAGCAAAAGTTTATCCCTCTGCGATAGGCTGGTATAGTTTCTTATGCCCAGGTGTTATAGTCACAGCATTTAAAGTTCACTGAATGAGTTGTTTTCAGCTCAGATGTGCAGATCCTGCTGCCACATGTCTCCAGAGTTGCTGGGTGAGGACAGATGGAGTCAGCATGACTTCTTCCTTTGTTCGTTTTTGCCTTGGCTGGGTGCTTAGAGTTGTATTTCTTTTTTTTCCTTGTAACAAGTTTTCTTTCAAAGATTTTATAACTCCCATTTCTAGTGACTTAGGTTGGGCTCTCCTGGCCTGTTAGACTTGCTATTTTTTTCCCTGAATATCTGTGACTCTTATGATAAATTTTTCTTTATTGCTTTATAGGTGATTTTATAGCCCTGTGCACATTATCAGATGCCCTCTGAATGATAGGAGCTGGAAGGTATTCAAATGTGATTGACTGTGTCTAAGCTGATATATCAAAAACCCCTGCAGACAAGATTCCTTGAGGATGGCTCATGCTCTGATCCTCAAGAAATAAGAATATTGTTTGTGATTGTGTTAGACATTTCATCTATACACACATGTAAACATTTTTCTGAAGAGAACATCTTGTGTGTGTCTCTTTCAATAAGGATTTCTTGATTGGTCAGTTGCTAGACATGGCTATATTTTCCTTCAGATAAAAGAGAGCTGTGGTTAAAGAGGTCATAAGAGTGCTCTTCCTGCCCTAGCTAAAAATGGGAAGCCAATTGTTTCACTGATTCATCTGAAGCTTCTTAAAGCACAAAGCTTAGCTCAGTTAAGTGTGTTGAGAATAGTCTCAAGATGCTCCCTACCTTCACTACACACCTGGTACCAACTCTTGGTAAAACTTTCCTGATTTTTCCTCCTAGCACTTATCAATATCTGAAAATTTCTATCCATCTGTGGAATAATTTCTGAAAGCAAAGCTGTCTGTCAAGTCTTGTTCCTGTGTACCTCTCAGTCTTCTATGTTTATGTTGTTTTTTGAATCAAATTATAAGTGAAATCACATAGCTGCACTGTTGGAAGACTTTAAATGGTCTTTTCAAAGCTGGTTATTATGCTCTGTGCTTTCAATGCTAAGACTGGAAAGAGGGGTCCAACAGGGCTAGCAAGAGGCTAGCAGCACAGAAATGTCCTAGAGAAACCCAGAAGGTCCAGCACTGTAGGTAGATCAGTTAGTGTGTAGCTAGTGAAAAGGAGGCTGGCCAGGACACCAGGAATCAGCTCACAGGCGGATAGGCTCATCTGTGAGTAGAAAGTGATTTGGATTTCAGGAAATCAAGTTACTTCTCCAATGGGGACATAAGGCGTAGAGTTTTAGAGTGTGTACTTCTTCACAGTATTTCAGTCCTCCAGAGGTTTGGATTTGGGGTAGTGAGCCTCTCACATGGTTAGTTTTCATAAGTGGCTACTTCCTATTTGGTCAGTTTTTGAGAAACAGACTACAGTTTTGAGAAACACCTACACCTCTAGCTGTTCATCACTTGTTACCTGTCATTGGAATTGTGCCACTGACTGTCTGTGAACTGGATGAGGCCAGGAGGCAGACCTCGTATGTTCCTTAAGGTCTGTTAAACCAACATTTTCATGCTTTGTGAGTGGGCAGACAATGAAGGCATCTAAATAGATGATTTGTTTGAGTAAAATTTTGATTTGCAAATGGTGGGCTTCAGTACCTGTGTTTTTCCAGTTGCTGGTGCTGAGAAGTGGTTTCTAATATTGGTTTATAGCAACATTGGGAGTTTTACTGAATTTATGCCAAATTCCTCATCTTTAAAGTGAAATCTTAAAAAAAAAAGTGTTGGGAGACATTATATTTAAATATTTTTCACTGTCCTATTTTTTCCATCACTAGCACAGGGCACAAAGAAAGAAGAGTTCATTTTGGTTTTTTGTTTATTAAATTCTTTGCAGTACTAGGTATTGAGCCCAGAATGTCACAGTCTCTCAGTGCCAGGCAAATTCTCTGCCACTTACCCATAACTCTAGCTCTCCTTTTAACTTGTTATTTTATGTTACTCAAGCTGATCTTGAACTCACTTTGTAGCTAAAACAGTCCTCAAAATATGTACTCTCTTGCCCCCAGACTCTGTAGTATCTGAGAGTAGAGGCTTCCAGCCTGGCAGTAACAGTGTCTTTAAAACCAGCTGGCCATGAAGAAGATAATAAATAATTGTCTTCTTCTGAGTTTCAGTTTCTTCCTCTATAAATGTAGACAATTAATTGTTTTATAGGGTGACTGTGGAGATTAAAAGGAGATGAAATACAAAGAAAGCTTTGCAACTTGCCATATTGCAAACATCCATTAATGTCAGTTTGCAAACTTGGCTCCCTCCCATATGGAAGCCAAGATCAGTGTTCACCTAGAGCCACAAGACTACATCCACTGGCTAACTCAATCGTGTGAATTTCTTGCTCTGTATGTTGGACAGTTAGACTAGACAATCTCCAAAGCTACCCAAATCACCTTCTTGTTTTAATAATTTGGTGAAATATAGCTGTCCATCATGCTATTACTGGTGAGAAGCAAGCCACTGGCAGAGGACAGGCACTCTCTGAATCCTAGGAACTGAGTGTGGCTATTTCCTCCCATTTGGTATTTCTACACCCTACATAAGAATCAAATAACAGGACAAGCATTCTGCTCAAGACTTCAGTGGTCTCTATGTTTGTTTAATGATTACTACAGCTTGGTTTGTAATTATGATTGCATGGGCAATCCTGCTTGATCCAGGGAACTTTCAGAAAGTAATGACAGTAATTTACAGCCCTGTGGCTTTGTGCAGATGCTTATGTTCTTGGTCTGGAGCCCGTTTGTACTCGCTCTGTTGACTGCCTGATGGCCCCATTCTCCACCTGCACAGTTTCCTTTGCTCCTGATGGAACACTATAGGATGGATGGGGAGTGTATGGGAAAGCCAAAAGAAAAAAAATGTATGTCAGGAAAGGAAGACTGCACCTGGAAGAAATTCCTTTCATTGTTTTTTCCTCAAGAGAAGCCATCCTTCCTTACCTCCATTCCACTCCCACCCCACCTCCAGCCTTTTTTTGTGTGTGTAAATATGAAATCAGTACAGGTTTAGCTCTTTGGTGTATATCTAGAGCTTTAAACAAACTTGGAGAATTCCTTTAGGCTTTGGGCAAACTCCTGAATGTTTCTTTTCAACTGGGTATTTTTAGATAATTAAAAACTAATTTCCATGGCTTTGGTTGCAGATAAGTATGCTTTACTCACGGTGACAAGCCTCTTTCCAAAGGAAAAAATAAGGTCCTCTTATGTGGAAACTGTATTTAAGTCAAATTCAATTTTTTGGGGATGATGAAGCAAAGGGAAAACAGCAATCGCACACCCGGCTTCTGCATATTGCCTTTGAAAACATGCCACATCCTGAAATGAGACTCTGCTTAAGTGTGCCATGGTTTTAAAAGGGAAAATGAAGATGTTGCTTAAAATCTTCAATAAGCTAGTCCCAAAGAATTTCCTTTGAAGTTGTTTTATAAGCCTCCCCACTGAAAACCTTTAAGATAAGTTATAACTCTGCTTTGTGCTTTGGAAATAAATTCAATACATTAGTTGTATTTATGAGAGAAAGTAGTAAATGTCCCAGAATGAATACACAGCCATAATTTACTCAGAAGGAACCGCTACTGCCCATAAACTTCTCCTGAGCCCTTCTCCTGGTTTATGACATAGCCAGCCCTGCAAATGAATCATGGCTCTGTGCATCATCAGATTCTTGCACTATGTAAATTTCTACCACTGACTGCTTATCAAATAGGATTATTACTTATTGCCTATTTTCTTTGATAATTTTCCAGAAAATTAAATACAGTCTATACTTTATATTGAGGGCTGCAACTGACTGAGCTTCATATACATTTAGATCTGGAAGTCTATAGGCACTGGTGGCACAATAATAAGGTCATTGTGGGGGGGTTCTCTTTGCATTAGGGGTTGGAGGGTCTTATGGGAAAATCTCAGCCTATGGGCAAACAAATTTGGCATAGAGTTATAATATCATATGTAGCCATGTCTCAGACATCAAATGGGTGCAGCGACTAAAACATTGACGCATGTGTTAATGTTTACCCAAGGGTCAGGTATCTGCACTTAAGTTTTATGGAGAAAATGACAGATGAGTAAAACAAAAACCAACCATATTAGTGGATAAAATATCTGATACAAGCAAGAGGCAGCTTTTCTTCAAGATCACAAGAATTGACAAAATAGTAAAGATACAAGAGGCAGAATCACCACTTGGCTTAGAAGCCAGCTGTGAGGCCGAACCTTCAATACAACAATGGCAGCAAATGTCCTCCGGTCAGGTCATGGCTGGAAGAAAAGAATGTGGAAAACCTATTCCGGGCCCAGCTTAAGGTATTCCTTTTCCTATGCAGTGATGAGTCCTTTCCTTCAACCCCAGTGAGAGCTGAAGATTCAGAATGCAGTGGCTGCTAAAATGGGGCCATGAGCCCATCTTCCTAGTACTCAGAGTCTAAGAATTAGGTGTGAGGTAGCTTAAGATCATCTTCAAATGCTTAGGAGAGGAAATCAAAAGTAGCGTTGTTTGTTAGTAACCCCACGTCTCATGTTTGTGCTAACAGTATGGCAGCAATCCTGCAGGTTTTCACATCTACAATTGTAAATATTGAAGATTAAAAAGATAGTATCTTATTTGAAAAGTGTAGAACCTAGAATAATGATTCTTCCATGTCTAAAATGTTACAGGTCTTCTCTCTGCTGCTTCTATGTCATGGTGTTTGTTTTTCTATGAATCCTCCCCCCAGCTTCTATCAGCAATTTTCTTAATCAATGCTCTATTGCTGTGAGGAGACACCATAACCAAGGCAGCTTCTGCGGGAGAGAAAAAACATTTAATTGGAGGCTTGCTCACAGTTTCATAGATTGGTTTCTCATCACTGTGGCCTGAACAATCATGTCTCTGAGGCAGGCACTGAGTGCTACATCCTAATCTACAAGCAGAGAGACAGAGAGAGGGAGGGAGGGAGGAAGGGGGGGGGAGATTAGACCTGATCTGAGCTGTGGGGGGAATGTGTGTTCCACAACACACTTGTGGGAGTCAGACTATAGCTCACGATAGTCAGTTTTCTCCTTCCTCCGTGTTGATCCTGAGCACCACACTCACATTATCAGTCTTGATGGTTTTTGTTTTTTGTTTTTTTTTTTTTTTTTTGAAAACTCAAAGCTCACCTCCAATTACACACTTCCTCCAAAAAGGCCGTTCTTCCTAATCCTTCTGTCTTAGTTGGGTTTCTATTGCTCTGATAAAATACCATGACGTGAAGCAACTTGAGGGAGAAAGGGTTTGTTTCGCCTTATAGCTTGAAAGTATATCATGTAAGGAAACCACGATGAAATGCTACTTAATGACTTCCTCATCATGGCCTGTTCCGCGTGCTTACTTACGGTACTGAAGGTTTATTGTCTTAGGGTTTATATTACTATGGTACAACACAATGACCCAAACACTCAGGGGGAGGAAAGGGCTTATTTCATCTTACGTCTTGTATTCCATCAAACATGGGAGTTGGGAAAGAATTTATTTCATCTTACGTCTTGTATTCCATCAAACATGGGAGTCGGGGAAGAATCCCAAGTCGGGAACATGGAGGTAGGAACCAATGCAGAGGTCATGAGTGAGCGATATTTACTGTCTTGCTTCTTGTGGCTTTCTCAGTCTGATTTATTATGATACCTAGGATCAGCAGCCCAGGTTGGCGCCATACACAGTGAGCTGAACCCTCCCACACCTGTCATACATTAAGAAAATGAACCACAGGCCAATCAATTGGGAACATTTTCTCAGTTGAGGTTCTGTCTTCCAAAATGACTCTAGCTTATGTCAAGTTGATATACAAACTAGTCAGAACAATCATCAATCAAGAACATGCACCGGAATCTTGCCCACAGTCTACTCAAGTGTGGCAATTTCTCACTTAAAAGGCTTTCCCTAAATGACCCTAACTTGTGTCAATCTGACATAAAACTGGCTAGCATATCTTCCCAAACAGTTCTATCCTCTGAGAACCAAAGAAGCAAACATTAGCCTATGATACCTGTATAACTCAAACCACCACATTTAGTTTCCTGACCCCAATAGGCAGGTGGCCATATTATAATGCAAAATTCATTTAGTGCATTTGCAAAAGTCCCCATGGTCTTTAAATCTCAACACTGTTTACAATCCCCAAATTCATACTCTCCTTGGAAACTCAGGACAATCTCTTAACTCTTAGCTCCCCTGCTAAGTAAAAGAGCAAATCACATATAAAGGTCCTGAGTATACATTACTATTACAAAATGGAGGAGCTAAGACCTAATGAGAAAATGCTTGACCAGATCAAGACTGAAATCTAGCAGTGCAAACTCTGTAGCTCCCCGTCTAAATCCAAAAATCTTAGTGGGCTCTGCCTTTCTGATTTTTCTGTCTGTGATGTGTTTCTCTATCATAGGTTAGTACCACTCCCTGCCTACAGTTCTCCTTGGTATATTTCTCATTCTCAAGTCTCTGGTGTCTCCAACATTTGAGGGTCTCCAATATTACCTAGGCTTTACTTCAACTTCATGCATTGGCCTCTTGAATGCAAGTGCCTCCCCTGCGATACACTGGCATCCACAGCTCTTCTTAACCACATACAAAGATTGTGCAAAGGCAGAATAAGGATATAAAGTATAAACTATACTTCATATAATCCATTACTCTAGAGATAGAACATTAACAAATTTGGTTGCTCACCTGAGAACTATGGGAGCCATTAAGTAACCACAATCTATGTCCAAGATAATGAACAGAAACAATGTAAGGGTGGAAAGGCTTGATTTGACTCATGATTTCAGGGTATTTCCATTTTGCATTAGAAGGGAATGCATAGTGGCAAGAATATGTCATAGTAGCTCTTCACTTGGCTGTAGACTGGGATGTGAAACAGATTAGTGTGGATCCATGGACAGGCTTGCTGTTGTCAGAAGTTTTCAGCTTGCCCTTAATGACAAACTTTCATGAATCAGATCCCATCTCCTAAAGTCTCCGTAGACTTCAAATTGCTTTCCATACTAGAGATCAATAACTTATAACAAAAGCCTGTGGAGATCACATTATATTTAAGCCATAATAACAACTACAATTATTAAAAAAAATCTATGAAGTCTTTATGCAAGAAGTCTGCATGCCTAAGATATAGAATATTATTTTAGATGACACTAACCTTAGAAGGTCCAAAACAATGGGACAAATACGCCACTAAAATCTTAAGTAGATTGATGTATGTTGTTGTTACAGATAATCTAAATTAATTTTCCTGGACTAACCATATGGTTCTTATGTTAGATTAAGTTTCCCAGAAGTAAAATTTTATAGACAACCTTCAAACTCAATTAATTAGGTTAGAGTTATCCTGATATTAATCCAATGAAAATAATATAAAAATATATATATTATCTGGCTAACAAAGTTTCATTTTTTAAATTGATATTTGTACTTGAACTACCTAATTTAAAAGAGGCTCTTAAATGCTAAGTTTGCTAGAAATTTTTAGTATCATTTAGTTAAAAATAACCTTATGTTCAAAGTATATCTTACTTGAAATACATATTTTGCTCATAAAAAGTATTGAATTTGGGGGAAAGGAATTGAAAGCAAGTGAGAACTGAGTTCAAGTTGCCACATAGAGGTTAAATTTGTTCCATGGAATTGAAAAAAAGTTATATAATTATATGAACATAGAAAAATAAAGTTTCTAAAAAAGACAAATGTACTAAAACTGTGGACTACAACATAAAAAAATGAAGCCATAGCCAAAATTAAAGTGTTGTGTAGACACATGGCTACGCAGAAGCTCTACTGTGAAAATAAGTGAGTATAATATTAAAGAGGAACAGAGATACAAGAGAATTTGTCAGTGACCAATTAGAAATCTTTAGAGCTTTTAACTTCTTACCAGCCCTTTCCTCTTTCCTTTTTTAAAGCAGAAGTTGAGGAAACATTAACCGTGGACACTCAGCATATGGTCTAAGAGTGTAAAGACCATGCAGAGTACCTGTCAGCACCACTGAATGCTGTGATTGGAGAAGGGGAGGTGGACCTAACCAAGTGGCTTTTTGCAATTGATACCTGCTGATAAAAGGAAAATAAGTGTTCTCCAATGGAGTGTCACTGAGTGTATCAATTACACTCCAGGGCAGGTCCCATGCATAGGAGTAGCTGGACAACAATAAACAGCTTCCATATTATTGTTACTGTTTGTTTCTTTGCGGGCATTTTGTTTGGGTATTCTTTGTGTTGCTGGTTTTTGGTTTTTGTGGGGGGTTTTTTGCCGTTGATGATGCTGTTATTGATTTTTTAATTTTTGTCTTTATTTTTGTCATTTTGTTTTTATTGGGGGGAAGGAGAGAGAAAGAGAAGATAAGGAGGTAGGGGAGAATCTGGGTGCTGTTAGGGGAGGGAAAATGTGATCAAAACATACGAAAAAATTACAAAGAAGTTAACAGATGAGGATGGTTCTGCAAGAATTCACTGAGACCAAAGAGTTCAGAGAAGCTCTATGCCCAGAGGATACTGGATTGGTATTTTATGCTTAGCTTCCTGATCAAAGCCTGATTCAGAGGATGAAAAGTAATCTATAAGAAGCCATATATATACATATATATGTAACTTAATATGGCCATATATATGTGGAACTTAATTTTCACATATAAACTCAATATTTGTGGGGCCTCACATTCAGTCAAAAAAGATGACCAGCTAAAGAAGCAACAGCAAAATAAAGTAGGCATTGCTGGAGTCTTCTAGTTACCAGAACAAATGTCTTCTGTGTCTCTGAGTAAATTTTAAGCACTAAGCAAACTTCATAGTGTGGCAGAAATAGTTTGCAAAAAAAAGTAGAGTTTGGGAGACAGGCCGGAGGAGTTTTTGGAAAAGCCAAAGACAGGGAGCTCAAATGCGCAAATGAAGAGACAAGAATTCTTACAACAGCCATGTGGTAAAACCTTCAAAGGGAGATAGGGATGAAGCAACCAAAGAAAAAAATTAAAAATTGATAAGTAAAAGAATAAATCAATGAAGTACTACCTTCAAAGTTAAATTCCTGCCTTTTGCAGTCTTCAAGAAGAAATAATTTAAATATCTACAAGCCGAAAGAGTCCATGGACTTTATTATCCTGAGTCCTATTCTAAAAAAGTTAGTGAAAGAATATATGGATAAAATTTATAATAAATCCAGAAAGAAACAAAAAAGTTTTACAGTAAAGTGTTACGGAAGTCATTGAGGATAATTAATTTTAACTCTGAGTGCTCCTGATGCTTAAGATCATAATAAAATGGGCATCATAAACAATCTCATTTGGGAAGATTTAAGACTTCAGTAAACATAAGATTAAAGCATAACAAATTTCTCTCATTATTTTGATAAAGATGTTGGTTTCTAAGTACTACAAAAAAAATGGCTATTAATTCATACATGCCTTGTATGATAGTCCTCCAGCTATAGTGTTACTTTCAACCATGATAAGGAAAGTAATTGTTTACAAAGAAAACCATGGCAAATACAGCTAAATGTCTACCAAAAGCTATATTTTCCTTTAAGTACCATAATTGTTCTCTAAGAGGCAGCTGATAGGCCCTCCCGTGGTTCTCATTTGGTTTGCATGTAACTCTAATAATGAAATGCTAATGGAAATGGCAGGGGGAAGGAGTGCAGTGCATTTATGTATTGTTACATTGCAAATAATTGCCCCCCCACTAGTTTAATAAAAATGCTGATTGGCTGAAGGCAGACAGGAAGTGTGGGCAGGGCTACCAGACTAAAAACTTTGGGAACAGGAAGAACAGAGCAGAAATGCCACAGAAAAGCCACAGAGACACCATGATGAGGAGCCAACAGATACAGAGGAAAGAAGTTAAAATGCTGCTCTGAGAAAAGGTACTGAGCCTCATGGCTGAACAAGATAAGAGCCATGGGTTAGTTTAAGAGCAAGAGATAGCAAGTTACATGCCTGGTTCCTAGGCCAATCAGTGTACAATTAATACAAGTGTCTTTGTGTTTCAGTAGGACTACGGGACTGTGGGTCTGAAAGTCTGGGCCACCAGGGTAGACCAGAAAGTCCAGGCCAGACACCTCATAAAAAAGGGAGTCAAAAATCAGAAGGGCTAAATTTACCCCATTTATGAATAATTCAGAAATGCCTGAGGATCTGTGGAATGGTGGCCAACATGATGGAGAAAATCTGGATCTAGATTTCTCAACATTTAGAAACTATAATTTCACCAGAGCAAGAAATGATATTCAGATGAGTAGAAGGTAAGATGAATGATATTGTATTCTAGAAACAAGGATAGGAAAGCATAGCCTTAGCTCCAGGGAGTCTGTCAAAGCAGTTGTCTGAGAGAGAGAGAGAGAGAGAGAGAGAGAGAGAGAGAGAGAGAGAGAGAGAGATCTAAGAGGCTTAAGGGAAATAATAGTAGATGCCTTAGTTTTCCCTTTTGAGGTTTTGTGATAAAGAACTAATCTTGGGCAAAAATGATTTAAGAATAGAAACTAAAAAAGAACTACTAGTAGAGCTAAAAATGAGAGACCTTTGAGGGAAATCCAACTTCTTTTTTCCCCTACACCCTAAAATGGGATTAGGCAGCTGGGTATGGTAATGCATGTCTGTAGTCCAACACAAGAGCTTGTAGCAAGGGCATAATGAGTGTGGTTTATTTCTTTAAGTCACATTTGTTTATTAACATATAGACCCATGTGCCCCTATGTGTCTTAGTGCATTTGTGCAACAGCAAAACAATTTTCTGGAGGCCAGTTCTCTTCTTCTACTGAGTAAGTCGTAGGGATCAAACTCATTGTCAAGCTTGTTGGCTAGAGCCTTTGCCAGCTAGCCATCTCTGGCTGAATCAGGAGTTTAATGCCAGTCTGGGCAACAGAGTGAATGTGAGGCCAATTTGGATTGCCTATTGAAAATCTGTTTCCAAGAGTCAAACCCAATGAAAATAAGCCAAAACAAATTGACAAAACTTTAAACCAAAATACTGCCTCAAAAACAAAAATACTAAGGAATGAGTCTAGAGAGATGATTAGATGGCTCTAACCATCTAAAAGTTAAGAGCATTGACTGCTATACCAGAGGACATTGGTTCCCAGCAGACAAAACACATACACATATTAAATAACCACATTTAAAAACAGATATTAAAGAAGATAAGTCTTTTACACTCCATTAAAACATATTAACCTGGGCTGTGATATGTGAGTTTTTGTTTTCTCTATATCTGTTGTTACTAATGACTATTGGGGAATTTTTTTTTTTTTTTTTTTTGGTTAAGACACAGAAGAAACAGATTAGATTTGTAAATAATACCTAAGAAAGAACTTTCTATGTAATTTTTGTAAGTGAATGGTACAACTCTGGAGAGTAGGTTGATGGTATCTTGACTGTTCAGGAAGTTAGGCTATACCTGGAACTGGGGTGTGGGGTGTGTGTGTGTGTTTGGGGGTGAGATAGTCTCCCGGCAAGATATAGCAATTCTCTCTGGAGGGCTCCTACAGCTGAGCTTTGCTGTGCTCCCTTAAGGGCCTTCTAAGAAGGGTTTTGCTTTTCTACAACCCAAGATGTTGTTTCTTTTACTTTACTCTGTTAAAGGGGAAACTCCTGAAGAAATGTGGCAATCTCCTCGGGCGGCAAAAATAGTTACTTTTTCTGTTCCATCTTGTTTAGTCCCTAAGGAACATCTCGGCAAGGTTCTTCTCTGTGGTGGTGAATGAAGACCTTCACACAAGACTTATGGGTAAAGAGATTTATTTGGAACGCATAGAATTAGTTTAACAATTCAATAATATTCCCAGGTAAGCTTCCAACAACGTCCCCAACATTATTTTCTATGCATGGTGATAAAATTTTAAAGTAATAGGAAAGGAAAAAAATGCTTAAAGCAGGAAAATAACAATAATAAAAATTCTAAGAAACAAATATTACAACATATACTTAAGAATATTCTGAAAAATATGAACTTTATTCAAATATATAAAATAAATTTTGAACTAATAAACAAAACACAATAGAAAGCCCTGACCTGAGAATGACTATTGAACAGCTTGATCAACAACAGTTGATATTTAGTATATATAATATGAGCATGTCCGTTTCTTTTCACAGTCATCTGAAATCACCAAGATGAACCGAATTCTCCACAAAGCAAGTCAGAATTAATGTATAAGGACTGGTGTCATACAAAGTATTTCTTAACTACGAAGGTATCAGTTGGTAATAACACACACATTTTCCAAATATATAGCCCCATTATTTTCCAAGTAATTAGAAACGAAACGCTATATTTTTCAATTGGCTATGGGTCAAAGACTACAAGAAAATCAGAAAGCATTTTGAATGGGTGGAAAAACCTCCACAGAATTAATGAGATGTTACTCAAATCATACTTAGGAGAAAGTCTACTTCTTTACAGATTGCTCTTACAAAAGAATGGTTTGAAATCCATAGCTTCAATTTTAAAATACTGGATCAAGAAAGTAAATTAGCTACAACATGATGAAAGAAAAGAAAAGCAAACATGTGCCAAACTGAAACAGAAATCTGAAAGATCAACTAAATTAAAGTGATTTTAAGAGCCAAGAACTGGTACTCAGAACTGACAGAGAAGAAATGACACTATAAGGTACTCAGGCAATTAAAAAATAGAAAATATATTAATGCATCAATGACTTAGACAAAATAAATTCCTGATGCGTTATGTACCAAAGAACGTTGACTTAATGATTAATCTGTATGGCCTTTTGGTGTTTAGAAAAGCAAATTACACTTAAAAGCTTTGCTATGAAGAAAAGTCTACTCAGATATTTTACTAATAACTTCTATCATAATATAAGAAATAAGTAATATCAGTTTTCCCCCAAATTTTTACAGCAAACTAAGGGCAAGATTATTTCCAAACTCGTGACAGAGGACAATCAAACCTAGATAAACAAAAGTCAAAATGTAAAAACTATAATGGGTCAAGTCGGTTCTAATGATACACAGAAGAGAGCGACAGCCAAAAAAAAAAAAGGCATTTATCCCGAGAATATATGATTTATTTAGCATTTGAGACAAACAAACATGCAACTTAAAGTGCACACAAATTAGAACAAGAATTCTTACGTTTGATCAAATCCACTGTTCATACTTGATTAAAAGAAATTCTCAGTGAACTAGGACAGGAAAGAGACTCAGTCTGGAAAGGAGAATCAGAGAAAAGCCGACAGCTCCATTTATTTTTAAGGGTGGAAAACAAATATTCTCCCAAGATAGGAATTAAGAAAAGATGTCCACTTTCTTCCTTCACTATTATACTATTATTCTTCTTACTTAATATTGTGCTAGAAAATAAAAGTTACTTAAAAGAAGACGTAGCAGCAAGCTTCTCTATTCATGGTTGTCAAGCTTATGCAGAAAAGTACACAAAAGCTAACGAGTAAATCATAGTTAGAAAGTTAGAAGATCAAGATATAAAAGTAAATTTCTACATGCTAATAATAAATTGAAATTAAATTATCAAATATAGTATCATCAAACTATGCAATAGGTCATAAACCTTTATGTGTATGAAATTGTACATGTTGAAACCCAACAATCTAACAACGCTGAGTAAATTTTAAAGGTTATAAATGGCTGAAGAGAAGTACCAGCTCATTACTTAGAGATTTCAATCAAGATAATAGCAATATCCTTTGCAGAATTGGTCAAGTTGATTCTAAGTCTCATTTGGAAATACAAAAATATTGACTAGAAAAGTAAGTTCCAAAGTAACAATAAGAACAAAACACTTTAAAAACATAATAACACAGTCTGAGGAATATTATTTGGTTTGAGTACTTTTGAAGCTACAAAATCGAGACAATGCCTCATGTTGCATTGCTATTAAGATATAGGAGGAAATACATCTTTTTTTTAAAAATATGAAGACTGTAGAAATCTATAACTATATGAATAATTTTTATTTAAAACTCAAAATGGGCAACTCATAATCTCCGGCAGCTACAGCTCTGGGAAATAGATGCATCACCCAACAAAATATAAGAACTGCAAATAAACACATGAAAATGACGTAAAATCATTAGTATAAAGGAAATATGAATTAAGACGACAATGACCACGTGCAGCTGAAGATATGGCTTAGAAGTTACCAGTGCCTCTTGCTTTTTCAGAAGTCTATATCTGAGTTCCTAGTCCCCACATCTAGGGGTTTACAACCACCTGTAACTCTGGTTCCAGCAGATCTCATACTCCTTTCTGGTCTCTATAGATACCCACTAGCTCATATACACACAAAAAATAAATAAAAAATAAAAGTGCTCTTAAGCACAAGGATGTTATATCACTAGGTGACTTTTACAATAACTAAAGAAATAAACTCATACTCGAATCCAGGAGTCTAAACTGAGGAGACCACACAACACCTAGGGCTTTTCTCTACTGTGCAGGAATGCCAACTGCATGCATTTACAGCTTTATTTAAAAAAAAATAATTGGGGGATTTTCTTTTGGATTTTCTGTGTAGTTAGGGTTTGGAAGAAACTCACACCTGAGATAATCCAGAAAGCTCAGAGATGTTTGGCATGAAGCTCACTATGTAGACCAGGTTGGCCTTGAACTTGCGGCTGATCCTTCTGGCTTTGCCTTCCTTGTTGTCTAAGGGTTTCTACCGCAGTGAAGAAACACCATGACCATAGCAACTCTTATTAATGAAAACATTTAATTGGAGCTGACTTATAGTTTGAGAAGTTTAGTCTATTATTATCAAGGCAAGAAGCACAGTAACATGCAGGCAGACATGGTGCTAGAAACGGACATGAGAGTTCTATATCTGGGTTGCCAGGGAGCCGGAAGAATGTAACACTGGACCTGTATTGACCATATGAGACCTCAAAACCAGCCCCTAGTGATATACTTACTCCAAACAAGGCCATAACTATACCAACTATCCCACACCTCCTAATAGTGCTACTCCCTAAGGGCCTCTGGGAGACATTTTTATTCAAACACCACACTAGATGTTGAATTACAGGCCTGAAGTACCATGCCTTGTTCTTATTTGGCCTATTTTTAAATAGTGAAATTGAAAATAAGTGTTATTTATCATTGTTAGTTAGGTCATTGTTGGGCAAAGCCATCCATAGGTAGGAGTGCCTGAGCTATATAAGAAAGGATCCCATTACCTGTGGTGGCTCACTGTGCACACCCTTGGTGCAGGAGGAAGGGCTTGAACCTGCCTCAACTAAATGTACCTTGCTTTTCTGACTTCCCATAGGAGGCCTTACTCTTTTGGAGGATGGGGTATGGGGATGGGCTGGGGAGGGGAAGGCTGTGGGATGTGGAAGGACAGATAAAAGGAAGGAGGATCTGTGGTTGCTTATATAAAATGAACAAAAAAATTGAATAATTCTTTTAAAGGTCTATGAGCAAGCTCAGAGGAACAAGGCAGAGCAAAGGATCCTTTCACATCTCCGCTTCACTTGGTGCCCTCAGGCGGGTGCCGTGGTTTTCTCCTAGGGCGTGCTATAATCCCCTTGCCAAATAAACTGCTTTCAGTTGTGGTGTTTATCACAGCAAGAGAAGCAAAGTAAGACACGAATGTTTTGCACTAGATTTCTGGAATGAATAAAGGGAAAAAGGAGAAAGTGAGCTGAATTTCCAGCACTCATCACTCCCGCTGCCTTTTAATTATGAATGGAGTGTGATCAGCTAGCTGCCTTCTACTATTGCCATGATGAACAGCATCTTCTCAAACTGTGAGTTTAAGTGAAACACTACATTTTAAAGTTGCTTCTGTAATGTATTTCGTTGATGTGGGAATGTCTTTCTGGATGCTGTGAATATCAATCTTTAAATAAAGGAGCTGTTTTGGCCCATGACAGGCACCATAGAGAAAGTAGGTGGGGAATCAGAATAGGTAGGAAAGGAAGGGCAGAGTCAGAGGCAGACAGAGCCAGTTGCACAAGAAGAAACATGTAAAGAACACAGGTGAGCCACAGGCCACATATGGCAGGATAGATTAATGAAAATGGGTTGAGTTAAGATGAAGGAGCAAGCTAGCAATGTGCCTGAGCCATAGGCCAAACAGCATGAACTTAATATAAGTGTCTGAATCATTTCTGGGGACCTGATCAGCTGCGGACGGCTAAGGAGTCTGGGGCTGCAGGTCTGTGGGTTTGAACCTCTGGCCTCCTGGGACCAAGAAACATATATGCAACATTTCGTCACGGAACAAGAAAAGTAAATAATAGGTTTAAGGTAAGTAAAATTTATATCAGCCATGCAGTGGATAAGCACAATAACAATATCATTTATATTTGCTCAACCTCAAATCTGTCCAGTTGCCCTCCAGCTTGTAAATGGTGAAACAAATGAGCAGCCTACATATAACAGAGTAACGCTCGACATCAGGAGTCACCAGCTGTTAGTCCTTTCAGTTGCATGGAACCCGAAATACATTATTTTATATTGAAGAGGCTATGTAGTATTTAACTTCATTTCTTGGATTTCACAAAGGACACCAATGGAACAATGGCACTTAAGCTGACAGCTATGTTTATGTCCTTGTATGCGTTGTCTTATGACTTTATATTTAAAATTCCATTGATGTTCATAAATAGGTAGAGATATTATTTGTCAATCAAACAGTGCCAGCCTTTTCCAGAGAGCCTGGCACTGGGGTTAGTCCTGGATTTGAGGGAACATGGAGGAATTTAGTGAAGATTGGGTAAGGGACCATTGTGTCATGATTGAGCCAGTTGTTCCAGAACTATGCGAATTTCTCAAAACTTTTACACTAAAAAGTGACTCTTTTCTATAAATATCAATAATTTTGACTTCTAATCATAACTTAAAGAATGGTTTGGGTAGAAATTAGCTTTTACTAATATTTCTTTTTAAAGAGAAAAAGACTTCTTATGCAAGATGCAAACCTAAAAGTCATATCACAAGGCCAGAAGATTTGAATATACAAAAATGTAAATTTTGTATAGCAGAATGTATTCATCACACAATTGAGATTTTTGGTATACTTAAAAGATATTTATTATGTGCTTAGCAACAGACCATTATCTAGAATATCTAGACTATTCTTCCAAATTAAGTAGAATAATACTAATTATACAGCTGTAAATGTGTTCATTAATATGAGTCTTCATTGACTCATGTATACTAAAAATATAATGTACCAAAGGATCTATTTTGTCAGGCTTGATTGGCACAGGATCTTGAAGCTGAAGGATAGGGAAGCACTCATGTATGTTCTGGGAGGAAGATAAATTTAAGAAATTACTTGCAAAGACAATCCCACAGGCTCTTTTAGAAGTTGCTTTTAACTTAACAAGTCCACTATGAAATTCTTGCCTTGTAGACATTTTTATATAATTGCACCTTAATTTTAAAAATGAGAAATTTGAGAAAGAACTAAATAACTGTCAAATTGTGGAATTATATAAATAATGTCTAACTATTCTATGTAGCCAATTAAAAATATAATAAGACTATGTATTTGAGTGGAAATGTCTGCTAGTCACTTTAACAGAATAAATTATATTTTTAATAAATGGGCTTTCTAATTTAAGTTAAAAAATACATTGGCAAGAGTGCACAAAGGAGGTATTGGAGTTAGGAAAGGAAAGGGAGAAGTGATATAATTATATTTTAATTAAAAATTAATAAAAGAAAAACAGCTCATATCTTCATTTTCATCTAAGGAAAATGATGTTTGTCAAACATAAAGTAATTGCTACTTATGAAGGTGGGCAAATGCATAGGATACAGAGATTTTATTTTTTGTGTTTCTCACAAAAATATAATTTTAATTTTTCTATGAGTATTTCTTGAATCCTTGCATTAAAAATATTTATGAGTTATGAGATTTGAAGAATGGGAGCAGAAAGCTGGGGAAATGGTTAGTTAAAAATACAGTGTGTAATGGTGCACAATGCCAGGATTTTAGAAGACGTGGTTTAAAACTGTATAATCACTCAAATATGACCTGGCATCATGTGAGTTGAAATCATTGGAGGCACCGTGACTTAGCAGTGTCTGCCTCTAGCAGGCCATCATCTACAAGTGTGCGTTGGGCATCGTTTTCTTTAGCGATTATTTCTGCCTCCTTTGTCTTAGGACACTAATGGGGGCTCAGGCTTTCTCACTGGGATCTGTGGCGAGTGAAAGGTTGTCTATATTGCTGCTGTTATGATGACACGCAAACCGTGCTAGACATATGCTTTCCTTTTCCGTCAGTGTGAAGTGAAGAGGGTGTCTGACGTGCTTCCACACATGACTCCTCATATTCGACTGCTAGCAGGAGCCTTGAAGCATTTTGCCTGTCAGTGCTTTGCTTCTTGAGTGTCAGTCACCGAGGGGCTCAGCTTCTGTCTGATGGGAAGGCTTCACTACTAATCTCCCTCACCTCCCTGTTCCGTTCAGAAACATTCTACTGTCAATCAGTCATTTTGTCTCCTTATTTCCCCTGAAGAAAGATGTTATTAAACAACCTGCTCTAGGCCCCGGAAAATATCAGCTGTAACCAGAAATACCTATTTCTAGTTCTGTACATGAATCAACATGTCTTGCTGTCTTTAAAAGGAATCTTTAACTTTTGCAGGTGTAAGTCCAGTTTAGGACTGTGGGACTTTTCCAGTGGTAGTGTGAGCTCTTATTTGCCTGATTTTATGAGAGTTTTAGGGTTCTTTTGATTTAAGGACACCTCACATTCTAACACTGAAACAGAGTTGGTAGTGCTGGTATGGTCATTGGTACCCTTTTTCTCTTCCAAGCATGATGTTACCAAATGGCAGTCATGTGTGGCTAAGTGATTTGCTTTATTTTTGTTACGTGAAAGAAGTGTGGCTTCCAGGAATTGCATTATGAGTCTACAATGCCTCGGTACTTCTTTCCCTTTCTCTATCTGGTAACAGTGAGGAACATTATCAAGTCAAAGAAATAGGATCCCCAGTCACTCACATAATGACATGTGAGTTGGTGCCACATTTCAGTGTTATGATCTATCATTGAAATTTGGAGATGGGATAAGGAGCAATTGCAAATCATAGCAACAGGTTAATAGAGCAACATTTCCTGCCTATGTTATTAGATGTCATAATAGCCATTAAAAGCTAAGTAACATGTATAGCCAGACGTTTTCATGTGTCTCACAGCTGTGTGTTCTCAAATAAACACATAGAGGCTTGTGTTAATTACAAACTGTTTGGTCTATGGCTTATGCTATTACTAACTATTTCTTTCATCTTAATCTATTTTTATTAATTTATGCATCACTACATATCTCGTGGTTTTACCTGTGTTCCTTTACATCTTGCTCCCCTGGCAGCTCAAAGCATTTGCTCTGACCCTGCCTTTCTTTTCCCTATATCTCTCTTGGATTTCCCACCTGTCTGTCTCCTATCTTTCCATAGGCCAAATCAGCTTCTTTATGGTAGCAACACATATTTATAGCTTACAGAAAGACCATCCTACAGCAAGCATGTCATTTCTCTGAAGATGTTTCCATTTATATTGCTGTAATAGGAAGCTCTATTTTTAAAAATGCATATCTTAGAATCTTCTATTTAATGTGATATTTTATATCTTAATTTTATATTTAAATACTATGTATTTAATACTTAAGTACTATATTTATTTAAATACTATAACTAGGGTTTTGATATTCAGAAATAAAATTATTCATTGTTTTAGCATATATATTTTCAAAATTAAAATCTATCTTTCATTTTTAGTATGATTTTTTTCCCTTATGAGCTGTTGGTCATTAAATGTCTATTTTCTAATGTTAATACTTGAATCTCAGCCATACATAATTTTCTTTCATTTGTATAGTGACCATACATAGAAGATGATAGATTGAAGCTCAGAGAGGTCAAGTTTCCACAGGCCTAATGAAGCTGGAACGCGGGAAAGTGCTAAGGCAAGAGAAGGCCTGAATTAAACCTGTGTGCTCCACCTCAAGCCTGATGTGCTATGAGAAACATTATTGAGAGAGGCAGTAGAGGGAGGAGAAAGAAGCGGAGCACATGGTCACAAAAGAACTGCATGACCTTCAGAGGACTCTTAGGACGGTGATAGGAAAGATGTGCAAGGAAAAAGTGAGATGGAATCTGGGCTTTTATTAGAGATGGCAGGTGAAAGTGACTTCAGTTTTATGATGGGAACAATTTTTTGTTTGTCTATTTTAACTTGGCACAAGAGAAATAATGATGTGAGTGTGTATTTAAAGCAGTCCATTTGTGTGGCGATCTTATTAGTGAAGTTGGGAGAAAGAGGAGCAGATAGGGGTCACGCCTATGGAAGGTGAGAGGAGGGTTGTGCCTTACAGAGAATCAGAGATTTTTTTTTCTACTAATAATCAATCTCTTTTACACAAGAGATTTTTATGTAATCCCAGTCATGGAGATATATAAAATAGGTACATAAATCAAACAATTTTTTGATAATAAATTATATGGAAATTTATTTTCAAACAATTCCCTTGACTGCACATAATCTTAGCATTTACTAAAGGTGAAGACAAATTTATACATTGATGAGAAGAATGTGCTTTTTTACTTCTACACAGTGTGTGGGGAATGAATGAAGTCTTGGGTTAATGAGTATTGTTGACATGAGCATGACCATGTCGAAGACTCCAAGGCCTCAAGTCTGTGGAATGGCAAGGCTGGGGTCAGATTCAGAGAACCCAACCCACTTGTTCCCAGCTTTCTCCATGCTTGTCTGTTGTTTAGTTTTTCCCCACTGCCTCAGGTTGATCGGTGATAAAGCCGTACTGGTGAAAAATCTTGGATATGTATTTGGCATGGTAGGATACCAAGCACCTTCAACACTTTTCAGAGATGTTTGATATTTATAATCATCAATGTTGAGAGTGTCACTTTGTATAAACACATTTAGCAAATGGCATAAATGTGTTCAGGATCATTCCAGAATTTGTTAGGAATTCTATTCTACTCTCAAGCCAAGATTAATCAAATGCTTTTTTAATGAAATGACACCTGAATCTAACAATCAGCAATTTAAAAAATTAATTAAACATCTTAACACAGTACAACTCAAAGGTAAGGAAATTTGATGTAACATTCTGAGAAAGAATGGCACAAAAATACTGATATTCATTTAAATAGTTAAACCATTATGTTTGGGTAAGAGTAGCAAGCTCTGTGTGTCCAACACAATATAATGTGGTCAAACATATAACAGTGTGTGAGCTAAGCTGGGGTGTTTCAGGCAGCAATCCTGGGTGTTGCTTGATGTGAGGACACATGATACAAGCAGCACAAAGTGCACATGTATGCTCAGGAGCAAAGCTGCATATGCATGCTGAAATTATCACTAGAGTCCGTAATAACAACTGAGTCCTGCCAGAGACACCTCTGACTCATCATGTATTTTATTTTTAGTTAAGTGTTGGTGCTTAACTGAAAATAAAATAGAACTTTTCTATGCTTAGAAAAGTTTTGCTGTTGCCAGAATTTCACAACGCTGACACCCCATTATGCGAGCAGGTTGCAAATCACAGTGTAGTTGCAATATATTGGAGTGGCCCACATCAGGAACTTAGAAACATCTCATCTACTTTAGATAACTTCTCCACTGGGGGCTGCTGGGGTGCTTAGCAAGGGCTTACAAATCTACAAAAATGTGAAGGAACTTTCAGTAGCTCTGAACCCTCAGCAGTAGAGAGAGCAAGACCATTGAGGGAGAAGACAGGCCAAGAGCTACTGAGAGTTGGAAGGAAAGTTGTGAGTACATGATTCCAAACCTGGCCGCTTATCTAGCCTCAGGGTGTGCACATGGGACACTGAGATGCCTGGGCTCCCAGCTGCAAGGTTTTAAAGAAGAGAAGTTGAAAATGGCTTGATATCAGTAACACAGGCTAAATGCATGCCTTTTCCAGACATTGGAATTCAAGGGTTGTGAGAACTCTTAGGGACGTAATGTCTTCTGGGAGGACCTAGCACTCAATTAGAGCAAGAAGATGAGACAAGGAATACAGTGACATGAGGATTAAGGGGGAAAATCGGGATTTTTAAATTGTTATTGTTATTGTACTGTGAATTCCAGATACAGTGTTTCAGGTTCTCCAGGTGGAGGAGGAAACAGAACAGTAGAGAGATGCAGGATGCTACTTGAAACTAAGACTCTGACCTAATTGGGAATCGAGAGTAAATTGAGCGCCCCGTTTTGTTCCTACCTTCTTAAAAAACTACATCAACGTCCATCACTTAAACCATCCGATCACTCAAATATATTCCTAAACTATAGCCTATTATAAATAATAATTACTTTTCCAATAAATATTAATCTTATATTAATATATTTTAAATAAAATTTACTGCCATAGTAAATGAGGAAAGGAAAGGGTCGGTAGATTCAGAGTAGTGGCCTTCAGTGGTGCCTAGACAAGAGAAACCACAGCTTTGTGGGGGAATTTCTTATTCCACACTGTTAACTTACAACTTCTGTTGGTTCATAGGCCCAACGTTTGATATTTGTTGAAATGGAAGCCTAGTAATCCAATGTGGGATAAACTACTCAAATTTCATTTCAATCAGATTTGAAATCCAGAGGAGATGAGTCATAATAGCTGGTTCCTCTTGAGCCCAGCAGACCTACAAAAGTTACAAAGTAGGTAATATCAGATACTCAAGAATATAGGATAAAATGTCCCTGGGCAAAGTGTAAACTGCTGTTGCCATTGCTATCAAGGGATCATCTAAAAATACTTTTAAAAATATTTATACTATTTTTATCATATGTAGAATATAGACTTACTATTCATCTACCCATGCATCTCTCTTTCCATATATATATACGTATATATATATGTATGTATGTATGTATGTATGTATGTATGTATATATGTATGTATGTATATGGCATGAAAGTATAAAGGTAGAAGGGCATCAGCAAAATTGGTGGGCAAAGGAGTTCAAGAGTCACAATTACAAATTACATGAGATACATGTATAAAATTCTATAAGCATAGGCATAATTTTTAAGAAAATGATTAATGCTAAGATATACTGATGTGTTTCTGTAGCTCCATCTACATGGGAGGTTGAAGGAGAGAGATTCTTTCACACAGGCCTAAATGGGATGTCTTCATAGCACCCTCCTCTCAAGGCTCTGGAATCTATTCAGAAGAGGAGACAGAAAGATTTTAAGAACCAGAGATTGTGGATGACCAGCATCTTCCAGATACAACAGGGCTGTCACACGCATGAGCTCACAGAGACTATGGCAGCATGACAAGACCTACATACATTCCAGCCAGAAAAGATCCCAGCCAGGGAAGAGGAAGAAGATACACAGCCCCACCCTTAACTAAGATGCTGTTTGCAATTGACTGCTGCTAGAAGGAAAATTCATTTACCTCAATGGTGTGACACTGAATTTATGAACCACACTCCATGGCAGCTCTGAAGCTCAGGAATAGTTGGCCCCCACAGAAAAGACTCCATAGGGCTTAGTTTTCTTTTCTTTCTTTCTTTCTCTCTTCCTCTCTCTCTCTCTTTCTTTCTTTCTTTCTTTCTTTCTTTCTTTCTTTCTTCCTTCCTTCCTTCCTTCCTTCCTTCCTTTCCTTCCTTCCTTCCTTCCTTCCTTCCTTCCTTCCTTCCTTCCTTCCTTTCTTTCTTTCTTTCTTTCTTTCTTTCTTTCTTTCTTTCTTTCTTTCAAGAGGAATCAACATCTAGTTAGATGAATAAAAGGATCTAGAAAGTGCTGGGGAGAAAAAAGTATGTGATGAAAATACAGTGTATGAAAATCATATACATACTTATACATATAGTTTAATAAAAGAGAGTAAGTTTGTCTCAGTTAAAGTTTGTGCCAAGCCTATCTAAAACAGAAATAATAAAATGTATATAAATATAGTTATACACTACTGCAGTAGAGCATGAATAATAACTTCTTCCAAAGCATGAATGTTTTGACAAAATTTGCTCTTCCAGGAGTTTATATATATTATTTTTGCAGTAGAAATAATTTTAATGCAAAAGTTTGATGCAACCCAGACATGGTCCCTAGGAGACCAGGGTAAGAGACTATGGTGTTTGTCCATGGTGGTAGCCACTATGGCTGTCTGAAAAAAATAGTCAAATCAGATGCTGTATATAGGTGTGTTTATATGTTGTAGTTAGTTTAAAGGACAAGAAGAAAATAATGACCAAGTTGGGGTTTGTAGCACAGTTAACTATGCAAACACACAAATTTGATTTCAGGAAATACACATATAATAAGAACATGAATTACATATACTGCCATGGCCAAGGGAGAGAGTGAGTCTAGGGTATGGATAAGTGAAAGCCAGCACAATAATGTAAGCTAAGAGCCTGTTGGTGAGTACTAAGATGCAGTTGGGTGTGAGAAATAAGTTCCAATGTTCTATAGCACGGCTACAATAGTAAAAAAAAAATCATATTATAGTCTGTGTTTTGAAAAACCTAGAAGGGCTGTGTTTCTTTAACTACAGATATGTGATAAATGTTGAAGAGATAGGCAAGCTTAATGCAATGTGAACATATGATGCTATTCATAATTTAAGACAGTACTACTATTCTGTAACTATGTGGAACTTTAATGTGTCAATTAAAATCAAAAGGAAAAAGTTATAGTGAGCCAGAAAAGAAGGGCTCTGGCTAGTTCAATTCTGTACACAAAAATTCTAAAAAGGAATCAGGAGGTCTTTATTTACCATCTCCTGCTTATTAAACTAGTTTACATGGGCTATTTTATTAGTAAGTAGATTAACTCATTAGATTGAGCAAGAACAATGAGAAATATATTCTTGTTAGTTCTCTCCTTTTCTCTAAATTAGGTTTCACTTTATGAGAGCCATAGCATAAAGGCACAAGCAATCATCTATCATAAACAGACTAACAACTTAGGAATCCTGCTAAATATCAGTAGATCTCCATTCTCCAGCCCAGAGCTAGCAAAGGCAGATTCTTCCTAAGTGCTTGCTTAAGAAAAGTAGATTTTATAGTTTGAAGAACTAATAGTTAAAGTAATATTTTAAAAGAACCAGGGAATAAATCTTCTGGTGTCACAGGGGCTGTCATCTCTAATTCAAATGCTTGCTGGCTGAGGTTCAGGGGACTGGGTCCCAAGGAGTTCATTTCTGGTTGACACTGTACTGTAGTCTTCTTATCTTTAGGTTTATTTTAGTTTTACTTATGTCTATGTTATGTGTGGGGAAGTTGGTGTTCACAGAGGCCACAAGAGGGAGTTATGGATCCCCGGAGCTAGAGTTATAGGCAGTTTTGAGGCTTCCAGTATGGGTATTCTGAACCAAACCCTACCCTTTGCATGAGGAATGAGCTCATGAGCAAAGTCATCACTCCAGCAGCGACACCGCAGACTCACCCCATCAACAAGGTCTATAGTTAAATGTGGGTAACTTTGTTTTAGTAACTGAGTAGTCAGAATCTTTCCTGGGGTGTGAAAGGCAGATCCATTGGTAGTAGTTGGAGGTTGAGTTCACTTTATCAAATTTTGTGCAGGGTAGTTAAGTCAATGCCACAAAGCTCTCTTCTCCAGTGCACATGGTTTTGTGTCGCCAACCAAGTGTAACAATGTCAACAGCTTACTGTCCTCCGCAGCGCCACTGTGCTCATGCAAGCCTCTACATGCATCTCGAAGTATTGCCTTTTAGATATTTGTAAATAAATATAATAGTAGCTTTGTGAGAGTAATTCATAGTTATTTTAGAAAGCATAATAAGGCAAAAAATACTATTGCAATTCTTTGTTAAATTGGCTGTGTATTATTTTGTCCATTATTAGCTTTTTATGTTGTAGAATTGTCTTCTAATAGCCAATAACAGGCTAAATCGCAGTACAACTTTGAAATAGAACACCATAAAATATTAAAATAGACAATAAATAATTCTTCTTAATTCTTTGCAATGAGTTTAGTACTTAGTTCATGATATCCCAATATTTAGCCAGCTTCCTATTATTAATGTTGTACTAAACCTAGAAATATCTGCAAATAACAAAGGTCCCCAGGGCATGTGTCGTCTGCTTTTAATGAGGAGGGACTCCAGAGCTTCATTAGCTGGCGTGTTGTTACCTACTGGTTTGAGGTGTTCTCTCTCATACTGCATAATTACTTCTTAGTTCCACCTAAGCTCTTGAAGACCAGCTTGTTAAAATAAATGGGTTAGTGCAGGATTTTTAAAATGTCATTTCCAAATGCACTGGCTTGATTAATTGCTTTGTTTCTTATAATGACCAGTTGTCTCAGATTTTAAGATTTTAAGCCTTCTTGTATTTTGGGTTTGTCAACTACGTGTCACAGTCCCAAATCCCTGAAGTAATCTTCTTTAAAGGAGGAAGAGGTTGATTTTGGCTGACAGTCTTGGAGAGTTCTGTCCTCCTTGCTTTGTGGGGTGTGATGAGGCAATGTATCTAGAGGGAAAGATGTGAAAGAGAAACCTGCATTCTCATTACAGGGTGGCTAGCAGGCAAGACAGAGTAGAAACCATCAGTAATTTAAGGTAACTCTCCTAATACTTCACCTTGCTTTCTTTGGACCCTACCTTTTAAAGTCTTCTCTAGCTCCCAACAAAACCAAGCTACAATGAACCCTTAAACCCCTGGGCCTGGAGGTGTGGGGGCCTTCTGATCCAATGTATTGTGCTCTTGAAAGTTTTAGAAACTCACATTTTCCTACTATATCTCATTATCCAAAAAACACAGACTCCTTAGTGTCTCAAAGTCAAGTATCTAGAATAGACATTAGTATGCAGTTCAGGGATTAGTACTAACATTTCGTGTGTGCTAGAGGGGACTTTGCTATACTTACTGTTACCTGCCCTGCAGTCAGGAGTTGCTACCAGTAAATCCTGGAGTGACTCTGGGGGTCCTCTCTTCTAATTTATCCCCATGGGGTTTGGCCCTACATTGTATATCACCTAACACCTGAAGAGTTATTAGACACTTTTTTCTAGTTTTTATTTTTGGGGAGAGATTGATAAAACAAGTTGGTTCAAGTTGCCACTTTGTAGTCAGAGGTGAAATGTTAAGCACAGAGGGAGACAAGTCATTATGTCAGAATCAAGATTTTTTTTTTTTCTATTTACACAGAGATCTGTTCCATTTCCACAGCTCTCAGGAGTGCCGTGTACTTGGCTCTGTGGTACAGTACACCAAAGCAAAGCTGTTCATAGTCTAGATGGGCCAATTTACTATTTTTAATCAGAGTGGATCCTAAGGCCAATAGCTAATTACTCTGTATAGGAAAAACTCTGCATCAACTAAGGGTAGATTGAAATAATCTGATGGATACTCACTAATATTTAATCAGCCTTAATCCACCTACAAGGTTTGGGGCTGGTGTGTTATATGAGGGTATCCTTTTCACCTTATTTATATTGACAGGGGTCTTTGGAGTGATACTCTTAATATCTAATCATTTATTAAATTAGAACTCAGAGATTTATTGATTTTTTTAATGAAATAGCAGAAAATAAAATATATAGCTGAAGGCAGTTAAAGCACCTAAAAATTTAAATACAGTTACATATTTACAGCCAAACAAAAAAGGTGAGTGATTTAAAATAATACATTTTTAAAGTGTTAGACAACTGAAATTAAATAAATTACAGAATAACTGGGATTCCGGAACTTTGTAAAGATAAAATACTAATGCTTCATCCTTCTCAAATACCTCGAACCTGTATAAGAGCTCTGTCCTCAAAGTTGATCACTTAGTACCATGAACCACTTACAAACATGGTGACCATTAGGCCCTATTGATCAGGAAAGACACCAGTTGGTTTCCACTTAATAGTTTCCAAGGGCAGTGGCTCGGATCTAGTTTATTCAGATTTAGAGGACAGATATCTTCACACGCCCTTCATCATGGCTTTCTTAGTGCTGGCTTTCCTCAGATCATTAAGGAATGTTAAAAGGGGCAGTCCTTAGTATTTTACCTTTACAAAGCACTATACCGTGGTTCTTCCGTTGACTAGAATACCAAATGTGCATGCGCGCGCGCACACACACAATTGAATATGCTTTAAAAAATCCTTTCAGGTGAAATTCTCCCCCTCCCTCCGAACCCCCATGGAAGATGCCTGATGGAGCGTCTGTCAGAATCTGTAAGACCAATTAGAAGATGGCAGTTGTTCTTAGGCTGATCTCTCGACTGCTTGTTGATGAGAACAAATGTGGTTTGTTGGCAAAAATGACAAGTATTGATTAATAACTAAATCGAGGAGGCTGCATTTTAACTGACAATGCCAAGTATTTACGTGGCAGCTTCTTGAGAGAGTTTAATCATGAACTGACAATAATTCAGCTGCTACCAGCATTAACCCAAGGAATCTGGTATTTGAGAATACCTGATGGACATCTTTACTATCTCACTATTTAAAGCAATCCCTGTCTTAATTTGGATTCTTAGAATGTGAGGGCTGAGAGCAACTTCCCTATCCAGTGTCTTCAGCACACTTTGCTGTAGTCCTATGCTTGCTCTATACATTAAGGGCAAACTGTAGGAAATTTGTCTCATTGCACAATAGAAATGATGTGTTAAGTGGGGTGACTTACACAAGATCCCACGTCACAAATTCCTGCATGTTTATTCCAGAAAGTGCCACAGACTCCAGAGACAAAGGTGTGTACTGTACTTTTGTTTGTCAGATAATGAAAAGGATGAAGCTCAACATGTTCTCTTTTGTGTTTTAACTGACAGAATACACTGAACTCAATTCACACCCAAAGAAAACCGTCACTTGCTTCAGGCAATGAGTAGTATCTATTTCCTTTTGGTTCATTTGTATGGTTAAAGCTCTGTTTTGCTGCTAATGGCTCTGTTTTATATTATGTTTACTTTGTAAGATAACCATCTTTGGAATTCTTTGGAAGAATATGGTCTAAATATTCTAAATTAAAAGGCAGATAGATATAAGGGAAGACCATTGTGTGGTCTGGGTGATCATGGGCTGACAAGGGAGCACACTGGAAGTCATGCCCATTGTGTGGTCTGGGTGATCATGGGCTGACAAGGGAGCACACTGGAAGACAAATGCTCTCAGCAATAGCAGCACAATCAGAAGTGTTTCACTTAGCAAAAACTGTGAAACTATTAAAAATTGAGGAGGGATCTTGGGATTTAGACATTCTATTGCATCAGTGGCTTAGTTGGATAGCAATCAGATTTCAGGGACTTGAAAAATGAATATTAAAAAATAAAATCAGAAAATAAAGGATTCTATTTAGTTAACGTGAAACATGAAGTGGGCCAGTAACTGACAAGGAAAATGTCTCCAATGATACCTGTTTAAGCAGAGGGAAGAGGGAAATGGAGAGATGTCTCAGTGGTTAAAAGCACTGTCTGCCTTTGCAGAGGACCCAGCTTTGAATCCTAGAACACACATTGTGGCTTACAACCTTTGTAACTCCAGCTCTTGAGAATATGATGCTTTTTTTTTTCTTCTCTGTTTTACCTCTGAAGGCATCAGGAATGACCCTAGTACGCAGATGTAACTGTAGACAAAACAGTCAAATATTTAAAGATATGAGGGAAGACAGGGGTAATGGGAGCTTGCAGTATGGGGGGGACGGAGGAGAGAGGAGAGAAGAGAGAGGTGGGAAGGGGAGAAAGAGGAGAGACAGAGGGGAAGAGAGGGAGAGTATACTAGAGAGAAGAGGAGAAAGAGACAAAGAGAAAGGAGAGAGAGGAGAGAGAGAGGAAGGAGAGAGAAGAGAGAGAGACCAAATGACAGCCGAAGAGGATGGTGCTGGGGGTAGGGGAGGTGCTACAGACATAGAAGAGAAGTTGCTAAGCTGAAGGAACCAGAGGGTTTTGGGTAAACTGATCTAACAAGAGTCTGGTTGAAGGTAAAAATGGTCCAGGTAGCTCTCCAAAGATATGGAAGATGAAGACTTCTGCTTCCTAGGCTGAGCAGGTGCCTAGGGGGTCCTGCAACCCACCAGGGCTTCGTTTCTGTTTTCTAAAACTGAAGGTTAAGTTACAAGCTTCAAGCCTGACTAAAGTGGGGCAGGCCAGGAGTCTTTGCTGGAAATGAGGCTGTGGAGCACTGTGGCTGGATCCTTTGCAACCCAGAGCTCTTATTTAGAACAGAGGAAAAATTACAGTTTTTTTTTTTTTTTTTTTTTTTTTTGCATTTTATTTCAGTTTCTCATTATCTAGTGCTAAATATGCTGTGTGCTGTGACCTAAAACTATTTGTTCCCTTTTAACTTAGGGCTTTTTTTTTAAGTTTATGCATTTGGATGATTAAGAAAATATATTCATTGTTGATTTTTTTTTCAAAGTCATCTTCACATGCTTTGGTGCAATTAATTTTCCAAAAACAACAGCAAAAAAAGGAACTTGCTGTTTTTCCTGTTCTATTCATGTCTGTAGTTAATTTATGATAAAATGCATGCTTTAACTCTTGAGCAGAGCTCAGTGGATTAACAGCAGGAAACTGTGCTAAGGTGATTGTGAAGGTCCTAAGAGCCGGAGCAAGTATATTGGGTGTGACCTGGTATCAATCACAATGTATGGCTCAGGCAGGCCACTTTGAATAGTTTGTGACTGACGTGATTTAGTAAATCCATGTCAACAATCAAAGAATATACTTATTTTTGAGACAAAGACTCACCACTGTAGCAGACTGTTTTGGGGTTGAAAGGAGACACCAACCAGGTCCCAAATCATGACACAGAGATTTATTAATTTATGAATGCTCGGTTGTATCTTAGCTCTTGTTTTAATCAGTTTCTCTTTATCTACACTCTGCCTTTGGGCTTTTACCTTTCTTTCATTCTGTAGATCTTACTTTCCTGTTGCCTTCATATCTGTCTTTCTGGATTCTAACCCCAGGCATCTCCTTCCCTGTCTTTCTTCTCTTTCATTCTTGAGCCTAGATTTTTCCTCGACTTATTCTCTCTGCCTTCCAGCCACACTTATCCCTCTCCTGAAGCTATTGACCATTCAGATTTTTACTAGACCAATCAGATGCCTTAGGCAGGCAAAGTTAAACAAATACCACACATCTTTATGTAATTAAACAAAGGCAGCATAAGCAAGTGTAACACACCTTACACAGTTAAAGTGATATTCCATAAAATAAACAAATATAACACACACTTGCCAAAATATATACTCTACATTTCCCTCTTTTGTCTAAATAAAAATTTTAGCTTTTACATAGTAAAAATATATACAATAAGAATGATTATCAAGTAAGAATTACATTTGCACTGTACAGTCCATTTTATTTGGCAAATTCAGAGAAAATACTCCATTATTTATCTTACCTTAATGAATCCAAAGTTTTGTACCTTATTTACCTTCTTCTATCATAATTAAAAGAAACTGTAACAACTATAATTATCTACTCTTTAACTCCATCAAAGACCCCAGAAGGATATAATATTACCTGAACAAACAGAAATCCAGAAAGTAAACAGAAAGCAACATCCAAAACTAAAGAAGTGACAGAAGTATCTGGACAGTAACCCAAAGTTCTTCTGCAATGGTGGGACATCCAGGGAGCATCCATCTATAGCCTACAGGCCTAGAATATCTTTTCTGCAAAGCAGGAATTTTTAATAACTATCCTGCCTTGTTTTGACAAAGTTTGGCAGCAGCTTTCAATTGTGTCCGGCATGTCCAGTTTAGATGGTATATTGTTAGCAGCTGAAACAAAGGGTTTGGGGTAAACTGATGCTTTTTTTCCCCTTTTATCTCTGAAGGCATCAGGAATGACCCTAGTACAGAGATGTAACTTGCCTAAATTCTAGCTTTGACACATCAAATACAAACTCCATATGGAAGTTCTTCAATGTTCCTCATTCTTTCTGAAGTAAATTGGTGTCTCACTGTAATGAAAAACATTGTTATTAAACATCTTAAGTGCCATAATCTGTAGATCTTTGAAGTATTTTAAGATCACCTATCCATCTAAAATATATCTGTTTAGCCTTGAAAATATACTGTGTATGACTATAGGTTTGATTATTATGCATGACTAACTATTTGCCTGCATTCCTTAATTATATATTACATTTTTAAATGAGCAGTGTAGGTACAAAAACTCCTAAAAGAGTAGAAACATACATATAGTATAACAAAAATAACTTTAAATTTGTATCAATATACCAAAATCTATGCCAATGTAAAATATTTGGAAGTAATAGTTGTCTTTTATCTTATATTCCCCTTAAATAATGACAAACATTCATAACCCGTTGAATAATCAAAAGCCAGTTACCTCACTTCTTGTGGGTGCTGTGATCTCTAGACTGATTCCTGTTATTTGTGAATGAAGGAATCTTTAGGGAATCCTGAGAAAACTGACATAATGTTCAAGTCTTGGGGAAATTTGTTGTCTAATTTTGGAACTGTTCTAATATAGAGGGAATATTGTATATGTACCTGTCGTGTAGTTTTTCTTGCTTTATTTCTTTATGTCTGTAGCCAAGATTTTCAGGAAGTCTCCCACAATCAAACGTGAAGGAATCACAATCTTTTGTTTCCTATGGAAACAAAAACATAACCTCTTCCCCAGTGTAATAAGTTTTCTGACTTCCATTTTAAAGTTGAGATGTTCCTAAAGTATCTCGGCTGATTTAATTCCCTTCTATAATCCCATGGTGTCCTAGCAGCTGTTGTTTGCTGATCAGCATTCAAAAAATTCAAAGTGAACACAACACCAGTCCTGCGTATTTTTTTTTATCATTATGCCACTTTTTTCTTTTATCTTACTTTACTCTTTTTGTAAAAACCTTATTATCTTTAAATTACTTATTTTTCCCTATGACTGTCTATACCAATTTTCTTTCTTAAGCCTATGCACATTCTTAAGCAGACTATAATATGTTTAGAGGTTTTATTTGTTTCTTTTCTTTTCCATCTGGACCTGTCTTTACTATGTGTCTTTAGCTTTTTTCTGACTGCATGAGCCAAACTGTAACAGAAGCCATGACTCTACTCCAGGTTCCAGTCCCAGCCATTGTAAATGTGCACTGCAATGGGAAGGCAGAATTTAGATGACCAGATAAGGTTCCAGATGAAAGACAGGACTTTCTTAGTAGCTCAGCAAAAAGACAATGGTTGAAGAAAGGGAAGCTAGGTTGGGACTGGCCATAAACAGTACAAATTTAGTCTTTTATTTTACATGCTACACCCATCCCACCCAAGCTCACCCTTTTCTAGCTTTGTAAACAAGCTTTTCAAGTCAGTTTTTGAGATAGCTTCAAGAGTCAATTGGTGACACCTACTGTGCTACTGTTTGGGGTTGGAAAATTAGACCCAGAAAAAGCTTATCTTGAATGGTCTTTTCTTGCCTACTAGAGAGAAGGATGGGCCAGAAATACACAGATCAAAACCAGCTGAACCATAATAGAGGTGGGTATAACAATGGAGGGGACATCAAGTGCCTTTAAGGCAGTAGTTGCAAGAACAGCAACAGTGACAGTGACAAGAGGGTGGATACAGTGTTCCAGGGGCTGGTCCATCAGTCAAAACTCGGAATCCAAAGCCATAGAGATGATGGGGACAATAGGTTCCTAACTTTAACTCCAATCCTGAGTTGTCTCTTTTTGTTTCCTTCCTTTGTTTAGATAAAGTCTGATATAATTCAACTTGTCTAATTTTGCTTTCATTGTTTGTGCCTTTGAGTTTATATCCAAACTCCTTTCTAAGACCAGTTTTATTGTACATTCTTATAATGTCTTTTTTTCTGGTGGTTTGACTATTTTTAGGCTAAGATTAAATTGCTTGATCTCTGTTTTACTTACAGATATGATTGGAGGTAAGTCTAATTTAATTCTTTTGCAAATAGATACCAGTTTCTACTACACCATTTACTGAAGAAATTTTCTTTCTCCTATCATGTACTGTTGGCATCTTTGTTCAATTTATATAAATTTTCAAATACTGTATTGATTGATAAAGTAAATATGTGGATTAATCTCTGAGCATTCTGCATTGTTATTGTACCCATCTGCTTTTCTGTCTATGATGGTGTCAGCTTCCTTCTTCCTCCACCTCCTCCTCCTCCTCCTTTTCTTCCTCCTCCTTCAACAGGGTTTCTTTGTGTAGTCCTGAGCCTTGGTTGTTCTGAAACTTTCTCTGTAGATCAGGCTTGTCTCAATCTCACAGAGATCTGCCTGTTTCTGCTTCCCAAGTGATGAGATTAAAGATGTTCACCACTACTGCTGGCTAGAGCTTTCTTCTTCTTTTTAAAATTAGGATTATTTTTTCTGGTTTTTTTTTTTTAAGAAATTTTACGAAGATTTTTAAATTTAAAATTTTAGGAAATTTAAGACATTTTAGGAAAAATTTCATTAAAATTTTGATAGAGATTACACTGATTCTGTAGACTACTCTCAACAACATAGATGCCTTAAAAAATAACATTTCTTTCCAGGACATAAGGAGAATTTCCATTTATCTGAATCTTTAATGTCTTCTATCACTTTTTTAAAAGTTTTTATTATATAAACTTTCTTGCTTAAATTATAGCCTAATTCATATTATTTATGAATTATAATATACAATAGTCAATATAGTATTTGCCAATTTATATAATGCTATTATAATTAGAATTGCTTGCTTGATTTATAATTTACATGGTTTCCTGTTATTGTAAGCAGTTCTATTGATTTTTGGCATTTAGTCCTTATTTTGTATCTTCACTAAATTTGCTTATGAATTCAAACAGTTTTGGTTAAATCTTTAGTCTTTTTCTCAATATAAAATCATATTATTTATAAGCAGCTAAATGTATTTCCCCCTTTGAAATGTGGGTGCCACTTATTCCTTTTTCTTGCCAAAGTGCTCTGACTAGGACTTCTGAAACTGTACTGACAGCAGTGGTGAGAGAGCCATCCTTGCATATTTTAAGATGTTTATATTTAACTCTAATTTTCAAGACCATAGTATGTTCTGTGGCTGGCAACTTGCTAAGTATTAAGAGAAAATGCTACAAAACTGTAATTATGGAAAAGAATATAAACATAGTTTTGGTAAAACTGTGGAAATATCTATTGTTTTTTTCTCTATTTTCTCCAGGACAGTATCAGAGATTTTAGCAAAAATAGAGCAAAAGCCAGAGACAAGGTATGTACTTTCAACTGTGCACCTCTTATTGGTCTTAGGAGATATCATTTTCCTACAGTCAGAGTCAACATTTCTTTTCAGCCTGGTTAACAGATGGCAAGCAGACAAGTCACCACCTATCATGCGTTAGACAAAGGCTTGCCACCTCATTATGCACTGCTTCTGGCATGGACACATAGCAGGTCTACTATGGTTCGACTTCAGATATAATTTGAATAAGGGTCCCTCTTGGAAAGTTACCCTGGCTTGCTGCACTTCAGTGTGCTCTTCTAAGATGTGGCAGTTGTTTTCCTAATGCTCTTTCTGGCTCTAAATGTTCATGATTCTATTTCAGGGACCAAATCTGCTGTATTTGAAATATTTGCCTATGCAAGATCCAGTCCTTTCTTGCTGAACTGTCTATTCTTAGATTTCTTCTTTATGACAAAGTAAGGGAAATCAGGCCTCAGTTTATCTTTTGTCCTTCTTCTGTGTAATGCTTTAGAATAAGAGCTGGCAGCTCTATGCCTTCTGTTCAGAGCCAGGTAGTTTCCAGGCGTTCATAACTTAGTTTACCGAGACAACTGACATGCATAATAGAATTGCTACACATTTGTTTATGAGATTGCTGTGTCTGCCAGCTGGGTTCAAAATAAACAGAGCCAGAGCGTTCTACAACCTCTGCAAAATGGAAAAGTGCTTTTGCTGCTGTTCAGATTTTCTGTGTCCTGGCACACAACAGTGAGATAGACAAAATTTTGTGCACAACCAGCAATAGATCTGGGCTTAAAATAATAAAACTAAACCACAAAGATTCAGTGTTGCTGTCAATAGTTCCTGTCACATAATGTGATAAAAGTTTTCAACAGAATAAAGAACATTGGCTTTTTCATGTCTCCATTGGAATTCTTTTTTAAGATAATTATTAGAATGAAATAACTTTATTGTCACATATTAGCTTATATAAGTGCCTCCACCAGTCTATTATATTCAACACCTAAAAGATGCATTCTTTTACCCTTCTTGGTCCGGAGAAATGGAGAATGTAAATCTGGAATCAGGGCACTCAATTACAAATCAATTGTAGCTACAATAACCCAGGTGAAGAATCAGTGAGAACCTTAGTGAAGGCAGATACCAAGTAATGTGGAAATGATTTTAAGAAATCTTAACTAACACTAAGCTGAAAGCCGAAATTGGATGACAAGGTGAAATTCAGTAGGTTTTTTTTTTTTTTTATCATCTGGCTTAGGTGACTTGTGAACAGTGGTAGCGACAAATATTGTTATGGAAAGATGGTGAAGTTTGTTAGGAAAATGATGTATGAGCTACTTGAGGTCTCAGCAATTTGCCATGTTGGAGATAAGGTCATGCATTGCTTAGCAACAGGGATACATTCTGAGAAATGCACCTTCAGGCAATTTTATTATTATATAAATTTCCAAATATTTCACTTACACAGTTATAGAAGGTGTTAAGTAGTCACTAGACCACATCCTCTTGATGCATTCAAGATATCCAACTAACAGGGGTTCTATAAGGCTCCTGACTGTAAACATTTTAAATACATATTTATGGTGTTTGTATAGGTGTACATGTGGCAGTCAGAGGCCATCCCTTTTAAATAAGAAGAGGTACACTCTAAAATATTTATAAATTTAGTATAGGAAATGCATAAACCAGTAACATAGTCATTTACTTGTAGTTTCAGTATATATGATGGCATGAACTATGATCATATCAATATTTACAAAATTATATGAGCCAAGCATAGCATGGCTATATTATAGTGTTACTAGGTGACAGAAATTTTATTCACCCTTGTTATAATCCTTTGACATCACTGTCACATATACAGTCTGTTAATTCCTGAAATGATGTTTTGAAAGGCTTGACTGTGACGAAGTGCACAGGTCTTGAGTATTTGCAAAACTAATCTTGATATTATCTCTATTTTCGAAAGCTAGGTAACAGAGCCAAAGAAGTTAATTCACTCAACAAAACAAATTTACAATACCTGGCAGATTATGTGTTCAAAGTCATATATATCTTGTCCTAGCTTTAAACAGCTGGCTGAATTTTTAAAACAAGACCATGGGAATCCTTGGAGCATTCAAAGCCTTTTTCTGTGGAAAATCTGTGTTGGACTGTCTTTCTCTCATCAACCGAAACCACATTTGAGAAAAACAAAGATCTGGAAGAAGTTTCAAAGCTAATATATCACAACTTTCCACCTGCCCCTCCCTTCCCCATCATCATTTAAAATACAGACACTGCATTTCTAGAATCAACACATGTGCAGAAACCAGGATCTTTGGATAGGATCAGGGAGCTACACAGACCTCAGCAGCCCCAATGTTTGATGATTTTATTTTCTACCAAATAAACCATTTCTGTTTGATGCCATGGTTCTGTGATTCCCGTTCAGGTAGGGGTCGGTGAGTTTACAAGCAAAGCAACTGGACTCCTGTCTAAATCCAGCACTCCTGGTAGCCAGATGTTCTGCTCTCATCAGTCTCCCAACCTCACTCTCTTCTTCACCAGCCTTAGATTTCCCTTCCTTTAAACATCATCAAATGTGCTTCAGCCCCAACACCAGCTGGTTGCTTACTTCTGGAGAAATAGTTCATCTGTCCACCATTAGCTACCGTCTATTCTGGAGAAAGTAAGGGCTCACACACTAAGAAAGCTTGGTCTTGACCTAGAAACCAAGATGCTACTTATAAACAAAAGTTTCTGCCGAGATACCGTCTTTCCATCTTGAAAACAAACCTATCCCCTCTCATTGCTATTTATTCATTTACCACTCATGACTGTTTTACAGGTAAAAGATTTCCAGGTCCTGCAATTGTCCTTAGAGATATCATACACTGTCTTGAGGTCAGACTATGAAATCCATGCTTGTCTCAGATTCAAGATCTTCTGCTCCACCCCCCTGAGAATGAGGATTTAATGCATGAAATCACATACTTGCTCATTTTAAAAAGTATTTCATTAATATTTTCTGCTTACTTTGGTTCTACTTTGTTCTAAGTTTCATGTGCCCCTCTGGAATAATCTCAGCCAGTTTCCATAGCAAACTACTTCATTCTGTTATCTACACTTTAATGTTTTGAATCTGCCAGGAAAATATAGAGAACATTTTTAACCATCAGAAAGCACATGAGAAACAGCAGATTTTATAATACCAGAGGGTAAGGGTTTCTTGATTGCTTTAGAAGCCTAGAGTCAGATCATGTCATAGAATACACAGTAAATGTAACACAATTTGAAATTTCTGGTGTAAGGAACATCAATTTCCTGGTTAGCACACCATGAAGGGTTTCAGTACATAAGAAGCAAAGCCCTACAATGCAAGTAGACAATAATTGTACCGAATGAACCAAAGAACAGCATTCCAGGGCTAATGTAAGATAAAACTATTTCACTGAGAGAGATATAACACAAGGGTGAGCAGGTAAAGAATAAACTAGGCAAAAGGTGCAGGGTAATTCACCTACGTGCATGCAGTGGTGGCTCTTTTTCCTATGAAAACTTCATATCCATACATTTCCTTTTTATGGGGATTGTCTAATGCTATACTTTTTCAGTACTCAAAGCTCTGACAAAATTTCAGTCTCTATGCAGCTCTGAGCTACATCAAATAATATGCTGAGTGTTGTGATTACAGTCAGGCAGGGGCTGCCAATGACACAAAGTTTGCTGTGAATATCTCATTTCTATTTCCCTTTTAATTTTTTTTTTGAGTTTTTAAGTTTTATTTTATGTGTATGAGAATTTTGCCTCCATGCATATCTGTGTATCACGTGTATACCTGGTGCCCTTGGAGCCCAGCAGAGAGTGTAATAGGCTTTGGAACTGGGGTTTTATATAGTTATAAGCAGCCACATGGGTGCTAAAAATTGAACTCAAATCTTCTGGAAGAGAAGCTAGTGCTCTTAACCAGTAAGCCATCTTTCCAGTCCTATTCTGAGCTTACAATCTATAGTTTTGTTCTTCAGATGCCTTTATGGCGGAGAGGAACAACCTTTCCATTCTACTCTTTGAATGTTCAGTAATTGAATATATGAACTAAACTAACAGATTAACAAGGAAAATAAAATATAGAATTATGATGAGTTCATCACATTAAAGTAAATCACAACCCTCTTCCAAACACAGTAGGAGCTCAAAGCTATGTTAAGCTTCGAGGAGAGGTGTCAGGGGTGCAAGCAAGTTAAGGGAAATTGACACCAGAGAAGGTAAAAGGGATGCCAAGACCCTCAGAATAGACAAGAGTCTCTCTGTGTCATTGTCCAGCTCTAGATTCCTCTCCTGTATACCACCTTCTCTGGTTCCCAGGGAGGAGTTGATGATAGTTGACTTAGAGGAATAGAGTTTTGGACTTCTGGAGACTATTGATGAGGGAAGTCAGGGAAGCTGACGAGAGGAATACCTGGCCAAGAGAGGGTCTTGTAATGTGGGCAAAAAGACTTTCAAGTTAAAAAGCACCGTTGTAATAAGTGCTTTTTCTGATACACTTAACTAGTGTAGCTCTCAATAGACAAGGACTTCTGTTACCAAGGGACATTAGGGAAGTTTTTTCTGAGTCATTTCTTTGTCAGCAGTTTCTTAAAATAGCTAGCTCAATATATGCCAAGGAATTATATTTTGCAGTGTCATATTTTGGTCTGCTGCTGCCATATTTTGAAGTGAGATGTTCTGAGTCCTAGAACTACCCTGTGAAGTTCACACATGGTGATGAAAATAGCTGAGACTAAAACTAACCTTTGCTTTTACTATAAATTAGTTGAAACCTGTTTTTTTTTTTTATTCATTTAAATGAGTTTATTCCAGTCTACAAAGCTTTGTGCTTTCTTCCTGTTTCCATATTTTCAGTTCAAGTCTGGAAACATGGAGACTTTAACTTGTGATAAACAGTAATTATAGGAATAAGTCTTCTGTTCTGATTGGATAGTTCTACAGTGTTTGTTAATAGTATCACCCAGAGGGTGTTCTCAAGACACTACCTGATGTAGTCAGGTCTCCCCTGAGTCTCTCCCATCACTGGAATCTTGGAGTCAGAGTGTGGAATAGATGATAGCTTACAGTTTTTCAGGCTAGTATTGATAGCCTGGAGATTTTGAGAACCATTGTCCCAAGCCAAATAATAGTTTCCCCACTCCACCACAGATCACCCATTTTTTTTTTTCTACTCAATGCATCTCACCTTCTCTCCACTCAATTCAAGAAAATAAATAGTGGTACCTTTTGCATAAATATCAAGATAAAATCAGAAAGTGCTCTTCCCCAGGCACCACTACAAGAGGCATCTTTATGTTTTTTTCTCCCTCACTCACCAAGTATTCTTACACCCTATTATCTGTATAGTTGGGCTATTGGTTTACACATACACAACACATACACACACACACACACACACACACACATACCATCACCACATTTACTCTGGTGTTTCATAAATCCAAATCTTTCCTTTGAGGAAATTTGTCCTTATCTTCCGAAGAACTTGTATTATTCTCTTTTGTTTCACAAAGAACCCCAGGCATTTAGTTTCTGGAGGTCTTTGAATTAGGAATTGGCAATACTTTTATCTCTGCTCACATCCATCTCATTTCAAGGTCTATCATGTTCTCATCTCTGGCCTGTGAAGGTCACCAGTTCACTTTAAAAATCAGAAAAGAGAATAATTTTGATGAAGGAAGTTAGATGCAGTCCACAGGTGTTTGATGATCAATGATACTACAGAATAACTAGGAATAACATCTATTGTGTTCTAACGTCATTGAAGGCTAAATTTTAGACATATTTTTCTATACAGCACATCTCAGAAGTATGGCATATTATTCATATATCAGAGATATAAAAATGTGAATGAGATTAAAGGTATTGTCTGGGTTTTCATGCCTACTTACTCTAACATTCAAATAGATCTCAATATTAGCCAATAATTATTTTTTATAAAGTATCTTAAATTGAGTAATTTGCATACAACATAGTGTATTTTCTCATAGTTTGGAAGACAAAATAGATTCAGTGTGTGGTGAAAGTTAGCTATCTGCTTCGAGAGTACTCTGTGGTATTTTGTTCTCACATGGTGGAAGAGAATAACAATGGAGGGAACCATTACTATAAGGTCACTAGTCCCATAAAAAGGCTCAGCCCTCATGGCCTAGCCACTTCATCCCACTTTTCTGGCCTTTAATGTACAGCATATAACATTTAGAGGGAGTCAATTATTCAATACACAGTGTACTCTACAAACAATATGAGAGAGTAATAGGAACACTGACCTGTTAATAAGAAGTGTTCAGATCTAGCCCTAGCTCTAGCATCCATCATCAAAGTTATTACCTTAGCATTCAAATGGTTTTATAATTCCAAACATTAGAAACTTCTAGAAGGGCTCTGTCTTAGATTGATTTCTACTGTTGTGAGGAGACAACATTACCATGGCTGCTTTTATAAAGGAAAGCATTTAATTAAGGTGGTGGATTGCAGTTTCAGAGGTTTAGTCCATTATCTTTATGGTGAGAAGCATGGAAGCACGCAGGCAGACATGATGATGGAAAAGTAGCCAAGAGTTCTACTTCTGGATCCACAGTCAGCAAAAAGAGACAGTGAGCCTCTAGGTGGGGCTTAAGCTTCTGAGACATCAAAGTTTAACCAGAGATACACTTCCTCCAACAAAGTACCCCTACTCCAACAAGCCACACCTCTTAAAAGTGTTACTCCCTATAGACCTATCAAAGTCATTTTTTTTTTTTCCAAAATGAACCACAGGCTCATTTCTCTTGTATTGTTGAAAGTAGTTTAATGGCAGGTGAGAGTTTTCATATTTCAGCACCGTGTTCTCTAATGACTTGGACTAAAAGCAATTCTATGATTTTTTTTTTCAAAAATTCACACTATTCCTTTTATTTCTAGGTGAGTATTATGAGAGAAATCCTTTTACAATGTTTCATATCAAACTTGACTCATAAAGAATCCATAAAGTTTTTTAAAAACATACTCATAAATAATCAAATAATACGATATGCAAGTGGTTAAAATTTCATTTTTATCTTCATTTGTATGCTCTCCTTAACTGGCTTTTATTAATATAGGTTTTAAAAACCTATATTAAATAATGAAATAAATCCCAAAACTTTCTTTATATTTGTACTTAGAAGTCCTTACAATGAAGGGTAAGAAAAGCAGACACATAAATGTTATGCAATTATAGTATACATGTATAATTTTTAGATGCATGTGTCATATTTGAAATAAACAGTAATAAAGCCTAGTCATGTTTAATCACTGGGAACTTGTTGATTCTACGTAATGCTGTCTTCATTGTCTCCTGCTTATGGATTCCCTTCCATCTGGGGAGCAAGACTTTGGAAGCACTTGCCAGTTGGGAAGCCTGGCCTGACATGGTATAGTAGAAGAATTCTCCTGCACAGACCTTGACCCTGAGCAATTTGGAATTCTTGCAGTGCTGACATTCATGCTGTATATTTTAAGGTTTGTCTTGTGGTTTTTATTGCTATGAAGAAACATCATGATCATAGCATCTCTTATAAAAGAAAAAAAAACATTTAATTGGGGTGGTTTACACTTTCAGAGGTTTAGTCTATTATCATCATGGTGTGATGTGGTGCACTGAGGGAAGTCTTGGTGCTAGAGATGGAGCTGAGGGCCCTACATCTTGACCCACAGGCAACAGGAAGTGGTCTAACACACAGGGTGTATTCTGAGCTTGTCCCCATAGTGACATACTTCCTCCTTTACACTTTACCTACACAAACAAAACAACACATCCTAATAATGCCACCACAATTGAGTTTATGAGGGACAATTATATTCAAATATCAAACCCCTTTCTTCTTTCCTTAAAGCCAGAACCATGTGGTCAGAGCTGTCAAGTTCTGTTGCTTGCTCAGGCTGAAACATGGTTCCTTGTTCCATTACATCTTCACCAGTTTTCAGTTTTCAGTGGTTTCCTTCATTGCCTAAGCTTGAGTGCCCAGAAACTGGTTCTTTAAACCAGGTTGTTCTCAACTCAGAGATCTTCCTACCTTTGCTTCTGGAGTGCTCTGGTTAAAAGTATGCCCCACCACACCCAGCTCTAAGCTTCTCTTTAATTCCTTTTCACAAGTTGGAAACTTAGCTGGATGGGATCTTGCTCTGAGGTCACCACTCAACTTTATTCCATTTCTTAATTCATTTATTTTCTTGAACAAAGGACTTCACTCCAGTCTACTTCTGGGTGCTCCTTTCCTTCCCAAATTATACATTTTGTATTTTTCTTTGGTTAGCTTGTTCTTTTTTATTATAAATATTCATTAGAGTTACCATTAAACACACACACACACACACACACACACACACACACACACACACACACACACGTAACAGAATCAATACTAAGGATTTTATTGTTGTTTTGTTTTGTTTTAGATTTCCTCTGCCAACAGAATTAATGCAAATCTCTTCACTTTAGCCTTAGGCAGACTCTTTGAACTAGGGCAAAAGGCAGTCACATTCTTCACCAAAATATCACAAGAATAATCTCTAGGCAGCATATTAAAATTCTTTTCTCTGTAAATTCTTGATCCAGGCCCCCACACTTCATCAAATCACATTCAGCACCACTGCCTTCCATGCTCCTACTAGTTTGCATTCAAACGACCACAGGGGTTATAGAATTTTCCTCTGAGACTAAGGAAAGCAGCTGAGGCTAGTCATGTGTCATGGTTGTTCCTGCGTGGAGGCCTTGTAGAGAGACCATTGTGTGAAGCTGTGTAGTTGAAGCCTGAATTATTTTGAATACTCTAAGATGTTGAGATTCTAGATTATGAGATACCTACATAGGAAAGCTGCTAATATGGAGTAAAAGTAGCCCAAGAGGAAGAAGAAGTGTTTTGTAGTCAACAAAGCTCAAAGGAGTTGGAGATCTGAAGAATGTTTTAATATCACACATGGATGCCGAGTATGGAGGTTACCCAGCTGGCTTTTAGTCTTATTTTGGTCCAGTATTCCCTCACTATCCTCCTTTCTCTACATTTTGGAATGCTAATGTATATCCTGTGACATTATATGTTGGACACATGTGATCAACTTTTTTATTTCAGTTTTAAAGAGGATTAAAATTAAGAGATTTCATGCATCTCAAAAGAGACTTTAAACTCTAGACTTTTAAAATAAGTTTGGAAAAAAGACTATGGGGACTTCTGAAGTTGGACTAAGTGCATTTTGCATTATGATGTGGATGCAAACTTATGAGGGACTGGGGATAAAATATGATAGTTTGAATGCAGTTAGCCCCTTAAGTTCATAGGAAGTGGCAATATTATGAGGTGTGACCTTCTTGGAGGCCTATATCACTGTTCGGGAGGGATCTGAGGTCTCCTGTGCATAAGCTACACCTAGTTCAATTTATTTCCTTTTGTCTGTGGGTTAAGATATAGCTCCTTCTATACTCTGAACTCCTTCTTCAGCACTGTATCTGTTCAAGATGATAATTGACTAAAGTGTTGAAACTGTAAGCCATCCAATTAGATGTTTTCCTTTATGACAGTTTCCACGGTCATGGTATCTTTCACAGCAATAGAAACCCTAACTAAGACAGGGTGTTACTCTTTTGCCTCAGTTCTTCTATTTTTAAAGTTGTTATACTGAAGGTTTTTATAGTTCCTTGAACAATGAATATGAGTCTGTTTAAAAAATAAGTGGAGTAAAATGCAGAGTCTACTTCTATGATTACTTCTGACTTATTATTTTCTTCACGACTGTTCATGAACATCCACATGAAACTCAGCAAACTTCAGTCACTCGATTAATAACTTTAAGTGAATGATGCTTGCATGTGTACAGAATTTAGGGACCAGTAACTCAAGAATGAGCTCATTTCATGGATTGATAACTCTGGATAATGCAAAATAATTTTTTTAAAGCTAAAGGTTACACCTCTGATTTTTGCCCATTATGCTTAACTCCAGATTCTGTCTCAGCTCACCACCACTGCAGTGATTTTGATTTGTTGCTTCTTAGATGATTCTATTATGTTCTTTTCTTTTCTCGGTGCTGAACATTATTCAAAAATTATCCATTAGCTGGCATTTAGATTTATTATCATCTGGGCTTACAATATTTTCTTTTTAGACTTTTTATTTCTCTGGTCTTTACCCAATCAGAAAATTTGGGAACTATTTGAAAATAATTCACATAGCTCCAACCTATTAAGTTTTCAATCTTTATTTGTAAACAATCAATTTTCTAAGGACTCATTTCATGCAGTTTGACCAATTAATTGCAGTTTAATTATTTTTGTTTTGTACGAGTTTTATATGTTAAACTGAATATACACTAATGAAAAACATTTTATTTGAGGTAGTTGGCATATTTGCTCTTTGTTTTTCTCATTCTGTAAACTGTAAGTTAGAAATCTGAGCAGAGAGGGACAGAGCTGGATCTGTAGCATAATGAACACTGCAGTGACTCCCAGTGATAAAAAGAGCAGGATGTTTGTGTCAAGCAGACCCAAGATTTGATCCACAGGTGCACTACGATGGTTGGTAAATGTTACAAATCATTTAGTAGAATTGCACATGGAAAGGTATATGAGAGTAAATAATCAAGAGGTTGCTGCATAGAACAATATGAATTTCCGTTTTCTACCCATGAATCCTTCCAGAGTCTATCATTCTCTGACTTCAACAGACATTTTTCAAAAGGTCCTGATTATTTTCTCCTAGATATTTATTTCCTTCCCTCATATGTTTATTCATTATCAGTATATATCAACATTCAGAGTTTGTAATATCACTGATCTTTCAAGAAAACTTTGGTGTCCTCTCCTTTTTTCTTTTTAAAAATTTTATGTGTATGGGCATTTTGCCTGCGCATATTTCTCTTCTCTAGGTGTTTGCAATATCTGTGAATGCCAGACAGGGCATCAAATCTCCTGGAACTGGAGTTACAGATGATTGTGTGCTTTCAAGTGAGTGCTGTGAATTAAACTCAGGTCCTCTAGAGAAGCAGCCAGTGCTCTTAACTGCTAAGCCACTTCTTTGCTCTGACATCTACTTTTTAAAGAACACTTGGTTAATCATACTTTTTGCTCTCATATTTGGTCATTTTTCTTCTTATACAGAATATTCTAGTCACTTCAGACAGTAGGAAAGACTAACTAGCACACAGAAAACACCTTAATATCTTTGAGTCTTTGCACATGCATTCACTCTCTTCTAGAATGACTTCTACTCCACTTAATCTTAATTATATTAATCTCTTAAATTAATGCGGTATGTTCAAACCAAATGTTACTTCCTCTTCAACAAACAACTTTTGATATTCCATATAACAAGAACATACAAAGATACTTTTATGTTGTGGAATATTAGTTAAAGATATATTACATTTATTTATGCTGTACAACATTTATTTAATGATGCAAAATGTGTTGCATTCTTTTATATTGCATGTGTTTAACTCTGTAAAGCTGTGTTACTTTGCCTGTCTAAATCACCTGATGGGTCTAATAAAGAGCTGGATGGCCAGTAGCTACACAGGAGTGGGATAGATAGGGCTGACAGACAGAGAAAATAATAGGAGAAAAAGAGAAGCAGGAGTAACAAGAAAAAAGGGAGAGGAAGATGCTGGGGGTCAGCCACTCAGCCAGACATGGAGTAAGAAGGAAAGAAAAATTATACAAAAATGGAGAAAGGTGGACGGGATAAATTAAGAAAAGCTGGCTAGAAATAAGCCAAGCTAAGACTGAACATTTATAAGTAAGAATAAGTCTATGTGTGATTATTTGAGAGCAGGGTGGTAGTCCCCCAGAACCAAAGAGAAAAAAATAACCAACTAATTTGTATCATTCTTTTTCTATTAACTTGGCAAATGCTTCTGCCTCTTAAGAGATCTAAGTCATTACATTTTGACTATTTACCTACATGAAATTGTAGTTGTGAAACACTGGGAAAATTCCACTTAGTGTTTTATAATTTAATACTTTATATCTATACAATACCTTTACTTGATTTTGACCTTGTCATGATCTAAATTAGGATTCAGCTTTTTGTTTAAACAAAATTAGGAACAAAAAGATCTGTTGAATATGTGAGACAGTAGATAATTTAGATTATAGCCTATCCTTTCCTTCCATCTTTCATTTTTGATACAAAGTTTCACTAGGCTCTGGATGGCCATAAATCTCTATGTAGCTGAGTATGATCTTGAATCTCATAAATTTTGGAATTTCAGATGTGTGCCATTGTGTGTAGAGACAGTACTATGGACAAAACCCAGGGCTTTGTGCATTTCAGGCAAGCATTCTCCCAGTTACGCTGTATCCCCATCCTTTTGATAATATTTCTAGGCAGTACTTTCAGTACCTTAGTAACTCAGTTTCTGTATTATAGCTGGAAGATGGGTATTTCTGTTGTATCTTGTTAAGTTTTACATCATTCCAGTGACTTTTCACAATATAATACATTTTCCTAAAACTCAGTGCCTAAAAAAATAATAAAATGCTTTTGGGATGAGTCTATCTTTGTAGTTCAGGCTGGCCATCCTCCTTTCTTGGCTTCACAAGTGCTAGACTTGCAGGTGTGCCAACATCTATTTCAAAAACTTACACTCTTGATCATGAGACCAGTGGATGTCTCTGATAACCAAGATAGGACCAGAAAGACATAGATGACTTGCTCATCCATCTGAGGTTACCTAGCAATTATATGGGGTGACAGGTGACTTATTTAGCAATATTTTAATTTGAATATGTTAATTAAATTCCACATGGCTTTGCCTCTTTCTAGCATACTAACTAAAATGAAAGGCTTCTTGGCTAAGAATTTAGACACAGGTGTCTCATCAAGCTTGTCTATAGCATTGGACCTGTCCAGCACTGAGGCAAGTAGAGATTCCTATGATGGGGGAGAACCTACAAATTATGTTAGGAAAAGTATAAATTTAGGGAAGAAAGAATCCAGTTCAAGCTTGAAATCAATCTTGTACATATTCCTAACCCACTGTAACACTTGGGTGTTGTAAGGGGTTTCTTGGTCCTGGGCGGCCAGAGGTCCAGACCCACAGACCTTCCGCACCAGATCCCTTAGCCACCCGCCTCTGTTGCTCAGGCCCCCAGAAATGACTCAAATGCTTATATTAACTTTATGCTGTTTGGCCTATGGCTCAGGCAGATTGCTAGCTAGCTCTTACATCTTAAATCAACCCATTTCCATTAATCTGTCTGCCACGTGCCTGTGGCTCACCTGTGTTCCTTACATGTTGCTCCTTTGGGCTTTAACTTGGTCTGCCTGACTCTGCCCCACTTCTCCTACCTATGCTCTGATTTCTCTTCCTACTTTTTCTATGGTGCCTGTCATAGACCAAAACAGCTCCTTTATTTAAAGATCGATATTCACAGCATACAGAAAGGCATTTCCACATCACCTGGGACACCCATCTAAAATTTTATGCCTTTTAGTGTCCAAAGTCCACATTCGTACTAAAATCAATAGCAAAAATTATATTTGTGTCTGATAATTGCCTGGGCGTGATAAATATCACTTCTCTTAGGAGATATTTTCAGACTACCATGGTAGCATGACTAGAACCTGAAGAGTTGTACAACTGTAGGTATCTCTTCTATGGTTAGTAGACATAGACTGTAGCCTCTTCTATACTTTGCCAAAGAAGAGGTATGATGGGTTTCTGGTCCCTCTTTCTACATCAAATCCTTTCATATTCTGTGCATGAGGTCATAGGCTGCCACAACTGTTAATGTGTGGGGCATCATCTTCACACAAGCTTCCTTTTTGTCTTCTTGCTTGCTTTTCATTTGAGCAGTCCATAAAATATTAGCATGTCTTAAAATCAGAGGAAACATAGATAGCATGGTACACCCCCATTTCAATAGCCAAGCTTTGAATTATAGTGATCTTTGTGAAATTCACAGAGGCATAATAGATCTAGTTGCATAGTAGAATGACAGTAGTCAGAGAGTCTGTAACCACCACCATTGCTAAACCTATGGAATTACCTATTTTATTTTTAGAATGTATTATAGCTTAGAAATTTTATATTGTCTATTTATCATAAGCTATTTGAATAATACTTTAACTATAAGTGAAAGTTACATTATAAGCAATTTAGTATGTAATGTATGTATAAGGAATTAAAATTAAATCATTTGTTTCATTTTTCTAGGCAATATATAGTATTAGTGAGGACTTAATAAGGTTAATAATGTAAGTAGTTTAAATGTGCAGTATGACCATCAGGAGAGACTTTTCACAGGTTTTTTCCCTCTTTTTAAACATTCTTACTGTCTCCTGACTCTAATGAACAGACTCCATCCTCACAGAGTGCCACTGCTCCTAAAAGGCTGTCACTTTATCTTCTGTCTGATTGTTCTGTCTACACTAAATTATTCATTGTTGGCAATAAAGGCTACATAAACTATTTGACTCCTTATTTTCAAAATTTAAAATATCATGTTTTATGGTCACATAGTAAATACTAATTAAATGATGGTGAATTTAAATATCCTTAACAAAAATTTATTTATCTGTGGAAATTGGTGGTGCTAAAATTTTAATACTTAGTTTTTTTAAATTTTATATAGAATTACTTTGTTCTCCAAAGCTACTGTTTTTTCACATCTAATCTTATAGGTTAGAAATAATAAACATTTTTTTTAAATTCCATGCAAGTTTAGATAAGCTCTGAAATATTTGGCAATGAAGAACCACGAGTTTTCCTTGGGCTATAAAGCAGCAGTGTATATTAAATATTTAAAAACCATGCAAAGTTCTTTTCTCTGAAGAAAAGGCTGCCAGTCCTTTTGAAGAAATGGATTTCCCTCTAGTCTCCATGTGATTCCATATTTTGTACATAAAAGTAATATTCTTTCCTATGTTCTGTAAATAAATCTGATTTTTTCCTTACAGAAATTTTCAAAAATTGAATGCAGGTTGCTTTATTAATCAAGTATAAGGTGGTCCCAGATAGATTTTTTTACTACTCACCAGCAACCAGGCATTAGTTGATGGAAATCACCATATGCCTTCCAGTCTGGCACCTTGGTGTTGGCTTTTCAGTTTCCTCCAGTTGGAGATGTGCAGTGTCAGACTGTGAGACTAATAAATAAGGAAAGAATTTACCATCTTTTAAATTTCTTAAGTAGATTTTTGTGCATATTTAGTTCAGCAGCTTTGGGAGATGACATATGCTATATCCATATTTCATTTGGGGTAAATAAAACAGAGATCTACTAATGAATAAACATTCTTCAATTAATTTTTGACACTAAGATTTTCTCAGAATGTCATATGTTTCCAGGTTTTGATTCACTTTTTCTCTGCTGGTATTTCTGCCATGGCTATTGATTGTACATAGCGTTTAGAAGGGCTATTGGGCTGAAATGATCATAGACCTAGACTCTTCTCTCTCTCTCTCTCTCTCTCTCTCTCTCTCTCTCTCTCTCTCTCTCTCTCCCTCTCCTTCTCTTTCTCCCCCCTCTCTTTTTTCTTCACAGTTTTTATTATATCATTGTGTGTTACAATAAGATTTCTTGGTCCTGGGCACCAGAGGTCCAGACCCACAGATCTGCAGCCGCCCTCCACTGCTTAGGTCCCCCAAAATGATTCAGACGCTTATGTTAACTTCATGCTGTTTGGCTCAGGCACATTACTAGCTTGCTGCTTCATCTTAACTCAACCCATTCTCGTTAATCTGTCTGCCATGCGGCCCGTCGCTCACATGTTCTTTCTTTGATGGCTGGGGCTCTATCTGTCTGACCATACCCTGCTTCTCCTACCTATGCTGTGACTTCCCCTCCTACTTTTTCTATGTTGCCTGTCATGGGCCAAAATGATTTTTTATTTAAAGATTGATATTCACAGCATACAGAAAGGCATTACCACATCCCCTCCCCTTTCTGTCTAATCAAAAAGGAAGGTTTCAATTTTAATACAGCAAAATTACATATAACAAAATAACTATCAAGCAAGAATTACAGTTACAATATCTAGTCTATTTGTATTTAACAAAATTAAAGAAAATACTCTATCATATACCTTATACATGTGAATCTAAAGTTATATGTCCAATATACCTTTTAAAATAACTAAGAAAAACTACATCAAAGACCACAGAAGGACATAATATTTACCCAAGTAAACCAGAAGTACAAATAACTTCCAAAATCTAGAAATGACAGAGATGACACCTATCTGCCTGGACAGTCACCCAAAGTTCCTTTACAAAGTTGGAGCATCCATCTTCAGCCTACAGGCCCAGAGTCTCTTTTCATTTCAGTGAAGCAGGAAATCTGCTCTGCCAGTTCTGGTATCAATCACTTCTCCTTGATTCCTGAAGAATGTCTGACAGTTTTCTCTACATAGCAGGAACCTGAAGGATCATCTTGGCTTGTTCTGTAAAAGTTCAGGGTCATTTTCCTATGGAACCTGTATGTCCAGTTTAAACAGAATCAAGCAGTCAATACAAAAACAGGTTCTTGTCCAGTGGCTAACAATTGCCACAAAGAAATTAAACTCCATATGGATTTTCTTCGATGCCTGTTTTTCTCTTAAAGTAAAATGGTGCTGCCAGAAGCATACCTGTCTCACTGTCCAGAAAAGTCTAAATTCTTAAAATATTTCAAATGCCATATTCTGTAGGTCTTAGAAGTGTTTGAAGATTACCTGTTTAATTGAAATACATCTTTGTATGCCTAAAAAAATCCTAACTAATATAACTATAAGTTTGGTTATCACAAGTTACTATTAATCTGCATTTATTAATTATACATTACAATTTTAAATCAGTTACATGAACATCATACCTTAAACAAGAGCATAAAAATATATACAGCATAACAAAATTGACCTTAAATTTGTATCAGTAAACCAAAGTCCATACCAATGCAAAATATTTTGAGATTAACAACCAATTTTTAGGTTAAAGTAAATCACTCATATACTATATCCCCTTTTTCTTCTTAGAATGAGATTAACTATGACCATTAACCATTTATAATGAAAACAAACATTTATAAACAATATTTTGGGAATTCTGGCATAATCTTCCATTACTACTTCCTGCTGATTGAGGGGCACTGATAATCTTACAGATTCTTGAGACTGGATCATCTTAGTCTGCATCCCTGAAGCTGATGTGACCATCTCTTCCCATAAGAGAATTTTTAGATGGTTTTGGTTGATGAAACCATAAGAGCCTGGAAGCATCAATAAACCAAAATCCATACGACTTTAAAATATTTTTAGACTAACCGCTGATGTTTAGATTAAAGTAAATTCAATAATCTAATTTTTTAAAATCACTCATATACCATATCCCCTTTTTCTTTTTAGAAAGAGATTAACTATGACTATTAACCATTTATAATGAAAACAAACATTTATAAACAATATTTTGGGAATTTGGGTGTAGTTCTCCATACTACTTCCTGCTGAATAGGGGGCGCTGGCAATCTTACAGATTCTTGAGACTGCATCATCTTAGTCTGTAGCCCTGAAACTGATGTGACCATCTCTTCCCATCAGAGAATTTTCAGATGGTCTTGGTTGATGAAACCATATTTGTCTAGAAGCAATCCACAGGTTCTCATCTTCTTGGAAACAAAAGCAGAACTCTTCCAAAGCAGTAAATCCTTAGACACAAATTTCAAAATCAAGATACATTTAAAATATATATTCTTGTTTAACTTAGCAGCTTTTGCAATCCATTGTCTTTCTGAAGTTAGCTCATTAACAGTTAAAAAATTAAAAGAAAACACAATAATAACCACACTCCAGATTCTGTGTCTATTTTCCATCTTTATGTGGCTTATTATATTTTTATTACTCTATTTCTCTTTTTTTCAGACTTTCTTTACCTTCTTTCTTTTCTCTCTGAAGCCTATGTACAGTTTACACACATTGTAAACCGTTTGCAGGGTTTTTTTGTGAATTCTTAATCATTTTCCAACCAGAAGAGCTTTTACAATACTCTCACTCTCTTAAAGAGGCACATAGATTTTGCAGAAAACAGGTGAGTGAGGAAGTTCTCTTAAAGGGGCGTGTCTCTGTTCACTGCTAGCAAACAGAGAAGGCCCAAGAAATGCTACTACTAAGAAACTGTCTTGATTCTGTTTGGTTTTTGCTCAGTATAAATGTAAACCTTAAATAAATCACATGCTACTGAGTCTTCTGTGAGACTTCGGGAATCGGCCTGGTTGCAGCTTACCCTGCCTGCCACCAGTCCTCAGGTGCTCTTATTAATGTGGCCCAAATGCCATGCTATCTCTGTACAATGACTCGCTTCAGGTACACAATTTGGAAGCTGCTTTGGCTCAGTTTATGTGATATAGAACCATTTCTAATCTTTCTCTAGCTTTATGTGAGTGTTTGGCCAATGTTCTGGTTCCATCTGTTACAATAGGGTTTCTTGGTCCCGGGCGCCAGAGGTCCAGACCTGCAGACCTGCAGTCTCAGACCACTAGCCGCCCATCACCACTTAGGTCCCCCCAAATGATTCAGACACTTATATTAACTTCATGCTGTTTGGCCTATGGCTCGGGCACATCGCTAGCTAGCTCCTGCATCTTAACTCAACCCATTCTCGTTAATCTGTCTGCCATGTGGCCCGTGGCTCACCTGTGTTCCTTACATGTTTTTTCTTTGGTGGCTGGCTCGATCTGTCTGACTCTACTCTGCTTCTCCTACCTATGCTGTGCCTGTCATGGGCCTTTTTCTTTTTCTATGGTGCCTGTCATGGGCCAAAACAGATCCTTTATTTAAAGATTGATATCCATAACATACAGAAAGACATTCCCACATCAATTATGTATTCCGTATCCTAGGTAATTCCCAGCTTCCCCAACTCACAACACAAACAGGTGGGTTCAAATACACAATCCACATGTTTTTTCTTAGTTTTATCACAAAACTCTTACAGCATCAACTTTTCTGATAAATAGTTAACTCCTGAGGGTAGGGAGCCCATATTCCCTGCCAAGGAAGAAGGGTTGAATTTCTTACCATGATGGCAACAGAGTCCTTACATCATAAGTTCATTGTTCAGTTTGTTCTCATGGCTTATTTGAATGACCTAGAGGTTTACATGGATCTGTGTGAAGTCTTTTCCTTATTAAAATTCTCCACCAATTCTGAGAATGCCAAAGCATCTGAAAAAAAAAATACCATGGCAAGGAGTATATTTAAAGAGGCTCTTTGTAGATGTGCATGGCACCAGCTCTGCTCACTGTGCTATTCTCTGCCACCCTGACCCTCATCTCACAGATCTGATTCCCGATCAAGAGCAGTGCAGTGCCTGCCCATTTATTCTCTCTTAACTTCTGCCACTGGTTACTTTGCTCCTTGAAGAAATGGTTTATTAGAGTTTACTTGTCCCTGAAGCTATGGACTGTGGGAAATAACTTTATGAATTACCAAATTGATTAGAATGCCCACAGTGATAGACTTACAAACCTCATCAAAGAGACCAGGAATAAAGAGAGAGTGGAAAGAAATACATTTCTGTAATGAAGTCAACAGGAAGTCAGAGCTCAATCACCACTCAAGTGCATTAAGACATAAAAAATATATCATGCATTGTTGCTACAAGGCAAAAATTTGGTCAGCTAGTCGCTGGCATTGAAGCTAAGGCAGTAACATTGGAATCAGCTATAATTCTATGAAAATTTTTATGGATTAAGTTTAATAGCTGCTCACTCTACCTTAAAATTTTAAGCATATAATTAAATCTAAAATAACCAATTATAATTTTTGCTTATTTGACTGTAGTGGTATTTTATGAGTTTTCTAAAATGTTGGTGCTATATAAAAGTAATTCACAAGTACATAGAAATTTTGAAGGGTTAGTCTTCAAGTTTTCAGCTTGGCTTCCCAAATATCACAACATGTCTCCGTGGCTCAATTTACCTTGATGAATTTATATGGTGGTACTTACTCTACTGCTAGGAAAAAGTCATTTACCAACCTGTATCATGAGGGTATTTCAGCACAGATGGTATCGTTCCTGTGTTTACACTGGTGTAGAGTCATTCTCTATCTTAAAATGGAGTCAAACACTGTTTGTAAAATGGAGTTTCTTGCAGCAAGGCAACCTGAAAGCCAGTCTTTTACATAATATGGAGTAACTTAGAACAGGGCACAACTTCGTTTCAATGTCAGTTTATACTTTTATATAGCTCTCAGCAAGTATAGGTTGGTCTTAACCGTTTTGGAATTCTAATTTAAAATTACCACCCTTTCTTAAACCAATCATGACACTGCTTCAGAAGTGTTGTTTAATAAAGGATAAAAAGATAACATGACCAGTACTAATTATTATAAACTCTGCATGCAATTGTTATTATCTCACTTTCCATAAGACTTGTAGGCAGTTAAATAATTTAAACCTTAACCTTTTGTAATGTCTGATATTTTAAGTGAAGTTTGCGGAGAGATAGTTTACTGGGTAAAATGTTTCTGGTGCAAGCATGAAGTCTTTGGTTTTAAAATAACAGGTGTGATCCTATGCACCTGTGTTCTCAGCACTAGGTATGGAGAAGAAAAGGCATTTCTGAGCAGATAGTTGGGCTGCAAGGGTGAGAAGTGGGTTTAATGAGAGATTATCTAAAAAAATAACATGGAAAGTGACAGAGGATGACCTTGGTGTCCAAATCTAGCTTCTTCATAAAGCAGGCATAGTAAAAGCACTTGCTAGTGCACATGTGTATACAAACACACACACACACACACACACACACACACACACACACACACACACACACACACACACAACACACACACACTATGAAGACTAAAATATGCACACAAACTTCCTTTTTTTAACTCTTGAAACCAACTTCTTCAGTTCGACTCTTTCCTTGATTGTGAACACTACTATAGAGTCATAAGAAGGTTGAAATGTGAAGAATATAGAGGAAGGACATTTTTGTAAGAAAACTACTTCATCTTTGGGTGGGTCCTGGATGTAGTTTTGATACAGCTTCAGAGCCATGGAGAATGCAATGGGGAAAAAGGTGAATTTCATGAAATGCTGCGAAATAGGAGTTCTCTTATGAATTCATTTAGAAAATTTAGCAATTTACTCTTTTCTCATTTTTGATTTACAGTGTGAAACTAAAAAAAAAAAAAAAACTAAAAGTTTTGTGACAAAAATTAACATTGGAGCAATGTTTTTCTTTTTAAAAAAATCCTGATATTGTCCAAAACTCTTATTCTTTGGCCCCAATAGATGTAATAGATGTTATACAAAATGCTTTCATTAAAATCAACGTTGTGCTCGACCCAGTAAGGATGGTTGAAAGAGGAGAATGGTCAACACTGTCTAATTAAAGATTCCAGTGAAAAATAAAAATGAAGAGAAATTAGTTATGGCAAATTATGAGAAAGACTATTATATGGCAAAAATGCTAGAGAAAGGCACAAAGTCATAAAATAATTAGGCTATTTATAGCAGGAACAAAGTTGGCTGAGACATTGCCAGAAACCAAAGACTGCTTTACTCACATATTCACCCAAGAAGAGTCACAAAAGTGCACCTGAATGTTCTGTGTGCTATGGAAACACTCAGTATGCCCAAATGCATCATGACTACCATTTGCACACAAGTGAGAAACAGAAAAACTGGCTATGAGTTCAGCCTCCATATAAATCAGCTCTTGTGGGTTTTCTGTGTTTTATTCCTTTTCAAGCTGAATGTGGTGGGCAATATTAAAATGTTCTTTCAGTTTTTTTGTTTTTTTTTTTATTTGTTTGTTTTGTTTTGTTTAGAGATAGAATTTGTAGCCCAGGCTTTCCTTATGTGAAGGTGTCCCTTTTCTCAAATTCTGAAATTTACAAACACAAAGCACATGTCCAAGATGAGAGTATTAAATAATATTAAGTCTACGCTCACTCTAATAACATCATTTTAGAGTTACCTGAGACATTTTCTAGGGGACAGCTTTCAATACCAAAAATATGGTTATAAATGTTTTAATACAAAATATTTTATTCCCTAATTTTGCCATACTAAAGAAGTAATTAACATCTAGAGATGGAAGTTGTCTATCTTTCCGAGGTATCATCTGTTGTTATTTAGGACAATAGGCCACCATTTCCAATACTGTTCCAATACTGAAAAAAAAATTCACTTGGGTGGAAGCAAAGAGCTCTTTCTCAGAAAGAGAAAGTGAAGACTTCTAAGCAGTAATCATAGATTAGAATTATTAAAAAGGTCAATGTGATCTTGAGAATGTCATTCAGGGAGATTGTAAGAAGAGAGAGATACCCAAAGAGTATGGATTGCATGATCCCTGGAAAGTGGTCCTTATAAGATTTTGCTGCTGTGATAAACCTGTAAGGAGGAAAGGGTATATTTGGCTTACAGATCATGGTTTTTCCTCGAAGGAAGACAAAATAGGAGCTCAAGGCAGGAACTGGAACAGAAAGCATGGGAGGATGCAGCTTGCTGACATGTTCTCTGTAGCTCCCTAAACTTGATTTCTCATATAGTGCAGAACCATCTGCCCCACGGTGGTAACACCAACTGTGGTTATACCCTTCTACATCTATCATCATTCAAGAAGTGACCCAGAGACATGTCTATGGAATAATCTGATCAAGGCAGTTTCATAATTGAAAATCCCTCTTCTCAGATGTCTCCAGTTCTTACCAAATTAACATAATCTAACGAGTACTAAAGCAGAGTCGGAAGGGACTTATTTCAAGTTCCTGAAGAGAAATTAAAATATGGCCATGGATTTGTGGTTTTTTTTTTTTTTTCCTTTTTGCCTTCAGTGAAACTGGGTGCCTATTGAATACTGAACTCTTAATGTTCATTAAGAATTTATTTTGCACAGACCACTTGCCTCTGATGTTTTAGTGGGAAGGATATGCATTGATGATGTGTTTTTCAGCTATTGCTGAAATACTACACCAGAATTAATCACCAAAATGCTTGATGACTTCAAACAGTCACTGCTTATTAATTTTTATGAGTGTGGAGGTTGGCTATCTATGGTCATTCTTTTAGGTACCTTTTATATACCTACTGTAAACTGGTTGGTCACCTCAGGGATAGTTCTTGCTAATGGAATATCTCACCAAGGGCAGACTAGTCAGGTCTTCATTCACAGGCTGGAAGAAATCTAGAGGGGGAAATGTGACCTTTCAAGGTGTGACATCTACTTGACCTGATTTCAGTTCTCTTATATACCATTAAAAAGGGAACCCAGGAGGAAAGTTCAGATCAAAGAGGCTTCCTGTTGGGAAAATCCAGAAATGGAAATGGAGAAGAACTGAAGCCATTTTAATAATCATTCCACTGCCCATGTCTTAAGGCTCATTTGCGTTCCTTGCGGTTACTCTCATCAGGTTTCAGAGTACCAATAAACCCAAGGAAAGAAGGGCAGTGTCATTGTGCTGGGAATATCTCTACCCTGTCCTCAAAGAGGTGAGTGACCATGCTCAAACTGTGACTCTAGAAAAAAAATTAAAACACTAAAAATTTAAACTTTTTAAAGCAGTTTCCCAAGAATACAAATGAAAGACTGTCCAAACCATACTGTGAAGCATACATAAGGCAGAAATTGAGGACAAAATAATAAACACATTTGTGGACAGATAAAATTTAAAGCTAGAGGCAGAATATAGAGGCAGAAGGGCAGAATAGCAGAGAGCAAAACTTAGAAGAGAATTAGATGCATTAGCCCGTAGGCACAAGCAAATTAAAATTTTGGCTGAGAGAGAGGCTTATTATAGATTCCAAGCTGCATCCTAAGATTGTAGACATAGCTCTGACAGTGAGGGCATTGCAACCTCAGGAAAAAGAGCCATAGCTCCAACGAAGTATCTATGTCTTCTCCATTGTGCTCTTTCAATCACCCAAACCCTTTACCATTTCAAACAGAATGTTAAAATGTTTGGGGGTTATATAAAAACATTATGGGATACATTAATTATGTTAATTTTTAATCACAAAATGTAGTCTAAGATCTTGTCTAATCAGAATGTGGGATTTTGTATACAGAAGAAGGAGTAGAGCACTTACCTCCATGGTGGAAGCTTTGGGTTCATTACCAGCACTGAAAAGCACATGTACGCTTAGGGATACCACTATAGACATCCTCTTTATTTTAAAACTGTTTATTATATTTATTTGTGTGTGTTACACTTGTGTTCCACAGCATGAGTGTGGCTGTCAAAAGGAGACTTTCTTGCATGAGGACTCTTCTGTTTCCTCTTATCATTTGGAATCAAGAGACAGAATTTATATTTGACAGCAAGCTTCTTTCCCTGATGAGCTTTGTAGATACCCCACTTGTTATTTCTTCATAATGATCAGTGAAATAAATTTTTCTAACTTTAAACTGAACATTCAAAAACGCAGGTAGATGTTGAATTAGGAGAAAAGCCTAAAAATTAGAATAAGACTCCAGAACATCAGTTATTGATAATTTTTGTTGAATAATAGAATAGCACATCATACACTGGGAAAAGTTGAACGTTCTGGAGGAGAGGGGTCTCATTTGAAACCCAGTTATCCACAGAGCTCATGCTTGGGTGTGCTAAGCTGAGATTCATCACTCTAAAACAAGTGTATGCTGAATGCTAGGGATCTCTGAGAGATTGTATCTCCTTTTGACTGAACTGTGGTTTAGGAGGTTAACCAGCAAAGGGATAATAACAAAAGTTTTATCTTTTTAAAACAACCTTGTTTAACAACTCTGAATGTATGGAACCTACAAGGGGAAGGGAGGGAGGCCATAAAACACAGTGATGTTTGGTTGAGAATGTAACTTAGAGATAGATGTCCATGGAAATTATCAGCAAGACTGAGATGCCCAATTTGTAGGAGGGAACAGAAAGCTAGCACTACTTCAGTATTGGAAGACAGGATAATATGGACCTCTTGTGTAGGTTGAGAAGAAGGCTTCTGTGGTAGGAAACTCATAGGTTAGACCTTAAGAATTTTGAGGTAGGGAAAAATACTCACATGGAGATTTCTTCACCATTCTAGCATGTTCTGAAGTGAGGATGAAGTACAGCAAGCTCCTCAGCACTATCCTAATCCAGAGTGCAACCATAGACTCAGTTCTAACACTAATTGTTGTACCAGTAGCATTTAAAAATAATGAGAAGAAACAATTGGCAATTGATGAAGTGGGGGAGCACTCACACATGCCTGGATCTTAAGGCAAAATATATTGACAACACTTCCTAATTGCTTCTAAGCAACTTACTCACTAATGGACTGGATAATTATTGTTAAGTTTGATAAAGGAAGAATATCTCCTGTCTCCTCAGATATGTGTTGAAGAATGATATCAGGTAGTCATTAGTTTTTAGGCAAGGCTTTGACTAAAATTACCTATCTATCCATCTGTCTTTCTGTCTGTCTAGATAGATAGATAGATAGATAGATAGATAGATAGATAGATAGATAGATAGGTAGGTAGGTAGATAGATAGATAGATATCTCTTCTTGACAATGTATGGAGAAATTTATATTATTTTAGCCAAGCTCTCTGTATTAATTAAGCTATATAAACTGAAAATAGGTAAAAGTTTACTTAATGAAAATCCATCCAAGTGCATACTCATACCAAGCTAAGCCTTGATTATTTATGGCTAGTAGCCTTGTCCTGATAAAGTCACGTAAACTGGGTTTAGATTATGTGTTATGAGTAGCAGTGACTTTTATATAATAGAGCTAAGCTGAAATGCCAAGTTATCTGTCTTCTACTTCCAGCTTCTTAAAACATGTCATCACATACCTAGAAATGAGCCTTTATGGTTCCCTGTTTTTCCTCCTTTCAATAAATATGTGCAACATACATACCCTGTGGGGTTCAAATTACTGATCATTGTGTTTCTATCTAGCTGGGCAGTGGTGGCTTACACCTTTAACTCCAGCACTCAGGTTGGCAGAGGCAGATGGAACTTTGGGTCTGAGGCCAGCCTGGTCTACAAGACATTTGGGGTTACACAGAGAAACCCTGTCTCAAAATATCTCTTCCCTTTTCCTTTACTTTATTAAAGTTATGCAATGTGATCTCTTTCTTACTATTCAACACCATTTAGCACCTTAGTGTATTAAATATTTCTAGAGAACTATATGCAAAGATTACTTCTATTTAAGATTGGCTGATGGTTTTTCCTGTCTCATATGCTATATTTCTTTTTCTGACTGATGGCAATGAAAAATTTTGGCATGAATATGATAAAAGACTCAGAGCTCAACATCATTTTCTTAGTGAATTGATTACTGTCTTTTGAATTTATAGTTCCTAGCAGCCCTACAATTTAATATGGTTGATGTGTTTTACTTAGTTATTCTGATTGTGTTGTACATTTAAATGCAGGCAGCTTAGGCACTAATTATTGCAAATTTATAACTCGTAATCAGATGGTAGGCACTATGAACAAGAGGAAGTATTTGTATCGTTTCTGAAAAGAAAGCATTTTGAAATAGTTTTGGCTAGTGGTGGATACTGTATTCTTTAACATGAAATATAAGTTTGACATTCATCTATTATTTATTAGATTAGCATGCATTAATTTTTAACTTTTGACTATAGATTTGTATCTAAAAAATGCATATGCCAACAGGATGAACGGTTAATGTATATGTGCACACACACAAATAATGGAATATATATACATATGTATATATATATGCTTATATATGCCATGTAGACCTAATAAAATTTTAAATGTGTGCTTAGATATATGTCACAATGTCATAAGATCAAGTTTTAAAAGAAATGACTTCTGTACTTGTTTTTAAACTAGTTTGTTCATATGTACATATATGTAGGCTAATATTCTTATAGGCTTGTATGATTGGTACCAGGCTTTGATGCAGTTTTAGAAGACTGAAACATTTGGGAGATGAAATAGTAGTTACAGGAAATGGATCTCTGGGTGGGGGAGGTGAAGAGGCATTCCTCATGTGTAGGTGCCCATCTCAGGAGTCGGGGGAGAAGAAGAGGAGATGCCTGAAGTTCAAACTGGAGCTGGAGTTGACCCAGCTGATGTGAACTTTGGGAACTCACCTTGTCTCTTCAAATGAGCAGAAAGTGCTGTTGACCATTGACCAATTGCTGCAGTCCCATCTTTTCTGTTTTTGAACTTGAATCATCAAGAAAATAAAATTGATTATAAAATAGTGATTTTTTTTTTCTTGTAGTACAGAGTTGTTATTCTGCAAATTAGAACTAAGCATTCTCTGCTTTTAAACATGGAACCAAAACATCATCTGAAATGACGCATTATGACCTCCTTAGGTCAGGAAACAGGGTTTTTCTTCCAAGTGGCATATAGTCTTCCTTGCAGACAGTCTGGCTTATGTAGCTTACTGTTGACACGACTTCCTCGCAGTTTGTATATGATCTAATCAAACAAGAGCAGCAATTCAATATTTGATGACTGCTGCCATTCTCATTGTCTGTTCTCTCCGGTTCTGTATTTTCCATCCTGAATTGCTATTTCCGCACAGAAGTCAAACCTGTTGTTAGGACCACAACACATCGCTACTTTTAAAAATAAAGTTAGTAAAACAATTGTGTTTGTCTGGGGTCTGTGAATGGAATGCAGTTCTGTCTAAATGTATGTTTCTTTTCATTGATTTGATTACCAAGGTTGTGAGATAAAATCCTAGACCAACTTACCCCATAGCTCAGTAGAGATCTTATTTTCTTAGATCTCATCATAGGACATATTCATGTCACTATTTAGAGATTGCTGTTTTTTTTTTTTTTTTAAATGACATACATGTAAATGTTCTCCTGTGGCATCTTGTGTCCATCTGGGAAATTTGTTAAAAACAGTTTACTTTGGGTGTCTTCTTTTTGTGGTATGAAGAAATATCTTTTAATTGTGATATAGCTGATGACATCTGGTGGCTGTGGCATATGTACTTACTCAGGTAGAATCTGATTCACTGGCAACTTTATTAACATAGCAACCAAAGCCTGGAATTTATTACTTTCTTATGACCTTTTTTGATAACAAAATATAGAAAGTGCTAACTGCTATGTATGCATTTTCATACATTATTGATTAGGTGTTCTTCCAGTGAACTGTGTAGCCATTCTCCAGGGATGTAAAGCTAACTGTTAGCAAGTGGTTGCCTCCTCCAACTCCCAGCATGCATCTGAGTAAGTGTACCCACTATCACTGTCTCCCATAATGCAAAGCGTCAGTCCCTCATTATCAGCAAGATTGTTGTCTGTTTACCATTCTCCTGATTTTGTTTTTCAAGGCTACATTGGAGAGTGCCTGAGTTACTTTAGCAATAAATGACTTAGTGGTCCAAAGTTACCCTTTCTACTCATAAATAATCTTATATCTTTTGTTTTGTTTTTCTGTTGATATGAAAAAGTTGCGGAATATTTTCTTATAAGGTGCAATTTTTTTCTAAAAATTTCCTTTAAAAATATATCTCTAGAAAAGAGAAATGCTTTTTTAAGGAGGCCTATGTTCATGTATGTCTAACCTTCAGATGACCTTGTTTCTCTGTTTCTTTTCTGTGTTCTGCTTAACTAAGGCAGCTGTAGCTCTGTTCTGTTTATGTTTTCTGTTAATCTGGTACTTTTAACAATGTTGGCACCTTGGCATGATGGGTCTTCACTCCTATTGTTCTGTTGCTTCAGGGGACATAGCAAAACCAAAAAGCAAGAAGAAAGACTTTCTTTTTAAAAGTATTTATTTTTATTGTTTTAAATTATGTGTACATGTGACTTTAGAGACCATGGAACTGGAGGTCAAGGAGGAGCATGGAAACTGAGCTCAGGTCCTCTAGAGGAAAGAGATGTCTCTTTATTCCCAAGAAAGGCCTTTAGCAGCCTCCTCTTGGAACTCTCAAGTGCTCCTTTGGCTCATTCCTAGAGGATTTCTCTGTGAGCTGATGCCTTGTGGGAGCCAAGGCCATGGTTGTAGTTGGAGGAAGCTGCTGTTGTCAGCTCCTTCTGCATTAGAAATGATCTTTCTCTCCAGACTGTCACTTTACTGCCCCCAAATGAGTGAAAACTGAACCAGAATTCCTTTTCAGTTTTCCTTTTATAAATTCAAAACCTCGGTTAATCAGATCAGCATATTCAAAGGTGGCACATCATGCCTTCTCTCTGCAACTGATTGTAAGCTTCAGAAAGATGGTTTGTGTAGTATGAGTGCGTGCAAGTGTTCTTCTGTCCTGCCAACCAGCCCTCAAATGAAAACATAGAGATTTCTTATTAATTTGAAAACTTGGTATATGTCTTAGGCTTGAGCCACTAACTATTATAAATTAAATTAACACATTTAGATTAATCTATGTTCTATTACATAGCTTTTACCTCTATCCCATTCTCTGTGTGTGACTTGTTTTGCATCTGGCTGACTTCTCTGTCTCTCTTCTTTCCAGAGTCCTTTCTGTGCCTGGAAGTCTGACCTGCACTTCCTGCTATTGGTAGCTATTGACTAAAGCACTCAGAAGGCACCTTGGCAACGACACATTTTCACAGTGTGCAAAAAAGATTATTCCACAACAGTTCTGTTCTGAGACTTTCCCAGATGACAACGATGTATCTAAAAAGCAAAATTTAATAATCACTAGCAGCAGCACAGAATTTTAAGTATGCAAGCTCTTTGCAGTATACAAGTGCTAAGGGGACGTTTGATTTTGTTAAGGTCAACAACTAAAGTGATGTTTTTGTTCAATTTCTATCATCTAAATAGGTACTTCCCAGCTGACTCCATAGATCTTCTGACTCCAAGCTTCTTTTAAATCATTTTCCTTCTCTTATCTTTTTTATCTTTTGTTTATTCATTTTGTGAGCACGTGTGTGAGCATGCCCATGCCATGTGCAGGTCAGTTGACAATTTGGAGGAGTCAGATCCTTCCTTATGCCATGTGAGCTTCAGGGGTCAAATTCAGGTCGTCATCATTGGTAACCAGTGCCTTCCTTTGCCTGATGAGCCATCTTGCCAACCCCTGACCTCCATTTTCTGACTTAGTTCCTGGGATTCTACTTTTTCCTTTTGTGAAATGTAAAAATGCATATGAGAAAGTAAAATGCATAAGTAAACTATTATTGTATTGCCTTATTTTTGTATCATATTCAAAGGTTATATTTAACAGCAGGATGTTTTTTAACACGTATCATTTATCTCTTTGTAGTTCTGCATTTTGTTTTATTTGATTTGATTTTCTGTGTGGGGAATATTAAAATGTTAACATCTTGTATAGCACAAGCTGTGCCAGGTTTTATAAGTCATTTCAGCTTTAGTTGTATCTGATCTTACTGTTGCTATGAGGAAAAAAAATCTATAATAAGATCCCATCTGCTTTTATAATTGCTCAAGAAAAAATGCATTATTGACATCATTTTGATAAAGTTAAAGTTGAATTCAAATGAAATCATCCTCATGAAATTGCTTTCAAAGCATGCTTTTTGTGTTTCAACAGTATCTACTCTATTGTTTCCTAGCATATGTTGTGAACCTCTGTATATGGATATATCACTATATGTAGTGAGGAAATGGGGAAAAGTTTATATGTGTGTGTATGATATGTGTGAGTGTGTGAGTGTACATGAGTATGAGTGTATGTGAGTGTGTGTGTATGTGTGTGAATGAGTGTGTATGTGTGTGGTGTGTTTGGTTGTGTGTGTGTATGTGTGTGGTATGTTTGGTTGTGTGTATGTGTGTGTGTATATGTATGTATGTGTGTGGTGTGTTTGGTTGTGTGTAAGTGTGTGTGTGTGTGTGTGTGTGTGTGTGTGTGTGTGTGTGTGTATAAAGAAATGAGGACAATTGTGGAGTAATCAAACTGGTTTGAAAATGCTTGAAGAAAAGGAAGCTAACGTCATAAGTAATTTTAAGAAAGTTGTATTTTGGGGATTGTGTTTTACTTGTAGACAAAACTGTATGAATGATTGTCATCTCTAAAGTTTGAGCCTGATCTATTGAGATAATAAGTAAAATAATGATTCATCCTAAGGCTTAATCGGTCAATCAGTGTTCCAGTTTCAATGCTGGGAAGCCATGTGGTCATCCTGTTGGGATGGTTTCTAAGTTTTGACAATTTTCCCAGCACTGCCTTTACATAATATTTTATTCCTTCCTTTCTCTTCCTCTGCCTCCTCTTCCCCTCTTCTCTTCTCCTTTTCCCCGTCAAATTTGTTTTTCTATTATTTTAGACAAGTTCTCATGTAGCCTTAAACTCTCTATGTCACCAAGGATGTCTTGAAATTTCTGATTCTTCCCTCCTCCCAGCTCCTGGGATTAGAGGCTCAGGCAATCACACTCTGGTTTATATGGATCAAACCTGGGGCTGCTGAGGACAGAGGACAGGTTGGTTGCAGTGTTAAAAAGCTTCTGGTAACCTTTAGCAAGAACATTTCTGAGTTCTGAGCACTCTACTCTGGACACTTCTCCATATGTATATAACATTCTTTCCTCCTGTTTCTTCTTGGCTCTAGATTTGAAGCTATGAAGTCTGCTTGCTGATCCAGGTAGTTTTTCAGGAAGTCCTCTTCAGAACTTTCAGGAGTCCAAGCTGTCCCTCCATTCTGTAAGATCCACATCTCCTGAGGAGGAATTCCATGTGCTCTCTGTAGTACGAGGTTTCTGGCCTGGACTTTCAGGCCTAGCCTCAAGGTTGGGACCTGTAGATCCACAGACCCACAGAGACACACAGATGCTTACATTAATTTTAGGCTGATTGGCCTAAGGCCCAGGCATATAACGTGCAAACTTTTTACCCTTAAACTAACCCATGATTCTTATCCTGTTCAGCCAAAGGGCTTAGTATCTTTTTTAAGAGCAATACATTGTCCTCTGCATCTTCTGGCTTGTCTGGCAACTCTGGAGTCTCTATGGCATTTTTGCTCTGTTCTTCCTGTTCCCAGAGTTTTCTTAGCCTGGTAGCCCCTCCCACACTTCCTGTATCCCTTTGGCCAATCAGTGCTTTTCATTAAACCAGTGGGTGGGACAATTATTTACAATGGAATAACATAATCTCCCTAAAGCTCTCTGCCATTCAAACTTCAAAATGCACTATAGTGTCAGTCCGGAAGTAGGTTCCTATTTTTCCAACCACTGAAGCAGCAGCCTGCTGTGCACAACACCCCCTGGGGGATGGCAGACACTGGTCCCCTCATGATTTCAGTAAAGCCTGTAGTCCCTCTGAATCACTATCCACTCCTCCCCCCTGGTGCACATGGCTAACATGGTAATCCTTTACCATAGACATCCTTCTTACAATACATCATCCTAAATTGCTATACATTTAAATATTCTGAATGTGATTGTAACTAAAATGTACTTTTCAATAACTTTACTTGTCAACATCTCCTGAATGCTTATTTGCTAATGTACCTTTTACACTGCTGTGACTTCCAGTCTTCCTAAGATCTCAGATGAATCTTCCAGTTTTTTACCCAAAATACCACTTCTAAGCAATGAGAAGTACCTGGACACTGTCTGACAGATACGTTCATACTCTAGTTGTCTTATGAATGATTTTAACTCTTTATTTTGGAAAGTTGCTTGAAGATTCAAAAACTGTCTGTCTGACTTGGGCCCTATATGTGTAGTCTTAATGTGAGGTATGCAGAAGGCTCAGAGAGACAGGAGGTAGTGCTATCTAAAAATACATTAAATTAAAATTTACATTTACCCTATATTACTCTACCTTCCCTCCATTTGCAGAGTTTTTATGTGTTTTCTGAGTATAGCCATCTGAGCATTCCACTTACCACTATAGAATATAATATTCAGAGGGGAAAACTTAGTGTGCTTTACTACAAATTTCTCTTACTTGTGGATAATGATTTCTTTGAAGAAAGGAACTGTATTATGCTCATTATTTACTTCAGCTCCAGCAGCTATCCTAATGCATGAAGTATAATCAATACATGGTCCCTGCACAATTGCCTGAGACAAAGAGGTAAGCATTAGAGAGAGTATCCCTAAGGCTGGAGCTTTCTAGAGGGGCTCTGTCTCCACAGTTATCCCTTTTAGAGAGATTGAGATGAGGAAGGAGAAAGTGAATAACATCTTTAGAAGCAGCTTTTTTTTTCTGCTGAGATAGCTTCCCTGCTCTGTGTGTGTGTGTGTGTGTGTGTGTGTGTGTGTGTGTGTGTGTGTGTGCATGTGTGTGTTAGGGGAAAGCTAAACAATTATCTGTAAATTTTTGGACAAACGATTGTATTGTATGAAAAGATAACTCCCTATTTGATGGGATATCTTAGGCTGAAAGGGTCTCTACTTAAAGCTGTTTTGTCGTTTTTCATTGTGCATAGATTCGTCTTTAGGAATTGAATAGAAAGATCCTTGCTTTTCACCAGCCTAACCCTGGGTTGTGTAATTTTTTTTTTCTATGTTAGGTTTCTTTCCTCTCCTTTATATTTTCTTTTGTGTTCCCATAAGTCTCTTTTAAAGGTTCCTTTTAATTTTTCTTTTTTGCTTACTAAATGCAAAAGCAAGCAGCAGCTCCTATTTAAAATATGGACACTGTTCTTTGGCTATTTTCTCTCCCAGAGTTTAGAGCTCACTGCTACAGAGCGCACAGATAGGATTGTTTTCTAGAAGTGAATTTTTATGTAAAGTACTAACTTATGCAATTATGTATAGAAAAGAAGAGTCAGAGAGAGAGAGAGAGAGAGAGAGGCAGGCTACACTGCTATTTTAATAAGATCCATGTAATGGTCTTTAGGAAACCTTTGTCCTTTCTATGCAGTGCTTCCTGGATTTACTGTTAGACTCGTTTTATTGACAAAAGCTATCTCTGTGATCCACTTCCTAATTGGGTGTCTTTGAGGAATTCTTTAGTTAGTTCCTGGGCACCGTGAAGTATCTTTAATAGTATATGTGTAGACTAGAGGCAGTATCAGTGTACATTCTTGATTCTGAGCGTTATTCATGATAACTAATTAACTCTACCAAGTACTGTTCCTAACTAACCTGTCAGTGACTTCTGGTGCACTGGGTAAATGGAACCCTACAGAAGTGAATTCAGAGTTTGTTTGAATTTTTGATTTGCTTTGGTTTATTTAGTTTAGTTTAGCTGGAACTCCAGGGTTTCACTTATGTTAGCAAGTGCTCTAACACTGAGTTACATTCCTAGCACCCATAAGGCTTCTATGCATGTGAAATCAGCAATAGAAATCATAAAATCTACAGCTCTAAATGTGAGTGGATGTTTAAATAGCAGTATCCATTCTGGAACTGATTTCATGTATTTGGAAAATGTGTATAGAGTTTCACTCTCTAAGTAATTTTCTCACTGTTGCTTCTTATCATCTCTGTGTTTCATGTGCTGTTTGTAAATTAACTTTCTAATTAGTTTAGACTATTTTAATTCATAGCACAACTGTAGAAAATAATTTACATGAAAATCATTTGAATTATGACCATTCTCTATCAAGGATTTCCTGGAGAAATCCACCACATCCTAGAAGAAAGGTAATGGTATTACTAAGCAAATGCCATCCATTACATCCAGTAGGGATCACAGCGCTACCATAAATGTATTCTAGAGCAGTTATATATACTTATGCATCTAATAGATGAAGACAGGAATTGTTCATTCAAAGATATCATTCACACATATATATCAAGAGTAATTAAGAAGAATGTATTTGCTTATGTTAGATGGTGTCAGCAATGTTTGTTCAGGTTTAATCTCCTTTGGGCTTCTCTGATTATTTTTCTGTTGGACAGTTTCCCATAGCTCCTGGGAAGGGACGGAAGAGAGCAGATTCCACTGCTTTGTGGTAAGAACAGTGCCTATAAATGAGAAACACTCTGACACTGACATTCCACATTCTTCATATTTGTTGCAATTTCATAACCAGATAATATGTTTCATTATTAAGTTTATTTGCCAGGAGAGCTTGTGAAAAGTTCATGCCCTCTCTCTCCAACACTAGTATGGCAAAGAAGGCAGTTTCCCTCCACTAAATTCAGACTTAATTCCTAATATTAAACATCAAAAGCTTGCATTTTGTGGTTAGTATAAATGCTAAATTGAAAGTCACATTTATTCCCGTAAAATTCTTGAACATTTTTGAACTGCTAAGACATTATTTTTACTTTGAATTTCTAAGCTTTTTTGTTCAGAAACAAGATTTATGTATTATAAAATTCACTTGATTGAAATCTGAGTCATTGTCCTTGCAATATAGTCAAGTTTCTTTTGAATTTTCATTTTAGTAAACTCAATACAGCTAGTCAAAGTAATGAGTATTTCCTTACTTTTACTACATTTTTGATAAAAAAAATTTATGAAGAAACATTGCAGAAGAAGGATTAGAAAGATTTTATGAATCAGAGAAACAGAACATCTCTTGTAAGATATTGTTTTTGATATGTCAGTGCAAAGACTACAGCTCTCATTCTAACCTATAAGAGATACAATATATTATTTACATATAAAATATTACATATATAATATGATATAATTTATTCTGAAATCATTTGGAATGACCATAGCCAGGGAACACAAATTTGGTTACCACAAATTTCATGTTCCCACGAGGAAGCAGTTTCATAAAGTTTTATAGTTTTACAGAAGAAAGGACATCATAAATCAAGGCAAATTTAAATTACATTGTTGGGTACATCAGAGAGGTGGGTAAAATACAGTGGCCCTACGATCTGTGACATTGTCAGCATTTGGTTGTTGAGAGCTAATGATCTGCTAAGTTGATAGATTCCAAAATTTTTTATCCATTAGTCAGAAAATGTTAGTTCTGACAAAGAAGTGGGCAAGGAATTGTAACATATAGTTTCTGGCTTGTCCAGCCAGAAATCCAGACCTACCCGCCACTGCTCAGGCCTCCAAAAATGACTCTGATGCTTATATTAAGTTCATGCGGTTTGGCCTGTGGCTCAGGCACATTGCTAGTTAGCTCTTTCATCTTAACCCATTTCCATTAATCTGTCCTGCCACGTGGCCCATGGCTTACCTATTTTGTTACAGCTTGCTTCATGGGCTGCTGGATCATGTCTCTTCTAATTCCCCCCTCCTTCCCCTCACTATGCTCAAATTTCCCACCTACTACTAAGGTGCCTGTATTAGACCAAAAGAGTGTCTTTATTCACAGCATATAGAAAGACATCCCACATGTAGTATTCCAGAGGGCTAGAACTAGCCCAAGATAAGTAATTAGCCTTTATCCTTATTGCGTTCCAATCTCTCCACAGTGCTGAAGTTCTAATTATCCAGTGTGTCTCTGTAGACACAGCTTCTATCCAGGATCATTATTCATATACATGACAGAGAAACTACACCCATGAAATCTCAAGAATATGGTTGCCTGAAAAAAAAAAATCAGAACAATGACAAGGCCAGTTGACAAGCCAATGTGGACAATAAAAATCTTATGAATAATACACCTAGATGAAGAGCTACAGGTAGGTAATTTATGACTATTGAGACAGGGAGAATCAGTCCTCTCCCTGGATGGGCCTCCTAATTGTTATCTAATCCTATGTAATCAGCACTAAACACATTATACAATCAACACTAAAGGAACCTTCTCCCCCAGCAGCCATCAACTGCCAGTAACTTCTCTATTAGGGATGGAGCTTTATAAGTGTCTTCCTGGTCCATGCTGAGGATTTGAGTAGCTTATGTTATGTTGGTCCTGTGCATGCAGTCCTAACCACTATAAGTGCATGTGTGCAATGGGCCTGTCATGCCAGACAAATTATATTTCATTGCAAATGTTCACTACCACAAACTCAATTTTTAAAATTTTATCTTCTGCAATGTGATGTAAATATCCTGTTTATGGGATAACACTCCACAGTTTGTTTAATTTTGGAACAAACATCTGGATTGCGCTGTATACAAAAGTAAATGAGACTTTTTCCAGTGACAAAATTTCCATAGCCTAGGACAAAGAGAGCAAACTGTTTCCATAGTAGCCAGAGTTCTGCCCATTTACTGAACTGTACTTGGTCCTATAGGCACAATGACAAATGAGACATTATTGTTGCCCCTGGTGAATTTAGCAAAAAATACTGGCATAATAGTTCCAGCTTGGATAATGGCTCAAGCCTGCATAAGAGATTGGCAAAGTAAAGGCACAGATTTCTGTTTAGCATAAGACAAATCCTAGATAGAAGAATGAGGCTGGAGACTTCCTAAATATGTTTCCTCAAGGGTCTCATATTTTTGGAGGAATGATATCTGAAATCAAGTTTTTGCCCTCAAAGATACTAGGGAAGAATCCTCCTTTATTTCTTCTGACTTCCAGACTGTGACAGTGATCCATGTTACCAGCACTGGATAAGACATAACATTAATTATTATTTATTACATAACATCACTCTTTTTTCTGCCTTCTATACTCATGATCTTTGTGTGGAAATGGGCTAAGACCATGTACAGGTGCCTCCATCCTGTATTCTTGCTGAGGCTGTTTCCAGGTTTAACTTTAATCTGATCTCTTTGATGGATTAATTCCATGGATAACTACCCAACTCTATTCTAGGAATCAAAGGTCATAATGTTCTAGCTAACTTATCTTGGCCTTTGTTGAAACTGTGTGGAACCTCCTCCAGATAATCCTTTATCCTGGCTGTCTGTTTGTGAGGAACCCGCCTTAAGTTGGCTGTGAGCTTAACTTCTGTTAAAACTGTTTCAAACTGCTTATTCAGAAAAGCAAACCCTGAAGCTACCTAGGGAGATGCCTGGTTGGGGTCTCTGCTGTTTAAAACCTTATATTCTGTATGCTTGAGGCCACACATAGCTCTCTGGACACTTGCATATGGTCCCAATTGTCTAGCACAAAGACTTTCAATTGGCTATTCACTGTAACTGAGTGATCATCCCTGATGAGATATCTGTGACAAAGTGATACTATCCCCTTTATCACTTTTGTCTCTTCACATTTATTTTGAGAGTTTTATACAAAAATACTGTATTTATATCTTTTCCCTTCAAATTCCTCCCATGCCTTATTGTTCATTTACAAATTCATGATATCTTCTTTATTTTCATGCCTGTACACACATATACACACAGACACCACCTATGTACAAATTCATCTTGCTGAGTCCATTAGTATTGTTCTTATGTATGTATGTATGTATGTATGTATGTATGTATGTATGTATCTTTAGAGCTGGCCACTTGGGTTTGGATAACCAGTCAGGGGGATAATTCCTAGAGAAGACTGTTAGTATACATTGGCTATCGTTCTTCATCCAGGAATGGGGCCTAATGACATTTCCCTAGTCAACGTGGGCATGTAAACTGATCTTGACATTGTTCAAGTTTTGATTGAGATTTTATGGGTGAAACTTTATCACCAATTTCCTAAGGAATTGAAACTTTATTATCAATTTCCTAAGGAGTTTCCTGCAACTAGAAATAGAACAAAAAAAAAATCAAAGCTTCTATAAATGTCTATCACTTCACACTGGCAGACGAAGTTGGTAGTGTCATCCATATGGTTCTAGACTTAAAGTCATGAAGTATTCATGAGTAAAGGGGTCATGTCATCTTCTTCCATAGTTAACTAAATTTTGAATATTTGTCCTTTACTTACAGATAAGTGTAATCTTCATCCCTCATCAAGGAAAAATTTTTTTTTTTAAAAAAAAAAAAAAAGGAGGGGGAGACAATTACAGAAAACTAAAATCATTCAAAATGCAGAGTTGTAGAGTCCAGTCCTAACTGATACATCCACACCCCTTTTTCTTCATTCATTCATCTGTAAAAATTTAATGGACAAATCTACTGTCATTGGTTTTATTTATGCATTTTAAATGAAGTAAAACAGATGCAGCTTTAATTGTGTTGGATTTCTAAATAAAAATTTATTGTCTTATAATGGGATAATGCACATTCAGAGATCCAGAATTCAAAAAATCCTCATTTGATTTACCAGGTAATAGCCTTATTTGGGGACAAAGTCACCATTTTGAATTCCCAAAGATCTCAATGTCTAGCATGAGTTCTTCTATATATAATGTATACTTTCCAATGGCAGTTTCATAAATTGTTCTTGAATAATTTGTTCCAAGGTGATTTATTATATTAACAGAACCTGTGCAAGAAGACATGCTTTGTGGTCTACTTTACTCAAAATAACTTTTCTTTTTTTCATTTAAATGCCACTTTTTATTGTTATAACGCTTGACTCTGTGCTCTCTCCTGAAGTGCTTTATGATCACATAATTGGAACTGAGCTGGAACTAAATGCACCTAAGCAGAACAGTTGCTGCTCACCAAATGCATAATTATTGTCAGGAAGGCTAAAAATGTAGAATGTCTGTCTACTTGAAAACAAGTGTACATGGGGAGCAGTAGTGGGGAAATGGAAACCTCAGCTGGAGATAATGATTACTCCGAGCTTCTTGCTACAGCAAACATAGCATTTAAGAATTCACGAGCGTTCCTTTCAAATGTTCAAAACTCTTTGCAAAACAAACCATACATTAACTAAAGCATTGAGGACTGCACTGCCTACACACTGAGCTGCCCATAATTTTTAAGAAGGTTTTGTTTTCCTCATAGAACTTCAAAAGAAAGAATTATAGATGTTTTCCTTCAGAAAGGTGTATCCAAAATGGTAGGAAAAGTGGTCATCCAGGGCTAAATAAGACACGACACTTGAATTTTTTATTTTTTCAGTCCCTTATAAGATTTGAGCTGAACTTCAGTCTTATATTCCAAACAGTAACAGCTTACAAAGAGGCCACTACTTCTTAGAAACAGACCGTGAGCTGCCCTCTATAAGCCTTACAGCAGGTGGGGAGACATCTGCGCAAGGTGAAGAATAAACCCAGTCAGGACCATCTTTGCAGGTATTGGGTTCCAGAGTTTGACCTCATGGTCTTACATGTTTACGGATAGTAAAACTTTGAGAAAAGATTTCCACATGACAATTAGCAAAAGAAAGCTTTAGGCATAGCTCCCTAAAAACTCCTTAGCAAGATAGGAAAGTACATGTAACCTTTATAACATGTTCCATTGGCAGATAAACAAAGCTCGGGGGTCGGGCCTAAAGGAAGGATCTATGATAAATATAGGATAGATTCTAATTGTGGAAGAGGCGAAATAGGTGGGGCCTCTTCCGCAGGAAGAAGTTGTATTCACTGAGAGCGGAGGAATAGGGATAAAGCTGAAGTAATTGTCAGGATGTTGGGCAGATTCAGATGAGGATGGCTCCTGTAGAGGACAGCAGAGGACCGTGATGCTGCTTGACCACTCTCACTGGCACTCCAGGTGACCCGACATCCTACATTCATTCCTTGCCTTTGAAGGTCTGCATGACTGACAACCCCGGTTTTTCCAATGCTTCCTGCACTAGACCCATTGAGTGATTGGGATCTCATATGGGAATCCTGTATCTTATTTTGGCAGCCCTTTTTCTAGCCCTTTTGTGAGTTGCTAATTGATTGATGAGACTTAAGCCGCATCCTTGCTGTGGACCACAGGTTGAGGATTGAGGGTGAACTCACATGTATGAGAATCCTAATGCTGACAGTAGAGGACTGGGCTATGAGCTTCTGACTGGGAACTACATTTCATCCTCTGTAATAGGCCTTTGTAAATGATAAATCCTTTATAAAATTCAGACAGTATTAGTCACTACACAGGACTGGCTAGAATCCATAAAACCTACTTGGAGAAATGCCAGTTCAATGCTACTGTTTTTCAAGTGAGGAAAAATAATGGCCTGAATATGTAAGTAATTTACTGAAAACCAAACCAAACAAAACATGCCAGCCTGGCAGTGGTGGCACACGCCTTTAATCCCAGCACTTGGAAGGCAGAGGCAGATGATTCTCTATGACTTTGAGGCCAACCTGGTCTATAAATCGAGTTCTAGAACAGCTAAGGCTGTTAATACAGAGAACCCATCTCAATAAATAATAAAACCAAACAAAATCAGAGCAAACAACCAAATAAACTAAACAAAAAACTTAAGCTGGTATCTCTGCTGAACAATACTTATTTTTGGAAGGATTCCTAATTTTTTTTTTTTTTTTTTTTTTTTTTTTACAATATACTAAAAAGCTCATGGCTCAAACAGGAAAATAATCCTTTTAATCACAGAGGGAAACCATCTATACTGACTGACACAGGACAAAGTGCTTTGATACTAACTAGACTGGCCCAAATATGAATTTCTATTGACAAGCAAAAAGCTTCTTTCTTCAGGATTGTAGGATGGATTACTATTTTACACAGCCTCCCCAAAGTTCTACCATATTGAACACTGTTCAATGAAAGTGAGATACATTGTGCATTAAGGAGGCCCACGAAGGAGTGTGGAGGAAGCACTGTCATGAGTTGTGATAAATGTGTTTTTGGTCTGGTGACCCTTACAGGTCTCCATAGGTTTACAAGGTATGAATGTTCACTAGTGAAATTGCTTTCCTCTTGACCAGTGAAGCACATAGAAGGAAAGAGATTGGATTTGTTTTATTCCAAGAATTAGAAATATACAAACTTTCTTATTTTACTTTCATCTTTTGTATTTCTTGTGGAGAATAATTATGAAATATAATATAACTAAACTTTATTGATAAGTTACACTTGAGGATTACTTACTTTCAGGGAATGAGGCAGTACCATTATGAGAAGGAATTTAATGAGGAGGATGCACTTGATGGTCAAGTGAATCATGCTTTAAATTTCATGGGCACCTGTACAAAACCATATCTTGGAGTTCATTAGAACCAAGCTCTCTCCTTTTAGTGCCCATTTATTTCCGCTTCATCATCCCTTAGTGGTTTTCTGTAGCAGGGGTGTTATCTACCTTGAGCTTTTGGAGGATCCGCTCTTGAGCAGACCCTTTGACTCTCGTGCTGTCATAGTTTCCCCTGGGGAAGCAGCTAGCTGTCATCTCACTATTTACCACTTGATGTTCAGAGAAAACATTGTTCTAGAATTTAGTGCCCTCTTCCCCTTCGCTGCTCTGTGGAGCCAAAGGTTTTGTTCAGTGGCAATCTCAACCTCAGAGTTTTTCAGAGCCATGCCCTATTGCTCCATCTGTCACTCTTCCCCAACCACTATCCCATTTAGATTTTGCGTTTGTTCATTCTAAATTTACTTATTGGGAAGTTCTTAGGTTATACATACAGTACTGTTTCAGGGGAAGAGGTTTTAGGGGGGGAAATAGAGTTTGATCTTAATGAATCATGGCAGATGTATGAACTTTAAGTCATCCTAGGCATAATCATCATTTAATCTTGGCTCTGGTCTTTGGAATGTATGTTGGGGTCTTAAGCAGGATTTTAACTCTTTGTGTACTGAAACATCTTAAAAAGATTGTTTTGCTAAATTTACAACTTCAAGTGTAGCTCTCTCTTACCCTTTTCTATGTGTAAAACACAAGATACACTAAGTGGAGTATTACAGATTAAGGCAAGTCTCATTTCACACAGCGGTTTATCTTAACTCAGTCATTTACAAAATATAAAATATCAAGTCCTATATTTAAATAAATAACAGTATCTGCCTCATTATTATGACCCCTGCTTCATTAGCAGAGGGTTGTGAAGTGTTTCAGAAAAAATGTCTGGCATGCTAAACTAATTTATATCTTAAAACACAATTTGTTTAACAAATTAGCACATGACATCTTACTTGATAATCTTTCTGCCAAGATCTCTCCGGAGGTTTCATACAAATGTCAATAGGAGGCTCAACCTCAGACAGAAATGGATTTACCTGAGAGGAATTTTTGCAAAATTTGAATAGACTTTGAAATTTAAGATTTGAGGGTTGGGTTTCTTAAACTTTGTTGTTAATTTGAAAATAAACTAATTTAATTTATGTGCAAATATATAAATTGTGGTTCCATCAGGGGAATTTTAATGTCTAATAGGTTACTATATTCTATTTGCAAATTTAGCTAAGATGCAAACATGTTATTGAAATGAAAAGAATCCACCAGCATTCAATCCATGCCCTAGTCTTTCAAAAAATTATGTTGGCTTGATGATTCCTTTTGTGAGGGATTTTTAACAAATTCAGTTTATGGATACAGGGTTTATGGGTACAGGGCTTCACTTTCTGTGCCCCCCCCCCATCCTAAAGGTACTGGGAAGAAGCCTTCTCTGAGCTCATTCAAGCTTGAACAACTTTGAACACCTATTTCAGTTTGATCTTCTGCTTTCTCATGGCTGTGTGATGGGCCTCTTACTTTCTGACGAATGCTACCTTCCTAGTCATATTGCCCTGTCTGTGTGTGTTCTTCAAGGTACCTTCAGTCCTTCTAAGGTTTCTTTTTGGGTTTATTTGGTTTTTACTGACTTTTTGAGATGGGGGTTTCTCTGTATAACTCTGGATGTCTTGGAACTCACTTTGTAGACCAGACTGGCCTTGAACTCATAGAGATCTGACTGCTTCTGCCTCCAGAGTGCTGGGAATAAAGGCTCCTTCTCAGTTTCTAATTTTTCATTTCATTCTGCCATATCTCTCAGGTGCCAGTTAGAAAACATATATATTCTTTTAAAGTCTTGCCTAATTTAATTGGACCCACCTGGGTAACTGAGAACAATCTTCATCTTCCAAATTCCATGGTCATTATATGACTTGAAAGCTTATTTGCTATGTGAAGCACAGGTAGGCAGATTTCAGAGATTAGGATGCTGTTCTATCTAGCATAGTCAACTTTCTCTATTAGCTCTAAATTTCATTGATGAATGCTCTTAGTTTGACATCCTTCCTTATATTTAGTTTTTTATAGTCATTAGGATAGAGACTTAGGTTATTAGCTTCAACTCTGTCTCCCTTTTCAAAATGAATATGTAGTGGTACTAGTATTCCACTGCTTCAGATGTAGCTCACCAATTATATTTACAATGCTTTAGGTTGAATTTTTCCTATTATTTATTTTAATTAATGGATATGTATAGTATATTAATCAAAATATTGATCTGTCTGACATGCATTATGACTTTGTTTAATTTAATTTTTGTCAAAGACACAGCTAACATTTCTAAATTTTGACATTTCTTGTAATTTGCACAGTGCCTAAGCAAGATGATAAAACATTAAAGCATAGTCACTAGAGAGAATATTTATTCTGCAGTAGCAATCTACCATGTCAATGGTCTTCAACTTTCTATAGTATAACTACTATTATTTTTGACTATTTTGAAATATGTTTGTTAATGCAAGATTTTATAGATCTGAGTACTGTTTGATTGGATTTGTATATTCCTCTCTTTAGTTTTGTTGCATTTTTTTCAATTTAAAACAAATTATGAAGTTGAATTTTTCAGGTGTATCACTTTCTAAGATTATTAAATATTGTTAAATATTGTGTTGAATTGTCTCATTTATTAGTTTTGGTTTTTTTTTTTTTTTTTTTTTTTGAACAGTACACTGACTAACATTTCCAGAACTTTTCTGACTTTCATTTTTGGGTGATCTGTAGTCTGAGGTTTCTGTGTCCCAACAAGCATTCCCCACAGACATCTTATTAAATGACTCAAGTAGCTTAATATTATAGTAGCTGCTGGGCCAGTGGTTCAGGCTTATTACTCCCTAACTCTTACATTTAAATTAACCAATAATTATTATCTATTGTTAGCCCTGTGGCTTGGTACCTTTGCTCAGTCCAACATTCTCATCTTGCTTTTTCTGTGTCTGGCTGATGTCTGATGTTCTGCCTTTCCTTTTCTCAAAATTCTCCTGGTCTGGTCACTTCATCTATACTTCCTACCTGGCTATTGACCTATCAGCCTTTTATTAAACCAATATGAATAACAAACTTTTACATTATACATCATTATCCCACATTTCTTATTTTTTTCTTTTTAAAACAAGAACCCCAAATCTAATCTCCTCTGTTTAGCTTTTTTCCCTAACCATTCCATAACAAAATGTAATCAATACTCTAAACAAAGACAAACATCCATAATCCAATTTTTGGCAATGTGGGTGTAGTTCTCTAGATTACATTTTGCTGGTTGGGGGTGCTGGTAATCTTATGGGGACCCAAAAAAAATTTAGGATTATGGGCAAGTCCTGAGTAGTCTGTGAGGTTGGATCATCTTAGCCAGGAGCCTTAAAACTGTTCTGGAAGCAGATTGGATCATCTGGGCTATCTGTCTCCAATGGAAAATTTTGAGGGGTTCTTTTTTGATCAAACCTGGTTTTTCTTAACATGGAATGAATCCACAGCTTCTCCATTTCTGTGGAAATAAAAAGAAAACCTCTTTTCCAAAGTAACATAGCTTTTAACTTAATTTTTGAAGTCAAGAACATCTTCCCCCCGTTGTCTATGATTTTGTCTATTTGCTTCCATGCATCTGTGTGTTTTCAAAAATCAACCATGTGGTCTTTTACTTACTTATCCATTCAGACAAAGAATTATTTTTACTTTTTAAGTTGATTTAAGCCTCTGTACTTGTTGATATGATACATCTTAGTCTAAAGTTTTGTTATAGGAACTTTCTGGCTTTATTTACTTGAGATTTTTATTACTTTCTAGTTCACTAAAAGTATTTTAGTGTTTGTGTGCATGGGTACACATTTCTAAATGCTCACAAATGTATGTGTATATGCACACATACATGTACATTGTGCACTGGTACGTTAAAGCAATGGGACAATATCAACTGTTATTATTGAGTTGCTGTCCACCTTACTTTTGAGACAGGGTTACTCACTACTGAGGACTATATCCAGCAGGGGAGGCTAGCTAACCAGCAAGCCTTAAGTATCTCCTTGCCTCTCCTAACCAGTGCTTGGTTTATAACCCCATCACTACTCTACCCAGCTTTTACAAACTCAGGTCCTCATACTTGCAAAGGCAAGCCCCTTATGAATGAATGATCACTCCTGTCCCTTTTAATTCATTTTTAAAATGATATGAAAATTATTTCATTATTTTATTTAATATCCTAAGTTTTTTTATTTTACCATTTAAATATTTTAGTGCTTTGTAAGAATAAGTTAGTATTATTGTAATTAATGTTGTAACACCTTATGTGGGACTGGAAAGCCTCAAAAATGTGCTATCTTCTCACTCCTAGGCCTAAGCCTAGAAATGCAGTTCATTTATCTGTTTCCCCTACAGAGCTCTCATACCCTTTTCTCCCTGCAGCTCTACCTCCTCATTACCAAGCACAGCTCCATAGAGTAGCTTTTCCTGGTGAGCTTCCCTATAACCAAGCCTTTGCACACCATCTCCATACTCTTAGGCTTAGCTTTGGAGATCAGCTACTAAATCATATTTACTTGCTATACTCCCAAAATATTACCTGTCATCTCCTGTACTGACAGGTTTTCCCTGGGAAATTCCCAGAGCCATGCCCACCCACACTACCTACATATTCCAAAGTCTAGCTATAGAGATGTAACTCACATCTTAGTCTTGCCTGGTGAATTCCCCCATTATTCTGGCTATCTTTTATCCATATTCTCAGACTAGCTCAGCACATACACCTTCTACACCAACCTTTCCTTTTGAGGTCTTACCAATTTCACCTAATATTACTTTTCCCAATCTTCCAGGTCTATCTCTGTTTTCTTTTTAACTTCTTCTACTTTACCTGATAAGTTTCCTCATATCCTCACCAACGTGTATCATCTTCCCATTCCCAGTCAAATCTCTAGTCCTGAAGCTCCTGTACTGGGACAGCCTGAATTAGGCTAAAATCTTACATCAAACACAACTAAACAACCAAATATATAAGTTCATGTGCCTAAATCACACTACAAAAAGAAACCCCACAAACCAGAAGCAATATGAGTTGCCAGACTATCATGTACATCCACTCTCTCAGAAACCTCACTAGTCAGTCCTATAGAAATATTTTTATAGTTCTGTAGAATCACCCAGATGAGCCACATGACACAGAATTTAAAAAGACAATCATAAAGCATATCAAAGAACTGAAGGATGTTAAAGAAGACCAACTCACCAAAGAGTTTGAAGCGGATTGGAATAAATGGCCAAGTGACGATCAAGAAAGCACAAATATGCAGATGAATGCAATGGGAAAGGCAATTAGGGATTTGAAACCTGAATTCAGTCAAGAGATAGAAATATTGAAGAGAACTCATGCTGAAATGATGCAATTAAAAAACTAGATGACCCAGTTAGAAAATACATAGAGAAGTATTACCGACAGGGCTGTCCACTAACTCAGAAATCCACAGCTGGTCCAAGTGTAGAGAACAGTTGACTGTAGGGTTTCTCACAACAATAGATCCATTACAGCCCCTACACTTATGCCCCATAGAAGTAGGATGGGTGGAAAGACTCTAAGAGCCAGAGAACCAAGACTAATGTGGTGAAATAATGTCTTCTAGATCTGTCAGAGAAGCTGCACCCATAAAATTTCAACAATATGCCATGTATACAAGACATACACAATGACACCAGTTGACATTCCAGCATGGTTGGAGAAATCTCACAAAGTCCCAGACATAGGTGAAGAGTTACAGGCTCTTTAGGGTATAGTTATAGGTTACGGCTGCTGTGAAAGGGAGAATCTGTTCTCCTGTGAGGGGGTTTCCTGATATTATTTTTCAATCACAGTGGCCATTTGTAAATACATATACATACAAACCATACTGATGGACTCAGCAGGTGGTATGACTCTCTCTCTCTGTGTGACCAATAAAGAAGAAAAGGCTGTACATTTGTGAAGGATTTGGGCCAAGATGGAAGGAGAATTGGTTTAAGAAGAGCAATTGGTGAATGGATAGCAATTATATGAATACAATACTCATGTGAAATTCTCAAAAAACAAAATCATAGTTTAATTTATCCTGTAATCCTACAGCTTGCTTCTTTATATATTATAAATACACAGTGGATTGCCATAATTTTTTAAAATATTAATCATCAGTTGAATAAATACAATGAACCAAGTGAGGTTCATATTATCAATACACTTAACCATTTTCATATTTTTTTCAATACTTATATGCCAACTTTTCAATTGTTTTCATTTCTGTTTGAATGTGTTACTTTAGAGTTGTTTGAGAGTCCGTTTGCTGAATATTAAGTCTTCCAGTTTCCATTTTAGAGAAGTCTTTACAGGTTTTTATAATCAGAGCAACAAAAAGCCATTAGCAGGGACCACACAAGAAAGTGAAATTATCATTTGAATTTACCATCCTGGATAAGCAGTTACTCACATGTTAAGACAGACCAGAATATAAATTCAGATGTCATTGGAATGGGCCAGACAAGACAAGGATGGAAATCGTCCATATGGAGATAGAGGACTTACAGAAGAAGGTTATTTCCTGAAATGACTCCAAGAAGATTATTAAAATGTTTATGTCACACAGCTAGGCCCCATTGTAATGTCTATACTAGCATGTAGACATTGTGGTTTATCAATTTTTAAATTTATTTTTGTTTTAAAAAACAAATTTTAATTATTATTAATAATTATTAATAAACTGGTAAGTTAAATATTCTATAATATAATTAAGAAATAAAACCAAAGGGTATGACTTTGATCTATTTTTCATTTGTCTACAATATATGTTTGTGAATTAGTTTTCCACAAAACATGATACATTTACACACATGAGGTACTGGTAGAAATTAAGCGTTTGCTTCCACATGTAGTCTTACAAGATTCTAGTCCAGATGATAGAATCTATTGTCCAACAGATCACATTAATTTAAGTTATATTTATGTATTTGGCAATTGAGTCCTAGAGTACCATGGCTACTCATTGTGGTAATATATTTTTATTTAATAAAATAAGTCTGGAATATCAGACAACAGATCTAAGCACAGTTAAGCCAGGAGGGTCAGAGAGTGGTAACTCATGCCTTTAATACTAGCAGGGAAAGACTGACTTGTAACCTATACATTTAATCCTATAATACCAAAGACAGAGATCTTTCTGTGTTTCTATGAGTTTAAGGCCTAACTTCCAAATAGTAGTAGCTTTCACTTTTAATCTAGAATTATGATGCAGAATTGAACCCAAAAGTAAGTCAACTGGGCAAGAAGATATTTAAGAAGATATTTAAGTAGGCAAAAGGTATGAAAATCTGTAGAAGTGACTAGGAGCCATGCTGAGAAATCTGGAAGATAGCTTTAACCCTGAGAAATTGGCTGGGTGAGAACTGACTGAGGTCTGTTTCCTCGCTCTGATATTCCAGCTTTTCCCCAATATCTGTCTCTGACTTTTCATTAAATACAAACTAGAATTTGTATTTCATTTCATGTCCAACTTTGAGGCATGAATTCCCCAAAAAAGATGCTTATCTGATAGAGCAACACATGGCTAGAGGAGTAATTGCCAACTGGCTAGGTTTTCTGTTCCTAGTTAGCCCCCAGGCTTAGGCAAGGCCAGCCACACGTGTTTCTTCTTCACTTTCATCTTGAAAAGTTTTTCAGAGAGTGGCCCCCTTCTCCTGGTGGGTTGTAGGTTCCCACCCCCACCCCCCACCCCCGTTTGGACCCTTCCTTTCTTGGTCTGCTATCACACTTGGTAGCTGCTCCACTTCACAGTCATCTGAATTGTCACTGACAAGTGTGGTGATTAAATTGGATTTTTTTTTTAAAGGGAATTAATTTAAGGTAATGGAAGGTGTTTGGTCTTTTTGTGATCTTACTCTAGATGATTTGATATTAGAATCAGTAAATGAAAAGATAAATAAAGTATATGGGATTATCCTGATAATGTTTATCATATTGTTTATTGTGAATATTAATGGTTTGATATTTCTGTTTTATTATTTAAAATGTCAATTAATGTGAATGCCAAGAAGAAAGTCTTATAAAAGTCTGTTAAGAGAGAACACAAAGATATTCAAACCTGAACAGGGGAATCTAAAGAACCAATCTAAACATTGTCTTCTAAGGTTACACAGAAACAGACTAAGGTTATCAAACAGTTCAAATTAATATATCCAGGAACCTTAAAGAAATTGCAAAATGATAAAAAATTATACAAAGGATAGTTGAGCTCTGGAACAAATGTTAAAATTAAGAAGGGTCAAGGAAGCAAACGTTACATATGGTATGTACTCATTTGTAAAAGAAATGTTAAATTCCTGGTCATCATGTAACTGGATCATCCCTAAAGACTGGTGAGATATTGTTACTGCTGTTTTGGACACTGGACCACTTTTACAGAGGAAAATGGTAGAAGGAGGAGGCTAAAATAACAGAACAAAGAAGCAGAGGCGTAGAAGTCTCCCAAGACCAACTTCTTACGGAGGGAGATCATGCTGATATAAAAAGGCAATCATATAATGAGAATACCATGGATTTATGCTGCATGGCAGCATTAAATTCATGTGATTGGATTGAAGAGATAGGAAATAAAATGGAATCCTTCACAAAAGTAATTCAAAGCCCCCAAAAAACTTTTACAGACTTTTTGCAGAGATTAAACAATATGGTACCAGATTCAGAAGCTAGGTAAATAATAATTGAATTGCTGGATTTTGAGAATGCTAACTCATGATGCAAAAGAATAATTAGACTGTTTAAAGCAAGGTCAACAGCCATGAAGGATTGGATTAATAAAATAATTGATCTAAAGATTTATATTTGTGATAGCTTGGCAGGAGAGGTTATTTCTAGAGGTGTAAGAAAAAGTCAAAATGTAAAATTTTACAATTGTGGAAGACAAGATGACATAAAAAGAGATTGTAAACAAGGCATTCCCAGAAGAGTTGTCTATGTTAGAAATAACCTCAAGAAAATGCTCCCCCCACTGGAGTATGCAGAAGGTGTGGCAAGGGGAGGCATCGGACTGATGAGTGAAGGTCAATAAGGGACAGACAAGGTATCTTTCTGCCTTTGGAAAATGCCCGCAATGAGAATTTCAGAAGCCCCCATATCAAATCCAATTTAAGCTTACCATGTCAACATTTAGTAAATACCTTCCTAGAACAATTAAAGAAATTAAAACCTATTCTAAAAACAAACAAACAAAAACCATACTACACTGAACTACAGAAAAGCTATATAAAAGAAAAGAATTCAGGAAAAAATTATAAAGCAATTATTTTGGCAAGCTTCTATTTGTTCATTAACAAAGACCAAAGCTAAAAGTATGAATAAATGATTGAAAGTATAGTGAATACAAGGGCAGATGTAACAGTAATTTCACCAAAGGCTTGGCATCCAAATTGGCTTCTTCAGGAGGTAAATGTTCAGTGTTTGGGAATTGGGACGGGACATTATCCCAGGCAAAACAGAGTGCAAGATGGCTTGAGTGTATAAGACCAGAAGGACAAGATGGAAAATTAAAGCCATATGTAGCCAACATTACTATAAATTTATAGGGATGAGATTTACTAAAACAATGGAATACTCAGAAATTAAAAAAATATATGGAAAAGATATGTGAACTGATTTTTAAAGGAAAATAAAGATTTCATCAATTGATAGAAATAGAACCAGAAGAAATTGTTGTACCTTTAACTAATGAAGAAATTGACCAATTATGGGTAGAAAGTGAACCTTGGCAAAGAATCTATAGTAATTTTTCAGGAGATATGAACAACAGAGATCCTCAAAGCAACAGAACAAAATTTATAAAGAAAATTAACTGGATTCTTCTTTATGTTGTATGAGATAAACCAGTTTCTGGAGTCCCTTCATTTTATACTGATATAAACAAAACAGGAAAGGCAGGTTACCAATCAGAAAACGTAAGTAAAGTGGCTCAAAGCCCTTATAATTCTGTTCAAAAGTCAAAATTATATACTATTGTGATGGTATTAATGGATTTTACTGAACTTCTTAACATAGTCTCTGATTCTCAGTATGCAGAAACAGTGACATTGAAACTTCTGATTTTATTAGTGATGAGTCAGAATTACCTTCGTTATTTATTCTGTTAGGAATCATCTCTTCTATATAACACACATTTGATCCCATACAGGTCTGCCAGGTCCTTTAGCACAAGAATGATGAAATTTATATATTATTAGTAGGAAATATACTAGAGGCTTCAGAGTTTCATAAAAAATATCAGCAGAGGATTATAAAAAGTTTTCTTTATCACCTGACAACAAGCCAAAAAAATTGTAAAAAGATGTCCCACCTGTTCCTTCTATAACCAAACTCCATTACCAGCAGGAAAGGTATACATAAAATTAGAATTTAGCAGATAGGTCTGTTTCATTTACAAAATTTGGAAAAATAAGATATGTACATCATATAATATATAAATTTCAGCATTTCAATGTGCAACTGCTTTGAGTTCAGAAAATGCTGATTTTGTAATCACACCTTTGCTAGAAGTTATGGCCATCATTAGATTACCTGTACAAATTAAGACTTAGTATGCTCCGGCATATGTCTCTAGTAAAATGAAAATTTTTTTGCTTGTTATAATATAAAACATATTACAAGTATACCACAAAATCCTATAAGGAAAACAGTCATAAAGAAATCAAATAGAACTCGAAAGATATGCTAAATAAACAGAAAGAATAACAAAACCCCTATACTAACTTCGAATTTTCTCAGTGCTAACAAGAAATTAATAACAGCTGTTGAAAGGCATTGGACTATAGAAAAAACAGCTGAGCTAAATCAGCCTGTTTACTTCAAAGATGTACTAACTCAGAATGGAAGCCAGGATATGTGCTACATTGAGGTAGGGGTTTTGCTTTTGTTTTGACAAGTGAAGAAAATCTATGGATACCATAAAAATTAATAAAGACTCAATTTAAACCAGAGAAACTTCATGAAAATAAGAAATGATGGCTCATCTATCCACATTACATATTCTTTAAGTTGTAAGAAAAACAAAGGTTGGGGCAGGCTTTTGCCTTTGTCTTTACAGAAAACTAGAAATACCCATCTTCAAGAAGTTAAAAGACCTTGGACATATAGACATCTAAAGCAGAAGGGAGCCTATCCAGAAAAATTTATAAGCAAAGGATATTGGACCTATTGGTATCAATATATTCTACAGGATAAAATCTCATTGTTTGACCTATATATGCCATTATTTGTAAGAGAAGTTGAAGTCCCTGTTTAATTATAATTTAAAGATGGATTTAGAATTGGAGTGTGGCTCTCTCTTTTTCTAAACACAAGTATACTTGTTAAAGGAAAATGCAAAATTTTTATATCATATTAGAAGAGCCACCTGATACGGGACAGAAGAACAACAAAAATAAGGAACTATTCTATTGTTAGTTATCCTATGGTGAATAAATATTTATATTAAAATTCTGTAAAATTATGTACAAATATGTATATTTTAACTTTTTGTTATGATATTGATGTTTATATAGAGTATTAATTATATCTAGGGAAAAAAATCCACTTTATTAGCTTCCTGTACATTGTGTTGGGTTTTAGTCTCTCATCAGTTTTTTGCAATGACTTGTGACAATGCCTTATTGTGAATTTGAAGTATCCAAAAGGACGATGGGCCGCCACAATGATGATTTCACATGGACTATGACAAAGCTACTAGGCTGACAAACACCTACCTAAGATCAGATTTGAACTACAAAATACTCAGGACAATTTTGAGGAGCCTAGCTGAGATGAACCAGCTTCACAGACTACTATCGCCAGAACTTGAGAAAAGCCATGCACTTTCCTGTTATGCTGAGACTGGATAATAAATGATACAGTTACTTATTTCGGGTCATGACAATTAACAAAACTTTTCTTTTAGGATCCCTTAAAGATGCCATCACCTCCTGACAACAGGAAGTAAATTATAAACACAACACTCATAATCCCAAGAGGTAGGGTGGATGGTTTGGTCTTTCAATGGATTATTGATGATTGTCATTGTTTAGGGTAATTGGTTAAAAATTGTTATTGGTTATAGTCAGGAAAAAAAATCTAAACAAGAGAGATTAGATTCAGGATTCTTGTTTTAAAAAAAGGAAAGAAACAAATAGGGGATACAAATAAGATAGGATATTAGGGTAGATTATTGAATCTACTTTAACAAAAACAATTACTAGCTTTAAATATTTCATGTTGAATTGGATTTTTTATATATTGTATACAAATTGTATATATTGATATAAAGCTGAGATTAATTTTTTTAATATATATATATGTTTGTTGAAGGTATCATACCTATATAGTTCATCTAACATTGTAATACAAATTACTAGTTGATGTGGGAATATCTTTCTGTATGCTGTGAATATCAATCTTTAAATAAAGGAGCGGTTTTGACCCATGACAGGCACCTACATGGCAGACAGATTAATAAGAATGGGTTGAGTTAAGATGAAAAAGCTAGCTAGCAATGTGCCTGAGCCATAGAGCAAACAGCATGAACTTAATATAAGCATCTGTGTCATTTTGAAGGCCTAAGCAGCAGTGGGTGGCTAAGGGGTCTAGGGCTGCAAGTCTGTGGGTCTGGACCTCTGGCCACCCCACAACCAAGAAACCTCATTGCAACAACTAGTACATGAGAGTTACTATTGCCAACTAATTAGGATATAAAGAAATGCAAATTAGTAGTTAGACATTACAATCAAACTTAAAGTTTTTATTAGATGTGTTCTCAAGATCAAACAGGTATATTTTACATGAACAGGTCTTCTTCAAACACTTCAGAGATCCATAGAATATGATATTTAAGATATTTTAATAACATAGGTTCTTATTTTTTTTTTTTATGACAATGGGACATCTGTTCCTGGCAGTACCAATTTACTTCAAAGAAGATTATGAACATCAAAAAAAATGGAATTGACCTCGTTTGTGACAAAAGTTAGCCACTGAGCAAGAAAGTACTTTTGCCTTGACTGCTGACAGTATGATGTTCAAAACGGAGAAGCTGGAGACTCACTCACACACACGCACATACACACAAATAATTGCCAAACCTTGCTAAGACAAGGTAGGAAGGTCTTTGAGGATATCCTGCTTCACAGAAAAGTCTGTCAGATATGTTAAGCATGTAGGCTAAAGATGGATGCTTCAACAATAGAGAACTTTGGGTGAGTGTCCAGGCAGCCAACTGTCTCTTTTCTTACATTTTTTTGAAAGTTTTGGAAGTTCCTTGCTTGCTCATTCTGTTTACTTAGTTAATATTATTTCCTTCTTGGATCTCCGGGGAAGTTGAAAATGAAATAGACATAGTTATAATTATGTAGTGAAAGTTTTAGAAAAGAAACTCACTTAGAAGTTAAAGTATATAAGTTTAAGAGACATCAAAATATAGTTTTTAGTTAGCAATACAAGTTAGATACAAAGTAAATTGGGTACAATCCTTTGGACTCAACAAAATAAGATGGACTATTTTCTTTAAACTTCTTAACTGTTAATGGATTAGACATTGCTCATATATTTATTGTTTTTATATATTGTATATAATTATTGTACCTATTGAATATGGTTTTTCTTATGTTAGTTATAACTTTCTTTTTATTTTTGACACAAATGGGGATATATGATGAAACACTTTATATTTAAGAAAATCAGTCTGAAATATCAGAGAGCAGAGCCACACTCAGTCAAGTCAGGATGATCAGAGAGTGATAACTCATGCCTTTAATCCCAATAAAGGAAAGACTGACTTGTGACCGCTAATCCCATAACTCCAGAGACAGAGAAACCTTTCTGTGTTTCTGTGAGTTCAAGGCCTAAGTACCAAAAAGTAGTAGCTCACACCTTTAAGTTTAACTCTACAATATGATTCAGAGTTGAACCAGGAAGTAAAAGAACTGAGCAAAGAAGATGTTTAAGAAGGTGTAGGCAGAGGGTGTAGTATTCTATAGAAGTAACAAGGAGCCAGGCTGAGGACTCTGGAAGACAACTTTTACCCTGAGAAATTGGCTGGATGAGAATTAACAGTGATCTGTTTCCTCTTTCTGATATTCCAGCTTTCCCCCAATATCTGTCTCTGAGTTTTTACTAAATACAAACTAAAATTTGTGTTTCAATCCATAGATAAGCTTTAGTGAGCTGTGAGTAGCATATGAATATTAATCATAACAACTAATATTTAAAGATCTTTCAATTATTCTTCTATCCATTTTTTTAATATGGAGAGGATACAGAACAAAGGTAAGTGCTGTTGAGGATGGTCTGCTCATAAGAGTATGGATAGTCTGATAATTCTCAACTGTTGATATTTTCAGCTTTAGGAAGAATTAGGGAATGCATAGAGACACTTGTTACCATGGCTCAAGAATTGTACCAGTACTTGGTGGTAGCTAATAGGAATTGTAGTTATCCAGATATGCAGTATGCCATCCTATACAATATTTGTCTTCCTCAGAATACTGACAACACTGCATTGGATATATTTATAGCTTGGATATAAGGGCCAGTCTTTGAATCCATTACCATACTTCACATAACATCCCTATTGGATCAATTGTATTTTATGCTACATATTTTAAAATAATGAATGTATAAATAAATGAACTATATGAAACACTTTGGTAATATGCTATAAAAAATAAAGAGATTTATGTTACTGACTGGCCTAAGAGGGACCTAAAGATTTTATTTTGGTTGTTCTTCAATAATTTATATTGAGAGCTAACCCTTTCTCCCACTCCTTGCCATATTTAAAGTGAATTGTTTCTCCTCCTTGTAAAGATGGCCTAGATCCTTTCTACTTAAGCCCAGTGAATGCATCATAAATCCATGCTGGCTTTCCTCAATGTAGCCAAGAACACAACATGATTGTTAGAGTCTCTTTGTTCTTAGGAAAATGCTAGGTAGTCACTTATGTGGCCTAATATTCCATTAGCCAAATTATTCTCAGTGTGTCTTTATTAAACACAGGGACACTGTGAGTTTAATTGTCGCTGTACTACTTTCCACATTTTATCTTTCACTGAAAAGATATACTGCTCTTGAGTTGTTTTATCTCTCTCTTTCAAATATATATGCTTTCTTTTAATCAACCTAAATAGAAATGTATATGAGCCAGTTTAGGAGACTTGAAAAAAATAGTTTAACACATCTGTGTCTGTTTTCATTCAGTGATCAAAAAATAACAGTGCACAATAAGGCATTGTTTCACTGAACACTAGGCATATGTGCACTAATAAGAACTGTTTGCCAGAAATGCCCAAGAGTTTAAAAAGAAAACAGGAATTAGAAAGATAAAGTGAGACCTTTTCTACAAGGGTAGCTTCAATTGCTAGGTTCAATCTAACAAAGTGAGTAGCTCACTTTACCATTAAGTGTGTATGGAAAAGTGAGCTAGCAGTGTTGGGAAAATCTCAGTGAGTGGCACACATTCCAGAGCCTAAAAGAAAGTGGATTATAAAGGAAAAACACAAGACATGGTTCAGAACTGCCATGTATTTATCATATAGTTAGTAGATTTGGCATTCATTTGGTGGGTTTGAATGACATTTGGTGAATTTGGACATGAGAAAATATGGCTGGAGAGCTAGACTGACAGTGCCCTGAATACCACACCATAGATTGTAAAATATGTTTTTTAGGGTAGACCATGAATTTCCATGAGTAGTGGTTCATGATCGGCATCTACATATGTAGAAGGGTCATCTTTAGGCTTACTCCAAACTTGCTCATGAAAACATCCTTGTGGTGGATGTGAACAAATGGCTCGGTTTTAACAACAATATAGCCCACGATCAGAACTATCTTAGAACATAATAAGCTTGGCTGTGTGTTTTAAAATAGCTCTTAGTAAAGATTTGATTTGAAAAAGTCAGGAGAGAGAGAGAGTACAGTCGCATAGATGTACATTGCCAAAAGATTGTGAAAGCATTGTGCCTTCTCACAAAAATGTAAGTGATAGAGATTGAAGGTGGTAAAGCCAATCATATTGATTAGATGAGGAACATGAGAAATAACATAACTTTCGATAACTTGCAGGTAGCAGATAAGACTAATCATATGGTGGGGTGTATAGAAGGGCCCAAAAGGCTAGAGTCCCTTTCTACTTGAACAGTGAGCATGGTACCCTAGAAGGAAGTTTATCTACAGAGGAGGAAGTCCAGCTATTGTGGTAAACCGCAATATATGTAAAATAAGATGTGAAGTAGTAGGGAAAGCCTGAGGTCACATGGGACTTTTTGACAGAGAATTAGGGATTTATCTTTTCATTAGATATAAGAAGGACCAGTGAGGCCCATGATCATAGAAACCAAAAGAGGATGGAAGGAATTTATTACCAGTGCCAAATGGTAAAAGGACTAAAGCCAGAAAAGTCTTCTGGTTTTGAACTTAAGGGATCATTGGCAGACTTGGTCAAGATGGTTGTACAGAAGAGAGTTTATCTTCAAGTTCAAGCCACAAGTGATGATAGACTCACTGCTTGAGAAGAAAATGCTAGGTTTTGTTCCCAAGACTTTAGCATTCCAGATGTTGAGAGCTGAACCTAGTAAAGGGCTGGAGACATCTGCTTAAAGGGCAGATATAGTTCTTCCAAGAAAAGAATAGAGTGTGGGTATGTAATAAGAAGTTTCTGGCCTGGCTTATCCTTGTTGTCCAAAAGAATTTCTCCTGCCCACAGCCTAGCCTAGCCTGAGGTTTGGACCTACAGCCTCACTTGGTCCCAAATAATCACATAAAGGCTTACATTAATTACATGCTATTTGGCCTATGGCCAGGCTTATTGATAGCTGGCCTTTGCTATCAATCAACCCATTTCTATTCATCTGTCTTGCCACATGGCCTGTGGCTTACCTATACTCTATTATACTTGTTTCTTGGGTAGTAGGATTAGATCTCTGTTACAATGAGGTTTCTTGGCCCTGGGCAGCCAGAGGTCCAGCCCCACAGACCTGCAGTCCCAGACCACTTAGCCGCCTGCAGCTGCTCAGGCCCCCAGAAATGATTCCGATGCTTATATATTAAGTTCATACTGTTTGGCCTATGGCTCAGGCACATTGCTATCTGGCTCTTTCATCTTAACTCAACTCATTCTCATTAATCTATCTGCCACGTGGCCCGTGGTTTACCTGTGTTCCTTACATGCTTCTTCTTTGGCGGATGGCTCCGTCTGTCTGACTCTGCCCTGCTTCTCCTACCTATGCTGTGATTTTCCCTCTTACTTTTTCTATGGTGCCTGTCATGGGCCAAAACAACTCCTTTATTTAAAGTTTGATATTCACAGCATACAGAAAGACATTCCCACATCAAATGTCCTCTGACTCTATCCTCCTCCCCCTTTAAAGATACTCAGATTTCCCACCTGTTTCTAAGATGCCTTGCCATAGGCCAAAACAATTCCTTTATTTTGCAATCATAATTCACAGCATAAATCAAGACATCCCACATCAGGGGTACTGGACAGAAATGAAGGGGTAAATGGGGATCAAATCTTCAGTAAGCAGAACTAATATCATAGCAGAATTAACAGATGACCTTCAAACACTACAGTCCTCAGTCATATGGAAGAAACATGAGATGACCTTGGCAACTACTAGCCCTCCAACAGATGGCAGGAAATAGAAATGCCAGTGTGCTACCCACATAGCTTATGCTGGCAACAGTCAACAAGAGTAAAATAATCTCTCTCCTTCTCTCTCTCCCTCCTTCCCTCCCTTCCTGTCTCCTTTTTTCTTATCTTCCTCCGCAACTGTCCAATCAAGAACATTGACTTTTGTTAATGTAATGTCCTTCTTTCATTGTTTAGTATATATCTTAATCTTTCTTTCTACCCATCACAGTTTGCACTCTAATGTCCTTCACACAGAGACATCCATGGGCTCAATAAATAACCTGGGATGAAACAAAATATAGTAAGTCTCTCTGTTTTGTTATTTTTATTTTTAGAACTGGGTTAGAATGCGTCTTGTCCCTGGAGTTTGAGAGAATTAGTTCATGATACCCCACAGCACTAAGCAGTTAATTGGCTTTTGGCTTAATTCTAGGTGTCTGAAACAGATTCTACTTAATAATTTAGGCTCCCTTTTTTTTTTATAAGATTGAATTGGAATGACCTTTGTATATTGGGGTATATGTTTCCTTGAAAATCCATGTATAACTGAGCCTCAAGCATTCTAGTTGTCACACTATACCGTTTATCTCACACTTATAATGAGCCACATCTACAATTGTGACATTCTTCAGTCAGCTCATATTTACATGCATAGAAGTGCCCAAGCACCAGATTTCACAGTTTATTTTTTCTCTTGTGAGATTATTTATACAGTAAACAATTCATATTAATTCAATATAAAGAAGTATTTGGATTGCAAATGAGTTCAGAGGAAAGAATCCAGGGAAGTTACAGTTTCTCTATTGCCAAAAATTTAGTATCAAAGAAATATATTTGTGAAAAACAGCTTTTCTTATTTTTAAAAATCCTATGAAGCCAATGCACATGTGAAATCAGAGTCTTTAAAAGGAAGTTGTCTATTTTAGTTAATATAAACATGAATCATCTGTCTTAAATTTCATATATATAAATGGCCTTTATACTTTTTAATATATTTTGTACTGCAGGATATCAATGGGCTCTCTAGATGAATAATTGAAATGATTAACATAACAACAATTCAAATGGTTCCTGCTTGATTTTATAGAAATATCTCAAAATTCAATTTATCCAATAAATAATTATTACGTTCTTTCAGCACTGTAGATCCATCTATTTACCATTGAAATTTGATTGCACACAAACCTGCCAAGGTCTTCAATGATTTGTAACTGGATGGAAAAAAAGGAGTAAGCAGGTATGTGTGTAGTAGTTTTCATGATGAGTGAATTAGAAGAGGAAATATAGTGTTTAGATGCTCAGTTGGATGTCATATTTCCTGGTGAAAGGAAAACTTTCAAACTTACAAGAATTCATATGCATAATGCAGCTGTTTAGGCATGTCCAGGCAGAAGTTAGAAAGATAGAGGGTAAGCCATGGGCTACAAAGAATGTGAGAAGTTGGTGGTGGGTGCAGATCAGAGAGCAGTGACAGATGAGGCATTGCAAGTAGATATGCAGCCAGGCATGGGCTATGTGTTCTGTCAGAGATATTTGGTTTCCTCTAAGGTCATCAGAAAACAGCTGTTGGCTTTTAAGTATTGGACAAGCATGATGATATTTGTGTTTCACAAAAAGGATTGGAGAGGTGACTTCTAAGCCATGACAGTAGCCCAGAAAGGTGCTGGTGTCTGGTATCTGGTGAAACCCTTAGATTAGGGAAATGGTAGAGGGAATAGTGAGTGGACCATTTTGAGTGACAGTTAAGCTTCATGAACAAAGGGTCTTAGAAATTGTGTGTGTGTGTGTGTGTGTGTGTGTGTGTGTGTGTGTGTGTGTGTGTGTGTGTGTGTGTGTGTATGGTACCTGTGTGTGTTTGTATTTGTGTGTGTGTGTGTGTGTGTTTGAAAGAAGGATGATCAGATTTATAGCTTGAGAAATTGGTAAGAGTCAGTGGTACTCACCATGTATTACAGAATTTTGAATAAGTCCTACTGTGAATGAATTATACCTTCTGGCATACAGAAGTAAATTTAAAGTATATCAATATATTATAGTCTTCTAAATATTTCTATGTACAGCCAATTCTTAAAAACCATTATTTTTGCATGATTTACTTTGAAAGAAAATTCACATGATACTTTCATAAATTAAAATCACTTTTATTGATCTTTCCAGTTAATTTCAGAATATTTTCAACAGTGTATAAAAGGCTGATAACTTACACATTAATTATAGTTTAAGTTAAGAAAGTTATATGTTCCTATAAATGAATAATGATATTATTTCTAACACAGTCATCTCTGTTCTCTTTCCCAGCATTTTTTCCTCTGTGTAACTAGACATTGCTTTGTACAATAAACCACCCAACACATCTGATGATGAGTCAGTGTTTGCACCTTCCTGAGGTCTATGGCTGTTAATGGACTCAATTTTTATATCCTGCAGTCTTCAGAAACCCTCCATTCTTATAGATAACAAGAACACAGGAGGCATGAGGAGAGAAATGACTGACCAACTGTTTCATCATGTCACTTGTACGGCCTCATCTACTTCTCACATCAAAATGCCATGACAATTGTGAATAGTCCTATTTCACAGATGAAGAAACAGTTGTGTAGAGTGGACATATAACTTATTAGAATAAAACAGTTCATACATGACAAAATATGCGCTCAAAAATAGGTTGTTAGAGGTGCCACACCCAGATATGTGTTCCATCTCATTCTGCTTCGCTCCCATCTGTCTAACCCTTATCAAGTTATGTCACTTTTGATCAGACAGTCCAGGCCAGATTGTCCCCCACATTCTCATTGCCTAGTCTTAAGTTGGAACTTTCCTCAGCACAAAAGAGATGAATATAATGTTTTCCTTGCTGATTTTTATTTTGTCTAAATATCTTCCTCTCTGATAAATTTGGCATATTGAATACTAAAAAACAAACAAACAAACAAACAAAAACCCTCTTATTTTAAAAAGTTTTAATATTTATTTATAACTTTTTAAAACAAAGACTATTTGGTTTTTTTGTTGGTTAATTGGTTTCTATCTTTTTCTTTGAGACAGATGGTTTTATAGAGGGTTGGTCTGCATATAGCTGTGTAGACCAGGCTGTCCCAGAAGTCACACACCCCCTGCTTCTGTTTACCTAGTCGTGGGATTACAGCCATGTACCACTTATGTCTGTATGATTCCTTGAAATTATAACTTTTAATCTCTATTTTACTACGTTTAATCATTATGACATTATAGACATCATTATAGACTTGACATTAGTTTGCTAAGTCTGTTTCCACCTCTATGTACAATCTCTTTTTGTAGGATTCTTCCTTCAAATCTCTCCAAGTGAAGCTATGAAGTCCTGAAATTGTACATTTGGAACAGGTGGCTACTGACTAAACAAGGCATGTGACAACCAAACCCCTAGTGTGGGCAACAGGAAGGTAATGGGGTCAACATGCAACCCAAACAATCTCTTTCTAAATCAAGTATTCTTTGTTGAAATTTAGCCATGTGAGGGAGCTCAGTGGAAGTTATAGCATAATAGATCAGTGTTCTGATTAGTATCTGTCAACATCACCCAAACAGAGACTGTTTTCCCTGCCAATTTCCCTTGGGAAAGGGGCAAGTAGGTTTGGGGTACAACAACTTAGACTCTGGGGGTAAGTTGAAACAAGCAAGCTCAATTTATTTTGAGGAAGGGCCAGGCCTTGTATACCCTTCACCCAGCCAGGGGAGAGGGCTGTGCTTTGCTGGCATTTACTGCTGTGGCTTGGTCTTCTCTCTCGCTGATCAGGTCATCTCACATCAGGAATCCATATATGTTATGAAGGCCCTTAGGTAGACTCCAGGCTGGTTTATGGGGAAGTGCTATGAGCACATTCTTTAAGGCACCAGTTATAACTGGTTTGAGCTAGCTGAGGCCAGGCTGGCCCTCAGGCAGTTAGAAGCCTCTAGGGCCTAAACATCCCACAAGAGACCTATCTATGAAGATGAAAGATAATTGAGACATTGTCTTCATGAGATTGTTCCATGAACACACTTCTTGGACATTATCATGATTAATAATCGGTGTGGAAAATCCCAGATCATTATGACTGGTGTTATAGTAAGAAGTTTCTAGCCCAGCCTAGCCCCAAGATCCAAATCTACCCACAGCTGCTTAGCTCAAATAATCCACAAAGACTTATATTATTTATAAGCTGTTTGGCTTATGGTTTAGGCTTATTATCAGCTCTTGCATCTTCATTCAACCCATTTCTACTAATCTCTGTCTTGCCATGTGGCTAGTGGCTTTACCTGACTTCCATTACATCTTGCTCTCTTGATGGCAGCTCACAATGTCCCTCTGTGACTCCACCCTCCTTTCCTATGCTTTGAGTTTTTAACCTGCTTATAAGATGCTTTGACATAGGCCCAAACAGTTCCTTTATTATCCAATGGTAATTCACAATGTACAGAAAAATATCCCATGTTATGGTGCCATCCCGGGGTTACAGTAGAGAGCAAGTCCTCCATGGTGTCTTCCTCTGTTCCTGCACTGCATGATGAATATCAGGATTTGGAAGCCAAATAAACCTTTTTCTTTCCAATTGGCTTGTGGTCATTGTGGTTATCATAACAATGGAATGCAAACTAGGATAGCAGGTATATAATATGTTTAATCAGAGAATGGGATGTAATTATCCGAGAGGGAACATCTTTGTTATGTGATTCTTTTGGGCCCCAGTCATACTAGCCTTGTTTTCTTAGAGATCCAGGGCATGAAGCACTCTTGGGCACAAAGATCTCATCTCAGTGCAGTGAGCTTTGGGCCATAGTTTCTGTTCTTTGATACTCTTCTGATTCATTTGAAGCTTTCCAAGACACTACCTTTATTTCTATGTTTAATCTTTAAAATCATGCAGATAAAGAGTAAACAATAAACCCAGGCTACTTCAAATAATTGAGTAAGGCTTTAGTCTTATATTTTTTTCCAATAGAAAAAACATAAGATCTTTGTGTTTCTCTCTCTCTCTCTCTCTCTCTTTCTCTCTCTCTCTCTCTCTCTCTCTCTCTCTCTCTCTCTCTCTCTCTCTCTGTGTGTGTGTGTGTGTGAGAGAGAGAGAGAGAGAGACAGATAGACAGACAGACAGACAGACAGAGATCAATACAGTATAATTGGTTTCCAACCAAAATCCTGCTTCAGACTCCAAAAAAACTTGAATTTCAGATGTGTGCCACCATATACAACTATATCTTTGCTTTTCACTGCATCAGTTCATTAGAAACAACAACAGCAGCCAATAATTATTAGAACATATACTCTCCATGTCAAAGACCATGCTAACTAAGTTTATATATTAAGTTCTGGCAATCTTTTAAAGTAGACTTTATCAACCATTGTTAGCTAATAAATGAGATGAGCCACTCTTAATGACTTAATGGTAAAGGTCTGTGCAGAAGACACAATGTACTTATGTAATTGAACATAGAAATATCAGGTTTGAGCCCAACTGGAAACTTCACCCCTACTGAGTAGCATTCATAGTTCTAAAAGGTACTGTGCACACTCCCAGCTATATCACCCGGCTACAAATGCTGATACCAACTACTGTGACATGCTGGTGTTATACTCATCACATGGTGGAAAAAAATATGTGAGAGTAACAAACCACTTTTTGATTAGATTTAAGACCCACACCATGAAATGGAGCCCATACCTGATACTGCTGAATGGCTAAGAAGCTTAGACTAGACAGGTCATGAGTCTCTGAAAAAACCTACTACTATTATTTTCTGAAAGGAACATAGCAATATAATGACTCTTAATGGCACATTGCTATACCCAGAGATCAAGGACTAGCTCAACCCTCATCAGAGAAGTTACTTCTTTCACTAAAGGGTAATTAACACAGAGGCCCACAGCTAGACAGTATGCAGAGAGCAAAAAATTTTGGAGCACACAGCTCTAAACAGATGTCATTGTTCTTCAAGACTAGAGATCTATGCAGAAGAAGAGACAGAAAGACTGTAAGAGCTGGAGGTGGTGGATGACTGCAGGGAAATAGCATCTTCCAGATACGAAGAAACTGAGTCTATGCATGAAGTCAAACTAGAAAACAGACTGAGTTGAAGTGTCTATCATGTGAGGTCACAGGAATACGAAGAGATAGATTTCAAGTATGAGATAAAATTCTTCATTGCCCATTCCTCTGCAAACAAACAGACTTCTCACTGTCCATCCACTCTGTAATATGCCATTACTTGGTTTTCTTCCACTCTATCATAATCAACTACTTAACAAATGCAAAAGAGGTGAAGTCTGGTGAGTGAATAGGTAAAATATACATAAGAAGACCCCGAACCTGCTCATTTATAGACCTAAAGGTTTCTGTGTTCTTTAATACAAGCCAGATGCACATAGTTTTCAGGGATTTTAACCTACATTTTTAAGCTTTGTACAGGTGTAAGTCAGTGACTTCTCTGCTCTAGATTATAGGAATGTCAACACAGAGAGCTTTCAAATTTACCCGATGAGAACAAGAATGTGGAAATATGACTCTATTTCAAAATGTGACTTCATAAGAAGTCATGCATAAGGCATGACTGGGTGAGTCCTCAAAGCAAATAGTCCTAAAGAGGGTGACATATATCACTTCACATTACTAGCAGAAAATTCCCCATTGCTGTCACAAAATAAGTGGTAGGTATTTAGCTCAGTGTGTTGTTGTTTGATTTGGGAGAAAGTGGATATGTTCCTTATACAATCGGCATCATCAGCATGCATTACCCTGGAATATTTATTAACAGCATTCAGTGAAGTGCAAGCCACTAGAGAGCTCTGGGACTAGCCATATATTAGTGTTTAACTATAAAAGATTATTTAACTTCAGCTTCAAAGAATCCAAGTGTATAAAAACAGTCATGTGATCTTATTTTAATTGTTCCTTAAGTCATCATTTTATTTTAACTGAGCCTTTCTATTAATTGAAAATTATAAGTCTGAGTTTGCTTTGATGATTCTGAGAAAATACCTTAGGTAAGTTATTCTCATTCCAGAATCTAAACTACCACAGGCTGAGTATTTATGTTCCTCTCAATTTCCTTGGCTGAAACTGTAATCTTTAGTGTGATGGTGTTGGGAGCGAGGGCTTCAGGAGGTAATTGAGGTTCAATGAGACAATAAGGTTAATGCCCTGATGAAAAGAGGAAAACACACAAGTCTGTGGTCTCTACTATGAGAGGATGCAGCAAAAAGATAACCACCTGCAAACCAGGAAGAAGGATGTAACCTGAATTTGACCATGACCAGGTACCTGATCTCCAGCTTCCAACCTCTAACCTTGAAAAGTAGAATACTTTAAGTCAGCCAGCATATGGGAGTACTTCTCGGGAGCCCAAATAGACAGAGATTTACACTAGGAAAGAAAAATTGCACTTCTATCAGGATGCTGTAGTCAGAATATAAAGAAAACATAAATGAAAGTAGCTTAAATTATATCAGTTCATTGACAGACACAAGAAGTCTAGAGTTGATGGTTCTGGCTTTTGCCTTCAGTCAAAGCAATGTTATTCAGGACCTGGATGTTTTTCTAGCTTCTCAAATCCTGATTTTAGTGATTTACCTTTAGAATTAAGCATGTCTTCTTATAGCTACAGAATATTTTCTAGGTCACAGGGAACCTTTTACATGTCCAGAGGCGGGGGGGGGGGGGGTGGTGGTGGTGGTGGTGGTGGTGGTGGTGGTGGTGGTGGTGGTGGTGGTATTTTTCTTAGGGATGAGATGTTTTTCTCAGAACTCATTTGCTGTAATTCCACAGAGCTGCACTGGCTTATACAGCTGTGTTTAGATCCTGATGGAGAGCCACTGGGAATAAAGAACCTAGTAGTCTCAATGTCAATGGTAGATAGGAAACAGATAAAATTAGCAGAGGAACTACATGTGTTTAAAATGTCAGACTACCCTGACCCTTGCCTGTTCTGTTCTGCAGAGAGACATAGACAGTAGCACCCCCTATTGGGCCAAGCCAAGCAGGACATTAGCATCCAAATAAAATGGAGATTGATAAATTTGCCTTTGGGTAATGGCTCCCATAGGCTTATATCTTTATATCTGAATGCTTAGTCATCAGGGAATGGAGCTGTTTGATAGGATTAGAAGGATTAGGAGGTGTTGGCCTTGTTGGTTTATAAAGCCCATGTGAGATCTAATCTTCATCCTTCTGCCTGCAGATCAGCATGTCTCAACTATGTCTCCAGCATCATGCTCATTGCCATTCTCCCCACCATGATGATAATGAACTAAATCTCTGAAATTGTAACCAAGTCCTCAGTTAAACACTTTAAGAGTTGCTGTCTCTACACCACACTAGAAGAGTGACTTAGATAGTAGGAAGGTATAAAGAATGTTTTGACGTAAACTCTTCATTTTTTAAAGAGCCCCTTTCCCTCCCTATAATGCAGAACACTACCAGGCAACAGTCTACATGCTAAATGAACATTCCTAGCTTGCTCCCCTTTCCACAAAGATAACATTGTAGATTATAATCACATCATCTCTTGCATATGTGGGCTCACATATTACACATTTATTGTTGCAGTTTTTTGTGTCTTGCTTTTGCCAAAGGCTTAGGCTCTAGGCTACCGCCTTTCAATGAAAACTCCCCTTGCTTAAGGGAAGGAAACACTCTTAACTCAAGAGAATGTACACATAATTATGTTACTTAGAAAGTTTGAATTTCTTGCAGGCTTCTTATCCTTGTAGCTATTTGGTTTTTAAGCATGAAAAAAATATGTAAATAAACAGACACATACAATAAACCAAAATAAAATTCTAGCAAAGGATAGTGCAGAGCCTATTTAAACTTATAATAAATGAACAAGGTGGTTTCTCTTTCATTTTATCTTTACATAAATGTTTAATAATTGATATGCATATTTTAATTGAATATAATTAAGTTATGCAATCCCTAAATACATAGACTATAACATTAAATTTTGTAGGAATACACATATATGTTTTTTTTTATTTATATAAAATATAAAGTGCTGTCTTCAGGTTTACATTTTAGGAGGGACAAAGGTGAAAAGTATACTTAAACAGTCCTCTAAATGTGAGATTACAATAAGAAAGGATGTGAATTGTGGTGTCAAAAATGTTAGACAGTCAAAGAAGTTGACAAGAAGCCTTGAAGGTGGTCTTGGGCTTGACTGATTACAGCAAAAGGAAGATGTAATCCACAGCAGCTATTGAGTATTCCTGGCCAAGGCCAGGGCCAGATTCAAAGTGCTAGTCTCATCACTGTTAGATAATTCAGAGCTTTTCTCTGTGAGTCAGTAATTTTTCTAGAGCAGTGGGGTCTAAGTGCAACAGGTGTACAGATTTCTTTATGCCTTACATAGAACCTCAACAGCTTTCCCCTATGGTCACTACTCTTATCTTTGGTCTTGACATGTAAATGGGAAGAAAACCAAGGTAGGATAGAGAATTACAAAGACACAGGACAGGAAAAACGTCCTCACCCTGGAGTGTAGGTGAAGCCTCTTCCCAGCTAAGAATTACATCACAATAAACACATTTGCATTTGCTATGAACATCAAAACAATATTCATTTCGATTATAGATATTTTATGTCACAATAGGTCTTAAACATCTTAAGGCATAAGCATGTGTGACCATGGATAGGGCCCTACTTCTGGCCATCTCAAAATAAACTGTTTTCTGTGTTTGCAGTGATGATAGCATACTTCCCAGCATCTCTTGGATCTGTATCCAACTTCAGTCATGATCCTAAGGGGCAGCACTGAGAACCACTATGTGATCTCATCTAGGTTTCTTAGCAACCTCTTGAAGATAATAGTGTCAAACCCCACAAAACTCCACTCTGTAGTCAGTGGACTGCCACTCTTGCTTGAGAGGGAAACTCTCACACTTAGGACTGTCTTTTCTTTATTGAGCACCGTTTCCCCTTAAATTTCACGTTTTCAAAAGCCTGATGGTAAAAATGTCTTTTAGTGAACCATGTTTCTCTTTTGAGATCCCACACCTATGCTCTCGTATACATTTCTGTATGAGAATCCCACTATCTCTCTCCTTTCAGGCTTAATGTGTTTGAAGGCTGTATGTATTAAACTATCTGTAGTAAGCCAACGCTGATACTTACTGACTAGTTCTGAAGTTCTTTTTTACTGGAGCAAGGTTCTTCTTCTTTAAGGTCCCCAAAAGAGAAAGGAATTTTTCAGACTACAAGGCAGTATCTTATCTCCCAGTCACCAAGATCACAACCATTTCTCCTTTATATACATTATTGTCATTTGTCTACTCAAAGGAAAGACGACAAACATCACTAACAATCATCTTATTTTTAAATTACTTGCCTAATGAGTTTTCCATAGCGAAATTTTATGGAAACTGCAATTTCTATAATCTTCCTCATAGGAATATAAGATACATAAAAATGAAATGTTTGCATAATTTTTATGTATAAAATAGAAAAGTCATGGATTAATCTCATTTTCTGAAGATCACAATCAATCTGTAACACAGTATCAAGGCCTCCTCTTTTTTGTTGTTTTGAAAATTGAAACATTTTCCAGATTTTCTCTCTTTCTCTCTCTCCCTTCTCTCTCTCTCTCTCTCTCTCTCTCTCTCTCTCTCTCTCTCTCTCTCTCTCTCTCTCTCTCTCATATATATATATGGGTTTTTGCAGATGATCAAATTTTCTTGAACTACATTAAGACTCATGGGGAAAAAGCTCATAAATGCACAATGATACTTTCACACAATGTTACATAATAACATTACTTCTAGTTTGTTGGAAATCAAATGGCGTGACTTTGAATGATATTTACTTTCCTAACTAGGTATACAAGTTTTGTGTGTTCCTTTCCCCCAAATAGGCTATGTGTTTGTATTGTTTTGCAAATTCTTTCCTGGAAATTGCTTTGTGTAGAAGTTGTGCTTAATTGTTTATTTCTTACCTCCTAGAAAATTGGCTAAGACACATGATCCTTTATATGTTAAATACAGACAAAAATAAAGCTGACTGGGTTCTACTTAGAATCCACTCATGATTTCTGTTCTGGCAGAAATAAGACTAGAGGTCAGAACACGTGCTGCCCTCCATTATTAGAATGGTCAAGCTGGCAGTGCCTTGTCTTAGGATCTCAGATGGAATTTCCACATGGTTCCAGCCCCAAGCAAGGCACGTACTTGGGCCTGGAGCAGTTGTGAAGATGACTGGTTAGCAGCATAGGCCAGTGACTTTAACCAAACAGAGAATGCTGGCATTCTGTGTGCTCTAGCATAGAAACCAGGGAAGTCACGCAACTATCATTAGATGTCTTAGGAATTGAACACTATTATAATTAGGAGAATTGTAGTGTAATCCCACAAAAGAATAGAGACAGGCCTGAAGAGACAGACAGAGACTGAACTTTTTCTTTTCTATACTTTTATCTATTATAAAATTGCAGCTTCATATAGTGATTTTTTATTATTAATCAAGAAAAACATCACTATTCAGACAACAATGAGCTTCCTCTTTCTCTAGCTCTTTGCCTATTTGGTTCAACCGACTTTATTTGACATTGTTGTATATGATTGTACAAATGATCACATTTGATAGTGTTAGACATGATGACAAGTCCTTTAATTGTCTATCCCTCTGAGCACCTTAACTCCTCTTCCCAAGTGGGGAAGCTTGTCCTCAGGCTCTGGTGGCTAGAATCAGCTGCTGTATTGAGTTGAATGTGCCAGAAGAAACAGACTCTGCTTCTTGCCAAGAGTCCCAATTGTTGTTGTGACACAACTGGACACAGGTCATCCACACCTAACACGTACAGAGCAGCTTTTAGCTTTTTCTTTCTCTGCATCTCAACTGCCCTGTGTCTTAGTTTTCTAATGACAAGGACATTTTAGGTGAATTTTGTTCTTTCTGATCAGATGAAATCACCTGGATGTGAAGTCAGCTTGGACCTGTCATTCTTGATGTAAAACATGCTCACAAAGCAACTGGCATGCTGAAAATCATTAATGTTTCCTCACAGTGGCAATTTTAATGCTAAAAATGACATATGGCAGCTCTCCAAAGAGCTGAAAAACAATGCATGAATTTGAATTTAAATGATTGATTGTTAATTGTCTCATTTTTAGGTAGGCAACTTATTGTGAAACTTGATAGATACATCAGCTTCTTTTTTCTTACAATGACAAAACATTTGACAAAAACATTTTAAGAAAGGAATAGCTTATTTTGTGCACAGTTGGAGGGTATAGTCTGTCATCATGAATTTAGAAAGTGTGGATTTAAGGATAAATTTATCAATCCTTTTTGAAACTACTGTGTAGATCATGAAATTCAATTAATGCATTTGTAATAAGCAATTAACTACCATATGGGCCATATACTGTAGCCCATTTTGGGAAAGGACCATAAAATATTTCCTTAAGAAGATCATGGTATATCAAAGACAATTGGCCATGATTTAAATGTTTAGTGGCTTAAAACTAAACTAATTTTAAACTATTATTTACACAATGACAGGGATATTTTTGCCAATTTATCTTACATATTAAAAGGTAGATTTTATCTTACATATTAAAAGGCTTGATTTTACTTTTGGATTTTCCCTTTCATGGTTGTCCTTTTGTACCTCTTGTGCTACTACCAATTCCATGCTCACTTTTTTTTTACATGCTCACTTCTTCAGTCTTGTTATAATAGTTTTATGAATCTGAAGAACTCTTTTAGGTGACATTTCTTATCTCTACTTGATTTCTTCTGAGTGAATTTGACAGTGGAGCTCACTCAAGGTAATTTATTTTCCTTATTTCTAAACTTCTGAGTCATCTCATTTAAACATCTGCCTCCTACTAGAAGCCAGATAATAAAGAATATGTTCATATATTCAGTTTTCTTAATATCATGGGTCCTCATAATCATAACCAAATTTATGCTAGTTTTATAAAGAACTTACCAACTATAGAAACAATATCCTTTGGAGGAATATTTATTTGCTTTATATCTATTTTTTGAAGTTTGCTTTTCAATTAATGCATATGTTCACTGGGTATTTTATGACATAGAACTCAAATAGCCTCTTCTTTGCCTACACAGTTCTATGATTGTACACACATACACAACGGCCTTTTAAAAGTGATGATATCACTACATGTCTGTAATACTAGCAATTGGCTGGCTGAGTTAGGGGTATCGATATGCATTTGAGCCCATTCTATAAGTAAGAGTCTGCCTCTAAAGAGAAAGAAAGAAAGAAAAAGAGAATAAAAAATAAATTTATAAAACAAATTTAACTATTCATTTTGATGAAGAAATGTCTTATTTAAATTCAGGTTTTTCACAAAATAGTTTCTAATTCTACACCATATTTATTTATTCTGTAAGTATCTATAATTTATTCTAAATTATCACCAACATTGCTTCAGGTATATAAAATAAATTTTTATAATGTAATAGTATATATTTAATTTTTAAGTGTTTCTTTTTTTTAAGGAAAAGAAAAATCATGATTACAATGGTTGACCTTAAGAAAATAAGTAGCTTATAATAGCTATTTCCTTTGATATTCTAATTTTATTATTTATCTCATTTTATCTAATAAAATGTCAGAAATCTTCAGGATATTATGCTTGGCCCTCTGTGCATTTCATTTCCATTTGCTTTGAGCTTAAAAAAAAGTCAGAAATTTTCTTGTTGGCTTTAACTTAAGATAAATGTGTCTAAAGATACTTTCTCTCTCAAAATATTAAAAGGTCAAAACAATAAATCAAAGAACTATTTTCAAATTTAAACATAATATATAATCACTGTTCCAGAAAGTTTTTAAAAATAGCCTTTCCAACACTTCTAATGGGTTTAAATAATATGAAAATTGATTTTAAGGCTAAGTAGAATAATTCAAACACTGGAGAGTGATAGTTTTTACCGACTCATTTCATTACTGTATAAATACCAAAGAAATACTCAAGAAAACACAAAAGTGTACCTCACATTCTTGTTGTATAACAATTTCTTGAGATAAAACTTGACATCTTGAAGGGAAGCACAAAGAACACAGGGTGTTCTAAAAGGAGGTGAAATATTCCATCTTGCAGAAAGTCTTCTTTAATTGTGGAAAGCAAGCTAACAGCTTCAGAAAGTCCCTGATACTGACTAGATTCTCTAGGTTCATTCCTCCTCAAGATTATATAAGCAGTAAAGTCTCTTGAGAGACATTTTCAGATAAAATAGCTGTCTGAAAGAGATGCAAACCAGCCAAACTTTCTTGTATTTGCTTAGACCATCTTGGTTACCTGGAAAACACTGTCCCTGTCATGTTGATCTGCCTGAACATAGGACAGTAGCTCCAGGGTTTCAGAGTTCAAGATCCATTTTCCATTCTGGAGTGGGCTTTTGGTAAGAGAGCTAGCTATCTTTCATCAGTTACCTCTGCTACTGTAAGAAAACCCTTAGGGTTGTTTCTATGTCACTAATAGTTCACCAAGCTGGGCTTTGGTGATAGTCATACTTTGGTCTGGTTTGGGGTCTGGAGTGAGTAGATATTTCTTCATGTATTACAAGGAACAGAGAGACATAATAGCTCTTCTAAAAGCTGCTATTCCCAAGGCTTACAGAATCTATGGAAATTATAGAAGAAATGAACATGATAAAGCAATAGCGAAACAAGTAAAAGAGAGAAAACAAGTACTGTGATTATAATAAAAGCCAAGACAAAATCAGATGAGCAGAGAGTGTTTGAAGGTGTCAACACTGAAATAGAAGTGTCAAATCAGCAGTAGTGATATTTGTTACTAGAAGCATTTCAAAGTTCAAAACCTGCATCGTGCATGACACCATGATGTGGATCTGAGCAGGGTTACTTTAGTCAGTCAGAACAGTCAGTAAAACCATGGAAACTCTTCTCCTCAGTATATCTAAGGGTCCTTTCAAGCTGAGCTGGGCATAGCAAATTTCTCTGTTGGTTTACAGTAATAGAGACCTTAGAAACATATTTTGAGAACATGGGTGGAGAATATATTTCGTTGATTTGTTTGAATAACTCTTATTTTGGTTCTAGAAAGCATGTCAAATTAGCACATGCAGGTAATTTATTGTTCTTGTTTCATTATTAACATTTTTGGATTGATAGGACAGAAATGCCCAAGAAGCAGCTCCATTTTGATAAAATTGACTAGTAATTAGGTGAAAAGATATGCTGCTTGTAAAAGATAATTCATTAAATTGAACCATATGAAATTACTGATGTAGACCCACCTTTATACAGAGCAATTAGCAATTGAGCAGTCAAGAAAATATAACTCATTTTTGATTGAACATTCAAGATCTGGAGTAAACTAATCAATGGTAAGTATCCCTAAAGTGTCTACGGAAGATGTCAAAACACTGGACTTGTATGTGCTAAGAGAGGACTACATTGATATTTCCTCTTTATGATCATTTAGCTCCAAGCATAAAAGCACAGCAGTAGAAAATTGATGAGCAGGATTTCTATCAGAGAAACTATTAGGCAGTTGGCTTTCCACTGGATAGGATGAAAGATGTCTTTCTTTCTTTAAGTGAAATAGGAAGAGCTTTATGGGGCAGGAATCCTCAATCCTGTCTGACTGGACAGAACCTGTCTACAACTCTTTTGAAACAATTATGGTATAACGAAACCCATTAATGATTCAAATATTGTGATCCATGGCTGGTAAATTGCAGGCTGCTTATGATTCATAGATAATATACTGTAGAGAGGTAATCTGTTGTATTCCTCAAATACAGTGATAGTTTTAGTTTGGAGCATGTACTAGCCTCATATGACAGAAACTGCCTCAGATGGGTTCAATGTTTCCTTTCCTGTTACATCTTCCTTTGACCTTGTCTCAGATGGTTTCTAGTTTGAATTCATTCCTGAGTGGGTATTGTAAAAGTTTTTAGTATCCATAAGTAATTACATATCTAATAATTTTTGAAGCTTTGTTATATAAAGAAAAATATGTTTACCTAGAATATTGAAAGAATTAAAGTGTGCATTTTTGGTCAAGTTTTAAAGTTCAGACCAAAATTGCTTTAACCAGCACAAGTGGATACTATTTTATTTTCCTACAGGTCCCCAGATGAGATTCGATTCAGGCTGCTTTATTTAGAAATATTTTCATTGGCATTTGCTTTCCTTTGTCTTTTAACACAGCTCCTTTATTTTGTACTTATTTGTCAAATTACTTACAGTGGGAAAATGCAGGAAATTCTTTGAGTGCTAGGGAAAGTTTACCTTATAGAGAAGTTCCAGTTAGATGCTTGAAGTGGCTGTAGCAACGTGATCTTACCTGCTTGCCTTCATGTGGTATCATTAACGATCAGGGGAATCCATAATTAGAATGAGAATAACTTATATATAAACTATAACTCTTCTAGAATCTGTGCTTCATGTTGTCTAGTATATGTTGCTACTTTCACAATAAATAGCTATTAGACCTAATTTTTTGACTAGCTAGCAAAAGCTCATATTTTGCATGTGTGTTCCCTAGCATAGAACCATATTTTGGTAGTCTGCGAAAAGTTTAGAAGATGGAGTTTGACTAAGGTTAGGTTGATATGAGAAGGACTTTGAATACATTGAAGAGCACAGTACCACTGTTAATACACACACACATACATACACACCTACACACACACACCTACACACACACACACATCTTGCTGTTTTCTGATTTCAAGTATGATGTGATAAACTGTTGTATTTCTTAATATTCTTGCCACCAGGAACAAAGCCACATTTCCCTGATTTCCCTGCTGGGATGTACTAAAATCCTTCTCCAACAACAAGTCTAAATACATCTTTCTTCCAATAGATTGCTTCTGTTCCGTATTTCATCACAGAATGTATAAGTACATAGTATATAAAATTTATTCCTGGAGTGAGGAATTGATGTGGTGTGAGAATATAGAAGAATATGGAGCTGTCGGATAGAGAAAGCTGCAAGTAGAGTGTAATATGCCATTACATTGGATTTCAGAAAGCCAGAAAATTGCAAAGAAAAAAGATTATACTTATGAGGTTTCAGCTGATAACAAGGACTCTTTTGAGAAGTGGACTAGGGGATATTAATGTTGCATTTTCACAAATGACCTGGCTGAGTTTTGATTATGTCCTGAAAATCTGAATTTTAAGTAATCCAAAGCAACAGACTAGAATATCTGAAAGAGAACATTTGAAGATAGCATGATGCTCAGTTTGTAGCGTGGTTATTTGTAGTTTGTTTTGCCAGTTTGTTTTACAGTGAGAATGGAAGCTAACAGCAGAGAGCAGAAGGATTTGAAAACTGTATAATTTGGGAGCATAAATGCATTTAAAGCAGTAGGTGAGGAAGAACATACAAAACAGCTATAATTACGTAAGAGATGAGCACCATCAAATAAGAACTGTACATTTTATACTGGGACATTAGAAAAGATTCACGAAGAGCAAGTTATTATCTATGGAAGGATTCAAGATATAAAGGCATGAACTGTTTAAAAGATGTCCTTTGGGAAGAAAGTGAACGAAAAGAGAATCACAAGGCGGGTGTGTCCTTCACAGAGTCACCTATGGGAGTAACATTATTAGTTAGGCTATCCAGCTACTCAGAGGCCAATGAATTCATGGTTCAAAGGGTCCATTGTCCATATGCGACTAGTTTTGCAGGCATTTGGAATGAAAAATTGCAAAGGTCATAATATCTTGTAGTAAAACTCCAGAGAAAAGCATTAAAGGCCAGACAATGTTTTGTAGAATTGCATTCCCTTAGGAGGGACCAGAGTTGGTTTTATTTAAAGCTATGAGGTAACCTGAATTTGAAGTAGAGAGCGTGGCCTAAGGAAGATGTGAAGAATGTAGGATGCCCGAAGAGGAAACATGCAGGCACTTAGTGGAGATGAACTAAGAGAAATGATATGTGCTGTAGATTGCAGAAGATATGGGGTGAAATTGATCCCAAACCCGAAGAGGCATCTATTATGCCACCTGCATGCAGATGCTCACACACATATGCAGGCTCTGATAGTGTCTGTACTGTGTTTTGTTACTGAGTTTGTTATATTTCCTTGTCGTAGTCCTACCTTTCTCTTTAGGAATTGAAATGTTTATTCTGTGCTACCTTTGTTTTGATTTTACATGCTCTCCTATTGTGGAATATTAGCTTTAGACGTGTTCCATCTGTTTATACTGTGAAACACTTGTATAACGATGCAAAGATGTGTTGCATTCTTTTATGCTGCCTTTGTTTCCCTCTGTGAAGCTGTGTTGCCTTGCCTGCCTAAAACATTTGATTGGTATAATAAAGTGCTGAATGTCTAAAAGCTAGGCAGGAAAGAAAAACAGGCAGAACTAGTCAGAAAGAAAATAAATAGGTGGAGAAATATAGAGAGAAGACAAGGGGTAGGAAAAGAAAGGAAGAAGTGAACAACAGGGACCAGTCACCCAGCTACACAGCTAGTCATGGAGTAAGAAGGAAAGAAAGATATATAGAAGAAAGAAAGGGAAAAAGCCCAGGGTCAAAATATAATTAAATAAAAATGGGGTAATTTAAATCAGAAAAGCTGCCTCGAAACAAACCAAGATCCAGCATTCATAAGAATAATCTCTGTATATTTATTTGCAAGCTTCAAAGATTAAAAAAACAAAAGCAAAAACAGAAACAAAAAACAAACCCGGTTACTACAAAGTTGTCTTAGGTCCCAGAAGGGACTCTGTACATCTTATTTATGTATTTATTTATTGAATTATTTACATGTGTGTGGGGGAGATTCACATAATTCCATGTGAGTGGCCATGGAAGTTACAGGTAGCTATGTGATGTGAGACAGCTTTTGGTATGCTGTAAATTACCATTGTGTAATAAAAGACTGTTTTGGTTTATGCAGGGCATCTTAGAGATCGATGGTAAATATGAACATAGAGGGCAAAGTCAAGACAATGCTATGAGCTTCCAGGGAAAGTGTAAGATCTAAAAGTACAGGTAAACGACTACCCACACGGGGACACACAGATTAAATAAAAAATGAGTTAAGTTGAAAGAGGTAACTGGTAATGAGCCTGAGCCATAGGCTGAACAGTTTGTAATTAATATAAGACGTTGTGTGATTATTTGGAGCTAAGAGGCTGAGGGAAATGCAGGTCTGGGCCTTGGATAGGATAGGCCAGAATCTACTGGCTACAAATGGAATTTCAACATGGCCATATATAACCACATAAAGCCTGAGGAAGCTTGGAAAGGGTTCTTGACCACAGAAACAGTGCCAAAACCAGATTCTATTTCTAGTTGTATTTCTCAAGTGGATTGTGGTACAGAGACACTGTGGCATGGCATACAAGCTTGAACTGCAAACTGTTGGGCTTGCAGAGTGCAACTTAACCTGCAACAAGTCTGGTTCCTGAAGTCTGGAGCCTTGAAGTAAGCACAAGCTGCATATGATGAATTTAAGGTTTCTGTTCACATAGACACAAAGGAAACAAAATCCAAGATGGCTTCTTAGTAGCAGCTTTTTCTTGGGTTAGCTCTCTTTGCTCAAGGTGAGCAGAGGTACTACTCCTTTAAGAGAGGCTTCCTGACTCAGTATTAGCAGTATAAACTGTGTGAATCTTTTAAGAGGCTCTTCTGTCAAATACTCAAATGAAGTTAATGAGCAGTGGGCAGCAATGCTCTGCTTGGTAACAGTATGGACCCTAAAATTTTACAGCATTAAGATGGCAAATGTGGCTCCTGTCAGTACCTCTGCTATGAAGCTACACTCTTCATGAAGTTAGACTAAGGAGCTGGGTGGAGCTTGTCAGCTGCCCTAGCCAAGGCTTTAATCCTAGCCAGGTTTAGCAGATTAAAGGCATGTTCAGAAAAAAGTTAAGAGACATGCAATAAAGATAGATTAAGAAAAATACAAAAAAACAAAACAAAAAAAAACCTCTAAAAGGTTTATAGTGTGTTTAAAATATATATAGGGGCTTGGGAGAGAAAAGAATAGAGAAAGTTCTTTAAAAAGTAATAAAATTTTATATATACATACATACATACATACATACATACATACATACATACATACATACATACACACACATATATGCCACATAAATGTAGAAAATACACAGAGCCTGGACACTTTATATTATGTTGTCTTCTAATTGTTTGCTGAGGAAAGAGCAAAATCTGCTAAGAAACATTTGATTATAAATGCTGCTGGATTAATCCAACCTATATATTTTATAAAAGTCTTGACATCAAAATTGAAGTCAAAGGGTATGTTATTTTGGAGAAGAGGCTTTCTTTATATTTCCACAGAAAATGAAGGTTGTGGATTTATTCCTGGTTAAAGAAAATAAAGTTTGATTGAGGAAGACCCCCTGAAAAACCTCAGATGGTAATAGATGGCTCAGATGATTCAACATTTTAGAATACCTCTGTTGATGTTTTCACCAAGTTCTGCATCAGAACAGCCTCAAAAAGACTGGTGACATGACTCAACTTCATAAATTATTCCAATCAGGACTTAATCATAATTCTTAACTTTCTTAGCATCCTCATAAGGTTACAAGCACCCCCAATATGCAGGAAACAATTTATGAAAAGCAATGCCCAAATTCTCAAAATATTGTTTTTAAATGTTTGTTTTGATTATAAGTGGTTAGTGGTAATAGTCAATCTCTTTCTAGGGACAAAAAGGAGGATATGATATAGAAATTATCAAAAGATAGAGTATTGAATCTATTTTGATCCAAAAAACAACTATTAATCTTAAAATACTTTGTATTGGTATGGATTTTGGTTTATTAATACAAATTTAAGGTTAATTTTGTTATACCATGTGTATATTTCTACTCTCATTTAAGATATTATGTTTATGTAACTCATTTAAAACTGTAATGTATAATTAAGAAATACAGATCAATAGTTAATCATCTATGATAATCAAGCTTATAGTCATATTAGTTAGGTTTTTTAGTTGTACAAAGATATATTTCAAATGGATAGGTAATCTTCAAACACTTCAAAGACCTAAAGAATATGGCATTTAAAATATTTTAAGAATTTGGACTTTTCTGGACAGTGAGGCATGTTTTCTTATGGCAGCACCAATCTACTTTAAGAGGATGATGAGCAGTGAAGAAAATCCATGTGAAGTTTACATTCTTTGTTGCTAAGGTTAGCTACTGGGCAAGAGACTATTCTTGCCTTGACTGCTTGACAGAATGCTGTATAAGCTGGACATGCAGGACCCATAGGAAAGTGACTTCTTAACTTTGGTAGAACAATCCAAGAGCGTCCTTCAGGTTTCTGCTTCACAGAGAATACTGCCAGATATTCTGCAGGACCCAAGAAGAAGAGACTAATAAACTATACCAAAATGGATAGAATAGTTGTTCAAATTTCCTGCTTCACTGAAAGGTATTCCAGGGACTCTAGGCCTATAAACTAAAGATGGATGCCCCCAACATTACAACAAAACATTGCTATGCCTATATACTGAAGATGGATATGCCAAATTTGGATGACTGTCCAGGCAGCCAAGTGTTCTCTACGTCATTTCTAGAATTTGGAGTTGCTTGTAATGCTCTTACAGTTTTCTCAGTTAATGTTATATCCTTTTATGATCTTTGATGGAGTTGAAGATTAGATGGTTATAATTACAGTTTTCCCTAGTTATAATGAGAGATAAATTAGATATGAAACTTTGGATTCACATTGCTAAGGCAGATGATAGAATATTTTCTTTAAATGGTTAAATATAAATAAAATAGGAATTATAATTGTAGCTTGGTAGCTGTTTTGCTATATGTAATTTTGCTATGTTGAAATTGAAACCTTACATTTTGATTAGACAGAAAAAAGAGAAAGTGGTGTGAGACTTCTTTCTATATACCATGAATTACAATTGGTTAATAAAAGGCTATTTTGGCCTACAGCAAGTCATCTTAGAGGTAGATGGGAAATCTGAGCATAGATACAGGAGAAGAAGGGCAGAGTCAGAGGGAGATGCTATGAGCTGCCACTCAAGGATACAAGATGTAAAGAAACACAGCCACATGGTAATAGACAGATTAATAACAATAATAAAAGGCTGAGTTAAGTTGAAAGAGTTAGCTAGTAGTGAGCCTGAGCCATAAGTCAAACAGTTTGTAATTAATGTAAACCTTTCTGTGATTATTTGGGGCTCAGTGGCTGTGGGACTGTAGGTCTGGACCTTGGACTAGATGGGCCAGAAACTTCAGGCTATAGCTATGAGCCTGGCACCATTGCTGGGAACTGACTTCTGGTCCTTTGCAAGAATAGTAAGCCCTCTTATACATTTGTCTAGCCCAAATTTCTTTACTTCAAAATTGTATTCTGATTATTAAGACAATGGGAAACATTTGAAATCAGATAAAAAGTGTTTTGTGTTATGAGAGGACTATGAGCTTTTGCTTAAGCAGAAGAATAATATTGCCTATATGTAGGTTTTGAAAATTGTCCTGCTGATGGCTATATTTTTAGAAGCAATGGAAAATAGGAGGTGGGACCTAGCTTATGAAAAACATTTCTATCGGAGAACCTTAGAAGCTTAACAGTGGACCTGTATTTCTGACTGTTCTCTGTGTCCTGATCTACAATACCTCATGTTTCTCTTGCCATAAATATTGACGGAGAAATCTATTCTAAGAGAAAAGAGATTTTAACAGAAGACTCTGTCAATTCGGGCATCTTGAAAGACTATTTAAGGGAAGTGGCATCTGTCATCCCTGATGACTGAGGACACCTATGACTCAACACATCTATTCCTCATATTCTCATCATGCAGATGTGGAGCTCTGCTTTAGAGATAATTTCTATAACTGTATCTATGTAAGGTCTTCCTAAGTGGTGCAGAAGATCAAGTACCAAGGTAACAATAGCGTCATCTTCACAGGTGACATTAAACTTCTTAGTGTGATTATAAGTCACACCGATCAGAATAAATTTGCAAAATTTTGTCCTGCAAGGTAAGAACTATGTGAGTAGATGCCATCTATAAAAAAAAGCATGAACCATATTTGTAGGTTATTCCTGAATGATATACAGAATAAAATTTGAGTCATTATTATCTTCTAGTTTTGCAGACATTCCATAGAATTTTATGATGACTCATAGTATGAACTGTAATTCTGGAAATTATTAGATACTATTGCAAATAAGATAGGTCTTATAAAGTAGAAATTCAAACTCATTCTTTTATGTTTTTTTGTTTAATTTTAAAATAATTCTGAATAATTTCTTCCTTATTTTGCTCTTTGATGTATTATGTGCGTATGTGTGTGTCTGTGTGTGTATGTGTGTTCTATACGGAAGCTGGAGGTTGACACTGACATGTTTCATTATTGAGTTCCACCTTAAGATTTTAGACATACTGTCACTGCACTAGAACTCTCCAAGTTAGTTAGGCTGACTGACCATCAAGTCCTGGGATATTCTTTCTCTACTTCCTTAGAACTGGAATTCCAGTTGCATGTTGCCATGCCCAGACTTTTATGTTGGTGCTAAGTGTCTGAACTCTGGTTTTATTGTCAAATGGCATATATTTTTATTGTTACATTGTCCCAATCTTATGTGTGATAAATTCTAACCTATAGAACTAATGAGGAAACTGTGGATCAATAAGAGTTAGATCCTTGCTTCAAAATAATCAGTTCTGCAGTGAGATGTACCTGGGACACTTCAAATGCAGATTGAGAATTGTGAGAAACTCCTATATGATCACATACTTTTGTTCTTTGAAAAGAAGGACTCTTTAACATGGAAGATAATCTGAATACAGAATGTAATACTTTTTATTTAAGTTTTAGAATTCATAAGTGAGAAGGGAATGCTATATTTCATACAAATTCTATATAGTCTCCCAGATCTTTATAAATAAATATTATAAAATGAGGAATCACTGATGATTGCCCCACAGTCTCAGAAGCTGAAGTCTAACATCAAAAGCAAGGATAGTTTATTCTAAGGCTATGGAGAAATCCCTGCTGCTCCTCTGTTATGGATGCCATCTTCTTCTCTACCTTTATGTGGCCATTCTGTACCTTTATAATAATTTCCTCATGTGTCCATATTTCCTCTTTTAGAAGGACATGGGGTATATCAGATAAATATCTACTCTAATGACCTCATTTTAATTAATAATAGCTGCAATCACACCATTTCCAAATAAAGCGTTCAGAGATAATAGTAGTTTGGCCTTCAACCTATGCTGAGAGAACAAATTTCAACCCATAACTAGTAAATAGCAAGGAAACAAGGATCAGTGGGTAACATATGTAGAGAAGCTAACAAGTAAGATGCTAGGACTTCACATATCTATGAAACTAAAGCACTGACAGAACAATGAGGAGAGACTATGGGCCACAGAAGAACAGCAACAGCTTCCCAATTCTGTCGAGCTGTGGGCAAGCTTGGTCATAGCCATTTCTGTGCCATTACCAATGTCTTGGAAGGGCTTGTCTAACAACAACTAAATGAACTGACTTAACCAACAGCACATTGGTATTGAAATTTGTTTATACAAGTTTTTGATAAATCCAGCTAAACTAAGTGCCAACTGTTTTAAAATGCAGTTTGCCACAAAACCCAAATATAATCATGATGTTTATGATGTGTAATTATTTTGTTTCAGCTGAAAATACAAACAAAATCATTTCAGACAAGATCATATTGGCTCTTTTAATAGTGATATGATTTCTTAAAAATGAATTTTAATTATTTTTCCTGTGAAATGGAGAAAGTACTTGAATTAAATTTTATCTTATTCAGGACTCATACAACTGCATGTCACAGTGCCATGTATCAGGTAGGTCACACTGGCCTAAGAAATGTTTTAGCATGTATTCCTAACAGAGACACCTCAATTAATCTTTCTTGTGTATTAGTAAGTACAAAATGATAGGGATGAATAATAAATCTCATATTTTTGTTTATACTATTAAAAATCACTCTCAGTTCAGTCTTCATTATTATTTCTGTGTCCAGGCTTGGTCATTGATCCTTATTAAGGTTATAGTTCATGAGCTTATGGCTACTTTTCTTGGGTTTTTTTTTTTTTTTTTAGATTGTGATTTAATTACATTTCTTCTTTCCCTTTCCCTCCTCTTGAGCATTCCCATATACTGAACCTTCCCACTCTCTTTCAAATTCATGCCTGACTTTTCATTAATTGTTATTGCACGCAAATATGCATTTGCATAAACACAAAAACATATACATACTCCTAAACATAACCTGTTGAATGTGTATGATCATACTTTAATGTGCTTCCACAATCGCAGCCAGTTTGTACTGACCTTTCTTCCTTGTAGCTGAAGAAGTTTGGCTGTTTTCTTCTCTCAGTCTTGACTTAAAACCTCTTCTCTTGTGACAGAGGCTGATCAGAAGCTTTGGCAATACCAACCCAATCACTGAGCAAATCTGACCCACATCAGAGAATGGGCAGGATGTACGTACAGTACTTCTTTCTAATATGTAGACGTAAATTCTCCTGTGCTTCCAGACAAAGACTGATGTAAACTAGGATTCTGAAGCCCAGGACAACAGTTGGCATTGCCTTCTGAAGCAAAAATGATGATTTAAGTCCAGGAATAGAGTCAAATTTTGACCTGACCCACGATATCTAGATTCAAATGTATGAGAAAAAGAAAATAGGGGATTAGAGTGGGCAAGCAGTAGAGTAAAAGCTGTCAGGATGAAAGGTTCTCCATCTATAGGGTAATGAGATGGAGGTTTGCCATTGCCAGTGTCTATAGGAGGAGGTATGAGGACAGTCCTTGAGCCATTTTAAGAGGCCATTATTATTGTTATTGTAGAAATACGACTAAATTGTATTCCATAAAATTATTTTTAAAAGATTATTTAAATTAAATGACCAGTATGCACATCCGTGCACAACTGTCATTTTGATAATCACCTCCCAGGATGTTAGTTAATATATATTTGTGATTGTGTGTTTTTCAGAACTAAAATCACCACATTTTAGGAAATGCTTTCATCAAATAACTTGATATTCCTTTAATATTCTGAACTTCTCATGCCTCCTCTCAGTGGACTGTCCTGACATTCTCTTTGTCTCTTCTGGTTTCATTTTCTGTTTACTTTTCATAACTTCTATCAGGATGGGAATCACTAAAACTTAAAAGTTAGAAACTGGCGTCTCTAGCTCTGAATTTTACTTCATGTTTCAATTCATACGCAATTACTAACTGTGTATGAAAGTGTGGGGATTCGTATCTTTGAAATTCACCAGCCCTGGGTGGATGGTCTTCTAAAGGTGATGCGGTTTCTTACACTGAATTTGCTGTTTCCTAGAATGTTCATTCAGTTATTTAATCCTAATGTCTGAAAGCGTACGCTGTTTAACCATAAGCTTTTACACTCTGAGAAGCTTCGTGGCTTAGAGTAATGGCTTATCCTTTCATATCATCTAAAGCCTGTCATGTACCTGCTACCGCCATGATTTCTGTCGCAGCATACATCAAAGAGCATTTTTACAAGTCTACAATGTTTATTTAGATTAGTGCATAAAGTACGAGTTCTGTTAGTTTCTACTGTTTTGCTGCTTTTTTTTTTTTTTTTCCAGCTCACAAAAGCGTTTGGCACAGAATGACCATTTGTTTAACTGCACTTCTTATGATGGCTTATAAAACAAAATGTCAGTAGATTCTAAGAGCTGTTAGTGGTGATTTAGAGCTGTTGAAGTGAATACAGCCATGTCTTGGAGTGATTACAACAATAGAACTTGAGAGTTGGCCTGGAAACTTGCTTCTTTTGCCGATTCACTAAGGTGAAAATAAATGCAGAGCTATTTAAAGCTTAATTAATAGTGTTGCATTAATACACCCTTTGAGATGGAAGTACCATCCTGACTTGTAGTGCTGTCCTGATGCCCCAGATCTTCAGTGTCAGCAACTGCAAACCATCTTAGACTCTGCCATTACCTTTCCAGTGCCACAGATGAGTTATTAACTCTGAGAGACTCTGATAATGAGGACACAATCTGGGCCTCAAAGCTGGTGCTTCATCTCCCCATGCTTCCTTGGGGTGCTTACATCACAAATGCAACCTTTTTGGATTTCAGCAGTCAACACAAAAGCTATTCTTCTATTTCTAAAGTGCTCCAGATAGGCTGTTATGATAGGACAGAGTCCATAATCAAGCTTTCTTTGATAAGAATGTTTGAAGCTATCTTGACAAATGCTTATAATTATAATAGTTATCATACAGAACACTTCTTATCCTCTAAGGAATTTACGTGTGTGATAGGATCTTTCTAGTAAAGGAGTTTATCAGCCAGCAGATTTGCTTTCTTATGATCGGAAAGTACATTTTAGATACATAAAAGCACAATAAATGTACTCTTAACTATGCTGGGTGTTGTAATCAAGCTCTTTTCTATTCTGAGTACCTAAACTATCTCATTAAGTATACATCTAGAGGATATAATGACACTCTTCTACATAAGCAAGGGGAGTGCCTCGCATTTAGATTCTTCTTATCAGGCTCCAGAGTTTAAGCAGTGTGGTCATTGGGATAATTAGTCCGCCAAGGCTCCTCATCTCCCCGAGCCTGCCTGTCAACTCTAATGGCTGCTGAAAGATAATTTGCCCAATTGAAAAGTTGCTATGAGGCTGGAGAGACATGTAGAACAAAGTAAGCAAATTTATAACCTGTCATCCTTCCAGGCTCCAAGGAATAATTGATGAGATCATGGATCTAATGTCAGTTGCAAACCCAGACCATGTGGGAATTTCTCACATAAGCCTGGGGCATTCATTCAGTGTGCTACACCATAGGACAGTTTGAACAGCATGTCCCACTAAGCTTCAAGGCAGCTACAAGTCAGGTAGACCTCTGATGTGTGGTATTCTATTGCTTGTGCATGGCCGTATTTCAAGTTAACAATTGGATGTGGGGCTCTATTACTTACCAGTTGAATTTTGGACTTGGTCCAATATTCAATATTGTCTTTTATATATTTTGATTTTTCCCACTGCACTTACTAACACCAAGCAGCAGATGAGACACAATCATTATGACACAAATAGATATTTTTAAAAATATTTGTTTACTTTTTAATTATGTATATGTACACATGTACATGTGTCAAGGGACATGCACATGTGTGCAGGTATTTAAGGAGACAAGAGATGCCTTAAAGATGGAGCTTCAGGTGGTTGTGAGCCACCTGATAGGTGCTGGGAACTAAATTCAAGTCCTCTGGAAGAGTAGCAGTACACTGAGCCATCTCTCCAGCTCCAAGAGATAAATTTTTATACTCAGACTTACTACCATATTTTGATGTTAAAAGTCACCATTTTAGTCTATTACAGATATTTTTCATAATGCATATAAGTATGAATATGCAATTGGGGATAGTATGAAATGCTGAATTGAATATTCATAAAGTAATGGCATATGTATATGCAAATGAACACGTAGATGTAATAAAATGTTAAATTGCTCAGTTCTTTTGTTTTTCAGGAGTTCTATGAAATAATCATAACTCTGAGAGAAAGATGATTTGAGAAGTCTGTATCTATTTTCTTGATCACTTCTTCCTGATGGTCTCACACCCATAAATCAGTGGTAGGCGTCTCAGCATACAGTGCTGTGGCTCCCACAGAACTGAGGTCTTGTGTGGGGAGCTGGCCCTCCCACTAACTCTGTTCCTTTGCAGAAGTATGATTATTTATAGGAACAGTAGTGGCTTAGTCTTGACTCCAGTCACTCTTTTACTTGCATAATCTGGGGAAATGGAAGAATCAAAGCCAAGTGGATTGAGTGGTGCTGAGATGGGATGGTGTCTTGTGAAGGCGTGGACATGGTTTATTGTTCTGATGTCAGGACAGCTGGAGGAGCCATACTTCCTCACCGGAGCAGGCTTCATTCTAAGGGAAAAATAAACTGTGATAACGAGAAGCATTCTGTAAGCATATTCTCTAATTCCGTGTGGGCGAATTTCCTAGATTAACTTAGAATAGAAAATGGAATATTCCAAAGAATTTTCTTTCTACAGAAATACATTTTCATGACTCCCACTGTGCATTTTAAATTCCCATTTTTGCTACTAGATGATTCTGAATGAAACATACTTTGGTATTCTTATTTGATTGCCCTGGGATTCTTGGTGGACCTTTTCCTCTGAATCCAAGGAAGAACTATTGCATAAATCCTAATCTGTTTTATGATAAAAACCCGGAGACAGATATTGAGGAAGAGGTGAGAGAGAGAGAGAGAGAGAGAGAGAGAGAGAGAGAGAGAGAGAGAGAGAGCACAGCCAATTCTCCCACAGCCAACTCCTCAGGAATTCTTATAATTATAATGTCCCAGAGTCCTCAGCCAAAAGGGACCACAGGAGTTGCAGGAATCCCTGACCTCCAGCCTCCTCCCACCTTATCTTTCTTTCACTTCCCAGCTATCTCACTTCCTGGCTCAACTTCCTAGTGCTGGGATTGGGTGCCACCATTGTCTGGCTCTTTTGGCCTTGAGCTCGCAGAAAACCAGAGGGATCTCACCTCTGCCCCTCTACTCCTAGCGGGCTAAGGGGCTAAGATTAAATGTGTGTCACCACTTCCTGATTTCTATGGCTAACTCTGTGGGTAGCTCTGTCCTCTGACTTCCAGGCAAACTTTATTAGATATACAATATATCACCACAAAGAAGTGTCTTTTGTGGGTAGCTACATGTCAGATAGATTGTGGCACCTCTCCTTACATCACTGACAAGTCATAGCTACTTCCCATCTCCACTGAACCCCACCCATGCTCACCTTCTCTCAGTCCCAGCCCAATTGAAGCATATGTGCCTTCACGAGGTTCATTTCATAAACTCAAATGTAAACGTCCATGCAATATTCAGTTTCATAGCTGTCAGGGCTTCCCTGGAACTGATAGAGAAATGTCCTAGACCATGCAGCTCCCAGAGGGGTGAACGAAGAGAGAATGCTTGCCTGTGTTATCTGAGCTTACTGCGATCAGAGCTGGAAAGTGTACCAGAGTCTCCCCTCACTCCTTCGTGCAGCGCAAGGCCTCTGACAGGCCATGCTTCATCGTAACAGTGGATTTGAAGAGGACTTGTTCAGTACACTGCGCTTCCATAAATCAAAGACCGGGGCTGTCTGTACCCTCCTATTTAGGAATAAATGGAATTGAAAATGAAATGCCTGGTAATGAACACTTAGTTGAAAAGGTTAACAATCGGGCCGGGGCACGGGAGATGAGAAAACGGGGACCTGGTGATTTATGAAATTGACAAAATCTCTAACTTTGCAATTTAACACCATTTCCCTTTGTTCTGTTCTCAGAAGAGCTGGAGAACAGCTGGTCACTACCACCTGTGTAAGAATCCATCATAGCCTTGAAGAGCAGTAACGAATTTCCTTAGAAAAAGACCAATTTCTTTAATTCTTTTCTAAAGCGGTAAATGAAACTCATTTTCTCCATTAGTCTAGAAATCCAAAATGTTTTCTGAGCATGGTTGGTTTTGAGGTTTAGAGCCTCTAGGAGAAACTTTCTGTATTAAATGGGAAGTGTGTTTATGGAGATGGAGTAAGGAGTGAAGGTTATGGTGTTGGAGACTGTAGGAAACGCAGAAGAGCCTGTGCTTTATTCTTGAGAGCATGGATCCCAGTCTACTCAGCTTTTGAGCAATCGGTATGGTAATGCTATCATGATTCACAGCAACTTGGAGCAAATTAGGATGCTGACCCCCAGCTAAAGAATGTGTGCATTCCTTAAATTCCTATTAATCCCCATTAACAGGACATAAAGACTTATGTGGATTTGTTAATTCTACTCTGCTATGCTCAAAGTAATTCACCAATCAACTGTTTCCATCTGCAACTAAGCATCCAAATGCTTTGCGATTGGTACATTTCCATAGACTTTTGGCTTATTGTGTTTAGATAGTCCGTCCTTAAATCCACCTATGATGGAAAGCCGCATGGGACAGGACATATCTTTGTATATAAGGGATATCTAGGCTCCCTTGCAAAGTAAAGCTTGTAGTCAGGAACATTTTTAAGTCAGTCTGATATAGTTGACAGAATTCATTACAAGGAGAGAGAGAGAGAGAGAGAGAGAGAGAGAGAGAGAGAGAGAGAGAGAGAGAGAGAGAGAGAGAGAGAGAGAGAGAGAAGCTATTTCCTATAACCTTTCTGACTAACAGGTGCCGTCCTCTGGAGCAGTGACTATACCACTCAAGCAAACAACCCTCAACCATTAGAGATGAAGACCTCTCCATCTCCTACCTTCCATCCTACATGAATCTCATATTTCTACTCTTTTTTTTTTAAAGATTTATTTATTTATATTTTCTGTGATCTTCTTCTTAGAATTGGTGTTACAGATGTGAGCCACCATGTGGATGCTGGGCATTGAACCTGGGTCTGCTGTAAGCGGCAGCCAGAGCTCTTAACCACTGAACCATATCTCCAGCCCTCATTTTTCTACTCTTAATACTCTTAGGACTTCTAAACAACTTTAACTAACAGTTCACTTAGTTAATTACTCTCATGAATGTTCTTGTATTTAAATTTTATCTCTATTTTGGAACCAATTATAGTAGTTTATCTTTCCATAAATACTTTTTTTACTTTGATTTTAAATGTTTTTATAAAGAAAGTTATCTACTAAGGTGCTTACATTTTTTATTTATCTTAGATTTAGTTATTTTTTTCAAAATACTATTATTTGTTTTCCTTAATTGTGCTATTTATAACTTAGTTGAAAATGTAAGAATGAAGAAAATGGTTTAGGCCCCTGAGATAAATTGATAAATACTAGATAGGAAAAAAGATATACGAGTGGGCTCCTAGTGTTGAATAAGGAACATGACTGCCAATAGTCCCAATTTTCTGACATTCCTATACCCATTTTACATGGGGTGAAGAAGTGGAGAATAAAGACAGAGTTTTGGGGGAAGAGTAAATTACTGTAGGAAAGTTTAATGGGTTTGGAGAACATAAAATAGATTGGCCAAAGTCAATTTAGCATAAAAAATGGACAAAAGTTTAAAATAATTATCACTGGGCCTGAAATATAAAGAAATAAATGGTGGCAAGAACACATCTTGATATGGAGACACATTTTTGATACATTCTTTCTAGATGAGATTAGCGAATGAAAGTTCCCAGGGGAGAACAGAGGTGGTTGCTTCTCTTAGTTCAATCCAGATAAGGAATATTGCCCAAAGCATCTCCCTGCTCCAGGATGGAGAAATGGTACAATAAGAAACCTTCTACTCTGTGGTAGATTCTTAAAGCCTCAGACTTTGGGGTGTCATTTTCTAACTCCTATCACAATCTTAATAACTACCAGTACTTTTATTTATAAACAATATTTTAAGTCTATGGTTTTGACAAATAAACAAGTAAATCTATATTTATTGTCCTGTGTTCTAGTGTTCTTGCGGTGTCACTCAAAAAAGAAACGTCAGATAAAGATCAAGTGTCTAGAGTTATGGATTCTGTACTTTGCAATGGAAATGTCAAAAGCCCATCCAGATTTTGGACAGACGTGGGTCTTTCTTGATGTGATAGGAGTTAACAGATTTCAGCATGACATTGCTAATGCACTTGTAGAGGACTAGGAAATAAGCACCATTCATTTGGATCACTCCATCGATATATTTTTTTTTTTTTATCAAACCTTCCCTCTTCTTTTAAACCATTATCTTCCTATAGGCACAGATCATTCAAAGTCCAGTTTCCAAGTGATTTTAGCTAAAAGATATTCAGAGACAAACCCACTTGTTTTCATCATTGTTGCGCATAGACTTTGATGACTATGTTCATATTATGGTGTCATTTCTTCATTTTTTTTGTTAGATGACCTTAAATACAAATTTTCTCTCAATGTGACTTAATTAATTAGACATTCTATTACCGTTGTTGTCATCTATGATGACATGAAGGTTGAAAAGCTACCCTTAACATTATTGCTTATAGAAAATTCAGCATCCAGGATCTCTATTGCAGTTACAGAGAGTTTTCTGGCTAGCTATGCCATATCCATCAGACAATGTTCACATTCTTAATCAAAAGTGATATTTTTTACTAGTTTTAGTATTTTTTTGCTTTTTTCTATCACTTGTTATTTTGAGAAAATTGATGATCATGCTGTAGAAGAAAGTACTAGGTCAGTTTGGACCTGTCTGTTTGTAGTGATAAGATTTACATCTTTAGACTTTTCCACTCACTGCTCAACTTGGTGATGTTTTTCTAACTTCTTCTGAAGACAGATTGAGGGCCCTGACATTGGAGGAGGCTAAGGTAGATATAGCACCAACATCTCTGGCACCTTTTGGGCACACAACTTTGATTCCAATGGAGTCAAACCTTGGTAGAATGGTGTAAGTAGCTGATATTAGATGAATCTGGGTCTGTGATAATGGAAGGATATTGCACTATCCCCCTTATATTTCAAAACTATGAACTTCCATTTTTTTGTTATTTGTATTTTACTTCTAAAATACATGCTCATTGGTGAAGTGAGAAAGTCTACAAGATAAACTTGGCTGTTATCACCCACTTGAAATAACTCAAATGAATAATTAGATCTGCCATATATAGCTTTCCTTATAGTTTTAAGAATTTACAAAAGTCATTTAAAAAATACTGATTTGCCCCAGCTCCAGTTTCTCATTAGAGGTTCATGATGTACCCAGTCTTTACTAAATAAGCTTCTTACTATAGAAACCTGTAACTGACTGAGGAACAGTGAATAAAAGATAGTAGAAAACTCAGAACATCTGTATCATTTTCTTTTTCAAGACTCAGGGAGCATTTCAAAAGAGGGAGCGGAAAGGATGTAAGAAATGAGGTTATAGACATGCAAAAGAAGATTGTTTTCTGGAAATGATGTGTCATTGAACTTATGAATTCACTTATACTGTGATGACCTGTCCAAGATCTGCACAAAACTGGATCCATCAACCTTTCATCATGGATTGGAGAAAGACCTGTGAGTTCTCACCTTTCCAGAGTGTGTACTGGTAAGTAAAGGTTATTGGGACAGATGGATCATTTACTTCAGTGGTGTGGCCATATATAGGTCATGTGTGCTCCAATAAATATCCTCCATCTGCCCCACGTATGTAACTCTTAGTAAACTCAGTGAACCACACACAGAAATAAGACGAGTTAGTAAGAGGGGAACTTGTTGAAAGGGTTCCATCAGGAATGGCGACTAGAGTAAAGGTGATGAGGAGTGAAAATAATTAAGAGCTGTTTTATTAATTTATGAAATTGTCAGTTAAAAACAAAGGAAACATTGGTTTATGCTTGGTTGTTTTCCAAAATTAGAATTATGAGATACTAATAACTTTTTTCTCACTTGGCATTATAGCATTATAGCCCTCAAGGTCAAAGAAAAATAAATAATCCAATTCTCCATTAAAAATAACCATGGTAAGAGAAACATTCTGAAAGTTCTTTCTTAATCATTTGAAACGCACAGTTCAGCAGCAAATTCACTATAGTGGGCAGCTGACCTCCACCAATTGTTTTCATGTCATAAAACAGGAACTTCACGTTAATCAAACAGCAGTAGCCCAGTCCCATTGACCACAGCCCCAAGTCATCAGCTTTCTACCTTCTGTCTTCATGATTTTGACTACTCTAGGGATTTCAGTTAGGTGGAGTCATGGTGTGTTTATCATTTAGTAACTGGCCTTCATTCCACTGCAAGCTTATACTTCATATTCTGGTCACTATTATTTTGACCTTAAATACTTTGGTTATTTCTACTCTTTGTCATGCAGAGCGGAACTCTGGATATGCTTGGCACCCCCCCCCAAAAAAAAACCCTCTTTGATACTATCTTCTCAGTTTTCAATTTTGTGTTATGCAGTCAAAGTTAGAATTTTACTGTCATCATTTGCTTGTCTTTTGAGGTTTTTAAAAAGCTCATCACTGGTCTTTTTAGTCTTTTTATACCAATTATTCCATTTTACGCTCTGATATCAGCGTATACCGGCTCCAGTTTCTCTAGTAAGTCATTCCTTTTGACAAAGTCATAATTATTACATCAACTTTGATTCAGTATCTTTCTTGGCAGTGCCTTCCTCTGAGTAAACTATGAACGCTTACAGGAAGGGAAGAGACAGAAAAGCACTGGGACACAGCTGTTTCATTGCGGGGTGATGGATTGGAGGATCTCTCCCTTTGCCAGTACAGCTGACTCTGAGCACTTCACTCTGGCACTGGAGGATCAGCCACTTTCAGAAACACTTTCCACAGGTGCTAGACTGTGTTTGTGTCTTTTGTGCCTATTCACACCATAACAAATCATTCAGTTAACATTTAATGAATCTTTCCCCCATTAAATTAAATCTTTTTTTATTCTTTAAAGAATTTGCAAACAGAAAACATTCTGCAACAAAATTAGCCCGTTCCAAAGTCTATACATCTCTGTGAAGTTCTATAGGATTGGAATAGAATAAATTTCAAACTCTTTTTTTTTTTTTTAAACTAAGCCAGTGTTCACTTTTGTAGAAAAATATACATAATCACTTAATATTTTAACTCAGATTTGAAGTTTGAAGGTCTGTCAGCTCTCCCTGGGTAAGAAACATCAGCTTCAAAAGCCAACTGGGCTCTTTCCCTTTGATAAGCAGGGACACAGGGGTCTATTTAAGCTTCATTATTTATCCTGTTTAGCTAATAGCTCTCCTTTCATTATACTTTTTTATTAACTTTGACATTTATCATTTCCTATCTCTTTCTTTTTTATTATTTTTTGCTTCTGATTTATACCACACCTAACTTGATTTACAGTTATGTGATTGGTATATAGTGCTCATCTTTCTGTTATCTGTGAATCCTCAAGATGTTCCCAGAATAGGTAAGACTCTTGTATCATCAATCAAATTCAACAGAGACCTTGCAGAGTCTAACTACATAAGGAGATTTTTTTATCCGTAAGATAAATAAATCTCGCTAGAAGACTTGAACACCATCATTTTCCCCCCATTTATCTTATTTTCGTCCAACTTTCCTTTGATCCAGGATCTTTGACTACTTTCTAGTTTTCTAGCCATTTACTGTGGTACCTTTTTGATTCTTAGGGACTCACAGAATACTTGGTAGCAACAGAATAGAGATACTTGAATACAACATGACTCTCCTTCAGAAACGTTAAGTATAATATGACAAACTTTTAACCTCACTCTCATGTCAAAACATATCTGACCTTTTGTTTTATCTGAGGATTAAGTATTCCTGCTCATAGTTGGCACTTCTTCCACACCTTTGATGATTTAAGAGTTAGGAAAAAAACAAATCAAAGTTATTTTCAACTCCAAGCAAATAATCAGATCTACTCAGGAGTAAAATGATTGAGCACCAAAATGTAGAGCTATATGTACAGAACTGAATATTTTGCTCAGTGACTATAGTGTCAGAGGACCAAAATACATTTTACTGTCACAGTATTACACATAAAATTTTGTCCTTCACCTCCCATTAGGGATCAGTGATAGATTTCTACTCAGAAATAGTCTCTCCGTCAGCAGCCTTGATATGGAAAATACTGTGCAGCAATGCAGGATGGGAATGAGCAATGTGGCAGCTAGCTGTTCAGCCACCTGGCCTGGTCTCATGTGAGGAAAGTTGAAAGAAATAATATTTTGAACTTGGTTGTATACTTGTGTTTTATTTCTCATAATGATTACAGATTATACATTACATGATTACAGATCCCTTTGTGCATATACTATTAGGTAGAATACTAGAGAAAAGTTTTACCCCTCTCTGCACACACACCAAGACCAAATATTTGACATCAGTCCATAGAAGCACTTATCATTAAATTTATGTATAAATTTTACTCTAATATTCTGGATGAGAAATTTCAGAGTTCAGAGAGAAAAACTTTATTGTCTAAGAGTATATACAATGTGCATTAACATTAGGATTTTTTTCATCAGTGTTTCTAATACTATAAAATAGTATATATTCTTACTTTACCTTTAACTTAAATTATGGTTACTATAAAGATGAATATAATTTCCAATATTAAAATATGACTTCCATATTTTTTAAAATAAAGCATTTTTAGTCTACATACCTATATTTTCTTGGCTTTCGAGATGGCTAGTAGCTACTTTCTCTTTGACTGGATTTCAAATTATCATTCAAACACATCTCTGATTATTCAGAAATGTTTGACTGAGGGAGATTCATCCTGAATGTGGGTGGATGAATTCCCTAGGCTGTCATTCAAAACTGAATGAAAAGGAGAAAGTTAACTGAGGACTACCATTCATCTCTCTCTGCTCTGGATGCAAAATGACCATCCAATTCCTGAGTCTGTGATGGGATTCAGGTGTCAGCTGATAAGGTCCGAAGATGCTTATCCAGGGTCCCAGGGTCCTAAAGGGGGAGTGGCCAACCCCATTTATAAAAGGCTGCTGGGATCTTGGGGTCGGTCTCTCCCTCGGTGGAGTCAGAGAGACTGAGCCAGCCATCCAAAAGAAAGTATATAAAAAACACAGGTGAGCTATGGGCCACGTGGCAAGACAGATTAATAAAAATAAGTTAAGATAAAAAAAAAAAAAAAACAACAAAAAAAAAACCAAGCTAACAAAGTGCCTAAACTATAGACCAAACAACATAAAGTTAATATAAATGTTTAAATCATTTCTAAAGGCCCAAACAGTGGCGGGTGACTAAGAATTCTAAAGCTACAAGTCTATAAGTCTACACCTCTGGCTGCCCGAGACCAAAAACCTCACTGCTACATGAGTCTTCCTTGCCATGAAAGAATAGACCCTCAAACTGTAAGCCCAAGTGAGCACTTCCTGCTTTTTTAAGTTGATTTTTCTTGGGTATTTTGCAATCACAATGAGGAAATTAATAAATATACAAAATTAGTAACAAGAATGAAGTTTGCCTCTGGGACAGATCTGACCTTGTGGTTCTTAGGCTTTTAAAACTGGTTTACAGGAAGGATATGGGAGAGTTTAGAGCTGTGAGCTATCAAATCCTAGAATTCTGTAAGGGCAGCTTGGTGGACCATTCTTATAAGACCCTTAAAGACAACAATGCTTAGGAGAATGCAAGCAGAGACCTGGCTCTTGAGGTTTTGAGGGGAATGGGGACTTTATTGGGAACTGGACTAGAAGCTATCTGTGTCATATTCTGACAACTAATCTGGCTTCATTTTGACAATGTCCTGAGAAATTGAGTGAGGCTGAGTTAAAAAAATAATAATAAAATTGCTTATTTGGTATTAAGTTAAGGAGTCGATAGTACCTGAGCTCCAGAATGACTGCTTACCATTCCTTTCAGATATATAATGAGATACAGAACAAAGTTGTAGTGGAGAGCAGACCTTTACCTAGAGACCTGACCTCTTGGCCAGTGTAGATCTGGGAATCATTTATGGCCTTGGGGCACCATTCTTCATGGATGGCTGGAGAGTTAGTTTAAGATTAGGGCACTTGTATGCCAAGTCCTTCTCCCTCCTGCTTTTGGATGGAGGAACTGACCTGCTGAATGAAGCTGTGTGGAATCAGTCCAGTCTTTCCAGAAATGAAAGGATGGCTTAATGCCTCTTCTATTAGTGACTGCTTCCCTTTGAACCCCTCAATAAATAATAATCTTTCCTTATCAGTTGCCCATGATTATTATCATTGCCATAACACAAAGTTGTCAGAAGGGTGGAGTCTGTTGAGAGAAAAAAAGAAAAAAAAAAAAAAAGAAAGAAATGTGAGCAAACTAAAGTCGCAGATAAAGAAGTCCCTGGTAAAGCAGGCATAATTGTTAGAGATGAGCTTTGTAATATAGAAATCATACTCTTTCCATTGGAACATTAGGAAGGTACTCTCAGGGCAAAGCACCATCCATCAACACCTAATTAGTGGAAATGGAAATTAATTTGAGAGGGGAGAGCCTATACTGAGAATTTCTCTGAAGGAAGTTCTTTGGCCAAAACAAGCACCTAAGGGTGTGTTTCTCCAGGATTACCACAGTGATTCCTACTTGAGTGGTCCAAGAGAGTTGGCTTTTTCTTGAACTGGTATGAGGATTTGGTATCACTATTCATTTAGTATTAGCTTTGTAGGCATGACATCCACAAGATTGAGTGAACCATAGAGCAATGAGGGATGTCTTTTTGTATACTGAGAGTTATCATTAAATAATAAAAGAACTGGTTTGACCTATGGCAAACCAGCTTATAGGCAAGAAGGAAATCCAAGTATAGATAAAGGGGAAGAAGAACAGAGTCAGGGAGAGATGCTGTGAGCTGTTGCTAAGGAAGAAGAAGTAAAGGAATTTAGGTAAACTATAGGCCATGTGGCAAGTCAGATTAATGGAAATGGGTTGAGTTAAGTTGCAAGAGCTAGCTAGCAATATTCTTGAGCCATTGATCAAGCAGCATAAAATTAATATAAGACTTTGTATGATTATTTGTGGTCAAACAGCTGTGGGCAGTTTATTTGGGAATGCTGGTCCAGGTCACAGGCTAATCCTGGCTAGAAAATTTTTATTACAATGGAGCATTTCACCAATTTTTCAGAAAGCTGATGAGGCCAGGAAATGTTTGGCAGAATCAGAGTCCTTGCAAGAAGTTCCTAAAACAATATTTTATGGGAAGATAACCCCTAAGTTGCTATGAAGAACTAAAAATGTTGGCACTATTAGGATCATACATTGAATTCTGAAGAAGTATAAAGACATAGAAGGGGGTTGGTTTAAGAAAAAGGCTACATGTAAAGTATATAGCAGAGCTGAGAGGGCTGATCTCACAAGGTTATTAGAACCCAGAATATTCTATCATAAGCAGCAAACACTGGATGTTAACTACAAGGTTTGGTATTTGCCTGATGAATTTCTGGTTTTGCTTTGGTCATTTTTTTTTCTTGCTATTTACCTATTCCCCTCTTGGAATAAAGAGTTAACTTTGTATGTTTGTGTTTTAGAAGAATGTACTTTATTTTTTGATGTTACAGTAATTCACCATTGAGACAGTACCTTGAAACTCAGAAAAGACATTGGACTTTTAACCACCATTGAGACTGTTGATGACTGGGGCGGTATTTGGAAAGTGACAGAAGTGAGACTTTAAAGGCAGTGATTGAAAGCTAAAACTTAATTTGTATGTGAGAATAAAGCTGACAAAGTGTTGTTATGTGACAGACATTTCCTGGAGAGATGGAACGCATATGAGTTCACTCAGCCCAGACAGGCCTGAATCATGATTGAACCAATGGTCAACTTGGTGAAACAATACAATTTTATTGAGTTTACTATCTGGACTATTTGTGAGGGTGTACTTACAAAGAAGAGAGATGACTCACGAGCAGCTACTATACCCAAAAGCTCACCCCGCCATGGTAGAAGAGTCATAAAAGCCATAAAGTGTGAGCTCTGAGCACATGCTGTGGGCAACTGGACAGTCTAAGAATCTCTGCATTGGGCTTTGGCTGGTCAGAGGCCCCTCCCTCAAGCAGGGCCACTGACACTCAAGTTCCTGTTCTCCCAGGCACTCCAAGCTTGGGTAACTTCTTGAATTTCCTGGGCCTCTCCCTCAAGGGGGATGTTTTACTTCAGAGGAAACTGCCACACACCAAAGAGTGATGGGTGATGCTTGACTCTTCATTGTTAACTCTGCTGAATTTAGAATCACAACTGAACTGAAAAACCTTTATTTTGTCTAAGGGAGTAGTAGTTCCTGAACACCAGCTGAAGAGGGAAGCCTCTCCTCTGAACCACTGCACATACTGGGTGTTCTTACTTCCTTATTGTCTAGCTGCAGATCCGGCATGGACAGCCTCTTCAGACTCCTACTAGCTCACCTTCCCTGTCGTGATGACCTTTTGCTCCTGAACAAAAGCAATTTCTTCCCTCCTTATGTTGTTTGTGTCAGGTATTGTTACATTAATAAGTAAAGTAACCCCTAAAGCTCTAGACCAGGACCTCTGCTCAGACTCACTGACTTTGCTTGCTTAGAGGAATTTTGTGACTAATGTTCAATATGTAAATTAAAGAAATAGGAGTAATATCAATTAAATGGAATCTATTGCTATTTTAAATCAATTAATGCATGATATAAATGTAGGCTTTACATATTTGACATCTCTGACAGCTGTATCCACAAAGAGTGAAGAAAATTTCTCTTTTTACAAATAAACATTTCAAGCTTTCTTTGCACATAAAAGAATGTTTAGAAAGAGTCCCTTCTTCCAGAAAAATGGGATACCTTAATTAGTCTGTCAAAACTGATCAACTTTTAAGATATGGTAAGTAAAATGTCAAGGTTGATTGTGACTATTAGCAGGAAATCAGAGCTCCAAGACACTGAATGTGGGGTTTCACCACATTACTGTTATGTCTCCATCTTCACTGAGGAAATGGGATGCTCTGTGGTTAAACATTCATCTTCTAGCATATCTTTGCCTGTTGAACATATAGAAGTTCTTCTGCTTCCTAGCTGTGTATCTGAGGAACCAGTTACCTCACCACCCACCTCATATGTAAATATATGTAAAATAGGATATAATGTAATATATATGTGTAAAGGATTTTACTTGTATGTATATTTATATTTACATTTAAAGACTGTATATGTAAAATAGGAGCGATGGCTATGTAGATCAGTGAGAGATTCTTTATGTTACTTGATACATACTTGACATTTTGTGACTAACAGTGGCTATTTCAAACTGGCTAAGATTTCCCTTGACCAAGATTATTACCTGGATAAGATCTTTGAAGACTGAGCTCTCATTCTAATTTGTAAATTAAGATAATTTTATCAACAAGTACTTACATGGCTGCTGATGTTGCACTTTTTAGAAAAGTTCCATGCTGCAGACAGAATGAAATTTGAGAGTTAACACTTATCCGAAGAATCTGTGTGAAAATTTAATGAGACAATGTATAACTGAAGTACTTGTTATGCTTCTTAAGATATTCTATTCATAAAATACATGGTAAGGGTCTTTTTATATAAGGTCAAACTCAAATCATTTTTATTAATTTAATACACTACCTAATAGATCATTTCTTTTAGTTTTAACCTACATTAATCTAATCCCTTTAGTCTGTATGATCATAATGAAAATGATTTTAAAATATCTTGATTTTACAGGAAATAGGAAAAATAACAGAAATATTTAGTTCTTATGAAACGTGAGTATATATATGCATATTCTACATTATTGCTTTATAATAATGTCCCTAAAACCAAGGCTAGCCATTTGAAATTTCAAAAGTCATAAACCATTCACCTGTTCAACAGAAGAGTCAAAGATATGAAAGTCAGCCATGATGGAGAAGTTCAAATGAAGAGATTTATAAGTAATAAAAGGAAGTAGTCTTTACTCATTACTTTCCAGGCTTTGTTATTTCCTTTCAGTTCCCTGTCCTTGGAATGGTACAGCATGAATGATCTATCTAGTCAGGGGCCAGGGGCCATACATCTATGAATTGCAACAGAGAAAAACCATGACAATCCAATGACAGGGCCAGAGAGTGAAACAAAAACAAAAACAAAAACAAAAAAAACAAGACTTCTAGCAGAGCAATTGGATCCAAATGTAGGAAGGCAGGGTAGTTTTGATCAAGAACACATACAAACACCCCAGTGCTTAGAACCAGCACCCATGCTGGTGTTTTGGGGTGTTTGCTTTATTAACTTGCAGGAGCCTGGAGTAATATTTTTCAAACTTACTCATCCTAGAAGAGATAATCATGCAGATTCCAATAGGACTGATCAGCAGTGGGGCTTTAGAGAGGGGCTGATATCAGGGAAACCAGACCCAGGGAAAACTCAGTTGGAGAGAAGTCAGTGAAGAGGGTCATAGACAGAGACTGCTGAATCTTCTGTAGAATTCATCTTTGGGGGTGGGGGTCATATTTGGTAAGGGATGATTAGGTGAAATGATGTCACTTACGTAGAAAGTACACACTGATAAAGAACTGCTTCTGATGGAAAGTGCATTTTAAAAATTTCAAATGGACTTCTTGGTCTTTAAATGAAAACACGCTGAGCTCTTGAATTGAGGCTTCAGACAAAATTTAATATGATGGTGTTTCCTATTCGGAGCCTCAATTGCTCTGACATCCCTTAATGGTAGGATATTCTCACTTTTACCGCATTGGTTGATTACATTGCACTCCTGTCTGCATTTCGCCTTGAAAACATTTGCATTTCTCCCACCTTGGCATTGTTCAGGAAGACAGACCCTCTTCCTGTGAAATGAGACAATGAAGTAGGTTCACACTGCAATCACCTTGAAAGGCTCTGGACATGTGCTTCGCAAACTAATGCTTGTGTTTTCAGACATTTGATGGCATCAACAAATGGAAATGTCCAGCTGGGTTCCAGTCATTTGCTGTATATTTCTTGATGATGCAGGCTTAAGAGACAGTTGTGTTCATGAGAACAAAGAGATGAAAAGTGAAGACTGAAGGCACAGCAGCTTTTAGAACTGTGAGGAGCTTATAAAATGTGGAGAATTAGCCACTTCTGAGTGAGATCCAGACAGACATCTCACGATTGCAACAATAAATATAATTATAGGCTTTTAACCGGAATAGCCTTTCTTTGTGCTTGAATCATTCACAAAGAAGTTCAAAATGTCTTCCGAAAGTAGGGCCTGTAGTAATCAATTTGCAGGGCAGGTAATCTCCAAGACTGTTCTGTTCTTAACTCAGTCTCATTTACATGAGAGACTGGCCACTGAGAGTATTGGGAAGTATGAATGACGGGTGCACAGACATGAATCACACAGGCAGGGCCTGGCTTCCAGATGTCATCTGACCTCCCTTCTCACTGCGGATATTCGTCTGCCTCTTACAGTGTTAACATATTTAATGGGATATGGGAATGCTATGGAGAGGTCTCTTTTCCTTAACAGCCATGGCAAAGATGGTGGAGCACATGGTCCCCAGTCCATGCTGTGGGATTTCTAACAGCTAGAGACCTTGGTACACCCAGGCACTTGGCTTTTTGTTGGTAATGGTGATTCAGTTGGTCAAATGCTTTGCAGTTAGCATGAATGTGTGGTTTTCATATTCCTCTTCAGTTCTTCCCTTTTTGGTTCCTTAGATTAACATTCTTCTGTGCTTTATAAAAAGGGGTACCATGCATACCATGCCAAACAAATAGATATGCATCTTAATGGGTGTGAAGGCGTGTGAACTGAGTGTTGGTGCTGATGATACACTTGTCTCCAGGAAGAGTTGGTCACAATAATTTGTTTCAGAAGTTCAAAGTCTAAACTACTTTCTATTCTTTCTTTCCATTCACAGTGCCTTTGCCAAGGCCTTCTAGTTCTGTGAGAGTGAGGGGGATTAGGGGGATTATGTTGTTCCATGTCCTACCCACTGGTTTAATAAAAAGCGCTGATTGGCCAAAGGCAAACAGGAAGTGTGGGTGGGGCTACCAGACTAAGAAAACTCTGGGAACAGGAAAAACAGCAGGAATGCCACAGAGACTCCGGAGTTGCCAGACAAGCCAGAGGAAGCAGGGGACAACTATGCTGCTCTGAGAAAAGGTACCGAGCCGCATAGCTGAACAGGATAAGAGTCATGGGTTAGATTAAGGGTAAAGAGTTAGCAAGTTATATGCCCGGGCCTTAGGCCGATCAGCCTAAAATTAATGTAAGCATTTGTGTGTCTCTGTGGGTTTGTGGGTCTAAACCTTGAGGCTAGGCCTAAAAGTCCAGGCCTGATACCTTGTGCTAGAATCAAGTTTACACTAAACTTCCTTTAAATTTCAGTGTGTTGACATGCTAAACAGGAGGCTGTCATTCTTCTGTCTCACTGAACCATGTAGACCTACCTTCTTATATCTTTTTCTCAATCATTTTTAACAAAGCATGAAAAAATGGAAGAAATTTCTAATTTATCATGAAGATTTCTCTACTCAAATGGTGACTAATCATATAAACTACTGCTGCTAGACATCCTTTGGATGGTTTTAGAACTCAGAAAGCATCTGTGGCAGTTTATGATGTCATTTATTAGAATCATGTGAATGAGTAGATTTAGGATATTGCATTTCATCTCTCTTGGGGAGTTCTGGGGCAAAGAGGACATTAGTCCATTTCAAGGACAGGGTGGCTGGGTTTTACCACACTTGTTGAGGTACTCATGGTTTAGGATCAGACGTTGAGGTTGCTCTATGCTCAGGGCCCTCCTAGTTCCTCTTGGGGTAGGGGTAAGAAGACACAGAAAGAAATGATACAGTCTTGGAGGTTAGTTGAAACAAGCAAGTCCAATTTTATTGAGAGGGGAAAGCCTTAAATACCCTCCTTCTAACCCGTCCTCCCAACCAGGGAAAAAGCTTTAATTTGCTGGTATCTGCATCTGTGGTATGGCGGTCTCTCCCTGGCCTTGATCACCTTGTAACAGGACTTTGACCTTGCTGCCAAGGCCCCAGGCAGACCCCAGATTATTTTATAAGGAATTTCTAGGAGCAAATGATTTATTTTATTTTATTATTTTTATTTATTTATAAAGTTTTTCCCCAAATCTACCACTGCTCCCCCTCCCTTCCCTCCTCCCAGTTCTCCCTCAGCCTGCCCCCACCCCATCCTTCCATCCCTTTTCCACAGAGGTCAAGAAATCTCAAGGTCAGTTCAGTCTGGCAGGAGCACATGTTTTAAGGCACCAGTTATCCCTAGTTTGACCCTTAGAAGCTTCTAGGGCTTATATATATCACACACACTGACAATGCTAATGGACAGTGAGCAATTTCTTCATTCTACTTCTCTTTTTAGTTCTCAAAGTAGGTTTTCTCACAAACTTTCAAGAATACCTGAAAATTTTACCCAAACAATTAGTTCTCAGGAACATAATGAACTGGCATGAAGGCAAAGTTTGAAATGCATTGGTAGAAGAAGCACCCAGGCTGCCATGCATTGGCGAGTCATCATTAGATCTCCCAAACATATGGGGCAGATGACAGGCTTTACTTAAGAAAGAGTCTGTAGAACATGTAGAGAAATCTGGAACGCATGTAGCATCAGGAAGCATTTCTTTATGGAGCCCTAACTTGAGATTCCTGAAAACATGGAGGAAATGTCCACAGCTCTTAGAAATCATGGTTTTCCATTGAGGATACCATTTTTTAAAAATGATGTATGTGTTAATTTATAAACTGACTTCTGAGGTGCTTGAAAAGACCCTTGTGACTTTTTTTAAATAGAGGAAGTAGTCATAGCTGAAACATAATTCTATGAAGTAGCAGCCAACACCAACAAAAGTAATATTTCTCAGAGTCTTGAGGAATGGAAAGGATACTGCATTTCATGGATCAGAGGACCTTTAGATCCAACAATGTAAAACTCAAGTATCCTGAGTTCATAGGTTGTGTTCAGACACAAGTACTTAGAGTAAGATTCTGCACTAAGAGAACTGGAACGATAGAACTTGAATGAGCAACATTAACAAAATTGATGAATGTTTAAGCATAACAAAATATATGATAATCAAGCTTAATAAAAGTGAGATGTAGTATGAGGTTTCTGTCCCAGACTTTCGGGCCTAACCTCAAAGTTTAGGTCCGCAGACCCAGTCCCGCAGTCCCACAGTCCTACAGAGACACACAGAGGCTTTCATTAGTTTTTGGCTGATCAGCCTCAGGCCCAGGCATATCACTTGCTAGCTCTCTACCCTTCATCTAACCCATGTCTCTTGTTCAGGCATGCGGCTCGGTACCTTTCTTTAGAGCAGCATAGTTGTCCTCGGCTTCCTCTGGCTTCTCTCTGGTGCTCTTCTGGCATTCTGTTCTCAGAGATTTTCTTAGTCTGGTAGCCCCGCCTACACTTCCTGCCTGCCTTTGGCCAATCAGCTCTTTTTATTAAACCAGTGGGTGGGACAATTATTTACCATGAGACAACACAATACCCCTACAGTGAGACATGAGGCTGGGAGGTGGATCAGTATAGGAAATATTTGCTATGCAAGGATGAGGACCTGAGTTTAAATTTCCAGAACCAAGCAAAGCAGTCAAACTACATACATCTGTAACCCTAAGCTATGACTGTGATATGAGAGTTATAGATCGGTGGTGTCCTGGAAGCTCATGAACCAGCTAACCCAGTGAGCACAGAGGTCAACATAGAGATTTTATCTCAAACACGGTGGAAGGTAAGAACTGACACTTGACATCTTTCTCTGACCTCCACTCGTGAACTGTGGTATGCGTGCACCAACATTCAAGTAAGGCCTTTTTATAGAGTTATGCAAAAATTGGAAAAGCTGTTTAAAGAAAGAGTAAATCTTGGTTAACTTTGACATGAGACCATAAGGTACATATTAATTATTCTAACAGATACCACAGAAGAGCTGGGGAATGTTACTATGAAGTGGCCACCAGGAAGTTTGTCTGGAAAATAATTCCTTAAAATAATTTCTCAGAAATTTAGCAAGATTTTAACTATAATTGAACATACCAGAGCTTCTAAGAATTTCTCCTACATATATTAAAAACACGTGTGATTCTGTAATCACACACGTGTATCTCAATCATGTGTCCCAAACAAGCTTTGGTTCTTCAGTTCTATGTAGCAGACTGTCTTTTCCCATAGTCTTTCAGTGACAAAGGCTCAGACTAAAATTACTAGATTTTACTTTAAACTCTTTCTTCTTTCCTTACAACACAGATTTAGTCTGCTAGGAATCTCTCTTCATCTTGCCTTCTGAACATCTCTGCAGCCAACCACTTCCCGCTTGTAGCACACTGCCATGGGCCACCATTGCTTGTCATTGAAGGCAGTAGGATTCAGTGTCCTAAAAATGGCCCCATCCTCTCTGAGATCTAATTTTCCATCATTTCTCTGCCCTACTGCCTATGACCTGCTCATGCTTTCCCACCGAGAAATATGAATGAGTTCACTTCTAAAACTACAACTATTACTGCTCTAGAATTTCACTGACAGGCCAGATTGTCAGCCAAACCAACATCAGAGTTCAACTTGTAAATATAGTCATTAATCTGAAAAAATTACAAAGGATAAACAAAATCATGAACACTGAAGGATGACATAATGCAAATAAGGATAATGTAGTAGGAGGTTTCTGGCCTGGACTTTCGGGCCTAACCTTAAGGTTTAGACTCACAGACCCGCAGAGACACACAGATGTATATGATAGTTTTAGGCTGATCAGCCTAAGGCCCAGGCATATAACTTGCTAACTCTTTAACCTTAATCTAACCCATGACTCGTATCCTGTTCAGCCATGAGGTTCAGTACCTTTTCTCAGAGCAGCATAGTTGTCCTCTGTTTCTTCCGGCTTCTCTCTGGCCTTCTGCTCTGTTCTTCCAGTTCCCAGAGTTCTCCTAGTCTGGAAGCCCTGCCCACACTTCCTGTCTGCCTTTGGCCAATCAATGCTTTTTATTAAACCAGTGGGTGAGACAATTATTTACAGTGGAACAACATAATCTCCCACAGGATAATTTTTGATGACTTTATGGGTATTGTATTTGAGGTATTTAGGGAGGTAATATTATTTTTTTAGAATTTTATAACATTTTTCATATTTATATTTTCTCTCACTGTCTTTCTTTCCCTTTTTATTTTTTAAAATTTATGTTTTGTTGAGATAGAGTTTTATGCACTATACCAGACTTCCCTGGCATGTACTTCATAGCTCAGTCTGGCCTCAAACTTATACCAATCTTCCCGCCTTAGTCTCAGAAGTTCTGGGCATGAGCACTGGACCTTGTCAAAAAGGATCATTCTAGAATATTTGTAAAATTAATACATTAAAGTAGGAACTATATAGTTAAATGATGTTTTGACAAATAAGTATGTTGTGATAAAGTATGACAAGCAGGTTTTTAAAGTATATTGAGTAAATGGTAAATTTGTAAGACCTCAAAGGGAATGTGCTCTGGGTACATTTTTAATGTGATACTGTATAAATTATTTGTACTACCTTTCAAATTGCCTACATAGACATTTTATGGCTGAATAGATTATTATGTTAACTTTATATTATATTTTTAATGATACAAGATTATGTACTTATTTTAAATATTATGTTGAATGTGTATTTATTATAAATCTTACCGTTATTTTGTGCTTTTTCTCTTGTTAAATAAGGTAAAGAAAGCATTATAGTAGTTGAACTATATAGCTAATAATCAATGTGCATGCTAAATTGGAGACAGCATCACAAAGAAACAAATGACAGTTACCCAGAAGCCCCATCCCTAGGGGAAATTCCCATGGGTGTAACAATTATAGTTGCTTTAGTAGCACAAGCGTTGGCTCTCACAATTAAACTTCCCAGTGCTCTTTTTTCTCTCTGAAGATCTCTGCCCCACTAACCTCCAAGCTTCATACTAGAATGGCCCATTAAGCTGTGCTGAGAGCATTCAGTCTCTTTTCTAGTGCAGTGTTTAAATAACAATCCATATCAGTCATTCTCAAATTTTCTAAAAGTTACAGAAGATACTCCAACCTATCTTGTACTGTCAACATCCCTTTGTGACAAAGCTGAAGACACCCCATGGTAATAACACAGATGTGAATGCCTCAACGAAATGTGGGAAAAAAAAAACTCCTTAGCACAGGCAAATATCAGCCTCAAGAGTGGAGTAAGATTCATTGCTGGAATGGAGGAAGAATTCAGCCTTGGGGAGTTAATTAATGTGCTACACTACAATGTTATGCCACAGGGCAGAAAGGGCACAGATTAATTTCAACAGTTATAAAGCATTTTATAAAAGTCAACACCCTTTCATGAAATAAGACAAACAAAGAGCTCTCAACAAACTGGGCTTAGAAGGAATTTAACAAACAGGAAAAATTCACCCGACATTAGTACATCATAGAAACCTCTAACCTTCTTCCTAATGCTGCGCAAGCAAACCCAATGTCACCTATCCAAACAAGGTTAAAACTCAGTCTTAGCACTATTAGCATGAACAATGAACAGAAGCCGGGGAAACAGAGAAGAAAGATGTAGATTTAGCTCTACCAATGACGCAACAATTGTTTTAAAGACCTTTCAGACACCACAGCTCTTGGAACCTGTATCCAATTAATTTAAGGACACAAACTGAATGTGCAAAAATCAACTGTATCTTAGCTTGTACCTTCTTGTAATCAAAAGAGTATTTTATTCATAGCTGTAGTGTAACCTAGTCTAGTTATAATAGCCGGCAATTGCTGAAGGCTGTGGTCATAGGAAACATATATTGCTGAGTAATTGTGTGTTGAGATGATGAATCAGATTATATCTTCACAAAAGCTGCTTAGAACTGTTTTCTCTCACTACACTTAGACCTTTGCCACTCAGGGGGGATGCAAATGGCATTTCACTACTGGCTCCTATTGTGTTCCTTTTGTTAAACACTTTAACACTGTATACTCCTTCCACCCCCCCAACCCCATCTCCCCCCCCCGCCCCCCCCCCCCGCGGTAGTTTGGCAAAGGCTTTAGAACTTTAGAACTTTTGTTTCTTCTTGTCCTGTTGACATTTTTCATTTTAAATTTTATTGTGAAGGGAGACAAGAACTAGCTCAGTAGTGCAAGCACTTGCTTAGGTCTCTCCCAGAAGATGCAAAGATGTGATGCGTTCTTTAATGCTGCATTTGTTTGGCTCTGTGAAGCTCTCTCTGTTCCTGTGCCTGTCTGGAACACCTGATGGTCTAATAAAGAAGTGAATGCTCAATAATAAGGCAGGAGAAAGGATAGTTTGGGCTGCCAGGTAGAGAGAATAAATATAAATTTGGGGGGGAGAAAAAGAGAGAGGAAGGAGCAAGAGGAGGAGGAGATTGAAAAGGGCAGCAGCCACCCAGGGAGACAACCAACAACAGAGAAAGATCTATAGAAACAGGAAAAGGTAAATGGGATAATTTAAAGGTAAGAAAGCTGGCTAGAAACAAGCCAAGCAAGGGCTCGGCATTCATAAATAAGAATAAACCTCCATGTGATTCATTTAGGAACTGGGTGGCGGGGCCCCAAGAGTAAAAGCAAAAGAGCAAAAACAACTGATAACATTTTGGTGGCATTCCAAGGTGGGGGCAGAGGAAATCCACTACATGCATGCAGATGCAGGCGCACACACAAACGTGCAAATAAAAGGAATCTCTGTCCCAGGATTAGTCAAAGCCTTAGAAAATGCTGAGTAGACTCTTTTGATTTTTGAAAAATTAAAACTCCCTTTTCATAAATATTTCTCTCAAGCTGTTTGAAATTTTAACTTGCCCGATAGAATAGTTTTCAGCTGTTTGGAAGCTTTTAACATTTCAACAATCCAACTGATAATTACTCGTATTGAGTTCTTCCCTGTCCCAGATTCTATCATCTTTCCTTAGAAATTCCTTTAATTTCTCTCTTTGTACCTTCTTAATTAGTTACCTCTTCAATATAAATGCAACTTTTATGTTTTATTCATGTATTTTTTTCTTTCATCTCCACATACGATGATTTTAAAATGCATTGAGCATCATGATTCTGTGAATCCTAATTAGCAAGCTTTCAGACCGAGAGTTTAACTTAAAGCAGCTACATTTTTGTCAGGCTTTATAGCTTGTTCCATAATCCCTGCCCTTGGCAGTCAGAAGCAGGAGAGTCACTCCATGTCAAGAGGCCAACCTGGCCTATCTAATGAGTTTCATATCAGTTTGGCTTGTACTGTCAACTTTTGTTTTCAAATTCCCAGTCAAATCAAAACACAAAACAATTGTTCCAGTTAGTTATGGTCCATAGAAAACTAAGTGAGCTTGAGATTTTCAGGAATCAATTAACATGTTATTGTAGCAAGTAGCGTTTTGTCATAATAAACTCATGAAAAGACAGGTTGATGAGAGACCATAGTTGTGGAGATTTCAGCCTGTGGTCATTGTGGCTTTTGGTACAAAGTGACAACCTACACCACCATGGAGGGAAGCATGTGAAGGAACTCAGAGCCATTAACTCCAGAGTTAGAAAGATAGGCCAAGAAAAAAGTTGGGGTCTACCCAGTGCCCACTGAGAGAATTGCGTCCCATGAGAAACTGAATTCTAAAATCTCTACCCCCTTCCAATAATCCAGGCTCTCAACTGAACATTTGGCCTTGTGGGGCAAATATCCCAGATCAGTTAACTCTCTACTAACAAAAATGAGCAATATAGCACTACTGTCTCTGTCTGGTGTCAAATATTAATTGTAATACTACATTGATAGAGTGGACTTTTGCTATCATGGAAATGATTGAGGAAGATAATAGTTGACCTCTGTGGTCTTCCTCCCCAAAACCCCAAAGCTTTTTCTAAAAGAAAAAGCAGACAAATCCTACTCAAGGGAGTCTCCAAAAAGCCTGCCTAGGACTCCTTCAAAACTATCAATGATCTGGGACAAGTTCAGGGAGGGGTAATATGGTCAAAATATATTGGATAAGTAAAAAAAGCTTAAAACAAGCAAAACTGTGAAGGTCATCAGAAAGATGCCTGAGAAGTTGACAGCCTCAAACCTAAAGAAACATGATAAAGAAACGCAATGTAGAGTTCTAGAAAAGTGTAAGATTACACAGTAAAATCACCAGAGAGAAAGCTGTGTACTGTGCTGTAGACCAGGATGCTGTGTTGACTTATTAACTGTCATAGGTCACATATAATAAAAAGTAGGTGATTAGGAACAGTCACTAGCTCTGCACTTTGTCATCTATAAATAATCTAAAGAAAAGTATTTACAATAATTCAGCATTATGTAACAGAATTGGCGGATACTAGGATACATTTTGTAAAAAGGAAAAGTGATAAATGGCATGAAAGAAATTGACTTTCTCCTATTATCCGGGGGTGGCAGGCATTGAGTGGATAAACATAGCAGCAGACTATGCTTAATTGCCTTCCATTATAAAACTCTAATAAATATGAGCCCTTCTTAGTATGGAGGGGAAATGAATGTGTTAGTTTTGTCAGCAAAGTTATTAAACTCTCCCATCTTGAATCAGAGTGAAGCTCCTGCTGTGTCCCCCACTCCCGTTCTCTAAGTTAATAAGATGCATTACAACAAGCAGAATCATTCTCGAGAGGCATTACCAAGGCAAGGAAGACATGGTTTAAAAGTGTCCCAAACTTTAAAGCTGACTTTTTGTGTTGGTTATTAGGTAGATGACCAGGCTCCGGAAAGAACATGACAGATTGATATATTTTAATGAAATTCATGAGACTATTAGAGAAACAGAAGTTTGTTGATAAGGCATTTTGGAAGAGAGTATTAAACATTTTTACATAATTCTTTTCCAGTTTCTGTTTTAAACTCAGTGCTCCCATGACATCATGCTGAGCTAAGTGTTCTTTAGATCAAGGTGAAAGGTCAGCCTTTTATACTCAGGGAAACGTAATGTAAATATAACTAACTGATGTTTACAACTAATGACTTGTGACTTTTCATCATAAGTAAAAGTATAATGCACACAGTTTCTATTGAAACATCAGGAGAACAAAATTAAAATCCTCCTTACGGGCAATATGCAGACGACTCAGGAAACACTCAAGTTAGCACACTTCAATTTCTTACTGATACAAGTGGCATCCTCTGCAGCCCTGAGCAGAACCCACCACTTCCCTTTCTGTACACAGCTGTAGTTTCATACAGCACTGTAAATATTCACAGCTTTGCACTTTGCTTCTGTTTCCTAAGAGATCTTGATATTTAAGACAAATGTACTCTTAGGAGACAATAAAAAAGAACGTTCACCTTTGCTGCTGTCAGAGGACTAAATCACTTGTTCACCCAATTTAGGTTTCTTTCCTTCCTTCCTTTACTTGCTTTTTGCTTTTGTTTTGTTCTTTTGAGGCAGGGTTTTTCTGTATAGCCCTGGCTGTTCTGGAACTCATTGTATAGACCAGGTCAACCCTAACCTCACAGAGATCCTCCTGCCTCTGCCTCATGGGTGCTGGGATTAAAAGCATGAGACACTATGCCCACTTTATTTAGGTTTCTTGTTGCTCTCTTTAAAGAGTTCAGGTTTACGTTCTTGCTGAAGCTGTTAACTCTCTGTTAAAGTTTCTTGAAAATCCTTAGAAACAAACAAATAAGCCCTTTTCTATTTAAAACTATTTCCACAAAACACATTTTAAAGGTGCAAAATCACAAATGAATCTTACGACATATTGTATCTTTTGATGTTTATTATTTTTTATTTAATTCCTTTGATAATTTAAAAAACACAATAGCTCCCAAATCCCATAAGGTTAGCTAATTTGAAATGCTTTACAAGTGAGGATGTAGCTCCATGAGGTCTTGGGTTCTAGAACTACATGAAACAATTGTTTTTCCCCAAGGGGTAATTAATATGAATCTTAAAATTAAGCTTTATGTGTACCACTGGTTGTATAAGGAAACACATTTAACCACATTTATTCACAGGTACCTAAGTGCATAGTGGCATATGATGCTTTGATTTCATCTGAGGATAGTGATTTCAGCTCAGGGTATTTTATTGTGTTTACATTGAGCATCTGTGCTAAAATTTTATGGTTAATTTTCCATAATGGCAGCTCAATTCATGTTTATGCAGTGTGAATTTAGTAGCCACTTCCATGTTTATCACCCACAAAGCTTATTTCATATTATATGTAATATACATATGAGTATGAAAATGACGTGGAAAATGGCTGTGTCAATAGAGAGCTTGCTGCATAAATATGAGGTCCTGAGCTGAATCCCTATTATGCATGTTAAAAATCTCCACTGGAGCCACATACCTCTAATCCTGGTGGTGGAAAGAGAGGAGAATGCCTGGGAACTGCCGGCTAAACCAGTCAAACCAAGCAGTGGGCCCCAGGTTTAGTGAGGGGCCCTATCTTAAAAAGCAAAGTGAAGAGCAGTATAGGAAGACTTTCAATGCTGACCTCTGGCACCCACATGATGCATGTGCAAACATGCACATACACACCTTCACACATAGAAATACATGAGTGCATACGGACACACAAACATGAAAATAACTGCTTTTCTGACTTGACTGTTGGGATTGATTGAAAGGGGAAAATGGTAGGAAGTCTACAGTTAAAGTAAATTAATTTTTTTTTTTTTAATCTTACTATTATGACGGTGGGTGCAAAAGGAGGCCCCAGTAGTAGAGCTGTCTTTTAAAAGGAGAAGGTTTATGATTACACACATGTGTGGGCTCAGGGCAGGGTGGAAGCCAAGAGCCCGGAATGCTTCTAGGACAGAAGTTTTATACAGCATTCTGGGTAGGGGAGGGGTACATCCGGGCTTGTGAGATAGAGAAGTTGTAACAGTTCTCAAGGTAGGGCTTTCCTGGGTGTCCCCACCCAGGTTGCTACATCAGGAGTGCAGGCACAGGGAGTCAGGCGGCCAAGCAATTCAGAAAGTACATCCTGTGTTTCTCAGGAGGGGGATAGTCAGCAAGTACCTTCTCAGCAAACAAAAGGTCAAATCTTAGGTTACGCAAGGAAAATATCATCTTTACACTATTATTAATGTGGAGGTTGACTCTGTCTATTAATAGTTTAAGGTATATTATCTATTTCAATGGAGATTCAGATCCAGGGTGTGACAAGGAAACGGGGGGGGGGGGGGGGGGAGGGAGGAAGGGGGAGAGAGAGAATGATGAGGAAACAGAGAAAGGAAAGCAATTATTTGTAATATTCACTTTATCAAGGTGCCTGAGGAGTCAAGATGTCATGAATTTAGAGATCAAGTTTACAAAGAGACATCCCATAGATTCAAAGAGAAGGAAGAAAGGTGCCTGCAGAGAAGACACAGTAGGGAAGTCATTCAGAAATGCAGAAGGATCTGACACCTGCCAAGTTAGGAATTCCATGAATGGATCTTCTTTGTGCTTTACCAAAAGTCTGAGTGCCTGTTACATATACTCAAACTCATGGAACTATATACTCCATTTGTGAAACTAGGCATTAAGACTGTGCCCATCTCACAGATGAAACATTTCAGAAACAGAAGCAATTTCCCAAACAGTAGCCATGCCAATGGTCCTAGATCTTATGCTGTCGATGTAACAGGCGGGTGCCCCTAACTTTAGCGCCCCTAGACACCCCAAGACCATGGCTAATGACCACTGTTAACTTTAAAGAAAAAGAGAGTTTAATGATGGAAATACTGATACACACATGTGTGGGATTGAGGCACTGTGGAAGCCAAAAGCCCCGAATATTTTTAGGGCAGAAGTTTTATAGGGCACTCTGGGTAGGGGAGGTGGGCTCCTGAGACAGGAAAGTTACAACAGGGCGGGGCCAAAGGTCAGCCTAGGACAGAGTTTAGGAATGGGACAGGCAGGCAGGCATATTTCCTGTGAAACAATAGTGAGTCTGGGCAAGCTGGGGACCACCTGAGAATATTCATTTCCTGGAGCAATGGTCACAATGGGCACATTGTGCAAGCTTCAGAACGTTCCTGCTTCGGTAAACAGCACCTGGGTTAACAGTTTTCATGGAAGGGCTTTCCTGGGTGTCCCCACCCAGGTTGCTACATCAGGAATGCAGGCATAGGGAGTCAGGTGGCCAAGCAACGATCTCAGGAAGCACATCCTTTGTTTCTCAGGAGGGGGTGGTGATCATGTACCTTCTTAGCAAACAGAAAGTTAGCCTGACAGCACAAGAGGTCAAATCTTAGGTTAGCCAAGGAAAATTTCATCTTTGCATCTTTAAGAATTTTTTGTAGGAAGTTGTCTTTGATGATTCTGGTGCTTTTTTTGTTGCTTTCTCTAAACTAAATTAGAATTACTTTCTGAGATTGAATGAGACATTTTGGGGGTTAGAATACAACTTTGGCATTTAAATTAATTGAGGTAGAAAATTGGATATATACTTGAGTGATGCAAAATAAAAAATACTTTTAACAAAAAGGTCAGATATTAATTATTGTGTAGCTATTTCTTCTGTGCTGAATAATATCTCCTCCTGGAAGAAGTGGGGGGGGGCTCCTAAAACTCCAGAAAAGAATGTAGCTTGCTGTTCTCAGGAAACTGTCAAAGTTACACTATCCTTGGGGCTCCTTCTTGAATTTATATAGTTGGTAAACAACCAATGGAAAAGGAGGACTTCTTATTGATAGAGCTACCAGCATGTTGGAAAAATAGCTCCAGAGATGAACCTTTTGTAAATCTTCATTATGATGGGGTGGGCTTTTCAATGATGCAGAGATGAGTTATCCATGCTCCTGTACATAACTGCTGTAAACTCATTCATTTACCAAAATAGACTTAGATAAGATTAGTTCTTTGCTTCGTTATCAGCTTTCTTATTGGGAGTGAATAGATATATGTCCATATCTCCCTAGGTAAGATTATTCAACAAAAACCCATGAAATAATAAGGCAATACCCTATGTGACTGTGGACTTCTGAAGGTATTAGGTAATAGCAAAGATGTAAAGCAGGTGAATTCACTGAGAATCAGAACTTCCCCTGGGAGGTGTCAAAGGAGGAAATTGAAAAGAAGTTATTGTGATGGAGGATGCTAATTAAACAAAGAGAGAGGAGGCAAATTCTTGAAGATCACAGGGAGAGAAGGGTACAGCAACTCTCACTACTAAACACTCCATCTCTCAAACAACTCAATAATGACAATAATTGCAACATCCAAATGACAAATTACAATCCAGGCGTATTTCTCAAGATTAGAAGTATTGGACTGACAGCTTGCTTCTTAAAATAAATTTTTCCCTTGGTTTCTGTGACCTTCAATCTTCACCTATCCTGACCATCTTTCAAAGATGCCTCAATTTATCTAATACCAGTGTTGTGTGACATTTCCTGGAGCTACAAATAAAATTCTACTCCCCAGATAGGGCACTGATGCAAGACCAAGGAACAATCCTTTTCAAACTTAGCTTTAGTGAAATAGTGATGTTATTGGAGTTACTTGCAACAGTGCGGTGAGGGGATCACTTCCAGTATCAAGGGCAAGTCAGGGGCAGCCACATCACTGAAATACACACCACAGCTTGGTTGATGACTCATGATAGCTGGGACCAGGGACTCCTAGCAGGACTTTCAGCTCCTTCCCACAGCATCTCTTCTGTGATAAAGCATTTAAATGTTGAGATTTTACAAGACACTTTCCTTGCATTCCTTATGCAGATCAGTCAGGACACTTGTAGTTTCCATGAGATAATACAAAATCTGAATGTCTAACAGACTTTTTAACTAGGGATCTATGTACTTAAATGCTTGTTCCAAACAACAAACTTGAGAATTAATGACACTTGAACATTATCAAGCAAATCCTTTTTCCCATCAAACTTGGCTTTCTCCTAGTTTGCACATTCACTGAATAGTGTCATCACCCATATGGTTGTATGGCATAGAAATATATGTTGTTTCTGGAATTGCTTACAGATGTGGGAATGTCTTTCTGCATGCTGTGAATATCAAGCTTTAAATAAAGGAGCTGTTTTGGCCCTTGGTGAGCACCATAGAGGAAGTAGGTGGGGAATCAGAATAGGTTGGAAAAGAAGGGCTGAGTCAGAGACAAATTGAGCCAGCTGCCCAAGAAGTAACATATAAGGAACACAGGTGAGCCACGGGCCACATGGCAGACAGATTAATGGAAATGGATTGAGTTGAGATGATGGAGCTAGCTAGCAATGTGCCTGAGCTGTAGGCCAAACAGCATGAACTTAATATAAGCATCTGAGTCATTTCTGGAGGCCTAAGCAGCCATGGGTGGCTAAACAGTCTAGGACTGCAGGTCTGTGGGCTTGGACCTCTGGTCGCCCAGGGCCAAGAAACCTCATTGTAACAGTTTACTTGGTTTATGATGCAATCCAAAGTTCATCTGACTTTTGTTTCCTAAGTTCTTATCAAATATATTACCATATTCTCTTTAGTGCGGTAGCCCCTAATTTTTGATTACTGATTTTCTGATTTACTGATTCATTTTCCAAGGCCCATAGTATATTATGATCTAGATTTTATACTGCAATTCAAGTACATTTTTAAAAATAAGTGTCTCAGTAATTTGGGGGGAATGGCAAAGAAAGAAAAGAGTCCTTCATATGTCTTACACAGTCTAAATTTTTTAGACAAGATATGTAGAACATTAGTAACTCATGAAATTATTTAGTTGGATAATAATAATCATTTCAGATATTTTTGTTATTTTCACAAATAACTGGCAAGTTTCTCTTAGACTACCTTGTATTCCAGCCACACAGTCCACTTTTCAATTCCTTCCCCAGGGTCTCTGGTCACTGTCTGAGCTGGAGCAAAGCATGTTACCAGCTACCTATTGATTTTCTCATAAGTTGTGATCTCCATCATTTTACCCGAACTCTCTTTCACCAGGCTAGAGAAGATCAGATCTTTCTCCAACCCACACTCTCAGAAGCATGCTCAACTTTTAGAGCTTAACACAGTTGGGCTTTCAAGTAGGGTATTATCTGCTGATTATTGATCTTCATCTTTAGAATTTAGTGGTTTCCTTACTGACTCTTTATTGTGTCAGTATTAAGAATTCAGGAATGATAAGAGATTTGGCCACTTGTTCTTATGGCCTTCATATTCCACTTAAGGCATTTGGACATAATGATATAAGCAAATGAATGAACACTATAGTTTTATCAGGAACTGCTTAATAAAATCAGTAAACCAAATTACAATGGTAACAAAGACAATACCATATTTGGTATAATGAACAATAAGAAACATCACTTTGAAGAGAAAATATTTTGGATGACTACTAAATGATGAAGGCCAGACAGGCATCCATCTACCCACCCATCCATTCATCCATCCATGAGAAAAGCCTCCAGGTATGTATGTTTCCTTATATATGCTGACATCTTGCATGTAATGTTAAAAGAAAAATCGTATTACTGAAAGAATAAACAGTCTGATATTTGCATGTGAGTTTACTGTATAGAACAATGAGCATTTCTAAACATAAAAAGAAAAATATTTTATGGCTATGAATTTAAAGATTTCAGTAAGAAGTTAATATATAGTAAGATAATAACATAGATAAAAAGGTTTTTAATCTTCCCAAAGAAATTTGCAGAACAAAAAAAAATATTTCACAAAACAAATATAGTGTGCCTTTTCCTTTTAATGCTTACAAAATAGTAATTTGAGGAGGAGATGTTTTTCTTTGTAAAATAATTTCTATGCTGTATATTTGGTTTAGAAACACAGTTACATAATAACACGGGCAGTAAATCAGAAATTAACACTTTATGGCACATTCTCTCTAACAAGACAGTACTTTTATGTGAAGCAATATAGTCTTTAGTAGAGAGAAATGATAAAAGGAACAGATGGTACTCTTGTGAGATGGACCCTGAAGCCCTCTTCAGATTTTGAAAAAGAAGACTGAGAAACAATAACTTGAATGACTTTCTAAACCTGTACATCTCAATTATCAGATGTGAAAGATAAACACATGACTACAGAATCACAAACTATCCACACACAGGTCCTCTATTTTTTTTGTTTTGTTTTGTTTGTTTTTTTAAAATATTCAAATAGAGTTCAGTTCTTCGATCTTCTATTTTGTGTGTGTATATGTGTGATTTTTTGTTCTTTACTGTTGTTCTACTTTGTTTTGCTATCTCCCCACTAGGAAATTCAGTGAAAACGAATCTGACCAGGGCCTAATGGCAAAGCTAACAAGTTAATTCCCATTAATCAAGTCTTCAGTTCAAGACTAATCATTGACCTAGTCTACATTTGCTGTCAGTTCCTGCAAAAGGGATGCAGATCCATTGGTTAGGAGGAAGCTTTGGTCTCTGGCAGGCACGGTAGCCAGTGATGTCTGTGCACAGGCCAATTATATCCGTCAGCTTGCTTGTCATGGAGTTTTTACAGGGATAACAGATTGCGCTTGCGTATGAGAGGAAAATGGATACCTCCACCTATATTTTTTTGAATTGACATTCCATATCCCAGTGTTCTGCTTTCTATTAAACTGAGATTCATAACTAATGATCAATGGAGAAAAGCTATGGGGAGGGAAATGAGACAATGATGATTTTTTTTTTCATCAAAGAAATTCTTTATTGTTTTTCATATTCAATTCTAAGGTTGATAGGAGCTGAAAAATTGCATTTGATTACATTTTCTTTGTTTCTTGGCATTTTCTTTTCAAGGAAGAGGCACTATCCAATTCTTTCAAGAGAGCAGAGAAACTTTGGAAGGCAGCATGAACACTGGGGACAAGAGTAAAAGTAGACAGAGGCACCTGGGTGATATCACATCAAATTACTTGAAGTATGCTTACAAATGGACCTGTTAAACACAGTGACTGGAACAGGATTTTATGTGCATTTGCTAAGACGACATCTTTGTGTAGACAAAGATCTTGAATCAGGGAGAAGTTAACTAACCTGCTTGAATCCATGTAACTAGGTAGAGGTGGGATTGCTTGATTGTTGATTTTATGTTATCTCTCAGTCTGTAAAGGGATAATGAATGAAAGTGTTTGTTACTGTTTCATTACTCAAATCTCATGTTCCAAGTTTGCCAATTAGTCAGAGGCACTTAATTATTTAGTAATTTAAGACTAAAGACCAATGCCATTCTATACCTTACTAGTTGTACCCTAAAGATACTGAGAATAGATTGGTATGTAATTAGAGGTCTTATGGACAGTTGAAGCTTCTATTCTAATTAATGTGTAAAATGATCTATTTAATTTAACTTTTTATATGTCTTATTATATAGCCTAGAGTAGCTTAATACTAGGATCTCCTGATTGGGTCTTGGGAATACTGAGATTAGAATTCAACTTTAAATAGGTACATGTTGATACCTGAAAGCTCAGATAATCTTCTGAATAAAATATCTGAAAGCATATCTGTAGTTAACACAGAAAGAAATAGTTGCTGCCTCATATGATTTTCCAGGGGACAAGGTTATACTGCATATTTTTTCTTTAGTTCTCTACACTCCTGTTGGTGTAACCTTGTGTCCTACTTTCCCATTCTCTGTTCTGGCATGAATTCTTAATAAGATTTGCATGCTCTGCATTCCCGGCCACCATAGTGACAACATACTCACAATAATTCAGCTTCTGAACCCACCAACTATGGAGTGGATAGGTGATCAAAGGACTTTGCCTAGATTTATAAAATCAGAACTGGAGAAGGCATGGAGATCTTTCCTCGGGGCCCCCAAATTCCAGGTGCTGCTATTGAACTAGTTACAGAATAAATAATCAGCCTGAAAGACTGAATCTATTACATACAGAAAATCAGAGAAAAGAGATGGGGGAGAATCCATAGGGTGTGCTGGTAGGGTCAGAGTCCCGCATTCTAAATCTCCCTCTGCAAATTTGTGCAAGTTCAACCAGCACTTTTAGTACATATCTGCCTTTCCTTATTTCATCTGATCTAACTCAAGGTGAATTTCTTAAATGTTAGGGACTCAATTTCAGATAAAATATACCAACTCTTTAGTAAACATTGAAAAGCAGTTTAGAAAGGATATTACAAAGTTTTCTGATCTTATATGCTGGACAGAGATGCACGCTTAGAAATTACATATCTAGCCAGTATCAGTATCCCAAAGGACAGAATGTGAACTGTCAGCTGAAGACTGCATGGCTGTCATTCCAGAGGCTATAGACACAGTTGACGTTTCCTCAATTCCAATGTGCCTTGCTCTGTCACATGTCCCTCATGGTTTGTGTTTCATTTGCACCAATAATTTCCAATTCAATGCTTGGCAAAAAGTTTCTCTGGTGGTGGTAGAAGCTATGTGCCTTCATCCAAATTGGAAAGTGTACATAGTGCATTTTAGCAGTGTTTAGGGAAGAAAAATAAATGGCAGGCAAGCATTTAGTTCTTGGAAATTTTACAAATATCACCTATAACTTATCTGCAATCCTCAGAAATACAGTTTATGACCTGAAGTGTCTCCCTCTAAAATAGCTTTTTGGAATCTTCATCACTGAAGTCTAGAAAAAAAAAGTTTTTGATAATGGAGGTCTTTGCAGATGAAGCTAAGTTAAAGGAGCTGTTACTAGGTAAAAGTGAGCCTTAATGGCAGCATCAGTGGTCCCTGTGTAAGGGGAGGAATGTTTGAGTAAAAGAGACAGGCATATGGAAAATAACCCTTGGTAAGATAGAGACAGGTAGCAGGATGTATTTTTTAGACAGGACCACAGAAGGCAGCAACAATTATGAAAAGTTAAAAAAAGTCATCCCTCTTGTAGAACATTAAGGACCAGCCTAACTGATAACAGGTTGGAATTTGGGCTGGATACTTGCAGGTTCTTGACCTCTTATTTAAGGAATTACAGTGTAAATCCACACAGACTACAAAGTAGCCAAGAAACTTCATTCAAAGCAAAGCTATAGATTCAGTCAGAATCCACTGTGTGTCAGCAACTCCAAGAGTGAAAACGCCCCAGGCTCTCACTTACTATATCTTCCTTGTATGGTATTCAAGAGAAAGAAGGGTTTACTTACTAGGGGCATAGTTTGAATGACTTTCTATTTTGATAGACAAATTGAGTAATTTATTTACTGTGCATGTCTCTTCCCATAACACATTTGATTTAAACAGAGTGTATTCCAAAATACGCAAATGTTTTTTCCTAAAGAGATTTTTTTCCTAAAGGTTTACCTGGGAATGCAGCTTGGCTTTCTTTTACATGAACTGAAGTCCCATGTTATTAAGATCTTCTCCATGCTTTTTTACTTCATGACCACTCTTAAGAGATTTCGAACTCCTAGCATTCAAGAGGTCATAGCCTCCAGAGTTTGTAACTATGACTTTCTTTATGAATTAGCATTTAAACAGACCTCTTGAAGAGAAATAACTGGAAACAGACTCTGAAACAATGTGGTAGTAGTGTGTTTATTATGGAGAACTGTCAAGACCCATATTTGTGGAAGAACTGAAAAGAAATGTGATTTATCATAGTGAGATATCAGGCTGTAATACAGGATCAGCTGAGGTAGTAGGCCCATGGATTCATTTTTCTTCACTTTAGTCAGCCATTGATTGTTGGCTTCTGAAGAAAGAATGCGATTTTAGACAAGTTTTATTTCCTGCAGCTGAGGCACTTCCAGATAAAGGTTACAGTATACACTGTCTATGAACAGTATTTCAAGCTTCTAGGACATCAAATTCTTTCTTGAGGGGGCCATTTGGGCGACATCTCTTTGTCACCATATCAGTCTTTGGGTAGGTTATGATAATACAAAGTGAAGACGAGTGCCAAGTATGAAAGAGCTGGAATAGCACGGTGATCAAAACATTCTCATGAGAAACTGGGGTGAAATCTCAATGTTTAAAAGCACTTACTACTTTTGGAGAATGTTAAGTTTCAGCTTCCAGGACCCACAAAGCCGTTTGCAACCACTTGTAGCTGCAGTTCTGGGGTATCTGACACATTCTTCTGACCTCTGCAGGAACCGCACCTCTGAAGGTACTATATATACATGGTGCACATACAATCATATAGGCAAGACACTTGAAAAGAATCTGTGGGGCATATACCCACAGGGCAAGAGGAAATGGAGAGGAGCAGTGTTTGAAGAAGTTTTGATGCTCAGAGATAGGGAGAAGTGTAAATGTAAAATCTGCTAAAGAAGCAGGGTCTGAATCAAAGGTAGACATCTTTATGCTTGATATGGCTTGACTGTGAAGTGTCCTCACGGCTCTACTGTTGGATGGTTTGTCCCAGTTGGTGGTTTGGTTTTAGAAGATTGTAGAAATGTTAAAAGGGTGGGTCAAGATGGAGAAACAGGTGAGTAGGACATGCCTTTGAAAGTTATAATTGGTTTCTGCATTATTCTCTGCTTAATTTATACTGTGAGGTAAACAGCCTTCTCCCTAAAACATCCAAAAGTCATGATGCTTTTCTCATGTACATTAGTCCAAGTAACCTGGGAATGATCTGCTGAGACCATGAGCAAGACATATAATTCCTCCAATTAAACTGGTTAAGTTTCACATCCTATAGTCTCAATGAGAAATCTGACACACAAGATGCGGTTATGTTAGAAGTACTATTTTATAATTTTGAAAGCTCATTTTCAATAAAGGAAATGTTACTCTCTCTTTCTTTTGTTTCTTGACCCTAAGGACTAGAGTGCTGTCAGTGAGAAATTTGGTTAACTAAGATGGATGAAATCTCACCAAATCTTTACACTAATGCAATTTAGAAAATGACCTTTTCTAAAAATAATAAAGGTAGATGGAGGAAGGTGAGCAAGTGTTTTTAAGGTTTCTACCATCAGAGGATTGACCTAATTAGGGTGTATGGAAGCCAAATGGATAAAAAAAGACCATTTAGCAGGTCACTCTGTTCTTTTAATGCATACCTTTGAAGTTAATAACTGTGGAACAGAACATTTAATACCTTACCTCCTTCTGAAGAAGTTTGCAGAAGGCTCCAAATATGGCTTCTTCTGGAGGATAAAAGGCTCATTAAAAGAATGATATGCCAAGTTGTCTGGGCTGTGTCATTAGAAGGGCTAATGAGATGCTTGTATGTAGTCTAGATGTGAAGGCCAGCTTTGTCTTTTTAAATAAGAATCCTATTATGAACCAGAGATATCATGTGCACATCTATACATCTACCATGCTCCTTCTGAACTGACCAGAAGAAGCTAAATTAGGGCAGAGACATACATACACACACACACACACACACACACACACACACACACACACACATATATATATATACACATATACATATATATGCATACACTTGCTTACAATAGTTTTTTAAAATAATGCTTAATCAGTGTAAGAGTAGATAAGGTTCATTGTAATCAGTGACAGGATTAAGACAGTTTGACACTGTGTTAAGTGCCCATGTCTGGCACATGACTTGATGTAGAGGGATAGGAAATGCTTAGTGTTCAGAAATGCATATCAGCTCTTTTGTATCCATGTAGAATTATGTCCAAGGTCTTATATTTATTATTCTGCAATAGTATGTACCTTAGTCAAGGTAATGTATGGAACCAGCCATTTATTTAAGTAATGACATATAGTACCAAATACAAGATGATTTTGTATCTAATGTTATTATCTAAACTATCCTAATGAGGTTTTTATAACTGGGAAAAATGAATAACACTTTAAACTGAAAAATATTGTTGTAGTTTAATTGTAATTGCCCCATAATCTCATAGAGTGACACTATTAGGAGGTGTGGCTTTTTTGGAGTGGATATGGCCATATTGGAGGAAGTATGTCAGTATGGGGGCAGATTTTGAGGATTTCTATGCTCAGGATACTGCCCAGTGTTTCAGTCAACTTCCTTTTGCCTGCAAGATGTAGGACTTTCAGATCTAGCACCGTGTCTGCCTGCATGCCACCATGCTGCCCACCATAATGATAATGGACTGAATCTGTAAGCCCTTTCAATTAAATGTTTTCCTTGTAAGAATTGCCCTGGTCATAGTGTCTCTTCACAGTGATAAAAAGCCAATAAAAAAAAAATTAATTGGTAACTAGGGCAAGTGTTTTGATTTTTTTATTTATGAATTTATAAAATAGAAGAAAAATAGCATGCATGTGAATCAATGGTCTGTGTGTCCAAAACTCAACAATAAACCAAGATTTTATTCATTCTATTTTTCCTTGATGAGTTCTCAGCAGTTTGTATATATTTAAAGGGAAGGTGAGAGATTCCCAAAGGGAGGTGTTGTAAAACGTTTGCTATAATCATGTCATAAACATTCAAATGAGAGGTGGACAGGGCACGTCATGAAAGGCATCCAGGATGCTGCAGTATTTTCTCTCTCCCTTAGTGTTGTGGGTGTCAGGGCATGCAGAGAGCCAATATTTTTTGAGTCCAAAGAGAATGAATTCATAGACATCCTTGATTCTTGGCCTGTGCCCTCTGGACCGGATAAGATTTAGGGGTCAGTTTCAGAGCTAGTACCATAAAAAAATCTGAAATGAAAGGTAGGTTGCTGCTTGTACGGATGACAGATCGGAAAAAAGATGGGTCCTTTAGAAATGAACGAGTCCACATCTGAAGTTCCAAGGACTGCATGAGAAGCAAGCCTGTGGAAAGGGGCAGGACACATGCGAGGGGAAATAGCCTAGACGTGTTGTTCAGGCATGAATTACATGAGGCCTCCTGTAGGGAAGATGGCAGTCTGTTGAGTCTGTACTAGTTATCAGAAAAACAAGGAGTGGGCTGCTGATGCCACTCACACCTCAAAGGGCAGTAGGAAAAATTTTAATTAATGGGAGTCTCTAAAATACTCTTAATCTGACTTGAATTCTGACTAAACATGTGAGAAATCCAATGCCAAGTGAAAGCTCGGATCTGTTGACAGCAAACCAGACCAGAGTGGAAGAGTCCAGCCAAGCTGGATCTTCTTCCTCTTGCTGTGTTGCCCTCTACTTCAGGCCCCAATATTCTAAAGGGAATGGACACAGTTATCCATCTTCCTGGGACAGGCTGAAATAAGCTGGCTACCACCACTGATTCTACCTAAAAATGTTGCTGGAGATGGTAGGTATGACAACCAGCCCCCAACTCCCACGTAGAAGCTTTAAGGCTGAAAATTAAGAAATGAGACTATTTATTGATGGAAAAACAAAACAAAACAAAACATGAAGTCCAATAGAATCCAAAAACAACAACAAAAAGTACATATAGCATTTATAAAAATCACTGGGGGAGGAAAAACATCCCGTGAATTTTTGTTTTGTTTTGTATTTTGTTTGTATATAAACAATAAAAACCCAAAGAATAACAATTCTAAAAATCAATATATTTTGTATCATCAGAAAAGATTAAAAGTACAGAGAGACGAAAGGAATAAAATCGTAAGATATGGAGCAGTCACTGACTTTTAACTTAAACTGTATGAGCACATACCTGCTAGAAGAATGTTTTTGTTAGAATTTTTTTAACTTAAGGATTAGGAATATTGCATGCTTACCAATCAGAGTACAGTGCTTTGCATGTGAGTGAATGGTTAAGTAACATGTCATATTCAAAAGGTATAGACGAACGTGTGTATATATACATAAGCATGTAAGAATGTGATTTTTGGTGTAAAACAGATTTAAAATTATTCATAATTTAGATATTCTTAACATTTTTAAATCTGCAGTGCTACACAACAATGGTTGTCATACCTCTAAGTGGGGAATTATGAGGTAAATGGGTATTGACGTAAACAAACCTATTGATGATTACAACATATTATTAAATTACTTTATAAACCTTTGAAAACATTACTATGAATGATATGATGACAGTGAACCCTTCTTCTTGTCTCACGCTTTGTTTTTAATTGCCTGTACTTACCCTATATGATGTTGAAAATCTGCCAAGCCACGCATCTCGGAATGGATTTTCACAAGTTGCTTTTGGGTCTCACAATACTCACAGCTGTTTAGAGATTAAACTAAATCTGGAGCTGAGCTCTATCTGCCTTTTTCAAAGCTCTCTTTCTTTGACACACCGATACATTTCAGCATGGTTTTCTAGGTCTCACTAGGCAGGGCACACACTTCCCAGGCTGGACTTTTTCTTAGAGCAGAGTTCCCTGATCAAAGAGAGTCAGAAATCCTGAGTCTCCATGAAACACAGCATCCCTCCCCACCCCACTCTGCAAGCAGGGCTCCTATTTCCCCAGTCTGGCATGGTGCCTAGAAAAGTCCTTTTTAGTGGGCTTTCTAGTCTCATTGATGCCCTGTAGGATGAATGCTTCAAATGCCATTGTCACAGCAGGCTTCCTGGGATGGCTCTGTGGGCAGGCTGGACCCCTGTAGGAGCCCTGCCATCCTGCCATTCTTGACTTGGTGAAGTCCACCCCCAGCCCCCACTATGTTTTCTGAGCTCATTTTTGTAGGCTCTTAGAAGAAAGGAGAAAGGTTAATATGGTATTCTCTCTCTCTCTCTCTCTCTCTCTCTCTCTCTCTCTCTCTCTCCTTCTCTCCCTCCCCCCTTTCTCTGTTTCTTGCTTTCATTTTCTCTTGTCTAGCCTGAATAGTTGAACTATATGGGTTGAGGGAGCCCTTCTGTGGAATATGTGATTCCAGGATACAGGAGTTTTGCTTACTATATAAGTTGCATCTTAAGCATCTCTGTTTCCCTGGTTTGTTGCTTTTTGAGCCAACTTTAAATTTTTAGAAAAAATTTAGGAGACAGTCACTATAATATTGGTTTATAATCATCTTTTTCTCATGCAGTCTGGTTGTAGTTAAGGTCATGTCAACCTGAAAACAATGAGTTGAGACACAGCTCCACGTTTCCATTCTCTTTGACAAGGTTAGGAATGCTGTTTTCATCTGTTCTCTAAGTTACTGCAACGTGCTGTCAATCATCTTCAGCTAATGCACTTCTTTGGGGGGGGCACATTTTGTTCCTTTCATAGTAGCTTGTTGCTCGGTTATTAACTATTTTATGTGCTACAACATTTTGTCCTTATGAAAGGGAATTAGATATTAAATCTTAAAGGCAACTCTCAATATTTTACACAGAATTAGTACAGGTGTATGATTCCCAAAGGTCTACAAATAGAATTCCCTGGCATTCCAGAGCTCACATTCTCTCTGCTCCAAAGAGTCTTCCTGTCCTGATTTCTCCCAGCTGTTGATGGGGAAAAACTACTAAGTGGCAATCTGAAGTGAAACTGGTTCTTCTGCATCCTGGTATGGAGGAACCGTAGTTAATACATTAGCGAACCACTTTAGTTTGGGTCTCTTGTTTGCAAAGTGAAATGTCACTTGTGAGAGCCACCCCCAGTATTCCCTTTATTGCCAGCTAGAAGGTTTGCTTCAAATAAGTCCAAAGAGCTGGCACAGAGCTCCAGAAAACATAGGCTGCTCCTCATTCACAACTTGGGTGTGTGCATGGTTACCACTGAATAGAATTGTTCTTAATGCTATGCAGGTTAGTTTTACTTAATATAAATGAAAGCCCAGCTAAACAGATCACATCAGCATGTATGGTTTTTCTGAATTTCTTGTACAGTGTCTTGTATAATTTCCACAAGTTGTTTTTCTTTTCTCTCTCAAGTAATGAAAGAAATATAAGATAAAATACACATTCATAATAAATATAATTTTCTTTGGCTTCTTTTGCACAATATTATATTATGATATTCAATTACGTTACTGCATGGGTGATAATTTTTCATTCCCCTTATGCAAATATGTTTTGAATTATTATCTTTTTTATTGTTAATGGCTACTTGGAAGAGGGCAATATTTGCTTTTTTTGTTTTTGAAACAAATACTCTGTGCACTTTCTTTTAGTAATTTAGTATGAACACATACACACACATGTTTTGTCAAATGTCGATGAGTAGAATTTTGAGTGTTAGAAAATACATGTGGAATGCAGCCTGTTTTCCATGGGCACCTGAACCCACCAGAAGTATGTAAGTTCTGGTTGTTTTCATCTTTGTTAGTGGTTTTTCACTGATAGTCTTTTAATTTTAGCCATCTGAGTTAATAGCATCTTTTTTTTTTTTTTTTTTTTAAGATGTTGCTGTCATGGTTTTCTGGTAACCAGTCAATCTGAAAGTATTTTTAATTCATTTTACTTGTAATTTCATGTTACTACTTAATTATTAACTTGCTCTGAATTTCTTGTCCAAGTATCTTATATATTTTTTCATTGGAATTTTTCATTTCCCTTTCAATAATCACTGAGAGAAAACAAAATATACATATCCTGAGTTTAAATTCATTGTCTTCCTGTCTGTATCTTTAGCTTAGCAGGCTTCCTTTTTCATTATCATTTACTGTAATCATCTTTTTAATCTTTTGACTGCCTTGTGTTAAATAAAAATCCATAAAGAATGTATTTTTAATAAAATCAATGGCTTTGGGTGAAGTCAAGTGTTCTATTTCTTCTTGTGTCTGTCTTTATACGAATTATTATATTTTATAATATAAAATAGTTATAATTACCAATTTAATCTGAATTTGCAATTGACAAAAATTTACACTTGCTACAATTTTATGACTTTAAGAACTATTCATTTTATATTAATGAAGTCTTCATTATTGCTGGCACTGTCTAATTGTACCCATTCTATCTATCTTTACTTGATTAATATTTTCATTGTTTTGTAAATTTTCTAAATTAGTCAAGAATGTTAATACATATGCAACACTGTAGAATCTTCATTAATCAAAATAAATTAGATTTTGTAATATAAATACATTAAGATATTTCATATTTTATGCATAATTCATAAGACCTGAAATTCTTTATTTGGATGGAATATTTGTATGTATCTAAAAGCACTAGACAAAAAATGTACTAGAAGAAGTAGGAATAGAATAGTTAGATACTATCTGACATGCAAGGAGTCTTTATTTTTAGTTTCTCTACTAAAATTTACAAACATTTTCGGAAACCCAATCATTCTATATTTTAGTTTTTATCCTTTTTTATTTGAAAGTTATTTTTACACTGTTCCCCCTCCTTACTTTCTTCCCAGTCACCCCCAGCTTCCCCTAACCTTCATCCTTCTATCTATTTCTCTGAGAGGGTAAGGACTCCTAGGGTGAGTCAATGCGGTCTGACCTAGCCAAACTCCCTTCAGTCTCAAGGCTGAGCAAGGTATCCCTCTGTAGGGAATGGGTTCCAAAAAGCCAGTCCATGAACTAGAAATAAATTCTGGTTCTACTGCCAGAGGCCCCACAAACAGCCCATGCCATTAGACTGTCATCCACATTCACAAGGCCTAGTTCAGACCTATTCAAGTTCCCCAGCTGTCAGTTCAGAGTCAGTGAGCTCCCAATAGCTCGAGACAACTGTCTCTGTGGTTTTCTCGTCATAATCTTGACCCCTTTGCTCATATAATCTCTGTTTCCTCTTTGGCTGGACTGAGTTTGACCAAGTGCTTAGCTGTGTATCACTGCATCTGCTTCAATCAGTTTCTGGTTCTATAATGACAGTTAGGGTGGCCGTCAATTTGACTACAGGGAGGGCCAGTTTAGGCACCTTTTCCACTACTTCTTCGAGTCTTAGCTGGAGTCATGTTTGTAGGTTCTTGGATATTTTCCTGCACCAGTTTTCCCTCTAATCCCACAATGGCTCCCTGTATGAAGATATCAAGTTGTTCTTCCTCTCTGTCTCTCCTGAAACTACTGTCCCATTGCCTTATGTTCTCCTCCTACCTCCCCTTCCACTCTTTCCCCTATGGTCCCAATTTCCCCCAGAGATCATATCTATTTCCCCTTTGCAAGGAGAATCAATGGATATCTCTCTTAGGTATCTCTTTGTTAACCAGCTGCTCAGGGGTTGTGAACTGTATTCTGCCTATCTGTTGCTTTATCTCTAAAATCCACTTATGAGTGAGTACATACCTGGTTTGTCTTTCTGGGTCTGTATTACCTAACTCAGGATATTTTTTTCTGGTTTCATTTCTTTGCCTGCAAATTTCAAATTTCAGGATATCATGTTGTTTTTGTTTTTTGTTCTGCTGTACAGTGCCACTTTTTTGTTGTTATTGTTGTTGTTGAAGTGCATTTAACTTAGGTCTGGCTATTACAAATAATGCTGCTATGAACATCTATGAACATAGTCGAGCAAACGTCCTTGTGGTAAGAGTGTGTATCTATCTATCTATCTATCTATCTATCTATCTATCTATCTATCTATCTATCTATCTATCTATTCCCTGACTGGGAATCGAACCCAGACCACAATGGTGAGAGCGTAGAACCTTAACCACTAGACCGAGCCAGCCACCCTAGGAGTAACATGTAAGGAACACAGGTAAGCCACGGGCCATGTGGCAGACAGATTAATAGAAATGGGTTGATCTAAGATGTAAGAGCTAGCTAGCAATGTGCCTGAGCCATAGGCCAAACAGCATGAACTTAATATAAGCATCTGAGTCATTCCTGGGGGCCTGAGCAGCAGCAGCAGGCTGCTAAGGAGTCTGTCGTGGCAGGGTCTGGGCCTCTGGCCTCCTGGGACCAAGAAACGCCACTACTACAGAACTTTTCATTTAAATTTGTTTTTTCTTTAATATTTCTGTCTTTTTATTTGATTGATTTTCATATTTTGACATGTCCCTGCTATTTTATTCAGATATGTGTGCTTTCTTGGGCTTCAGTGATTTATTTCTTATATCTTAAAATTCATCTATGTCTATATTTGTATTTTCTTTGAATATTTAAAACTCAGTGGCTTAAACAGGTTTATTATGGCTCTTTTAAAAATATGTGTTTTGAATTTCATCTAAGTGGTATATTGGTAATGGGTTGTATTTTTGCCTTGATTCACCATATTGTGTGCTTTTGATTTGACCTAGCTAGGCATCAAGAGTTCTGAAGATGGTTGTTTTTTTTGATATGTTTTTGGTCTATTTGTCTTGAATCTCATGAATGGGGTTGCTCAAGGAAATATTGAGTGTACAAAGCAGAGATAGATGGTGTTGAGGGACAAAGTGATGATAGGGTTTCTTACTGATTTCAGGTCTATGTCCAGGTCCTCAGTGACTAAATGAATGGTCCAGGATACACAGAGTGTGCTGGGGGCTGTGATTGGGGTGGGGTCTCTTCCTGGGTCTAGGTTAAGTCTGGGACCCACAGCAACACTCTGGGTTGGTTCCAAATTATACAAGTTCAACTCTTTTTTTGTGGTGGTTATGTTTTAATTATTCCCTTGGATTCTCTTCTTATGATTTTGGCATGTATTTAATTAATATATAATCATGAGCTTTACTATTTCAAAGGCAGCTATAAGTTGAGTAGAATACGAAATGTGGACTGCATTATGTGCTGTGATCTGGTCATACCCATCCCTGTAGAGCTGGTCTGAGTTCTGGAGGTAAGAACAGGATGCTCCTCATCTTCCCTAGTACAGTAGTATTACTCAGCGGTGGAAATTTACTAAATACAATTTCTGCTCCACCTTTATTCTTGAGCTTGTGATAGAATTGGTATTACTTTGGATCTATAGCAAAATATTTTTTTTAAACTCCCTCTAAGAATATAATAATTATGCAAGATAGAAAACAATTTGTTTTAATGGGGCAAAGATTTGTTGAAAACAAAGATTCATAAACAGCGCCACAAACTCATATCAGTTGTTTCTAAGAAAAGGCTTAGTGATATCCAAAATACTCCACAAGTCACCTGGAAGCAAATGCTTAAGAATGAATTCGCTCAAGCAGATCCTCATAAGATTACCTAGTTTTATTTATATATAGCACATAGATCCTGAGGGTTGGTCTGTTTCTGTTGTATTTTCTAGCTAAGGTTATATTTGAACTTTGATATGACATGCAAAAATGCACAGCCTTCTCCCTAACTTTCCATCAGTCTTTTCCTCTCTGGAGACACTCACCTCATATTAGTGATGCTTTTTAAGCCTACAGATCCGTGTAACTAACTGAAACTGCAGCAAGGAACGTTTCTGTTAACGCCATTCTATTCAGAGAAGGAATGAACACAGATGGGAGGAACGAGCTGACACATAAAAATGTTTTCTCACTGTAAATATTGACACAAATACAGTAAAGGTAAAGAGATCCATAGTAATGAAAAGAATCATTGGGCATGAAAGTATTGTTCAAAGTATTTTTTGCTCTGATACATCAACTGTCTATTCATACACTTACAAAGTTATTTGTCAAAATTTCATTAAATAATTCATTTGAGGTTAATCACAGTAATAATTTTGCTAAGGTTTAAGCATTTTTTATCAATTAATTTTTATCAATTATTGTAGAAAATATCAATACAAATATGCTACTTGTATATAACTAGGTATGATATGGTTATATTATAACATATATCAATTATTAGACCTCAATATAATTATCTCTGTGGTATCAAAATAATTTGGTTTTGATTTCTTGTAGATGCAATCAGAAAATTAATTTTAATATTCAAAAATCCTTATTGGTTAGAAAACACCTTAGAATTAAGAGCTAAATCCAACTTTCAAATAAATTTTTGTTTAAATTGCTAAAATGTATTTGTGGAAAAAAATTAAAGAGGCTTCTGATAAGCCCAACTGCAGTGGTGCTTTATTCCTGTTACTAAGAGTTAAATTCCATGGTAACACAGCGAGCAGTACATTCGTTCAAGCATGGAACACTGTAAAACGGGCATTGCACATAATCTTCTATTCATAGCATTGGGGGCATACACTTCAAAAACACAGAAGAAGGAGGGCATATGTGGAAATGTCTTAATTATTAAGAGGCTTATTTTAATTATTTCTTCTAAAAGATTCCTTAGGGATTTGTACATTTGTAGAAACAAATAATTTTAACATTACATTTGAATTTGTTTTAGGCATTTTAACTTCAAAACAAGAGAAACATGCCTTTACTATAAATATTTCCAGTGGTCAGTTGTCATACCGCTTCCTGGCATCTGTCCTTAAATCTCTATGGTTGAGGCTATACAGTTTATTGCTTTCTACAGGATACATAGATTCCATGGCCAAGTATCTTTGATCCATCTTCAGTCAACTGTTTTCTCTTTCTGGCTCACTGCGTAAGTACTGCCCAGTGTTTTTCCCCATTTCCTACATTGTTCCTGATATATTTAAAATGTTCAGAAGCCATTAATGTTTCTGCTTTGCACACAAAGTTTTATATTAACAACAATAACATTACCAAGAAAATCTATATTTTCAAAAATTGCATCACAAAATTATTTGATTGTGAAATAAACAATACCAGAGCAATAATCAAATTGCATTAACTCGGGAATTTCAAGAAGCCAGTTGATCAAGACAAATAAAATCCAAAAATATCTCGTGGAAACTTTTGAAAAGCTCTTAGGATCGCACAAGAATCAACAAACTTTGTGCCGTGAAATGAGTTTCAGTTCTACCTACTGCTGCGTTAGAAAAGGAATGCCAGATCAGCTCAGTTCACTGCTGGCTGAGCCCATATGGCTCCCTCCTCTCCCTTAGCACCATTTGCCCATTGAGCAAGCCACTTCTTCTCAGGAAGCCTACCATCAGCTTCTCCCACACATTCAGACTTTTTCTTTAGGATTCTGTCAGATTCTCTCCAATTCATATCAACACACACACACACACACAACGCAAGCGCACATACACACAAAAACACATACACAACATACACACATACACGCGCGCACAGAGTGGGGAATGGGGGTGGGGAGGGAGAGGAAAAAAGGGAGGGGAAGAGGGAGAGAGAGAGGGTTCCACACTGGTCCCCCTTCATTCACCAGGCTGATTGATGTATTCCTGTTTCCTTGCTATATGGCATAGTGCAGTGACTAAGAATATGGCTTCACCGAAACCCAAATCCCAGCACCCAGGCCTAGCTGTGGTTTGGAGATGGTTATGCAAACAACAAGTATTTTGTACTTTATTCCCTTGGTCTGCAGGGCGGTGATGATTATTACCCTGTGATGTAATGAGGAAATGAGAGCACAGTTCTTTGGGACTGCCTCATGTGCAGTTCTTAAGCCTCGACCTAACTGTTCAGGGCTTATCCTTTCACATGGCTGACAGACAATTTCCCAAACACAAGTCTTCCTGCCCTATTTCTCTAGCAGTCATCTATTCCTATTCTTCTTGGCCTGAAATTTTACCTCTATTTTGGCATATTTCTTTGTGATATCAGGGTTTGAAAATGCAAGAGTATTTCTTTTTTGATCAAGATATGTGTTGCTGTTGTCTACCTAGAAAAAGCAAGATTCAATGGATTGCTTGGAACTTGTTGGGGCAGATCTTTACTTTTGCTGTAGACTTCAAACTCAAGATTGTGTTGAGTACAGAATCTTGTTTTAGTCCTATAATTTAAAATACAAGCAGTCAAACTATTACATAAACATAAGATTTGTTCCTTAAAGGTAGACTATTCTGCATGTTATAATTTATTTTACTAATTTGTATACATTTATGTACGTCTAAATAATCATATATATGCAAACTTTAATAATTTTAATGATTGTAAATTTTATTTTTAATACATTTTATATATAATTACAGTTTAAAATTTATGTGCCTTTTTTGTGATGGGGAAGATGATATTCCCACTAGTTTGTTGTTTTAATTTTATTTATTTTATTGTGTTATTTTTTATTTTTATTTTTTTATTTTTTGAGATAGGAGCTCACTCTTGCTTACACTGACCCTGAGTTTAATATGAAGCTCTCTGTGTTCTCCACTTTGCTGTGATCCTTCTGCTACAATCTCCTAAATGCTGAGGTTACCAGCATGAGACATCAGACCCAGACTCTGTTAATTATTTGAATTCATTTCCCATGGTTCTGAGTTCTCCTCTCTTCTCTTTTATGCCTCTCCTTCCTTCCCTTAACCACACTCACCTGTTTCTTCTCTATTTTTGTATTTTTTTAAAAATTTTGTTTGGGATAGGACTTGCTTGTAGCATAAATTTGCCCTGAGTATAGGATTTTCCTTCCTTCATCAGTCAGTACTACAAAGTACTGATTCAGCAGTCTTCCTGCCTTCACATCTAGGGTGGGACTTCAGGTGTGCACTACTATATCTATCTAAGGTCTGGCATTTTTTATACCTTAAAGTTTTGTAAAATTAACTATTTCATCAGACTCCAAAAATGTATGAAATACCAAGGATTGTGGGGATTTTTGTAATATAATAAAAACATTTCAGAGATATCAGAGGGATCTACCCACAGTCAGTCTAGGAAGATCAGAGAGTTGTAACTCACACCTTTAATCCCAACACAGGGAATATCCTGGGAGAGGTGACCTACGCACTTAATCCAAACTGCATTCAGGTCATCTTAGTTTACAGAAGGAGTTCCAGGCTCCCAGGAAGGCAGTGGTGGGGCCACGCCTTAACTGAGGGAAGACAGTATTTAAGGCAGTATTTAAGGCAGGTGTAAGAAAGAAGGACAGAAGAAGCCAGGAGAAGCCAGGCTGAGGAAGCTGGAAGACAGCTGGGTGAGATCTGACTGTGGTGTTTACTCTCTCTAATATCTCCGCCTTTCCCAAAGATCTAGCCCTGAGTTTCCTTTGTTTGTGCAACAAAGGATATCTTGTTTTCACCCTAAACCAGTCACATTTTAATTTAGATTTTGTGCTAGTCAGTTTCCCATCACTTTATCAAGATACTTGAGATTACCAGTTTATGAGAAGGAAAGGTTAATTTTGACTTTGAGCCCATGGTCTTTTGTCCTGGTTGATTTTTAAATCTACTATGAGTCAGAATATTCTGATAGAATCACATGACTAAAGCTAGCTGCTCACCTTCCTTGTAAAGGCTCCTAAATAGGAAGAGAGAAAAGCTGAGCTCCCAGTGTCCCATTCAAGGGCAACCCCCAGCAGCCTCTCTTTCTCTTGTGAGGCTCTACTTCTGATTGTACTTCACACCCCAGCCATACATTCAATCTTTTTCTATCTTCCACAGAAAATGCTTATCTTATATTAGTGTGTGGACACTACTGGAGGGGTAGGTCCTAACACAGAAGACAGTGATACCCCAGGAGGACAGGAATGAGACAATCAAAATTGCTCCTGATGTGTTGGCCTTTACCACAGCTGCTGAAGTAACATGGAAGTTCAAGAAATCATCCCATAAAGATGACTAATTCAATGCCAGACTTAGTGTGAGTTGATCCCTATGATTCAGATAAAAACCCACAAGGTAGTCCTACTGTGTGTGTTGTAAGCTTTCCACATAATAGTTGGCAAGGTCCTGTCATTATAAGAACATTTAATAACATAAATAAATGAGTTGAATAATATAAGTAAAGATATATAAGATATATAAAATATCAGTAATAAGATAAGTAAATTAAGGTGAATTTAAGAATCTGTTAAGTGATAAAGCCTACATTTTAATAAATACTTTTAGTAGCAATTAGTTGTGGTTTAGTTACTGCCTTTATTCTATTACAAATCATTATGAAAATTCTACGAATCACAGGAACCTATCCCTTGAACATTATTTTATAACCTTTAAATGATAATGGACTTTGAATCTGCCATTTTCTCCTGGGACTGACCATACTTTACAATAATTTCTTTGTCAGTGCTGTACTGAAGATTTCTGTTCTTCTTCACAAAACGTCTGCATTCTCTTGTATTCTTCCTATTCTTTCATACTTAGGCTTCAAGGTAAGTTAAAATCTTAGTGTACGTTAGAGGATGTCACAGATTGAGCACTTTGCAAGTTCTGCTTGTTTCTTGATCTTTCTGATTTATAGACACTGTGTAAATGCACAAGAAAAGACTCGAATTATTATCCTTCACTGCCCTAGTTGGTCTCCCATATTGATTTCCAGTAGGTTTATGTAGAAGATCTGTTTATGTACAAAGAGGGAACCAGGAGATTTGATACCTCTGCCTAAAACTCAGCAAACACCTTGTCTTAAACCTTTCAGGATGGATGGCTAGTACATTAGGAAGATGTAGTCTCATTAATTTACTAAAGGTATGGGGGATCTTGTAACCAATGCTAAAAGAAATTAAAGCCAGGTGACAGTGAAGTCAATTATAGTGTCTATCATGTATGAGCTTGTAGCCCAACCTAGAACTCAAGCTGTCTGTTCATCTATCCGATGCTTCATCAGACCACCACTTCAAAGAGTTCTTTGAGGACTGCAGTGATGGTTGGATTTTAATTTGGTTCTTCATTTGTCCTTCATGTTATCTTCAAGGAAGATGATACGCTTAGGGAGTGTAGGTACCAAAGGTTATTACAGACCTGATGCTCTATCTGTTGCAGATCAGCATAGTCAAAGGCAGCCTGATGGTCAATGCTCTGAGACTTGATCACTGACTTCTAAAATTATATGAGATTCCTGTTGCCAACATTCGGCTCATTTAATTAGGAAAAGTAAGAAGACAAAACAGTGATTGGTGAGATGATTCAGGAGATATAGTTACTACATAAGCATGAAGATTGGTCTTCAGATAAGCATACCCAAATGACATCCAGGCAGTCATGGAAGTTTACCCATAATTCCAGTGCTAAGAGGGTTGGTAATGAGATTCTTGGAGTATACAAATAAACTAGTTATACTCACTGTACTCATGAGCTCTGAGTTCAGTTAAGAGACCTGTAATTGGACTTTTTTGTCAGACTTTCTTTTGTCCCCTCCCTCAATAATGGTACAGACACTTACTATTAATTATTAAAGCTGAGCCTTTGGCTTAGGCTTGTTTCCAATTAGCTTTTATAATTTAAATTAATCTGCTTTTATTAATCTACATTCTGTCAAATGACTTTTTACCTCTCATTCTGTACATTTGACTTCCTCCATACTTCACTGACACCTCTTGCCTAGATTCATCTCCCTGAGTTCTCTTTTCTCCCAGAAATCCTGTGTAACCTTTTCCTGACTAACTATTGGTTGCTCAATTCTTTATTAAAAGCACTTTGGCAAAGACATATATTCACAGTGTACAAAAATAGTATTTCCACAGTAGAGACTCTATGTTAATAAATATGACAGAGTGATTAAGGAAGACCCCTAATAAGAGCCTTGGGTTTACACACACATTGATGCAGTATGAGGTTTCTATCCAGACTTTCGGACTTGACTCAAGGTTTTGACCTGCAGACCCACAGTCTTTCAGTCCTGCAGTCCCACAGTGACACCTAGATGCTTTCAATAATTTTAGGCTGATTGGACTCAGGCCCAGGCATATCACTTGCTAGCTCTATACCCTTCATCTAACCCATGTCTCTTATCTTGTTCAGCCATGCAGCTAGGTACCTTTCCTTAGAGCAGCATGGTTGTCCTCTGTTTCTTCTGGCTTCTCTCTGGCATTCTGTTCTGTGCTTCCTGTTCTCAGATGTTTTCTTAGTCTGGTAGCCCTGCCCACACTTCCTGCCTGCCTTTGGCCAATCAGCGCTTTTTATTAAACCAGTGGGTGGGACAATTATTTACAATGAAACAACACAATCTCCCACACATAGACACAGACATACACATACACACACACACACACACACACACACACACACACACACACACACACACACACACAAACACACACACACCCCTACTTGAATGAGCACTTTCATTGATAAGGTGTGTTTGAAGCAATAGCCCAGCATTTATTTCCATGCCTTCCAGCAATATTATTTTTAATCACTGAGGGATTTTAGAAAAGCCAATTATTTGTATATTGTGGATGCTTAGGAAAAAAACATGCTGAGGTTCAAATGTCTTCCATTTGATTTATTACTCCTCAGTTTATTGGAATGCCTTGTCACAGGCTACAGCTAATAAAGCATGAACATCTGTCTTGGAGCAAGTTTGATCTGAGGTGAAAAACATTAAATAATGGCCTATTGACAAGCAATTAAACAGCACTTCTTTCCCAGCAGTGTTTTGAATTATGGTTGTCCTAACTAATGGAAGCATCCTTGGGCTTTAGAATTTCAATAGACTCTAAGACAAGAAGAACCCTTTAATTAGATTTTCAATAGCATCCACCAGGACCCAATGCTCATCATCCTGGCTTCTTATCTTCATTGACTTGGCCGAAAACAAAACAAAGATAAATAGTGAAATTCATTATCAATCCATTTACTTCAACTGCTTATTCCCCTGTCCTCAGGGAGCAAAACCCAGCTTTCCTTAGGCTGCCTTGTGTTCTGTTCTCTTAAATGATGAGTAATGTATCTAATGTTTCTGTATCACACAGGAATCTGGCTTACCAAAAAGCAATAAGACGGTTTTCTTCTTTCAGTCACAAGGAACATCTTTATTTGAAGAGCAACCAGAAGAAAATGGTGTCCTTGTAGCATCTGAAAAACAGCAGCAGAAGACTGTGTTCACAATGCTATACTCAAAATGTCATAGGGAAATTTTGTATTATCCAAAATCAACTCATAAGCATACTTACTGCCTTAGTTTTACTATTACTAGTTATTCTTGTTGCTCGGGAATAAAATTCTCAGACAAAAACATTTTACAGGGGAAACTAGTTTAGTTTACAATTCAAGTCACAGTCCTCTATGGTGGGCAAGTCAAGGCGCAGGAGTTTAAGGCAGCTAGTCACATTGATTGTTTGCACAGTTAAGTTTTGTTCAGGGAATAGTTCTGCCCACAAGTAAGCTGAGTATTCCCATTCTATTTATTTAATTGAGAAAAGCAGTAGAAGGACTGCCCAGAGATCTATCTACACCTCACGCTAGGTTCTGTCAAGTTGAGAGTTCACACTCACCTTCCCAAACACTGACAAAAGAAAGTAGATGGTAATATCTTTTTTGCAAATGAAGAAGTTATCTCATTAATGAAATCGGATGACTTAAAAGTTGCAAAATACTAACTGTAATAAGGGTGTATTTTTATATTTATTTGTCCATGTGTGTAATAACAATATAAAAAAAAATAAAAGAAGCCACAACTTTAAAATAGTAGGACATAGAAAAGGTGAAGGGGTAGATGGGGATTGGGGGAATAAGGTGATTATATTTTAATTTAAAATATCTTTCAATGAGCCTCTAGTTAGTTCAGTACAACCAGCACATAGTCAAGGACCAGACCCATGTGTTTAAATGCAACCCTTCCTCCTGGGCCTGCCCCTCTTTCCTTGCTTGTTCTGTTTTCACAAGCTTCTTTTCACAGGACCCTGTGTGTTTTAAATAGGAAGATATACTGTCCATTAAGGAGGGAGCTTTACTCATAAATGGCACCTGCCAGATGGTAGGTTTCAGTTAACTAATGATACAAACACTTTCTTTTCCAGAAAAAAAAAAAGTTTCTTTGTTGCCTGTTCCTTTCACATAATTCCAACCATCACATAAACTTCTTACACCATATAAAATTTTAAGAGCAAAGTATAATTACAGTATAATGCTGGATTAACAATTTCGAAATATATGTCTAGTTATCCATGTAGAAACCAAATGACGCCAGGATAATAAACAGGCAGAAACCAGGTTGCTACAGAAAAGAAATAGGAGATTAACCTTCTAATTAGAAGACATAATACAAAAATAACAAATTTAATGTGTTGGTGGAGTTCATTTGTCTTTTATTGTGTAAAGAACCCACAGACTGCCTGGTTCCCCAAGGCTTTCTCTTCTCAGCCCACTGTGTACCATGTGCCATCATGCACACAAATCCCAACTGCAGTTCAGGCAGTGCTTCTGGGAAGGACTGTCTCAGGAAAAAAAAATTCTCTCATACATGTAGCAGTGTCTGCACAAATGAATCAGTTGACCACTTGGTTGGTTTAGTACTAAGGGTCTTTAATGGTCATAGTTTACATAGTGCACATCTTTACATGTACATGCTGGCTACTTAAGTTAGAAAGCTTTGCAAAGAAACAATCTGTTCTTTAAAAGTTTTATCAAATGAGCCTGTATATTTTAGTTAACCAATGCTGGCAGGAATAACAGACGCCAGCATCACCCTGGATAGTGTCTTGTTTTAAATTTTGTAACAGCCTCACCTCTGGGTTTTCTCCATGCTGTTGTGGAATTTCTAAAGCTCATCCCTTACTTCTTCTACTAGTTCTAGAATAAATGGAGTCATGATTCAGATGGCGCCTCTCCTTTGTTAATCCTTTTTTCCTTTTGAGACTCCAGCAAATCATATGTGTTGGCCTTCCTCCATGTTCTGGTCTCCACAAACTCATTTCACATTTCATATGTCCTTACCACTCTGTGCTAGGTTCCAGTTAATCAAATGTCTTCCAGTTAATTTATTTCACTTTATCTGTCATGATTGATTCTACACTCTTTTGTATATAAAACACTATTTTGCTGTAGTCATCCACCACCTCAGGCTCGTGTAGTCTTTCTGATTCCTCTTCCATAATGTTCTCTGATATAGATGTCCTGTTTAAGTAAGGGTGGGAATTCCATGGTCTCTTATTTAAAAAGTTGTGGGTCTATATGTAAAATTGCATTTACTATAAAGAGAGAGAGAGAGAGAGAGAGAGAGAGAGAGAGAGAGAGAGAGAGAGAGAGAAGCTTTTCAATCCCATCAGAAAGTGGCTGGCTGGTCCTATAATCAATAGGCATGTCTCACCAGTCCAGTTACTGTTAAACTTCATCAACTATGTGGGACTGACCCCTACTTTTCTCCCCAATCATGCGCATGCCACCTTCTAGTCAGTATCCAGGTGAGTATCAGGTGACTTCCCCCTGTTCTATGACTCCAATATGGGTTTTCTTCAGCCATAAGTCTTGCTGTCAGTCTCTGGAAGGTAACGAGAACACTAACAATGGCTTGTAATATTTGGGGTTCGATGGGACCTCCATGGCTGACAGCTCTGACAGAAATAGCCTTCTGATCCTGGGCTTTTTGTTAATTGTCTGTGAGAGCTACTGTTGCCTTGTTTGGGGTTACTTCCTTTAAACTCTGTCTGTACTCTTTTAGGAACCTTATATTTTCGTAGGCTTCCATTGGACGGTTTTGAACAGTCTTTAGTATATTTATCCTCCTCCACACTCCCCTCTGCTCCGTCCTCTACCCAGCTCCTCAGTTTACTCTTTCCTGTTGCATCTTTCACTCATTATATCATTGCTCTTTATCTCTTCTCCCTTGAACCCCCCAGTGGCTCCTTGATGCTGTGGGTGTTCTAAAGACGACACAAACAATTCAAGTTTCGAAGTAAGTCCCTTTCTCACTTCGTTCTTGATCTATGTTCTCGACTCCATGTTTTAGCAATCCTCTAAAGAGTTTCATTGCTGCTATCACATTTTTATTGAGATCTTCCTTTTATTCCCCCACACATTCCTTTCATGGTCCTGTGCTAATATTTTTATGGCAGACCATGTTTTCTAAAGGATACTAATTATTGTTTTATAGGGGTGTTTTCCCCTTTCCCTTCTGTAATCCTTCTGAATCTCCCATGCTGCTTCCTCCTGTGTATCTTCCTAGTGGACTGGAGACTTTTCCCAAGAGATGTGTTCTTTTCTTTTTCTTCCTGAAAATGACTAAGGATAATAGAAGCCTCTAAGTAATGCCCACTATACACTTCACTGGAGGATGGTGATATGGTTGGGATTTTAACTGGGAAGTTTCCGGTCTTAGCACCTTATCTTGTTATTGCTGTCTGCTTAGTTCAGTTTTCATCTGAGACAGTAGCCTGATTTTGCAGTTTAGGCTGGCCTTGCAGTAACAATCCCCCTGCTTCAGTCTCCTTAGTGCTGGAATTACAGGGAATTTGATACTACACCAACTCTAAACTTATGTTTTTAACTGATACACAAAAACATAGAAGTCATGTGTTTCATAACAGGTTACTATGAAACATTTGATGCATTTCTACACTGCATAATGTTGAAATCAGATCATGATCATGATCAAACATTTTTATCATCGCTGCTTTACATTCTGCATCCGGCAGTTCCACTACAATAACAGACCTAACTGTCATTGTCCCAATCCTACTTCTTCCACATGTGGCCATTTCCTGGTGTTTTTTCTAATGGTTCTTGTTGAGCTTTATTTCTTATAGTCACCAAAAGGATTGCTTTAAGCCTGAATGGTTACTTCTTCTGGGTAGGATTGCCTCTGTTTTTTCCAGTCTTCTCGAAATGGCAACTATTTAATTCTCTTGGGACTCTTAGACATTCTGAAGAAGTCCTGGCCTATCAAAATCTTAAAAAAATGATACATTTTCTTCCTATTTGCTTCCTCTCCCCCTTTGGTTTTTTTTTTGAGGGGGTGCATTATTTTTCTATTTTCATTCTGAAGTAAAATATATGTTAGAAAACTCACCCTATTAGGATCTCCGATGCGGAGTGGATCTAACTTCTTTTTTCTCTTATATCTTGACAGGACTTGAAAATTGTTGTTACAGGTTTCCTAGCTTCAGCAGCATTTCTTCTGAGGACCAAGTCATATCCACCTGCTTCCTTTTATTAGAGATGTGAAAAGCAATTCATACTGTGGCTTTGCGGCCCTTCCCTCTGCCTAGAAGCATCAAGCCCAGGCTCACTGATGCTTAGATGCACAGCAGCCAAATTATAACTTACTGTGATCCTATGTTTTCCACAGATACCCCCAGCATGTGAGCCTTCTTCCTCAAATGAAAGCTTCTAAGAAAAAGAAATTTCCTTTGTTCTTCAGAAATGATCCCACCCACTGGCTACAGTGAGATATCACAACTCTCCTAATAAAACTCTTCTGATGGGGACACTATCAGATCAAATCATAAAAGTTAACAGGATACTATGATCCAGGAATTTCTTGCTTAATGGTCTTGGCAATAATTCTCTCTTAAAAATCAATCTTCTTTCCTAGCCAGTTTCATATGTATGAGATCTTAGGAATATGGGGCAATTAACAATAGCAACAATAATAAAAATATTGGAACTCAGAATAGCTCTCTGCTGCTGTCCTCCAAAATTCTATTCTATCTTAGATATTTACTAATCTCCAGGGATTCAATAATAGAAAAGCTTGAAATTTTATAGGCAGCCTTCTTCTAATGGTACTCGTTCTGTTATGGATGCTTGTATTTCCCCGGGCCACTCCATCTCAACAAATCTAATTTAAAAATCATTTCAAAACATTGCTCTAAAACCTGTGGTTACTTCTTTAATAATGGTTTTGATTCTTATATATGGAAGTTTCTCTCTAATCTACCTACTGACCCAATTTGCCCTATGACCTTTCAACTTGATATATGGACTCCAGTGGACAAAGTCCTTCTAGAACTCGGCCTCTAATTCAGGGATAAACATCTGACCACTCATAAAATCGGAGGGCCTAGCACAGTCCGTGCTAATCCCATGACATTCTATGTACAGCTGAAAGCAGCTAACCCCAATCCCATTCTCAGAACCCCATTGAGCTCCTCTCTTGCTTGACTTTCTGCCAAAAATCACCTCTTGTTTCTTCTTGTATACCCAAAGCCTGGGTTTTAGACTATACTCGAGTGCCGTGCCACAAATCTTTACAGCTTCTTTTTTTTTTGGGGGGGGGGCAGAGTTGCTAAGCAAAACACACAGCATAACCTTGCCTTTCTTCCTTCTCCAACACAGTGTAACAACTCTGTCCTCCTGATTTTCGGACTCATGGAAACTTTGAGTTGTAACTTTATTCATATTTTATGTTGTCCTTTATAATCCCTGACATGTAGGTCACATCATATGGTATGAAATTTACCCTCTTTTGCAAACCCAAAACCAGTAATTATAAATTACCCTTGGTCTTCAGAAATGAAGGCTGTTGTGTGATGATGTGGCTCTCTTGATAAAGGTCTTTCTGAGAATAATTCATCAGCTTCTTTCTACAAAATCTGTAATATCTTCATGATTTAAAATGTAAACTAAATGCTATCATATCACAGCTAGGCAAATTCTCCTCAGTGAACATAGCTATCGCACACATTCTATTTAGTATTAATATAAAAAAAAATCCAGATATTTGGTATTATCAGAAAAAATTGAAATATCAGAGAAAGGAAACAAACCACAGCCACGTCTCACCTGCCAACTCCTCAGGCCTGTCACCAAGAAATCTCCAACATCTCCTCAGACCACCATGGCAGTGTCCAGGAAAGCTGAAAAACCTCCCTTCCCTTCCACAGCCCAGCTCTCTTAACTTCCTCTTTCCACATTCCTAAAGCTAGGCTTAAGGGTGTGGGTTAGCACTCCCCCACCTTCACAGCTAAGGTCTGTGGTTGACAGCCCTGTTACTCCAGACTAATTTTACTTAATATATATGACCACACATAGCTTCAATCCACAGGTGACAATTCAAATTTCCACTTTCACTTTCTATGAATTTTTTTTCTCCACATCTTTTCCGTCTTATTGATAAGTTTAATAACATTTTTATGAATTATCTGACATTATTGTGTCATTTCAGTGGGAGGGCTGGTCTGGGTTCTGACAGATAAAGTCTGGTTTCTCTTCAATTGCTTCCCTTACAGCAATGGTCTGCTTATTTCTGTCTTTGCTCCTCTTCTAATCCCACCCCCACTCCCAGAAACAGAATTAAAGATCATTCAGTGATTCACATTGTAAAGTTCCTGAAATATAAGTCTAGCTCAGGTCTTCTATTGAGCCCTGAGTAGTTCAGGAAGCACTTAGTCTTCTTAGGAACTTCAAACAGGAAACGTTTTTGTTTGATGTCATTGCTGTCCTGAGGCTTTTTTCAGAATTTTTCTTTTGCCTTCTTCAAGTTGGATGATCTAACTACTTCTGACTCTGTATTCTTGCCGGCCCTTCTTCATTATTTTCTTTCATTTCCTTAGCCACTCCTTGAAAAGCCAATTAACTTTCTTAACTGATTTTTTTTTTTTCTATTTAGATTTTCATCATGCTTTCAGGGGGTAGTCCACCCTCCCTGACAGGTAATGGTTTCTGAATGAGAAATTGACTATAGTTGTTTTTCAATCTTCAGAAATTAGCTCAGTACCTCACAGCAAACACAATCTAGGGACGACTTAAAGCTGGCACATACGATGTGCAGACTTCTTATAGCCCATATCTATCTCCCTTACAGCTACAGAAAACCAACAGCATTATAGCTCGAATTAAAGTCTTTCGTTGACTTCTACTTACCTTTAAAAAAATTACCCAAACATTTGGAAACTGAGTGCAAAATCATTGTTAATCTTACTTTACCATTTTAGTCTAATTTTCTGCCACTTGGACTGACTCTAAGACCCAATAATATTAAACTGTTTACACTTTCTTAAATCTGTTTGAATATTCCATATAGTTAATTGCATGCCTCTGATTAGTACTCCCACGCATTTCTTTGCAATCCTTGGCAAGAGCCCCCCCCCCCCCCAAACTGTGTGAAGCCGTTGAGATGAATGCACAGCCCTCCTGCTTCTCACTTTGCATTCTAAAATTCTGCCTAAGACTTTTTCTCATCTTGCAGACCAGAAACTACACAGATGCGGACTTTTCTCTTTATTTTTTAAGTATAAGTTCCTGACACATAGGAGACACTCAATAAATTCTGAATTTATGAATGAATGAATTTATTGGAAAGCTTGGAACAGAACTCTGTCTCCAGACTTCCTTTTCACTTTGTGTTTTGCTGTGTAATATGAACCAAATTTAATAAAATGAATCGCTTTTTATAGAAATGCCTTCCATGTCATAATAAGTTTAAAGCTCTCTTGGAAACTTCTGATCTCATAATATCATAACCTCGGGGCTGGAAAGGAGCCTAGAGGGTACTTAATCCTCTCTCCCAACCAGACTGTGAGTTGCCCTATACTTTCACTACTACGTGTTTTCCCAGATTGCATTCAGAAAACTTCAGGGATTATGAAAATGAGGAAACCACAGGACCAGTTTTTGCTATCTTTTAAATTATGGAAATGGGAAAGATCTCCTTTTATAGAAAACTGAGTCTCTCTCTCTTTGAGCGTCCTTCACCAACCATAGTAAAATCCAGAGGATGCTTTAACGTTCTTTCATTAAACAGCTGTTGAAGAACTCGAAGACACCTCATGCTTATTACCAATCTCCTTCATTTCATCGTAAAGAATATAAACTATTCTGAGATTTCCTCAGGTGACATTTATGGTCCTCTCATGAGGTTCTTCACCAACACCCCTATGCTCTGCTCCATGACTTTGCCAAAAAAGAGACTGAAGCTCCTTTCATCATTTAAGTTAAAGAGAATTGAGTTTCCCTTCAATGTTACTGCTTCTAAGAATATTGATAAAAACCCATGAATATTTGCATGTTTATCCTTATAACTCTCTCATAAATTAATGATCTGTCATCATAAAAATTTACAAGGAGTGTTAAAGAGTGGGCTCAATTGTGAAGGACACTTGCTTTTCTTGCAGAGGACCAGGTTCTGTTTCTAGCAACCATTTGGTGGCCTACAACAGTTTATAATTCCAATTACATAGAGTCCTCAGATACCAGGTACTCATGTGATGTACATGCATACACTCAGATGAAACAGTAATACACACAATGTAAGAATAAAGTCTTCAAAAATCACTTATGTAATATGATTCACAATCCTACTTCTCAGATATTGCCATTCTTAATTTATTATATATTTTCAGAATAATTTTAATATCTATGATATATATATATATGTATATATTCATCTTTTTGCCAAAAGTTTATGTAGGTCACATTATATATAACGTTTTGTAAGTTGTCATTTTAATTAAACATTACAATTAACAGTTAAAAATTTTGCTTATCCTTGTATACTGGTACACATAACACTAAATTATCTTTTGTAAGCTACAAAATACTGAAGTATTTTTGGTTTATTATTTACATTTGTAATTTATTTCCAATTATTGTGTTCATAAGAAAAAGTTCAATGAAAGTTGTTGGATATTTACAGTATGTATCCTACTGTGCCTGATAATAGTGTTAGCTAAAGACATGAGTGTGATTATTTCAAGAGCACGGACACCATACAGGAAGGTGGTCCACTTGCTGGAAGCAGCATATTTAGTCATATTGCTGTGTAAGATCATGATGAAGCTCCAAGTGCCTTGGCAACAAACATAAACCAGTCTCTGTGAAACTATCCAAATAACCTCCCCCTGGGTAGAAAGAAAGCTTTATTAGGAATTTAATTGTCAAGGCTATCTGTTGAGCACAGGCAGACAAGCAAAAAAAGGAAAAGTAGGCAATTTTTTTCTGAGCGAACAGGTGAATCTTTGAGCTGAGACAGGCTGTTGGACTGAGGAGGAACTAGATGCCCTTGTCTGAGGAAGTTGACCTTGGGGGCAGACTAAAGGAAGGCTCCTAGTAAACAGAAATCACTTCTTGAGGCCTGCTTTTCTGGCAAACAGAACCCTGTCAGACAGTAATCCTTCTTTTTGTCTGGTCAAAGTCCTCTGTTCAGGATAATGTCAATAGGACTATCACTTTGCCTAACACCTAGGAAATTGACTCATTTGGCAAAATCCTTGCCACCCAAGCTCGAGGAATTGACTGCATATCCTCAGCACTCACTGTAAAGCCAGAAATAGTGGTTCATGCCTATAATTCAGAGCTGGGGAAGTCAAGGGTCTGTAGGGTTTGCTGACTCGCTGATCTAGACAAATTGGTGAACTTCTGGTTTAGTGAGAGACTGTCTCAGAAAGTAAGGTGGGGATTGAAAGAGCAAGACACCCTTGTGGAGCTCTAGTATACACAAGCATGTTTACATGCATGCACACATACCACTTTATACACTAATGAACACACACATACATACATAAATATATACATATATATGCACATACAAAAATTGTACTTTGTGCACTCAAGTATAACTTTTTGTTAAAATAAATATTTGTCAGTATTTTCCGATTTTTTAGTATGAACTTGTGATCTTCATTTTTAGTGTGTGGAGGTAGAGGTAGTATATTTATTAATTTATTTTCTAACACTTAACTAGATGCATGCACATAAGAAAAATCCTACTTGGTTACAGTACCTAATCATTTTTTGCCTTGTTTTTAAAATCTATTTGTTTTCAATGTTAAATATTAACTTTATTTTTATGCCAACATTTTTCTGAAAGTTAAATTAATTTAAATATTGTTACCACAGTTATTTAAATAAAAGTTACACAGACTTTCTTTACTTACACAAACATATTATGATAATATCATTAACATTCTGCTTTACCTTATAAAAGCTTCCATCACAATTACAAAATTAATATGAGGCAGAATTTGGACTAGAATTCACTCTCCTGTGATAAAATCATTCTTAAGGCATCAGCCTGCAGACAAGGGAATTAACAACACAGATGTCCACCATGATGACAAGTGACTAGTGACAGAGATGTTAGTGGAGAAGGAGAAAAATCTCCCTGGCACCACCCTTATAGTAATGTCTGCTGATAACAGGGAGAATTAATCTCTCTTAGACATGGGTCCATGAATAGTTATTCAATACAGAGAGGACAATCCCTGAAATCATATACACACAACTTTCAAAAATGGATTAAGCAGGTTGTATTTATATATCTACTCAGATATATGTGTATATATTCATGTGCATATATACACGTGCACATGTTCCTATATATACACATATATACGTGTCTATAACAATAATCACAGCAAAAGAGGTCAACAGTTTGAAGCAGGAATATGTGAAGAGTTGGAGGACATAGGAGGAGGTAATGGTAATATAATTTTATTAAATATATAAAAAAAGAGTCTGACTCACAAAACAATTAGCTTTTTAAAATTGTCAACTGGTGTTACATTAAGCTATCAAATACTGTTGGATTTGATTTGCTAATATTTCAATGAGAATATTTAAACTATTTAAAGCCAAGACATGTCATTAGCAAATTAGAGATACAGACATATGAATATTAATATCAACAAAGTCAGGGGCCTGAAAACATTTCCCACTGCTACTTCCTCAGTAATTGGGAAAATTTTTGATTTTGAGATCAGTCCATTCTGTTTGAGGCCTTATGCTCTTTGAATAGTTGAGTTTCTGCTGATATTTTCTGTGTGAGTCATCCTACATCAACTCTGATTGTTACATCTTTACATCAGCATACTTAAGGGCAGTTTGAGGGAGGTTTCAGAGATCTTGTGCTTTTTCAAAGTGTATAAACACATTGTCTTTGATCTTAAAGGAGTTGTTTTTCTCCAAGAACAACCTAAAGGTCTCTCAGGAATTATACCATTGAGAATGACTCCTTTTTTTATTTGTGAAGGCATGCAGTTTAATATTCTGACTGATAACTATCCCTCTCTGTCAGGGCTATGGAATGCCTTATGTCCCCCTGAGAAGTTCTATGTTCTCATTAATACACTCAGCTCACTCAGGGATGTTGCCTCCTCCACTTTACGCCAGCTAGCTTAGTGGGGAAATTCTTTTTTCAATATAATACTTTTCTATTTATGTCATTGTGTCTGCCCAAGGCATTAGATACCTTCAAATACCTCATCAAATATTGCACGTGGTGAATGGCAGGTTTTAAAATAACTAGCTACTCTCAAACTTAAACATGAGGCAGCTTTTCCATAAAGTTTTGGATGCATTTTGAGAAAATATGAAGAAGAAATGGTTTTGGTTTTGTGTGATTCAGTCAGAAAGCATAAAACTATATTTAACCTTCTGCATACATAAATATCTTCACATCCCTAGGATAAGTGTTATATAATACCCCATAAAACTGACATGAACAGATAACTCCTGATTAGAAAGTATGTATATTATTATTAATAACATATTTTGCTAATTTGAGAACAAAAGTTAAAAAGAAAAAAAACTGAACAACTGATTTAAAAAATGAACTTGTGATGATCTACTTTAGACTATATGATCTCTGAATATTAAGAGAAAGAACAAAGTTAATAATTTACATAAAATTCACAAGGAAGGTGCCACTGCAAGATTGTATGAGCATTAAAAAGGTTGATGGACTGTAGAATGGCAGCAGTATACTCATATCATGTATAAAGTAGTATATGTGATTTCAGCAGATGTAACCACAAGAGAGGTTAACTGCAGTTTCCTTGGAAACAAGAATGACTGAAATAATTTGTTATACTGTATTAACCTGAGGCAATAGAGCTAATAAATCATCTTCAACTTACTATTTTTTCTTATCTTCCAGGGCCTTTCATTGTCTCTCATGAGTTGTCAACCTTTACTATGGATTCTTTTAATTCATGGTTAATGACTTGCTTCTCAGTGGTAGATCTGACATCTTTTTATTCCCTATCTGCTCGTTGATTTTATTCAACTCCCTCAAATTTCTTTTTATTTTCTTGATATTATATATTCTTGGTTCCTCCTCTCTGTGTTGTATGTGTGTGTGTGTTTGTGTGTGTGTTACCATGTATTGAGTAGGATTTTATATGTTCTAGGTAAGTACTCTCTCACTGAATTATAATCTTTTCTCCTTTTAAAATTATGTATTTATTCCTGACATATTTCTCTAAGTTTTCCAACTTTCTTTCTCTCCTGGGTTCCAAGTAGCTGTGATTATAAGCCAAGCTTTTATAACAAAGTTGCAACTAGTCATTCTGTAGGATCATCTAAAATAATTGACTTCCATAATTCCTTTATTTTTATATGTAGGTTTGACAATGCAAATAAGAGGAAACTTAAACTGACATGTTAAAACCTCAGGAAAAATTCATTCACACTAATGATGTCACCAAAATGCTTTAAAGTAGGGAGCAGAAGACTTAAGTTTTAATCTAGTTTCTGGCCTAATTTTGATCTTTCCCAGGTTCCTTAGTGGCTACATCCATAGACGGAGCCTCTTCACCAAATCTTCCACATTATGCTGGGCACCATCTCAAATTACAAACTAGAATAAACCTTTCTACATTGAATTATTTCTGTGAGGTATGTTGTCATAGTGATGAGAAAAGTTACTAATACAGAGTATTGGTAATGATAGTGAGGTTGCTGCTGTGATGAATCTAACTTGAGTGAGGATATATCTAAACACAAATGACTGTTTAACCTGGTGGAGGAAATTTGTTTTGTTTGTGTACCACCATTGCCCACTATGTTTAGTTATACTTACAATGGGAGGACTAGACATGAAGTGGAAAGTTGTGTGATTTATTGGGAGAAAGAGCATTATGCCATTAAGTTTGCTGACTAGACCATCGTTGACAAAGCAGCAGTAATTGTCAAAGAAATTATTACCTAAAGAGACTCTAAACATTTTATACTCAGAAAATAGGAAGGATGTTTTTGAGGGGAGACCCCCTCCTACTGAAGGCTCTAAAGTTTAAAAATACAAATATATTTGAAAATCTTACTTTAAAAAAGACAGTGCCATCAAAAAATGGAATTATAAAGAACATTCTAGAAGTTTATTGGCTAGTGAAATGATCTTCCAAGTTTAGTCACACAGGCAATCATTGATCACGTTAGATCACCATGGTCCAAGGAAGTTTTGGGCTGGAAGCAGAGCTGACATTGCCCACATGGTTCTGGTTTCATGGGTTGTAGAATAAGACTGATAATATCATAAGGCTAATGCCAGGTTGGATTTTCTGCAAGGGCCCTTTGAGAAGACTGTACACAAATTTGTAAAAGTAACATCAGTGATAAAATGGAAAACTGAGAATTTTGGAAGTAAAAGAGACTTTGTATCTCAGGGATGTATACACACTGAGTAGAACCATTGCAAGAAAATGTCCACGTATGCTAAAATGGACATGTCTGTAGGAGCAGGTTTTCTCACGTTCACTGCAGTCAAAACTCAGATGAAACCACCAAATACCAGGAATTGTGAATATGAAACAACAAAGATCAGCATTTGCCCTAAGGGGTTGCAATCTTACTTTGTCATGGTCTTTTTTTTTTTATTTCTTCACATTTTTTCTTTGGAAGGGGAATGTTCACTCCATGTTGTTTATATATTAGAATTACATTGCTTACTGTAATTAATCTTGTGGGGACTCACAGATAAGAATTTCCTCTGACACTTAGAAAAAACTGTGAACTTTAGAACAGTGTTAAGACTGGTAAGACTGGAATAACTCTTAAAACTTGACCACATGCATTTTTCATTTTTAAGATGAACATGTTCTTTGTGGAGAGAACAATGACAAAATGTTTCTGTCTCGGTCAAAAATGTCATTTACTTAAACACTTATTTCCTGTTACTGCTAATCTTTGTTATCAAATTGGATAGATGTAGATTCCCTAACATGCACATCTGTATGCATATTTGTCAAGACATTTCTAGAGAGATTTTACTAATAAGGGAAGATCGTCTTTCAGAGTGGTCATCAACGTCCCATTGACTTTGACTACTGATTAAACAGAGGAGAAAGCCTACAGAATGAAGCACCATCATGTCTCTCCTTCATGTTTCTCTATGCAAAGTGATGACTTACCTCATGCTCAGATAAGCATATCTATAACCATCCTCACCAGTGTTTCTTTCATGCCGTCTTAGGTACGGTTTCTATTGCTGTGAAGAGATACCATGACCTTTTAAAAGGAAAAAAAAATCCCATTTATTTGGTATGGCTTACATTTTCAGAAGTTTAGCTTATTCTATTATTATCATGGTGTGATATGTTGACACGCAGGCAGACATGGTGCTGGTGAAATAGCTGAACATACATGCAGGCAACAAGAAGTGGTCTGAGACACTAGGTGTAGCCTGAACATATATGAGACTTCAAAGTCCACCTCCACAGCAACACTCTTCCTCCAATGAGGCCACACCTACTCCAGCAAAGTCACACCTAATAATTTCTCTCCTTTTGGAAAACATTTTTTTTTTTAAAAAAAAGATAAAAATAAAAACAGCACACCTGTCATTAAAACTCTGAGCCAACATTAAGCCTTCTCTTTTTTGAAGTTTATTTTTTCAGTTATTTTGTCAAAGCAGAAAAAGAAAAAAAAAACAAACAAACCCAAAACAACAACAACAAAAAAACAAAAACAAAAACTAATCCATAAAAATAGTACAACACATGTGGGGAAATGGGGTTTTAAGCTGTGACTATTTGACCATTGAGTTTGTATGCATTTCGAACTTTTGTATAAAGAAAATTTTAGAGTTTATAGATATAGACAAGTAAAGTCCATAATCCTTTGACCAAATATTAATGTGACATTCTGGTAGAATATGACAGTTCAGAATCCTTACAGACAATCAGGTAGTAAAGATTATGCTCTTGAGAATTCAGAGGGGAATGAGAACTCTTTTGGGAACTAAGAGTCTGTTAATGGTACATTGGGCCAAAATATGTCTTCTTTCTACAGTATCCCGAGGACATGAGTAAAACTGAAATAAGAGGTGTTGAACTAGATAGTACAAAGCTGATGATGTCTTGGCTATAGCTTGCTGTTCTTAAATCTACAGTAAGTGAGTAGTTTTTGTGTAGTTTGGTATAGAAAGGAATATGAATACTTTTACAGTTGCAGTCAAGGCAAATACCTTAAGGCAGCTATAATTGTTTAAGAGGTTAGTATCATTAAGAAGAAACTTTACCTACTCCAGTAGGATAATAAGAAAGTGTCCTAAGGGCAAGACCTAAATCTCAAAGTCTCCACTTTCTGAAAATAAAAATGCATTTGAAATGAGATTGCTAGAACTGAGAATTCCTATGAAAGGGTTACCTGTTCATAAACAACTTCATGAGAAAATGGTCTCTGATGTTTAGCTGTCATGGTGTATAGAGGCCACTACAGCTGAGGCAGAAGGGGGTCAGACAATTTCTCTAGCTGGCAAGGTATCTCAAAAATTGTTGTGTAGCATTTTCCTCTGAATTGAAATGTTTACTCCAAATTGAGTATTTTCTTGATGGGTGAGTGATGAACCTTGGGAGATAAAGAAATGGTGAAGTGTTCAGGAGAACAGAAACTTAAAAGATTTTTAAGAGCTTCCTCTCCAGCAAAATGAGGAGTGAACAACTTATGCTGGTGGAGGAAATTATGATCATAAAGCTGCAGAAAGGAGAGATGTTTAGACTGCTGGGATGTCTGCTATTTGTGGAGAGTTCTATGGTTTTGAGAATACAGCTGCTTTTGTGAAAGTTCCCTGTTACTGGTACTCTTGTTAGTAAACTCATAAAAACACATTGATTCGCTAAATTGGACATTGGTATGGTGATTATTTAGGTCAGTTCTGAGTTGTATTTTGAAGGTAAACATGTTTTGTTGCATTTCCACAGGAGGAACTCTGCCATATCTAACAACATAGTCCACAGAGAGTTGTAGGCTTGCAAAACTCAAGATTTAAAGAATCATGAAGGCTTGTAACAAGGTTTGAGAAAGTTGCTGAATTCTGGCAATGTGTGGTCAAGTTCTCTGCAAGGAGGTCTTGACAAACTACAAAACACAGCTGTGAAGTTGAAGCCTCCATAGTTTAAGGGATTCTTTGGGATATTTAAGAGATATGGCCTTGTTGAAGAAAGTATGACGCTGGATATGACCTTAGAGAGTTTAAAGACAACATTTTGAGTTCACTCTCTTTCCTGTGTGTGGTTCTCCTGCCACCCCTTCTCTCTGTCATCATGGACTCAAACATACTAGAGCTGTAGCCTAGATAAACTTTTCTGTAAGGTGTCTTGGTCATGTTTTTATTAATTAAAATAAAAAAATATAACTTGTTAAAACAATCACTATTACACCCCTCAAGACTTAATCTAAAGTAAACCCTTCTTTACTTAAACATCTGTTATCAGGCATTTGGTCACATCAAAAAGAAAAATAACTAAAATAGTCTGCATTTGGTGCACTGTATGGGGAGTCTTCAAACCCTTTTTTATGTGGGACTCAGGTGATGGAAATGAATTATTGCAAATTGGCTTTGAACACTGTGCCTGCTTCTAGTTCCAACTTCATCCTCTGTTGTCTGATTATATCATGTAAATGAGCATCTATCCCACACTCTTGCTGCCAACACCAGAGCCTCCCTGCCTATGAAATAAAATGTTTCTGAAACTGTGAGCTAAAATGAGCCTTTCTCCTATTATGCTGTTCATCCTAGTGATGTCAAGTCATAAGTACAGTCTCCTTATATGACTGCACTGGAATTAATTCTCATTTTAGTTTCTGTTTTGTCCTGACACCCAGAATCAGTATGTTTTAATTAAGAAAAATAATTCATGGTTTTCTGAAAATGAGGAATTTATTATAAAGGGATTACATAAGAAATGGAAAAGTAAAGATGCTAGTGAGGATAAAGAGCTCACCGTAGACTTGGAACAGTTGAAGCATACAAAATTCCTAAAACAGAAAGCTAAAATGAATGTGTTACTGGGCTCTAAAGACTACATTTACTCAGGAAGGAATTGAAGCAATGGAAGACTTGTCTGGTAGATGTTCCATCCATCACAGACTTGGATGATGTAGGAGGAATCAATCCAGAGAATGGAGTGACATAAGCAACTATCTTGATACCTCTTCCTGCTCTCCATTTTCTCTTCAAATTCATCCTTTAGCCAAAACCAACTATGAAACAGCGATTATAAAAGTCTAGGAAAGGTAAACTAAAAGCATACGTTACAGTTCCTACAGATCTTGAGTTGAATCACATAGATGGAGAATAAATAGCACAGACTCAGGACCAGTACACTTAGCTATTTTCTTTATTTTCATTTTCCTTGACAAGCCACTTCCACTAGTAAGGCTTCAAGAGAGAAAGACTTATTATGACAGTTTTAGTCTATGTAAAGGATGCTCCATTGTTTTATCTTCTTTTGAGAAAATGGGTTAGACATGTTTACTGTGAGAAATTGAAGACATTTTATTTTGTTCTAGAATCCTAGATATTGTAAGGATAAGCATGATTCTTAGATTGAAAGAAACAGTCATTTTTTTTAAATTTAATGATAAAATAACCCCTTAAAATATCTGTGGTCTACTAATGATAAATTTTGTAAACAGATGGTTTGTTCAAGATTTCTATTAGTGTTTTTTTTTCTCTAATTATGACAACAAGATCTTCTCTCATTTTGAAGTGTCTGGCTTCATTATTTTATATCTTTCTGACTCCACGAATTTTCAGTAACTTTTGAGTCAGATTCTAGGTTGCATAGTTAATCTATTAATTTTTCTATATCATGATAATTATCAAGTTTATACACAAAGCATATATAAGAATGCTGCAAACATTACACATGCTATACAGCTCTGCTATCCAAGCTAAACAGCTACTTCCAGCTTATAATGACATAGAATAATGCCATTCCAAAGAAGGAATGGGAACATAGTGTGGAAATACTGAACCAAAGCAAAATCACAAACCAATAGGGCAAGTACCAAATCTCATAGCTTCTTTTCTGGTGTGTGTAAATTTTGTTTTAAGGAGGTTTTAGAAGACTCTCATCCCCAAGTTTTTCTGCCTTCAACCTACATCTCTCTCTTGGGCTGGTCTCACTCCTTCATGTAGCTCCCCTTGGCAGATGTCTCACATCTTTGCCATTTCCAATGTCTAGGATCTTCCCTGCAAATCACATGTAACTTGGATAGCTTCATGAAATGACCATTTGGGGCTGAGCACTCACAGTGATTGCCACACTGCTTCACATTGCCTGGTCTCCATGCCTCTTTTACAGAAATAGCCTCTTGCCCAACTACTGTTAAATTCTTTGCTCCTTTCTGAAACATCATGATCTGGACCTACGTTGTTCATACCATTCTCAGCAATGTTGTCTTGCAGGCTTGTACCTGAATATCCTGTTGAGTTATGCTCATTCCACTCAGATGTTTTTTTAGTTCAAAGTTCCAAAATCTTTTATATATTTCCAAAACCAACACATTCATGTTCTTCGTAGTAAGTCTTTACTCTCTGGTATCACCTTCTGGAAGAACACTCTACTTATCGCTTTAGCACCAACACTGGCACCAATTTAAGTATCAGTTAACTTCTGTTGAAATAAATCATTAATATCAAAAGTAACTTATGGAGATTTATAAGTTTGTAAAATTTGAGGAAGAAAAGAGTTTATTTTTGTTTTACAGTTACAGAAAATAGTCATGTTAGTAATTTCTTAGCTACATGTTGATTTGTTCTATTTATTTATTTCAAATTTTAATTATTGTGAAATGTATACACCATATTTTACTCTTAATGTGGTGTCATTTGTCACATTCTACCCAACCATTATCTGCATAAGTGGCACTTTTATAATTATATTTTAGAATGATTTCGCATAAGATAGATTGGGACTATATCCAGTCTGTGTTCAACTTAAATATCACTATTGTAGAACAGAAAGAGAAAAGATAAACAGTCACTTGGCAACCATCTCAAAAATCATATAATATTGACAGAGCAGTTCAAAACAATATTGTTTTCATAATTCCATTTTCTCGAATGAAATATTGATTCTCTAGCCATCAGGAATGAGTGGAGGCTGCATATGTTTTGCAATGTTTATCTAGCTCACATGTAAGGGTTGTGAACAATATAGCTCTCCTAGGGCTCTAAGACCAGCTTGTGCATTAAACAGACATAGAGCTGAGCCAGATTCCCTGGGCTGCACTAGCTATTAAAATGAGTCATTGGGAAATGTTGCTTGCTTGATTTTCTGCAGTGTGGTTCCACACGCAATGCTGCACTGCACAGCTGGATTGCTCCTATGGAGAGCTTTTCTTTTCTTAGTAGCAGAGCCATCAAAAGAATGTACAAAAGACATTTGGAAAGAAGGTTTAGTACTGACTTTAGTCATGAGGACTGATAAGGAAGTCTGGTCATACCAGGACAAAGGCTAATGTGCCACAGAGAGACAATCTTTGTAATTCTAACAGAGGTAAGGCATGTTAGGAATCCATGAGAGAGGCAGAAAAATAAAAGCATTAGGTTTAAAACACTCAAAAAAATTAGTGTTTATTTTCTTAAATGTCAAAAAATTTGATTATTTGTAATCTTAAGATTTTTTCCTTCTAAATGACTATAATGTGCATTTGTTGTTAAGTCCCTTAGGGTAATTCTGTCAGTTCAAGCAAGAAACATTGTTTTAAGATAAACTTAAGAAAAGTTTTGGTACTTCCTAACCTAATTATAGAGTCTGAGGGGTTATTACTCCTTTTCTTCTACTGAGCTAGTTTTCAATCAATGTACTATATCTATCTATCTATCTATCTATCTATCTATCTATCTATCTATCTATCTATCTATCTATCTACCTACCTACCTATCTATCATCTATCGTTCATCACCTATCTATCCATCTATCACTTATGTATTTTCAGTCTATCACTGATCCTCAGTCTCATGAAAGTATATAAAAATATTAAGCCCATTGCTGATAAAGCTGGGTGAATTTGAGTCTGAAATCCATATGAGTTTCCAAGTATCTCTGTGATTATTATTCTTAAGTCAGATGAACAGCTCTACAGGAAAAGAGTCTTCCCTGAAAGGCTTATAATGCAGAGAAGAGAACTTGAAATCCAATTCAACTAGCAGAGCACTAAGTAGGAGAGAGGCAAATCAGCTGCCAACATAGGATACCCTCTTCAGTGTTTTACATTTGTGGATATGACATGTGCTAAATCATGAAAGAAAAAGAATAACAGGCCCTCTCTATTGTTAATGCAAAACACAACTCTCATCTCAAAAGAGATAAAAGATACTTGATTCTGGAGCCACATATAAGTGACCATGACACAGGAGCACAGATTTAAGTTACCTCAAATTCCATATTTCACTATGGAAGAAGTTTAATAGTAAAAGACCAAAGAAGTTCATTAAGTCAAGATATTTCAAAAATACTTCAGTGGAAGCATTGAGTAGGTACTTACAGCAAAATGAAGAGTCTCAGCCATAGGCCTCAGATACTATATCTGATGACTCTCAACCTTTGGGTTTGTGGAAAATGGGGATTTTCTTAATTTATTCCAAAAGAATTATCTATAGTCAAGATGTTTGGCCTTACACAGATGGTCATAGAATGGCTATTAAGCTCTGGACCTGCAGAATTATTAACTCTCCATGGATGCTGAAGTTCCATTCAGTCAGAGACAGCCTTTGTAGGCTCAGCTTCTTCCAGAAATTCTCACCCATACTATATTAGTTTTCTTGTTGCTGTGATCAAATACCCAACAGAAACAAGTTGAATGAAGAAATATTTGTTTTGGCTCATGGTTTATGAAGGTCAGCCCATGTTCACCAGATAATTTTTAGGTCTATTTTAGGAAGAATATCATGTATGCGAGAAGATGTGGCAAAGGAGGGTTACCTTCATGCCAAAAAGGAAATAGAGTAATCCCTGATACACTCCTATATAATCAGGTCCCATCTTCTTCCTTTCTCCTTTCCCAGTTACGGGAACAGACAAAATAAATCATGAAGAAAGAAATTTACTCATTATTTCAGGGAATTTCTCATCGTACTGAAAAGTCATTGCAGGCATGGGCAGGAGCACACCTTTCAATGTTGATAATAAAAATTATCTAACACACATTTCTTTGTCCGGAGATTGTCCTGGATGGCTTGTGTATGGCCAAAAGTACATGTTTCAGCCCATCTCTTTCTGAACTGTGACAGTATAACTATTTTCACTATTAGAATTTGAAGGCAGTGTAGGCCATTCCTGGATAGCATGACTCCTCGGTTACCATGCTTTTTCTCTTTCCATAGCTGGTTCTATTTGAAGTTTCCAAGACCCTAACAAGTGGTGGAACCCTTCCACCTGGAAAGTCTCCACCCTAAAATCAACACAGCTCAGGTGTCTTGTCCAGCCCTGATAGGAGAATGCAGAAGTTTTCATTGTGCTTAAGGTAAATCCCTAAAATTTGAAGGCTTATTTGTTAAGGTGATTAACATTCCCTTAAATCTGATGATTTGTTTATCTTTAGTGTCAAGGGAAGGTAGATAAGCAGTCCCAAAGGACTGAGGCTTCTTTCTAAACTGTATAAGAGGGTACAAGTTCTGAACAAATAGACTGAAGCAGAAATTACAAGAGAAGAAAAATATAGCATCCTCGCAGTCTGTCACCAAAGGCTAAAAGAACTAAAGCCATCTTAGCAGTTAATGTTCCACTCATTGGAAGACAGGCAGATAAGCCAGCTGTTGCCATGAATCTAAATCATCACAGTAGCTTAGGAAGGAAGGCCTTTAAGAGAATTCTGGACATCCTATGACTGTTTAACTGCTTCTTAGAATTAAAAAAAAAAAATGAAAGAGTTGGGAAGTGAGACTCTTCATAGGCATTGATTAAGCTGGTTGGCTATTGAGCCATAAGCACTTGTTTCTCAAAGTGGGTAGAATATACATTATACGTGCCTTTATAAAAGTTTGGACATAGGAAACGTCAGATCTGTACAAAGTTGTAACTTGATGTAATGCAGATGGTAACAATGCCTTTAACCTTTTAACTTATTTGATTTTGAGAATGATGAGATAATAATATTAGATTTGCCACGGATATGAAGTGTAAAGTTTCACATATATCAGTGAGTGTGGTGACCGCAAGAACTCAGTTTCGGCTTTGTGTGAGTGCATCAAAACACACTACACAGAAACAAAAGGCTGCTTTCTCTTTAGTCTATATTGATCATATAAACTTCTCTATTTATTTACTAGTTAGCAAATAAAAAAAAAAAGAACAGTCAGGCAAAGAAGAATATATAACTGAATGGAAAAAAAAAAATGGGTTAGGCACTACCACAAAAGCGGTAATTTCCAGGGAGGAAATAGATTCAGAATATACTAGAAATTTATTAGCAATATACATCGAAATAAAACAGAGCCTTCTTTTAATTTATTGACTTTTGGGTTGATGTCAAATTGAAATAGTCAAGGATGCAGTTAAAAATGCAAACAGTTGGAAGTTGCAGAGGTGCCAGGCAGTGAACTTTTCATGCCAGAGCTGTGTCTGGTGACTGTCTAATATAGAGAGGAAATTAGAGCTGGTGCGTTTTCTTCCTTTTCTCTTTCCTCTTTTTGTTCATACACTCATTCTTTCTTCTCTTTTTCCTTCTTCCTTAATGGGCTCCGAATTTCTTGCATGAAGAAGCGCTTATCTGGCAATAGGAAATGATTTCTTTATCCTAAAGTTCTTTGAAATGCAAATGCAGAAAGTGGAGGTTTCTGTGCTAGAAAGTCCAGGGATGACTCATTCATATTCTCTCAAATTACTTCTCTACCTCGAGAATTTCCAGCAGGCATCTGGTACCCATCACCAACAGCAAGCAGTGACAATTTTAGGCTCCATCTGCTTCTTGCTAGCTGTGTGACCTTGGGGAAGTTACTGAAACTCTCTGAAATTACTTTTTGAATGGGAAAAAAATGATTGCTAGCTGATTGGGTTACTATATGGATTAACAAATTTTATGAACAAATTTCCTGGTTTGACATTTCCTGGAATGAGGGTCCTGTTTTCTGTTATTTTTATTATTACCTTTCACATTATGAAAATAAGCTAACTATGAGTGAAATCCTCTTCATTACTGGTTTCTTTGTATAATCAGTTAACACTTATGTCATTGATTTATAACTCAGACCCGAATTAATATTAACAACAAATTTTCATGAAATGACAAATCAATTAACTGGTTGGCTTAAAATGGATTTTGTGGTACCTCATAGAACCTCCACCTACAGAAACAAGAGCCTTATTTTTTTTGCATGTGCCTATAACTGGAATTTTAAATCACAGTTTCTATATAAAACTGATTATTTTTCTTGGTAGTATTTGTTCTATGTTAATTAGCTGACATTCCTAGCCCTTCAAATTAAATCAGTTGTTTCACAGCTTAGGATTTCTCCAAGAAATAAATTTATACCTGCAAAAGCTTTAAAATAAAACAGGGACAATCAAAAAGCTTAGCAGGGGTGTGTTGCCAAGACCAATGGCCTGAGCTCAATCTTCAGGAGCCACACTGTAGGGCAGATGTACTTTTGCAAATGTCCTCCAATATCTACCAGTTTGCAAACCACACACACAATCAATTAAATAAATGAATGTAGACATTTAAACAATTCAAAAAGTAGAAAAACTTTTTTTTTTAAAGAAATGCAAAATGATCAACCATATCAAAAGTGATTATGTGGTCTATGCTGATATTAAGCTTACTTAACTGCCTTTGTAGATATTCTGATTTGAGTGCCATGATCAATGTCAATAAAATTAGTACAGAGAACTCCAGTACTGGATTTTTCCTTCCACCTTCCTACCTCTGTGTATCAGTAGGATTGCTTTCTTTTGTCTTTTTTTCTTGAGATTCTGAGAAAATTTCACAGAGCTTGCCAACACCAGCATCATGGCATATGGAAGCTGGAAACATAATTTTGTATTAACCTGTATCGGTGCTACATATTAATTGGATTAGATGTAATACTTCCATATATGCATATATATGCCAAAGATATTCTTAATTACTGCAGATAAACTATGTTGATTACTCTTTACTATCAGGGTATTTTGCAAACTTCATTATAGAGATTTTTTTCCACCATCTTGCATTCCTACTTGTCTCTTTCCACTATAGCCAGAATCCCAGGCTCTTCCAAAATAGTCCATTAAAGTTTGATTACTCAGCATTCATGGGCTTTTCTAACCTAACATCCAAACTCTTTCGCATTCCACCTGAAAACAAAATCAAAGAATCATGTGTTGGTGCTTAATTTTGGTTTAATTATTTTGTTTGTTGCTAAAATACTCCAGCAAAAGTAATTTAAGCAAGAAATGGTTTATTTTGCTTATTTTGATTACAAGGACACAGTCCACGGAGACAAAGATGAGGCACTAAGCATAGAAGAAATGCTAATACAAGCAGGAGTTTGGTCACATCTATATTCAAGAAGCAGAGTGTGAATAGGAAGTATGACTAGGCCATAAAGCCTCAATGACAAGCTCTAGCAATCTGCTTACTTCAGTGAGGCACCAACACCTGAAGGTTCAACAACCTACCCAAATAGTACAACAACTGGGGGCCAGGTGCTTAAAGACAAGAGCTTATGGGAGACATTTCATGTTCAAATTGCAACAGATGATAAAATAAAATATCTACCTTATATCTCTTTGGAAATTAGGTTGTTTGAAGAATGTAGTTTATAATGCAAAATTCACCATCTCTGAAGTATAGATTTCCAAAAATCAGTTTCTACAATGGTTCAACCAACTTGAAAACTTTGACTGAATGTCAGCTTCCTGTCTTATGGTCCTTCAAAGTTTCTCTTTATCTGTCCTGAGTGTTTTACCCCTTCGATGAGCATTTCTCATGTTAGATTTGGGCTTATTCAATTGCTCTTCTCTTTGAAGCGCATGCCTTAATTATATTTATGATATAGCTCTCTGCCTTTTCTGAACATCAGTGATCATACTAGTCACATTCTATTTAACCATCGTCCAATATGGGGCTCTTCTCCTTTCCAGACTGTAGCACGTTCCACAGACATCAGTGCCAATGTCCATCTGAGTATACACTATGTCCTATGTACTCAGTGACCACAGAGTTGTATGGTGAGGGCTCAGGTGACATAATCTGAAAAGAATGGAAAAAAGTATATACACATATTACCATGCCATGACATGATTGTGTGTGTGCCTGCTTAGTTTTATTTCATGCACTAAAAATATTTAGCAAGATGAACTTTAAAATTTAGCCTTGCCTCTTATTTTTTCCCTTTTCTTTTTACCACTCTCTAAGATATGGATGAGGATTAGTGTCTAGCTAATGTTCCTTGTGAATATAACTCATTTATTTTGGTTCATTATCAATTTATGTCCAAATTTCTTACTCTGTGTCCATAAACAACAGAAAATACATCCTTGTAAGATGTCCATGAAATTTAATTTATAGACTTAGAGGCTTTGGGATATTTGTGTGAGTGTGTGTAAAATCTGAATTATCACTGTAGACTGAGACCTGCATTTGCAGGTGTTATTTTCTGTGTAATATTTGAAGTGGGAAATAGTTTCATCACTTTATGCAGAAACATTCAATTACATTTTCTGTCCTTAGAATCAGGTTGGTCCACTTGTATATGATAACCAATTTTCTCATTTTCTGGTCAATTTTTAAAATTAACTGTGGCAGAAATGTTAATTATCAACATTGGTAAACTGTAAGCAGCCAGAAACACTGCTTCTTGCACAATCAACGAAGTGGGAAATTCCTTGTACCTAGAAGCTTTACCAGCCTCATGCAAGGAATAATCTCTAGAGTTTTCGTAAAGTTCTAGGCTTCCTATATGAAATTGCAGTGGGGACTTTATTTTAAGAAGTACCCAGGCACTTAGCTGAGTTAGTTATGTAAAATCTCTTGCGCTTCAGACTCAGCCTCGTAAGTGAACTGCTTCCATGGCTGGTCAGGCTACAAGGAAGTACTAATGGGGAGTCCTAGCAACTATCCTCTTGTGAACATCAACCCACCATGGGGAATTCTGGGTAATTAGTTTATCCAAATAAACTCAAGGCTTCTCTTCCTTTCTTATTAAGGACCAAGTTGATAATAAAGAAAGCTCAAGTGATTAGTGTAGAGGCAGGTAGGATGTTTCTGATCATACTTTACATCTGACATGAGCCTGAGTCAGTGAGATGAAGATGCTACTTAAAATGTGAATACCTACATCTTGATAGACTCCAGGGAACATCTTCTGGAATTTAGATACTAGGAACTTCATTTTCCCAAGTTTCTGGGAATTCAGTGATTCAATACTAAGGCCTTGTTCAAAAACCAGAGCCTACTTGAGTCTAAAGCATGAAAAACCATATAGAGTGTATTAACATGTTATTCCAAATGACTGTCCCAAATCATCACAGCCAAATTAATTAAAGCAAGCTGCTTTGTGTGTGTGTGTGTGTGTGTGTGTGTGTGTGTGTGTGTGTGTGTGTGTGTGTGTGTGTGTGTGTGTATGGGCTGTCTCCCCTAATGAGGGTTTTGAATAATCAGCACTGGATTTGAGGAAGACAAGGTATTTACAACTCAAGAGTAAAGGGTTTCCTAATTGGGAGTTTGGTGAGAAAAATAGGCAGGTTTACATGAGCAGAATATAGCAATAATAAGTTAATTTTAACAAACTGAAAGAAAGACATGATTGCAGGATAGTCCTAACAAGGTGGTCACAGGCAGTCATATAACCTTCTGAAACAAAGGTAGGAATGCAAGATAATTATAAACAACTTTTAGCAACAAGACATGATTGTCATTTCTCCAACAGGCAGCGAGAGCCATTAGTGGTTAAGGTTACAGTTGGGGCATAGCCCATCTTTGAGAAACAGGGATTTAATTATAAATGGATTTGAACTTACTTTGTATCTACAACAAGATAGTTTTTAAGCCTAAGATGGAGGCAGGCTGTTTTTCCAAGCTGTGCTATGGTTTTTTCATGCACACACATTTAAACTTCAAAATTAAACAGTGAGGAGACTGTTCACCTGTCATTTCACAGACATTGAATTGGGCAACGAGATCACTAACAGCTAACCCTTCATCTGTGGCCTGAATTAACCCTTCAGAGGGCTAATATGTGTTGGGTCTGGATAGCTAATTCACTAACTTTTCAGCACACCAATTAATTAGCAAAAATTGATCAATGAAACACAAATTCTGTTAATTATCTGTCAATGGTCAGAGCTTCTTGTAGTAGCACATTTATTTTCATAGAATTTCTAATGCATTCTTTGGTCAATATTTTAAGTGAATGCATTTTATTGTATCTCCTTCTCTATCCATTTAGATTCTGATAACATTAATGCATCCAATAGCAAAGGATGCCGGCAGAGAAGGGAGGACACAAATGCCCAGTTTCTTATTGGCTTCTACTTGAATTATAACCCAGCTGACTGAGGGGAGATAATTTAATGTGAAGATGACTTTGTACATTATTACAATGGGGAGAAGGAGGAGAAGAAGAAGAGGAGGGGGATTAGAAGGAGGAGAAAGAGGATTAGAAGAAAATGGAAGAGGAGGAGGAAGCAGAGTAAAAGGAGAAGGAGGGAAGAAGGAGGAGGAAGGTAGGCTGGCAGGGCAAAATGCCAGAGGAAATCATGACAAGTCAGGCAGCACCAGTGTTACGATTTATGATCCTGAGTACCTGTGGATGGGGCCATATGAAGCCAGGCAGCATGATGGTGGTGGTTAGCATGGGCCTCAGAAAAAGATACATAGAGCAATGGCAAAGAGACACAGGCTGGGCTTGCATTGAGGGACTTTATTATTACAAGAGAAGGGGGAGATAGATCAATAAGATAGATAGATAGATAGATAGATAGATAGATAGATAGATAGATAGATACATAGATAGATAGATAGATAGAGATAGAGATAAATGTGGGGTCAGAAAAAGAGAGAGTGGGTGAAAGGCACATATCCTCTGGCATATGTGGGAGAGAGAGAGAGGGTTAAGGTGAGAAGCCTTCTTAAGGACTGCTTAATGTCAAGGTTCTGGGAGATTATTGGTATTGGCTAGGTCTCCAGGAAGTGGATCGGAACCCTAATGCCCTCACTTATGTTGGGAGAGCCCGAGACAAAGCAAAATGCTTGCCTTATAGACTGGAAGCACATAGGGCCAGGTCATCTTTCTCATATGAAATCTATTGCATGACTTGATCATCTCTTGTCATTGTCACCAGAGCTTAAAAGCTGTGGTGAGCTACGAGCCTAAATAAATGATTCTCTCTCTCTCTCTCTCTCTCTCTCTCTCTCTCTCTCTCTCTCTCTCTCTCTCTCTCTCTCTCTCTCTCTTTCTCTCCGTGTGTGTGTGTGTGTGTGTGTGTGTGTGTGTGTGTGATTTATATGAGAGATTTTGTTATTGTGGTATAAAACTGAACAACACTAGTCTATAATTATTTCCATCCAATGAGTATTGAGAGAGAGAGAGCACTTGAGCCATTCATTAAAAAACAGGTTATTGCTAATAAATGTTTATGTTTATTTTTCTTATTTGCTAACAAACTTCATTCTGTGCTGGACACAACAAGAATAGAATATTCTGTAGCCATTGCATTCTAGTAAAACCTATAAATCACCTCTCCTTGTTGTGGAATAATAACAGAGGAAAAAGGAAATCTAGTATTGCAAAGATATCCAGCATATTTTATATATCATTGCCTAGCATTTTCAAAGAGAAGAATAAGATATTTTTGTATGGGGTAACTGTAGGATTGTGCAGCCTGCAATGAGAGGAGAATAAACAACTCACAGAAAGAAATCTTACTATACTATCATCAGTACATCTCATCAGTGAAGCTTGACACTCCCAAAACTACTGAGAGGTATTTCCAACTTGATTTGCTGGGCTTTTTGTTATTTAGTTTAATAATAATAATAATAATGATAATAATAATAATAATAATAATAATAATAATAAAAAGGCTGTTGTTTGAAGGGTATTTATTGTGTGATTGATTAACACATTTGACCAAAAAAAGCAAGATCATGAGACATACAACTTCTTGGGTGTTAAATGGATGACTGCTATCTGACTATGACACGAAAAAATACTGAAAATGTTAGCCAGTACCAAATACACCTCTATTCTAACAAGAACAAATATTTTTTTCTTTCAATTTTTGGTCCAATATATATACTTAAAGATCTATAAGAGTATTTTTATAGCTATATTAAAATTTGAAAATGCTTCTGTCTTATATATCTAAATGTAAACAGACTTTGATTTTCATGATGTTTCTGTTTGCATCAACATCCTGGCCAGCATTTAGGATTGGCATTCCCTCAGCCAGCCTGAACACATCACTCTCTCTTTCACAGACATTTCACTGAGGAAGGTCAAAAACTAACAGACTTGAGGGAGAAACGCCTGAGAACCCAGAACAGAAAATTGGATTATTAGTGCTTTCTTTCAGCTTTCACAATGTTGCTTTTGATGAAGGATTGAAAATTCTTGGCTAAAAATCTTTTTTCTGATTCATTTTGATCAAACCAGAACATTTTTTTTTTTAACAGAGAAATGTTTATATATCACCTAGAGACAGAAAAGCAATTCTTTACACAGTAAACTGCAATAAAGAGGGAGCATAACAAGAATATTTACTTGCAGTTTGAGGATATCAAGAAAATATTGGAGGCTGTGATTTTTCTTGTTCCTGCAGTCACTTAAAAATAAACTCAAGTGCTTGTTGGGGTGGTGATGAAACCTGGTGTGATATGTGTGCCCTGTTGGAGAGCAGGAGAAGCCCATGCGCTGGATAACTGGAGCTTCTGCCACACTTAATTAGGGCAGTTCTCCTAATCTGAGTCAGAGTTATGACAAGTACTTGCAATTTAAGTTACTCAGCAGAGATACCGTTTCATATTGATGATGTCAAGGGCTTATGCTCCCGTCACAGAAATTGGATCAGATCTTTAAATTGTCAAATATTATAGCCCCAAAAGGATGATATTCCTCTGAAAGACAGCAATGTGGGAATTTTGAGAATGAGGGGCAACTTAAAAAAGATGTTCAGCTGGGAACATGTAAATTTTACTCTCATTTTTAATCTAGTTAGCAGACAATTTGATTGGCATCCCTGAAGTGCAAAATGTCTTTAATTATGAGACTTTTAAACCTAACACTGAGTGTGTTTATGGGCCTTTTAGTAGTGTCAGTATGTGACAAAGGTGATCCTGAGGGGCTGAAACAAATTCTTCAGCCCAGGGGACCCAGAGCCCACACTATTACTCCTTGGCTTTTTCATTTATGTTTCTGCATTCAAATCCCCTGTTGACCTTTCCTGAGACATAACAATAATATATTGGGGAGAAAAAAAAGATGAGAACTGGTCAGATGAATACTAATTTACCCTCTTCCACTTACTACCTTCGGATACATGTCTATTACATCTCCAGGCTGGATTGCATTGCCCTCTTCCTCAAAGCACTATTTTCTGTATGGAGAATTTAAGAATAAGTTTCTTAATTTTCCATCATCAGTACCACAGGCACAAAGAGAGCTGGGTAATTATTTGGAGCTTCTACAGGGTGATGCACTACCCAGCATCTCTATTAGCTGGAGATTGCAATAGGAAAAGTTGATGATACTACTCTTATGCACATATTTGTCATTAGCTGTGAATATAGACTTGGGCTGGGAGAGCAGTTTAATGGATTCAGAGCTATTTATTAAATTGGATTTGTGAATTATATTTTTAAAGGATTTTCAGAACTGAAAATGACTTGCAATCATGTTAATGGGGAGAGGAAAATTGAAGACATTTGAGTGAAGAAATTAACACAAGGAAGGGGTTTGATGCTTCTAATGATCAGGATGCAGTTAAAATTAAGATTTCCATATGTAGTGTATTCAGGTTTTACTTCTAATTTTCTTTTAAAAGTTTCTAGAAAGAACTACTATACATTTTTTTGTTTCACCTATAAGATAACTTAAATACATAAATAGTAATGATAATCGATATCAAAGAGCCATGGTAAGTAGTTAGAACACTTTCTATGTTTTTCCTACTGATTTTATACCCTGGTACAGGTTGTTGCCTAACAGTAATGTTCTATTACTTCAAGGTATCAAGAATGACTCTGTGCCCATCCCTTAAACCACAGTCTCAGTTTATTTTCCTGTTACTGTGATAAAGACAAGAACAAAAAGAACTCAAGGAAGGAAAGGTTAGGGCTCATAGTTAAGATATAGTTCATCTCCATGGGGGAGAGATGAAGACAACAGGAGCTGGTCACATTGGATTCCCAGGAAGAGCAGTTTAGGTCACTTGGGATTAGATCAAGTTCTCCTTTTTATACAGCCACAAAACTATGGCTTAGGAAAGGGTTCCCCACTCAATGGATGAGTCTTTCTACCTCAGTTAACATAATCAAGACATGACAGGATGTTTGTCTCCAAGATAAGTCTATCTTATCAAGTTGACTATTGAGATTAATAGCCCCAATGTCTACATAGCTAACACAGCTATTTTCCCTTAAATAACAGCAGCAGTACTGTCACAGAAATTGTCAAGTAAAGACCAGATCATCAATGCATACATAGAGCTAAGAATCTTGGAGATAAACACACACACACACACACACACACACACACACACACACACACACACACAGGTGTCTTGGTTTCTTGGATTTAATTATGAAGTAAGTAAGTTTTTAGGGTGCTGGGAAATGAACATTCTGTTCTGTAAATTTTCTCCAGTAATCCCCCAATATGAAGAAATAATTTACTAACTTGTTTTGTTACATTTTAAGTAAAAATGACTTAAGGATTAGCACGATCACCAAGATAAGACTGGAGAGAAAATCACTGAGAAGGTCAGTCTCTCTCAAGGAACTGGGAAGCTCATTTTGGGGAAGAGAGGATGGAATTTGCTGATGATAAATGCTTTTGAAAGCAATTTGTGTGATACACTCCTGCCCAGAGGGATAGATTTGTATTCTTTAGTAGAATGAAGCTCAAACAGGCTGAACGATCAGTGTTTGTTCCATAAAGAGTAGAGAGAGGCAAGAGAAGATGAGGGGGCTATGCTGGAAACACAGACAATCTGGAAGATGGAACTGGCAGAGCCATAACTATGGAGGGGAACTTTCTGTGCAGAGGGCAATCCTGGAGAAGAGATCCTACTAAGAACTTTGGAATTTGATGTTGTAAATACTGGCGACTGATATGGGAATGTCTTTTTGTATGCTGTGAATAAAGGAACTGTTTTGGCCTATATTTGGCACCTTAGAAGTAGGTAGGAGATCAGAGGATAGGTAGGAGAAGTAGCACAGTGTCAGGGCGACATGATCCAGCCTTCCAAGAATCAACATGTAGAAATAACACAGGTGAACCATGGGCCAGGTGGCAGGACAGATTAATGGATATGAGTTGAATTATGATTCAGGAGCTGGGTAGCAATGTGCCTAAGCCATAGGCTAAACAACATGAAATTAATATAAGTCATTTTGGGAGGACTAAGTAGTGGCAGGTACAGTAGGTCTAAACCACGGGTCTAGACTAGCCAGAAACCTCATGTCACAGATGGTGTCCAATGTTGGCTGAATGCCTACATAAAGCCTGAGAAACCTTTAAAAGGTTCTAGAGCACAGAAACAGAGCCTAAAGTGACTTCCAAGTTGCATCTCTGAAATGGGTTATAGAACAGAGTGGCTCTGGCACCCCTGCCATGTTGAAATGCCACTGAGCAGGGCAGAGTCAGCTAAAGCAATGTTTCACAGTCTAGCATTTTAAAAGCTCTTCTGGTTGGAAAATAAGGATATATAATAAAATATTTAGATGGAAAAAAGCCTCTAAATTGGTTACAATGTGTGTAAAATATATGAATATTTTAGGCTTCAGAGAGAAAATAAAAGAGGGTAGAGAAAGTCACTAAAAAGAGAATAATAAAAATATAAAAAGCTATGTAATGATGGAAAATAGATACAGAGTCTGGATTATGACTATTATTGTGTTTTCTTCTAATTTTTTGACTTTTAATGAGCTAACTGCAGAAAGAAAATTTATTGCAAAGACTGCTAAGTTAAACAAACATATATATTTTAAAGGTATCTTGAAATTGAAATTTGTGTCTAAGGATATGCTGCTTTGGGAAAGAGGTTCTCCTTTTGTTTCCACAGAAGAGGAGAACCTTTGGATTGCTTCCAGCCAAATATGGTTTCATCAATTAAGACCACCTAAAAATTATCTGATGGGAAGAGATGGTCATATCAGCTTCAAGTCTGCAGACTAAGATGATCCATCCTTAGGACCTTCATAAGATTGCCAGCATCCCTTATGCAGTAGGAAATAGTAATAGAAAGCTATGCCAAAATTCCTCAAATATTGTTTATAAGTGTTTTTATTATAAATAGTTAATGGTCATAGTTAATCTCTTTCTTAAAAAGGGGGAGGATATGGTATAGAAATGATTTTAAAAAGATAGATTCATAAATTTAATTTAATCCAAAAATTGGCTGTTAGTCTCAAAATATTTTACATTAATATGGATTTTGGATTATTGATATAAATTTAAGGTTAATTTTGTTATATTGTATTTATATTTCTACTCTTGTTTAAGATATTATGCTTATGCAAATATTTTAAAATTGTAATGTATAATTAAGAAATGTAGATTAATAGTCTTCTGTAATAACCAACCTTATAGTCATGTTAGTTAGATTTTTGTAGGTATACGAAGATATAATTCGATTAGATAGGTAATCTTCAAACACTTCTAAGACCTACAGAATATAGCATTTAAAATATTTTAAGAACTCAGACTTTCTAGACAGTGAGACAGGTCTGCTCCTGGCAGCACCAGTATACTTCAAGAGAAAAATGGGCATCGAAGAAATTCCATATGAAGTTTACTTTCTTTGTGGCAACAGTTAGCCACTGGACAAGAACCTGTTCTTGTATTGACTGCTTGACAGTAAGATATATAAACTATACATGCAGATTCCATAGGAAAGTGACCTCTGAACTTTGGCAGAGCAATCCAAGATGATCATTCAGGTTTCTACTTTATAGAAAAAACTGCCAGACATTGTTCAAGACACAAGGAGAAGCGACTGATGAACTATTCCAGAATGGGCAGAGCAGTCCTTCAGATTTCCTGCTTCAGTGAAAGTTATGCTAGAGACTCTGGGCCTATAGGCTGAAGATGGATGCCCTAACTTTACAAAAGAACTTTGGGTGACAATTAAGGGAAACAGATGTCATCTCTGTCATTTCTAGATGTTGGGTGATAAATATATCATTCTGTGGTCTTTGATGTAGTTGAAGATTAGATAATTATACATATAGTTTCTCTTAGTTATTTTAAAAGGTGTGTTAGATATGAAACTTAAGACACATAAGGATAAGGTAGATGATAAAATATTTTCTTTAATTTTGATAAATACGAATAGACTAGATATTGTAACTATAATTCTTGCTTGGTAGTTGGTTCATTATATGTAACTTTGCTATCTTCAAATTGAAACCTTCCTTTTTGATTAAACAGAAAAGGGGAAGTGATATGGTGCTGGGAGCCAGAAAAGCCTTAGAAGTTGAAATGCCATTTTGGGACCAGCATCTTAAGCTTCTCTTTTTGTAGAAGAATCCCTCTTCAGAAGCCAGGGGGCCTCCTCTGATATTAACCTAACTAGCTGAGTCCTTTCCCAGGAATTAGGTAACTTTACTGGGGTTAAGCAATAGCTAAGATTAGTGAGGTCTCCATGACAATACATCCTGTTGGCAGAATGGCCTGCAGTTGGGTAAATTCCTCCCTTGCTTACCCTTTCCCCTAAAGGACTATATGTACTGCTGAGAAGAATAATTTCAGAGCTTGATCAGAATAGTGTCTTTCTCTCAATCTTCATGTTTCTTGTCACTTCATTTGTCTGCCCCCTCTTTAGGTTCACATCGTTAGACCCCACAGGCTGGGTCAATATGGGAATGTCTTTCTGTATGCTGTGAATAAAGGAACTGTTTTGGCTTATATTGAGAATCTTAGAAGTAGGCAGGAAATCAGAGCATAGTTAGGAGAAGGAAGGCAGAGTCAGGGAGACATGATCTAGCTTCCCAAGAATCAACATGTAGGAATAACATAGGTGAACCACGGGCCAGGTGGCAGGACAGATGAATAGAAATGGATTGTGTTAAAATGAAAGAACTAGCTAGCAATCTGCCTAATCCGTAGGCCAAACAGTATGAAATTAAGATAAGCATGTGAGTCATTTTGGGGGGACTAAGCAGTGTCAGCCATAGTAGATCTGAATCATGGGACTAGGTTGGCCACAAACCTCATGTGGCAGGTGATTTGGAGGCAAAGGCAAAGACAACGAACTGGTGACTCCAGTTTTATTTTTCTATTTTTCTCCTTTTCTACCTCTAAATAAATACCTCCTTCACCAACACGTAACTTACATACTTATAATGTGAAGAATCACAGGTTACAGTGATTATAATTTTTATTCTCCCAATATCATAGGCAGCATTTCAAAATTCATAGCAAAGAGTAATGTCAGTTTGAGTAGAAAATGAAATTTTTTGATTATTGAAATTAATAATGAATTTTGGTTTTATTTCCTGGCTTTATTGTAATGACTTCACTAAATAATGAGTATAAATGATGACAAGGCAAGTACATTTTGTACTAAATTTGTGAGGAATCCCTTAATACTTAATTCTTATACATGTTTGATGAACTTCTTCTAAACATACGCCCTTTATCAAAGTGAAACAATTTCCTTGCTATTTATTAATTTTTACTTGAAACAGATATCAGGTTTTTGCACTGAATATTTCAATTCCTTGTGACAGATACTTGTAATTTTCCAGTTTCTTAGCACAGATAATTTATTGAGAGTTAAAAAAAATATTGGATGAGTTTGAACTCATGATATATCTTTTTCACAAAGTTAAATATAATGTGTGATAGGGGTTTAACTATTTCCTTTAAATGGACTGCTAGTGGTCACAATGTCGTTTATTATGAGATTTACAGCTTGCCCAAATACAGCTATTGCTGTATGTCTACATAGGACAGGTAATGTTTCTAGGCCTTCCCTTCTCTTTTGCTGCTTTATGGCAGTTGATATTTACACTTGCTCTTCAGCTGTCAAAATTCTTTATTATTTGTTTTATGAAATCCTGCCAAATTCTGCCTTCCTCATAAAATTCAAAACAATGTCAAGCTACAAAGAGACTGTATTGAAGTTCCAGCTGAAGCTTTTTAGAGAGTAAACTTTAATTAGAAAAATGTTTATTCAGTGTTGAGGCATTGAAAACGTTTCCATTCATTTATGCTATACCTTACCCCATAACTTCCTGTCTTCATGCTTTTGTTACTTAGCCTCATTGAATTCACTCCCATGTTCTGTGCAGCTACTGTTCATATAACAATGTTTCGTGTATAATTTTATAACAAGTACTCTAGGGAGGCAATTTTTAGAAAACTCTAGGGAAATGGGGCCACATATTTTGGTGTACAACCCAGTATAGATGTCAGCCTCTTTTGAGAGATACTAATATGGCATCTGTTAAATCATTATGAGACCTCAGGGTAACTTGTCATTTATCCCTCCACAAAGAGTCACTCAGAGCTTATCATAACATACCAGATGCCTCTCTAGAGACTGGCATTTCATGGTGTGTGAGACAGACAGCAAGATGTAAAAATATCCCTTGGTTTTACTTAGTCTGTACTTCAGGAAAGAAGACAGATAATAGATGAGATATATAAATTTTAACAACATTATGTACTGTTAAAAACTTAGGAGAAAATAGTTCTGAGGAGAAGTATAGGAAGTGCTGGGAAAGTCTGATGCTTGTGGTAGTGTGTGCTGTCAAGGAACGCATTAAGATAGAACCATGGAGAGTAATGGGCAGAGAGTAGCCCATTCAGTAAGTGGTAGATCCTTGTAAGGGTTTTTTTTTTTCTCTTTGTGCAAATGGAATGAGAGTGCATACTGGTTTTTTCATGGAATACTGATATGATATGTTGGTTTAACGGCATTCTTTTGATTTTGGGTTGAGAGTTAACTAAAGCTAGTAACCTGACTCTAGTCAAAGACTGTAGTGAAGACCATAGATAGGGTACCTTCTGGGGTTATTCTGAAGGCAATGTGGAATAAGGGTAAGGCTAAAAGAAAGGGAATACAGGAGCAGCAAGAATGTTTTCCTCAACAGGAATGTCAACATCTTACGTGGTGAATACAATGGGTGAAGTAATTTTGCTCAAGAGCTAAGTTTGGAACATAGTACTTGAAGATGCCCTTGTATACCAAGTAGAGATATTGAGCCCATGGCTACTGAAAGGCATGTTAGTGATGCAGAATTCTCAAAATGCAGAGCCCCAATATTATATATCACCTACAAAATGAATGCTGAGATAGCAAAATATGAAGGACCAATGATTGAAGCAATGTGGGAACAGAGAGGATAGGATAATTCAACAGGAAAAAATGAGATGCAAGGACCAAAAAGGAAGGAAACAAAAAGAGTTGTATATTGATTGCTAAGTAAAGAAACTGTGTCACACAGGAGAGCAATGACAAGTTTTTCTGTATAGAGGGAGCAGTCACTGGAATCATCCTATCGGGAAAATAGGGGAGCTGGTGCAGATCTCCAAGATGAGATATGGAAGATGGGTAAACTGACCTAAAAATGGAGAAAGATACACGCGATGAATTTTAGTCTGTGTCCACTAGAATCATTGGTAGAATTGATGGTGGTAGCAGTGACACAGTGACAAACTAGATGACAGCAGCATATTCTACCTCATCACTGACATAGTGTGGTGGGAGAACTGATGGAAGAAATTCCTTCCATACAGACAAAAGATGTTTAAGGAGGCTATTGCTTCATGCTGAAGTGTAAGATATCATTCACTCTTGCCAACTATGAGAAGACAGTGTGTAGATAATGACTTTCATCTACCTACTATGACTAGCAGGTTTTAATTATAAAGTGTGAACTCTGATCTCAATTGTTTTGCAGAGTGATTTTGCTTCACATTTCTTCAAGGTGTTTTCCTTGCATTTTGAAACTTTTTCCAGTGTTCTATGAGTTACTAAACATTGCATAGTTAGATCTTGCTGTTTCTTAGTGGGAAATGTTTTACTGATACAAGGAAAACCATGGATTGTGCCCCCATCAATGAATAAAAGAGTTGAAAGTGCTTTCTCCCCACTGCCCTGAAAAGAGAAAAAAATAAGAATGAGTTAACTAGGAGAAAGACTGACAACTGTGTTCAGCAGTAAAGCCTTGCTCTAACTTTGATGAGAAGAGATGGTAGACTACAGGGATTACTGGACCATATTGAAAAATTTGTTGAAAAAATTTAGAGGATGAGATGTGAATGATTCATGTAAGGGATTTTGTTTTAAAAATAGGACATAAATGGATTTTACCTGGAAGAAAAAGAGACTTTTGGAGCTCAGAGAAATGACAAAAGGTTGAACACTTAACAAAATGTGTCAACAAATGAAGCCTTTGAGTGGGTGAGAAAGAACAGGCTGATATTCATGCAAAGACTCTAGCCTTGGCTAGAGCAAGGACAGACTGTAAGGAGGGACACAGGTGGGTGGGTAAATGTAACCAGAATTTGTGGTGCTTTTCTTCTGATTGCTTTAGTTTTTCACAGCAAAAAGAATCAAGGTCACTGTCAACACAGCCGAGAAAGCTATGTCAGTGGCTTGAAGACATGGGAAAATTAATGAGATACTCACACATCAACAGGACTTGCTGAGCTCTGATCTGTGGCTGATTTATGAAAGATCACTAATTGTTCACCCTTAAAATTACTCTCTACTTCCTGCATTATGGCTCTGTGATTTTCAGCTCAATCCACAATCTTTTAGAGCATTAATACCCTCTTTCCAGATAGCCATAACAATTTGCCTACGCTAAAAGTTTATCCCATAAGAAGTAGGCAAAAATATTGTTCTCTCTCTCCTTCTCTCTCTCTTTCCTCCTCCCCCCTCACCCTGTTTTCTGTTTCTGCGATGGTAGATTCTATTCCCCATAACTGAATCTCAGAGTCCCATGACTTATTTCTTAACAATGAGCTTATAAGTCTGGCTTCCTTTGAAATCAGAGTTTTGGACAAATTCATGTTTTTGTCTACTATTCATATACATGAGTGTGGGACAAAGAAGAAGAAAGCAAATATAGAGTGGTCAGTGCATGATTCATCTACAGCAGTATAGGAAAGCACAACTAGATCTATAATCACAGGAAATCAGTACCAAGCAATTTATAGCAACATTTGCTCTGCAACTTCTTGCTAGGCACCCTGTTCCACTAACTGTATTTCTCATCTCGAGGTGTACAGATTTCTATCTGATGAGTCTAAGGGGAAGTTGGCCTCAGTGTTTCAGGCTGACTTAGCCAGTGAAGCTTCTGGCTCCTGACTTCAGTAGGCATGCTGGAGAGTCTTCTCTCCAGAGGAGGTTGCATCTAAGAATGATAGGAAATGGTAAGTCCATGTAGTGTTGATTAGGGCTCTGCAAGTTAGAGACCTTGTTACTTACTAGTACAAACATACACGTACATACCAACTCTTACTCTCTGTGGAGGTCTGAGCAGGATCACACTTCTCTAATATTTTTTAAGAGAACGTTTCTAAGGGAGAAGTAAAAATGACTAGAAACAATGCCCTATGTTATTATTTTTATTCATAGTTTAGGATGTTTTGGTATCTTCTAGGTAGAATTACTCTTGGCTATGTGTTTACATCATAGTGTGTTGTGAGTACATACTTTGAAAAATATCTACACATAGAGTAAGTGCAGTTCCATGATTAAACCTGAAATGTGGGGTATTCCTCCTTCATAGGCAATAAAATTGACATATATCAAATAATAGTACAAGTCTGAAAAAGAATATTGCAATGCTGTCTGGGAAGCCAGAGTACCATGCTGGTGACACAGTATTTAGCCAGCCATTGAACAGGAGAAAAAGCTTTTAATAGCCTTTTTTTCTTTTAAAAAAAATATAATTGTAATCTATGATTTGAACAGCATGCCTCTCTCTACCTTCATTTTCCAACTTGTTCTCGAGATTGCTAATCAACAACCAGACAAGCCGATTCTAACACGGTTCAGGCAGAAGTATGTATTATCATTTCTTTCTATAAAAAGTAACTGTGGTAACTGAATGAAGAATGGCCTAAAAGAAATGGCAGATGTCACCTGTGCCTGAGCAGAGAAGAAAAAGGAGTGGAGCTTGAAAGGGTCTTTGAAGAAAGGACACACAGGCATGAGATAAGGCAGTGCACTGATAAGAGTGTGACAGGAGCATTTAAAATGGCTCCAGCAGGGGAAAGAGGAATCAATCAGTCTGACCTATGTGGGCTGGATGGGAAAGGCTGGCATCCGCACATCATCAACACAGGCTCTCTTGGGAAATTTTGGCCTCTTTGAAAAGCATTTCTCTTTTTGTGTTTAGTACTAAACAGAAACACAGAAAGGCTAACCAAGGCATTTACCAGCTGGAACAGTGTCTCTTAGTCTTCCTTGGGTAAGAGCTAAGAACTATGATCATTAAAGGAGCAATCATGGTTTTAAGTTGAGAGTAAGTATGATTGCAAAAGCAAAGTATTTTAATTTCCTTTCACAAAGAAGTGTATTGGGGTAGGGATGGGGTGGCAGGCTTGATATAACATCAGGCCTGTACAGCAAATGCCTGGTTTTTTTTTTTTTGTTTGTTTGTTTTTTGTTTTTTTTTTTTGTTTTTTTTTTGTTTGTTTGTTTTTTTTTTAATGTCTTGTAAAATACAATCTTAGTCCCCAACAACTTCATGAGACCACATGGTTATTCTGGCTCTAGCCATAAAACTGACTCCAGATAACAGGAGAGGAAAACATGAAAGGTTGAGCTATAGCCTTGACAAAGAATGAGAATTCTAAGTAACTATACATTTTACACGGGTGTGAAGTCCACTCTCCAGAGCTTAGTCTTCTTAATACTCTTAGTGGAAGGATGACCAAGCAATGTAATTTTTATTTGATGTGCTGTGTGGTCAGCTAAACTGGAATAGTCCCATGAGAGAAGAAATCACAACTTTGCAGGGACAAGTAATAGCTTCTGCCATCTTAACAATGGTTCTTTGGGATTCATACTTTAAAAATTAATTTTAAACAATATATATGCATTTCCATTTCAATATTCTAGTTGTTAAATTTATTTTTATGAGTTTATAACTTAATGAACATCATTTGCCTTTAAATTTTTTGCAAGTTTAAAAATTCTGATTTTCCTACCCAGTAATACTCTCCTGTTATGATGATGTTCAAGTTATGTTTTCAGAAGAACACATAAATTTTTATTCACCAATGGGAATGCTGAGTATCTTATGGAATTGCTGTTTTTGGGGTAGCATTTGTGAGTACATATGTTGTGCATAGTAGACAACCCAAGTCAAAATCCTTGTATTAATAATTCTGTTTGGTTCAGCAAGTGTGGCTTACTGTTTTAGGCTCTGTCCAGAGCTGTGTGAGACCAGATCTCTGCCATCAGTGGCATTCCCAAAGACATGGAGAGACAGGAACAGACCAATGCTAAGAGTAGCCATGCAATAATCCCAATTAGTGAAGGCTATGAGCATGAAGGGAGATGAGAGCCATACATAGAAAACAATGTTTAGTTAGTATAATCTTAAAATGCTTTAATAAAGTTATATTAAAAAGGAGTAATATATAATATTATAAAAGCAGAATGTTCTTTTTAGGAAAGGCAGTTTTTTCCTCTTCTTGGATAATTTTATAACTTGGAATTGAGGCCATTTCTCTCTTTCCCCTATTCCCATCCTGTTTCCCTTTTTTACAGTTGCTAATGCCGGAGTATGTTTGAAGGAAACTTTTTTGTTATATGTTACATATCATAAAGAGGGGATTACCTCAGCTTGTTTCTCCTAATTCTAGGTAGAATATATGTCAGCACATTGGATTGCAATGAGACCCATCCTTCTGACTACTAAGGTAGATATGGGATAGATGCCCCAATAAAGCCATGGAAACGGGAGTTAAGGAAGCTGCCTTTCAAAGTGTGGGAGGAAAGTTATTTTTGTGCTATAGAAAGAGACTCACAAGAGATAACTCAGAATTTGTTGGGTGGTCAAGAGAAACTGCTAACAGGGACATGAACAGGGCTAGAGAAATGGCAGATTGAACAGATTGATGTTCTGGATCTGGCCATACTCAAAACTGCGGAGTAGTCAGCATTTTAACTCATTCGATTTCACTTTGTTTTGAGAGGCATAAACCAGACTGAATCGGATTCATGCATTTGCATACAAGAGTTATGACAGATATGCAGAGGTGACAAGAACAGAGGGAGGGAGTGGCTGTACCTGATATTGTTCAAGCATCTCTATGTTCTTCCTTCTTTCATCTACACTTTTTATCCAGCAGGGTTCCTTGCAAATAGCATATTCTGCACAACAAATGATTCCAAAAGAAACAGCTTGTTGAAGAGCATTGCTAATTATATCAATCTCTTGCATCTACATTTTGTAAAAATATCTGAAGAAGTCTTTCAGTAAGGAACCTGATAATGGTGTTTAAAACCAATGGCTTCCAGCTTTAAAATTGGCTTACCAGTTAAAAGCACTTGTTCCTGCAGAGGACTCAGGCTCTATTCTCAGCACTTACATGGTGGCTTACAACTGACACTTCTAGTTTCAGGGAATCCAATGCGCTCTTCTGAACTCCGTGAACATAAAGCCTGTTCACGGAACACAGAGATCATATGAGAAAAACACCAATACAGATTAAATAAATAAATAAATCCTAAACTAAATGAAAACAAATTGCTAACAAAATCTGCTTTGATAAGCTCTCCTCTGTAGTCTCAATTGGATCAAGCTTGGTGGGAGCAGACCAGAGATAACAGTTAAGTGTTCTGTAACCTTTGAATGTAGTTCCTTGATAGAACAAATGGAGAAAAAAATCTTTTATAATCATAGAGATGGTTTCTCTCATCACAAGTCCTAACCTATCCTCCCTAATTCATGTTCTGAACTTCAGAATGAATGTCGTAGTTGTTCAGATTTGTGACACATAAAGATGACTATTATTCTAGATAATGAACTCGGTGCTATATAAATTCAAGTGGAAAAGTGAAATCTATCACAAGATAATCCACAGGACCATCCTTCATTCTGAAAAAAAATAAATATTTTAAAACAACTTCAGATTATTGTCGCTATATTTTACAACCAGCCTGGTATAAAGCAGGTAGCCAGTTATTTTGGAATGAAGACTATGTATTTTAATTCAAATTCTCTTCCATTTATATCACATACAGTTATACACACCCCTGTGTATAAACACTCATGTCCCCCAAAAATAAAAATTAAAAACTAGTAATTCTAATAAACCATATAAAATTATACACATTAGTTCTTTTATTAGTGACTTCCATAGGACTTCAACTATGGCACAATATGGGATTTTTGAGAAAAATTACTAATACTATAAACATTATAGTTAAATCTTTAAAAGTCATTGATAAAAATCTTATTTTAATCAAAGGCATATAAAATGATGACCTATTAGACTGACACTATTTTGATATTTACTGAGCCAATCCAGTGTGGTAGAATTCAGGTGTTAGCTAATAAGGTTGGAAAGCGTGTCTCTGGAGTTCTGGGAGCTTGAATGGGGTGTGGCTAGCCCCATTGGAAAGGGCTTCTGGGATCTTGAGTGCCTGTTTTGTTCCTGCCTTCTTGGAGATTGGATCTGCCTCCATCGCCTGGATCATCCTGTCTTCAAGAATCACCCTAAGGTTTAATTTGTATCTGTGAGTGTTAAAATACCCTCTAGTAAATATTAATCCTCTGTATAGTATATTGTAAGTGAGATTTACTGCAATAATCCAGTCCTCTTAGAAAGCTGTCAATATTATTTTTGTGGTGAACCTGGTATGAATGACTTTTAATCAGCACTCAATTTATTGCCCTGAGAAAATGTCACCATGAGACCAATAGCTTTGAAACCATGCAATTTTATTTTCTTGGATCTAAAGTAGGATTATGATATACTGTGCCTCATACAAAGATGGTTCTTGTATTTTTGTATTATTGTTGTCACATAGCATATTAAACCTAGGACCTTAAACATACTAGGTAAACACTGCCTCACCAGGAGTCATCACTAGCCCTATAGAGACAATCGTATCTGTAAAGAAACCTTTATTCCTAGATGAACGTATGTTCCAAAACTGGATCCATGAAATGACATTTTCTACAGTAGAATTAATTTTGCCTAAGTGGTCTAATCCCATTACAACTCTTGAAGTAACTGAAGAACAAATATTCATATCTATATATGAAGGAAAATTCTAATATACCTAAAGCTCTGAGCACATGTTAGCCATACTTCAGAAGCCAACACTTCAGAGTTCAGCATGGGTACAGGTACCAGAGTATTAGGGAAGAGAAGAGATGTGAGGAATGACAGGTGAGAGCTGAGAACATGTAGGAGGGAAAACCTCAGGAATTGTTCATTCTTTATTTTTGTTTCCTTCTAACAACTTAAGATGTCACCTTGGGATTTATGAAACATGAAACCCAAGGCTAGGAAATGAGGAGTTAAAACAGTGAGAAGCAGAGCTCCAGGCAATAGGGGAAAAGAAAGTCTGGGAAGGGGACAGCTCCCGCTGTTGAGCAGGTTTTCACAGAGGCTATTCTTGCATTCACTAGCCATGCCCTCCTCTGTCAGATGCTGATAATGCTACATTCCATCTGGCCACATTTGAAAGGGGAACAAGTAGAAAAATAAAAATGAATGACAGCATTTTTGTGATAGTCATAATTATATTTGTTGAGCATTATTTACTAAGTATTTGTATTTTTAAAAGTATTTTTGTCGTGTGTGTGTGTGTGTGTGTGTGTGTGTGTGTGTGTGTGTGTGTGTGTGTGTGTGTGCCTGAGTGTATACATGTCCACCATGTATAGACTACAGAAATCACATGAGAAGTCAGATCCCTTGAAGCTGTGGTTACAGATGGTTGTGAGTTGCCAACTTGGTCTTTCTAAAGCAGCAGTAAATGCTCTTAACTGCTGGATCGTTTCTCTCGACTTATGTATTTTTAAAAATGTTTGGTGTATATTTAATTGATTTAATTCTTGTAACATATAAATAATGCAGATATTTATTTCATTATTTCATTCAGTCTATGACGAAACAGCACTGGGAAGCTGCACTACTTGTTTGGGGTTACACAGGTGATTTAGTAGGGACCTTTTATTATTTGTACTTGGCATGTGTGAAAGGCTAAGGGACTTCTATTACATGCCAGTGGCAGGAATAGCTTTGTCAGAATTCTAAGGCATGAGCTATTTAGTTCTTTTGCAGGAATGCTATTTTATATGCAAACAGGATTGTTCAGGGACAAAATACATGCTTCTAAATTGAGATTGAATTTTTCATAGAAAACATTAAGGCCAAAAACATCATAAAAGTCTGTTTCTAAGTAGAGTAGAGTGGATATAGGAGCCTGGGAAAATAGATTCTTTGTTAAATGTTCTTTTTTGGATGTGAACCGTCCCCCATAGCCTCATGTGTTTGAACACTTGGTTTGTATATAGCTCATGGTGCTGCTGTATGAAGAGTTTCTGAAAGTTAGGGAGTAGGGCCTAAGTGAAGGAAGTGAATTGCTGGGGTAAGGAGGTGAGGAAGGGGCTTAGGAATATAAAGCCTAGTCCCACTTCCAGTTCTAGCTCTATTTCCTAAACTATTCTATTCTAAGTAAGTTCCTACCACTTCCATAGGTATCAGGGTTGCAACATCTTCCTGGCCATGGCATATCTTTTAAGACTTTAAAAGAACATATCTTTAATAACTGAGCAGAATGAATTGGCTTAAGTTACTACCTCCCTATAGTTACTTCTTCCGGGTATTGTATCACACCAATGAGCAATACCAACAAGTTGTGTTCCAACAGGGCTTCATGTTTATTGTAGAGTCATAGTCTGAAAAGTATGTCTGTTAATGGATAAGAAATAATATATTTCTTATCTTATTATATTTATATTTCTTATCTTATTATATTTCCAAGATAAGAAATAATATATTTTCTCTATTTCATATTATTTCAGCTTTGGTAAAAATGCACTTTCTGTTTATTAGGTATTAGTTTGTATTTTACACTTTATATTTTAAAATCCTATTTTCTTTATATTATTAAGATTATACCAAATGATGTTTTGATGCTTTGCATTGAATTTGTTACAGTATTAAAATTTTGAGTTGTTTTTGAAACATGAAAAATTAGATAGGTAATTTTAATATTACCTCACAATTTTCTATTTATATGGAAACATAAGTATAATATAAAACTAATATGGTTCATCATGTAGAGTGCTTATGGACATAAATTATCACATTGAATAAAGAAAATATTACTCTTTGTTTCCTGATGAAAAGTAAACCATAATGACAAAATATTGACTAAGCAAGACACTAGAGAGGTATTGACATGCTCATTGTGGTGCATCCCTTGAGTATCCTTTCTTTGGGAAATATTGAGCCTCAATACATTGGTTCAATGATATCATTAATGCAATGTAAAACACTCATTGTGTTGTTGTTTCCTCCCAGTTGGCCTTGACTTTACCACAGAGAATCAGAGTATCTGAAATCTTTTGCATATACCTCAGGAGATAAGGCCTATTAACATTTCCTCATAGTGGGAGAGGGAGTTCTCCTGTGTCTCACAGAGCTTAATCCTTCCTGAAATCCTTTTTTACTCTTTGGGATTATGTTAGGGATAAGCAATTGATTGATGGTGGTCAGCAGGAGTCTTTTTTTTTTTTTCCATCCAGGATACTTTTTCATTCTGCTTCTATATTCCCTTAGGCTCTGTTTGGTGGTATTGAAGAGACCAGGACAAACTTCCTTTTGAAAAAGAACTTGGCCAAGGGTTGAACTCAGCTCCACTCAGTTCCAAGAAAAACATCAAAGTTTTACCTTACCCAGTAACCAAAGTTTTACCTTACCAAAGTAACCTTACCCAGATGCAACACATAGAAAGTTTTCGTAAACAATATCTGTGGGGTTCCAAATATTGTTGCAACTATTGGTGGAAATTCTCCAAATTCCATTAGATCTAAACTCTCCACTTTTCCTTTAAAAACTCCTTACTGTGAGGGTTTGGACAGACTTCATCCATCTGCTGAGTTGGAGTGCTGTGATTAAGCCCAAGACCAGGCTTTTAATCAATAAACCCCTTTGTGCTTTCATTGGATTCTGGCTCTGTGTTGTTCCTGACATGGGCATAACATTGGTGCATTTACCAGGAAACAACCCCTCCCCAAGATCCCCCAGTCCCTGGTCCAAGGTATCACCACCCTGACTGGTGCTGGGGGTTAAGTCTCTTTGTCTTGTTGACATCTCTGTCTTTGTGTGACATTGTACTGTAGTGTATCATGTTTGCAGTGTGATCCAATAACGGTCAGAGCAGTCTCCTCTGGGGTACAGGAATCATGGTAGTCTGGAAGATGTCCTGAACCCTCCTAGGAAAGAGGACTCACAGTCCTTACTTGGGGATAGAGAGCCTCCATCTGGATGGTGTTTGGTATTATTGAGTCTGGGGGGATGGCTCCCTCAGCAGGACTCCAAGTCATCACTCTTTTTGAAGTTTTGTTGCTTCATGTTTTTGTGTTTTATGTTAATTGCTGTTGTCCTAGGTTTGACTGTGGCAGATAATATGGGACAGACTCCCCTCTACCCCCCTAAATTCAGGCTTTTCTCCCCAAACAGGTCAAAAAAAGTTGCTGCTGATCAGCAAGAGCCCTTTAGACCTGGTCCTGCATAGTAGAAACATCTAGGAAGTCTCGACTCGCAGGACTTCAATGCAATCTCAGTCACCTGTAGGGTAGGAATGGAAGGAATAGAAGATGCAAAGAAGGACAACAGGACTAGCTGTTTGAGTGGTCAAACTTTATTATTTCTAGGCTGCTTGTATATGCTTTTGCAGACCTGCAGGTGCAGGGAGACGGGGGATAGTGAGGGGGCAAAACTTGGCTGAGTGTTAGGCAATTATGAGCCAAGGTCAGTGTGTTCCCTAGGAGTTCTTTCCAAGAACTGTCTTAATCTAAAGAATGCTGTTCTAATCTAAAGAATGACAAGGGACGGAATTCTTTAGTTGACTCTTGGCTAATGAACCCTCCTGACATTTTTTTTCCTTTATTTAAACTAAAGGATGAGCAAAACTCAAGGGAACTTGAGGTCTTTAATCCTGAGGGGAAGCAGAGGTCCCAAGCCCTTTTCTTATTTTATAAGGCTGCTACAGAAGATGCTTCATGCTGCTCAGACTGAAGTTGATCACAGCCTGTGTGATCAGGGCTAGCTGGCATGTTTTGCAAGGAAGGGGATTGGTACATACTGAACCTCTATGCTCTTGGGCATGCTTCTCGAGAGACCCAAACACAGACTACTTGGTCTTCAATCTGCAGTTCTGACTGTATCTCTTTGAAAGGGTATCTATACCTGCCAGGGATAGGTGTGTGCCAGTTTGGGAGGTGACACAGTTCCTATAGGGAGCCCATTTTTTTTTCAGGCTCTTCAGAACCTTGATCTGCCATTTCAAGGCAATAGTAGTGGACCTGAATAGGTTTAGATGCCAGGGAGTAAATCTACTGTTTAATGAAGCTGGTCAGTTTGTTAACAATCTAAGGGCCAAATGAAATCAAAAGTAATAGTCCTAAAAAAGGTCCTAGGATTGAAGGGAGCAAGGTGGTCAACCAGGGGGATGTGGAGAACCAGGTTTTAAACCATCCAACTCCCTTTTTCTCAACATTGAGCGCTAGTGTGTCCCTACCCGCAGGACTTCAATGGGGATCCTAGTCACCTGTAGGAAAGGAATGGGGAGGGAATAAAAGCACGAAGAAGGACCATAGGACTGAAATTACTGTTTGAGTGATAAATCTTTATTATTTCGAGGCTACTTATATATGCTTTTGCAGGCCTGCATGTGTAAGAAGAAGGGAGGGTTAGTGAGGGGGCAAAACTTGACTTAGTGTTAGGCAATTATGAGCCAAGGTTAGTGTGTTCCCTAGTAGTATTTCCAAGGTCTGTCTTAATCTAAAAATTGCTGTCCTAATCAAAAAAAAAAAATAACAAAAAGTTCTTTAGTTGACTCTGAGCTAAGGAACCAGCTCCTGGCAATGATTAATCTTGAAACTATTCTTTTCACCCATCAGCCCACCTGGGATGACTGTCAATGGCTTTTGGATGCAGATAGAGGCTGGAAAATTGGTTGCTGTCCCAACTGAGGAGCCTACAGCTAACCAGGCTATCATAGATACTGGGTTCCTTTCAACCCTGCCTGAATGGGATCACAATATGTCAGAAAATAAGAGGAGTCTCCTAGTCTATTGCTAGGCTCTATGAGTGGGTCTAAAAGCAGTCACATGTTGGCCTGCAATTTTGAGAGAGGTTTATGATATAAAGCAAAACTCAGATGTAAGTCCAGCTGCATTTTTAGAGTGCCATGCTATGACCTTGGTCTTTGTTAGCCAGGCAGAAACCATAGAAATTATACTGCCTAGGAGGGAAAATATTGGAGATTTAGTTACAGTGACAGAGAACGTGTGTAATGGAAGGGAAAGTGTGGAAGTGAGTAAGAGATAAGAAAGGGAAAGCACAGGAACCAGCATCTAGCTAATGTCTTACTAGCTGCTACTGCTGATTCAGATGAGCAATAAAAGGAAAAGTGATAGGCAGATAGGGAAGAATAGGAAGAAGAAGAAGAAGAAGGAGGAGGAGGAGGAGGAGAAGAAGAAGAAAAATAGGGCAATAGTTGGGCAGGAACCACTGGGCATATTGTAAGAAGCATTGGGAACAAAGGATGCTCAGAAAAAGTGACCAAGGGTGACACCAAAGGCCTTAGCCAGAGAGACATGGATAGTGACTAGGGATGACCAAGTTCAGCATGCGTCTCTGAACAGAACCCTAAGAGCAGAAGGGAAAGTGATTGATTTCATGGCAAACACAGGAACTCAAAATTTAATGTTATTAAAGGCTAATGGGGCCATGGCAGATAAAAAGACTTGGGTCCAAGAAGCCACAAGGGCTAAGCCCTATTTCCTGGACTACCTGAAGAACAGTGGACTTGGGAGCAGGCCAGGAAACCCACTCACTTCTGATAATTCCAGAGTGCCTATATCCCTTATTGGGCTATGACTTGTGGATATGCCTTTTTCTGATAAGGGAGCTAAACTGCTCATTGAAGATGGGAGGCCCATTGTTGTACCAGTGACCAATTACCTGGCTAAGGTGTACAGGCTTCAAGTAGCCCCCAAGCCTTACTCCCAGTTGGAGTTTCCATTACCCTGAGCCAAAATAGGGGATGGGACTCACAGCACATTTCCCCATGGTGTATGTTGAGCTCAAGTCAGGGGCAGATAAGGTCAAAGCCTGCCAGTACCTCATGCCTTTAGAGGCTCTGAAGGGTAAATCTGGGCACAGGCCCACATATCCAGTCTGATTTGAAGAATCCTCCTCTGTCCAACACAGAAGTCACCTGGTACATGGACAGAAACAGCTTTGTGAAGAACAGACAGACGTATTCAGGGATTGTAGTCACTACTTTGGAGAAAGTAGATTGGCCAAATTTAGACTTGTTGGCACCTCTGCTTGAAGGGCAATAATTTGACAGGCAAAACTGCTCAAGAGATGGAGGTACAAACCAGCTTGATCCTGGTCCAAGTTCTATTAGACCCAAGATCTCCTGTCCAGCCCAAGACTCCCAAGCACACCAGAGAGGATATTGTCTGGATAAAGAACCTCCCTATGGCACAATTTCTGGAAGGATGGTGGTGGTCATCAGACTGCAAGCTAATTATATCTCAGTACCTGGGGCAGAAGTTGCTTTGAAAGATCCATCGCTCCTTTCACATGAGAACTTGCAGGCATTCTAAAGTTAAAATTAAAGATGGGCATCAAAAGGTGATAGACATAGTCTCTCGATGCAAAGCCAGTAAACTAATACTGTTGCAATCCAAAAAATCCCAGAACAAACTTCGATGGAAGAAACCCTGATCCTACTGGGAGATAGACTTTACAAAAATAAAGCCTGGCAAGTATAGATATAAATATGGTATGGATACTTCTTTAGGATAAAAAAGAGGTGTTCCCCAATAAGCATGAGATAGCACAGGTAGTGAAGAAACTTCTGGAGGACATTTTGCCAAGGTACAGATTTCCTGCTAGGATAGGGTCAAACACTAGACTGACTTTTGTGTCCCAGGTCAATTAGAATTTAGCCACTGTCCTGGGGGAATGATTGGATATTGTGCTTGCTTATAGACTCCAGAGTTCAGGACAAGTAGAAGACATAAATAAAACTCTAAAAATCACCTTTATTAAATTATCCCTAGAGACTGGTGAAGATTGAGTGACCCTTATTAACCTTCCCTATTTAGGGTTAGAAATTCTCCCTACAGATGAGACTGACACCCTTTGTGATCATGTTTGGTTTCACACCTTCTATTATTCCTAGTCTGAAGACAGATCTTTTGGCAGAGCTGAACGACCAATATCTCATTGATGCCATACAGGGAATCCAATGAGCACATAAGCATGTGTAGCCTAAACTTAGGTTCTTTGTGAGACTAATGTTACTTCCAAACCCTGAAGGTTTTGGCCAGGGGACTGAGTCTATATTAAAAGGCATCATCAAGAGCCCAGGTGGAAAGGACCTTTCATCATCTTGCTGACTATACCCATGTCCATCAAGGTTGATGGTGTATCTTCCTGGATCCACTATACCCATGCCAGGCTTGCACACTACAGAAGACATCAATCACCCAGATAATTCACTCAAAGCTCAGGCTTCAACACTCCAAACCTTATTGATCTTGACAATTCTGCTACTGTATGTACTGTATGTATGGGATGTTCATCAGGAACAACACATGCTCCCTAAATAAAGCTTGGCAACTCATAAACCTTAAAAGTAAGAAGTCCTAGCCCAGGTTTCCAAGTTGGCCTCACTTGGCACCTCGCTTCCCAGTGTTGCTGTGAACCTCTGCCATCTTTATCCCCCTTAAGATCTAGATAAGTTTGAGAGTCCCTATACACATAAAAGAAAGACTTAAAACTATTCAATTGTCATTCTCTAGGTCCAGGTACCAGCCAATAGTAGTCAGTGTTTTGAGAGAAGCATATTACTACTTCCTGTCTGACAGAGCTCAAAGACCATAGATAAGAGTTAGAACATGAGACCCATGATTTGGCTTTCAAAGATCCAAGAAAGAGGAGGGAATGAAGAAAATGAGACAAACTTCATTTTGCAAAAGAACTCCATTTTAAACAGAACTTGGTCAAGGGCTGAACTTAGTTCCACTCAGTTCCAAGAAAAACTACAAAGTTTTAAAAACAACTACAAACAGCCCCCAATATCTCAAAGTCCCTGGTAGACCTCACCCAGATACATCAATGCACAGAGAATTTTAGTAAACAATATCTGTGGGGCTCTAATGTCCTAGCAACTGCTGATGGAAATTCTCCAAATTCCTGTAGACCTAAACTCCCTGCTTTTTCTTTTTTAAAAAAACCTTCAGTGTGAGGGTTCAGGGACAAACTTATTCACCTGCTGAGTTGGAGTGCTGGGATTCAGCCCAAGCCCAGGCTTGTAATCAATAAACCCCTTTGTGCTTGCATTAGATTCTGGCTCTGTGTCTGACATGGGCACAACAGTACAGTCCTCCTAAACAGTATTCAGTGGGTGGGGCTCTTCAAAGGTATAGTTGCCCATACATTGTCCAGGACACACATTGATGGTGGATCTATCTTTGTGTCGTCCATACTTCTATAAATATCCTTAGAAAACTACTTGACTTATTGAGGTACAACTGGCTGGAATCTTTTCTTTTCTCTATGGATACCTTCTCCATCTACAGCAATCTCCACAGGAAAACACACGCAAAAGTTTCCCAGTGGGGGGAAAAAAAATCCTAAAATTCTGCCATTGGCTTTTGTCTTTCTGCTTTGCATTAAGGATGAGAGCCATGGATTAGCCATCTCCAATTTATCTACTAATTACTTTAATGATTTGTAACTTGATAGTATTTTTAGTTATATTTACGAAGGAAAATAAGAAAAGTTGCTAATAATATTCACTGTTGTATGCTCTTGTTCAAGGTTTATTGTGTTTAACATATTCACAGAAGGCAGCGAAAATGGTCTTGAATAATAATTTTGGATGACAATGGGAATCTGAGTATGCAGCTAATGTAACACTGAGAAAATATAAATTGCTGGGGAGATAACTCAGTGGTAGCAGACATCCTGGGATTTGATTCTCACCAGTAAAAATGAAGCAAACAAACAAAGTACAAAACGTAATAGGGTGTGCATGTGTGTGTGTGTGTGTGTGTGTGTGTGTGTGTGTGTGTGTGTGTGTGCCTGCATGCATGTGTGTGTGTCTGTGAATGTAACTTGCCTGTTTAACAGGAGAACACAGATAGCAAACCTAGACAATGTTTAATGCAAACTTATGTTTCTAAATTTAGCTGATGTGTTTTCAGAAGCACTGGATGAGCTGTTGGACCCCTTGCTCCCTGCTCCCTCCATGGAGCCTTCCATTAATTCAGTGTGCACTGTGTGATCATCTGTTAGGTGACAGGTACCCTATTCTCATTTAATATCTGCAACCAAGTGAGAAATCAGTGAAGGTAGGCTCTCTGTTGCTTCCCAGGCAATAGAATCTAAAAGGGCATAGATAATACATTCTAATAAGAAAGCATTCTGGAAATCAGTCCATAAAGAAGGGAAGGAAAATAATCATGTTCTGATCTATTAAAAAAAATGGGTGAAATTCAGCCTCAGCAAAACCCACAAGACCATTTCAAAATGTAATGACCTCAGAATTGTGATTAATTATTGGAAAGTGGTGGCATGTTTATGCCAATGTGCTGACAAGTAACTAAATACATGTTTCTCTGGGTATGGGCTGGGAACTTGGACAAGCCAATTCTTCATCTGGCAAGATGTCCAATTGCTGGAATATCAGAGAGTTTCATTCCTAGTGGGAGATATGGGGAACATCTACTGTACCAGATAAATACTCTTGCAAGTGGAGCTCACACTGAAAAAGTCTCTGGAAGGCTTATCTACAGATGTAAGTGTATGTTAAATTAAAAAGAAAAAATGACATAACAAAGATATAACAAAGAGACTCATCTGAAAAAGAATCAGTAAGATATTTCTGTCAGAGAGAATGCTGACCCATGAAGCACATATGGAGGTGGGGACAAGGCATAAAGCTCTATGAATGAGTTCTCACTGTAAACGGAGAACTCCTGTTTACCACTCTAAACAGGGCCATTGTTCTTGCTCCTGGCACATTCTCAGTGACATCATACCTTCAAGGTTGGTCTTCATGTTCAGAGAAGAACAAACAGAGTGTGCTTACATCATTTCTGCCTTTTCTGGTAACAGGGTGACTGACTAGTTTTGTACTTGTGACTTGGGGCAATGGACAGGCTTATGTAATAAGGCCAAATGAATCTTTTCAGGATTTTGGCTCTTGAGAGGGAGAAAAAAAAACCTAAAAGCTTGGAGAACATACCTTTTGGAAAAGCTTTTTAAGTGAGAGGCATTTCTTAAAGTTAGAGCTTGAAGTGCGAAATGTATGAGCCACAGATATGTGTGATGTCACCTCACTCCTCCACATTTATGATTGGCAAAGCCTCCTAGAGACTGGCAGCCTCTAACAGCTCTATTTTTATTAGTGCTCATAGCTCCACACAAATCTCTGCTGCCAACTCCCTACAAGTGATACTGAAAAATCATGGTGCTAACATTTCTGAAAGTTAGAAAAACTGGAGAATGTTTAATATGAAAGGCTGAGAAGTCCTTATGTAATCTGAAGAGAATACATACCATTTATATATGTATACCATGACATTAACTTCTCAGAATTAAAAAAAAAAGAATCTAATAGGGCCATTTTTGCAGGCTGTAAAAGGAAAAAGAAATTACAAATTTATAAGTCAGTGGTCCTGCTATGGAGTCAAGCCTTGAAGTGATGATATTATGACAACATCCTCAACCTTTGGTAAGTTCAGCTGGAGTCAGAATTAGAATGTTTATATGTTAAGAATTTACAAAAAAAAAAAAAAAAAAGTTGTAAGTGCAAACTCATGTCCCCACGACACTCCAGTTAACAAGTTTTGATGTGTTAAACCCAGAAAAAAGAAAAAAAAAATAAGGCAAGAAGCACGGAGGGATGCTAAATGTCTTCACCTCACACTGAGTAAATTTAACTGTTCTTCCAGATTAGCACCAGAGTTTTCCTTAGAGGCACAGAAGAAGGTTACTCTGCCTTGTATTTTAGCACATCCAGTAGCAAGGGGAAAATGAAAAAACTTAGATAAAAGCTGAACAGTCAAAGCTTTATTTGTGGCGTTTAGCTTCGTTTGGAAAAGGCAAGGGAATATTTCAAAATACTCTTACTGGACTTCTAACTCTTTTTTTTTTTTTTTTTTTTGAAAGAGGAAGAAATAATGGGCTTCTTCCAAATGGCTGAAAAATGGCATCAGGTTAATTTTTGTATAGAATGTTGAATCCTATACAATGTACATCCTTCATGTTAATGCTTCTTCACACTTTCTAATGTAAAGTTGGTGCTTTTATTGTGAGTTTAAACACAGTCTAAAGCTATTATACTTTGGACTAGCAAAGATTCATTTGAACTGATAAAAATTGAAAATTCTTAAAGCTTTAGATAAAAATACAATAATCTCTGCATCATTAGAGAGACTCCTCTTTTTAAAATGACCTTCCTTCTGGGACTCTGCCTTTTCTACCCTGTGATAATCATCTTCTTCCAGAAGCCCAGATCATAAAAGCCAGAACCAAAAGAAAAGATTGTGTCTGGTTCTTTCTCTTGTCTCCTTTCAGCAATCAGAAACTGCACTATTTCCCACAGAAACACCAAGTCCCATACTCCACTGGCTGAGAAGCTCCCACAAACAGTAGAAGGTAGCACAATTCAGTGCTCTGAGAGATCTGAGAAGTACAAACAGTGACCTACTTTGTCTGAGAACCATCCAAGACACTTAAAACAAAAAAAAATTCCCTGACCTGGCTACTTACAGGGCATTGCTTAACTCTCCTAACTTTAAATCCTCATAAAATTTGTGACTGACATTGCTGTATGATCAATGAACCATACAAAACACTGCTTTCCCCTCAAACCCACTGTCTGTTTCCACATCCCATTCCACCAAGTCTGTTCTCATGCACAGAGCCTGCACATTCAATCATTCCCCTTGAGAATTTAATTGAACATGAAATTAAAAGCAGCTGGTGGTTACCACCTCCTGCTTTCACCTTTCCCACTCAGTTTTTCAACTTTTTGTTGAACGTTCTGGAAACTTCTGGGTCTTGTTTTGTGTGCTAGCCATTCATGCATTTACCAGTCTCTTTCTGTACCATTATCTGCCAGCACCATCAGCATCTGGTGGTAGTCACTTGGCTTCTACCATTAGAGCCTCAAGCTCTACTACATCTCTCCACCTCTCTCCATCCACTCCAGAGCTGCTGTTTTGTTACAGTTGGAGGCTTTCCCTCTTTCTGGGTCAGTCAATCTTTTCATTTTATCTGTGAAAATTATTTTGTGCTGTTTTCTCATTCTGTGTTAGTGATGGCCCCTTTAACTGTAACTTTATTATTAACCCTTTAAAATAATCTATACACCCTACTATCTACCAATATTCTAGAACTATTAGATGTACCTTATATAAGTTAGGCTTTGATTAGCAATTATACTTTGACCTCTCCTAGATACTACCTCATAATAATTCCTACTGTACATAGTCTTAGTTTAGAACCTTCTTAGTTAGAAAAAGGGGGGAGATGTTGTGGGATTCGGGTGTCAGCTGGTGGGGTCCAGAGAAGCTTATCCAGGGTCCTGGGCTCCTGGAGGGGGTGTGGCCAAACCCTTGATAAGGGGCTGCCGGGACGCTGAGAGGCTCTCTTCCTGGTTCCTGGCTGCTGGAGGGAGGCTCACGTGGTCCGTCCGTCTGCAGACTCTGGTCCCTGTTCAGGTGCTATTATACTCTGTTGCCTGTACCGTGAGTGTTGGTTTATATTCTAATAAATATCTATCTGGTATTGGTGTCCTTGTGGGTAAGTTACGCCTACACCTGCATGTTCTCTATCAGATTTACAAAATTTCTTCTTTCTCAAAAAATTTAATATCCCTTGTATCCCATTTTATTTATTTATTTATTTATTTATTTATTTATTTATTTATTTATTTATTTATTTTTGTATTTGATTTTTATCTTCTTTTTGTCAAGGAAAATTTAGTAAAAGAGCTATAGTATGTGCTGATTTCATATTGTTAGCTGCCGCATTTCTCACAGTAGTCATCAATAGCATCCTTGAGATAAATATGCTGTGTAGTTTTCATAGCGTTGGCTTACTGGCAATGCTTTAGATAATTGATGATGGTGTGTTCTCAATGTTCCGAGGAAACACCCTTGCCTGGATTTCTTCTGTTGTTATGGTTGCTCCTTCCCAGTCTCTTTCCAGGTGCCAGTAATATTAGTGGTTTTCTAAATGCAAGGCTTTATTATCATTCCATTTTTCCTTAAAGAGTTTAATACTTCTTGTGTCATCAGTGAGGAAATAGATGTTGAGATCTTCCACACCTACATGTTCAAAACTCTTACTTCGACTCTAATCTGTATGCTTATATACTTATTATTTCTTTTGTCCTATACATTCTTATTTTCATATCAACTCATCCAAAATTGAACTTACCATCAACTATAGAATCCTGCTCTTCTTGGAATATATACAGACAGGAGGAGTATTGTCACCTGTGAGGTCCATGCTACCATGCTAGGAAGTGAGGGTTAAGGGAGGACAGGAGGATGAAGAGTGATAAAACATACCTTATTCACCTCAGAGGCAGGCTACCACAAAGACCACTAGGTGGGCAGATGTCAGGAAGTACCCAGACATATGTCAACATGTGCAAGATACACACAAGTAGGCAAAGACACACAGTCAGACTGCCATATAGTCTACATGAAGAGCAGCACACATGGGCTCCAACAAAAGTCTCTGAGATCAAGGCCATATTTATGTAGACTCGCATACAATTAGCTCTCTGCCAAAGATAGTTATATGACAGATTATTTTACTGTTAACTGTGAAACTCCCCAAATATCCAGTGTCAGTCACTTTGTGATGACTCATAGCTCCCAGGTAGCTAGTATTGTCAGTGTTTTAGCTGACTCATACATAGTACTATCCAAGTGAACACCAAAATTATTTGGAAATAAATTACACTGCTAAGAACATGTATAGACAATACTCATGTCATCATTGCCTAAGCAGTATAAAACTACTTACACAGCATGCATGCTGCTGTAAGCTATCTAGATATGGTTTTAAAATGTATTAGAGAGTATACATAGGTTATGTAGAAATATCATGTTACTTTACATTAGGGGCTTAAGGGTCTAAGTATTTTTTTATCATTGACAGAGTCTTGGAGAGAATTTCCCATGGACACTGAGTACTAACCATGCCATAATTTCACATTATTAACTTCTGTCCACTATGAACTTGAGTAGAAATTTTTGTTTCATTTAACTTTTCTAGACACGTGACTTACATAAAAAAATTTTGGTGCAAAATATGAAAAAAAAATCACCTAGTCCCCATTGCTTTTGAGAAAATATGACAGGTATATATAGATTTATATTATATATCTATCATTTATAAAATATATGTATATAACACAAATATTTGTTTGTATGCATTTACCTGTTCAGAAATTTTAAATTAAAATGTACAGAGAAAACTACTCCTTACCATTCTCAGTAAAAATATTGAAAAATATCTCACCATAGTGTCTGACTTTCTAAATTAAGAAATGTTCAAGAGTGGAGGACATACATTAAGACAAAAATAGAGTACAAAATTGTACCACCTTGCTCTAATGCCAAGATAGGATGGTTTAACATCAGGCAGCAGATGTGTTTCAAGTGACTTTATACTTACCATAAAATTTTGAATATATAATAATTAAGATAAGCAAAGTTGTTAGAAAAATAATAAGCCAATATCATTTGTTTTCCATCTCTCAATATTGAATTACTGCGATTTTTATATTTTTTGCATTATTGTTGATGGTCCTTTGCAGAATATACTATGCTTGGTCATCTTTTATAGATCTTGAGATGAATAACTACATCTACTTTGGGAAATCATAGTACTGGCTATTATGGTCAACTGAATCTGAATAATATAGAGAATTTAAGAAGACATTAAAGAACCTTCTCCAAACTAATTGTCTGTGAAGAGTGATCATATAAGACCCTTACCCCTTGCTTTGTTACATGTAAGAAGTTTTAATATTGTCCTAATGTGCAAGTGTATTTACATGTTAATTATATGTACATTTACCCTTCTCCTAAAATATTTTCATATACTTTCTTTCAAAAATACATCCTTTGATGTAATGACTCATTTTCATTGCCAGTATCATTTAATTTAGAACCACCATGGTAAGACATCTGTAGGCATGTCTATGAGTCTTTCTAGAAAGGTTAAACTATACTTTATTTCAGGCAAAAGCCATAGAAGGAACTGAGAGACTGCTATTTGGTAGTTTCTTCTTGGTTGAGACACTGCTTCTAATCTAAACATTTGCATTGGGAAGAAGGGGGCTCAGAAGCTTTAGGTGATAAATAGGACAGAAACAAAAGGTCATTCGGGGGAATAATGAAAGCTTGGAAAATATTTAGGGTTCCAACCAACAGTACAGAAATGGAGTGAATAGTTAGTCTGACTAGCCAAACTGCAGAAAGAAAAAAATGTTTGGATTATGGAACTTCCCTAAACTGATTAAAAACTCCAAGGTCAGGACATTTGCCAGTACTCACCTGTGATGTTGGCTTTGCAGGGGCATTGCAATGACAGTCTCAGTGGCTTTCCTATTACCAAACTGGCCATTGGTGCAATCATTACTTTGTTCTGTTCTGGACTTTCTTTCTGGTGTTAGTAAATGTGTGTGTGTGGTGGTGTGGTGCATGCATGTCTATGATGAACATATGTCCTACACTAGTGTCACCATCCATGGCCTGTGGTCCAGAACTGAGTAAAAAGAAAGAAGCAAATTGGGTACTAGTGTTCATCTTTTCCCACTTCTTGACTGGGAATGGCAGCTGGCTGATTACTTCATGCTTCTGTTGACATGTTTTGTCCCTCATGACAGACTGGATCCTACAGCTATAAACCCAAAGTAAACCCTTCCTCCCATACACTGCATAATGACAGGTCATAGCAATAATATTGCATTTAATAAAGTATATTTATAAGCTTCAAGGTGCATGTGTATTAGATGGAAAAATATATACCTAATATGCTGTTTATAATAACTGATAAATTAAACCATCACTGTTTCAATATGATTTGACATATTCTTTATTATATGTAGAAAAATTCACTGTGCCATAGAAAACTGAAATAAAAAAATGCTGTGATAAGGGCAGTCCAAGGGATCCATCCTGAGTCCATGAGTATTCCAGAAGTTTCTAGTTATCCTAAAGTGATACAGAGATTAGTGGTTTTGGGAACAGCTGAGATATAAGTATTGTGTTACTTTTCTTAGGGAGCTGTTGTAGTTGGAAGTTTTTCTGTCCTGACTGGCTGCCAGTCTGAACAAAACTTTCCTATCCGAGGTCCCACAGACACTTATAAAATAATTGCCTAGGAGGCTTAATATTATAGTAACTGCTGAGCCAGTAGTTCAGCCTTATTATTAATTAGCTCTTATGTCTTAAATTAATTCTTACCTATGTTTAGCCACATGGCTTGGTAACTTTTCTAATTGCAGTATTCTCATCTTTCTTCCTCTGTGTCTGGCTGGTGACTCCTGCTCTGCCTTTCTTCTTCCCAGAATATTCCTAGTCTGGTTTCCCTGCTCTATTTCCTTCCTAGTTACTGACAAATCAATGTTTTATTAAACCAATACTAGTAACCAGTAAAAAATCTTTTACAGTATACAAGAACATTTTTTTTCTTTCTAAAACAAAAATCCCAAATCTAAGTTCCTTTGTATAATTTTTTTTCTTAACCATTATACATAACAATTTATAACCAATACTCTAAACAAAGCATTCATAATCAACATTTTGGGGAGAATATGAACATAGTTCTCCAGACTACTTCATGATTATTGGAGGCACTGATAATTTCAAGGGAACCCAAGAAAAATTTAGCATTATGGGCAAGTCCGGAGTGGAATATTCTGTGAGGCTGGATAATCTCAGCCAGTAACCTTAAAGCTATTCTGAATTCAGAACTCAGAGGAAACTACAATAGAGGTGCTCTGAGAAATTGGATCATCTGGGCCATCTATTCCCATCGAAGATTTTTCAGTGGTCTTCTTTAATCACACTTTATTTTTATTTAACTTGGAATAAATCTATAGCCTCTCATATCCTGTAGAAATAAAAGGAAAACCATGTCTCCAAAGTAATATCTTTTGACTTCAATTTTGAAGTCAAGGCATTTACAAAATATATAGGTTGGGTTATTCTAGCAGCATTTAAAATCAAATGTTTTAGAGCAGCTGTTGCTCCTTTCTCTGTAATTAAAAAAAAAAAAAACTCTAAGACAATACAATAATATACATTATCCAGACTCCCCATCTAATTTCCATCTTTATGTGACTCATTATTTTTTATTTATTTATTTTCCTTTTTCTTTCTTCTTTTTCTTTTCTCTCCCAAGCCTATATATATTTTTTGAAACACACTTTAAGCTATTTAGAGTTTTTTAAAATGTGAATCTGTCTTTACTGTATATCTAATCTTTATCTTTTTCTGACCACAGGAGCCTTTAATCTGGTATAAAGTGTGACTAGGATTAAAGCCTCAGATATGGTGTCTAGCTCCACCCAGATCCTTGGTCTGTGAGACCTTGGCCTCCTGGTAGAGGTGCTGGCAGGAACCACATTTATTACCTCAACTCTGGAATTTTAGAGTCTACACTGCCCCCAAGTAGAGTACCACCACCCACTGCTCATAAACCTTACTTAAGTGTTTGGCAGCAGGTCACTTAAAAGAGCCAAGCAGCTTTTGCTGCTAATGCTGAGTTATTTTGCCTCTCTTAAAGGTGCTGCATCTCTGCTTGCCACCAGCAAACAGAACTCACCAGAAATATGCTTCTACCAAGAATCCATCATTGACTCTGTTACTTTTTTCTCTGTATGAGCAGAAACCTTAAATGGGTCATATGCAGCTCAGGCTTATACCAAGTATCCTGTGCGACTGCAGGAAACTTCCATGTTGAAGTTCAAGATTTTTGGCCACTCTTCACCCTGGCTCACTTGCAAGATACAGCTAGCAAGCTGTTTTTGGCTCTGCTTCTGAGTTTCAGAACCCTTTTAAAACTCTCTCAGACTTCATGTGGATGTATATACACCACGTTGGAGTGCCATTTATAGTCAGAAGTTCCTGTGTCCTTCCAGAAATTGTCAAATAACTGACAGCTGCTTCCCAAATAAAGTCTCCAAGGCTTAATTACATGGTAAATGCTGGGCCAGTAGTTCAGGCATATTATTGACTAGCTCTTACATGTATATTAACCCATGATTCTATATAGGTTTAGCCACATGGCTTGGTACCTTTCTCATTGTAGCATTTTCATTTTGCTTCCTCTGCATCTAGTGACTCCTGCTCTGCCTTTTCTCTTCCCTTCCCAGTATTCTCCTAGTATGGTTGCTCTGCCTCTACTTCCTGCTTAGTTACTGACCAATCAGTGTTTTATTAAACCAGTACCAGTAACAAACCATTACAATGTACAAGAGCATTATCTCAAAAGCTATGAATGAAGGTCTATTCACCCTGGGTAGAGCATCAATAATAGAATAAATAACTGGTTCCATCCAAGTCTAGCTTAGTGAGCCAATGAGTTTCTTATGGTTACTTATAGAAATGTTGTATATGGGTACTGGAGCATGGATAACTCAAAGGTACCTGCATTATGAAGAGCTTACCTCAACATGACTCATGATGATTCATAAAATTGCATCCCCAAGTACCTGCATAATTTTCTTATTGGTGAGTCTTTTTCTCTAGAAGTTGGTACTGCTTCCTAGAACTAGTGAGAGAGCAAACATGATAGTAAACATGCATACTTGCCACCAAGAAGTGTACATTGAAATTAGGCTCCCCAAGGAGATAACTGTATAATACAGATCCTGAAGAAGAACTTTGTAAATATTGTAAGTTTGGAGAGCTTCCTCAACGTTGAAAGCTTCATTTGCTTTCTTTCTCTGAAGGAGCTCCCTTCTTATCCTGTGGGGAAATATTTTATTTTTAAGGTCATTCTATACCACCATACCATATCATGCACACATTCGATACTTGAGCCGTTGCATGTAAATCTCTGCAACTATGCCTGACAAATAATGGTTACTTACTGTTTTCTGTGGCTTTGTATTAGTTAACCTACTAAACAGAGGGCAGGGTAGACACTATCACCATTTTGTTTAAGAGGATCCTTAGCCATAAGAGGATTGTGACACAGACAAATTATTCTTTCAGAATATGAAACATTTTAAGCAGAAATAAGCTTCAGCCACCACTTTTCTGGATTTATTTATTCCAAGAAAAGACATGCATGCAGTTAAATCCCTGGGAAGAATAAGTCAAAGTTTCCTCATGAGATTTTTAATACACACTCTCAGGTAAGAAATACTCCTCCATCTGGATTGCTGGTACCTCATCTATAATCACAGACATCATTACAGAACAAGGTGCTCCAAATAGACCTTTGTTTTACAGAAGTTGATCAATTCCACATGATATAGTACAAACTGTGGATAATATTGAATGTATTAAGCACATAGTAAAATTGCTAGTGATAAAATGTGTGCATAACTATTTCACAAAGTATTACTTTCTAAACTGATTATTTTATTAAGGTTCTTTTATTCTCTTTCTTCTCTAGAGAAAAATTTCACAAGTGATATCTATTACTATTTATAACTCAAAGAGGTGGGATTTAACTTTGCCATACTCTATCTCTGGTTTTTGAAATAAATATAAGGAAAAATATAATGAAAGTACAAAAATATCTAAGGAAATTTACCCAAAGAAGTATTAACTTGCTTTTATAATTATTTTCTATCATGTAAACATAAGAAAACAAAAAATACATAGTAATGTTGCACAGATTAATAAGACACTTGGCAAAAATAAAGCAGTTGTACATTATTATTTATATTATGCTAACTTCTACATGTAATAGTTTTAAAAAATCCCCAAAATTTATCTATCTTCATTATCTTAAAATTTTATAACCTAGCATATCATTAAACAAATGCAGCAATGTAATGCCTCTTTTATTGACTATATATTTACTATTTATACATTTTTGTTTGTTTATTTAATGAGTGTGTATGTGTGTGTATGTGCGTGTGTTTGGGTAATATGCATACATGCTTCTACATATTTTACAAATGATCAGAAGATACTGAAGAGGAAACAGTTTTCTCCTTCTACCATATGGACCCACAGTATCAAATACGGGTTGTCAGCTTGGTTAAAAGCACCTTTACTACTGAGCCATCTTGCTGGCCCAATTGTCTATATATAATTTTACACTTGTCTATATATAATTTTTCACATTCATTAAGTTAATATGAATTATATAAATAATAAATTGCCATTAGTTTAATAAAATTAGATATTGTTGGACAACGAGGAGATAATATATAAAAATAATCTAGGAAATAAATGATAATGATTAATATGATCTTTTATGCAGTTAAACACATATACATTAGAGGAAAATGCCTTTGTAAAATAATAACTTTCCAAAACATTATCTTCAGCATTTTGAAACATCAACAGTTTGAAAACAAAAAGCTGTGGTGTGTTTTAGTTTTATAAGGAGTCTGTAAATTTTCAGAAGCTTTAATCTGTATTCTGAGTCTATTGAGGAGGTGTTGATACTTGTGCTCCTTTATTCCTTGGGTTGCTACGGTAGCTGGGTTGCTACGGTAGCTGGGTTGCTACGGTAGCTTGGTGGCAAAGCCAGTCATGGTAGTGAACATGGGTGCTCACCACCAAGAAGTATACTTATCACAATAAAATTAGGCTCCCCAAGGATATAATTAGGTAATACAGATGCAGAAACCTTTTAATGCTACTTATAACAGAAGCAGCTGCCAATCTCCAGATGTTCTGCATCTTTCCCCGAGAAGGAAGAACCAGCCACAAATCAGCAACCATTATTAGTAAACATATTTGAAGTGTGTTCCTCTTGAATGACTGTTAATTTAAATAGCACAGAAGTACATTTTACACAGTTTAGCTCACTGTGGAATAAGTATATTTGTGTGAAAAATATGTATAAAACTGAGAAATATACAAATTAACAAGACAGTTCTTTGAAAGCATATTCTTGTTGTTGAAAATATAAAGGTATAAGCAGGTTGTGTGTAAGAATAGAGAATAGAGAAATGTCAGTTTTTGTTAAGAAGAAGCTAAATAAAAACCCAATGCTTTGACTGGTATATTCAGTTATGAAAGAAACTGATTAATTTAGGATCTTAACATAAAATATATGTAAATATTAAACATTTCAGGAATGTATAATTTCTTATCTCATATACATGCAAGCTACCTTTTTTTTCTGGTCTTTTCCTTTGAATAAACTACTTGGGAACACATAATGCCCCAAACATTGACATGGTGATAGGAAGTATTAGTAACATAATATTTTAACGTAGTCCGCATTTTGAATGATTCTAAAAATAGTTGGTGGTGGAGTTGAATAAATGTATTAGCTCTCGAATTATTTTAATTCAGTTTTTACTTGTTAATTATCCTTTTCCTGATACAGGTAGTGCTAGTGTTAATGTTAACAGATGATACACATAGGCAGACCTGGAAAGGTATAAGATATAAGCAGTTGTTCCTAGGTGTTTATTAGTTTCCAACAGGGGGTTTCTTATCAACACATACATATATATTTATCATGATAATGAGATGGGTTTGCTGGATATCCTTACTGTTGTAACACCCCTCTCATCTACTTTCCTATAAATTTTTACAAGCATTTATGAGTGCTTTAACTTCCATGAAATTATGTCAGAATTGCTTTTGGTCAGTATATTCTTAAGTATTTATCTATTGTTGTGCCTCATGCTTGTCTCTCCCCCACAGCACAAAGTGATGTTAAAAGAGAGAAGACTGTAACATAAGGTATGGGGCCGATTATTTGAATACTGTGTAAAATAGTGTTCCAGGCAAAAGAGCCACATATTGAAAATTTCAGAGCCTTTGGGTAGGAGATGTAGATTTGCACTGCCTGAGTGGAACATTTGTTACCTGACTCCAGGTGTTCTAAGATCATGAAATGACTAAACCATTCACAGGGTGGCAGATTTATATGCTAGAAATCTGGGACACACCTCAAATCCTATACATTTTGTCTGCCCACAAGTCAAACTTTGAGACCATCTCTGTCATCTGTGGCCATTTTTTTTTAATCCACCCTACACAAGTTAAGAATACATAAGGCATCAAGCTCTAAAAATGAAGGTAATTAACACTGTGAAGGGCATTGGTATCTCTTTCAATTCTTCTATTTCTTTCCTAGCTTGGATAAAACAATCCATACTACATAAAGTGATGAAGTCGATATTTTAGCTCATAAAATGAAGTTCAAGACATTATGATGTTCTACCAATACAACTATGCATAAACTTCCCAGAGCCTCTCATTCTCTGCACATATGTATGTAAGTTGTGTGTGTGTGTGTGTGTGTGTGTGTGTGTGTGTGTGTGTATGTGTGTATGTTGGGGGAGGCAGTGGACAGTAGAGAGCTGAGATATGGCCAGATAGCTGTAGCTCTATACATTTTAACCCACAGGACTGAAATTGGGAGCTCCAAATATTTATCGTGCAGAAGAATGATTTAATTTTCATTTATATGTCCAAGTAGACAACAGCATGCATATTAAAAAACCTGTCTATAAATACACATATATTTACACATATATACATATGTATTAATTTTACTCATGGATATCTCTATAAAGAAACATTTACCTCAAGTGTCATCTTGCTGAATAGTCTATTAGTCTGGTTTCTGATTAATATTTATAGTTCACAGAGAATTGAGATAACCACTGTTAATCCCATGGATGCATCATCTTATTTCTGGCAACATAAAGGCAGTGCTATGAGAACTGATGCTGTCACTCAAATTGCAGAAATGTTTCCTCTCTGAGAAATAAATTGTGTCTGACACCAGAACAAATGAACTGAGAAACACAATCGGAAACGGAATTGCTTTTTGCTGTATATATCGCCTTAAGTTTTGCTTTAGTGAATTAAATTCAGAGCTTCAAACATTTGCAATCACAAGAATCACAAGGAACAGTGTTTCCCTTTGCCAATGATTAGCTGATGTGTGTGTGTGTGTTTCTGTGTTTTCAAAGGAAAGATATTTTACTCTATATATTAAAGATATGGCCTCATATGCCCAAGAGCTAACAAAGAAAAAAAAATCACAAAATTTTCACATAGACCGTGTTCACAGAAAACACTTTTGCTGGATTTATTCAATTTGCTTTAAATGCCACAAATAACAAGCTTTCAAGTAGTTTTAGTCACATACTAAAATTTTGCAGAAGTAAAATACATTAGAAAGTATATTATAGAAAGCTATTTAATAAAAAAAAAAATCACTGTTAGGTAAGTTGTAACTTCTCTTTTGACTTGAAAGTAAGTACGTGCTTTCCCAGATCTTGTGGGCAGATCATATGTGTGGACTTACTGTACTTGAGAAGCAGTGTTTCTGGGGTAAGCTGTTGAGGGACATCTGGGAAATGGCAGCTGTCTTGCACTTGGGCAGTGATGGGTAAACTCACGTTCTGTTTAAGAAGCTTCTTTTCTGTAAATGATTTTTCTTTTTGTAGTTGCTTTAGCAAAGCCCAAATGCACACTTTCTTTTAATTTATCCACGACGCATATTTTAACCTGAGTAATTTCCCTCTCCTCTCATGACTGCAGCAGACAAGAGCTTAGCTAACTCCCCTTTCCTGTGGCTTTGTTGACTGACTTCAATCACAAACTGAAGCCCTGGGCTTTCTTCAAAGGCCAGTTCCAGAAGACAAGGAAGAGTTGAGATTCTAAATCTATCTCGAGGACCTGAAGCATCTGTTCTCCCCTTTCATTCCCGAAAATCACACAAGACCCAGGCCCCGTTTCTATGGACGCAGCTGCGATTGTTAGAGTTATTTCAACTACAAACAGACTTCTCAATTCTGCTTTTGCGCTAAGCACATAGTTTTAGGCCGTATCTTGGACATTTCTTTCTCTTTTCTTTGATCTTCTGCCCGGAAAACCTTAAAAAGCGAAATGAATCCACAGAGTTTGTTCATTTTAAGCTTTGTTATTCTAAGAGAAGCATTTGCAGCTACCTCAGTGACAGTGACAGTCTCCAGGACAGAACTGACTCATCTTGAAAAGTTTGTGGGACTGCGTATGGATGCAAACATGTATTTCTGATGTCATGCCTACATTTCTGCTGTAAAACTTTTAAAATTAAAAGGCAAAGAGGTGGGATGAGAAATATTGTGCAAATTGGAAACTACTTTAAAAGACAAGTGTTGGGAATGCCATTATTGAATCAAATTGCAAAGTTTCTATAAAACATTTGATGAAACTTTTTTTTTTTTTTTTTTTTTTTTTTTTTTTTTTTTACAAAAAATGTCCTTTAGATGAGGAAAATGTGTTTTATATGGAGAATTTTCTTTATGTCTTCATGGTATTATATTGGAAACACTTGCAAAGATATTAGAAATAAGAAAGAGGTAAGCAGAGGAAGGAAAGAGGAAGAGGAAGATAAAATAGCATGTGGATGTTTGAAAAGTCATAAAGAAGCAAACTAGTAGCTATATACCTAAAAACCCATAATACACATAAGTTTGTATATAAATATACATACATGTAATTCTCTCATCTGGCCTGATAACGCTTCTTCTGAGAGCTAAAGACCAACAAGCTAATAATCCTAATGCCAGGAAAATAAAAAGGCTTTTTTTTGGGGGGGGGGTTGTTGGTCAGGGTTGCCCCCCAGAGGTGAAAAGTTTTCATAGATGAAGACATAGGGCCTGGAGGAACCTGAACTGAAAATGGCCTCAAGAACTTCTCCATGTAGACTAGATTTCATGATACCAGAAGGAGCCATACAAGCTTCTAACGGAAGGAAGCAACCAACAGTCCTGTCTAGCATGATGCTTCAATAATGATCAGCACACTATGATAACCCTAAGATAATGGCATGCAAACCCTGTCAGCATCCAGAAGCTCTTCAACTGATCTAAGCTTTGTTCAACAGGAGAACAATTATGCTTGACTGTAGTAGGAGGTCTCTGGCCTGGACTTTCGGGCCTAGCCTCAAGGTTTAGATCCACAGACCCACAGACCCACAGAGACACACAGATGCATACGATAGTTTTAGGCTGATCAGCCTCAGGCCCAGGCATATAACTTGCTAACTCTGTATCCTTAATCTAACCCATGATTCTTCCTATTCAGTCATGCGGCTCGGTACCTTTCTTTAGAGCAGCATAGTTGTCCTCTGCTTCTTTCGGCTTCTCTCTCCCGTTCTCCACTGTGCTTCCTGTTCTCAGAGTTCTATTAGTCTGATAGCCCACTTCATGCCTGCCTTTGGCCAATCAACGCTTTTTATTAAACCAGTGGGTGGGACATAATCTCCCACAGTTGACTATGGAAACATAGCCAACTACGAGGAGTAGTAAAGTCATGAATCTTGGAAAACTTAGAATGCCACTTCACTAAAACAGCAAAATGCCTAATGAAATTCTAAATATCTGCCCCTTTAAACTCATAGATAAGTATAATCCTCACCCTCATCAAGGAAACTCCTCTTTGTAACAGGTGGAGATTGTCTTAGTTAGGGTTTTATTGCTGCGCAAAGACATCATGACCACAGCAACACCCATAAAGGAAGGACATTTAATTGAAGAGGCAGCTTTCATATCTTTAGTCCTTTATCATCATGGCCAGGAACATGGTGACTGAGAGTACAGCAGAATGCAAGCAGGAATGGTGATGGAGAAGTAACTGAAAGTCCTACATCTTGCAGGCAAGAGAAAATAGTTTGAAACTCACACTGAGGAAAGCTTGAGCAAAAGAGACCTCAAAGCCTGCCCCCACAATGACGTGCTTCCTCTAACAAGGCTACACCTACCTCAACAGTGCCACACCTTATAATGATGCCATTGTCTATGGGCTTATGGGATCCAATAATGTTCAAATTACCACAGAGACCATTTCAGAAAATCCAGAGTTGTAGTGCATAGTTCTAGCAGATATGTCTATAGAATAATCTGGCTATTTACTGTGAGTTAGTGTTTCCTGTGTAATGCCAGAAGCCACATCCATAAGTCTCACCAATGTGAAAAGCTAAGTATGAACTGAACAAGGACAAAGATGTGCTAATGTAGACAGAGGAAAGCCAAAGAACTACTGGAAATTGAGGAATGCTAGGAGTTAGAAAAAAAAAAAAATGTCTCCCCAGGGCAAAGCACACCAATTGGTTATCCATTATGAAGTGGTCAACCCTGCAAACATACATGTAACTAACTGCTGTGGAATTATGTTCTGGTACATTGTAAAAATTCTGTCTCTTTTACTGGTTTAGTAAAACACTGATTGGCCAGAAGGCAGACAGGAATGGTGGGAAGGGTTACCAGACTAAGAAAACTCTGGGAAGAGGAGGAGTCAGAGAGAGGCATCAGCAGAATCAGTGGAAAGAAGTCCAAATGCTGCTCTGAGAAAAGGTACTAAGCCACTTGGCTAATCATGGGTTAGTTTAAGAGTTAAGAGCTAGTAAGCTATATAGCTGAGCCATAAGCCAATCAGCATCAAATTAACGTAAGCTTTTGTGTGTTTTTTGGGGACTTTGGGACTGCTGGTCCAGATCTTGGGGCTAGTCTAAGCCAGAAACTTCATATTACAAGTAACACCCTATATCTTAATAAGGTTTAAAAAGTGCAAAGAGGGATGTATAGGAGAGTTTGGATGGAGGAAAAATGAGGTGAAACTATGTAATTACATTATAATCTCAAAATTATATCCAATTAATAAAAAATAATTTAAAAGGGAGAATAACAATTAGCTAAACATTCTGAATTTAACAGGACAGGTAGAGATAGGTGAAATCAGTAGGAGGCAGTATTTGCTTTCACATGCTTATGTAGGCTTTGTCATTATTTCTGTATTTCAGGGAAGGTAAAGAAGTGATGTGGGTTTACTTATGAGAATGTTTTGTACAGTGAATCAAGTGAATGAAAGTGGCAAATGATGCTCTAACTAATTGAGAATAAGTAATGGTTGGGTATTCATCTCCAAACAGAAAGTTTATATCACTGCCCCTGCCTTCCAAGGATTAAGGCTTAGGAAAGATCACAGAAGGAATGAAAGACTGTAAGAGCCAAAAGATAGGAAGATGGACCTCAGACTACTGTTGTCTGAAAATGACACATGCATCGTAATCCTACAGCAATTACAGTTACCTTCACTGGACCTGTACAAGACAGGGCATAGCTTTTCAGTTATGATTCAGGGTGGGGCTCAGTGTAGAACTCTGGCTATGGGTGGGAAGGACAACCACTGTCTTCAGTTGAGTTGTCAGGAGTGAAATAATTCCAAATACACAATCACACAAACAGCTCTGTTTACAGCCTTAGCTGTGAAAATGAACTAGTCTGAAGGGAAGGAGTTGACAGAGGTGAGTGTGGGGAGACCATAGCAAGATGAGGTGAATGTAACCAGAATGTGTTATTTATAAAAAACTATCAAAAATGTATTTAATATGAGTATTTAAAAAAAACAGTGCTTTTGCAAATTTTTTTGCATCTAAAATGAGTCTGAGCCCTGAGTTGAACAAAGACAAAATGTGAGCTCTTACCATGTAGGATGTGACCTCTAAACTTCTGTGGCTCAGCCAGCCAGATGGCAGAGCCATCTGTAGCTTCTGCCATCACTAAGCCTCTGAGCTGTCTTGCTGCCTACTACTTACTACATCCTCTCTGAGATGTTAGTCTACTTTTCATCCTTCACTTCTTAGAGAACTTATTCAGAGAAAAGAAAAATAGAACAAAAGGAAAAGATTTCTAAAACTTATATGATCGTCTCTTATTTTAAAGGAGAAAGAGGGATGTGGGGGCATCAGTGTCAAGACGAGAAACTTGATTGGACTCCTGTTAACTCTGTAAGGTGGTCAGTGAGAAGACAGTTTAATGCACAGTCTAGGGTTGCCTTTAAATTGCTGTGTGAAGAACACTCCAACAGCAAAGGTAAATATACCCCCCCAAACAAGTTGTGAAATTACTGCCCCATTCAGAGAAGAGGCCCTACAATGCTTATTACTTTGCAAAGTTCTGCTGGCTACTGTTTAACATCTTTTGCATATGTCTACATATTACAGATTACTGCTAATCTTTAGACATTTGTTTCATTTATCAATTGTTTCCCCCTGGGGCTAAAAAGATCTGTAAGCTTCTTGTTCTGTAGTCTAAATCAGGGTCTCATAAATGATAAAGGATAAGTTAATGGTGTTGGAAATAGACAGGCAAGTATCTGTTTCCTTTGCTGTCCTTCAGAATGCTCAATGTTGCATGTAACTGTAAGATATGATTTTAGTGTTAACCTTTTTTCAGGAATTTTTAAAGGGAAAAGTCTTGTCTAAAGTCAAACTGATGATGCCTGAGCAAACTTAGGGCAGTTGTGAATGACAGCAGGTAGTTTGATGACAAATTTTACCATGTCCGATTTTCTACTATTCTACTTGGAAAGCAATAAGAACTCCAGATGTTGAAGTTAGTTGAAGGCAGAAAGAAACCTGTTTCTTCTCCCCTGAAATGGAAGTCTGTTCCTTTGTGCTCTCTTGATAATTTCTTCCAAGAACAGGAATGAATTCTGGAGGCACACATTCATTTATGCTGAGTAACATAAGCAGGTTCTTCCAGGGGCGAAAGGGACAAGGTAGACACTTCTATTAACAGTCAGTTTTCTTGAGGAAAAACTTATATACAATTTTATATTTGAACAAGAAAAATATTGTCTCTCTTTAAGAGTATAATTCTTCTAATTCCTTTTTTGGAGATATATGGAAGATGACCAGTGCATGATGCATGTACTTGGCAAACCAAAGGTGAGTCCTCAGAATGTTAATTCCTGGCTCAGCATCAAAACAGACTTGATTTCGCCTCTCTCTCTCTCTCTCTCTCTCTCTCTCTCTCTCTCTCTCTCTCTCTCTCTCTCTCTCTCATCTATCTGCCTGTCTGTCTGTTCATCTCTCTATCTATATCTGCATGGGTGCAAGTGTGTGTGTGTGTGTGTGTGTGTGTGTGTGTGTGTGTGTATGTGTTTGTGTGAACATGCGTGCACATATGTGCAGAGATGTGTGAACCTCTGTGCATATTAGGCTAAATATCTGCCTTATGCTGTTCTTCAGGTACCATACACATTGCTAATTGTTTTGTTTTGTTTAGAGACCAAGTCTCACTATGTAACCCTGACTGACCCAGAACTTGTCGCATAGACTAGGCTTCCCTCTAACTTATAGAGATCCACCTGCCTCTATATTCAGAGTACTGGGATTAAAGGCTATATTATGTATGTATTTATTAACTTATTTATTTATTTATTTATTTATTTATTTAAAATTTTTAAAAGCTCACTTGTTTTAGAAACAGATTTCTTCTAAAGTCAATAATATCTATATTTTTCTAGAAATGCTTTCATTAACAAAATAATTTACAATAAAGCTTTTCTATAAGAGTTTATTCTTTCTTTTTTTAATTTAGTAAGTGTTTTTTCTCATACCCACCACTGCTTCTCCTCCCTCCCTTCCTTCCAGTCCTCCCTTAGTCTCCCCAATCGTACTCAGATCCATTCCCCAGGGAGGGCCAGGGATCCCAAGGTGAGTCAGTTCATTCTGGCATATCCAGTTGAGGTAGGACCAAGGCCTTCCCCCGAGTAGCAAGGCTGAGTCTAGTGTTTCCCTGTATGGAATGGGCTCTGAGCGGTCAGTTCATGCACCAGAAATAAACTCTAGCCCAACTGCAAGAGGCTCCACAAAATGCTCAAACCATTCGACTGTCACCCAAATTTCAAGGCTTTGTTCCTTTCCATGACGGTTCCTCAGCTGTCATTTCAGAGTCAGTGAGCTCCCAATAGCTTGGGTCAGCTGTGGAGACAGAATTTCCTGCTGGTATGGAGCTTTTCAATTGCAAGGTTGGCTGGGTGCAGAACCCCAGGAATCTCCCCGTTTTTCTGTCCAGAACTGGTGTTCCAGACATGCTCCATCACACTCAGCCTGTCTACGTGGGTTCTGAAGGAAGACTTCACTGACTGAACTGTCTTCTGGGTCCACTGTTCGTTCTCTTCCTAGGTACAATGCATATTTATTCTACAGTTTAAGAACATCTAGATCTAGTATAGAATAAGATAGAATATAGGATAGTTAAATTCATGTTAAGTATAAGTAAGCAGAAATTAGAATGCCTATTAGACAGAAATAATGGAGATATAATTAATACTTGTGAATCACAAGAATGACACATGGTGAACCTGAACACTAAATAGTCATGACACACTAACTGTAGAGGGAACACTACTACATTACACGCAACGCACACACATGCACACAAACACACACACATACACACACTCAGTGAGTGTTCTATCTTAACTAATGGAATCATGCTAGCCACTAATATCCACTATGAGCTGATGAACTACAGCTGGTGTCAACGACACTTGTCCCTTATATGCTGATTATGTGACTCATGGACACTTCCTCAAATCCAAACTCAATGTGATGTTAATCACATGCTCAGTTAGATAGATGGTTGTCCTGTAAGAGGAAGGAACAGAATGCATGGACACTGTATATCAGGATTAAAGTTGTATTCAGAATTGTCTCATCTTCCTTTTGATTCTTACTGAGTGTTCTGATTGTCCATGCAAACTATTTGATTTGTGCATTTTAATTTTTTTTTCTGTTTCACCTCTAGAATAGTATGTTTGTTTCCTATTATGCCTGGTAAATTAAAACAAACAGTAGCTTTAAAAAAAACACAAATTAGTAATCTTAAGTGTTAGAAGCCCTAAATATGTTTGTCTGCATTAAAACCAGTGACACTAAGACAGTATTTCTTTCTGAAGGATTTAGAGGAAATTCTGATATTCACCTCTCCAGTTTCTAAAGTCCACTCCAATCCCTTGTCCAGTGGCCCCTTCCATTCATAGCATTAATAGCAGACAATGCTCTTTTACCTTTATTTCTGCTTCTGATTTTTCTTATCCCCATCTGAGATTCTTGTGAATTCTTGTGCCCATCTCTTAAGGATACCCACTGTCTTAATGCTTAAAATTTAATTGTTAATGAGTTAGTTCTCTCTTGCCAAGCAACATGCCAAATAAACATGGAACTGAAAATGAACATTTTTGGAAGGTCATGATTCCATTACAAAGAGCTTAAGGCATGGAACATGAAAGGTCCCACTACACTGAGGGGAGTTTTTGTACTGCTATTGGCCAAACTTTTATTCAGTTTTGATTTGCTTACACTTGTACTATAAAGCCAAGAAATGCTCTTTTTAAAAGGTGTTCTCCTTCATGTTTACAGAAGCAGAATCTTACAACTTTATCTTTCCTTCATATCAAATGAAGTGCCCAAGTTCAATTGCAATCTTGAGTCACCATCCCAAATTGCAGTTACTAATTCAAGACTGGAATTGGCTATCCATTCTGATTTGCTGAATGTGAATGAATGTTTCTTTCTCCCCAGAATACAGATATTTAAGACTTACTCCAAGCCAATCCTGAGCAAATCAATTATAATGCTCCTTTCAACTTTTCTGTTTACCCCATCAATAGCTGTGAAAAAGTCCTGGAATTTTGCCATGGTGATCAGTGCAAACAGATTATTGGACAAGGAACCCAAAAGCTTCAATATCTATGAAAAATATCAACTGACCTTTGTTTTTCTAAATTTGCCTTGTGCTAGAGAAATTGGTTGAGTGGACTACTACAATGTTTTCTTATAATTCTGTCTCATCCTTCTTTCTTACACACAACACACTTTCTCTCTCTTTCTTTCTCCATATATATACATATATAATATGTTCTTATGTATGTATATATATATATATGTATATATATGAAACTACTGCTATTACATATATACAACTACAATTATATGTATTTTATATATATCTATATAGATATATAACTACTATATCTATCTATGAAACTACTACTGGGCACATAAGTAGACTGAAGAGGAGTTCAGTTCTCATGTTGTAAGATTCTTGACTAAACACGGAGTAGCTGTTTAAGGAGTTCCCATTGGCTTTGGACTATTTACACAGAAAGCACTTTAATTCTCAATAAAGTCTACCCAGATACAAACAAATATTTAAAGTTTGGCATAATTAAATTTTTTAAATAGAGTAGGCAAGCATATAATTAGGCTTGTTTTCCTCATGGCCTAAAGCAAGGCTTATTCCAAGATACTCCAAAGTTCTGCAAGTAATTACAACTCGCTTGTCTGTACACTGTGGCTATGACTGCTTTGGCTGCGCCTCTAATGCAAATATATCAAAAAAGTGCCAAGGAAGCAGATTTCTCCAGAAACAATAAAAAGTCAAAATCAAGGCTTTTAATCATATGTAGAAAAATATGTGATCTTACAAATTAACTGATTATAAATGTTGATTCTGTTAGAGTTAGGATAAACAGGTATTAAGTTCTAAATGAAAGGCAGACTATTAAAATGCTTCTGAGGTGAGTTCTAGTGTCTTATTTAGGACACAACTTTCTAAAATCAAGGAGATAAAGATATTAAATAAAACTCGGGGTTGTGTGCATGTGTTGCGATTAAAAGCTCTACATTGTCTTACCTGTTTATCTTGTATGCCTTGTGTACACTGTAGTTCATGAGTTCAGCATCTACTTTATGTTAAACACTTTCCCTAGGGAGATGCAGTATATATTTCTCCTTACCTCAGAGAGGGATCCCACAAAAAAAGTGCAGATATCACCAAAATCCTACTTGGTGAAAAAATTAGTTTTGAGCCTTATTGTGGTAAGTACAATACTATGGATGAGAGATTCCTTACAGGAGCAGAAATGACTTCAAGACAGCAGGCATCTCATCTCAGCTGGTTGTTGCTTCTTCCAAACTGCTTTCTTTGTCTCTGTTTTCCTCAGGTAACTGGGCCTGTCTTGGTCTTTGTAGCTTGTTCTGCGATTGACTTTTGACTGTTTGCACTATTTATTCTTAGTTAAGGAGGATCCTAGAGAATCTGATCAGTTTCAGGGACTTCCTGAACCCTTTTTGAGTTATTGTTGAGCTTCTCTGTGGGACAGCTTGCTTCAGTCTCAGAAGAAACACTGCGTAACAAGCTGCATCTCAGAGCAGGTGATCTAAATAGCCTTGGGTAGAGGTGGAACATTGTTGGTTTTTTAAAGAATATCCCATTGTCACCTACTTCAATGCATATGGCAAGAAGTCCAAATGTAGATGTGTCACCAGTATTTGTCTGTTTTCCTCTTCATGTGCACATGCACAGGTGTGTATGGGCTGAATTCCTTGCCCCCCCCCATCCTTATAGTACTGTAAGGATATTTAATGTAAGAAGAGTGGATTCAATGAACACTTGCATGTTTGTTTAGAGGCTATGGATTCACCCAAAGCCTCATACTTGCTACTGAACTAAATCATCCACACTATTGAATTTTTTGTCTCTTTGCTTTTAATAAGAAACTCAATACTAGTCATTCTTATTGGTCTATAGGCAATTGGAGAATTTAAAAATTCTCTTTTTCAATAAATATTCACCATTTCTCACTGATTTCCTGTGTATTTGAATAACTAGGAACTGCCCATTATAGCCCCTTCCTTCAAGGTTCCCCTCAACTCTGTTCCACATTATTCTTAACCGTTGGAATGATTCTATGACAACATTCAGGGATTTACAAGTCTGTGGTGGGCATGTTAGATCATTAGTCTCACCAACATAGGAGTCCTTCAGAACCTCAAAACCTCATGAGGACCAGATATTCCATGTCTCTTGTGAATTTAGTCCTTACTTGGGCTTTGTCTTTATCTGTTAATAACAGTTACGTTATAGCTTTCCTTTATCTTTAGATGTGCAAGCCTTCCTCTTGTTCTTTACAGAAGCAAATAGTCTCCAACAACAGAGTATTTCATAAAACACATAGCAGTTACATGCATTAAAATTCTTTCATGTTTTCGTATAGCAATGGTTATCCACAAGTTTTTGTCTATGATTACGTTAGCGCGGCAGAGAACATTAGTATTGATGTTAGTGTTGATTTGTAACAGATCAATATCAGCTCGGGACCCTCAACACTAACTTTTCAGCACAGAGGAGATCCATTTGCCCTTAATGGAAGGATATCTGGAAATAAGGGAAAAGGGAATGAGGGACAAAGACGGGATAAAGGAGAAGGGAGGAGGAGAAGGAGCAAGAGAAAAGAGGGCAAGGATGTTCATCCCAGAGGGGTAAAGACTGCCTCTCGATAGAGAGCACATTGAAATGTCCCACAGAAAAATGGCTGTCTATAGCCCATGTTAGGATGAGGCATTTCATTTTAATTGGGCATGTTAATTAGGGCAGGCAAAAGGGTGTTTCGATTGCTGGATTTCAACATTTTGATAACTAGACCTTGATAGTCAGCCTCAGGATGAGGAAGTGGCCAAACAAGAGAATAGAGGTTGGTGACTAACTTTAGAAATGTAATCCAACAGTTTTGAGTAAGATAGAAGCAACAGAGGAAAAGGGTAAGTCCTACCAGAGCCATATGTGGCATGACTGGGCTGACAAGAGTCCTCTCAGCTGAGCATTTAGGTTTTTTGTTTTCTTTCCTTTTTTTCTTTAAGACATACTGCTCTCAAACTATTACAGAGTGAAGATGAACCTCTTGAATCTCTGATTCTCCTGCCTCCACCTCTCATGTACGGGCATTGTAGGTGTGTGCGTCACCATACTCGACTTACTATCTTATTGTGCTTACGTGAAATATTATAATTGGTATTTCTCGTATTCTTACAATTTTCAAACCTTAAATAACTATTTTGTATCTTTAATAAGCAGTATGCAATTTATGTATATGTGCACATGTGTGTATGTGTGTGTATGTATGTGTGTGTATGTGTGTGTGTGTATTCGCAGACTGTAGCATGCGTTATAAAGAAATAAAATAATTGTAGCTACAGAAAAACATGTTGATTAGGGCTGAGCTACTGAGAGACACAACAGAGGTGGCCTTGTAAAAAGATGGAGTCTGGTCTGGATGGAAGAGTAAGTTGCACAAAGAGAACATGAAAGAACATTTCAATTCAAACAGCTGCACACATAAATATTTAAATCTGTGTGGTCTGATCCCTGCCATAACTAAAAAAGATTCCAAGTGTGTTTGCAACTAATGCTCTCTCTTTAGCTTTCACTAACCCAAATACCACTTGTCATGTGTCTAGGTGGAGGTCAGATCGAGTCCTGGTATTTTATGAGATTTAATAAATTGTCATATAAATCAGAAGACTTTACCTATTAACTATTTCTATGGTTAATAGGTGGTAAATCACATAAAACTTTTCACTGGATATGTTGCCAAGGAGACAAGTCTGTGTTCTCTTTTAAGAAACATGTTTGTAATTGGGAACAATGCCCAACCTCTGGCTGAGCAGTGGTGGCTCAGGGCATGTGGGTGGAAGGGGACTGTGCAGGAGAGGTGGGAGGAAAAAGTTCTTCTTTGAGGACAGAGAATGAGATTTACATATGATGTAGAGATTCAGAAAGGAAAACATAACTGAGATTTGGTGCCAAGATAGAATTAAGCATGTAGCCATCTCAAGCAAAATTCATAAGAGAAGTGAAGAGGTTCCTTGGAACATGTAGCTAATTGCTTATTTTTCAATTTACTTTAAATCTTTCATCGTGAACGTATAGCAGCGAATCATATTTTATTCATATTCAATTGCCTCACTAAGTTAAGATGTACTAACGTGAGTAAAATTTTTAATGCACGGGGCTTTATGCCATTGAATTCTGAAGGACTAATGATGGTAATTTTGGTCATTATTCCAATTACACTATGAAAACTGCATGTTGTGTACAACAGTGAATGCAATTGCTCCTGCTGTGGGATGTATACTTCTGACTATGTCTGCCTCGAGAGAGGTAGCAGCCTTGACAATGCTGACCCCGTGGCCTCTGGTCTCACATTCTCAGGTTGTTTCCTTGGCAACTGGGAGAAATTGAACTTTGTAGTTTGTGAGGAAGTTTGCAAAGGAATTTCAATCTAAAGCTACAAACAAGATTCTATCACAAGGGACTGTGAGTCTATATCTATCTGCTGAGGGTGGTGAAGAGCTGAGGTACACTGCAGGTATCAGGGGAGAAACCAAGGACTCAGCATCTTCAGGGGTAAAAACAGCAGATACAAGGATCATCAATTCAATATGGAGAGAATGTAACTAAATCTAAACAGTTCAAAGTACCCAATTTCTCTTTCTTACAAAATATTACCCTCTATTAGATGGCGGAAGAACAATCAATGATGACCATTTTACTTTCATAGGATGTAGACAAGGAGTTAGATGATCACAGTGTGCATGAGTGTACTGTAGGATGATAAAATCACACAGAAGAAAAACAAATATTGGTGCAGCCAGCTTATAAGCAGAGGATGTCTTGAGCTCTTTTAAATCAGTACTCTGTTACGAGCTACTCTCAATTCTGACACAAACCACCACTGATATGAAAAACAAAGCAACCATTGGCATTGTCCAATATGACAGAGCTAAGGCAACTCCATTCTAGCAGTGTCCCATAGACCAGGCTTTGGAGGACAGGGGCAATGTTTGCTACATAATGGTACAACAACACCCACATGTACTGTCATGAAGTAACATATATGATACAAACCTGTAGTAAGAGGTTAAGAGGTTTCTGGCCCAGACTTTCGAGCCTAGCCTCAAGGTTTAGACTGCAAACCGATAGACCCACAGAGACACAGACACTTACATTAATTTTAGGCTGATCGGCCTAAGGCCCAGGCATATAACTTGCTAATTCTTTACCCTTAAACTAACCCATGATTCTTATCTTGTTCAGCCATGGGGCTCGGTACCTTTTCTCAGAGCAGTATAGTTGTCCTCTGCATCTTCTGGCTTGTCTGGCAACTCTGGAATCTCTGTGGCATTTCTGCTCTGTTCTTCCTGTTCCCAGAGTTTTCTTAGTCTGGTAGTCCCACCCACACTTCCTGTTTGTCTTTGGCCAATCAGCTCATAGGCAGGACAATTATTTACAATGTTACATCATAAATCCACTAAACAAACCTTTATATAAGCATAAGTATATCAAAATATGGTATCCAAAGTAAGGTTTCTAAATGCCTACTTTTCAAACTGGTATTAGAGACATTGCAATATTCACGGATGAATGCATATACTTGCTACAAATTAGTTTTTCAAAAGTGAATATATGGATTCTTATAGCTTTTTCCCCCCATAAATCAATGCCTGTTGGTTTCATAGATACTGTGTACCAAATGACAGAATGTAGTTTTTCTTACCCAGATCCCACCTGAAATTTTTCTGAACAAAGGCAGCTTTCTCTGAGCACCTATTAAAATGTTCTTTACATGGAATCCAGCATGTGTTCTTCTGAGTTGCTCTTATCCTGCCCTTATGTCTCCAATAAAAGTCTGCCTAAAATTAGAGAATTAACATGGCCATACACTAACCTTAGCAGTGGGTCTTAACGTAAAAGATAACTAGTGGAATTCTGAGGAACTGCAAGGGGAAAATTGTAATGTTTAAGTGGGAGAAGCAGACCTGAAAATCTATGTAAATTCATGTTTCACAAATGTAAGAATAGGTGATTGATGCAGCCTAATCTGCCATGGACTTTCCTTTGGTGACCGCCAAGATTGAGAATGTGATATTCTGTTCTTGTCAATGTCCCCAGAGACTCCCTTTTATTTCCTTCACAGGTATCTCATCTTACCCAGTGATGATTGATGTTTTGTGGACACTTGTCTAATTCTAAAGGCTAGCACTCTGTGGCTATCTATTTCAGTATCTGAATTATGTTGTAAGAATAAATTTATGTGGCTATCCAGTAACCAAATTGCAACCAAAGGGTTGCAGATTTCAGAAAATTTCAGAAAGGCTTGCATATACACAACACATGATTCCTGTTCATCACCTGAATATGATTTTAGAAAAAATTTATTTTTCTAAAGATGATGTTATACAATATATATTTTTTATTTTTGCACTGACTACAGCCTGTTATCTGAGAAAAGCTGTACGATTTCATCTTTGTTGCAAACTTTGATGCTTAATAATTTTCAGATTTTGAAGCGTTTTAGATTTTTAATTTTTAGATTAGATATTATCTATCTGTAGTTTGGGGAAGATAAAGAAAGTTGGGGGGGATACTTCATAGAAATCCAGAGTTTTGAGTGGGTTCTAGGGTTCTCCTCTCTCCTATATCTTTAAAATTTTATATTCTGTTATTCTTTCCTGTTGTACAGTTCTTGAAACAAACTGCTAGCAAACAGACACACATTCCAGGGGAAAGCTTTGTATCTCAAATAAAGGATCATGCAAATAATTTTAAGATCAATTATTCCTGGCAGTTTTGCAAAATGGACATTTTGAGAATTGTCGTGTACTCAGGAAGATGGATCTTTATATCCCTGTGCAAAGATGTTCCTCCACCTTACTCTTCTAAACTCTGCCCAGGCACAGCCTTTCTCATAAGACACTGGCAAATTAACGGCTTAACAAACAAAATTGAGTTTTCCTGCTTTGATTCAATGTGTCAAATGCTCACTGAAAGGTGATGTGAGAGGATGTGGCCCTGCCTGTTCAGAGTACTTACACAGTCCACTTCAGGCTCCGGGGTTGAGTTCTATGATCTGGGAAAATTTTTAGTGCCTACTGCTCACTTTGCTGCCTCTCTGAAACCATCTCAGGAATTTATAAGAAATAACTGGGCTATTTTACTACCCCAGTTTGGTGTTTGAAACCAAAATGTTATGGCAGACTTGGGGGGGTCCTCTGGAATTTTCCATATAAAATCACCTGCAGAGGTTTAAGATGGATCTGGACCACAACATTTTTGATTCTAGGCTTTTCCCCAAACTCTCGTAACTGTTTGTAGATGCTTGGTTGTGACGGCTTCTTCAACTTTGGGATTGACAAGATTGGATCATGTACCAACATCTGCATCACTGTCATCCTGCCTCTGAGTCTGTTTCAAGCAACTGCTTTATACTGTCCTAAATGTGTAAAAGAAAAGTATCCTTCAGACATTTCTCAAGTCTGTTTTTTTTTGTGTGTGTGTGTGTGTGTGTGTGTGTGTGTGTGTGTGTGTGTGTGTGTGTGTACACATGCTTACTATTCCCCACCCAGATCACATATTCCAATGTTATCTATACAGTTCAGCTCAAACAGTGGCTGTTACACAGGATTTAATTGTGTTCCTAGAATTTCTGTGTAGTAGCAATGCATCTAATAAACAGTGTCCATAAACCAGGCCAGATTTGTGGTTAAGTGAGATTGTTGGTTTTTCTCTCTATACCTGGTAAAAAGAGATATCTTGCTTTCCCTACCATGTCTCAGCCCCTATCAGTGTGGACTTTAGTAAATCCCATATCTCCAATTTTCCTATGCTGCCATTATTTATACCTACTGGGATTACTCACTGTGCTTGCCCTTCTGGAAATTTCAATGTCTTAGACTGTTCAGTATGAACATTTTCTTTTAATTTTCCTGAAAAATTTAACCTGCATTTTAATCTTGCTTCCAGGTGGTATGTGACTTACACAATGAAGTTTATTGAGCAGCTGCTGTGGGTTTTAATACTTTCAAGTTTTTCCAAAGGTGCATTTTGCTACCCTTAGCTCTCTCGGTTTATCATGAATAGACAGGCTAAATATAGGCTTTGCTATTGAATTCTAGCCTAATACAAAAAGTACTACAGCTATTCCATAAGAAGATTAATGTTCACATATTTTTATTACTATGAGCTTTTATTTGCAGAGAAGAAAAAGATAATTATTTTCATATGAAATAGATAAAATTTTAAATGAAGCTTAAAGGTATTTGAGAGAATATGGAATCCACCGAGTATCAAAAATGTCTATTTATATTTCTTTCCTTAGATGTTTCAAAAATTACAAAAATAATGTTTGCTACTTGACTCAATCTCAGTGAGTAGCCAATATCATGTGAAAGGATTCCCTTGATTCCGTTCATGTCACTGAATTATATTAATCCTTTAGTGCATAAGACTAAGTCTAAAATGAAGGGATTAAAGAATTAGTTATGATAGTTTTGTATATAAATATAAGCCATAAATAAAAAATTTAATATCCAAGTAGTCATAGGAGGAACTAAATCTGTTTACTCTCCAGGAAGAGAGAGGGAATAGAAAAATAATGTAGTTCTAAGAATGATGCATAAAATTTGTCTTTACTATTTTTTTTGGAAATGAGGAAGAAAGATGCACAACCATATTTCTATAGGAAATTATGCATGAGCTATTTGTGCTGGGAAAAAAATGAGAGTTAAAAATGGAGACAGACAACAGTGCCAGCGAGACAACGTGCTGCACCTGTAAAAATGACAGGCATGTGTATGCAGTGAGTGGGAGGAGCTGAAGAGCCAGATGATGGGTTCAGGATGTGAGAGTTCTGTGTAAGTTCTAGGGTCAGAAAGGTATTAATGCACATCAGGTACAGATAGTAATATCTTCATACATCAACTCTCACAACAACACATTTGAAACATCTGAACAGTATACAAGGAAAAAGCCAGACAATAATTTAAAAGATTAGATTCATAGATTTTTTTAAATTATATATATATATGTATGTATACATATGTATGTATATTAAAATTGGCAATGATCTGAAAAATATATTGCTTGATTAAGTCAATCATGGCACATTCAAATATTAGGCTGCTGTGGGAAACTGAGGTTGAACAGATTCTCCAGTTATTAACATGAGACTGTGGTTCTATTATTTCTGTGTGATAAAAGCAGGATACAATACGACTGAGGTACCAGTCCATTCAATACTGTGATAAGCTCCCTCTCTCTGAAGCAACTGAAATAATAAACAGTCCAAGAGAAAGCAATTCTTTTCTCTTTATGTTCTTCTGGTGTGTGCTTTTTAAGACATTATTTACAAAGACATTATATTGTTTTATTACCTGAAAGCAATTGGAAAAAGGAGAATGAAAGTCTGACTCAGTACAATCACCAGTTAAAGTAAGATGGAAACACGTGTGAAAGTGTTTCCTCCATTGGAATATTTGAAATTTTCAAAGGCACTGCATTATGAGAGCAAATCATTTTCTCATTTACTATTGTTTGCCCTCTCTAGAGGAATCAGCTCTATTAAAAGGTGGTTTAGATGACTGAAGGCTAGACTCTTTCACTAAGAAAGTATACTTCATGAATAACCATAAATCAGAAATAATCACAAAATCTATGAATCTGAAAGAGAACTTTCCTACCTCCTTCATTTTATTAATAAGGGTGTTGACCCCTAGGAATGCACTTGACTTCGCAACAACAATGCAAGGAATTGAAGCAAAGACAAGACCAACATTAGGGGTTGTCTAACTGGATTTCCTGTGGTATCTTAACTATTGAATTGCATCCACTATACTTGACCTTAGTCAGAAGGCTGTTATGAGATATATAAATTGATAACAGAAAGAAAAAATCCAATTTATTATCTTTTAAAAATTTATTTAAAAGTGTGAGAGTAGGAAGTATATCTCTTAAAAAGCATTGGAAAATTATGTAAAGTTTACAACATCAGAAAGCTTGAACTAATTATCCTATCAAAAATCATAATAAAAATATGCCTGAGTATATAATATCTTTAAGAATTAATAACAGTAAAATGTTTTCATTGGTGTGTATTTATGTTTCAATATTTATGCACATATGCTCAAATATGTAACTCAAGAATGCGTAGTTTTAAGTTAACACTCCAAAAGAACCCATTCACAGTTTAAGGCATAAATGTTTGTATAATTCAACTCCATTAATTTGTCTGACTTTAAAAAAGAGGATGGTGAGCCCTACTGCTTGTGAATAGAATGAGAAGTGACAACCTATGCAGGGCATTGCTATTGTACAAATTTGTTCTTATAATAAAAACCCAGAGCCAGATATTGGTGAATAACTGGATATCAGAGAAAAACAAAAGTCAGTCACTTCTCACTCAGCCAACTTCTCATGACTTTCTGGGAGTTCTTCTCTGACTCCAAACCTTTCTCCTCAGCCAACCAGGGAAGTGGCAGGGAAAGTTAGGGAAAGTTGACCCCCCCCCCTTATCTTATTATTCAACAATTCCTAGATCTAGGATTAAAGGTGTGAGCTACCACTGCCTAGCTGTTAGGCTTTGAACTCACAGAGATAAAGACAAATCTCTTCCTCCTGAGTGTAAGGATTAAAGGCATGGTTCACCACTCCCTGAACTTCATGATTTGGCTCTGTGAGTAACTCTACCCTCTGATGCTCCAGACTTTTTTATTACTAAATATACGATATGATATATCATCACACATGGCACCCTTTAAAGCTATCAGCCTGCAATGATGTCCAGTAGACTATGGGTGAATAGACCAGGAGGTGTCTTCCCTTCTCCCTACCTGTGGTCATAGTCCTTTCCGCTCATAAGGAGGACATGTATCAAGCAGTTCGTTGTTTATAGATCCTGCTGGTTTTGAAAATGATTTAAAACAAAATAAATGTTACATGTTTAAAACAGTGCTCTGTTCTCAGAGATCTGTACTTAACTTCCACTTTGTACTACAACTAAGAGAGGAAGGCTCAGAGAAGTCTCACTTTGTAACCTACCCTACCCTTGGCTCCAACCCCACTTTGTACACATTGCCTTTCACAGAATAAATTTATTTCTTTTTAAAGGTGCATTTCTTAAACTTGCTGAAGTCATACAATGTGTAGCTTCCCTCTTATTAAATTTCCAAATTATGTTGCTGTGATCATTGCATGTAATCTTTGCTTCTTAAGATTTAAGATTTTTTTCTCTTCCAGCTCTTCTGAAAGAGTATCCAAGGAAATAGTAAGTAAAACAAGGAACGAGAAATGGGAAAATATCCTTCTCTATGTTTGGGGGGGGGGAGATAAAATATTGTTTATTATGGTTTGTCTATCGTTTGATAATGGCATTGATCAAATGTATCACATTTATTTGACATTTCTTTAGTGGGAAGAAATCCATGTCATATACACACGTGGAGGTTAAAGGATGACTTATGAGAGACAGTTCTCTCTTTCTGCTATGTGAACATAGGGATTAAATCTAGATTGTCAGGCTTTTCTTCAAACTCCTTTGCCAGTTGAGCCATCTCACTAGTCTTCAATATGTTTTGACAATTTTTTATTCCATACAATTTACCAGAAATTTCAGTGTATCTTTTCATTTACTAGATGCTCTCTTGTATCAGGTAGATGTCGGTAGGTAGCTTACCTTTCAGAGTGAGGTTACATTTCTGTGGGCCTCACTAAAACTGTCTAGGTCTTCAGGCTTCCAGCATTACCCCATGGGCTAATGATCCTCAGAATCTATTTTAAGAGTTCAAGCATGAACCAGTTTCTGTGATAATCAGGGTAAATGTCTTAGAGATTCAAAGCTAATAAAACTGCAAACTTGATATTCAAGTACTCAGCAAAAATAAAACCTTTTCAAATTTCAAATGATTGCAGAACTGGTATGAAGGTCAAATTTTATTTCTAAGAAAATTGAAATTTCCTCGAGGAGGCAATTGTATTGAATCTGTCAAACCTTATTTTATCTGGTATCAATGGCCTTCAGAATATTCAATGAATCTGGTTATTTAATGTGTTTAAAAATAATTAGTATGTTTCTTTGTCAAGTTTACATGGAAATCAACTAAGAGTCCATGTGATTGTATAGCCTACATTTATTCTCTTGAAGACAAATATCTACCAATGGTTGACATGTACAGGAAGTCAGAACAAATGAACAAATTGTGATAATCATGTTGCAATTGCTATAACTTTAAAAATAATCCATAGATGCAGGTTAAATCAAAACTAGATTTGAAAGTTTATTTTAGGGACATAGTTAGTTTAATGTGAAAGCTGTGCCTGAGATATAAGTTTATTAAAATACATAATTTTCTATATAAAAGGCTGTTTATGCAAATATATGTGCATACTCTTACCAGTTGTATCATGTTGGATGAGATATTTAAGTCACTTATTTTTCTTAACATTTCTCTATTAGAAAAAAATGATGATCTAGACTCTACATTCAAAATATGTTTTGAAATACATAGTTAGAAAATTGCCTGCACACAGCATACAACTAACATTCATTCCTATTATTGTATTTTAACAGAGCTATAGTGAACCACTTAAGAAATTAATTTTTTAAAGTATAAAATTTATGTGCTATTAGCTTATAACTGTAGCTATAAGCATATTTGTGGTTATATATATTTGAAAGTAAAGCATAAACTATTAATTTAAGACACTGAGTAAAAGAATTTCAAATGCTTTTAACCATGGAAAAATTTAGCTGTTTGAAGTAGGTACCTTTAACATAACTTAAATACCACACAAAGTTTTTATGCACAGAAATGATATATGAAACACCACTGACACCCCTTCTCACATTCATGTCTTTCATTTTGCTTTCTGAGCCACTGAATTTTACCTAGGCACCTGTGTGACCATAGCTATGTAACCATCTATTGGAGCCTGGTGAGAAAGTAAAGACAATTTCTATTCATTCCCTAGAGTCCAGGAGCAGCCAATAGATCGGCAGGGAGGGTTAGAGGCAGGAGCTCTTCTATCAAAAGAAAGAGTGTTTGCTCTACTTCTAGTTGCCTGTGTTAGATTCTTGAGACCCACATGCAGAAAAAGAGAACCCAGTGCAGTCCTGCAGGTGTTCTGACTTCCATATGTCCCCCCTCTCTTCTCCTCCCCTCCCCTCCTCTTCCCTCCTCTTCCCCCTCTCATGCCCCCTCCCTCTTACACACACACAAATAAATGAATGTAATAACAATTTTACATTATTTTTAAATTAAAAATACAATCATAATGAAAAATAGTACTCTATTCTCACATCTAAAATGAACAAACAGGCAAAAACAACAATACAAACCCCAAACAGATTACAGTATATATTTCTTGGGATAAAAAGACCATTAGTGAAATAGTGAACCACATAGTGGGGTTACTATGAAATGCCAGCTCACAACTGTGTGGGAAAATTAAATTACTCATAATTGGACAAATTACTAATACAAGCAAAATGATGAACATTGTTTACATGGAGAATGTCCCCACAGTGTCACTTTCATTGATTTCACTGAGGTTTAGTGCTAAGGTAGCTTATTTGAAACCAACAAACTGCTATGGGAGCCTGGTGACAGGTTCAAGGGACAGAAAAGATGGAAACACTGGACACTAGAAAAAAAGGAAAGTATTTTGAGGTCATTATATCCCCATCAATGCACTGATGCAACTACTGTGGAATCTATTTTACAATTTTGTTTCTTGAGTTATCATAATAATCTTACACAGAAAAAGACTCTCTGGATATTTGTAAAAGGAAAGAAGCTTGCTTTTGTATGAAACTTTACATTGAAAAACTGTGTCCATAGTCTCCTTGCATTCATTTGACTGAGAACCAGTTAAGATTCTACGTGATGGAGATAGAGGCAGGTTTTTATACCAGTTTGAAATACCAATTAGACAGAAGGATGTTAAAAGTGCAGACAAAAATCAATGAAATTACTTGATGCCTTTTGTTCTCCATAGATCATTTGAGTTTGCAAAAGTCCTCTGGATGACCAGGTTAGATCTTTGAGAACCATTTTTTGGCAGACCAAGGAGAATCTCACATATTGTGATGGCAGAGTGAGTGCAGTCACAAGTCCCCAGATAAACTGCATTCTTCAGGGTGCAAACAAAGGAGAAAAAAAATCTCAGAGTTGTTATATTCCGAGGCTGCACACTGATACTCAGAATAAAATGAGGTCTTAAAAATTTTTTGCACAATAGTTGGATTTAACTCTCATATCTGTGGAGACAACCCAGGAGCATGAAGGAAGAATTAACTAAAAGAATTAACTACACAGAGCACCGAGTACCAGTCACCCTCAGATTGCAAGCATACTGCATCCCACTTTAGTCTTTTGTACTACAATGAAAGGCTTTATGGTTTTTTTCTTTGTTTATTCAGAAATTCCAGTATTTCCACAGTTAAAGTTTTATAAAACCTTCAATTTCTATATCTTAAAATGTCTGTTATTTTTTTTATAATTTATAAATAAAACATAAGTAATAGAGTAATTGGTGTTAAATTTAAAAATAAACAGTATGGTGATATGTTATATATTTAGTAAAATCAGTTAAGAATATTAGAGAACAGATCCACCCACAGTCAAACTAGGAGGAACAGAGAGGGTACTCGTGCCTTGAATCCCAGCATGGAAAAGGCTGGGAGTGGTGACCTATGCCTTTAATCCCGTAACTCCAGAGACAGAGATCTTTCTGTGTTTCTGTGAGTTCAAGGCTAAATACCAAATAGTAGTAACTCACATCTTTAATCTTAACCTGGATGTGAAACAACTGGGCATTGAAAGTATTTAAGGCAGACATTGGAAAACAGATTATTCAGTAGAAGTGACAAGAAGCAAGGCCGAGGAAGCTGGAAGACAGCTGGATGAGATTTGACTGTGGTCTGTTTCCTCTCTCTGATGTTTCAGCTTTTCCCCAATATCTGGCTCTGAGTTTCACTTAATACAACCAGAATTCATGCTACAGAATAGAGAGGGAAATCGAAGGCAGAACAAAGAAATAAGCAAGTCTAAAGCTAGTTGAAGGATAAATGCTTCAGTGAAAAACAAAACCATGAAGACATCTGGTTAGATGGATGGTGTATATGTTTCTGTGACGCACTGAGTCTTCACGGGGCTGGAAGACAGAAACTGTAGTGAGTCTTCTTCAGACATTGCATTAAATGAATGTTTGCTGGACAGTAATAATTCTCAGTTATATTCTCATATATAATGTGTGTGTGTGTGTGTGTGTGTGTGTGAGAGAGAGAGAGAGAGAGAGAGAGAGAGAGAGAGAGAGAGAGAGAGAGAGAGAGAGAGAGAGGAGAGAGTGAGTATTTGTATCCAAAAATAGAAACGTGTATCCAAGCTGGTTATGGAGGTAACAGTTATAATTGCAGCACTCAGGAGGCTTGCAGCCGAGGATCATGTTCAAGGTTAATCTGTGCTAGCTCTATACTCAAACCCTCTCCTAATAACATGATCAGAGAGAGTAAGAGGTGGGAAGATAGAGAACAGTAACAAAACAAACAACAAAAACCACTTCCGTGTCCAGGTAAGCTGCAGTACCATGTGGGCATTTATGGAGTGCACACAGAACGTCCTTAGGAGAAAGGGGAATCTTCAGCTGAAGGCTGAGTATAGACTATCAAAAGTGGGCCATGAAGAACGGGATATCTGGAAGGAGAGAGAGTCTAAGAAGCCTTCACAAAGAAGCTATTTCCCACCAGAATGTTCATTTTCTAGAGTCGTATGAACAAGTCTAGGACAGGAGCATTGAGCTGAGGAGATAAACTTGAGTAATAGGGTGATTATAAGTTATGTTCAGAAATCCTGTGAGGAAGAAGACTGGAAAAGAGGAAGGAAATTGTAAGTTATATGGAAGGGATTTTTGAGCATAGATAGAGACAAATTTTATTTGTCAACAATGTAGACAGCATAATCAATAGAATATGACTAGAATCCAGAAAAGTGGACCCAATACTGTGCAATAGTTTCACACGTTTACAGAAGAGAGCTCTGGCTTTAGAAAAGACTTTCTCTGGACATGTGGAAGAGTGGACATGCACTGATATAAGAGTTTTTAACCAAATTCATCCCTACTCAGTTTGGAGAAGCTGAGGGTAATGATTTCAGCTGAGAGGTGGGCCTGTAACCTGAGCAGATGGGTGGATGCTGATCCTGTTTAGTGACAGAAAGCTGTAGATGGTATGCTGAGTGAAGGATAAAGGTTGTTTTTAACATATTGAATTTTAAGTGTCTGAGTGTTACCTTGGCATACATTAAGCTGATGTAAAGAAAGATTGAAACTAATTTTATATGCAAAAAAAGATTGGTATTAATGAGAAAATGTGTGAATCATCAGCAAATACACAGAGCTGTGCTTATAACGAGAGTCAAAATGCATCTAAAATTGTCAGGCCAGCTTTACATTGACAGGCTTCTTCATAAACACTTGGCAAGAAAATCCATAGCATTTTTACATTTTCAAAAAATGATTAAGAAAAAACATTTAATATAAATTTTTTAGAATAGATGACATGAGCCATCATGATATTAGAATATAGACATGCCACAAAGTTATTATGAAAATAGAGAGACAGACTTAGAAGACTTCTGAAGTCACGATCATCCTCAGGGGAAGATAAGAGGAATGCTCAACAATGATAAATTATGTTGGAGTAGACAATAAATGCTACCTGTAGCCCTTAAATGTACAGCCATGCAGCGTCATTCCTAAAGACCCTGGCATCAAGGTCTGCTCAAAGGTTTACACTTAGTGTAACATTTAATCTTTAGGAAAAAAAGAGTGAAAGGACAAAGGAGACGCATGCACTAGTGTTATCCACGTTTACTCAGGTGAAGGTGAGGAGAAGAGAAACTACCCACATGCAGCTTCACAGAGCTGGACCATTAAGGGGAGATTCAAGCTCAAGTTATGAGGGCCCATGACTGGTGGCCTTATTGTTAAGTCAGACTCCTGCATGTTTGACAATACATTGTAATGATTTTGAAAACCTGGATATCTAAATGGGCCAAACAGAACATTGACCCTACTTCCTACCATGCCGAAAAACTAATTTAGAGTTGGTCAGATGGAAGCAATCAAACTTCTGAGGGTGAAACATCAAGCATTCCAGCATGTTAAGATTTCTTTAAGAAGTATTTTACTTAAGAAAATAAACGTAGAGAAAAATGTTAAATTCAATCTCGTTAGAATTAAAACTTCTGCTCCTTGAAAGTTATCATGAAGACAACATAATGATATACCATAATTGGGAGAAAATATTTGCATACATATATTTGACAATTTTTGTTTTTAACATATGCAAATGACATTTAAATCAAGAAAAATAAATATGCTTGTAAAAGTGGGGGAAATTGAACTAGAGAAATCAGAGGAGAAAATATCCAGACTGTACCTTGTTTTCCAGGTCACTATTGAATGCAGAAATGCAAATAGCAAGCACAGAAAAAGAATTTCAGACTCACTATGTGCTGAAATTTAAGAAGAAAGCACAGAGTAGCATGTGTAGCACTCAGTACTCTCAAACATTGATAAGCTACTTGGTAGACTATTGCATAAGTTGATGGAGTAGAACATTCATCCGTGTAACTCTAAAAAAAAAACCCAAAAAACCCAAAAACAGCACAACATACAAGAATCCCTACTCCTGCAGGAAACACTGGAAATACTTATCAAGTAGGGTGAGGTCTCGAAAGCAAGCAGTTTGGAACAGGTGAGAAACTGGGCCCGGCTGTACCAAGTAGGCCCTGCAAGGTCAGTAAATCATGGAGAAAATGTCCCTCCCCCCACTTCATTTCAGGACAGTTAGCTGGAAGATGCAGGGTTGGATACGAAGTTGGAAGTGGCAATGGAAAAAGGATTTTGAGCACAGTGCTCGGTGCTCTGGATGAAGTTAGTAAGAACCATCAGAAAGGGCTTTCTCTTTCTTTTTCTCACCACTGAAGAACAGCCTAAGGAAATAGATAGTTATTGCAGAGTCCAGAGGTGGGTATGTTCAAGGGCCTGGGAATATTTCTGTAGACAGCAATCCTGAGGATCTTTGTATCACCTAGGAAACCTGAAGTAGTTTCTCTGTCAAGGTTACTATTGAGATAAGGGGGAGGGGTGATGTGGGAATGTCTCTCTGTAGGCTGTGAATATCAGTCTTTATTAAATAAACGACTGTTTCGGCCCATGACAGGCACCGTAGAAAAAGTAGGCGGGGAAATCAGAATAGGTAGTAGGAGGGCAGAGACATAGACAGATCTAGCCAGATGCCCAAGAAAAAACATGTAAGGAACACAGGTGAGCCACAGTCCATGTGGCAGACAGATTAATGAGAATGGGTTAAGATGAAAGAGCAAGCTAGCAATGTGCCTAAGACATAGGCCAAACAGCATGAACTTAGTATAAGCATCTGAGTCATTTTGGGGGCCTAAGCAGTGCTGGGCGGCTAAGTGCTCTGGGATGGCAGGCCTGTGGGCCTGGACCTCTGACCAGATGGGGCCAGAAACCTCATTGTGACAGGGGGCTTTCACAAGCCCCTCCCCACTTTCTTCCTCTATGTCAGCACTGTAGAAGAACCAGAGATGCTACTAACACTAACAGGGCCCTGATACACGTCAGTGATAGAGTGTCCGAGGTCAGCCCTAGCTAGAGAGTCTAGGTCTGGAGTACGATATTGAAAAACTAACAAGACTATCAGAGGGAACCCACAGAGAGGAATTCCCCTTCCTTTTCCCTTGAAAAATGTCTAATGCAGAAGAGACTCCAGGAGAGAACTGAGAAAACACTGCTCAATAGAGCCTAGTTGTGTCATAAACTCTGACAAATAGTGGGTTTAGCCTCCACAGCTGCAATTCATACTCCAACTCTGGTTTTGTAGATTTGAGATAGATTTGTAAATCATACCTCTACCATCAGTGAAGTTTGCTATATGAAATATCACAGGCAAAGAAAAACATTAAAAGCTCATCCAGGGGTGAGAGGAGATGGGTCAGAAATTAAGAGTGTTTATTGATCTTGGAGAACTCATGCTAGATGTTCACATCCTTATCTATCTAATTCCAGGGGGTATGACTCCATCTCCTGGCCTCTGATGACATCTGCATTTACATATGTGCATCCCTTTCACTCAGACACATAGACAAAATAAAAATAGATATAAGAAACAAACAGCCATCCCACCATGGAATAAGCACTGAGAGCTAGAATATTGTTTAATTGAGTGTACTTTGATTATAGCTTTATTTTTTGTATCTTATAATATTTTTATTTGTATCTTTATTCATGCATGAGTTTCTAAGAATGGCAGTGCTTTAGTTTATATTGAGCTTAGTCATGTTTTATTATCATCCATATATTTTTCTATCTACTAGTGTAGACTCAACTAGTATTCCTATGAACAATTCATATACTTTTGTTTTTTGCGTATACCACATCTCACCCGTATCTGTTTGCTATTTTCTTTTTATTTATTGAATATAATCCTCTATAGTTTTAATAATATTTAATCCATATAGACTATAGTAGTATCTCAATTAGACCTAACATATATGAATATTTTGTAGATTTTAATATAAATATTTATTCAGCATAGGATTAGTTACAATAGAATAGTTCCTTATTTTTAGTTATTCTTCTGTCCCATATCAGGTGGCTCTTCTGATACCATACAAAGATTTTGCATTTTCATTTAATAAGTATGTTTAGGTTTAGAGGAGAGCCATGCTCCATCTTTAAAACCAGCACTTCAACTCTTCTTACAAATAAAGACATATAGAGGTTAAGCAATGAGATTTTACCCTGAACAGTATACAGGTAACCATAGGTCCAATATTCTTTACTTGTAAATTTTCCTGGATATCCTCCCTTCTGGTTTAGATGTCTAGATGTCCAAGGTCTTTTAACTTCTTGATGATGGGTATTTCTAGTTTTCTATAAAGACAAAAACAGAAACCTGCCCCAACCTTTTGTTTTTCTTACAACTTGAAGACTTGCAATATGGGTGGATGAGCCATCATTTATTTTTGTATGAAGTTTCCCTGGTTCAAGTTGTCTTTATTAATTTTGATGGTATCCATAACTTTTCTTCACCCATGGAAACAAAAGCAAAACTTCTTCTCCAATGTAGCACATATTCTGGCTTCCATTCTGAGGCCAGTACATCATTGAAGTAGGCAGACTGGTTCACCTTAGTTGTTATTTCTATCGTCTAATGCTTTTCACCAGCTGTTGTTTCTTTCTCATTAGCACTGAGAAAATTCAAAGTTAATAAAGCATTATGTAGTCTATTTCTAGGGGTCTTTTCTATTCCTTTCTGTTTATTTAACATATCCTTTAGAGTTTGATTTGATCTCTATTACTGCTTGCCCTACATCATTGTGTGGTTTACCTGTAATATGTTTTATATTATAATAAGCAAAAAATGTTTCATTTTACTCAAGACATATGCCCAAGCATTGTCATTTTTAATTTGTACAGGTATTCCCATGATGGCCATAACTTATAGCAAATGTATAATTACAGAATCAGTCTTTTCTGAACTCCAAGCCATTTCCCATTGAGATCCTGAGAACATATCTGTTATATAATGTACATATCTTAATTTTCTAAGTTCTGTAAAATGAAATTCATCCTTCTACCAAATTTCTTTTCCATGTATACCTTTAGAATTACTTCCTGCTGGTAATGGAGTTTGATTATAGAAGGAACATGTGGGACATCTTTTACAATTTTTTGAGCATGTTTCTAAGTGATAGAGAAATCTCTCTTTTTTAAATCTTTTGCTAGTCATGTGATATTTTTGATGAAAATCTGAGGCCTCTAGCACATTTCCTATTAATAATTTTCAATTTCATCATTACTTTGTGCTAAAGGATCTGGCAGTCCCGTTTGGGATTGAACGTGTGTTATATAGAAGGGATTGATTCCTATTCCTGAATATTTCTTGTAACAGAATAATTAATCAAGTTAATTCTAACTCATCATTAATAAAATCAGCAGTTTCAATGTGTAAAGCAACTCTTTTGCATATGGAGAGTCAGTGACTATGTTAAGAGGTTTGGTGAAATCCATTAATACCATCACAAATGCATATCATAAAAAATTACAATAAAAAAATTTGACTTTTTAACAGACTTACAAGAGATTTAAGCCACTTTATTTATATTTTCTGATTTTCAACCTGCCTTTCTTGATTTGCTTGCATCAGTATAAAATGTGGGGGCTCCAGAAATTAGTTTATCTCTAATAACACGAGGAAGAATCTGATTAGTTTTCTTTAGAAATTCAATTTCTTTGCTTTGAGGATATCTGTTGTTAATATCTCCCAAATAATTGCTGCAGGCTCTTTGCAAAGGTTCACTTTCTACGCATAACTGGTCAGTTTCTTCATTAGTTAAAGGTATGACAATTTCTGCTGGGTCAATTTCTGTCAATTGATGAAATCTTAATTTTCCTTTAAAAATCAATTCAGAAATATTTTCTACATATTTCTTTAATTTCTTACTCAGTTTTTGTGGTAGAAATATCTATTCCAATAAAACATTTCTTGTTTGCATTAAAATTCCTGTAAGAGAGTGTTTAGAGTGCTATATAAGTAGAATGCAATTAACATCTGCATTCTCATGGTCCATATGTGCATCCTGTAATATCTTTTGTAACAAAATCAATTCTCTCTCAGATTCAGGTGACAATTCTCTCAGACTATTTAATTCCTTGTCACCATTTAAGGTTTTGAACAAATTATCCATTTCCTCATTTTTTATTCTAATAATGACTTGTAAATTGCAAATGTCTTCTAGCAATCTTTCGAAATCATTAAGTGTCTTCAATCTATCTCTCCTCATTTGTACCTTTTGGGGTCTAATTTTTTGTTGACCTATAATGAAACCTAAATAATTAATGAAATCTCCGTGTAATTTTTGAGAGGCATTTTGTAATCACCAAGCAGACAATTTTTTTTCTAAGGCATTGATATTTCAATCAGCCAGTAAGACGTTGTTCATGTAATGATAAATGATAGATTGTGGGGATTTGTTATCTATTTGTTCTAATGGCATTTGTACAAAATATTGTCAGAGAGTGGAGCTATTCAGCGTTCCCTGAGGGAGGACCCTCCATTGATGTCTCTTTACAAGCTGTGAATTAATATAAATAGGCACTGTAAAGGCATATTTTTCTTTCTCTTATTCTTGTAGAAGTATTGTAAAGAAACAATCTTTTAAATCAATAACTATTATAGGCCATTCTTTAGGTAGCAGAGAAGACAAAGAAATTCCAGACCATAGAAAGCCCATTGGTTGGATCACCCTCTTTAACATCTTTAGAACTATTAGCATTCTCCATTTTCCAGATTTCTTTTTAATAACAAATAAAGGAGAATTCCATAGGCTGATTGATTCTTCAATACGTTGAGTATTTCACTCCTCCTGTAGCAGCTGCTCTAAGGCCTGCTCTTTCACTTTTGTTAAAGGCCATTTATGAACCCATATAGGATTAAAGATAGTTGAAAGATCAGCAGCTATTGTGCCTTGTTTCTGCACAACCTGAATGGTTTGCCAATATTTCTCATAATACCTTCTAATGGTTCTCCCAGAAACATGTGTTAATTTATGGTTTATTTCTGTGTTTGGAGGAATGTTAATCTGAGTATTCTATTGTTGTGGTAAATCTCATCCCCATAAATTTATAACAATGTTAGTCACATATGGCTTTAATTTTTCTCCCTGTCCTTCTAGTCCTATATGCTCAAATCATCTTGCACTGTTTTACCTGGGATAATGTCCCTATTTCTAAAAACTGAAGATTACCTCCTGAAGGGGCTAATTTGGATTCCAAGACTCTGGTGAAAGTATTATTACATCCGTTCCTGTATTCACTAGACCTTCAATAAAAACATTATTTATTTGTATTTTCAACTTTGGCCTTTATTCATTTATAGAAGCTTCCCAAAATATTAACTATATGTGTTTTCCTGAGTTTTTTTCTTTTCTATAGATTTTCTATTGTTCAGTATAGTGTTTTTTTTTATTTATTTTATTTTATTTTTTTTATTTTTTTCTTAGAATAGGTTTTAAGTTTTTAAATTGTTCTGGAGAATGTGTTTTTTCCATGATGGCATGGTATAATTTAATTAGGTTTGATATGGGGGCTTTTGAAACCCCACATGCGGTATCTCCCAAAGGCAGAAAGTACCTTGTCTGTCTCTTGGTGACTTGCACTCATTAGTCCAGTGTCTCTGCTTGCTATACCTTCTGCATACTCCAGAAGGGAGGAACATTCTCTTGAGATTATTCCTAACAAAGACACATCATAGTTATAGTTATAAGTCTCTATATTAATTATCTCATAAATTCAGTCCTCCAAGGGTGCTAACCTTGATTTTAACAGTTTAATTATGGTTTTACATTGTGAGTTAGGATTCTCAAAATCCAGTGATTCAATTATTACTTGATTACTTTTTGAATCTGGTACCATTCTGTTTACTGCTATCGTTAATCTCTGCAAAAAGTCTGTAAAAGTTTATTTTGGGCTTTCAATTACTTTTTGAAGGATTCAGTTTTCTCTTCTATCTCTCAGTTTGATTTTATGCATTTAATGCTGCCATGTGGCATAAATCCTAGGTATGCTCATTGCATAGCGTTCCCTTTTCTATATTAGCATAATCTCCCTCCCCAAGAAGTTGGTCTTGGGAGACTTCTATGCCTCTAGATTTGCTTCTTTGTTCTATTCTTTTAGCCTCCTCTTTCCACCATGTTTTCCATTGTAAAAGTGGCTCAGCCTCCAAAGCCTCAGTAACCATATCTAACCAGTCCTTAGAAGTGATCTGGTTACATGATAGTCAGGAATTTAACATTTGTTAACAAATGGTGAGAGTGCATACCATATGTAACTATTGCTTCCTTGATTCTCCTTAATTCTAATATTTCTACTGGAGCTCAACTAACTTCTGCACAATTTTTATCATTTTGTGATTTCTTCAAAGTTACTGTATATTAATATTGGCTATTTGATAACTTTAGGCTGTTTTTCCTGTAATCTTATAAAACAATGTTGAAATTGGTTATTTATATTCCTCTGTTTAGATTTGAATATCTATGTGTTCTCTCTTAACATGCTTGTCTAAGACTTTCTTTTTGGCATTCACTTTAACTTTTAAATAACAAGACAGAAATAATGCAACCAATAATATTCACAATAAACAATATAATAGACATTATAAGGGTAATCCCATCTACTTTGTCTATCTTTTCCTTTACTGTTCCAATATCAAATAGTTTAGAGTAAAATCAATGAAAGACCAAACACCTTCCATTGCCTTAAACAAATTCCACTTTTGAAAAGGAAATCTGATTTTCCTCACCAATATTTTTGTCAGTGATAATTCAGATGACTATGAAGTGAGGCAGCTACTTAATGTTATAGTACTCCAAGGAGTGGTCCAAAAGAGAGATAAAAAAAAAAAATCCACAGGAGAAGATCATTGTCTGAAAACCTTACCAGAAGAAAGTGAAGAAATACATGTGGCCAGTTCTGCCTAAGCCTGCAGGCTAACTCAGAACAGAAAGCCTAGCCTGGCAGTAATTACTCCTCTGGGTACATGTAGCTCTGGTCGGCAAGTGGCATTTTGGAGCATTCATGCCCAGGTTGGATGCTAAGTAAAGCAAGAATTCTAGTTGTTAATAAATGAAAACTCAAATCCAATTATTGGGGAAAAGGCTTCCATATCAGAGACAGTAAACAGACCACAGTCAATTCTCACCCAGCTATCCTCCAAAGTCCTCAGCCTGGCTCATCGCTTCTATAGAATCTCATATTGTCTCCCTATGCCTCCTTAAATGTCTTCTCTATCCAGTTCCTTAACTTTGGGGTTCAATCTGCATCATAATTCTAGGGTTAAGATTAAAGGTATGAGCTATTACTGTTTGGTAGTTGTAGGGGATTGTGTTGCTTCATAGTAAATAATTGTCCCACCCACTAGTTTAATAAAAAGTGCTGATTGGCCAAAGGCAGGCAGGAAGTATGGGCGGGGCTACCAGACTAAGAAAAACTCTGAGAACAGGAAGCACTGAGGAGAATGCCAGAGAGAAGCCAGAAGAAGCAGAGGACAACCATGCTGCTGTGAGAAAAGGTACCATGGCTGAACAAGAGTCATGGATTAGATAAGGTTAGAGAGCTAACAAGTTATATGCCTGGGCCTTTGACCATTCAGCCTAAAACTAATTGTAAGCATCTGTGTGTCTCTGTGGGACTGTGGGACTGCGGGTCTGCAGGTCTGCGGGTCTGCAGGTCTGTGAGCCTAAACCTTGAGGATAGGCCCGAAAGTTCAGGCCAGAAACCTCTTACTACAGGTAGTTAGGCTGTGAATTCACAGAAACACAGAAAGGTCACTGTCTCTAGAGTTATGAAATTAAAAGCATAGGTCACCACTCGATCTTTCCTCTGCTAGGATTAAAGGTGTGAGTTATCATTATGTGATCCTCCTGGATTGACTGTGGGTGGATCTGTTCTCTGACCTACCAGACTGATTTTATTAAATGTAAAATATATCACCACAAAAGGCTGTATAATGAAATCTAACATTTTATGAACGAATTTCTACATTAATCAAAGAGATTACAAATAAACAGTTGGAATTAGTGAGACAATCAATACAGAGTAGAACACAGAAAATCAATAAATATACAGAAGTGATGGCTATTGACTAGGGATCCTTAATGATGAAATGAATCAGAGAATCAGAGAGAGTATCAATTTGGAAGAAAGAATAGATAAGCTTGAGCTTTCAGATATCACAAAAGAAACAATGGGGAAATATAAAAACACCATGCAAGTTATATGGAACACCACTAAAGCACAAAATGTATGTGTTTTAGTGATAGAATAAAGAACTTTAGAACAATGACAGAAGTAATAAAAATTACAGTAGAAATCTTTCTAAATATATAAAAGGTGTAAGCATCCAGAGTTAGTAAGCACACAGAACACCATGCCAGACAGAAGCTCTCCATGTCCTACTACAGTTAATACAGTGGGTGGAGAAAAAAAATAAAAAAACTATTAAAAAGCTGAAAGACAGAAGCATCAATTTACAAATAACAGCAATCCCAAAAGAATTATAGCAGATTTCTCAACAGAAACCAAAAAGGTAAGCTAACATGAATTGATATAATCTGAACATTGAAAGACATAATTGTTATTTCAGAGCAATCTATTCAGCAAAACTATCTGTCATATTTGAAGGCGAAAAAAGAAGTTTGCATAATTAAAACAAACTAGTCAATCATGACAGCTAATCCAATACTACAGAAGACACTTGAGGAAATCTTTTGATCTGAAAAGAAATGTAAACGTTCACAAGTATAGAGGAAAGAGTACACTACAGTAGAAAACTACTTACAGAATAGAAAAGCAAAAAAAAAAAAAAAAAAATCAAATCTGTTTATTCCCATCAGGAAACACTGCTTACTAAAAAGACAAGTGAAATTAATGCTTAAGAAGAGACCACCATTTTCAGGTGATTAGCAGACCCAGTTGGATTAATTCCTAACAGAAGGAACAGTAGAAGCAACATTATAAATAATGTTTTAATTTGGGGTATATATTATAAATTCATGCCTCTTCCTTAGGCCAAAAGTAATATATGCACATTCCATTATTTAACCCCAGAAAAAAATTCCTCCTAAATATCTGTAACAAATCCCTAGATTTCTACAATGTCATATGGCATTTAAAAACTTCAAAAGAGACAAAGTTGATATTTCTATTTTTAATGTTTTCAGGGAAATAGTAGGAGTGTCTGAAAACAAAACACAAAGGAGGAATCCATTCTCAGTGGCTTTCAAGGCTGACACTCATTGTCTACCAACACAGCTACTATAGAAATAAATATTGAGTTTCCTGAATACCTAGAAATACACCTAAATTTTAAGTCAAAAATATCACTCCTGAGTATTTGCCCGAACACTTCAACATATCATAAAGATACCTGCAGTACTACTTGCAATAGCCCAGTTATGGATCCAACCCAGATGTCTCAGAACAGAGGAAATGGAGAGAGAAGAGGTGAACACTAAGGGAGCTGTTTTTATCCATAAAAATATTGAGGCTCTACCATTCACAGGAAAGGGAATACCTCTAAGGTAATCAAAATAATCAAATTAAATCAGTCCTGGGAAAATAAGCACCACAGGTTTTCTCTCATTTGTGTGTCCTAGAATTTATATAGATACATGAAGTCACGAGCTTTAAAGAAGAAGCAAACCTAGAGAACAGAGAACCAATGGGAAGGGGCAGTGGTATGGTGGGGATAGAGTCAAAGTACATTGTCTGGCTGTCTGAAATGGCCTTATGTAATTCAGGATAATGAATATAAAATAAATAAAATAAAAATTATGAGAGTGGCAATTACTAATGTTTTTAACCTTTTAATTTATATGTATGGGTGTTTTTCCTCCATGTGTGTCTGTGTACCACTGCATGTAGTGCCTTTCAGAAGCCAGAGAGGACTGTAGTTAGAAGATGGTTGGTTAACATTTGGGTATTAGGGATCTGACCCAGATCCTCTGGAAGAGTAGCGAGTGCTCTGAAATCGTTGAGCCATCTCTTCACCCCCATCTGGTAGCATTTTAAAGAATATCTTATGGCGGAACTCTCTTAATTGAGGCTCCCTTCTCTCAGATGACTTTAGCTGTGTCAAGTTGACATAAAACTAGATGTAACAGTTCATCTATTAGTCCATATTTTCAATATACAAAATGAAGAACCTAGAAAGTCACCAAAAAATTTAATGAAGAAAAAAAAATTTTGAGTTTGTACCAGTAAATATTTCCCTCCAATTACATTTTATTTTGACTAAAGGGATTATGACAAAACAACAAAAGAGTAAAGAAAAGAAAAGTTTTATCATTAAACATACAAATGCCATTATATGAAAATTTTTCTCCTGAATTAACAAAATGGAAACACATACCCATAAGGAACCTTGTACATGCACAATTAGATTAGCTTGATTTATAAAAACCAATGACAAAACAATCTAAATGGCCAATAGGAGACTAGATAAAAATAATTTATTTTTATACAATGGACTGTTTTTAAGTTGTTCAAAGAATAAGCCATTAATATAACATGTTCATATCTCAAAATATAGATTCCATTAAATGACATGTAAAATAATGTATCTATGACTTTATTGATATTTGTTCAAGAATAGGCAGAGTTTTCTGGTTATGATAAGTATAATTTAAGCAACTGAGTGAGCAGAGGGAGATACAAAGACTTCAAATTTAAAGCCAGGCTGGTGTACATGGGGGAACCCTGTCTCAAAAGAACAATGGAGCATCTCTTGCTTTTAAGAGATCAAATGATAATAGATAAAAGGAACTAATGTTGGTAACAATAAGAAGAGTAGCTACTTTTGCACTGTGTGGTAAAACTACAAAAGGCTACAAGAAAATTATTTGTACTGATGGAGATGGTCCATCTTTTTACTGAAGAGATGCTAAAAATGTTTATTTTTTAAGAATTCATTGCTTTTTATAACTAAGATCTCATTTAATATTTTGTGAATGGCTCTTTATGCCCTCCAAAAAAAAAAAGGAAGGGAAAAAAGAAAGGGAAATAAGAAATTAGAAGTTACATCATTTATGGGAACAAACAATTATTACTGAGTAATTGTAGATATCATGAAAATAAAAGTATATGCAAATATATACACTCATATCAAGACTCCAATATTTTATAACATTATATATACAGACCATATTTTAATGCACAGCTAAATTTAGAAATTAAAAAAGGTAATACTTTATAATTCATATAGACAAAGAAAAGTCTGTTAAAGATTTAAAATAATTAAGTAGGGGCTGGAGACAGGGTTAAATAGTTAAATATGCTTGCTGCTCTGGCAGAGGACCTGTTCTGGTTTGTTTTCTATTGTTATGACAATTCCCAATAAACTTGGGTGGGGGGAGTTTATTCCAGTCTACTTTTCTAGGTCACAGTCCCTCATTGCAGTCAGGGCAGGAACTCAAAGAGGAATTGAAGTAGAAATCATGAGGGAAGGCTGCTTACTTACTCACGAGTTTGTCTTCAGCTAGCTTTCATACAGCGCAGTACCAGCAGGCTAGAGTTGATACAGTCATGTTGGGTTATGAATTATTGATGAAGAAAATACCCTGTAAAGATGATGATGGGCCTATCTGATCGAGGCGATAAAAGCTAAGGAGGACTTAGGTAGGACTCATCATGTTGCTCACAAATTGCCTATAATTTCTGGTCCAGGGGATCTAACACCTTCTTCTGGTCTGTGTGGACACAACACTCATACAAATCCAGACAGACAGACAAACAGACAGACACACACATACACAAATAAATAAAAATAGAATATATCTTTAAAATGGTAAATAAGTAAAGATTCTGTAGAAATGTAGGGGTGGTATTAAGTTAAACATATTAAAACCTCAATAACAGTAAGTTATATGGATCTAATTAAAGATTTAGATTTAAAAATGTTATTTTTTTCAAAACAGAACAAAACAGAAACTTTTAGTACAGAAGATACTTATTATCTCCTATGATACTTACATACAAAATAGTTATTTTTTATGTACTCTTCAAACATAAATTGGAACACTTTTTATAGAACATGTTGATGGGATACATCAAAATAAGATTTGCATTTTATTCAAAACTTCTTGAAATTTTTTCTACAAACATCCACATATATGCGAAGATTTATCTATGAAGACAGTTATTCCAATGTTTGTAATATATTAATAATGTAGAAATTGAAAATAAAATAAAGCTAACCCAAAATGGATAGGGAAAACATCAATGTATATGTGTTGTAGAATATATTTAGCCATTACAATGAAAGACTGTTGAGATATATTGTATATTTAATAAATCTTGTTTGAAAATCAGAGGACACAGCAAAGCCATGAAAGTCAATGTGTGGTGACCCACACTTTTAATTCAAGCACTTGGGAGACTGAGATCCTGGATCTGGATCTCTGTGAGTTGAAGACCAAACAGAGGCAGATGGTGGTGGCACACACCTTCTTTTTGAGTCCCATATTAAATTTAAAGAGTCTAATAGTTCAAAGATAGGACCCTAATTTTTCCAATAACAATGCCACTTCTAAGGGTTAAAGCTAAAATTTTAGCTAAATAGATTTTGAATTCTAGCAATGTGCCTCCACCCACAAATAAGATTATTTGTGGAGGAATACATAAATGTGTATTGTATTTTCTTTTTGGTCCTTAGCATGGACTGATTCTACCTAATTAACTTGATCCCATAATCATAAATACTAATGATCAGAACCACACAGTGATACCAGGTCAATGGTAATGATAACTGTGATTGACATTCCCTAATAAAAGGAGACTAAAAAAGGAGACAGGGGAGGGTCACAGGACCCTTACTTTAGACTGAAGCTATTATTCCCCTTATCTTCCCAAACTACATACAAATGGTCTTGGGTATATGACAGTGTATGGATATGGAAGGTTTACTGACGAGGCCCCCATGATATTGCTGCTGTGTGTGTTTTGAAGATGGCAGAATTGTTCTCAGTTCCTTTTGGAGAGTTTATAACTTTTGAACAAGGGTGCTAGTGAGTCATGGTCACCAAAGCCACCCTGAGACAGAGGCATTCAAGTTTATTGTGCCACATCAACAAGAATAAAAAAGTGTTGACATCGAGTGAGCAGAGCAACCATGAATTTGTTAGGGAAAGGTGAGAAATAATTTATGAGAGCTGACTGTGTTCCAACAATGAATATGCAACTAACATCTAGTTTACTGACCTTTTATGAAATATATGGCAGGAAATATATGACACTGAGGTCATCTTTGCAACAGTGACTGGTCAGTCTCTGAGCACAGTATTGGCTGAAGTTGTTGGTGTTTTCCAAATTCAAATAAGTAATGGTGCACTGCTTTCCAATTGGGAGTAAGGAATTATTGTAGTCACTTTCATCCATTCTCTTGCCTAAGTCATTTTATTCATCTGTAGGCAGTTTATTGAGTCACATTCTACATTACTAGTTCAAAATATACCATGGGCCCTTCCTGTAATTACTGTGAAAGCCAGCTCCTGCCTGTGTAAGGTTACTATACATAGTATGGTACTTTGAGATAATGCAACTGTTTTGTATTCTTGTACACAGCTGCTCCTGCATGCTCTGTAAAGAAGTCCACTAAACTCATTGGTTTTCCAAGCTGGACTTTTGGTAGAGTCATGAGTATGGTTTATCTTTGGTACTTATCCTTGTGGTAAATACCTGCATGAACACATCTCCCCTGGTAAAAGTTAATGTGATATGATTCTCAGTATTTTCAGTACATTCTCATGATGTGAATAGGAAATTCATTGAACGATTTTATCAATTCCAGAATTCTATAATCCAAAATTATATTTTAAAAACTGTTACTTAAAAAATATTATGTGCTATAAACATGTTTACAAACATAAAACCCATTCATTTAGACTGTGGGAAATGATGTGAAATATGTTGATTGAAACATGGCTGTAGTTAGTCTTATTAATAAAAACCAGGAGTTGGCTACCTGAAAGATCAGAGAGGTAGAGGAGTAGCCACCAGTGACTTATCTCTGCAGATCCTCTGACAGAAAGAGCCAAGATCCTGTCTCCACTCCACAGTATCACTTCCTGTTTATACTTCCCAAGTGCTGGAAATAAAGGCTTCAGGAACCACAACTCAGCTTGTATGCTTAACTAGTGTTTAGTTCTATCCTCTGAACTCCAGTCAAGCATTATTTGTCAGGATATACAGAAAATATCACATAACAATTGATTTTAAAAGAAATTGAAGATATTCTTGTTTTGTTTTTGAGAAATTATAGTGTGTTTTCATTAAATAGTATACATATTTGAACCCTGTTATTAGACATTAATTCTTATTATTCATTTAAATGTGAATTATTCATTGCATTTCTAAAATTAACTATGAATAAAATCCATAGCAAATTAAATTCAATAATTAAATCAAAACTGAAAGAAATTATGGAGTGGGAATACATTTTGAATTCTTTCTTTCCCACTTTAGAATTCAAAAGAGCTAAAGTGAGATTTACACATACAGAGGAAGCATGCAGATAGACAGACAGACAGACAGACAGACAGACAGACAGACAGACACACACACACACACACACACACACACACACACACACACACACACACACACACACACACAAAGAGTGAAAGCTGCAAGGGGGTTGTATAACTCATCGAAAAAAGTAACCACTTTTGACCCTGGTTCTGTGCTGGTTTCTAGGGCAAGAGGCAGATTTTTGAACTGATTCTCAATCAGGTATCTTGCATTTTAGTGAGTGGCAGTTACGGTAATGAGAATAAAGCAAGACAGGTAACATGTTATTCTATTATAATTTCTACAAAGGAACAGAGAACAGAAAGGTGATCAGATCATGAAATAACTGCAATGGTGGCTGTAGGCATACAGGCTAGAGAGATCTGAATGAAAGCAGTGAGATGTGGGTCTACGTGAGGCAGTGTGGGGATAGTTTCAAATGTAATAAAAACAGTCTGAGATATCAAAGGACAGATCCACTTCTCTCAGTCATTGTTTGCTTTTGTTTTGCTTCATTTTCTCAGAGACAGAGTTTTCTGGTAATAGTCCTGGCTGTCCTGGAACTTTCTTTGAAGATCAGACTGGCTTTGAACTCATAGAGATTCTCTTGCCTCTGCTTCCCAAGTATGAGCCATGGCTTCTTCTGCCTTCTCTGTCTTTCTTTGCCAGCCTTAAATACTTTCTTCTCTCAGTTAAGGCATGGTATCACCACTGCCTGCCTGGGAGCCTGGAACTCCTTCTGTAAACTAAGATGACCTCAAACTCAGGTTGTATTAAGGGCATAGGTCACCACTCCCAGGATATTCCCTGTCCTGGGATTAAAGGTTTGAGTTACCACTGTCTGATCCTCCTAGATTGACTGTGAGTAGATCCCTCTGATATTATCTGTTTTTATTATATCTGAAAATATCCCCACAAAAAGCCATAGAAAGCTTAAAAATGATCTAGAACACAGACCGAAATGAAGCCAAAGCAGCTTCTGAGTTGTGTCTCTCACATGAACCATGGTACAGAGACACCCTGATGAAGCATGTGGGCTTGAGCTACAATGGAGGTCTTTGGAGTACAACTTAAGGTGTAAAATGGCTTGTTACTGAAGTCTCACAGGACCCTCAATAAAAGCAAAAAGTTGAAAATGATGTATTTAAAGTTTCTGTTCATAAGAACAAAAAGGGAACAGAATCAAAGATGGTTTTTTCGTCGTGGTGTTTTCTTGGATCAGCTTTGTTTGCTGGAGACAAACTGAGGCTTGGCTTTTTTAAGAGAAGCTTCCTGATTCAGCCTTAGAGGCAAAATATTTTTGAGTCTTTTAAGAGGCCCTGCTGCCAAATACTTAAATGGAATTCATAAGTAGCAGAGGGCAAAGCATTACTTGGTGATTATATAGACCCTAAAATTCCCCAGAGTACCTGGACTATAAAGCTAAATTCTATGAAGCTAGACTAGAAGCTGGGTGGAGCCATCCATCCATCCTACCAACCTAGAGTTTTCTGGCCTGGACTTTTGGGCCTAGCCTCAAGGTTTAGACCCGCACACCCACAGACCCACAGAGACACACAGATGCTTACATTAATTTTAGGCTGATCAGCCTAAGGCCCAGGCATATAACTTGCTAATTCTTTACCCTAAAACTAACCCATGACTCTTATCTTGTTCAGTCATGGGGCTCGGTACCTTTTCTCAGAGCAGCATAGTTGTCCTCAACATCTTCTGGCTTGTCTGGCCACTCTGGATTCTCTGTGGCATTTCTGCTCTGTTCTTCCTATTCCCAGAGTTTTCTTAGTCTGATATCCTGCCCACACTTCCTGTCTGCCTTTGGCCAATCAGCACTTTTTATTAAACTCATAGGCGGGACAATTATTTACAATGTAACATCATAAATCCATTACAAAGCAACATATTTCAGGCAAAAGGAGGGACAACTATAAAGGTTCTGGGTTGAAAATGAGCCTGGAGCATTGCACAAACATCAGAAGGTTCTGTGTGGTTGGCATGCAGCATGTGAGCATACTGCAATGGGAATTCAGGTCAGAGATGTCACAAGATGTCAAACCATAGGGAGACCATGGTTGAGTATGAATTAGATCCACTGTTATGGGAAGCCATTGGAAGTATTTTGAACATCAGGATGGCATAAACACAGTTTGCAGCTTCTTCTGGTCTATATAGGCCATATGAGATTGTTAAGGGTAGAGGATGGGACTAAGATTGTCGGTTCAGACTTGGGAGATTGATATATAGGTTTGGTTTCCTAACTTTTGTCACTATATGGTTATTTTTGTTATACCATGAGTCACTCTTAACCATGACACATCTTTCAGTTACCTAAGAGAATAACAGTAAAAGCCATAGGGAATGGTCAATAGCTGTTATCCTTGAAGGGACAGGCAGTGCTGTGCTGCCTGATATCTTGAGATATGGAACAGAGAGAAAAAAGTATACATTGTTAAGAGTTTAGAGTCAAAGAGTATAATCTAGTGTGCACTGATTGAGAGAGAAATGTTTGTGGAGAGGAAGAAAAAGGAGTTCTCAAGGTGTTTTAGTCTGGAAGCAGTCCGTGAGGCTGACATTTGTATATGTGTTCTGAGAAGAGTATTCCTAGACAGACTAAGAGAGTGAGGACTGTGGGAAAAGGGAAGAAGATGAGTATGTACCCATGTCAGATAAAGTTCTGGAGCAGAAACTGTGTCTACGAGATTTCTCTTCTGGAAAGCAATCTGAGTAGTAACTGATGGCATCAGGGAGGCAAATATTCCTTGGCACTGGCGGCTCCTTGTGGCTGGAAAACACCTATTGTACAACTTCTGCCTTCTTAACAAGAAACTATGGGCTGAACTGTAAGCCCTAAACTACATGTGACAAAGTCCTAACTCTCACTGTAGTACTTGGAGACAAGGCCTTTGAGAGATGATAAGATGTCATGGTGGTTATAAGACTAGAGGCTTTACGAGAAATAAGAGAAAGATTTCTTTCTCTACCATGTTTATAAGCCATAAAGAGCTTCACACTGCACCATATCAACTAGCACCTTGATTCCTTGATCTTATACACCTTTTCCTCTGGGATGAGAGTATATGTTTATTGTTTAAAGCTACTTGGTGTGGAAAAATCATAGCCACTCTAGATTACTAAGAATAGTATAGAAATAATGCGATATACATAAAGCCTACTGAAGCTGGCAAAGAACACAACTACGGGGAGGTCCACGAACTAGAGTATCTTTTATTTGTGTATCTGTACTTGTTTCTGGATTTTATTTTACTTTTCATTTGGTCTTTGCTCTCTCCCTGACTGTATGCTGGTGGAAGTAACAATGTGGGCGAGTAATTGCTGACACCTAGCTCACCTCTATCATCCAGCGCTACACACTTTGAATGTATTTATGTCAGTCTTCACAGTAGTAAGAACAGGAGTTATAAACTGGTCAGATAGTTTGGGGGATGGGAACCTTGAAAATTAAGAGTTCTGATTCTTGTTCTTGGTTGGAGGTTGTCCTGTTTCTTTCCATGATTGAAGGCCAGAAGTTCCAGAAGTATTTGGGAGCTCTTAGTAGTGATCAGTTGTTAACTTTATTCTTCTCTTATGTAACCCGCATGGGTATCATTGTCTGGAAACTACAAAGAAGGGCACGACCAAAGCAGGATCATGAGTCCATCATAGGTGAGCCAACTGAACTGACAATTCAGGACTGACATCTAGACTTCACCCCAGAAAAACTTTATTAATGCCAGAGTACCTAGACAACCCTGGCTGAGGATAGCTTTGATGGCCACTGGTTTTCTGGGACTTCATATCCCAAGCTACCACTCATCTGAGATGATGAAGTCTCCATTGTTCTCAAGGATTTGGCTTTTCTCCTTTATACACAGCAGCTACTTTGACTTGATACCATTCTTATACATATATTATATAGGTATGAAAATATCTCCACAGGAAACTGTATGAGGAGGTAAGAGATCCAGAACTCGACCCTGAGAAATCTGGTTCTCAAATCACTATTGCAAGTACCATGCTGTACTGGCCTGAAATATGCTGTACTCCACTATATGTGGATCTCTGGCTCCGATTTTCTAACATGCTCCTTCCTTTATGCTTTATCTCCCGATGTCCCACAGAGTAACTTTGCCCCGTAATGGCAAGGCCTCTTGCTGTGGTCATTTTGTGCTTGGCTTTTAAAGGGTTTAAGCCATTACCTTTCAAGACAAAGACAATTTATGAGGCAGCTTAAGGTCTCCATGCTAGAAAGTGATGAAGTTCTATTAATCTCCCATCCACTAATTTGATTTGGTGTGTTCCTTTCATGGAAGACACTAGCCTATCATAAATCTGACAGGCCTGTGTTCATGCTGCATTGCTTTTATTATTACTGTATTACAGGGTTTCAGTAACTCGGATTTAGGATTACAGACATAACTGCCAGAGAAATTTACAGCATGCTGCCATTTCCACATTTTTATGGCTTGGCTTCTTGCACAGTTTCTTTTCAAAATCTTAACACTTATCCCTTGACTTCAGTTAAAAATGCAATTTGTGCTCTCTCTGTCTGCAAGAACTATTTGTATTCTGGAAAAACTAATGTGATTCTTGATTCTTCATGTTTTTATACCTTCCACAAGAAATTTGGAAATATTCTTAGGAAGAACATTTTCTGTGTTAGTCAATACCAATTATACATTACTTTTAATTTGTTGGCATTCTGATATTGCATATTTAAAAGTAGAAATTGAGGACAAGCAAAGTCACCTGAGACAGAACCTAGTCATACTCTGAATCAGTGTCTGAGACTCTTAATTAGTTTTGAGAAAAGAGAGGCAAAATTTGTCCCTTATTATATTAAGGACATTTAGTTTTTTAAAGGACAAAGATAATTATTAATTATGTGCCCAGAGTTGTATTTTTAATAAAGAAGTATAAGATATAAGGCAATTATCTAAATTACTTCTTAAACTATTAATGACAAAGATAACTAAGCTATTTTAGAGGCTGCTCAGAATACTATATGACTTGTTAAATTATTGCAATAAAATGTCTCAACATCCTTATATGATAATCAAGGATTTTTAATTTTTTGTTAAAGATTTTAAAGCTATGCAAAATGCAATGCTTTGTTGTTATTGTTTCCTGATTTAATATCCTTTATAACATACTAAGAATTTCATTTTTATTGTGTAGAGTTTGCTTAGCATCTATTTTGGTCCTAGTCCTAGCCTGGCTGTCCTAGGAGCTATATGCACAGAAGCCTTGGTTAAACTTACCCTCAGATTTGGTCAAGTTGAAAGTGAGTTTGCATTTTCCATGGGAAGGTGCTTTACTGTATATGAATTTTAAGATGTTGTGGTAGTTTGAATAATTATCCCTCATAATCACATAGGGAGTGGCACTATTAAGAGGTGTGGCTATATTGGAGTAGATATGGGGATTGTCTGAGGATGTGTCAATTGTGGAAGCAGACTTTGAGGTTTCCTATGCTCAGGATACCACTTAGCATCTCAGCTGACTTTCTTTGGTCATCTGATGAAGATGTAGCAAGAACCATGTCTGGCTACGTGCCATCATTCTCCCTAACATGATGATAATGGAATGAATCTCTGAAATTGTAAGATACCATACCAATTAAATGTCTTCTTTTATAAGAGTCATGGTCATGGTGTTCTTCACAGCAATAGAAACCCCAAGACAGATGTCTACACAAGGTGTTTTGTCTTCTAAGACTTTAGTTAGAAAGAGAGGTGGGAGTGTGGTGAGAAGGTTATAGATGCATGTTAGCATGTATTTCTTTCTGTCATGGCTTCTGTGTGAAAACAAGTAGAAGACCCTCTCAAACTTCTAATAGGATTTCTGCAATAAAAGATGATATCTTGCCAGCCAAGGGCTGAGGAACTAACATGTACATTATCTGAGGGCAAACTTGAGTAGAAACTAAGAGTGTTGTGATACAAACAAGCAAACAAACAACAAACCATACAGATGCTTCTGAAAACCGCTCATGCTTTGAATACCTGCATTTTTATTTGTTTTGAGAAAAAAGAGAACAAAGGATGCTTAGTTGGTTGAGGGTCTATTGGACATTAAAGTGATGAGGTTTCTGATAAAATACAGAAATTTGTATCTATGAAGAACACTAGAGCTGGTGATGACCTAAGTACACAGAAATAGATATAGTATTTGGACCCTGAAAAGTCGGATTCATTTAGGTACATAGCTCAGTTGCTAAAAGTGTAAAACTCCATTCTATAAAAGTGATTGCCTCTCTGGGATTTGAACCATGAGTTGTGAATGGAGATTTAGATTTTATTTTCTTATGATGATGTTGGGATTATTTTATTTTAGAATGCACTCAGGGGTGCTATTTGACAATATAAAGAATGCCAAATCAGCACCAGACTTGGGTCTAGCTCTGATGTGATAGTGTCCTCATTAGTCAATGGAAAGTGTATTTTATTACTAGATGAGATGTGTCCAGCCAGCCATGGCTGTGTTTAGAGCTTCCCTTGGGGTATTTTGTCGAGTATCACCAAAGAAAGCAACCATGTAGAAGCAGGATTTTGTAATTTCTGCCTAACTATACGGGTATCATTTGAGATGCAATATCATCTATTTTTTAATTAGTATACTCTGTATTTGGATTTTCCAAATGTGTTTTGTGTGTGTGTATATTCGTGTGTGTGTGTGTGTGTGTGTGTGTGTGTGAGAGAGAGAGAGAGAGAGAGAGAGAGAGAGAGAGAGAGAGAGAGAGAGAGAGAGAGAGAGAGAGAGATTTGGATCACGCAGGCAGATATGTTTTAAGATTTACAGTCATCAAGCTAGATTCTAAAGAGATAACCACACAGTTTAAATTCAAAAGATGGAGTTTCAAGACCAAAAAATGCTCATAATCCAAAATTTCTGGCATGTCCTAGGCCCAGGGTCTGGATCCACCCACAGCTGCTTATCTCCCCAGAACAAACTGTTCAGCCTAAGGCTTGGGTTTATTGCTAGCTAGCTGTTGTATCTTAACCCATTTCTACTAATCTATGGTTTGCCACATTGCTCATGGTTTACCTTTACTTTTGCATCTTGCTCTCACAGAAACAGCCAATAGTGTCTCCTCCCTCCTTCCCCTTTATCTATTCTTGGCCTTTCTGGTTGCCTATAAGCTGCTTTGCCATTGGCTAAAACAGTTCCTTTATTATCCAATGGTAATTCACAGCATACAGAAAAACACCCCACATCAGATGATTTTAGTAAGACTAGCATTTACATATGATGTATCATGCTTGTAATCTTAGGTGGTTGTTATAAGCACATTGATTGTTGTACATGCTTTTGAATGAACATGAATTTTCATTTTTCTTACTGTCCAGGAATATAATTATTATCTAATAGATCAATTCCACATTTAGTTTTTTAGTTGAAGATTACATTACAAAGCTCCTAGGCATTTAGACCAATGAAACCGAATAGAAATCCCCAAATAAAACTACATACTTACAATCAACTGCCTTTTCAATAAGAATATACAGTATAGATGTGGGATGGGATATCCACATATGAAAAAAATGAAACTGATCTCACTTATACCATACCTGTAAAAACAACTTAGAGTAGATTAAAGGCTTAAATATATAACCTAAAATTGGATCTCACAGTCACACAGGAAAAGAACTTTGTGGCATATGTGGACTGGCTGTTGAGATAAGCTCCTTCTTACTCCTGCAAAAGAATTGCTATTTATGGAAAGGGGCACAGGATTTGACGCAGTGGGTAAAATGCTTGCACCACAAACCTGAGTTTGGGTTTATAGCACGCACGCATGCACACACACACACACTCACACACACACACACACACACACACACATATGCACATGCACATAAAAGTGGTATCAGAGAACCATTTTTAGCAGTTACTTTTCTTCTTCCATCATAGGAATACCAGGGTTCAAACTTAAATTAGCAGGTTTGGAAGCAAGTGCCTTTACCCACTGAGTCATCATGCTGGCTGGTCCCATGATTATCACTATTATTCTTTACTTAAAAGGTTATTTTGTTTTGTTTTGTTTTTTTTTTTTGTTTTTTTTGTTTTTTTTGTTTTTTAAAAAAACTAAACATGTCCACTACTGTTCCTTCTCTCTCCCCTCTTCCCAGTCATCCCTCAATCACTCCTCCCATCCTTTCCCCCCTTCTATTCCTTAGAGAGGGTAAGGACTTCCAGGGTGAGTTAATGTGGTCTAGTATATCCAGTTGAGATAGGACCAAGTCCTTCCCCCCAGTATCAACACTGAGCAAAGGGTTCCTCTGGAGGGAATGGGCTCCAAGAAGCCAGTTCATGCAATTTAGTTTTATAAGGCACTACCAACATATATTTTTTTTTTCAGAGTAACTATTCTGTTTTGTATTACTCAGAGTTTTAAATGAGTACTCCAATTTCCTAGTTGTTCTCCAGCACTGGTCATTTGTTTTTTTGTTTTTTGTTTTTGTTTTTTTAAATTTAAGTCATTGTGATGGGCACAGGACAACATTCATTGTGGCATAATATTCACTTCTGTAGTAGCTGGTGGTTTTTTTTTTTTTTTGACATCTAACCATATGCTTTCTGCCATTTGTATATCTCCTCTCATCCAACAAAGTGTACATTTGCCCACTGTTTGTTGTTGTTGGTCTTTGAGGTTATCAATTTTATGCACACTTTGTTTGTTTTGCTTTGGTAGATTAATTAACAAAACACCAAACCAAAAGATTGTGATAATAAGAAGAGAAGTTTATTAATACATAGTCTTAGAGGCAGGGGAGTCCAAGATCTGGGTATCTGTGATGTGTGTTCTTTGTCTTATTTTTTCTGTTTTGTCACAAGACAGAGTGAGATTAAGCTCTCTCGTGCCTTTTTTTTTTTTTTTTTTTTGAGGACCCTAATTCCAGACTATGAAGCTTTTATTCTTATGACATTATTTGACTTGAATTACTTTGTTAGAAGTAACTTCTACAACTGTGGCCACAGCTGGGATTAGAGTTTTAATACATTAAACTAATAAAATGTTTTCCTTTCACATGCAGCTTATTTTTACATCCTTTGAGACTGTTTTATAGCTAAATTTAAAAAAAATATAGATCCAATTTATCAAATTTTATAGCTTGTGACTCATTTCATTGTTTTTCATATTGAAAAATTCTACTGCCATAGATACAGATTTTCATATAAAAAAGAAATAGTTGTTTCCTAACAAAATAGTAGCTTTACATTTCAATAATTGCCTTTTTATAGATCTAAAAAATAATTCAAAATTCATTTCGATCATCTCTGGAGAAAGTCTAGTCTATCTAGTTTGTTCCTGGAAAGCCATCATTTTATTTGTGGGTGTCTATTTTTAAATAGTGAGTTTTTTCTTCTTTAGACAGATGTTTGTCTGTCCTTCCATACAACTCAATTTCTGTATTTGATGAGATCTTACATTTTTATTTAAAATAAATTTCACATGTATTTTAGAATCTGTGTGTATTTTATTAACTATATACAAATAATCTCATTGTTTTTGGACTAAATCTATAACACAGTGTGCATTTATTTTGGCTTGTGTGTGACTATCGTTGGTACAGACAGTTGACAGTTATCCTAAGTTCTTCTCACTCTTCTTTTCAAGAATAAAGTGGGCAGAGATCAAAGGAAGAATAAATGCAGGGTGTTTTTTTTTTCTCCATAAAGTAGTATCAATTGAATCAGGAAAGTATAAATTCATACAGTGTTGGTAGCAAGATGAGAGCTTGCCAGGGATGTTACATTTCCTTCTTCTAAGCAGGCTGCAGTCTGCCCTATAAAGACCAAAATCTTGCAAAGAATAGGTCACCAATGAAAGTCACAGTCTTAGAGAACAGAGGTAGTAGCCACTTGCCCATTGTAGGAACAAATTCCTCTGCCTACATAAAGCCTAGTGACCCAAGTTCAATTCCCTGGACCCACATGATGGACAGAGAGTGAAGAGAACCATCTCTAACAAGTTGACCTCTGACAGTCTTTTGTATGTTATGCTTACATAATTCCATAGATATAGATAGAAGATAGATACATGTAAATGAAAGTAAGCTTGTATTATATTTCCAGTCTGTTAATTCAGTTCTCTAGATAACCATGACTAATCCAACAGTTTTAGTTTCAGTTTGAGAAAATGTTTGTGATATATTTTCCAGGCTGCCTTGAACTTACAATCCTCTCACCCTTACATCCTAAGTGTTACTGAGACTAATGGAGTGTGCCAGCAAGCTTTGCATCCATAGCATTTTTCAGCATTGATTCAATCCTGAATAAAACAATTCTTTTGAGAAGAAACAACCATCAGTGTGTAGCAGCTATATAAATATCTAGATTCTACCTACAAAGTGGATTTTAGTAAAAATGTGTTTGAGGCTTTCATTTTCTCTAACATCTCATGAATTGAGTGCCTAATAGTGACATTATATCTATTATTTTCTAAATGGAGCCAAAACATAGAAGAAAATTAAATATGCTCAACAGACATGTGAGCTTGCGATTGATGGATATTTTGTGGTTTGCTCCACTCATTAAATTTTCTGTCAGTTGACCAAGACAGCATCATTTTAAGCTGCTTTCAAATGTAGTTCCTAAACTACACTTGTTGTAGTGTTCCTAAACACCAACATACTTTCATGGAGGAGGAGGAGGACCATATATATAGGTTTTCTTAAGAGCAATTTTCAAGTGATTAGTAATTTGCTAAAAGGACCGCATGGAGAAGATTGCAAGCAAGCAATTGAAAGTCTCTGTGCAGTTAACGTATGAAATGAATTTTAACCTGCGTGGTACCATTTCTATATACACTTGAAAGATGAACTGTTTTCTAGAATATGTTTTGGATATCAAAATAAGAGCAAGATTATAATTGATATAGATTTCTCTACCTACTTGGTAACAGTCATGGGACAAGGACTTTTGGGTCCTGTTGCATTAACAGTGAAGCTCTTTTCTGCATCCTAGTAATGCATGCAGATGGCATGAGCAAGTGAGAGTTAGAGATGCCTGTATCTGAGAATAGTGTAAATAGAGAGAATAAAAGTCTGTTCTCAAGGAGGGCACACAGGTTCTTAGTGCTGTGTCATTGGATTACCTTTGTGGAGTTTCTTTAAGAAGTAATTCAATTCCTCTTTATTCCACTCTGAAGCTGCCTCTATAATTTTTTTTTTTTTACACATTTTAGAGTGACATATTTACATTGTGGGCTTACAAGATCATTTGCTCTTTGTGTGTGTGTGTATGTGTGTGTGTGTGTGTGTGTGTATAGTGGGGAGTGTGCATGCTCACAAATATGCAGGCATACAAGTCCTCTGAATATAATGCAAATGAGAAGATAATTTTAAGGAGCCAGTTTTTTCCTTCCATTTTAAGGAGCCAGTTTTTTCCTTCCATCATATATGTTCAGGAGGTTGTACTCAGGTCATCATTCTTGGAGGTAAGCGGGTCCCTGCAGGCAATGAAGTAAACCCTGAAAAGAGATAGGAGAAATAAGAATGA